>JAECWO010000106.1:0-1272369 GCA_018150735.1 Drosophila sp. 14030-0761.01 | reverse complement strand
AATTCGATGCCGATATCCTAACAGACACACTTCCATTTGTATGTGCTTATGTGCTGTCACTGCCTTTGCCCATTGCCCATTTCCCATTTCCATCGGACAATTCACAACAGTCGATGTTGTTGTTGTTCTGGTTTTAGGCGACGACGACAACAAAACGTACCATAATTCCCCAATTGAATACCGATTATCGGTATGGGAATGGACGACATAGATATATGTATGTACATCGATTGCGTGGGCTAAAAACTTTATAAAAACAGTGGACTATATAAGTATAAAAATAGGCTCGACATCCATAAATTTTACCTTCTATTGCTCGATAATGTAATCATTGCGAAACTAACATCATTCAAAAAGTACTTAAATTGTACCAATCGGGTGAGCAAATTTGTCTCAACTTTACCCCAAGACGCTTATCTATTAAGTACAACTCTTATATATCTATGCATGTACATAGGTTGAGCCAATGACAATCAGCCTGAGCCATGTACATGGATGGGGTTGCCGGGCAAAAGCATTAATTAGTCGCAGCCAACCACCCTCGATGCTGGTTTTGGGGTTTAATTGGCGACGGCCACTAACAACGAAGATGCCTTCCAACAACGACGAATGCTGTCGCGCACATTTGACGCTTGGTGGCGAGATTGGGTTGAGGGGAAGACAACCGGACAAAGGGCAGAGCTGGAGTTGTCGCAGAAGTCCTGTCCTGTCATTGGCCAAATCGAAACCTGTAGCTGTGGATGTAATTGTCCTCTTTGGCTGCCAAGTTTCATTCGCTTACTAATGAGAAAACCCCGTTCTTAATTAAGGGCTGTGTGAAGAGGAGGAGATATATGCACAACTCGCTAGTGGTTATTACAGGGATTGACTTTGCTATTGAGTTGAAAGGGTTAAAATACCCTTCGCACCATATATGTATGTACATAGGAACAGGATATACGACCCCTTTGATCAGCATCAACAAGTGTGCATATATGTAAACCAAATTATAGCTAAGGAAAGTAAATAGTATTGCGAATGTTAAAAAAATTTACGTGTTTAGAGTCGCAAACCAGGGGCGTGGCACTAAACATTGTACATACAAATGTTGAACTGCTCGTACTCGTGGAAGTCGTTTTCCTAGTTGAAGATGTGCCTAGTTATACATACATACATATGTACATAAATATTTTGATGACGATGACAAATTGCTCTTGCTTGTGAACATTGTAATTACAGGTGAAATTAATATAATTAAATAACTGTTGTATGAATGCACACACTCTCGTATGTATGTATGTATATTCACCCATACATAGAAGACGGCGGAGGCGGCAATGGGCACACACACACACACCCAACATACAAATTTGTTGAAATTAAAAATTTCAACGAATTCCGAATTTTAATGTGACCATAATTATAGTTACGGGATAATTATTAGACAAATTATCATTAAATTGGCGAATCATTATCGTCTTCCTCTTCCACTTGGAGTGGCGCGCACTCAGGTACTCACTGAGGCACCTAACCAAACTCAAACCGAGCCAACACCGACTCCAACTCCAACTCCAACACCAGCCCCAGAAATTGTAGGTATTATGGGTATGAGTGTGTGTGTGTGTGTGTTTGTGTTTTTGTTTTTGTTTTCGTGTGTGTAGCAGTAGCCCAAATACAGTGGATATTCCATATCATTCGATCGGGGTTCCTGCATCAGGTTCAACTCATTTGGTCAATGATGATAGTGAGAGATTACTGTAAGCATTAATTGAGCGAGTGTGTGAGCGTGAATCAATCTCGTCTAATTGGAGGATTCCTTTAAGGGTAGAAGGAATTTTCAACGCGAAAGTTGTTTTCAATATCATTGTCTATCATTTTTCATATTTTCCCCATCGAATCACGCGCACATCTCTAGTATGCGATGCAGTGTACGTATGTACATACATAAGTTAAAGCTCCTTCAGCAATAATCTCTTTTAATTATGAGTGAAAAGGCGTCTCGACAACTTCCGCTCCGCTCGCTTGCCTTGCCGCTCTTATTGTTCAAATTGCTTTCCGAGTCATCTTCTTCGAATTACAGTTTTGAATCACCCGCAATCACACCTCTTGGCTCATACACACACAATAGCCCCCAACTCGTAGTTAACTACAAAAACAAGTTTACGAAGAGAGAAGAAAACAAAGAGAGAACTGATATATGTATATAGAGAGTGAACAAGAGGGATAAAATGAGAAACAAAATACTCGTATAATTAGTACTGAAAAAATCTCAAACACAAAAAATTGGTGGACATTTCGACTAACAGTAGAACCGAGATATACTAGATGCTTCCCAGCGGGTATACCGGGAACCAGGTCCTGTTGACTGAGCCTGCTATTGACAATGAGGACGGACAAAAAAAGTCTGCCCATGTCTGCACTTGGACTTCGGCTCGCGAGCGAGAACAAAAAATTCTCGTATGCGTGATCGTGATCGGACGGCATCATGTTATACAACCAATCCCAGGCAATCAAAAAACTAAAAAAAGGAACAAATTAACAACAATTATCTTCAATACCGCCAATTAAATTAGATTGGCTTCAAAAACCTTGCACGGCGGGATGTGGCAAATAGTCCATTGATGTAGCCAAGTCGGAACTTGTCCAGGGAAATTTACTAAATTCCAAAACTGCCAAAAGTTTCACAGGTGAAATCCTAGATAAATTTTCCGAACAGTATTCTTCTCGTGTTGAACCTGAAATTAGTAACTCTCGGTGGTGGGGGGGGACTTGAAAATTTCCTTGGCTATTGCGAAACCAATTATGTAAATACTGTCTCACTCACTCTAATTATCTCATCAACAGCCCAGTCATGCCAGTTTCGACAACAATGTGCAATATGCAAAAACGAATGCCCTTTCTTCAATAAGTATTTCGATTTTTATTGATCAGGAAAGAATGTTTCTATAATGTTCGAATGGCATGCTTTTTTAAATGTTTAACCGTTCCCATTGTGTTTTTTCAAACACCAAGACCACGTTCCGCATAACTTTTGTTTTTGCTGTTGGTGAAACTGCGCCGAAAATTCTCCCCTTACCCAGAATTAAATTAAATATCGTTGTGGTGACAATATTGGGGCTCCACTCATTATTATCTGTAGCGGTTATACGTGTTCGACTGGCAGAGGCGAAGTCGCGAAGCGAAGCCACTTCGTGCATTTGAAATAGTTCAACACCTCGGTGTGTGATACAAATTGTGTCGTTGCCAGTTGCCAGTTTTTGGGCATTGAACCTTCTTATTTTTGGGGCTTTAATGCTCCACATGCCCATGCGCATAGGAATACTAGTTTGATGCGAGCCACAGCGGCTCCGGCTCAAGTTCAAGCCGCAGCGGAGAGCAGTGGCAGCCACAGCCGTGATGTGTAACTCAGCATTATGCATACTGACAGCGTTTGCGAATAATACCCGAACAGGTATACACAGACACCGTCCGTCACATAAATACAGACAAAGCCAATTACGTGAACGCAATAATTAATTACAGCTCGATAAATATGGAACCGGCGCAGGGCAGGGCAGGGCAGAGTAGGGTAAAGTGAAATCAAAAGAAACCAGAGGGCCGGACTAACTCCGGCTGATGTGACGATGTTTGTATACCCTAAACAGATTGTCATCTAAGTCCAATCAGATTCGAATTAGATTTTCCTCGAAAGTAGACTTGTTCATTTCCTCTCCTATCTGAATTTAGCAAAAACAAGGGCCCAATCGCCTTCTCCTGTACGATCCATTTATTTGCCATCCCCCCATACACACTAAAACTGTTGTATTTAACTAAGCGACCTCATGAGATTTGGCTTGTTAAGACGCATATGTATAAAAAAGTTAGCAATGATTTAGACGTTAAATAGTATACCCCTTTTGAAGGGGTTAACCAATCGAATTGATGGTAGTCGAGACGATCGCCAGAAAGAGCATTCACGCATAAATCGACAGTCGGGCAAAAGATCTGGATCTATATGAAACATTTCCATTTTGGTCTCAAGCGCTAAAAATAACATGAATTTGTATTTGAAAGCTTAAGAAACAATTAAGTATTCTTCGCATACCGATATTAAGTACATGTAGTTTAGGTTTTGAACTGAAATTTGTATTTTTGTTTTTTCTAAAATTGTGAGACAACTTTTTGTAATCAGAAAACTTATAAATCCTACCTAGTTTACAACTATTCAATCACTTAAAGCATATTTAAACTTGAAATGCTTTCTTGATAAATCATTAAAATAATTCAATATATATGTGCATATGCATGTATAGTAGGTATGTATGTATGTACATAAAGTTGAACCGCATACATATGGCTCGTCTGCGTCCCTTAATTGCAAGCCTGACCACAAAACATTTTGTAGGGTTATAAAACCGAGAAAAGTTAGAGTGCTAGATGCAACAGGCGTCGACTACGGAATACCTTTCGAGTTGTACAGACAATTAGAGTCGTGGAAGAACAATTAGTGCGGCATTTGGCACCCCCGTGCAGGTCTGCGGAGAAGAAGAGAGGAGAGCAATTGGCACTCCCTGCTAAGCAGCGTTGCATGTTCCACCAGGAGGTTGATATGCTCGTTCTGCCCTTCGGGTTAGAGGGTATGCAAAAATTGTACCATAATAACACATAATTAGAAAGCAGCTTCTCCTCCTGCTTTGCGGCTTTGCGTTGTCGATCGTCGTTTGTTTCCATGCATATGGTCTGCGAGCTTGTGCAAGGGTGTATAATAGCTTTGCATCACAAGAGTGGAAACCTGCGGTCCTGATGCGGTGATTACCGTGTGACTGTAGGAATCTCTTGATCGAATCTAAATTCTGCAGGCTTGTTGTCTGGCATAGATGAGTACGTAGTTTAGTAACCAGTTTTTCCTTATTCAAATAACAATACTCCAACGCAATCCCTTTTCTGCCCATTTTGACCCATAACTCCAATGACGATTTCATCTCTGATTTGTAGAAGTCTCCTATAAGGGCTAAATTAATTATTGTAACTGCTTTACACTATACAAAATTTTAGATTTGAACATTGAGTCCAACGGCCTCTAAAATGAAAAATTTACTCAAAACATACTCAATTTAAAAATTTGGTACACAATATTTTAGTCGACACAAAACTTGGTAAAATATTATTGCTATAATCAATCGACATACATATACAAAAATGTACAAATATCGTCGGTTTGATTCTGCAAGGACAAGTGTTGGGTGATAAAAAGGTTTAGATTACAATAGTTCAGAGTTCAGAATAACCATGTGGTGAAAATCGTTGTGCTTAAATTACAGTAAGTCGCCGGGCCGACTTGGATATACCATGCATCAGGTAAAAATTAATACATATATTAAATTTCTTTCAAATGCTATCTCGATCATGGTAGCTCTAGCACTTATAGTCTCCGAGATCTCGATGATCCTACAGACGAACATGTCTCAATCGACTTGGCTATTGATACTGATCAAGAATATATATACTTTATAGGGTCTGCCTGTTACATATGTACATTTGGGCGACTTTAATATACCATTTCATCCTATGGATGCATGGTATAAAAATGCTATAAAAGCTTTACCGCTTGAGCGTTGTATGATATGTCTAATTGTTGGCGAAATTGTCAAAGTTCATATTCGACTGTCTCGTATTGCTTTTCGATTGGGTGTAATGATCTTTCATATCATTATCATCGCTGATTTGCTGATTTCGTTCTCGGCCTCTCTTAAAATTAAGCTCATTACAGACGTGATGATGAGTCCACACTATTTGGTCATGAGCATTAGGTTATTTGTTCAATGTACCGCTACCGAAAAACTTACATATGTATACGTATACGCACATGTATGTTTGTTTATCCCCAAGATGGGGTAGAGGGGCAGGGGACAAACATAAGAGCATCACAAGACGGTGACATTGTGAAAATTGGAGCAGAATCAATTGTTTCGAATGATATTCTCCATTCAAAGACGACAAGCGATTACATTATATTCGTGAAGGCTGATCTACTCGACTAATTACTTATAGTCTCGGGAAGTTAGAACTCAATAAAGTTTTAGTTCGGTGTGTTAATCGAGGGTTAATCGGTAAATAGAAGAGTCGTTTGAATGAAAAACAAGACAAATGTAGCTAACCGATTTCTAAACTTTCAAACACCTTTTGGTTAATACTGACAAAAGAAAGCAGATTTCTTGTTCAACGAAACAACCAATCGTTCCTAACCTTTTCGCTTAATCATCATAATTAAGGACATACATACTTACTTGCATATACATACATACATGTGTGTATGTATGTATGTATGTACATGCATATATCTTCATTCTGTGAATTCCATATACATATGTATGTAGTTTGAACAATTTTCTCGCGAACTGAAGCAGGAGAATTGAACTTAATTGGATTTTGGTCGCAAATTCTATTTCAGTTTTGTATTAATTCTTACGTTTGAATATTAGGTACATGGTATAACGATTCTCGTTTGATTCAAATTAATTAAATGGCTATTTCCATCAATAGAAGTGGAATTGTTCTTCATCATCTCAGGTTGTCCGTGAACAATTATGAAAGATCACTGTCACTGCCAACGACAAGAGGGTTTATGCTTTTGAGTTTACAATTTCAAACATTCTTGGAACCTCTTTAGCTGGAGTCTTTATTATCTTTATAATATGATGTAAATGTGTACTACTAATATGGGAAATACATATATCTAAAATACAAACGAAATGTTGCCAAAGTTGCTGTGTCACACGCAGTAAATGCATATATTTTATAATTTGATATGTCAAGATAATTTTATTTTAAAATATAGCCTTTATATATACAAAGCTTCTTTAAACTTTATGTAACTTTGCAGTTTGCATTCTTAACAAAAATACATAATTTGACCTAAAATACTGGAAAATACTAGATAATTAGTAAAAGAAGCTGAACATTCTGAAAAACGCTTCACACAACATTATACAACACTTGAAAGTTTAAAACTGAGAGTGTGAGAGTGTTTTAAAAGGACTTGGGTGTATCACCGTAACTTCTCGTGCTGATCAAGAATATATATATAGCTTATAGCAGGGGTCGGCACCCATAGACCGTGGGGGTACTTTTGTTTTGGCCAATTTTATATAATGAATCAAGAATATATATTCTTTATAAGGTCGAAATCGCTTATACTATCTTTGCACATACATAGCTTCGAAAGATAAACAAGTAAAATTTCACCCATTCGAACACGATTAATATCGATTTAATTTTGAAAACGGTTCGAATACAAGCACAGGAAGATAAGAATGATAACTTTTGCCAACTAGTGCAAAGTACCCTTCAAATTGAAATCGTAGATTTCACCGCCACTGGTACATACCTAAATTCGAGACATACACATACATATGTACATATGTATGCATGTATGTTCTGAACTGCCTTGCGTTGAGCTGCTATTGTTGTCATTGTTGGCACATTTTGTCCATTGGTGCGACTGTGACTGGAACTGTGACTGGGTTCTGGTTCTCCTGCTGAGGTGTACTGGTTGGTACTGCGCTGGTGCTGCTCGTCCAAACATTGTTGTCGATTTAGCAGCTCTAGAGCTGCTAGAGGTCTGCTCCTGCTCCCAACCACTTTGGCCTCCATCTCCGCCAACTCTCCCTCAACTTCTCCTCGTCCTCGCCAGACATGATCCGCATTGTGTTTTGGTTTACCCTCTACGCACAGCACTCGTTCCTGTGTTACTGTTTCTCTCTGCTGGTTCTGAGAAAAGGAGGCAAAAGAAAACCATTCCTTCAATACAATACATTTTTCTTTTCTTCTCTTTGGTCTTTGTTTTTGTCCTTTTCATATTGTGTCCATATATTTACAGTGCATTAATTCGTTTTATTATTACTTTTTACTCTTCCTCTTCTATATCGTTTATTCCTCTTATTCTGGTCCTGTCCTCTGTTCTCAATTCCCAGTCCCAGTCCCTGTCCCTGTCCTCTCATTCACATTGTGTGTCTCAGCTTGCTGCTTATGAATTTATGGATTCAAATTGTGTTGCGCCTTTTGCAGTTCTTTAATACTTACCACATACCTACACCCATACATACAGGAGTTCATACATACGAGTGAACACCCTTTTCCGCAAGTTCTGGATGCCTAAGCATTAACAAAATGTTTGTGACACATTGGAAAAGATCTGTTTGCCAGAATATTTCGGATTCGGATAATTCAGATTCCAATTTAAGAATATCAATACCTTCTTAGGCTCTCTGTCTTACCACTCGACCGCGAAGACTACGAATTAAGGGTATCTGTACTTTCTGGTCTTTCGCCTAAAATTTTCTTCCCATTCTGCAGACGTCGCGATGTGGAGTAAGAGAGACACCGACCCCGCAATAAGTAGGCACAATGTTTTTGTGAATGTGAATACGGCTTTATTGCAAATAGAGGGTGAAGCGCGAAAGCGACTTCAAGGCTGGCCCAGAGTCTCGTTATTCATTTTTATTTTCGTTATCCTGATGTTCAATTTCAGGTTATTTTCGAAAATGATGAATTGCCCAAATGTCGATGGCCGGTATCGATGTCGATGGGGGTGGTGGTTTCTGGGCTCTTCCTTTTATAAATATGACATCCCATCATAGACATCCCCATCTCGTTTGCCATTCAGACAACTTCTTTTGTATTTATATGTACATATGTACATATGTATTCGTTCATTTAGAATTCATCCGAAAGCACTAAAGTCCTACTAAAGTCCTGTTATTTATATCGTTGCCTTCCCTATACAAACTAAATCGAACTAAAACAATGGGCTAATATTGTGCCGACCGAGCGGACACCACATGTGGTGGCAATGGCCAGTTGGTCGGCATCAACATCAGAGTCGGCTGATCAATTAACCCTTTCTCTCCCTGGGCCAGTACACGTATACGATGTGTATTAAATAAGTAAGGACCCGAATCCTTGCAGTAAAATGGAATTCTTATTCAATGCCTAATTGCAGCCACCATTACCCCTGTCTCTCAACAATCCTTTTGCAATCGTTCTTCAAGCTTAGTTTACTTTCTGATTGTGACAACATTACAATACTTTAAAGAACATAGTTGCAACTTTAACCGCTCCTTAACTGGTCGTTGCTTGCCCCAAGCTTTTCAACCTTTTTGAACCATTTCCCGTTTGGATGATCCAATTAATGAGACATTAGGCTGCATGAAAGTCAGCGATATGCCTCGTTACTTATGAAACGACCCTCGTACATACATATGTATCGTAATATGCATGTATGTATGTACATACATGTATGTATGTACATATGTATAGATTCGCATTTGTTAACAATCATTCATTAACATATTCATACGGTGGAAACAATTCGCGACAATTTTAATGAAGGCTTAAAATAAATGAAATTTATTGTTCTTTTTCTTAGCTCATTCGCTTTTGTCTTGACCACAGGGAGAATTTTGAAAACAGTTCATCACTGCCGATCCCGATCCCGAGAACTCTCTACCTTTTGAGCCTCTGGCTTCCTTTTTGTCGCAATGCAGGGGAATCGTATCGATCCATTGATCTTACCGAAATGAATGATTGTGAAGCTTTTGTGGAAGCAAAACAGAACAACAAAAAATCAAATGGCCGTATATACACAGATATATGTACATATGTACATACAAACAAACATACATACACACATACAAAACATATTCGCAAAAACACAAAACCATCGGCGGCCAAAGGGAAAAACAATGCAAGCTCAAACACAATCTCAGCCTCGCCTGCCTCGGCGGCAAAAACGTACAGCAAGTGACACTTTTGTTTTATATTCGCAACTTTTTATGCTGAATCGGAGAACAAAAGAAGATTTCTCAGTAAAAACCAACACACACATAAAGCAAAGCGATGTGCATTGTACTTGGAGTTGGAGTTGGAGATATCGATACCGGTACTGAGCACCCATATCCATTTGTACCGGTATCCGTTGCCGCTGCGCCAACCGCGGACTCAACCTTTGTCTTCTGTATCCTTAGCGTAGGCTGTATGTATGTACATACAGAACCATAAATACATACATACATACATACATACATGCACAAACATATGTACATATTTATGTACTTTGGCTTTGTCGAAAAAGGTGCACATCCACATCGCAAGGGTAATCTCTGTGGCCAGTTTGATGAATTTCCTACTCTTTAAAGCGTACTCTTTATATCCGTTCATAGCCAACCACCACAAAGCGAATGCCAAAGGGTCCGTATTTCAAGTGCAACCATCTGCTTTATATCTGTTTGTTACGTACGTATGTACATACATACATATGTAGATATATGTATGTATATACATAGTTAAAACTAAGCCGCGATCCCATTTTGAAAAAATACGACAAGAATTTCTAGAATCCTGGGCGTAAGGTCTGTTGAAAAAACTCACAAACCGTCAAAAGTGTTTGCTCAACATTCCGACTGTTTTTGCAGCCTTTCTTTAGGGCAAAAGTACGGGGTACATCCATGATTGAGAAATAAATTACTACCATATATTCTTGATCACCAGTCCAGGTCCCTGTCCTAAGGATTAGCTAGATTTTGGAGAGTCATCCAATTTACTAGGCAGAGTCGTATACCTACGCTGCTCAAGTTAAATTGAAAAATAAGTGACTCCTTCACTATTTTATCTATCTGCAATTAATATTGCATATAGCAAAAGAGTCATGCATTTATGGTACAGAGTAACTGAAGCACGGTGTACTGATTTGATTTAAATTTGGTATACCCCTCAAAAAAGGATCGACAATTATGTTCAAGCTTTTAAATACTTGGTTCTTTTTAACATATGTATTTACAGCATGAAAACAGCAGTTCACACCCCATAGAGTACATATGTATATTCTTGATGACTACAAAAAGACAAATTCATATAGCCATGTCCGCGATCTCAGAAGCTGGAATTGCACCAACATTGATTTAAATCTGAATAAAAATGGCCAAGTTAACATAAATAAAATCTAAGAAAATTGAGATCAAAATTGTAAGCTTTTTAAAACAGATGACAGGCAAAGTAGCTCAAGAGAAAATACGACTTGAATGTATTAAGTCCTATCAATGTGGGTAATAAATGCTTTTAAACTAAGCCACATACGAGATGGAACTTAAATAATTTCTTTAGTTTCGAGGTCAGTCAGTCAGTTTCGATTGAAATAGAAAATTGGCAGAAGGGTGGAGGCTTACTCGATATCAACGAGACTAAGAATATCAGTGGGGACTTAGATAAAAAGCAATCTAAAATGGTTAATCGTTTAAATGGCTGCCATCCAATCCTTTAACACCTACAAATATACATAGATGTATCGATAACTGACGATATCGTTCGAGGTGTTCTTTTCTTTTGCAAAAATTGGGAATATAATTCCACAACTGAAGTTGTAGAATTTTTTGTCTAACTCGTTTATATCAAGCTTGGTACTCCATCTCTACTGAACTTAGCTAAGAAATTCGTTATGAATTTATAATGCTGACCAGGATTACCAGCGCTCGTAGGTAAAGTTTGCTAGTGTTGATATGTACCTACGAGTATAGGAGCGAGTGTTCTGCTTCAGCCAAAGATTTACAGACTCAATCGCTTTGGTCACAAATAGAAAAGTTCACTGCCTCTCGGTTGTACACAAAACAAAGGAAGTCAAGGCTTTCCTGCCTCCTTACCGTCTCGGGCCTTTGCTTTTGTGTCTGCATCTTTGTGTGTGTGTGTGTGTGTGTGCGAGTTGCACGTGCCTTGTTGTTGTACGTCTTTATTTCTGTGGAGTCGTTATCTGTTTTCATATTCCTCAACCTCAACCTCAACTGGTTTATACTCAACCTCAGACTCTGCCTCAGTCGCAGTCGTCTTATGCAGTACACCCACACACAAATTCCGTGATATATCAGCTACCACCATCGAGTGGCATGCGGTTTTGCGTTGGGATAGCTTTTTCGTAAAGGTTTTGGCCTGACTTTGGCTCTGGCTTTGGCTTTGATTCTCGCTCGACTTGTCGACGTTGACTGTTGGTATGCAAACAACTTCACGCACTCAGGCTCAGACACAGGCTTAGGTTCAGGTTGTCGCGGCCCTCCGGTGGATCTGCGCTTCTTTTCATTACACCTTTAGTCTTGTTAATAATTTTTGCCCTTTTTTGTTTTGTTATTCTTTGACGGTAATACACTGCAATCTCCACAGAGCTAAACTGAAACCTGAATGCCATGGCCATTGTCGCATTCCGATAATCATTCTTAATTACACTATCAGCCATTTCTTTGCTTCCTTTCTAAGGCTCTTGAATTTTTAAATTAGTTTTTTTGTATTGTTTCTGTACTTGTGTGTTTTATTTTACCCGACCTGGTGTCTACGCATTTCGACGACTTCCAAATGGTTCAGGTAAACAAAGATCAATCGGACGGTTATCATATTAAGGAACGAGTTAGAAACAGACTATATGTATTTGACTATAATCGGTTTCCAATAGTGGGCCAGGAAAAATGGATCGCCCCCACTCAATCAAATAGAAATGTAACTAGAAAACTAAAATTAAAATCTGGTATAAAATCACAGCAAGGCAAAATTGAAATAATTTATAGATGTAGATATTGCTATCTCACATCAGTTACAACGAAAATGCATTACGAAATACTAAATCAGATTTAAAGATCAGAAGATTTTCAATTTATCGATTTATACACCTTCTAGATTAATCTAGTTTAATCGCCCTGATAAAGTTTCTTAAAATTACACATTTTTATCCCATTTAATAAATTATTTGGTGGAAGACAATTTCAGTCAATTGGGCAGGTTACAATTTCGTTTATTAAATTATAGAACCTAATCAAAAAAATTAAAAAATAATTGTCATTATAATGTAAAATAATTGCTAGTGAAAAGAACTATAATGTACTTCGCTGGACCTACATTCATACAACAAGTTTGGTTTAATTTTTTGTTGAGTGGTAGTTTTCCAATTTGTTTCGGGCTTATCACAGAATTTGCTATTATGAGACATATGGATCTTAGCAGGACGTTGCCTTCGAATGAAAATTCTGGAAATTGTGAAAATGGCTCAAACAAATAATCGAAAATAATCGACTATTCTAAAAACCATTTTCCTAAGTAAGTTTTGTCGAGTGGGAAAGGATTTTTGAAGTACATTTTTGGAGAACAATTTCGTTACCAAATGGGGAGGACCTTTAACAAACCTTTCGGATGGCCAAAAAAAAAATAAAATTGTAGCATTGCTTTTTCTTTGTTGATTGACTATTGTAGAGTTCAGTGATAAATGAATTTGAAACGGTGTTTAAGGTTTAGCGAATTAGAATTAATCGGAGGCAGGTAATTTTTATGTAACTGTATACATCCAATGAATATATACTACTACTATGCCTAGACCTACTTATGTATATGGACAGCTGTACAAATGTTGCTTCTTCGATTCTCCTTGTCGATGATTCGTTGCCTATCAGTGCGTGAAATTTTGCGAAATTACCATACGCGGAACAAATGCTTTCTAGAATTGTAAATAAATTTGATCATACGTTTCTATGTACTTCTTACTGCAACTGGCATTAAGTCGAGACAGGATCATTTTGTTGTACAAACCCTAAGTGTCGTATGACTACGACCAACGAACCGACCTCCAAGTGAACAAGAAGCTCACTTAAAAAGTGATATTTTTCAAATCACAATTTTAATTAAAGCTGTATATATGAGTGCGATATACTTACATACAACTCTATTTGCAGTAGGGTCAAGAGCCTGTCTTATAGGTTTTTTTTTACTCTTGGAGGGAAGCAAAAAGTAATCTGGCTTTAAAGGGTCTAAGCTTTACTCGGTAAACAGAGAGAGAGAGAGAGACCTTTAATTGCATTGAATGGCATTAAAAATCCACTAAATGGTCATTGACAATCGATAAGTTAATGTTCAACAAATTGCTAATAGAAAGGGTGGATGAACACTTTGTGTCCACCAAAATAGATAACAGCTCAAACAGTGGACTTTCGCTAGAAAAAATACTCTGAAATGCCATTATGCGACTATAATTGTTTTTTGAAGTTTGGAGAAAGAAAACCCCAAAGAGCATTATTCTTAGCTAGTTCGTTTGTTATTCACCCGCCCTCGCCTGTATTTATGTACATTCATAACTTGTTCAACTATCTATAACGAGCCAAGAATCTGAGCATTTGCTCTTCACATGGATGGCTGCATTGTTCATCCCTTCCCCTCGTTCTGGTCTCCCTTTTTATGTAGGCAAATTATCACATATACATATGTAGCTATATATACTAATATGTGAGTGTGTGTGTATTATGTTTGTATTTGTTTGGATGCAAATTATAGCTACATTGAATGCACTTGCATGTAGAAGCAGCAACAAAAGCTTATTTATTGTGAGCATACACACATGCACACACACACACACACACACACACACACACACACACACACGATAGCACTCACACAATATATTTAAGTTGTCATCAGAGTAGACTTGTCATTAAATAGCTATAAAGCAGTTTGAAAACGCATTTCGGATAATTGTCGAGTAATTACGTATTTTGCATTGTTAGAGTTCTCCTACCTTTTGTCGTCATTGCTGTTGTTGTTCCCGTTGTTGTTATTGTTGTTGTTGTAGTTACAGTTGCCATTATCGTTGTTGTTGCTGTTGGACAAGCGCACAATCTTTTCGAACAGATGCGTCGCCTCAATTTCGAATCGCCGAGAAGGGTAAAGTTTTCCTTTACACTACACTACATGTTGCCATTGCCACCTGGCTACTGGCCGTTTGCATTGACCTATGATGGTATCTGGACTGGCAAATCAGAGTTTTTGTATGAAAAATGAACTTGATTCAATTTAATTAATTGCTGGACGACCAACCCCAATTTAACAGTTAACCGTCGTTCATTAAATTGTATAAAATGTACTTTTCCCAAATTCGCAGCAATTGAATAATGTATCATAGAAATATTACATATCCTTTTTGTTTTGGCAACAGGACAATTGTCGATTGGGGCTCCCAATTAATGCTGCATTTTAAGGCATTCAAGGACATTTATATTTTTTGTGTTATCTATCTTTATACATGTAGAAGCAACCAGAACCACAGAATCATTTCTAAAAATCTATAAAATATTGTTCGAAATACATGTTCAGATTTGCTAAAATAAGTATTATAAGTATCAGGATTGAATCTTATTAGACCTCTCGAACATTTGAAACAAGATGCCATCAACTATATGTACATACATATTTACTTTGTACAGTGTTTTTAGTTTTCCGTTTGATTTTCATATGATTCAGCAGAAACATTGCTAAGTATAACCCCCAAGGAGAGAGCTCGATAATATCGCTGGTAAAGGCGAGAAAATGTGTGTAGCAGGCAGTTGTCCGTTGTCCTAATTACCGTTGAATTTGGCACGCTTACTTATTTGCTATATTCAGGTAGAAAGTATATAATTCCTCGATATTAATACTTACTGAATACACTCGATAGGGCATTTAGAAGACGACGCGTCGACGTGGATATTTATTTTTATTGCATATGCTTACACCATGGGAACAATGAAACTCTCTGAGATCTTCTATTGGGTCGAAGGAGAGCTTACGCTCTATTTTGAGACATTAGTTTTAACCTTTGCTAATTATTGTTGGACTTTGCTTTGCGTTTGGGAGCGATTTCCATTACCTTTGGAAATTTGAGTAATTGACCACACCTTTTACTACAGTACGGGAGGGATGTGTTGCTTGGGATGTTTCTCAATGTGTGGTTATTTTGGCTCTGTTTACTCGGTATCGAATTCTAATTGACTTATTGTGTCCTCTTTTGTCCTTTTAGCACCAATAATGGTAACGACGGCTCTCCAATGTCCAGTTCTGATGTTGAAACGTTCAATGGCAAAATAGTTTACAATCTCGATGGCAGCGCGTTCATTATCGATGCAGACAATGCCACTGGGTCTGTGCCCACCGTCAGTTTGAGTTCCAATCCAGCCACATCCCAGACATCCGGAGCAGAGAAGCGAAGTAAGAGATCTGCCGAGTGTAAGGTGCAGGACCGAGACGCAGGCGAGCACCCCGACGAAGAGGCAGAGGTAGAGGCAGACGAAGAAGGGCGCCCAGACAGGTCCGAAACCAGCAGTTTTGGCCTGAGCTGGAAAGGCTACGGATCTGGATCCGGTTCCCGTTCCGGCGCCGGTACAGCCACCGGGAAGTTGACCGATTCAAGTGAGAGCAGAGCAAGTCCAAAGATCCATTCATTCCGTGTAGTGTCCGCGCAAGATGCAAGCACAAATTGCCCGGATCCAAGCAGTGCGTTTCGAATACAAAAACCAATTTTGATGTGCTTTATATGCAAACTGTCGTTTGGCAACGTCAAGTCCTTCAGCTTGCATGCGAACACGGAACACAGACTCAACCTGCAGGAGCTGGAGCAGCAACTGCTGAATCGCGAGTATTCCAGTGCCATCATTCAGCGTAACATGGATGAAAAGCCGCAGATATCGTTCCTTCAGCCCCTGGACGTTAATCCCATTTGTGGCGCTGGTGGCGACGAGTTGCTTCAGCCCTCGACGGAGAAGCTATCTGGCAATGTTGATGCCCATACTCTGGCTGACCTAGCCAGTATCAGTGAAGAGCCCGAGCCCGAGCACGAGCCCGAGCCCGAGCATGAGCCAAGTGTGGATCCCGAGACGCAAACAGAGACGGGTGAGCAGCAAGAACAAGAGCTCGACGACCTGGCAGCCGCATCAGCATTAACGCCTAAAGTAGCAGTTAGCACTTCAACTGTGAAATTTGGTTCCTTAAACTCAGTAACAGCAAAGACTAATAACCTATCAAAAGTATCCTCATCAACCACAACCACATCGTCCAGCGCATCTGCAACGACAGCCACAGCCACAGCCGCAACGGATTCATCCGAATGCGGAGGCAAGGGCGACACCTCATCGTCCGCTGAGCTGGAGGACCCTAGTACTGATAATCTAAGTAGTGATAAGTCAACCAAGGTTAGCCAAGGAGTAAAGTCCTCAATGATAGATGATGTAAAAAGCCCCGCAGTGTCCGCTACTAACTCCGCCTCGCCGCCCCAGCACCCGCCAACGGATGCCATGGATCCGGCCCTAATAGCCGCCGATTTCTTGCAACAGCATCTGCAATCTCTACAGCAGCAAGCAGCCAGCATGTTCCCACCGATGCACCCGCAGACTCCAGCGCAGTCCCAGCTCAGTTCCTTTCACGCGTCCCTGGCAGCTCTGGCGGCCAACGAACAGAACGCCAATGGAGTCAAGCTCCTTACCGAGTTCCTCCAGCAACAGTTGCAGCAACAACATCTACAACAACAGCAGCAGCAGCAGCAACAGTCACAGCAGCAACAGTTACAACAACATCCACTATTCCCAGCCATCTGCCCGGAACATCCAGACATCAAGGGAGTCGATTGCAAGAGCTGCGAGCTTGTGGATATTCAGCAGCGCATCAAGTCCCCGCCACCAGCTTCGTCAGCATCTCAACAAACTTCCCAGCAGCACTCGCAGCGTTCTCCCAGCAGCACATCTATGGCCATTTCACCGAGCGCCTCGTCCGTAGCCAGCGTTGGTAATCCTACGAGCGGCACATCCAGTTTCACGATCGGGGCCTGCTCGGAACACATTAACGGCAGACCTCAGGGAATCGACTGTGCTCGGTAAGTAAATACAATGATTAACTAAATCATCACTAATCCCTAGTTACTCTTCGATTGGGTTGGTCGATTAATACAGACTCCATGGAGTGAACGGGTTGCCCAAGTGTACGTAATGGTACGCAGAGGGAAGCGATTCCGACCTCATAACGTAGCTTCGGAATTGGGCCAATCGGACTATAATATATAGTAGTCCGTTCAAAATGTAACGAATGTTTTGTCTTTTATTGAACGCAGTTAGATAGACGGAAGCTAGACTGTCCTTTTTGTATGACGTCATCGTATTGACGATTGTTTTCACCATATCTTATTAGAAGGGTAGTAATTCCAGTAAGTTTTTTCGAACCAAAGAGAATAGTAACAGGACAGCAAGTTATAAAGTGATTCGACTGCGATATTGTCCGCATAGCCTCATAAGAAGCGACTGATTAATTAACGCCAGTTTATTTAACTAATCAGCTAGACACTTAGAATGACAATTGGATAGATTTAGTTAACGGTAGTTAACAAAAAAACATTTGAACTATCGATTCTGCGAATATCGGCAGGATGTTTGTGCTTCACTGGTCAAGGAGCAAACAAGACAGCGAATTGCCAATTTGGACGTGAGAAAACAAGTGCCTTGGGCGCTTCATTTGGCCATTGAATCCACTCGCAGGGGTTGTCTGTCAGAAGCGATAAATGATGGGTGGACGGAGTTAGGGCCTGTACGTGTACGTGAGCATAAGACCGAAAGGGTTAGACTTCCTTACGTAATATGCGCAATTATTATCGCTGTTTGAACTCTGGCAGTGAATATAGGGTAGGAGAACGGGAACCCTTCCTGAGATTGCCGACGCCACACAATAACTCATTAGTCTAATTTCCACACACGAGTCGCACATACATACATACATATATACAACTGTAACGAGAGCCCTTCGGCAGTGCTCCGTGTTCGCCTGGTTGGTTGTTCATTTAAACGCAAATGAACTTTGGGATTTGGGTCTACAAATTGGTCGGTTGATCCACATTGATTGCGTCACCATCACTCCAACTCCCAACTGCGCGCATGACAGTTGAATTTGAATCTGAAATCTCACCCCCATCCTCGTGCAATCAACCATCCACGGGTTATTCCTTGTCGGTTAATTGGTGTTCGCCAATATTATTTTTACTCCCAGCATTGTCATATTTAATTAAGAGATTATTACGCCCTTCTTTTGGTCATAAGAACTCAACGCTGGACATGGAATAGGTTGAGATATACTTGTTACACCTACTGACAATTATTTCGCCTACTCCTGTATAGGTGTCGTCTACTTCTGGTCCTATCGCACTCCCATCATCCTTGATAGGATGTAATTGAGCTAACTTTATAGGCTTGAAATCGTTTTATGTAGAACACTTATAAGGCCAAAGAGTGGCCCAAACATATGTAAGTCAGAGGGAAGGATTCTCTTAGTGTTAGCTTAAAGATCGGGGACATGAATAATTTTGGATGGCACCTTTGCTCCTCCCTAGGTGGAGAATGCTGTGTCATGCTGAAAAGAATTGCATACTTCGAGGAGAGGATGGTATGATGTCAATGTGGTAATCGTACCCAGTTCCTGCTTTTTTGTGACTTTATGGTTATTATTTATGTTTAATTTAAGTAGCCAGATTTTAATAATGCAAGTATGCCCGTTCATGTACATCTAAATTAACTGATTGTTGAGGGATCTGTTGTGATAAGCTGGAAATAGAAATCCAACTGAGCTGAGAATGAGCTGGTCTGGGTCGGAGGTGGAGCTGGAGGTGGAGGTGATACTTGAGCGTGAAGGGCGATGTGGCTTAACTAAAATAAATTAAACCAATTGCGCTGATTTCACTTAATAAATGCTCGCACAGCTTCTGCCGCAGTCACAACCTCAGCATCAATTGTCACAATTTAATGGTGATGACTGTGGACCGCCTGGTCCCGGTGCCCGGTGCCCGGTGACCGTATTTGGTGTACGGATCATAAAATTTCATCAACACCGAAGTGGGGTGGATGTGTCGCCTTTGTATGATGTGGATGCAGTTTCGTTCACAATGAAGTCGGGTCTCGAATTCAAATTAAATAATTATGATAAGTACCCAAACCCAAATAGATGAACAGTCCCGATTCAATGACAATGTAAGCTGCTGGCAACTTGATAGCCATGGCTGAAGGGTGATGGATGGATATGTACAGGGCCGGAATATGGGCCCTCCTCCTCACCAGAAATGAAAAACCAAAAAACCAGGCTATTTATTTTATTTATATTTATAAACTTACACATTCTTACTTTTATGATAATCCCGTGAAAAACACCGAAGTTATTGATTTAAATCTCTATTTTCGACCGATACATACATATATGATATCCGATCCGGATAATAATCTTCTTAGAAACAAGCCAAACATATACTCAAATACTTTGTATTACCATGACATAATACTTAGTTGTATCCAAGGCTAGACACAAGTCTTAATCCGCTCCTGTTTATCTGAATATTATGATTGTGAGATTAAAGCCCCTATTCACACATATCACATACATATACACATGTATCCGTGGCTCCATCTATTTTCGTACAGAAGATTTCGGCATTTAGTTATTATTACGTGTTTATGCATTGAAGTACACGGGCATGGCCTGGACATTGCCTTTGTCGTTGTTGTCATTCCCATTACCATCAGCATCAGCATCACCATCACCATCCCCTCCCCCTCCTCTCCCACTCCATCTCCCTCTCACCCATCCCTCGATTGCCTTGCTGTGCTTATTTCAATTGTTGTTTCTTTTGGCTGTTTGATTTTTTATTTACTCATTTTTTTTTTATTCTTTTTGCAGTTGCGAAATGCTGCTCAACTCGGCTCGTCTTAATAGCGGCGTACAGATGTCCACACGCAACTCATGCAAGACCCTCAAATGCCCGCAGTGCAATTGGCACTACAAATATCAGGAGACCTTAGAAATTCATATGCGCGAGAAGCATCCGGATGGTGAAAGTGCATGCGGATATTGCCTAGCAGGTGAGTGCCCCCACCACCACCCAGTGGGTTGAGTTTAGCTAAATGGGCTGCGTCATCTTTTGGAGAAATATTTCTGCCTTTAATATCTGAAGATCGTTTGTTCCTGTTCACTTTTTTCTGGGTGGTTAATATACCTCTGTATTTACGTACGTTTTCCCCTTTGTTGCAGGCCAACAGCATCCGCGGCTGGCACGTGGCGAGTCCTACTCCTGTGGATACAAGCCATACCGCTGTGAGATATGCAACTACTCGACGACAACAAAAGGTAATCTCTCCATCCACATGCAGTCGGACAAGCATCTGAACAATATGCAGGAGCTGAACAGTTCCCAAAACATGGTTGCGGCTGCCGCGGCAGCGGCGAACGCCAAGTTGCTGCTGCCCACCCCGCCCACACAAGGAGCTGGCGGCAGTGTCGGTAGCGTCTGCGGTATGGTATCAGTGGCCCCTTCCGCCGGAAGCAATGCTACCAACAGTGTTGCCACCTCATCAGTCGGAACCTCATTGGGCGCGACGACGGCGACGACCAGCAATACCGCAGTCAGCGCCAAGCCGAAGCCCTCGTTCCGCTGCGACATCTGCAGCTACGAGACGTCGGTGGCGCGCAATCTGCGTATACACATGACCAGTGAAAAGCACACCCACAACATGGCCGTGCTGCAGAATAACATAAAGCACATTCAGGCGTTCAACTTTCTGCAGCAGCAACAACAGCAGCAGCAGCAGCAGGGCAATGCGGGGGGCACTCCGAACACCACCAGTCCGAGCGGCAACAACTTCCTACCAGAGGTGGCGCTGGCCGATCTGGCCTACAACCAAGCTCTCATGATTCAGCTGCTGCACCAGCAGCAGCAACAGCAGCAGCAGCAGCAGCATATGCAGCCATCGTCCAACAGCAAATTGTCACCCACCTCCTCTTCGCCCGTCAGCACACCCGAGCAATTCGCTTTCTCACCCAAGCCCCTCAAGTTGGCCCACGGGATGGGAATGGGATCGGGCATGGGGCCGGCAATGGGTCTGGGAATGGGCATGGGAATGCTGCATCCCAGCGAGGCTGGATGTGGCTCCGGATCTGCCACTGGCGGTTCGTTAGATGTGATGCATCCCCTGAACAAGCCGGATGTTTGGCCCTCAGCGCTCTACAGTTGCCTCATCTGCGACTGCTTTAGCTCCAACAACCTAGACGACCTAAATCAGCACCTCCTCGTGGATCGGTCCCGGCAATCCTCAAACGCATCCGAGGACATTATGGTCATTCAAAACAACAACTATATTTGCAAGCTATGCAACTATAAGACCAATCTAAAGGCCAACTTCCAGCTACACAGCAAAACGGACAAGCATCTGCAAAAGCTCAACTTCCTCAATCATATACGCGAGGGAGGTCCGGGTAACGAGTACAAGCTGCAATATCAGCCGCAGCTGGCTGCCAATGTTGTGCAGCTGAAGTGCAACTGCTGCGACTTCCACACCAACTCCATACAGAAGCTCTCGCTGCACACCCAGCAAATGCGCCACGACACCATGCGTATGATCTTCCAGCACTTGCTCTGTCTTGTCCAGCAATCCTCCATGCCGAAAGCTGCGGCAGCGGGAGCCGAAGAGGAATCTCAGTCCATGTGCTCGTATCCCTGCGAGGGCGATCAGTCCCAAGCCCCTTCGAACGAAAAGGTCCTGATATGTCAACTCTGCAACTTTGCAGCCAAAAATCTACACGAAATGGTGCAGCATGTGAAGGGAATGAGGCACATGCAGGTCGAGCAATTCATTTGCCTGCAACGTCGGACAGAGAACCTTGAAATGCCGGGCCTCAATGAAGTATTCAAAATCACCGAAAGGATTCCAGGAAGCGCAGAAGGTATGCCATATGAACTAACTTGGACTTGCCGAAGTTTGCATACCCTTGCAGTCCTTGACCATTACATATTATTGTGTTTTGAAACCCTTTTTCAATGTGCTAAGTACCTTGAAACCATTTAAGAGCATTACACTTACTTGTTCAATGTTATCTCTCTCCGTCTTCATCTTGTGCCTCTTTCTATTTGATAATTAAATCCCACACTCAACTTGGTCGCAGCGATTGACATTTTGACACACACACACACACAAAATACATATTCTCGTTTTTTATGCTTGATTCACATATGCACGCATACATACACAGCCAGTCGTAATTTTGGCTATGCATGTGCTTAACTGCTTAAGTGTGTGCGTGTCCAGGTGAATTTTGAAACGACTATATCAGGCGTTATGTTTATCCGCTTCTCTTGAAATCCAGAAATATGATGCATTGTGTATGTATTTATATTCATAATCAGTTTGGATAAGATTATTCAAGAAAGAAAGAAGTTACTCGCATTAATATGGATATTTCCTATGGCAGATATATGAAATAGTGGTCCGATCATTTTGATGTGTCTATTGTAAATAAAAGCGTATATACGAACTTTGAAATCCATAGCTGTAAAACTTTGGCACTAGTTAGCATATGTTTAGACAGACAGACGGTCCAGGTTTTATCAACTTGTCTTCTCATGCTGATCAAAAATATGTACATACATATATATACTTTTTGGGATCGGAAACGATTCTTCTCTGCGTTACAAACATCTGACCATTTTTATATACCCTCTGCAAGGGTACAAAAACACTTTTAAAGTCACTAGTTATCACATATTTTAGCCAGTAGCGACGTAGCTAGAATATTTTGAGCCAAGTGAAGATCTGTCTGACTGTCTCCAGTCCGCACATTTATCTGTCGACGTCAACGGAAACTATTGGGTCATTTCGATCGCAGCTCAGCTCCAAATTGGTCAAGAGTACAGTTTCCATCTATTAATCTAAAGTCATTTGTTCCTTTTAAGTTTCCAACAGCCTTGACATACCATTGCCTTGATACCTAAGGTTCTTTAATAAATATTTTTGCTTATTTGTTTAATACAATTAGCTTGATAGGTCAAATCTATTGTTAAATGTGCCGTCCAACATATGGACATCGAAGCTATAGCTCATTAAAGTGTTTACTTGAGAATTTACTCTCTCTGCGATTACAAAGCAACAATTTTCCACTAACTTTGAGTTTTTGCCAGTTAGAAGCTCAGCGGGCGAATTTTCCTAAATAAAGTGTTAAATTTATAAATATATATTTTATTTAATTTATTATTTTTTTTTTTTTGATTGAAGGTACGAATTGGAGATGTTTGCCAAATCAAAAGACATTGTTTGAATTTCAATATAAATAGATGCTTATTGGAGTCATGATAGTGACTCTAATTTGGATTTGATTTTAATGATAAGCTTTAAATTAATTTATTTGAATATCAATTTGTACTTTTCCCATTAAAGGAATAAGTGTACTTATACTTGGCCATCTCTGTCGTATCCATTCCAGTACCCAAACCCCATATACAGGTCCCCACATTTGCCCAATCCCCAATCCTGCCACCCCTAGCCCCATGCCCGTTTCCTATGTGCATTTAATATGTTCTCCTACTCCTACCCACATACCCATAACCATATTGCATTGTATAATACGGTTCGTTCGTTCGTAACTCATCATTAAGCGCTGATTTCAGTTCAATTTCTTTTGCCTCACTCTTCGATTATTATCGTCGTCGCGTCGCGTCGCGTCTTCTCCGTCTCCGTCTTCGTCTTCGTCTTCTCTTCCCATACCAATTCCCATCCTTGCCCCGACCTGGTCTTCCCTTCTACAGTTTTTCGTGTTGCTCGCTGTTTGCGTTTACGTAAATTCTTCACTGCGTGCCCTCGCGTCGCCCTTCTGCGATTTATATGCCCTCTGAGATTTATACGCTGACGCTGACCCTTGAGGAAATTATTACAAATTACTTAAGAATGCAAAAACGATTATGTGTATCCATCGAATTTGCAATTAGTGACGTGCACACTTTGCTCCGCGCCAACCCCATCTCCCCGGCTCCGGCACCAAGCTCAGTTTCGGTTTCAGTCTACTCACCGATGGCCACAATCCGAAAGGCAAACATACATATCCACAGTGTGAGATTCCCATATCAGATGCGGCGTCGTGCGGGACTGAACCGCAGGCATAGCACCTAACCACAGTCGCACAGCGAAGAGGGGGAAGTGGGGAGTGGAGCCCGCTCTGCTCGAGCAGCAAGCCATGCAGAGACACAACAACAAACTAGCACCGCTCTGCACCACACCACACCACGCCAAACGAATCCAAATCTGAATCTGACATTGCATCCTTTACTCACCCACAGCACTCCGTGGTCGAGGTTGATAATTGTACATGCCGCTCATATCCATTGTAGGGTGTTCAGGTTTACGAGTGTATATGCAAAATTGAAATGCTCACTGCTAACGTAGACAATGAAGATGACGCCCCCTGTCCCCTGGCCCTGCCTGGACTGGCCTGGCCTGGTCTGGCCTGGCTTAAGATGTGGCTCAGTCTGCTTATGCCTGCGGATTCGAAAAGCAGTTATATCGGATTGCTATAACTATAGCCCGCCCCTGCCCCTGCCGCTTGTTGACTGTGCCCCGATTCGCCCTCCACATGCGATCGGATGACGAACGCCGACTACGACGACGACTACGACCACAATGACTACGAGTCGCTGTGCCGTTTAACAAGGGGAGCACCATCAGGGTAGCCTGCCATCCTTCATGGTGGGGGATCAGGTTGCCAATTTTGGCACCCAGTCACACTTGGACGCGACCTCAGAGTATTCCTCATTCGGTGTGACGAAAAATGCAATATTCCCC
The DNA here is from genome assembly GCA_018150735.1 of Drosophila sp. 14030-0761.01. Lineage (NCBI taxonomy): Eukaryota > Metazoa > Arthropoda > Insecta > Diptera > Drosophilidae > Drosophila > Drosophila sp. 14030-0761.01. Next base: position 1,246,957 of record JAECWO010000106.1, on the reverse strand, counting down.
GATACTGGGGCTGTCATCTTCATGCAAGAGTCACACCAAGAACTATGCCGGGAATTATTGTATTCAATAATAAGCTTCGGCGGTCTGCTAAACGCTGCGACTTGCGCATCTGTGCTCTTCATTGGTGGAGATTGGTCTCCCCCTTCATATTCGACTGTGACTCTTCGTTCTATCTCTGTCTTTTGCTCTGCCTGTGCTTGTGTCTGTGTTTGCTACAAAGCGCTACATAATGATACCCCCATCTTAAGTCATAAGTGAGTCCTACGCTCCTTTGGGACTTTGTTTCGCATACCCTGCTTGCCGACCACATTTCTTGCGGGTGACTGACTAGCTCCTTTAATGCCAAATCATTAGGAATCGTGGGTCTAGTGGGGAGCCCCTATTCTTCATCTTTCTACCCACCTTTGCTGGGGCTTTCATCAAGAGCATCCGAAATGCAATATGCTTAGCTAGAAATAACCCCGTATAGATTAATAGTCTTTGGAGAAAAGGGAATGCCCCTTTCGGGAAGGGTATTAAAATGTCGAACCCCGAAGTGGGGATCGACCTTAGCTCTTGTGGTAACAGCTGCGCATGATTATTCCTTGGCGTACATGCCTGTGTATTGGTATTGTTTGCCTGTGTGTGGAGGTGTATGTGTATGTCTCTTTCTCGGTGTGCCTCTCTGTGTGTGTGTGTGTGTGTGTGTGTGTGTATGCAAGTATGAACAACAATAACAACAGCGGTAAGAGAAATACCCGTATGTATGTTCGATTTGTTTAGATTTATTTCACTTCGCTCTTCGCTTCATTTTTATTCCATTCCCCCCACACCCGGCCATCGCCCCCATCACTGTCCCTGTCCCCGTCACCGCCATCGCCATCGCCATCGTTTCCGAGGGCATCGTCTTGACTTGATTTTTATTTTTGTATGTCGGCTTTTTAATTCGATGCAATCAGACTGTATGGAAATTACTTTGAAATTGGTAATGGAATTTGAAATACATTCACATTTGGCTCTGCTTTTGCTTTTGTTGGATGCAAGCAACCCTCCATCTTTCCCATACCCTGTACATGCAAGGTATGTAAGGGTCTTGATTGCTTATGCAACAGACAATCTGAATTATGGTCGACCCCATTAAGAGTGCTCAAAAATATAAGGGTCCGGTAATTGCGGATTTTTGGCGTGTTATTCTTTTTGGTACAGGGTATCTGGAAGTCGTCGCCGCAACTCTGCATCAGAATTTATCCTTGCTGGCAATTAAGTAAAGCAGCTGAGCCCATGACCATTACTTGGGGTCCCGAACCTCTGCTCAAACGGCATGTCCAGTGCCCTTTGTTAAAGTTGTTTCTATTATCAAACGCCTTGATTAGCCAAAGGGTTCACACAGGATTGTGTGTTCGCAAATCTCCAAACAAGGAGGAGTTGCCAGTTACCCGGCCAACGCAATAATCACTTTAGTCAGTCCATACTATAAAATGAATAATGAATGTTAATTCAAGGCAAGTGCGGGGAGAAGGCTGCAAACTTGCCTTATTATTGTAAGTGAACAATTTTAAATAGCGATAGAATAAGCAAAGTCAGCGAGTTCAAGCTAAAACTGATCACTTCAGAGGGAACAAGCGCGACCTGTCGCCTTCCTATGTTCGACAAAAGCAAGTGCAATTGGCAAAAATGTATGATCTAACTTCAAATTCAAACCGACGATTGTGTACCCTATGGAGAACATAATTATTCGAATGTCAAAGATGTTGCAAAAATTACCTTCTCCAAAAAAAACCTTAAAAAAAACAAAAAACAAAAGGCCGATAGAATTTTGAGCGTGCCGAAATATGGATACCCTTGCAAGTACTTGTGTTACTCAATCTCTAACTTCAGATAGCAAATGAAAAAGCTTTTGTGTGTCTTCCGATTTTATATCAGTTTATCCCATCGGTGAAGGAACCATTCCCGATCCTATAAGGTGTATACATATGTACATATATTCTTGATCAGGATCATTAGCCGAGTCAATTCGGTATCCGTTTGAGCACGCGACCTCCGGAACTATAGCAATAGAACTATGTATAAGCTAAGGATACCAAATTTGAATTGCCGGCTCGTGCAGTATGTAAGCTGATAAAGTTTTTTTGTCCACGTCCCTGTAATTTGATTCTCCTTCGCAATATTATACGTTAGATGTTAAGATTATCTATCGTTCCTCCAAAAATCGGGATAAAATAGGGCTATGCAAAAGAAATTTGACAAATTCATTTAGTCTTTTGAATCTCAAGTAAATGTTGATGCAGGGAATATCCAATGACCAAATTTTATCACACAATTTAATGAATTATATTTAATGCATGAATTTGCTGGGTTAAAAAAGTTAAAAAACACAAACATTTACTTCTGGCCATTCGATTCTTTTGATAGGTTAGCTTAGGCCAAGACTGTGGATCCACAGCGGCGGAAGTGCCACATAAACCTGACAAACATAGTGATTTTGTTTTAATAAAATGGATCGGATTATTCAAAATAATAATATCTTGCACAACAAAATGATTGACCTCAACAAAGAATCGGTGATTTTTAGTTTTAGTTAGCGATAGTCACTAAACTTGGTAATAAGCAATTATTTATTTACTTTTACTCTGACTTTGACTCCCTGTCAATAGGGATTGGTTAGGGTATACAACCATCAGCTATGTGATAGACTAGATCTGACCCAATCTTACGAATACCCCTTAGATTTCTACATAGGACATTAGTCAATAGAAACGATTCTATTCGTAAGAATATTTTATTTTCTTTGAACAAAAAAGATAACTTTGTCTTCTTGAGTTTTATGTTGTTCTCCTACTTGGAGAAGTCAGCTCGACCTGACTTGCTTTCACCGTTGGATTCTTCTGAGTGTACGAGTAAATTAACATTATTTTGTCACTGACCTGTAATGACTTTATTGGACTCTAGCTGATCAAATGAAATCGCTTATTGATTTTTTTCAGATTTCACTGTAGAGGGTGGTCTGAACTTGGCCTCAACTGCTATTGGCAGCGCCGTAGACAACCCATTCGGCACCGGAGCTGGATCGGCGGCGGGAGCCTCGGCCGCAGACATCAATGTGTTTTCACCAACTTCTGCTTCAAGTTGCTCGAACTCTTGCGGCAAGAACCAAGGACAAGCACGCGATATGTCTCCAGGTGCCGCAGATTTCAGTGTGGCCACCACGGTCTTTAAGTGCAATCTTTGCGATTACTTCGTGCAATCGAAAAAAGAGATGGGAGCCCACTTGGAGTCTGTGCATCCGCAAGCCGACGCCGAAGAATTTATCAGCATTCCCACGAACACAGCGGCCCTACAAGCGTTCCAGACAGCCGTCGCAGCCGCCGCCCTCGCAGCCGTGCAGCGCTGCGGTGGAGCCATCAGTATTCCTTCCAACGAAGCGGTAACGGACTCCAACGACAGGGACTGTCCTGTGGACATTAAACGCGAGCGGTTAGAGGATGAGGATGACCCCATGACCGGCATAACTGGCATTCAGAATAATTCTTCGAGTGTTTCGAATGAGAACAAGTCAATGGATGCATTGGCCGCCAAACCGCCGACTCCTGAACCAGAAAAGCAGGCATCAGCAGACACTTCAGTGATGGCCCCGGTTCCGGGTGTTCAGTGTCCGCTGTGTCTAGAAAGTGGATTCAGTGAAAAATCAGTCCTAGAAGCCCACTTGATGAACGTGCACAGCGTAACCAGGGACGGTCTGGCCAGACTTCTTCAGCTGGTTGATAGCAAGGCCTTCCGGGAGGAATCAAACGAGCCACAATCGAACATGAGCAACCCTCAAACGGATCCCAAAGCTCCTCCTGCAGCGGCAGTCAACAGCTCAGTTGCGGATCTAACCACTACCGATGATCCTGAGTCGGCGTCCAATTCCACTACTTCAACTGCAGCACCAGCGTGCACCGTTCCAACCGGCATTCAGGGACTCTCGTGCAAACAGTGCGATGCCAGTTTCAAGCACGAGGAGCAACTGCTGCAGCACGCTCAGCAGACACATCACTTCCCGCTGCAAAACGGCGAATTTGCATGCCTCGCCATCAGCCATTCCAGCCGTCCCTGTTACATGAGCTTTTCCGCATTGCCGGCTATGGTCACCCACTTCAAAGACGCGCACATGAGCCTGGTTATCTCCGAAAGGCATGTCTACAAGTACCGCTGCAAACAGTGTTCGCTGGCGTTCAAGACGCAGGAGAAACTAACCACTCACATGATGTACCACAGTATGCGAGACGCCACCAAGTGCTCCCTGTGTCAGCGCAATTTCCGCAGCACCCAGGCTCTACAAAAGCACATGGAACAGACCCACAACTCCGAGTCTGCCACTGCCATTAGCAATACCAGTCCACGGCCGCCGTCGCCTTCGCCATCGCATGAGATGGACAAAGTGCCGGTGGAATCACATGCATTTGAATTACGCGTCAGCGAATCTGGTGAGTGTACGTCAAAGACATCCAACTGCTCAACGAAAGACCCCACTTTCAATAGAGAAGTTATTGATTGCTGTTTGTATTCCGCTATTGCAGTAGCCAAATCGAATGATACCTCCAGGCGATCACCGCTCAAGTTGGAGTCGCAACTTCTGAAGGACGCACATCAGATGTCTGAGCCAATGTCGCCCAGTTCCCTCGGCCTTGAAGCATCTCAGGCACAGCAGCAACAGCATTTTGCGGCCCTAACTGCTGCTCTTCTAAAGCAACAGCAACAGCAGCAGCAGCAGCAGCAACAGTGTCAACAGGATATCGTTGGACTGTCGAATGATGCATTGTCCTTGGATCTGCATCAGCAGATGCAGGCCCAGTCCCAGTCCCAGCACGGCTCATTCGGTGCTGCAGTTGGACCTGGAGTCGGAGCCGGTGCCGGTGCCGGTGCCGCCGGCATTAATCCGCAATCGTTGCAGGGCCTGCAGAATCTTCAAAATCTACAGCATATGCAGCAGCAATTGAGCGCCGCAGCGGCTGCCACCGGAATGCCCATCAATCCCGTGGACATGCTAAATCTAATGCAGTTTCATCATTTGATGTCGCTTAATTTCATGAATTTAGCCCCACCTCTAATCTTTGGAGGGAACGCCGCTGGCAACGCTTCGGCATCCGGATCTACAGCTGCCGGTCAAAACAATGGAATTCCCTCATCTTCTGTGTCCGCAGTGTCGGGCTCCGGTGACCTACCGCAGCCGGGCAATACTGTTGGAGCGACAGGAGACGCGGGTCCAGCACAGACCCAGCACAGTGGCAACAGCAATGCTCAGGTGAGTGGATTTGAAAATGTCAACTGGGGTTGCAATTACCATTGCTCTTTTTGGAACAGCAGCTCAGTAGTAATCAAAAGCGCGCTCGCACTCGGATTACAGACGATCAGTTAAAGATACTTCGGGCCCATTTCGACATAAACAACTCCCCAAGCGAGGAGAGCATCATGGAGATGTCCCAGAAGGCGAATCTTCCAATGAAGGTACAGCTCAAGCCGATTGCAAATTTATTCAAACATTTGAAACTTGACTTGATCATTTGCATTGACATGTGTTTTTCCGTAGGTGGTGAAGCATTGGTTCCGGAACACCCTGTTTAAGGAGCGACAACGCAATAAAGACTCACCCTACAACTTTAATAATCCTCCATCGACTACCCTCAATTTGGAGGAATATGAACGTACAGGTCAGGCAAAAGTGACGCCGTTAAACGATGTTGGGAGTGCGACAAGCACTGTTGCCGCCATTTCCAGCAGTGCACCATCTCTGCCAGCATCCACATCGACGCCCACTCTCACTGCACCGAAGAGCAATCCAGCTCCTGGCCCGTCCGCGTCACGCCCGGGCTCAACTAACTCCAGTGGCAACATATCCGATTACTTGACTAACAATTTGTGTTTTGGACAACCCGGCGAGAAGCAAGATCCCGGGCTTGGCGGCTTGCCATTTCCTCTGGAAGTGCAAATAAAGGCAGAGCCCCAAGACGAAATGATTGGAGCCAGTGATTTTGCATTCCAGAAGAAACAGCAGCAACAGCAGCAGCAGCAGCCACAACAACAGCAGGCGTTTAACTTTCTAAAGCAGCAGCAACAGGGCGACTCAGCAGAGCATCCAACCATGCTCCACGATGCCGAAGCGTTCCATGAGCAGCCACTGTCGACATCAGCCGCCGCATCGGTGTCATCCATGTCGGGTATCCAGCACTTCCAATGCCAGCAGCCAATCCAGTCGAACTGCTTTGAAACGAAATCGGAAAGTGGCAGCTCCGACGTAATGTCGCGACCGCCAACACCGAATAGCGTTGTGGCGAGTAATCTGTATGGCAGCATGAACGATTTGCTAAGTCAACAGCTGGATAGCATGGGCAGCAATATGGGTCCACCCAAGAAACTGCAAATATCGAGCAAGGTATCGTCGAGCGGCTCTGTGTCGGTGGCAATTGCAGGCTCGGCGTGCGCCCAATTTGAGAATAATTCATCTAACTCGTCCAACTCCTCGTCCTCGACGTCGGGGGGCAAGCGGGCCAATCGGACACGCTTTACTGACTACCAGATTAAGGTGTTGCAGGAGTTCTTTGAGAACAACTCCTATCCCAAAGACAGCGATCTGGAGTACTTGAGCAAGCTGCTGCTCTTGTCACCCCGTGTGATTGTCGTCTGGTTCCAGAATGCTCGACAGAAACAGCGCAAAATCTACGAAAACCAACCGAACAACTCTCTTTACGAGAGCGAAGAAACGAAAAAGCAGAACATCAACTACGCGTGCAAGAAGTGCAACCTAGTATTCCAGCGCTACTATGAGCTGATACGGCACCAGAAGAACCACTGCTTCAAGGAGGAGAACAACAAGAAGTCGGCCAAGGCCCAGATCGCAGCCGCTCAAATCGCTCAGAACCTCAGTTCCGAGGACTCAAACTCGTCCATGGATATACATCACGCTGCAGCCGCTGCCGCTGCCGTCAGCTTGGGTCCCGGTCCCACTGTGGCCTCTGCGGTGTCTCAACAAACCCCGCATGGCTCTCAGACGTTCGGGGCATCGCCATCGCCGCAGCATTTATTTAGCAAATCGTCGTCGCTCACCGACTTTAGCCCATCGACCACCCCGACGCCGCCACATCGGGAGCGCAGCAACAGCTTGGACCATCAGCAGCAACAACAACACCAGCATCAGCAGCAGCAGCAGCGTCTTTCCAAGTTCGAATGTGATAAGTGCGATTTGCAATTCAATCATTTGGAACCGCTGCGCGAGCATCAATTGATGCACCTTATGAATCCCGGCCTATTTGGTTCCGGCGGTGGCGGGGCAACTCAAGATGCATCCTATGGTCCCTTTGGCAGTATTTTGCAGAGCTTACAGCAGGCCGCTCAACAACAACAGCAGCAGCAGCAACAACAACAACAACACCAGCAGCAGCCCCCACCGGCAAAGAAGCGAAAATACTCGGACAACTCCTCCAATCCGGATGATACCACATCCGTGGGCGAGATCGAGACTGCCCAAAAAAAGTACGACTTCCTTTATCAGTATTTCATGCAACATGAAACGAATGCTGAATTGAAGCAGCAGTTCCTCATGCAGCAGCATCCACAGGGGGCCGAGTCTGACTTCGAGCTGGAGTTCCTGAGCAACTTCTATCAGCAGAGCGAATTGAAGAAAGTTAGCAACTATGATTTTTTATTTCAATACTATCGAAAGAATGAGGAAACTGTCAATGCGAAACAGCCACAGCAATTGTTCAGCTCCAGCAAGAAGCCAACGATCGAGTTTCTTCTGCAATATTACCAACTCAACGAGTCGAAAAAGTTTTTTCAGTTAGTTGCCTCGCCCCCAGCAATACCTGATGGCTCAGGCTTTCGGCCGTCGTCGCAGCTGCCGAACGCGACGGCGGATGAAGCCATGAATGCGGACGGCGACCAGGGGCTGCCACCGGAACAGGATGAGGACGGGGAGCAGATGCTGCAGAATCGTTCGGAGCAGGAACAGGAGCGGGAGCCCAGCTGCGATGGAAATAGCAAAGACAACTTGGACAAAAACAATCACGAACGACTTAATAATAACAACATCAGTCTAAGTTTAAGCGAAAAGCATCACTTCGACGGATTCAGATGCAACTCGGGACAGTCTGTGGAAAAACCCGTGACGCCCATATCGATGTCGGCCAGCGAGGATGAAAAGGATCGTCCGAGAGTGCAAAAGGTGATCGACAACGAAAAGTCACAGTACTTGCAGAATCTTGAGGACTTTCTCGACGCCAGCATGATTGAGAATAACTCACAAACGTTGACTTTCAACGACGACGACAATGCCAGCCAGAGAGGAGAGGGAGTCCCTGTCGGCGCCGTAGGTGCGACGGCGGCTAAGGGCATCAGTAACGATCTGGACAAGTCGTCCCTGGACTCCTCGAATGCGCAGCAACTGAATGCGCCGTCGAAACAGAACAAACGATTGCGCACAACCATTCTGCCAGAGCAATTGAACTTTTTGTATGAATGCTATCAGACAGAGTCGAATCCTAGTCGCAAAATGCTCGAGGAAATTTCAAAGAAGGTGAACCTGAAGAAACGAGTTGTACAGGTAAGCCCCGGTCTCATCTTAATACTGCCATAAATTGGGAAGAAATGATTGGTCGGCTTGGTGCGAACCCGAAAAATTGTGGTTTTTATTTTTGAAATATGTTTAATGCTTGATTACTCGTAGTCGTGGTCGAAAACGAATATGAGATCGTTTGCGAGATGCTTTCCAGCCATATAATGAATGGGTGTCGTCTGTCTGTGATATCTCTTTGGCCTTGTGGCCGACTCATCCATTCCCGTGCATTAGTTATAAGGTCCTTGTTGGTATGCCTTATACAGTTCTTACCGGAATGTTGCCGAAGAAAAAGCCGTTGGAATAGTGAACGCTCTGGCGAATGTAAGATCTGTAATGGATCCCCTCCCTGCCTTAGAATATGTTACCCGATTTCCTGAATTGAGACGTTTAATGTGGCTAGACGGAACCCTTATTCATGATCGCTCTCCGATTGGCCAAAAGGGTGTTCGAAAACAGCCCGGGTCCCTACTTTCTCTTATTATTATTCCACATTTATAATTTAATTATATTTTATATCGATATGATTGATTTTCATTTAATTTTATTTTACGTTATTTTGATTTTTATTTTTTTTTTGCATTTTCCTTTATTTTATCTAGTGAAAATTTACAACGCGGGAATCTATTAAGGCGTAAATTTGATTTAAACAAAAAACACTAAGATGATCGATAAAAGCGCTCCTGCGCCACGGAAAAGTGACTGTAAATGTGTCCTTTAACAGTTCCCGAACACGATCACAAATCACACACTAGGTGCACTCGTTCGGCTCTGATTGAGGCCAACCTTCTCTCCTCCTTGATTTCCTGTATTCAAATCGTATAATTTGGCCGATTTATTGAGGTAATTGAATGCCCACCAAACTTCCTCAGCCAAAGTAAAGTTCAATTGCAGTCCCAATAAACTATTGGAGTCGAGTCCTCTTTTTCTCGCCTTTTCCTTTGATAACGTATTGTTTGAGTGGTTACTTCAAGTATCTGATGCCCTGCATGCTTACTTTTCAGGTCTGGTTCCAGAACTCACGTGCCAAAGACAAAAAATCGCGCAATCAACGGCAGTATGCGCATATATCAGATGAGAACAGCTTTGACGGTTCCGCCGGCAGCAAGGAGCCAAGTCTCAAAGGCAAGTCTCTATCCTTCGTGCAGGACCATGACGCCTCCGATCTGCAGGACTGCCAGCTGTGCCAGGTGTCGCAGGTGAACATGCAAAAGCACGCCTTCAGTGTGGAGCACATATGCAAGATGAAGGAACTGCTCGAGCAGACCAGCGAGCTGTATGCCAATAGCAATGGCAGTGGCAGCGGCAGCGATGACAATGACTCCGACAGGGAGAAGCGTTTTTACAGTCTGTCTAAGGCCCTGCTGCTGCAACACGTTGTCTCCAATGCGGCTAGTGTGGCTGCCGCCGGAAATGGCATTGGCAACACTGCGGATGGTCTGCCCGATGGCAACTGCCTGCTGGCTTTTGATTCCGCTGCTGGCGATAGAAAGGGCCAAGCTCAACGAGGCAAAAAAGATGAGGACGACGAAGATGTTGCGGAATCAGTTCAGAATGCCGCAGGCAATCGGGAACTAATGCAACAGTTATTTAACCGTAATCATATCACCGGTAAGAGCAACGGCCCCTTCCCTCAATGTACTTGTAATCCTCCTGATTTCCGTAGCTCGACTGTGGCTTTGGTGCATTATCGAATCATTATTTTGTGTGTTGTGTTATAGTTTTATGAAAATTACGTTTTGTCAATGTATTTTTACTTTTAATTTCAGTTTTGATTTAGTACACCGCTTTAAACACCGATTACGAATACGAATACGAATACACGTTCTGAAAGACAAATAATACACCCCTAATAGGGGCAGAAATAGTAGTTACCCTTAGCTCTAGATATAATATCATTGGCATTGTCAAAGACTAAACACTATGTTGTTTTAAACAAAATCTCAATATATATGCCACTTACACATACATACATATAACTATATAAATATATAACTATATATACATGCATACATATGTAGATTAGGAGTTTTTTACGCCTCGCAATTTATAATTTATGATAGATATGATAGATGCATTATACATATATACGTACGTACTGTCTAGGTCTAGACACTTTTGAGTCAGGGGTTTCCACATGGTAATGGCGACACCAACAAAAAACAAATAAATAAACTGATTAATCACATGGTGACTTCCAAAACTACACTATAACACTACAAGTGTATAAGTTTATGATCGATAGGTGTTCGGGTACCGATTTTAATTTCCTTTCCGCTAAAAACGGTTTTACGATTTCGAGAAACTAAATTTCAAGTTGGCATTGGTTTACCTACTTATATGTATGAAAGGGTCTGATCAGATGTAGAACACCCTTAAAAAGTTGACAGCCAAATTAAAATTTCTGAAGCACCCCCATGACTGGATCGGTACTGGAAGGGAAGGTCCTGCTCCTACATCCAGTACATAGTACTCAGTGCTATGGAGCTTGACGATTGCTAGCATAAGTAGTTTATGAATCGCTCAGACCAGACATTCTGCTCCCACTATGTGTATGGATATTTAAATGTTAGCTTAATTTAAAATCGAATTACGTTAATCCCTATTCAAAGACAAGATGTACAGAAATAAACCAATTATTTTATTCAAATTTGATTTTTTGCTTTTGTTTTAATTCAACTTTATTGTGTTTACTAAATACCAAGTATATGCTGCGGTTGCTTTTTCCTTTTTGTTTTGTTTTGTTTTGTTTGTCTTTTTTGTTATTCTTGTTGACAATTTTTCAGTTGGACCCACTAACAGGAGCTTAATATTTTAAAGTTATATCACTTCGAGTGCCAAATAATAATACATAAATAATTAATAGTTATAGGTGGAAAATAACTTTGTCGCATCCCATTACCTGGAAACTGTCAATACTCATTGGATTCGAAGTAAGTATGTCCTTGTGGCAATAGAGTGCTGAAGAGCTTCATTTACTAATATTCATGTGGCGTTTTCTGGTTTTGCAGATTTCAATCCACACAGATAAACATATAAATTTAAGATGAATCAACCTAATCTACATTTATCGGACAAACCTGACTAGAAACAGAAGGCGGATGAGATGGAAGATATTTTTGGCATATGCAAATGATTCATCATATGCGCTCGAATATGTATAATCATACTAAGAAAACATAAAAGTTCCTATTTTACAAAATCAGAATTGATCGAATTGATGAAATTTGCGTACACGCACACATACTATTATAGTGCGTCTAAGAGATCTGATAAAAACAAAAAACTAAAAAAAAAAACAAATTGCAAATGATACGGAAGTGTTCCTAACTATTCAAAATATATGTAGCAATAATCGAACGGTATATAAAGCATATGGATCCTTTGGACCAGGGGATTCACAACTAGTTGTAAGATTATAAGGAAGATGGCAGCTACCATAATATAAATATCTATATACATATATTAACGCATTAGATTTAGAGAGAAGCAAACTGAGTTCCTAGCATTTGATTGCTTTATGCCTTTGTTTTCTATTTAAGAATGTAATTAAAAACGAAAATCGTAACCAAATCCAAACCGAAAATCCGAGATCCGAGAACAGAGCCTAATTGTAAGCAATAAGAAATCTGCTCGGCATGCCGATATCTGAAGAACATCGTTCAAAAATTAACAAACACAATTAACCTAAATTTCCCTTCTGACAGCCACACCGACAGTTTACACTACACTATCACATTCCACTTGTCGGTTACTTCCAACGTTTAAACTAAAAACTCATTTGTTTGGTGCAATTTTATTTTGGGAGTATGTGCCGGAATGATAATATCGAAAGAAAACAAAACAAAAAAGAAAAAAAAAAACTATACAAAAATGTGCCAATGGTTTACTTTGCGATGCATACATACTATTCCTATAATTACATTACATTTGCATTCACCCTAATATCATCTTAGAATACTACTCCTTCAGATCAAATGAATTCCAAGTTCCTAACTATAGCTTGCATATTAATTTGTTCTCGTGCTCATGCTCACAAAATGAATAGATAGATAATAGGAAAAATCATACAACTATATGATAATATCAAATTCGGTCCGACTGACTCTAAGAAACAGATTTTTTTTGAATCTATGTTGTAGATTCAGATTCTTTGTTGATCATTTGTTATTTTGTGTACTTACCAATCCATTATTATATTTTGTACTCGACTCTGTTGTACTATTTCACTATTATGTATATCTTCAGTTCCATGAGGCTTCCAATGCAGGAATGAGCCTTCTAGGGCAGTGGCTCAATACGATTATCATACCGTTATATTTTTAATATATATAGTTAAGTATGTATTTTTTATTAGTTTTATTTAGCTTCAATTTTTTGATTACTTGTTTTGCAACGGACTGGGATTCTATTTCAATATTTTGGTGTTGACAGAAGATGCTATTTAGTTATGCAAAAAAAAAACCGGTATAAATAGAGCTAGAAGATACAGAAACAGATCAAAACGTTGATTTGCAGTATGAAACAAAGCAGAGATAAATATGCATACGTACATACATACATTCCTACACGTAGAAGTAAGAAGTAAAAAATAACAACAACTTTACTATGAAGTTCCTATAGTATTAAATTAAATTTAAATTTTAAGATTAAGAAAGTGCAGATACAGAGACACACGCCTAATATTCGATATACATACAATAAATTAAAAGACAAGATCGAGACGAACCACAAATCACTATTAACTAATTTGATATATTTTAGTATTTGGGCAAGCTCGAATTACACACATACTTACCTACGCATATACATATATATGTATGAAGATATATGTATATATATATATATATATCAGCGTATATGCTTATACGCGTATATATATATATACATATATATAACTGAATCCTCGCAGCAAAGTGAATAGTTTTAAACATATATAAACACACATGTATCCTGTATGCAAATGTACGAATACGACCTCGTGTACGAATCATTCAAGCATACCTAAAGTTACAATTAATGAATAAGTCTAATGATGATGTACTTCTACATATATTAGATCGAACACCCATGCACGTACCCACACACAGATTATAGACTCGCAATCAGAGAGAAAGATAATACACAGATCCCACAAATAGACCCAGATCGGAAACTTTCCTAAGCCTGAGTTAGCCAGCATATGACATATCAACAAGTACGTACATACATACCCAATAGTCTTGAGATTATTGGGCATTGTGAATTTAGCAGCTCAGGCCGAATCCACACTACTGTTACATACACCGATGAAGAAATAGTTGAAGTTAATCTGAAAAAACTCTGGTTTGGACAGGTCAACATAATTCTATTAGCAGTCAAATTACCTATACGAAAATCCAAAACAAATATGTAGTTCAAATCAATCTGATGTCTGATTCCATTTCTCCGATTTTACATATACCTACAAATACACACACATTCCTCCATATCTACAAATTCTCATAGACATTTACACACAATTCGAAGGTGGAGAATTAAGTAAGTAGTAACCATACAACTACAACCTACGTATGAATTAATCAGAGTTGCTGCAAGAATTGCGTAGAATTTACAAAAAAAAAAAAAAACAAGTATGAAACAAAAGATTAAAATACATATTTATAAAGTTCCTATATATATTTAATGAATGGCAAAGATGTGCATATATTATAAAATTATAACTAAATAAAGATATGAAGAATACCAAATTTGTAGTGTTTTATTGAAAAGAAAGATTCAACAGCTTTAATGGAAATTGTTGAACTAGTCGAATTCAAATGTTACAACTCCAAATCCAATCAAATTTATAAATATACCAATATCTCGAACAACAGCCATATTAATTTTAGCATTGCATTTCGACTGATCGTATGTAAAGTCAGAATACTCGTATAGTACAAGCTGATAGCTATGATAAAGTTTATCCTAGTGTAATATAATCAGATGCATGCCCTACAATAAATCAATGGCCTAACCAACACTCCTAAGTCGATTAGAAAACCTCAAAAAGGAACTTCACGATGATGGATTTGAAATGACATCGCCGCTATCAACTTGCTCTTGTATAGGGATGGTTTACGCAACTAATCTTTTCCCGAATTGGCAAACAAATCGATATTACTTGAAGGTGAAACAAATTTTACAAGTATATATCCTTGGCAAAGTTTCCACTTTTGTAACTTAGTCACCAGCTCTACATCCAAAAATCAGTTAATTGATATCCAAGTCAGGAGCTCTATTACAAGTATCTATATAATTCTCCTTCACCTATTTTGTCTTACCAACATGTTTCCCATGGGATGCGAGCTATTTCCTAAGTATATCCAAGAATAGGATTTCAAATAGACATTACAGAACACTGGAAAGGTGGGAAAAATACTTAGACCGTTTGTGATAAGAGTAACCATTATGTGGATTTATTACAGATAAGAACATTGTATTTCCTACAATTGTCTTTAAGATACACATACGCGAAGCAACTAATGCCGAAAATATACATTTATCTTAGTAGAACAAAATAAAACATATTTATGTACTTACGTAAGTATAGTATTAGTTTATAGATAAAGATAAATATACACAATTCGTCATAGTCACAGTCTTCAGTGTTACTTATGTATGTATGTCACAATTATATAAGTATGTATGTGTAGAAATGTGTTCCATCTTAATAGAATGGACATGGGTTATCTGATGGCAAATTTTACAGCCAGGACCATAAGATGGGGATTGTAGTGGGAAATTGGCAGTAGACAGACAGTAACTCTTGGAGGCCTGTTCTGATTTCCATTTTGGGAGTTGTAGCACAAATTTGGACTGTACGTATTATTTTTTATTTCCAGTGGGGTGGAAGTACTGGTATATGCTACAAAATCAAACGTGCCATTTGTTTTTGTGCTTTTGCCAGTGTTGGGTAGTGCTTGTCACTTCGAGCTAATGCGGACAATGGGCAATGGCAAAGGAATAATAATTTATGAGTAAATTCGGAATACATTTGTGGGGTTATTTGGAACTACGATTGGGATGGGAAGATTCCTTATGCTTACTGTTGTAGAATTGCAAACTAAGTAAGTCAGATGTGTTTATTTGAATCAAATTGAGATTAGTATTGGTATCGGTATTGGTATATTGCATATAAGTTATGTATAAATGTAATTTGTTATTGATTGCACCTTTTTAAACAGTTTTATTGTTATATTTGTATTGTTCATGGCTGCCAACAACCAAATTGAAGTTACATAAATTACAAAATATTCACGTACCTACTAATATATTTGCAATATACGAAGTACAGAAATCCTTTAGCTCTAAACTTTAACATTGTGTGAAATTAAATTCGCCGTATGCACAGATACATTTATATGTATTTGCATTTAAATTTAATTGTATTTCAATAGTAGTGATTAAGTAGTCAATGTAGGACACAACGCAGTAGCACATATAGTTACTAACAATAGTAATCCATTCCGATACGAATCCGAAGTGGGTGTGTAAATTTTGTATACATGTATATATCTATGCTTATACTCGATTTCGATGCGTCGGTGTTTGCCATGGTCTAAATACAACAGTGAGTATGTGTACATCTAGTGTACGGTTCTATGACTATAGTATCCGAAGTACATATATAGGTATGAATCATCTATTACGATACTGATAGGTGTCTTATTTCGTGGCAAATTTTCGACAAAAATTCGTTCAGTTAATATTTTGCTGTTACGTATGCGCATGTACTATATATAGTTATATATAATTCGTAAACCAGAAAGCAGTTTAGCTTCGGTAATCCGACGCTTCAAATACCGCACGTGCATACATCATACCGAATCAAGTTAATCCGAATCGGTGAACGTAAACTGTAAGTGGGTATATACATATACATACATACATAAATTGCTATATGAAACTCTATATATAGAACTGTATCTGATCTGTATTGATGCATGGACGAGTAAGAGTAATGTTGTATTATTATTTTGTAATCTGTATCTGTATCTCAGTAAGTTATTCAAATTCTGTAATGCTTACAAAAGAAAATTGTATTAGGCGGAGTCTTTGGTTATCTTAAGTATTTACTCGTAAAATTCACTTAACCTACAAACGGCATAGCCGGAGATTGCTGATTATTGCAAATATTTCTGCTCATCACACCAAGCTAAGCTGCTATTGTTCAAAAGCCGGTATATCCGCTTATATCGGAGGGCTTGAGACGCTCGAAAACGCTGAGATGATGGGTCGGGTGACCCGGATGATGCGAGTGATGATGATGATGGGCATGGGCATAGCCCGGGTAATTAGCCTGCGGCGGTGTGTGCCCATAAGGATGAGCATACGGATAATTGGGACTGGGCACATGCAGTGTTGCCGGGCCACCTTGGACGGCTCCTTGCACTCCCACTCCAACCCCAACTCCGTAATAATCTGCAGCACCGGCCCCATTGGAGCCATGTTGCGGTCCTGGCGAATAGGCAGCTGCCGCCGGACCATACATCGAGTTGACATTAACAGGAGCCATGTGGGCCATGTGTGTCGTAATATGTGCATGGTCCATGTACATTTGTGGATGTGGATGTTGGGGTGGATGTGGATGCGGATGTGCCAAATGATGCTGATGCGAATTGACGCCTGCCTGGGAGTTGTTGACAGAAGCTGCTGCAAAAGCAGCGCTAATCAGGTGATTGGCATGTTGTGGATAACCAGCGGGAGTGGTGGGAGTGGGACTATGGATAGCGTAATCGCCGCTCCTGCTCTGACTCTCCAAACGAGTGGAGTTTGGATTAGGACTGGTGTTATATGACGCATCTGTATCTGCTGCCGTCGATGATGCTGACGTAGCAAGACTGCTGACGGAGAAATTGTTGGTTAGAGCATGAGCATTGCTGTTGTCCGCGGAGCCCAAGGACTCTGATTGCACGGCTACCGGTGGATCTTGCGTATGACAACGTTTCTGCTGCTGCTGTTGTTGTTGCTGTTGTTGCTGATGCTGCTGCTGTAGCCCTAGCAGTCGACTTTCGACAGCAGCTGCAGCGGCCGCAGCTGTCGCCGATGATATGCTGTTCGATTCGTGCTCACTCAATGCTGGTATCTGATCCACTAGACTCTCCAAGCCTGATAAACTCTTTCGTGCCACATCCGAGCCCATTTGTTGACCCGCGTGTCCTAACTGAACCGTATTTGGGTTAAGGTTATGGCTCTGGGAACTGTTATTGCCGCTGAGCTGGGGGCTCAGATTGATATGGTGGTGTGGAGAGGACAGCATATAGGGACTGCTGTTATGGCTGTGATCCTCATAGCGTGGCCAATGTTCAGGCTGTGACTGCGATTGCTCCTGTTGGTAATGCAACGATGGATGTTGTAAGGATTTCTGTTCGGATTGTTGATTTTGTTGGAGATGTGGATGTGCGAGTGGATGGGGAGGTGGGTGCGGCAGCCACTGTTGATAGTGTTCCTGGCCATGAGCGTTTGAGTTTGCCTCTGTGTCGTGTGCTGGACTAGCATACTGAGACTTCTCCACACCGAGAGTCTGATCCTGGATATGCCCCTGTCCTTGTGCTCCATTGCGTCCTTGGCTCTCCGAATGATCATCTGGCGGTTCGAAATCGACAACGGAACACATGTTCGGTGAGTTGGGTGGCGGCGTCTCACCAAGATGAGGATGCGGTGTATCTCTTATACCCCCGATACCGACACCTGTTACTGTCTGCGGCTGGGTCTGCTTCTGCGTCAACATATGATCTTGAGTTTTTGGACTGCTTATCTCTCCACTGGGTGGTGTACCTTGGGCAACTGAGGGCATTTGGGAGTGCGAATATGTGCAGTTTAGTGCTGGCGATGCCATGGGTGAGGCAGACGATGTGTACAGCATATGAGACGGCGGAGGCGTATTGTACAAACTGGGCGGCACCTGATGACTGCTGTTCTGGGGCGATCCGGCAATGTGCTCCATGGTCAGAGTATGCATGTTGGGTACGCTACCGTTTCCATTGCCCGTTGACTGTGACTTGGGTGCGGAGTTTGAGTTAGGGTTGCCATTGGCATTGGAGTTGGTCATGTTGTCTAGAGATGGCTTTAATTTCTTTGGTCTACCTCGTTTTTTCTTGGGCGTTTCGCCACCACCAGCGCCTGATGTGAGCATGGACAGATTTAAAATGTTATTAAAGTCGTGATTATGGGGCATCTTTTGGCCAACGATGGTAATTTTGTTGCCGGTGGATGGATCAATCAACTCCTGTCCCTTAATTTTTTTCGGTCGTCCGCGTTTTTTTTTCTCTTGAGGCTGCGCCTGCGTCTGTCCAAAAACAGATAAATAGTTGTCACTTCTCATGACGTCTTCAGCGTTAGTGCTTCCATATGGTATGAAGGGCCCGCGGCCAACGATATTTGTGCTAGTGGCTGACTCATTAGCGGCCAAATGGGGCAGCATTTTCTCCACATTTTGACTAGAATTGGCGCTTCCAGCACCACCTACTACTCCGACTCCGTCACCACCTCCGCTGCCTGTGCTATCAACAAATAATAAGCTGGCGTGTTGATCGGAGGTAGTGAGAGACTGGTTGAGAGGGTGGGGCTCCTGCTGCTCACAGCATTGTCTAATGCGTTGTTCTGTGAACACGCATTCAGACTCCTCGATGTGTGGTATTAACCCATTTAAATAGTCACGGAACTTTTTGAGCGCGGCATAGAAAGGAACCTTATCTGCGGCACGGGGCAGCTGAGCGCATCGCGCGGATGACGATGGCATAACCCATATATACTGTAATGATAATAATAGCGAAAAATAGTGATCAGAACCAATACTTTTGTTAATTGACCTTAATGATATGTCTATATCATAAACTATTTGCACTTGAAAATCAAATTGGATACTACAGGGATTACCGGAATTATTTTAGTAATTACATTGACACTACAATCATAACTATAAAATGTGATATAGTGATTTGTATGCATATGTGTTATGTTTTAGGTATATAATGGAAGAATCAGATAATGCTTGACTAGCTTGCAACGCAAGAGGCATATGATTGCGCTATTCGGAAATACAAATACTTAGTCACATCGAAAAGGAACGTGTTTTGACTTACAGTATCCGTGCCTTCAACCCGATCCGGTTGACGTCCAAAGTGAAACTCTTTTTTCCCCGAAAAGACCTCAAATATCAATTTCCCGTTAAAGACAGCTACTTTTGGTCTATACCGCTGCAGCTTCTCAAGTAGAATGCGACTCCCTTCCTTGATTTCCTTACGAGTCAAGTCAGCCGATCCCTTCGTGGCGCGTGCTACCATATTGGTGAAGCCGATGCCATGCGTGATCAGCTTGTGATCTTCATCCGCGCTCATTTGTTCCTGTGTGAGTCCGGCTAGGTACAAGCATTTCCAGAAATGATTTCCGGGCCCGGCATAATGGTGGCCTTTGTATGCGGCAAAGAGGCCTGGATTAATTCCGACCTAAAACAACGATTACGTTTAATAATCGAGGTATCCAAATATCGAATTATATCGACATGGAAAGAAAGTTTACAACTCACTATCACGATATCTAAATTATCACACAGATGGTCAGGAATGGTCCGCTTGATCACCTCTGCCTCTGACATGCCATTAAAACGATCGTGCTTCTTGCGTTCTTTTGGCTTTGTGACCAATGTATCACCCATGGACCCTATGACTTCAGGTGTGGCAACTAAAATAGATGGGTCAGCGGTTCCATCACTGCAAAACAAATACTTATTAGACTAATGTCCACAATCTAATTTAAATTATGTCTTATCATTGTAAACGTGGCTAACTAACCAATGATGAGAAACTGCGGGAGAAATCTGCATGGCTTCGCCTCCTACAATAAGCTTCTTTTTTCGTCCTCTTCTTTTGGGAATTGGTTTTGCAGCAATTCCTAGATTGTCCATATCGTTCGCCTTTCCATTATTGTTTGTCTCAATGTCTTTGGAATCTTCATAATGTTGGGGCTCTTGCTGTTGCTGTGTCTGATGAGTGAGGTAGTGATCACTCCGACACTCGGTATCGTCGTTTGGCACTGACATTGGCACTGAAGCATATGTGGACACTGTGGAAGCTGTTCCTTCAACATGTGAGTGACGACTAGCTGGCGAGAGCATGCGTATCTCTTCACCCATGAAACTATAGGGATCAACACCAGCCATGCTGGCGGTATTCCTCGTGTCTGCTAGACGATCCATAGACAAGCCCAAATGAGGCGGGGGCGGAGTTGCACCCACTTGTATTTGGCTGCTGTTGGGATTAGCGATAGCAGTCACTCCAGAGTTCTGTGATGAGTGGAGTTGCTCATCATTCTTGTTCTGATTTTGGCTTGGATTCTGTCCCATAAGTCCGATTACACTGTGTTGCATGTGATGTTGCGGCGTCACGGAGTGTGTAGATGAGCTATGCGAATTAGGTGTCAGTACATCGCCAGCACTCGTTTCATAGCCGTCATCTTGGTTCTCGGGCTTTGCATTCGCAGGCGAGAGTGTTCTAAAAAAAAACAAAAAAAAATCGTTCAAGACTACATAAAAACGAGAACTAAGGATCAGAGGTAGGTAGGAAAGAATACATATATGATACACATACACACATACATATATCTAAAAAAAAAAAGAAAAATCTAAGATTAATATCAATCTATAAGGATCGACATGTTTTATTTTTACGATAATACTTTTAGGATGGTAATGACATTTATAAAATAGATCAGTTATGTATCAGCAATCGGATAGGAAAGACTAGTATAAAGGAGCGCAACGATTGAACATGTCACACTGACGGGATTCGATCAATTAATTAAATGTCAAAAAATGGCAAAAGTATCTTTGGGTTTACAGTGTATTGAAATATATGTTTCTTTCCGTTTGTCGCCTCAGAAAAAAATTAAAGCTACTTTGTGTGACGAAAGGTATACATTAATATCTATTCTATGTACGACGTGATGAAGATTCTGAACATCATTCATACATTACTCACAATTTGTATGCTGAACTGGGATCTTCGTGGAAGTCGTCCATCATAAGGTCATGGTAGGTTTCCTGCATTTGTTGTTGTTGTGAATGGGAATGGGACGATCTTTGCTGGAGATGACCATGGCACTCCAACTCCATGTGATGTGGGATGTGTTGCTGCTGCTGTTGCTGTTGATGAATTTGGTGCTGCTGATCCGAGTGGTGGAGTCCAAATAGTTGCTCATGCGAATAGTGTTGTTGGTTTTGGCCATAGTTGGCATAATGCGATTGATGCTGATGCGGATTCGGGTGTTGATGCGGATGCTGATGTGGATTCATATTTTGTGCGTAAATATTTTGAGCGTACACATTGTTTTGAAGCTGGTTGTTGGGATCGACATGATGGGACTGCTGTGGTTGCTGATGGCTATAGTGTTGCTGAGCTGTGCTTTCATGATGGTGATGATGGTGCTGGACGGACAATGGCAGCATTTGCGCATATCCGCCCGATCCAGCTGCCCCGTTCGTTTCCTTTTCGATCTGCAGCAAAAGTTCACTCTGCCGTTGCTGTTGCGGACTGCGGTAAGCGCTGACTGCTGGATAAACTGACGATTCAGAACTCGCACTTAAATTTGCCGACTCCGCTTTAACGTGCATATCGCCATCTGAAGCGCCCTCCTTACTCTCATTATGCGGCGTCCAAATAGTGGCTCGCCGATGATCAGTTAGCATAATATCACCTGGTGTTGCTAATGTTAAGTTAGTAGGAATTCTTACATTCAAGTTGGAGGAGGAGGAAGCGGACGTGTCCCTTGCACAACCATCGATTTTATTGCTTTGCGAGTTGGAAGACCCAGAAGAATTAAATAGGACGGCTGCATCATACTGTAACTCGCCGTGGATATCACCGTAGACATCTCCGGTTCTCGTGACCGAATTCGGCACGGGCTCCGATACCGCCTGAGGCGGTGCTGGGACCACCAACTCCACACTAGTGACCAACGCCTGCTCGGGCGCAATATAAACATTATTTGCGTAATGGTCTATCCTATCGTCTTTACCCAACGTCTGTGGATGAGAGACATGGGAGTTGTCGCACGATTTTTCCTCCGATCTTGCTCTTGCTTCACCGCCACTGTTTTCCCTGACAGAATCAGAAATAACTTCCACAACTGCTGGGGCTTCACTAGCTTCATCAATAGCATTGGAAAGTGGGTGGTTTGTGGTAGATGATAGACTACCAATTATTTTATCCGTTTGTCTATCGCATACATCGTTTTTATATTCCGAATCTGGATTACCGTTGTTATCTTTATCATCGGCGTCTGCATCCGCATCCTCCCCGCTGCTATTCTGGTCGATCAGCGCGGAAAACTTAGTTCTCTTGCGGTTCACCTCCTCATCTTCTATGTTATCGTGCAAAGACCTGTATGTTTTCTTATTTTTGTTTGGCAACAATGTGCTGTTGTTGTTGTTGTGATTGGTGCCTTGATAGGGGGATGGGGTCGTCTTGGCTAGTTTATCATCCTCATCGGAGCTTACAGTTGAGGCCATCCCAGTGACCGAGGATTGTTCTGTTAGCCTCAACTCTGCTTCAAACAATGCTGCTTGTAAAATTCTTATAATATCGATATCCTGATGTATTTGTCGTGGTTTTAACACTCGGTTGGGCACCCTTCGGACTGCGATTGGAGCTATTTTTGGCGTGTGTGTAAAGGAACTACTTATCAGTGGGATTTTCTTTTCCAATAAACTTTCAACTTGCATTTCCCTTTCATTTATCGGTCATTTAGTGTTGAAACTCTCAAACAAATATCGTTTACTTTGCACGAGGATTTGTTGGGTCGATCACCATAGATTCTACCGTTTGAACTTGACATAGTTAATTTGTGAAAGACCTTCCATGTGGCGCCTGTAGTAAATCTGAAAGTAGGAGGATCATAAATGTGAATTTTAAAAGAGCTGTGAAAGTGCGTTGACTTTCTCAATGATAGGTGCAAACGAGGGTATAGGCACTGTAAGGGTATATATGTAAACGAGGGTATATGCACTGTAAGGGTATATAATCCTTGACTCGGCCAAACTTATCTCCTTAAATATTTTTAATTCAACTTATAGTAGTGCCACCTGCATTTAACACAGCGGTGGGCAAGCATACAGTGTCAATTTATCTTTGCGTTTGTGTGTGTAGCAATAGGCACGATGTCTGAAACTTTTTCTTGTTTCTGAGTAGCACCATGACCCGAAGTGACATTTCCAAAGCCACGCGAGCACTTACGATGTGACGGGAGCGTTGCGGCAGAGCCATAGTCCGGGTCATGCTGAAATAAGTATACGTAATGCGACGTGTTGACCACTTATATAAAAGGACGAATATTAATCAAATATAAAGAAATGCAACAGTATTGATACTTCGTATCTGATATCAATTACTATTCGAAATGGCATCGATTTGTTTATTCGATTCGTTTTAGTCACAAAGCATTTTAGATACAAAATTTTATGACTATTTCTTCATCCGTCTAGATTCTATAATCTAAACTTTAGATTCTAAAGTCTAGTTTTATTGACTTCTATTATTACTTCCATACAATTTGAAGTATTGAATTGAATGGTGCAATTCAAGACAATTTTAAATTCATAATGCCACGAATTCAAAATAAAAACAGAAGGTCGGCTAACTTCGACCATGCCGAAGTTTTTATACCCTTGCAAGTTCTTGCGTTACTGAATCCCTAAATGAAGACCGCAAAATGAAAAGGCTTTTGTGTAAAAACCAGTAATTTTTTCATTTGTTTGTATGACAGCTATATTATATAGTTATCCGATGTTGATAAAATTTGGCAGGATTATAATTTGTTATGCAAATGTTATTCACCAGGTATGCTGATGATCGCAAAAGAAACAAAAACGTTTTTAGAAACAAAACTATTTTTAATTCGATTGTTCCTATGAGAGCTATATGATATAGTCGTATAGTATATATAAGACTTCGTGCGAAATTCTCTGTAGCACATGTTCATCCAGACAGACGGACAACCCGATTTGAAGTCGTCTTGTCATGCTGATCAAGAATATATATACTTTATATGGTCGGAGACTGTCCCTTCTATGGGTTGCACACTTCTGACCAAAATTAATATACTCTTTAGGCAAAGGGTATAAAAATTGCTTACGCATCGGCCACCGTTTCTAGGATATCTCCCTTTTTGTCACCCGACCCGGCACTAGATGCTGATCTTAGCTATCCACAATTAACGCTATGGATATTGATACAAAAAAAATTAATAAAACAAATTGTATGAAACATGTTGTAAGCCAATTTTAACCGAATTTGTCAGTAAGGATGTTAAGTGATAATATGATGAATACGAGTTAAATTTGCATCAAATAGAATCAAATTGTAAAGCTGAAAATGAGAAAAAATTTTAAATACTTTCGTCGTAAATAACGAGTTTTTCTTAAGTTTACAAGGACTTACATATAAATGCGAATTTGGATTATTTTTTAGGAATGTTGTTTCTTTTTATGTAATTTTAATGGCAGAAATCAAAACGATAGTATTGTGACAAAACGATAGTATTGTGAAAGGGTTTTAGATAACGGTAAATGCAGTCACCGCACCGATTAATCAACTTTATTGTTATTGTTTGCCACAGGACATCGAAAATGGGATTCAGTTGGTTTGGAAACAGATTCTAAGATATGTTTTGGTTAATATTTGGGGGTCTTCTGGCACCTAGTATACATACAAGCAGAGGCACAGGCATACCCAAAGTACATATGTATGTACAAATGTATATATATGTATATATAATTATATATATATATATATGTATATATGTAAGTACATACATACATAAATACAGATTGAAATATGCATACACATAATATTTGAGCAAAAAACCCCAAATGCACCGAAGCGAGAAATGGCAAGCTATGCACATAGATACATATGTATGTACGTACATTCATACATACATACATATGTATGTCCCAAACTACTGTACCAGAAAGTTTAGCAAAATCAACAACAACAACAACAGACAAACCAGCACGCACTGATGAAAAAGCTCCTATGGCAAGTACATGGCATGATGATGTTTGTATGTGCACCCGTACGAATTTACAGGGTTCTATTAAAGGCGTTTCGTCCTGGCAAAATTAAAAGATTTCGACCATGAAAAATGCGTTTCTAGAATGTGGAATATACATACATATATCCGTATATCGGTATTGATGCTCGATTATTGGAAGTCGTTCCCATGGTTGCACGGGAACACCCTGTTTATCACACTATGTGTACATGAGCGTACATATGTATGTAGGTATCGCTGTCATGAAAGACCACCGAAAGCAACGAGTAGAGCATTGAGTCAGACCCAGAGCTAGAGAGCCAAAACCAGCAAATTCAGGCGTCAGAGGTGGCAGTAGTTGCAGCAATGGGAATAAAGCTAATACGAAATCGAAGCAAGAAGAAACAGTTGCATCAAATAGTCGCATCACTGCGAACAGGATATTAGGGGTGGTGTGGGGATAGGGATTTCGATGGGGTTGGGCATCTGACATGCAGAGCCAAAAATTCATTAAAACCGATGGCAGTTGGTCAGAGACCAAACATCCCTTTCCCTCTATCGGTTCTCTTCGACTTAGCCAAATTTATAGCTGTATACATCTGTATCGGTGATCGATTTCGCTTTCACAGGTAGGATCACAAATACGACACCATTGTTACGAGAAATGCGTCTAGATTCCATCAATTTTCATCTATACTATAGATTCTATATCCCATATCTACTGTATGGGAAGAAGTTTGTCCCGGGCACGAAGGTCTGGTGTACGATGAGATTCACAAAGTGGTCACCAGAAAAGGATGCTGGTGCTGGTTGACGTTTTTGCAAAACATTTACCATTTCTACAACCATCACTAGCACGTATCCGCCTAGTGGGTAGTGGGCTAAAGATGGGGCGGTGTGGGACGAAAGAGTAGGGCAGGCCGATCGGCTGAAAGACTGGCGAAATTGTATTTATAAATGTTTGTATATACACACTCACACTGTGCCTCAAATGGATACGTATCGCAGTGGCTGTGTATGTGCATACATATGTATCTGGGTACATTTAGGAGAGGAAGAACCGTCGACGTCGACGTCGTGTATCTCATGAAATTGTTTGTACCGCATCCAAAATACTCTTTCTTATGTAAACTATAAGAAACATGTGATACATTTTTACTGGCCAAGATCCACGTCCATATTAACTCCTGATTTCGCCCCCGCCTTATGGGGAATGACATGATTTTGGTAGCATATGTATATGTAAGTAGGTAGGTAGGGGAAGCGGTAGGGTATTCCCCGCGTACCCGCTTGCTTCAAAGTGAACTGACCACCCATACTAGTACACATCAGCTCAGACGTTGCATTGTAATACGGACATAGTGTGTGAGTGTATGTATCCCAACCGGTTCATGCGCCTACATACGAATTCGAATCTTTATGTATGTATGTATGTGTGTGCATATGTGTGGTACGGACAGACGTGTATATACATACATACATATGTATGAATATATGATTGTTGTTTCACTGGTGAAATGCAAAATCTCTGGTTTTTGGTACTACAAAAGCACACCTGGATTCTACAACGGATCGCCCAGGGATACACAAATCCGGCTACGATGCACAAACAGACATAGAGACATACTTACATACATACATCTTTACTAGCCTGTTCATCGGTGTCGATTGTGAAATTTTGCGAGTTACTTTAACAATTTACATACATACACATATAAATATATATGTATGTATGTACATATGTATATGTAGTCTACCTATGCATATATACACTATATGTACGTACATATGTATACATACATAAAATCGCACCTAGTCACGACGGATTCAGATTCAGATTCAAATACGGATACAAATACACGGAGGAGGAGATACAAAAATAAAAGATAAAGATACTAACGGCGGGTCGGCGGCACTCGTATTTTATGTACCTACACATACATATACGTATCTACACATGTATCTATATATTTCAACTTTGTGGTTTTTGCTAGAGATGCTTCTGTTTTAGCTTTAGCTTTTCACACTGTGTGGATACGACTGTCGATGTATGCATGCACATATATATATGTATGTACACACAGCCACACAGAAAATTAAATGTACGTATTCGTATGTACATATGTCTGTTTGTATTTACATAACATCCACGACAGTAGCATGTACACACATACTCACGTTTCACTTGTATTTGCGGAATACGGGTTTGCCTTTGAATGATAGCATCTGCAACTGAAGTCCGTATGATGTATTATAATCATATACCCAAACACATTCACTCTTCGGCCGTCCAAATTTATTTAGTATTTGTTTTTGCCTTCTAGTACACATTCTGCATCATTTCAATTTCGTATGTATACATATGTGCATACTACTATCCGCCCCCGCACCACTCGCACACACGTTTGTTTCACTCCGCTCCACTCTGCTCCAATTTCATTCGACTCGATGTAACAACAAACACCGCTATTTCAAACAAATTTAAAACTTCAATTACACAACCGAATTACAAATCACACGAACCACGCATCATCCAGGTATCCAACCCCAAGGAATCAAAACAAAACGCTGGATAAGATTTATGCTAATTTTTTAACTTCGCTCATGCCCCAAGTACGTTAAATTTAATGTTATGTTTATTAATGTTAGCTCGCAACGGCTCAAAACGGTACTGTTAGCTCGCAGATGAGAAACGAAAAGTTTTTACGTTCACTAAAGAAGAACAAAAAGCTTGATAAGGGTATTCTCGGATATGTTAAATGTGTTTTACCCACCACTAGCGCCCCAAAGAAATTGCATTCGGACAACTGCACCATTCTCTATCGACTGTTTATTTTAAAATATATACTTAAAGTTCTATTCCAGTTTTCCGGATCGATAAAAGCTCCGAATACTTTTCTAGGTAACAATAAAACCGTTTTAGTTTTCCTTTACGTTTTCAAACCGATTTTGCCTACTGAAGGTGCATCAGCTGTTCTGGTATTAATTATCGACTAGGGCTACATTCATGTTGTCCGTTTAAATAAAAAGAGCGGTATCGATTGCCCCCCAACACTTTATCAAAAAACTTGATTGTTTTCCAACACTGCGGCACGCTAATCAATGATTTTTTGGCGCCCTTTTTTCAAAAACTGTCCTGCAAATGCATGATTGTATGTATGTAGGGTTTAATCTGTCATACCATGTGGAGCCACTAAAATAAAGAGAGTTCAGAAGCCAGGAAACCGTAAACCACTTCCTGTGGTTGAACAATTGTAGCTGGTCTCTTCCGATGATTCTCATCCTGAGTTGCAGTGGCGAATACGATGTTGCACTATCTCTGCCTTTTTCTGTCCATGTCTCTCTTCATATAAATTTATAATATTTAATTGATTGATGAACCAAATAGTTTATAGCCTATTCTACAGGATGGGTATTAGAAGCAGTATCTTTGTTTTATAATTTTATGAAGTTCAAATGTCTTATCGTTATTAAAATATTTCCCAACAGCTGATTTGTTTGTTTAGGTTTCCATAGATGGGCATTCGACGGCTTAACAAAATTACTAATATCGAGTTGGAAAAACATCGTTTTCTCATTTGATTTGAACCTGCCTCATTTTTGAAAAATTCAATAATAATCTATAACTAGTAAAAACATTTATTAAAATAACACAAAACAAATTATAAACATCATAAATTACACTTTGTACCAAAATAAACTAGACTTTGGAAATTAAATATCTAAAATAAATATTTGAGTCGTCGATGCTTAATTAATGCTTAATGCTCACGATATGGCCGATGTCAAGGCGGCTACAAGCACGTCTGGGACTGGAATACAATCGCTCAGGTGTGCGCAGTGGCTTATCCCTCAGATTTGTTATAGCCAAACCAACATTCGGTTTTTGCGTTTTTCTGTTTCGAATTTGGCTAAAACGGTAAAGAAATATGTCAGATAGGTGAAGGTGTAAAAGTTATAAGTGCGTTGGTAAGTCAAAATTCAAATATAAATATTCATTCTCCCAACGTCGCTTTGGTAGAACCATTCATCTGGATCGGTAATCGAGCGTCATGCCCATTCACGGGTGGAGTACATGATTAAGGCAAAATCTCAATTCAAACGTCGCTCGACAGAAAATAATGTGGAAATTGCAAAATGATATTATTTGGAATATCTAATGCGTGCACATTTTGGTTTGCCCAGCGTTAAGAGCGAGGACAATACGGAAGGTAATCCTCCGATTCAGGTACGCTTCGAAATACCATATTTCACGACATCAGGTATCCTATCTCAAGATCATCGAGAAAAGCGAATATCAGGCTCTGCCCTGGGTGCGCTACATCACACAGAACGGTGACTATCAGCTGTGCACCAACTGAGTGATGGGAGAAAAGGTAAGATCAGAGAAAACAAGAGAGAAGTGTTAACGTGGACAAGACATCCCCATCCGCCTACGCACATCATTCCAGCCAAGCTTCAGCGAAAGATCCTTGTTTTAGTATGTTTTTAAGACAAGTTTACCGATTCCTTTACGGATTTTCACATATAGTGCGCGCCCTTGAGTTGATTTAAGTCAAAAGTATATAACTATGTATTTGTGTTGTTTTCCCCATTATCTATTATCCTATGTAAATCAAAAAGCTCATCAATTTTAACAATTTTCAGCTAATATCCATATTTTTTCACATATCCAATTTCTCTAATTGTTTGCAACAAACTGAAGGCAAAATTAAAGGCAGCATGAGCATCGCCCTCGGAGGCACCTCCTTCACCAAAGCAGCAAACCACACAGGCATCATTGTTTGGCCGACGTTTCAGGGCATATGCGGCACCTACGGCCTGTGGCATCTGGGTGGCTACTGTTATAGCCATACTCATTCAAACAATTGATGATAATCTGATCTTACACAATGGACTAGAGATGGTGACAAAGTTCACCTCCTTGGAGCCATAGTGTACTGGCATCTGTTTACCTCTGTCCATGTCATCATCATTGCCATAACATTGATCAATGAACTGATCGATACGAAATTCTCGCCACACCAACACTCCAGCCTCTTGATATTGCCCATAAATGATGTTCCTGAACTCTAATGCTGCTGCGCTTCCTATATAGAGGCTTCCTCTCCGAAATTGGTCATATACATAGAAGGAGATATGGATATATTTTTAATTTTGAGTAAAAATGGGATTAAAAACAGAACCAGCTGATTACGAGTGAGCTCTAGTTTCAATATTAGTGCTACAGAATAATCGATATTTTCAAGTATCGATATTTACGATATTCTGAGATAAAAGAATCGATATTATCGATATATCGACCCTTTTTTAAAGTCAATATTTTTTAAAAAATGGTCAGTTTTTATGGCGTAAATGGATAAAACAACTCATTGCAGGAGTAAAATAAGAGCAAATGGCTCGTCAGAGATCAAATTTTTAAATCATTTAAATTCAAAAGGTTTTCATTTCATTTTCTCGGTCATTGGTTCATTGTTTAAATAAAATAATCATAATAATTGCCTTCATGGCAGTCAGTTTTTTTTAAACAAAACTTAATGATTTAATTATATAACTATAATAATTGCCTTCATGGCAATTTGATTGAGATCATTCTTTCCAAACAAACTATTTAAACAAAACTTAATGGTTAAATTATATAAAATAAATAATAATGAATAGGTTCGTGTGGACTAATGAAGTTCGTTCTGGTTTAATGAGGTTTGAATAGGTTCGGGTGACGCCAAAGCAAAATGTGACCATTTTTCCGATATATCGATATTAAGAAAAACGAATCGATATATCGTCAAATTTCAAAAATATCGATAGTATCGATTCTGCTAAGATATTTTTGCACCACTATTCAATATACATTTTCGTATTCGTAAAAATTTATTCGGTTTTGGGTCGTTTTTTCTTGGTAAGCAATGAGAATTGATTATTTTTAGAGTTTGTGAAAAGTTTTTTAAAACGGTATGCAGGGGTTTTTCGGGGTGAGTGCATAAATCGGTCGAGCTCCATGCTCCATGTATGTGAATATTTGTATGTACATCTGAGTACGTACATACATACATACATACATATATTGCAAAACCCAGAAACTCATAAAAGTTCAATTTGTTCGAAAATCCCAGCCAAATTAAAACTGAACAAAATAAATAGTTGTAAGCTAAAATTTAATATGCAAGTGTCTGTTAGAATAATTCTCAAATATTCAAGTTTGCTAACAATATGGGGTTTTTTAATTTTATGTACATATGTATGTAAATTCTATAGTGCGCATGGAGTCGATTAGACCTTTGATAGTTAAATTGAGTTTACATTTTATTTCAGACAAATGCGTTTCATCATGTGGGTGTGGTGCCAGGATCCATATCACTCGGCTCACTAAAGTAAATGGCATTTGAATATGCAATCAAAAAAAGCAAAAGCACTCGTCTAGATTTGGAGCTAATGAGACTCTGAGTCCGCTGATACATTTTCTAGGATTCAATCTACTGAACAGCTGATACATGGACGGATTGGAACAGCAACTGAGGGAGCTAACTATATTAAATAGTAGGCCGGTACTGCCGCGAATGTCGGCTGATGAATATGTTCGTCATGGAAAAGTGGCGGAATTGATTGATAATCTACAGCAGAGGTCGTCGCCGTCTGCTATACCAAATCCATCCGGGACGAGAAAGACGGCACCTTGTATTCCACCCAAACCACTTAAAAAACAAAACGAAATGCCCCAGGTATGACATAGCCATTATACTCTAAATAGTCAACATATGATGATTACGAGGTCTGCTTTTTATATTTTGGGAACTGCCATTTTTTAGCATATATGTACATATTAGAGAGCTGCATGGCTCCATTCACAAAAAACTTAAAATGATTGCATTCGAAGTGAGTTGAATTGAATGAGTGTCAGGCACACAACTATGTCACTCAGTGAAATGAATGAAAAATTTGACAAAGCCTATAACATTCGAGTTACTCGAATAATTCGAATGGTAAGCCTGTAAGATGTGTTCTATTACCTTCAATTTGTTGGGAAGTACATCTAACCTAGTCAAACGTAAATGTTACTGCCTGTATCGGTGTAATTTGAATTAAATATATGATATGGATAAATACGGACACATTTTACATTGATTTTTGTTTTTCTTTATTTTTGATTAGGTATTCGAATACATTCGAAACAAAGCATCTCAATAATTCGCATTCTCACTCATTCAATTCATTTGTGTTCCGTTTAAATGTTGTGCGACTGAGTTTTACGCCAGCTAATTTATTCATTCAAACTAGTTCAGCTTCTCACTCAATCCATTTAATTTATTTTGACAATTGTTAATTCGAATTTGATATTTTTGCACTCATGCAGCTCTCTAGTATGTATGTACGTACAACGTTTTTATGTACAATAGGATTTTGTTTTGTTTACAATTTGGCAAAAAAAACGGAAGTTACTCGAGAGGGTTTCCTTTGGATTATTTTTCACAACTATCCCAACAAAAAAGTTTTCGATGAACTTAGTTATTTTTATGGCGAGAAAGCATATCGCGAGTTTCAGTCGCTGACAAATTCAAGAATATATATACTTTGTATGGTCGGAGATGCCTCCTTCTATGCGTTGCATTCTTCTGACCAAAATGAATATACCCTTTTTGCAAGAGTATAAAAATTAATTACTTAAGGTGGAGTTTTATTGTACTAGCTTCTAAGCCGTTGATTTTTTGTTTTTAATTTGGCAGGTTCCACTTAGTAAGCGTGTTACCTGTTCCCGAGAGCCGCTGTACTCTCAGCCTCTACATGGATTGGACAAAATCTCTACAACGATGACTGGTTCAACAGCTGACGAAAGTGAATGCGGCCCTATGCTAATGCGAAAACAGCCTATATATGCGATTCAAAATTCTGAGAAACCCAACAATAGTAAATCAACGTTAGATAATCCTGCCGTATTAGAGCAACAATTGGAGGCTCTTGCTTATCATAAACTTCAAATGGAAAAGAGGGGACTTTTGGGGTCAGGACATACCATGAAATCTGTAGCAAGCATTCCAAAGCTGTCGTCCAATTCGCTGAGCAACAGCTCGACAGATGTCATTTACAGCAATTTGCTACCGTCTCCCGACAGTTGCACAAGTCGAACAGTGGATTTTAGGGGTATTTATGGTAACATATCTTCTCAGTCCGGAAGCTCGAATGTTCATCAATCCGGTAAGTCCTAGATGCTTTTACTCTTTTTGTTTAGCCTATTTATTAATTATGCACACATGTGACTTCATGACCATTTAGATTCTAATACCAATACCATTAGGAGGGCAGCAGGATCTGAATCTGGATCTCGCCTTCTCTCCATTTGCACCAATTCAATGTCTGATAAGGAAATCGAAGAAGAGTTACCGGCTCCTCCTAGTCCTGTCAGCGCAGTTAGTTCATCGTACAGTGAACTTCGTCGTGCCACCGATGTGTTCAGCAACAGCAAATCTATAGATCTAATGGAGAATACCACAAACATAATGCCTTCGGAAGTTCAGCAGTTACCACCAGAATTAACTAGCAAGAATTATTCCACCCAGCACTATGCTGCATATAACGCAACAAATAAGGTATGAAAAAAAAAAATTTTGAATGCAACTGCAATGGACTCCTTGAACTTGGTCCTTGCGCAATTAGAATCTGAAGTTTAAGATAGTTTGTTTGCAAATGTGAAAGCGAAACAAATTTTAAAAAAATGGACATACTTCTACCCAAAATATTGCTCTCAAAGAAACTACAAACTACAAATAGTAAGCATAAAGACAGCTGGCGAAACATTGTAGACTGCTCCGTTGCACTTCAACAGCCCACCAAATGACTTATTTACAGTTCTATACTTTGTATATCTTTTTATAGCTTCAAGCTAAATGCACCCATAGGATGAAAAGGTATATTAAAGTATGTATGTAACATGCAATAGGAAGCATTTCCGACAAGAGAAATTGATAAAGTCATGTCCGTTCGTCCGTATAAAGCTAGAGCAACCAAATTTGAAATGTAGACACTTGTCAAGTTAATTTTTTATTGCCCTTGTAATTAAAAAAAGTGATAATACAAAGGAAAATCGTTTTATACTCAAACGGTCTCAATGGCGGAGTTGGCCGTTAGGGCTCAAAAGTGCTTGTATGCTCAAAAGAGGGAACCATCTAGCGAATGGAGTTCAATATATGTATGTATTTGGTTTTAAAACCTTTAAGTAGTTTTTTCATTTGAAACAACTTTAAATATCCTTTTTAGGGAGTTGTATAATTGCCTTAAGTAATAAAAGACAATTAATGACCCAGCTTAACTACTTTATTGCCCGAAAGGTGCAAATAAAGCGAAATACAGCCCCACACGTTTTCCATGATGTTTAGATCAGGTGAGTAAAATGTTGTAGCTTTGCCTCTATCCATGAACGTACAGACCGAGCAGTGTGTATGGGGCCAATATCTTGCTGGTACATTTAAACCCTACTATCGAAAAAAAAACGTCAAAGGTGGGAAACGCCATTTGTAATAAAACCTTGACTTAAAAGGATCCCCACTCCATTACTCCACCTGCCCGGCTTTGATATCCATCGAAATTAATAAAATCCTTGCTTTAACCATGTAGTAAAAAATAAAATTCATAAAGGCGTTAAAAATTATATTTAAATTTTATTTACTAAATAAAATAAGTAAGTCGCCGTGCCCACTTATTTGGTGAAATGATAGATATTAATGACATGTATTAGAGGTCAAAACTAAATTGCAATGCGATAAAAATTGAGTAAGAAAATTACCTTTTATCTAATTCCGGAAATGCTTCCTTCTGACTGTTACATATATTTTGGCGACGTTAACATACCATATCATTCTATGGATGTATGGTATAAAAAACATTTATAGCTATGCCGAAGCTTGTATACCCTTGCAGTCCTTGACCATTATATTTTATGATGTTTCAAAAAATTGTTCTGTGTGTTAATACAATGACGCAATACTTTAAACACATTAAAAAAATTGTCATCGGCCTCCATGGGACTCGACCTCACTTATAAACAAAAAAAAAATTTCTAAAAAAAATTCTACGCCACATACCTAGATTGGATAAAATTCTTCAAGAAAAAAAGAATTCATTCGCATTTTAACAGTTTTTTTGTACGGCAGCTGTGCATACCATATAGACCTTTTTGAAAATCGCAGATAATGTGCATGGAGTATAAAAAAGATTATATACGAGCTTTGAAAGCCAAAGCTCCAAAACTGTGGGACTAGTTAGCATACATTCAGACAGACAGATGGAATCGTATGCTGCAAGACTAAAATTATACCTCTGCATGGGTATAAAAAAAACGAACTAATAGAATACATTGTACTTTTTATAAGAGACTCAAAAGAATATTTCATAATCAAATTTATTTTTCTTGCAACATTATCTGTATGGGTCAATCGTATCACGGGAATCACGAATTTATTTAGTCATCTGAATTGTTTATTTGAAAACTTAATTGAACCATTTAAGAACTCTTAAAGAGAGATATATTAATTGTATATGTATTAGTTTGAATTTGCATTTTCCATTGAAATTTATACATATACAATTAATATATTGCTGAGCTATAAGTATGTTATTTCAATTTCAGAATAATCAGAATAAGGCCAATGGGGACTACTATGGATATGGTGTTTTATCACAGGTAATTTTACAATTAACAATCAATATTAAAATAAATTGGGAAATGAGTGAACTTTTCTTTAAATATATATATATATGCTATAGAGCTCCTCAACGTATGACTCAATATACGAGCCGATAAATCCACGACCACCTGGCGATTTGATTTCTCGCAGTTGCTACAATATGTATGTAAATGAACCCAGTATTTTAACCAATAATTTGGACAACAGTGGCGGTTGTGTGGGAGTAGCCAATATAACCATGTACGTTAGTGGAGATGATCACGCTGTCGCCGAAGGAATTGAAGAACATATCGGTTATGCTCAACCAGGAGGAAATAACGATGGTAACGTTTCCCAATATGGGTTGTCCTCTTCCTCCATTGATCCTGCACACGAATTCGAGAATTATGGTAAGCAAAGTAGTATATGTAGGTAACGTATCGTTATCGATTTAATTCTCCTATACTGTCTTTAGGACGATGTGTCAAATGTAACGAGCGTGTGCTGGGCGAGAATAGCGGCTGCACTGCAATGGATCAAATTTACCACATATCTTGCTTCACGTGCAATGATTGCCAAATTAACTTGCAGGGAAAGCCGTTCTATGCTTTGGAGGGAAAGCCATACTGCGAGTACGACTATTTGCAAACGCTTGAGAAATGCTCTGTCTGCATGAAGCCTATTTTAGAGAGGATTCTTAGGGCTACTGGAAAGCCGTATCATCCCCAATGCTTTACATGTGTTGTATGTGGCAAAAGTTTGGATGGCCTCCTTTTCACTGTCGACGCGACCAATCAAAACTATTGTATTACCGATTTCCACAAGTAGGCAAATTTAAAAAGTATAAAGTCGTCCAGTGTCTAAAAGACCTAATTTTCAGAAAATTTGCGCCTAGATGTTGTGTATGCAGAGATCCGATTATGCCAGAGCCAGGACAAGAAGAAACGGTTCGTGTGGTTGCGCTTGATCGCAGTTTTCATTTAGGATGTTACAAATGCGAGGTACCATTTAAACTCGAAATATATTAAGCAATCTTTGGACCAGATTTTTGTCTCTTCACAGGACTGTGGTCTTCTATTGTCATCGGAAGCGGATGGTCGAGGGTGCTATCCTTTAGATGATCATGTTCTCTGCAAAAGTTGTAATGCCCAGCGTGTTCAAGTTCTAACAAATCGGATGACCTCGGAGAAGTAAAGAATAGTCAGCATTTTTAAAAATTCCATACTCGTAGCTTTAACTATTTAAAAGCCATTATTAAAAACATTTAAACTATTTAAAAGATATATATATATATATGTAATACATATTTTGAGCGAAAGCAGTGGGAATTAATTTTTTAATCATAGTTAAAATCAACCAGAAGGCTGGGCAGACTTCGGCCATGTCGATATATATTGAACGATAAGAATATAAGTATGAGAAACTTAATACAGTATTATGATAATCCCGTGAAAAGCATTGAAGTTTTTATTCTAAAGCTCTATTTTCGACCGATGGTTCCTAATGCAGCCATATGATATTGTCGTCCAATCCGGATGAATCCGAGATGGGCGTTGAGAAAAAAACTGTAAATAAAATAAAATTTCACCACTATATCTTTATAGACCTAGGAGGAGAAGCTGTTGAGTCAGATATGAGATGAATCCGAGATGGGCATTGAGAAAAAAACTGTAAATAAAATAAAATTTCACCACTACTTATATCTTTATAGACCTAGGAGGAGAAGCTGTTGAGCCAGATATGAATTCGCCCAGTATTGCTGATCAAGAAATGATATATTTTTTCACACTTCTGACCAAGAAATGATATATTTTTTCACACTTCTGACCAAAATTAATATACTCTTTTTGGAATGGTATTAAAATTAAAGTCAAATAAAATGGAGCATATAATACACTTCTTAATCAACTTTTTTCATCATCCCATTAATTATACCCTTGCAGAGGGTATTATAAAACTGGTCAGATGTTTGTAACGCAGAGAAGGAATCGTTTCCGACCCCATAAAGTATATATACTCTTGATCAGCAAGAGAATACGAGTTGATATAGCCATGTCCGTCTGTCTGTCTGGTGCTATGCAAACTAGTCTCACAGTTTTGGAGCTATGGTTTTCAAAGTTCGGTTCCCACAGGAACCATCGGTCGACAATAAATTACTTTGCTATCTTTTACGGGATTATTATAAAAATTAATATATCATATAGCTCCCACAGGAACGATCGGACCAAAAATATATTTGCTTGTTTTTTATTTCTTGAACGATCGTCACCAAACTTAATCATTTCCATTTATATATAATAAATTATTATCCTGCTAAGTTATATCAAAATAGGATGACTATATCATATAGCTGTCATACAAACATATAAACAATTGAATGCTGCATATCTACATACACGCATTTGTATGAGTGCCGTGGTGTAGGACTTTCTACACAAACGTCTTTGCATTTAGCTATCTTTTTTTAGGGATTGAGTAACACAAGAACTTGCAAGGGTATACAAACTTCAGCATGGCCAAAGTTAGCTTCTTTTATATTTGTTGTGTTTTGAGCACTTGTACCCAAAATTGGTTTATAAATTTGGGTGGCTCAAATAAAACAGGCAAATTTAATAATTGTGTACTGAACTTTGTACCGTCAATTTCCCCAAATCCAGGATAATTGAAAATCCGTTAGTGTTGTTCTATCTATCGACAGCTTAACATAAGGGCTTCCGGAAAACATTGTTCACATTGTTAACCATTTTTCAAAAGTTTTAATATTAAAACAATTTGGAAGCGTTTGTTTTAAAGGAGCCATAGTTTTTCAAGGATTTATCATTGAAAATCGTGTCCTTGCAAAAAGTTATCGATAACGATGGCAATGCCGAAGCTTTTTAAAAAACATATTAATGGTATACGATTCATATATATGGCAACGCGCATGCTCCTGGCGTTCTGCCCTATTCGGATGAATTTAGTGTATATGTGCATTTGTGCTTTTTCTTAAAAAGAAAGAGTGCTCGTCATCAGTATTGAATTCGATTTTCAAGCCATCGGACGTTATGTTTTGAAGTTCTGTATCTCATTAGCGCGTCGGCTGTCGACTTTTCCTGTTCGTTTCCCGTTACACTCATCTGCATCTGCATTAACATATATATATATATATATATTTATATATATATATATATAAACTTCGTACAAACATATATAGTACGTACTCATATCGGTTTAGGGACAATTTACTTACCGCATTGACAAAATCACAAAAAACGGTAGATGTACTGCCGTACGGTTTGTGGATCGTTTCGTCCTTGTCCCTCGCACACTTACATAAATATGTATGCGTAATTTAATTCATTATTGAAATGTAATGCATCTGCAAATACAAATATATGTATATATACATACATATATATTACGATACCGTCTGGCGGATCG
The DNA here is from genome assembly GCA_018150735.1 of Drosophila sp. 14030-0761.01. Lineage (NCBI taxonomy): Eukaryota > Metazoa > Arthropoda > Insecta > Diptera > Drosophilidae > Drosophila > Drosophila sp. 14030-0761.01. The sequence continues at coordinate 1,207,264 of JAECWO010000106.1, read as the reverse complement.
GGCTAGGCACAGATTCAAAAATATACACACATGTATACTTAAGTGGATATATGCGAATGATTTCATCTGTATGAGTGTGTGTATGAGTGTAGAAAACATATTTTAGAATGTATCCTAGTATAAATCAAAATTAAAAAAAAATTTTTTTTGAAAATAAGATTCATAGAAGCTCAAACTCTGTTGTGAACTGGTTATGGCAAAGGACGTTAAATTGCTGTTGTTACATACCGATTTTTGTGAATCTGTTCATATATACTTGGGTATGTATATACATATATGTATATGTATATACATCGGTTATATAGGTAGATATATGTATATATATATATACATATATATGTATACTACCCAGGCAGTATGTATGTGCTTTTATATATAGACCTATTTCAAAAGATTTGCAGGGTTGCTACACAAAATATCGACATCGTGACACGTACATACATATGTATGTAGAAGTCACATTATTTTGTGCATACGACAAGATACAAATTAATGTACATACATACATATAATTATATATCTGAAGTCCATGTTTGTATGTACTTATGAACATAAATATACATACATATGTACATAAATAACAATATTTAAGGCCGACCGTCCTGCTAGTCCGTCCACCACGTTATACTTTTAGTATGTATATAAATATGTACATTATATACATATACATACATACATATGTAAGCACATACATACATACATACATAGGTGTTACTTGGCGATTGGAAAAACTGTGGAAAATTCATGCGCAGCCTAAATGGAAGTTGGAACCAAGAGAGTTAAAAACTGACATGTGCGCACTCACACACACACACAAGTGCTAGTGTACCAGCACATTTGCCAACAGAGCGAAACTGATTAAAAGGTGTACACACACAACATTTTCAAATAAGAAGAATTGCAACAAGTTTGCATAGAATTCCATAGTGCTTTCGCTATCAACCCCCCATATCTCATTCTTAAATACCTATCTGTCGCCGAACCAGCATCAGGAATGAAAAGGATACTCAAATCTCTTAAAGGTGGGGCGCAATCTCAAGAAAAGCTCACCCCGTAAAGCCTGCAAAGGATACACATATACACCACAAATACTCGTCAGTAGATACACGCTTTTGCCGATGTGTTTGGAAGCCTAACTCGCCTGATTCCCCAGCAAACTTCAGTTAGGAATCTACATTACTAGAAGACACCTGTCGCGTTCCGTGTTAAATTAGGGGTTTCGCAGAATTGTAGACTCCAGTCATGCAAGAACTTGGCACAAAATTTAATTTTCTAATTGCAACGAATCAATATTTAAATCTCAAACTACAGGACTCACATTCGTATTAATAAGCCTAAATAAATACGAACATTACTTTAGAAAAAGGTGTTGTGTTGGTGCTTGTGCTGTATGTGTACGTACTCTTGTGGTCGAGGAAAATCGATTTTTATTTCAATAGTATAAACGCGTGGGAAACTAGCGAGTAAGTAGAGATAGGAAAGGTAATGCGTTTTGAGAAGTGACTTTCGTAGAACACATACATTTGCACATCATAAAACGAAAATTCGTCAAAGTTACATTTTAAGTGGAAAACAATGTCTATATAATTTTGCATTTGTCCTATTTATCTGCGCAGCTGGGAAACCCAAAGTCGCTATCATTTCAGATACATCCACATATGTACATAAGTATGTACATATGTATGTATGTATACATATGTATTTAATAAGTAGTAAATCTTACGCCCCTTTTCTTTAATCTGCTTTTAAAAAGTTATCAAAGGAACGTGAATTTCATACACATTTTGCTAATTCAGTCTTTTTAAAGATCCATGGACATCTAATATGTTCTGATTAGTCGTTCTAGAAAGTATCATTTATATTTCCAAAAATACATATGTATGTAGTTGTTTTGTGATTAAAAAAGAACACAAATATTCAAATTGATGAACACCTTTCCAGTGTTCATATGTATGTATATACTTACATACATATACATAAGTATTACTTTGCTTAAAGGTCTGGACTTGGCGAGAAAATTCCTCGCATGCATTAGTAAAAGTCGCGAAAAAACAGTTCAAGATGGAAGTACGTTCATCCTAACAGAATTAACAATAAATTCGTAGTTCGACCTTTTTCAAAACCCGGTGTGAACCTTTTTACTACTACAGTTAGTTAGACACCTCGAACCAGTCTAAGTCTAATATAAACGCAGATCAAGTTTCGCCACATTTCCGCTTCGTCCAAATCTTTTTTATAACACAGATATAGCCAAATAAGTTTCATTCAGAAAGATGGCCCGATTATGGCGGTAAAGTATTGGCAGGCATATGCAGCTTTGTAATGTCTAGACTAGTTTTAAATTTGTGCTATCGTTAGGATGGCAATATGAAAATTATGTTGCAGCAATACTTGATACTTGCCCATATTTTATTCAAATTCATTCCAAGTTAGTTTATTATGAAATGGTATTCGATTTTGATGATCAATCGAATATATGTACATATATGTAGGTGATATCGATGGGCAGCTAGCCCCACGCGTCATCGTTATCGCCTTAATCGCCCCCGCCGACATTGCAAATTAAGAATTTAAGCATAAACCAGGAAATTTGTAGTTCTAGTGAATGCTTTTAAATATACACCCCTTCCATTTCTAGATCGGGCATATACATAAGCTCGGCTCTGCCGCCAATTACACACTTAAGAAGAAGAGGGCACAGAAGCAAACTCTAGAACGGGCACATACGCAGACTCTATTAAAGCCAACTACCACAATATTGCTGGGATTTTACTGCCGACATAGATTTTCTCAAGTGCGCCATCGCGATGGCTGCTCCAGCAGCCTGTACGCGTTTTTCGGACAATTACGACATCAAAGAAGAGCTTGGAAAGTACGTTGAGCTTGGGTTGACACTTGAGGACATGGACAAACTACATCACACATAAAATTCCCTTTTCTTTTTGCAGAGGAGCTTTTTCTATTGTGAAAAGATGTGTCCAGAAGTCTACAGGATTTGAGTTTGCGGCTAAGATCATAAATACCAAGAAATTAACAGCAAGAGGTTAGTGCCTATTAAGACAAAAAAAAAAAACTTTTATACACTTACAATGAAAATATATTAGAAGCATATTTGTACATTTACAGTTAAACCTTTTTTGGTCACACCACTTAGGCACCGAATTTAAAGCGTAGTGAAAGTGAATTTTACAGCTGATAATTTAAAAGTGCAGATTTAGATATGATCGATCGTTCCAGATTTCGTTTGATCTGAACACAATTCGCTAGAAGACCATGTTTGTTTCAACCGATCTGTGTAGTCTAAAATATTTAGAATTTAAACCGAAAACAAATTCATGATAAGTTTAAACAAATTACCATTTTGAATAAAAATAAGTAGACGAGAAGACAGACAACTAAATTAAATTTTTAATGAATATGTGAACCTGGTTATATTTCAGCATATACAAAGAATTTTTAAGAATCCACTTTCACAAGATAATTGTTTGTGTTGCCTTCATTCAAATATGTATTTCGTTAAATTATGTGCAATGCACCTGAGTTAATATATATCCATTTTTTGTTTTTATAAAGACTTTCAAAAGTTGGAGCGAGAAGCCCGGATTTGCAGAAAACTTCATCATCCCAATATCGGTATGTTGGACAAATTGCTTTTTCTTGATGTTTTTTTTTTTTTTTTTTTGTTGCTGAACAGTGTTAATGCTGCTTTTTGACTCTTTCAGTACGTTTGCATGACAGCATTCAGGAGGAGAACTACCACTATCTTGTGTTTGACCTGTAAGTAACCAAGCCCAAGCACATCTGCAAGCTTCGAAATAGATGTAACTAACAACTATTAATCGAAAAACCAAGCCTATGATGTAGATACATTCGATTCCGTTCTCGTTTACGATTCTCTCTATGAGCTGTGCTAAAGCTCATATATTGCAATGACTTGACGATTGTTTTTTGAGATTCATACTTCATCCTTTCCCCTCCGAGTCCGAGATAGATAGTTATAAGATAGATGTATGCTAATCCCCCAAATGTGCACCCTAGATACGACCTACATACATATGTATATAAAATACTCGCAGTAATTCTTTAACCTCTGTTCGGTTCTGTTGTGTTCTGCTATTTAACGTTATACACACCCAAATGAATTTTTCAATTTGCAAGTAAATTAACAAGCCTGTAACCGAAATCCAAACAGACATAAAGAATTAACCATTCCAGCCAAATTCAAAAAAACTGTCCTAACATACAATTGCAGTGTAACTGGCGGTGAACTTTTCGAAGATATTGTTGCACGTGAATTTTATTCAGAAGCTGATGCATCACATTGTATTCAACAAATATTGGAATCGGTCAATCACTGCCACCAAAACGGTGTGGTGCATCGAGATCTGAAGCCAGAGAATTTACTGTTAGCTAGTAAGGCAAAGGGTGCAGCTGTGAAACTCGCTGACTTTGGTCTAGCCATTGAAGTGCAAGGCGACCATCAAGCCTGGTTTGGATTCGCCGGCACTCCTGGCTATCTGTCACCGGAGGTTTTGAAGAAGGAGCCGTACGGCAAGTCGGTAGATATATGGGCATGCGGTAAGCAAAAGAATTTCTCAAGCAACAACTAAGAATACATGACCAGTGGTAAAATTAACAAGATCCAAAGCTAACGCACTAACTCTTACTCTCGCACATATGTATGTATCTCTCCTGCCATCATCACTCCATCCTACTCTGCAATAAAAAAAACAAACATGCACACACAGGCGTCATTCTCTATATATTGTTGGTTGGCTATCCGCCATTCTGGGACGAGGATCAGCACCGACTGTACTCACAGATCAAGGCAGGAGCCTATGATGTAAGAAGAATTGACTATTTTTCATTTCTCATTTTAATTTTTCCAAACGTTCATTTCAGTATCCTTCTCCAGAATGGGACACTGTGACGCCAGAGGCGAAAAACCTGATTAACCAAATGCTTACAGTGAACCCGAACAAACGAATAACTGCTGCTGAGGCCCTCAAGCATCCATGGATTTGTGTAAGTGGACACTTTTTAGACTAAATCATGCAAGTCACCACGTTAATATCGACTCATCCATATCCTAAACACAGCAAAGAGAGCGTGTTGCTTCTGTCGTCCATCGCCAAGAGACCGTGGACTGTCTCAAGAAGTTCAATGCACGTCGTAAGCTTAAAGGTGCAATTCTTACAACCATGCTGGCAACTAGAAACTTCTCAAGTAAGATTTACGGAGACTCTTGCTCAACACTTTGATTTCCACTCATTTATCAAATACAATTTGTAGGCAGAAGCATGATAACCAAGAAAGGCGATGGATCTCAAGTAAAGGAATCGACTGACTCGTCCAGCACCACACTCGAAGACGACGACGTCAAAGGTAAATATCTGAACTCTCTAGTATTCTAATGAGTCAATTTAATACTAAAGAAAAACCAAGAAGTTGAAGTGAAGTCGACTTCAAGTTGATTCAAATGTTATGAATGAGAGTTGTGTACTTTAGATTAGTTTAGCTTGTTAGGTAGCCACACCATTTGTAGGCGAATGATTGCTAGTGTTGGTATTATACATACATAAGGCATACGACATTTCCAGGATTAAATTTATCGACACATATGTATGTATAACACACACACAACAGAAAAGACAACTGTAGAGAAGTTGACCAATTTACACAATAATATTCCTGCACCTACTTTTGTATACTACATTCTGGCAGATCGGATGTTTTGCCAAGACAAACGATCAGTCGTTATTGTCATTGGCAATCTTCTTATACAACCTTATCGTTTAAGCAGCACTCATTCAATACCAGTACCTATTTCCTTAGAGGAGCCGCACGTATTTCATTTTGCTCTTCAATGTCGTTTTTTAGCTTTGATTATGATGTCGTACATTTTATATGCCTGTGTGTATTTGCTTTTGCGTTGACTTTGACTCTCTTAATTTTGCACCATTCAACACAATAACTCGATCCCATCTAGTCACTTAACCAAATACTACTAGCCACCGCGCATTATCCTCAGTCTCCCAGTTGGGGAGTTCACAATGTCCGTTTTATTCCGCCACACCGTTGAAAACGATTAACATCCCCAAACTGGGTTTCCTATATTCCGGATAAATATTTCATATTGATTTTATAAAGTGCGTCTCTTCTCTATATAATCTCTAATTAAGAAAGCAATTTATTCACGGTCACGATCAAACACTTAATGTTTTAATTGCACATATACGCGTTTATTTTATTTTTAGCACCATTTTACACTTACTAGATATGTGAATGACAGATTTAAAAAATTCAATTATATTATTATATTTTTGCTATGTGTACGCCGGAGTGATTTAAGTCCGATCGAATCGTGCACAGAATTTAATCATTATAGTACACCTTTACCAGTGGCTTTACTCTGCTTACAATGCACAGTGGACAAGTGGAAAATTTACAATGTCATGTTCTTACACTTCAAACTTAGTTTAGTTTAAGTTTCTATGTAGCCACAACAGGCGAATGAGTATCATATAATTTATTCGAACACAACTAATCACCTGAGTAAAAACCAAACATCTCTGTTGATTACTTAAAATCAATTTATCGCAATTGTGACTGATCTACAACAAGAATTGTGAAATCTTAACATAAGACACAACTAAAGATTCCTAAATCGTGTAATTACAAATGCAGACATAATGGATAAGTCACGGCCAGACAACATATCTACCTAGCCCGTTCCAGTTACGCCCCTGGTATAGAGGATGTCCGTATGATTTAGTAGTTCAATCCGTTTGAATCAGATAAATGCTTAATCTGCAATCGATTCTGCTGATGCAACATATACACACATATGTACATACTTATGTATGTGTTCATACTTTGTAAGTACTTTATAGAGTCCGTGGTCTTCGTTATTCTGTGCTAAACAGATATAACCCTTGGACGAGTATAAAAACAGACTTTTTATTACATTATGCCATATTAATATTATTTAAGTATCTCCCAATTCATTGTCGATACAATTATCTATGTATATGTATATTGTGCAAATTAAAATAAATTTGCAATTTGACCATTAAGCCACTGTGCAATATAAAGCCGTCAGTAAAAGTAGCTTTTTTATTAGTTCTGCATTGATTCGATCAGCACTCAATCCAATGGCAAAGCATTTGCCTTTTTTCGTCAAGAAACGAATGTTTTTAGTTGTTTGTGACTCAATTACTCACATGGAATAGAAACGAAAACACAAGATATTGGAAACCAATACAGCTACATTTTCAAATATGAAATTTGTTTTACTTTTTTCCTAGAAGATAAAAAAGGAATCGTTGATCGCAGCACCACAGTCATATCAAAAGATCCAGAAGGTAAATGTTACATCCATTTTTTTTTGTTTGACATTCTCATCCTCATCCTCATCGGTCTACATACATCCAATGCATTTCGCATATTTCTAAGCTTAAGTAGCTTGCATTTGTTTGGCAGGCACCCGCCAGCATGTCCTGCCAGGTTGGATCCAGTATTTACTTAGAGTTGATTCATGTCGAACGCAAACTGCCAGTGGTCCTGCGAAATTGATAAACCGAAACTGCTCATTTAAGATCGTTTCGTCCTCATCGCTTTGGTTTCTATTTCAGCGGTGGAGTTGCTGAATTTGGACTAAGTTCGATACTAATCCAATACTAATTGAAATCACAAACAGTTCATTCGCTGCCGGCCCATGTTGCTCAATCCCCACCATAACCCCAGCTAAAGGACATGCTGGCATCTGCCAAGTATCTGAACCACTCAATTGGGATGTACTTCAAATATTTACACTCCACTAAAATAGGAATCAGGGAAAGATACTTCGACTGGATGCGGAAATTCAACCCTCTACGCTCGCTTCTTCATGCTTGTCACATCAATAACAATTCGCGTTCTCGCGCCATGATACTGGCTTATCGATGTCTGTCCCCATTTAGCATTGTCCATCGCAGCCGGGGAATGAAACCAATCCGATAACTAACAAGGGGGGCCATTCTCCAGTCTTACCGATAATTTTGTTCTTCATCGCCCGCAACAAGGAGAACTTTTGTGCGGTTTCGTTCCCTGATTGCCAGACATATGTATATTATACTAATCGCGCAAATCATTCGAACACTAGGTGGCCATCGCCATCCCCACAGCCACAGCCATGAAGATCTGATGAGCTCGTCCTACGTGTCTGCGTCAACCAATGGCATCTACTTGCCAAGCCTAAGCCCAAGTCCTAGTTCAAACACAAAATCAAGCAAATGCATAAGCACTCTAAGCAGCCCAAAGCAATCCCAACTTTGCCCACGCCAACGCCTCAGAGGTGAGTATGCGCTTTAACGCCAAATTGGAGAGACTTTCTACCTTGGCCAGCGGGACGGAAGCGCAGAGGTCTCCGTGGCGTCCCAGTGCCCTACCCAAGCCATTTTGTTTCTTTCATTTTCTCTCTGACCTCTTGCAGATCGCATGCTAAATTTTTGGTGCTTGGGCAAAAGAGGAAGCCTCTAGTGCTTAGCAGGTGCGGCTCGACTGTATGTATCGTTATCGAATTTGACTTTCTTCAACTCAACTGTACTTATTAAACTATTGTTGACCAATTCCAAATCCACAATCCAAGTAAAGCGCCTGGCGCACTTCCACTATTGTCGTTGTTACCCTTCTTCCTGGATCTTGTCACCGCGCAGCCGCCGTACAATATCGTGTACTTTTAAATTCAATCAAGAACTCTGACCTTTCGCATTTAAATACATCTGGCTAGTTGGGCGATCACTATGATTGCTAGGATCGTCATATAAATCATAGAGCATTATCATCTGAAGCCGCATCCATTCACATTGTATTGGTATTCCCAATCGAAGCACTAAAAAAACAAATAACAAATATCCACCTTCCTCAATTTATTTATTGAATTTTTTTGTTTTCAAATACAATGCATACGAATATTGTGTAATCGGTATTCAATTGATATCGATATGCAAAAATGTATATGCGTTCTAGAAATAAGGATTGTGTGTCCTGCAAAGACTTGCCAGCAAATATCAGGAAACTCTCAGTGCTCTTCAGGTATGTATGAATGCTGGAATGCTCGAGTTCAATCCCATTCCCACCACCATCGCTTTCTCCATCTCGGTGTCTAGCACTCGCACTTACACTACACATATACATGCATATGTGTGTACAAACTTATAGACACATTTGTACATATGAATGTATGTATGTAACACTCCCAATCTCGCACATGCATCAAAAAAAATAGTGTTTAGTATTTGCATTAGAGCTATGTATGAATGTGCATCTAATTATGAATATTGCATGTAAGTTACGATCATTTGAAAGACTAGCTTAATCTTAATTATCGTTCTGCGGCCCCATTGATAAGAAATCAATCGAGTGTCTTAGTTTGGGTGGTCACCCAAGCTTGAAGCGCATTTCTACCCAGACGCTACTCAATCCCAATGTTGTCTTTAACAAAATTTGACTATCTACTACCTTGACTGGGGCATTATACCTACATCTTACCAAGGTTGGAACAAGAAAACATGAATATGTATTTATTTATTTGCAGTTCTAGTCTAATTAATTTGTATAATTTCGAAAAGAATATAAATAAATAATAATTTCGGGAAAATTATACATTTATACATCCTACTGTAATTTGATGTTAATGCACGTGATACTCATTCTTAACATCCGCATCCATTTTACAAGCATGCTTCGTATACGTTGCGAGCTCCATTACAAAGACCATTTTTAGTTTTCTATGTCTTTAAGATCTTAACTATATGTATGTATATGAATACATATGTATGTATGTATCTATGAATTTAGGTAGCGAATGTGGCATAGACAATCCACAAGCAAGACTGGGTCAAGCAAGGGTACATTTATGACCTAAGCTTTGTTTGAGATGTGGCAACATGTTAGTTGCTAATACTCTACAGCTCTCACCATCATCATTGCATTACTATTAATTAGAGCGTTTGTAGTTAGAATTAGAACTTTTTGTTTAGACCAAGACGCTTTTAATCGATTTGGATATGTCATGTATGTACATATGTATATTTGTGTATCAACTAGTTAGAAGATACATTATACATGTATACTTAGTCCATACATACACACACACACGCAAACAAACACACATACACATACATACATTGTAATTGTTATGTTGTGCTGTTGCTGTTGCCATATCTTTTGGCGCAGTCGATCGGTTGGATCGTTCAAATGTAGCTCCATTTCATTTGTGGATGTAATATCTATATCTGTGCAAAATGGCTATGGCTAAGACTACTACCTACTATTTAGTGTTATTATATATATATATCGTACTGCTATCATCGTTTCAACAACTCCATCCGAAATTCATTGCGCGATCCCGACTAATTACGAATTAACCTAAACCCATACTACTACACAAATATACAAAGCAGCCAGACGACAGGAAATCATCAAGATCACAGAACAGCTAATCGAAGCGATCAATAGCGGCGACTTTGACGGCTACACGTGAGTTGGTGTCCTTCCACTCGACTGTCCACAAGAATCACCCCGAAGTTTTCGCTCGTTTCAGTAAAATATGTGATCCACATCTGACTGCCTTTGAACCAGAAGCATTGGGTAATCTAGTCGAAGGAATTGATTTCCATAAATTCTACTTTGAGAATGGTAAGTGGCCGGCTATAGCCTAAATATATTCATAAAATAAAATGCCACTATATCTTTAACGTCCTTTCAGTGCTTGGTAAAAACTGCAAGGCCATTAATACCACAATATTGAATCCCCATGTGCACTTATTGGGAGAAGAGGCAGCCTGCATTGCCTATGTTCGACTTACGCAGTATATTGACAAGTGAGTCTTTAATTTGCATTTTCAGTTGCTAAGGAATAAAACCCTCTCTTCTCTTCCTTTCCTCAGACAAGGACATGCGCACACTCATCAGTCGGAGGAGACACGCGTGTGGCACAAGCGTGATAACAAGTGGCAGAATGTCCACTTTCATCGTAGTGCGTCGGGCAAGATCAGTGGAGCTACGACTTTTGATTTTATACCACAAAAATAGGCGATGCTAATCGTCCGCAATGGGCATGGGCATGTTAAATGCAGCCCATGTGAATGCAACTCAACTCTTTCAGATGGCAGCCGGCATTGACGTCCTGCAAAGAGCAAAATGTAATACTTAGTGTAATGCGAAAGCAACGCGTGTTTTTGTTTCTCCATTTGTATTTAATATGTCTACTTACACGAACTTCTGCATTGATATGAATATGGATATGTATGTATGTAATAGTTATGTGTTTGAATGTGAAATACTTTTGAAACTGGTCCTGATTCTTATCCCGAATATTGTATGTAAAGTGTAAATCGGAACAGTTATAGCCACATCTGCAGTCCGAATATGTATACATATACAATTTTGTTATGAAATATTTCACTAGCAGGCGATCTTAGCGGTACTAAATTCCAAATGTGGAAGCCCTAGTTAATAGTTGATATGATCTGGTTGAGAAGTTTTTCCAATTTCCTTTTTCACGGCACTACAAAATGATTCGTATGAGTAGAGTATCTGGATTGTCCATGATATGTTTCTGGTGGAGAGATATACACATACACAATTACTAACTTTCCTATGCGAATGACGGTCAAATTGTGAATAGTGCAAAAAAGAATCGAAGTAGCAACCTTAGACATACATACACAAACACATACACATACACACATTCAAGGCATTAGATAATTACTAAATAGCATTTACAAATTTAACAATGCAAAACCAAAAACAGAAGCAACTAAAATGCAACAGCAGAAGTAAGAGCATATTTAAAATTGAAACAAAAAACCAAAGAAAAACCAAATTAGCTAATTGTTATAAAAATTTAGAAGCATTGGAAGGGTGGAATGAGTGTCGTTTGTCAGTTAGTAATATGCTTCGATTCGTACTGGATACGTTTGCATTCGGATACAGATTCGAGGATGTTGCCGATGCCGAAACAAACGACACAAGCAGTTGAATAGAAATTTTATTATGTATTACTATTATTATTATTTCTTCGAATTTTATATAACAAAAAAAAAAACAAAAAAACAACAAATTTACAATACATACTACTTAAAGAGCAACGCATCATGATCACGATAATGAAAATGAAACCGAGACATAATAAGAATTACATATAATTATAATATTGTATTGCAATTTGCATTAATTTTCCTATTCCGATATTCAGAAGCAAGTGTTTTAGGTTAAGGTTTCCCTATAACTGTATGCATGTGTGCGACTGGCGGATTTGGGATTTAACTATTTCTCGAAAATCCCCTAATCTTGCATGCATATCTTGTAATTCTGTATTTGCATCTGTATCTGTATCCGTTTTTGTATCCTTGTCAAAGTCCAATTATTGAACATTATTATCACCGACTATCCGGATTGAGGATCGTTCGAGAGTGCATTTTCAATTGAACAAACCAAACAATGTTATTATGAACCATTTTCTAGAATTTAAATGTCTTCTTAAATAATATTTGAAATATATATAAAAAAAACAATTACAAATACAAATAAGTTCAACTCTACAAATTAACCGCCGAGTCTCATCTCCTGGCGAACTCAAAAAAATAACGGACACCACAAAGCATCGAGCCTACTTTGAAAAGGCGACGACTTAAAGGTCATGGAATGGTTGCCTATACAAATTTCTTGCTGTAGTTGATGTCCTCAATATTTAAATACAAAAATTTAACGCAACTAATACAAATACAAATATAACGGTAATAACTTTAAATATTAATTATTCCACATTTATGATTTATGAAATATAAATACATACTTAATAAAAATTATTACAAATACAATCCGTTTTGAGTCGCTCATTTTCAAGGAAGGAAGGGAGATTCAAATTCCACAATTTTATTAGATTATGGCATTGGCTTCAAATGTTACAAGCTTAAAATAAAGTAAGTCGCCGGGCCGTCTTGGAATACCATGCATCAAGGGAAAAAACTACTTCGAATTTATAAAACTAAATGAAATTTCTATCCCATGCGCGATTTCTAACACATGCTATCTCGCTGTGTGCACTTTAGCGCCCCACAGACCAAATTCGCCCTTGCACCCTTTGAGTGCAAAACGTTTCAATGTATAACTCGGCCATTTTTATTCAGATTTTTATTTTGGTGGAATAATAGATGTTCATTACATTTATGAGTGCCAAATTAAATTACGATACGATAAATATTGAGGGAGAAAATCACTTTTTATTGAATACCGGAGGCAGAGGAGTGCGTGGCTAAAAATAAAATTAACTTGGTCTGCGTCTATACTCCACGAGTCTACATTTTAAATTTACTAGCTCTATCATTTATAGTTGCTGAGATCTGTGGCTATATCAAATTCTATTCTCACGCTGATCAAGAATGTATATACTTTATTTTTTGACGACTTTAATATAGCATTTTATCCTATAGATGCAATTGTTCGTCAGCGAAAAATTACAAATTTGAATTTTTCTGGTTTGAATTTTGAAATAATTTTATAAAACAATTTTCTTTGCCATGTCCATGCTCCTTCTATTGAGACGATGACCCGTATATTTTGTCAACCTAGCTTTATCCAGTGCATTTAAATGCAAGACCCAAATATTAGTCAGTAATATACATATATGTACATACATACACATATATACATACATTTGTAAATACTTATTTCCTTTAATAATCAAATTTCGCAATACAAAAATATTGGATTGATGCTTCTGCCTCTTCTGTTCATAAAAAAACGACTATTATGTAAAAGTTTATCTTGATGATTTTAAACGAAATCAATATTTTTTAGTTTTGAGACACTTTTGATTTGTTTTTTTTTTATACCCTTGCAGAGGGTATTATAAAATTGGTCTGATATTTGTAACGCAGAGAAGGAATCGTTTCCGACCCCATCAAGTATATATGTTCTTGATCATCAAGAGAATACAAATTGATATAGCCATGTCTGACTCCCATAGCTCCCATAGGAACCATCGGTCGAAAAAAGAGTTTAGATATATATAATATATATCTAAACGTCCGTGCCAAATTTGATTAAGATCAGAATACTATATCATATAGCTCCCATAGGAACGATCGGATCAAAAATAGATTTGCTTCTAAAAACTTTTTTATTTCTTGAACGATCGTGACCAAACTGATCCACAAATCCCTACAATCCCAAGAAGTAACCCTCAATGACGATTTTGACGCGATCTGCGTAGAATGCATATCAAAACAAAAATTTCGACTGATAGCAGCATACATTGCACCTAGAATTCTTACACATACATACCTACAATAGTCATCGGAGACTTTAACAGCTGGCACAAAAACTGGGGTTCGAATACAAACAACGCTAGACGAAAAACTATAGATAAATTCATTACACAGTCAAATTACATTCTACTCAACGACGGATCACCAACACATTTCAGCACCCACAACACTCTTACGCACATCGACTTAACTTTCAGCAGTCCATTGCTAAAAATTGATAGCACTTGGCAGACAGATAATGATCTCCATGGCAGCGACCACTTCCCAATACTGATATCACTTTTCGCCTCTAGGGAAACTAACACACAATATATACATATATACAATATATCAGCTAAACCTAGATTCATTACAAATAAAGCTAACAGAAAACAATTTTCAATAACAGCAAAAGAGCACTCCTCCTAGATACCAACAAGCACAAACTTAAACAAAGAAGCTGCCATAATAAATAAAATAATTAATTCGAGCGCTCACAGAACGATTCCCCAAACACACCCAATGATACGCCCTCACAATGTCCCCTGGTGGAATAAAAACCTGCAAACACCAAGAAATGAAAAACAAAGAAATATGGCACAGACTGAAAAGAGAAATAACAACAGAAAATATTATACTATTTAAAAATACCAACGCTCTCTTTAGACGTACCCTAAAATTATCAAAAAGAAATAGTTCGAAACAATTTACAAAAAAAATAGCACCTGACACTCCACCTAGAACAATTTGGAACAACATCAGAAGATTTTGCGGGCTTAACCCTCAAAAACACATACACTGCATCCTCAACCCTAACACAAATACACACTCTACCAACAAACAAGAAATCGCAGAGCTCTTTTGCAAAAGTTTTTCAGAGGCAGCATCCGACAATAACTTTACCGCCAACTTTTCAAACTCAAAACGAACAGCACTTAACACTATAAACAACATCACTTACACTCCCAGAAAAAGAGCACTAAAAATCGAAGAGAAAATAACCCTCATCGAATTTAAAGCAGCACTCAACACATTAAAAGGTAGTACACCAGGAGTAGACAGAATCAATTACACTATGCTGAAAAATCTTGACAATACAACAACAAACAGAATTATAGACCTTCAAAATGTCATATTAGACAATTATATTCCCCAAGCCTATAAGACCAGCATAATAATTCCAATATCTAAACATAATTCAGACAAAACCTCCCTAAAATCCTACCGACCCATATCACTTAACCCATGTCTATCAAAAGTCCTCGACAAAATAGTAGCAAAGCGACTGTGGTGGTTTGTTGCCAACGATAAACTCATCCATAACAGTCAAACTGGTTTTAAGAAGGGGAAATCGGCTTTGGATAGTCTACTCTTAATAGACCATCTATTAGCTAGAAGCATCTCCAAAAAAAACCACATGTCAATAATTTCACTTAACTTTGCGAGAGCTTTCGACCGAGTTGGAATCCACACAATCCTAGACCAATTGATATTATGGAAAACTGGAAGAAAAATACTTAACTACGTAAAAAACTTTATGACCAACAGAAAAATCACAGTACGCATACACACAACCTTCTCATCTTTCTATCCCATTCCCAACGGCATCCCCCAAGGATCACCGCTCTCCGTGGTCCTATTCGTAATAGCATACAACAAACTCTCCGAAATTCTCACCCAACATCGTAATACCAGCTTAAGTGCGTATGCAGATGACTTCAATATTATTTTAAAACTAAATAACAGAAAAAACATTAACATAAACCTTATCCCCATTCTAAACACCATAACTAGCTGGGGCGATTATTCAGGCGCTATGCTCTCCAGCACAAAGTGCAAACACCTGCATGTTTGCTGAAAACATAATTGTAACTGCACACTCACTACAGGCCAGACATCAGTAAAGATACTAGGCCTGCACTTTAACAACAAATACAGATGGAACGCTCACACACAACCTTAAACTAGCAACAAACATAATAAAATGCCTATCAAGTCCAAAATTTAACTGCAATACATCCACCCTTCTAGACATAACCAAAGCAGTTCTTATCGCAAAAGCAGACTACGGGCTTCCCATATATGGTAAGAGCCCAAAGTCAACCTTGCGCACCATCAAGTCCACAATTAGTCCACAGCCAACCTTATAAAATCACTGATCACAGCAAAAAACTCACCTATCAGCAGTATACTTAAAACATATCGACCACCAAAAAAACAAAACCACAACTCAACAATGAACTACATAATAGAATATAGCAAATCACAGAACATTTCTTGCGAACCAACAACACTCTCGCAACAAAGAACACCACCCTGGAACACAACTCTAATAAACATTGATACAACACTCAGTATCTGGAATAAAAAAAATACCTTTTCAGAAATATACAGGGCATAATTTAACAGGAAGAAAACGGAAGACGCCGACAAATGCACATATATTTGTACAGACGGGTCCCAAAACCACTCAATTTCAACTTTCGCCATAACATATGAAACGACACCTATAAAGTCAAGCCTCTTGCCACATTACTCGTCTGTCTTCTCTGCCCAAATAATCGCAATCGCCGAAGCAATAGACATTTTCAAAAACAAAAAGGAAAAATATTGCATATGCTCGGATTCCTTATCCGCCATAGACGCAATTAGCAACACAAACAACAGCGAATACTACAGCTCATATGTACATACGTAACACATTACAAAAAACATTCCCAAAATTCAAACTCCTCTGGATACCAGGGCACGTAGGTATTACAGGAAATGAGCAAGCAGGCAACGCTACGAAAAACGCAGACCAAGAACCCCTTATAGCCAAAGACAACCATAACATAAAGGAAATACTGAAATACATTAAAAAAACACCATCTAAAGTTACAATCACATTTTTCAGATACCTGCCCCTGGTACCAAAGCATTAATCACAAGAAATACAACAGCTACAACCTATTCAAAAACAATCATCTTTCGCTAACACGGGAAGAACAAATAAAAATAACTAGACTTAGACAAGGTCACACAAAAATCACCCACAAATCTTATTACGACCGTACCCCCAGTGCATGCCCTTATTGCAACCAAAACATTTCAATAGAACACATACTCGTCACCTGCAACTTCCTGAAAACACAAAGACATACAACATTCCAAAATACTAACCCACTGCAATGCCTCTCAAACCCCACACCCCCTAACATACTAAAAATCCTAGAATATTTAAAAAACACAAACCTATACACTCATATTTAAGACAATAGCACAACACACTCATTATATTCAAACCCCAAATACTAGCCAAAACTAGGTACTCTGTAAATATGTACATACAAACCTAGACTACATGAGCTGAAGGCCTACGTTGCCATAGCCAAAAAAAAAACCCCAAGCTAATATATAATCTTAATTGATAGTTGGCTCTTAATAAATAAATAAATACATACATTTGTCTGCGTGCCGTGGTGTAGGACTTTCTACACAAAGGTCTTTGCATTTAGCTTTAATGATTGAGTAACACAAGAACTTGCAAGGGTATACAAACTTCAGCATGCCCGAAGTTAGCTTCTTTGACATTTTTTAAATCAAAATGCTATGCTTTGGAGTTTAAATACGTTTTATTGATTTCCTCTAGGTCGGGTAGGGCTGCTCCCTTCAAAAGATACAGTGTCTGCGACAACAACTTTAATGCTTAATTCACTTGATCTTAGTCATCATGGCATCATGACGATGAAAACTACTTAGGCGGCCTCCTTAGCCAAACGGTCAGCCTTTTCTACAACTTCTTCAATGGGACCAACCATGTAGAACGCAACTTCCGGCAAGTGGTCGTACTCGCCACCCAGAATCTGTGAGAAGCCCTTGATGGTTTGCTCCAATGGAACGAGTTTGCCGGCATGACCCGTGAAGACCTCGGCGACTTGGAATGGCTGTGACAAGAAACGCTGGATCTTGCGAGCACGAGCCACTGTCAGTTTGTCCTCCTCAGACAACTCATCCATACCCAGAATGGCAATGATGTCCTGGAGCGATTTGTAGTCCTGCAAGATCTTCTGAACACCACGAGCCACGTTGTAGTGCTCCTGTCCGATGATGTTGGGGTCCATGATACGGGAGGTGGAATCCAAGGGATCTACGGCTGGGTAAATACCCAGCTCGGCAATAGCGCGGGACAACACCGTGGTGGCGTCCAAATGAGCGAATGTGGTGGCCGGAGCGGGATCGGTCAAATCGTCAGCTGGCACATAAATGGCCTGCACAGAAGTAATGGAGCCCTTCTTGGTGGTTGTAATACGCTCCTGCATAGAACCCATGTCAGTGGCCAGAGTGGGCTGATAACCCACAGCTGAGGGAATACGACCCAAAAGGGCGGACACCTCAGAGCCGGCCTGAGTGAAACGGAAAATGTTATCGATAAACAGCAGCACATCCTGTCCCTCTTGGTCGCGGAAATACTCAGCGACGGTAAGACCGGTAAGCGCAACACGGGCGCGGGCACCTGGGGGCTCGTTCATCTGTCCATAGACGAGTGCGACTTTGGAGGTCTTGTCCTTAAGCGAAATGACGCCGGACTCGATCATCTCGTTGTACAAGTCATTGCCTTCACGGGTACGCTCGCCGACGCCAGCGAACACGGAGTAACCACCGTGGGCCTTGGCCACGTTGTTGATCAACTCCATGATCAACACAGTCTTACCGACTCCAGCGCCTCCAAACAAACCGATCTTTCCACCCTTAGCATATGGGGCAAGCAAATCGACAACCTTGATGCCAGTGACGAGAATCTCCTGTTCCACGGACATCTCTACGAATTCGGGAGCCTCAGCGTGAATGGGGGCGGTCTTATCGGTGGGGATAGGACCACGCTCATCAATGGGCTCGCCTGAGTGAATAATGAGAATATGTTTTTTTTTATTATATGTATTATCATCAAAATGTAAGTTCATACTGAATACTAACCAATTACGTTAATGATGCGGCCCAAAGTCTCGGCTCCGACAGGGATACGGATGGGATACCCGGTGTCCAGAACTTTATGGCCACGCACCAAACCCTCGGTACCGTCCATGGCAATGGTACGCACGGTATTCTCTCCCAAGTGCTGGGCCACTTCTAGCACCAAACGGGGGGAGCGGTTGTCCACCTCCAACGCATTTAGGATTGGTGGCAAATTATCGTCAAACTGTACATCGACGACAGCACCAATGACAGCGACAATTTTTCCGTTGCCACCAGCGGCTACCTTAGCAGCTGCCTTAGCGGCATGGCCTCGAGCTGCAATAGATTAGGGTATAGGTGAGATGAGAATAAGAAAGTCATAACGCAAGCTACGACACTTGGTAGTAGCGTTGATGTTGTCTACATTTATTTCTGCACATTAATTGTGTACATACTTATATGGATTGCAAAAGTTATGCGGATTGCAGATACAAGAATAAAAAAAAGTTGTGAAAATAACACATTTCACTCGGGCTTATAATCAAGTATGAGTTTTTACTCATACTTGGCAGCCCTATAATCATTTTCTCTCAAATTAAATTCATAACCATGTTTGTCCATTTTTATAAGCAGATTCATAGAAGATTGGAAGCGATACCCTGGACTAAGTTTGGGCGTAGTGCACTCATGTAAAGGATATTTTTTATTACGCACATGCATATATCATAGCACTTATAACAGACTTTTATAAAATTAGATAGAATGATAACGGAACATAAATAAATGTGATACGGATAGACCATAATTGAAATTGACAATAACTTAAAGATGCAGATTTAAATATATTATTTATTGGGTTGCCAATTCTTCTCTCAGCCTATTACAAACAGTTTGGCAACTTTTATTTACCATTTAAGGTGAGGTATGTAACAAAAATGTGAATGTATTGGCATTAGAGAAATTTGCAATTATATAAATTCGGCCCGATTGAACTTATTAATGATTATTCTTTTATAAACTTCTTTTTTCTATACAACTAAAACAGAATTATATTGAAATTTGCGAGTTATATTATATTTTTGAGACTTCGGTAATTGCATAAGTCTTGCTGAATTCCTGTATATTCGGCTGCCATCATTACATTCATACATATTACGTCACAAGCCATATTTTTCGCAATTGGAAATATATAAAAGAAGCTCATCACATTAGGAGTTTTTCAATATCCATATATTTGTTGGACTTGGCTATAGTTTATGAATATCCAATCACAGATACATACATAAAGATGTACGTTCATCAAGTACAATAGCCGCAGTGGATGCACAATTTTCTGTCTTGCATAACCTTTAAGGTTATGTCCGTTTCATTTCTACCTCGGCAATCGGGCGAAACTTATTTTTGGTACCACCATCCCAAATATCCCCACACTTTATACTCCGATTTCCAATTCAATACTTTATCCACTAATTTTTCACCAACTATACT
This sequence comes from Drosophila sp. 14030-0761.01, assembly GCA_018150735.1. Lineage (NCBI taxonomy): Eukaryota > Metazoa > Arthropoda > Insecta > Diptera > Drosophilidae > Drosophila > Drosophila sp. 14030-0761.01. The sequence continues at coordinate 1,186,547 of JAECWO010000106.1, read as the reverse complement.
TACAATATTGCCCCAAAAATGGCAGCAAATTCTTATCAGCTTTAGTGGCAGCACGTAACACGAACATTTTTTCGGTGCAAACTAGACTGGACTGAGCACGCACTAAAAAATGACCCCTTATTTTTCAATTTTTAATCGAATCGAAATCATCACCAAGATGACCCGGAGAACATTTTGATCACGTATGATACCCCAGTAGGCATTTATTTGATGGACTCCATGGCACTCAACATTTTGTTGCGCGGCATATGGGTCACGGAGATCCATGAATCTTTGATTTAATTTTCTTTCATTTCAGTGTGAGTGGGTGGACACTCGGAATGGAACCAAATGCTTCGTTTCCTCTTAATTTGTAATTTAACAAAGTTATTCATATTCTATAACTGAAATCTGTTTATTTTTCTCTTAATTGAATCATTTCATTTTAATTTGAAATGTATATGTTAAAAGAACATTGTATATTTTATAACTGAATATTATTATATATATTATATATAATATATTCATTGAAAAATTGTAGTACTTTGGTTTATTTACTTATTTGGGATAATTTTTTGCAAAAGTAAACAAAAACAATCTTAAAACACTTAATCATCAAACCACCACGAACCACAAATTTGCCATTTCGAATTTTGCGCCAAATCATTTTGTGTTTGATCAGACCGGCATCACTGTTAATTGGACTAAAGATCCCGTCATCATCGAAGTTGTCACAAATATCGATGATGCTAAATTCGATATTGATATATCGAACGTATTTAAAATAGCGTGAAAAAGTTCTTGTGCGTCACAACATCGTTAACGAGAAAAGGAGTTGCCTTAAATCGCAGCAAGTAGACATGCTGCTCTTTGTTAATAAAAATGATTGGAAAAGAATGATCTCATGAAATAAACTCGTCGTTTTTAAGTAGTTTAGGGATATGAAACTTGTGTTAAGCAGAGCGAATAATTCGCAGTGGCAGCGGCACGAATATCGTTGCACACCAAAGTGGGTACGCATGTTAAATTACTTTATTTTGGCTTTAAATACAATATAATAATAATAATATAGTGAGAGAAGCAGTTTTTAACTCATTATCATTTACGTTTATTTAGGGGTGTCACAGAAATCGCTAACTCCCCAAAATCGAACCAAACGCAAATGTAATGTGTCACAGAAACCTCTTTTGACAGATTTGAAAAGTTACAAGTTTTTCTGAAACGTTTGATTAATGATGAAAAAAATGGTATCGAAATAAACTTTGATTATTTTTGGACGGAATTGCATTCAAATAATTGCTGATAATATTTGTTATCATATTAAATTTATTATTTTAAGAAAACGCCTGTGAAAAAATCAAGCAAGAGTCATTTTTGCTTAAAACATCCATAAGCAAGGTTTTCGGACAAAAATTTTGTGTTTCCTATTTTGGTTTGTTATACGCCATAAGTAAGCACAAATTTAATAAATTATGGCCAAATTTAAGAAAGTTTTTTAAATTGTGTGCACACGGATAAATTTAATGTAAACGTCGAAAGAATGCACAAAGTTGGCATCTTTGTTGTTGTCTAGGCCAGCCAAAGAAGAAGAAGAAATGTAAACAGCTGAAAAAAATGAAATTAAAGTTGCCGCCTTTTTATACCATTGCAGAGGGTATTATAAAATTGGTCAGATGTTCAGCAAGAGAAGACGAGTTGATATAGCCATGTCCGTCTGTCTGGTGCTGCGCAAACTAGTCCCACAGTTTTAGAGCTATGGCATTCAAAGTTCGTATATAAGCTTTTCTATACAGCCGCTTGCACATCTGCGATTGAATAAGATCGGACAACTATATCATATAGCTGCCATACAAATACAAACGTTAAATGCGAATAACTTCTCTATTTTTTGAACAATCTTATCCAAACTGATTACGTACATAAATAAAAAGGGATCAGATAAACATAACGCCTATATAGGCACATATATGTGTCAAAATTGCGTTCGGCTATGCCGAAGTTAGCTTCTTTGATATTTTAAAATGAATTGAAATTTATTGGATTTCCGAAGGACATGAGTTCCAATATCATCGAATAAAATTAATTACATTTGCATTTAAATATGTGCATGAAATGAAATTTCACTTGTAATTGAAGATTTGTAAAGAATGGTAAATGCTTGCCAAAAAGAAGCAAGAGTCTAGATTAAATAATATTTCAAATGATTTCGCTCATAGTTGTTCTAAACACCTCCAGGTCTGCATCCAATGACCTGTTGAACCAACATAATACCTAGAAATCGCATGGATCAAATTTTATTCTGAGGTAAAACAGTTGCCATTGTGAAAGAAACGAGAGTGTAGGTTTACAAAAGCAATAGTTAGCCGTAAGTCCCCTTTATCGATGCATTGTATTCTTCTTGTTGTATTTAATACATTATTGTTAAATTATTGGTTAATTTTCCAAAATTTGTTTACAGTTGCCAAATTAAATAAAACGTATGTAATTGGGTTGTCAATACATCGACAATTTCGGCGTTTTTTTGTACATTTCAAAAAATAGTTTATAAAAAATTCAACACTTGTGACGTTTGGAACATCTGTTTATTATGTCTTTGTTCATAACTTCCTGAAATATTTGGCGTCATATGTTCACTATTGTTAAAAATGGCAAAAGTGGAGTTGCTTACTGAATTAGTGAAAAAACATAAAATATTGAACGATTTTGCGGACGAGGCCTATAAAAACATAAAAAAAAGATACGATTTTGTTTATGGCGCATGCCCAAACTATTAAAACATTCAGTCCGATGAGACAGGCTCAAATTAAATATAAAATTGCAAAACTAATTATGGAGGAAGAGATCGCGAGTCTTGAGGAAAATTCACCCCGTTAAACCACCAACAGTCTTTCATCACACTTTACATTTGATAGCAACTCTACTTCGAACAGTGTTAACGTAAATTTTAGCTCAGGTAATTCAAATGTAACATATAATGCCAATCGTTGTGGTAAAATGGGCTCCCTGTTGCTGCTTTTTAATATCAACTTCAAAAGGTGATAGAAGCAGGTGGAGGTGATTCTAAAATATATGTAAAATCTTCGTTCATCTTTCCGAAGTTGCTGCATCAAATTGCTGATCACAATAAATCAAACATTTAATACTCACGTATGTTTTTCATTTTCTTCTTCTAATAACAACGTTAATAAAAGAACTTCTTCATCAGAGGAAGACATTTAGCGAATAACAAAATAAAGCCGCGAATAAATTCGACCCAGTGAGATCACGCTTGCCGCTGCGAATTATTCGCTCTGGTGTGTGTAAGCCTTTTGATAGGAACTGAAAAAATTTTTATTAGAATTATTTTTTTTCAATGCCAATGAAAAAAATTTCATTAGCATTGTTTTTTTTTTCAATGCTAATGAAAAAATTTTGATTGGCATTGTTTTTTTCAATGCTAATGAAAAAGTAATGATAATGCTTATAGGCACAACTCTGGTAATGAACCACTTCGCCGGACACTTGACAAGAGCGATTGTTAATGTGATCCTGATTCATTGGACTAGCTTTCAAAAGCGATTGTGCTTGAAGTTGTTCCTGGTTTTGATTTGGAGTATGTATCTGCATCTGTCCCATATTGATGGTAGTGGTCGAAGGCGATGCTGATTTTCCTAGCACATCCAGGTCCGTTGTGTTCAAATCCTAACAATAATTTCCGGGTTTCAATTCCTCTTGATTTGCGATGCAATTTCGGTTCTATCGGCGAGTTTTATTAAAGCTGGAATTCAAGTAAATTGCAGACACGCCAGAAGCGCTAGCTGTTACATCATCGCATGGCGTCTGCTGTCTATGCCTCCAAAAATCGTCTACTCCAGTGGACTCCAACAGGCATTCTGACTTTTCGTCACACTGCTTACGACTTTGCTGGTGTGTCACCCCAAAGGACCACCCACCTACTGCGGCTGTGAAGCCAGTACGTGTTATTCGATGCCAAGATCAATTCATAGTCCAGCAGTCCCATAGTCCAGTGTCAGCTTTAGTTTTGAAAATAAATTAGAATCAATTAAGGAGCGCGAAAGTAACGAATGTAATTACCATTTATTAATAAAACTAAAAATATGAAAATTCAGCTATGATTTAATCACTATACCATGCATCCATAGGATGAACAGGGAGAAGGAAGCTTTTCCGACCCTATAAAGTATATATATTCTTGATCAGTATCAATAGCCGAGTCGATTGAGACATGTCCGTATGTAGGATCATCGAGATCTCGAAGACTATAAGAGCTAGAGCTACCAAACTTGGCATGTAGACTCGTTTGCTCTGATGATGATTTTTTTTTTGCCCCGCCCCCTTTCGCCAAGGTATTTTAAGCCTCCATATCTCGGGAACTATGAAAGATAGAGCTATCGTATTTGGACAATAGATGCGTGCAGTATGCAAACAAACCAAGTTTGTTTCAAATTTTACCCACGCCCCCTTTCGCCACCGAAATTCGATAAATTTGATAAAATATTGATATTTGGTATAAATATTCGTTGAATTACATACGTATATGAAATTATGTTTGTATATAATCTTCTTTATTTTCGATGCCAAAAAAAGGAAATATTGTATAAATATATATTTAAATTTCAAATCGATCCCGACAACATGGAAATGAGGCAGATCAAACAAAATGAGGCAGTTCAGACCATTTAAGGCATTCGTAAGACCATTTGAGGCTGTTGCCAAGATTTTGAAAACATCGATTTTTCTCCGATGTTCGATGTATCAGTCTGATACTATCAGATAGGTAAGAATTGAGAAATTAAGAAAAAATGTAGGAAAAGTTAAGAAAAATTAAAATCGTTTTTTGTGTTTATGTTTAGTCCTTACAATGCTTGAACAAGTACCCGGCTATTAACGAAACACAAAATAAAACCAGAAGGCCGGGCTAACTTCGGCCATGCCGAAGTTTGTATACCCTTGCAAGCTCTTGTGTTACTAGATCCCTAAAAAGATTTATCTAAATGTAAAGACCCTGGTGTCCGTTTTTACACGCCATAGCACGGCCCGCATACATATGCATGTATGTAGACATGAATCATGCAAAGTTTGACGATGATCGCTCAAGAAACAAAAAAGTTTCTAGAAGAAAAACTATTTTTGGTCCGATCGTTCATATGGGAGCTATATGATATAGTTATCCGATATTGATCAAATTTGGCATGGAGGTTTGGATGTATAATAAACTGCCAAATGTTAAGTTTTATGATAATTGGGTGAAAAAGAAAGAAGTTATTGATCTAAAACTCATTTTTTGAACGATGGTTCAATAGTCGTCCGATCGGGATGAATCCGAGATATACAATGCCTGCAGTATATACAAGACTTCGTGCAAAATTGCAGCCCTGTAGCTTGAGCAGTTTAGGAGGAGAAGCTGTTGATCCAGACAGACAGACGGACAGACAAACGGATTTGAACTCGCCTTGTCATGCTGATCAAGAATATATATACTTTATATGGTCGGAGATGCTTCCTTCTATGCGTTGCACACTTCTGACCAAAATTAATATACCCTTTTTGCAAGGGTATAAAAATCATCATAAACACAAAAAAATGATTTCAATTTTTTTTTAGTTTTACACTTTTTAACATTTCTTTTTGTTGACTTTGAAATTATTTGTGTTATTTTTAATGATAACGATAATGAAATTGCGTTTTCATTAGCATTTTCACTGCCACTTCATTTCAAATTTCCAGTTGCACCCAGCTTTGGCCATGGGCTTATTTGGTCCGATCGTTCCTATTGGAGGTATATGATATAGTAGTCTGATCTTGATTAAATTGGGTACGGACAGTAAGATATATAGTAAATTGCCAATATTAATGATAATCCCGTGAAAAACAACGAAGTTATTGATCTAAAACTGTATTTTCGACCGATTGTTCCTATAGGAACTATATGGTATAGTGGTCCGATCTTTTTAAAATTTCCACACAAAGTGGAAAGTGCCTAGGATACGAACTTTGAAAGCCAAAGATATGGGACTAGTTTGCATAGCATTAGACAGGGTATAATAAAGAAAGTCGCCGCGCCGACTTGGATATACCATGCATCAAGTGAAAAAACTACTTCGAATTTATATAACTTAATTTCATATATGTATTAAATTTCTTCCGCATTCCCGATTTTTAACACATGCTATAATTTTTTGCTATAAATTTTGAGCAATTAATTAAAGGGCTAATTATATGTCAATTAAAACAGTTCATTTATTATAAATCAGAATTTTATTTACCTATAACAAAAAAGAACACAAATCATTCCTATTAAATTTGGCTTTTTTCGATTTTCCATTTGAAACCTTTCTCCAAAATCTCACGCTGCGTCTCTCATCAACATCATCCTACTTCATTTTAACTATCACATTTTGAAAACACACATACCTGGATTGAAGCCTCCTCCAGTATTGCATCCCGAAACCACAGTAGAGGCGACAGTTGCTGCTGCTGCAGTGTATCCGGCATTTGCTGCTCCTTCATCATCGTCGATACGCTTTAGCTGTTCATAGAGTTCATGGATATATATTTTATATATAGATTTAATATCTATATGCATATTTGTAATTCGCAATTGTGTCTCCCGATAAAATACCCTCCAAAAGTGGAGCACTGCACCTCCCGTTGGGATCGCAGTAAGCGCGCTTTGCCGTGGCGCTGGAAGTGGTAATTTGACTTGAAAGATTTTCCGCAAGTATTGCAGGTCCACATGTAGTTCATCTTGAAAAATATGAATAAATTATTATTATAAATAAACGAAAACTCTAATAATAATTTGCTTGGCTTTCCTTTGCAATATTGGCGCGATTAAATATGTCAGTGTTGCAAAACGACCACTGATAAGCAACGAACGGAATAAATTCCATCAACCCGGATGAGGCGACGATATCTATCACAATCATCATCGCGGTGATAAGCAGAGTAAGGACTATTTGCAGGAATTCACGCAAATATCAAAGTAACATTTTAACCAACTGAATTAATCTCACCAAACAGCTCTTGGGTCAGAGTAGCTCCTCATTGGAGGACCATTGGGTCTACTGCATCATAATAACAACAATACGGAGGAGAGGGAACGCCTCAAGGCCATGTTGCCCATATATAGACCAGCTGCCGACTATGAGACAGCCGTCCAATTAAAATATCGTATGCTCTTTTTGGGTCACTTGACTGCACATCGTTATCCTTATGTAGCACAACCGACTGCTGCCCTGCATCATCATCATCATCATATTAATCTGAATCACCAGTAGCCTCAACCCTCGATGACCAATCCTCAAGCCTATTTGGAGCTAACGCATCGAATGCATATGATGAACAAGTCGCCGCCTCCCTATCTTGTCAATCGTTTGAGTTCCTCATCCACACCCGATCTCTCAGTGTCCACACCGCGTCCCCTGCAAGGCTAACTTTGTCAGGCTCAGGCAGCTCAGAGGTATGTATTTTCCCTTTATCAAGGATGAGTCATATATTAATTTATTTGTCTTTGTGCAGTAGTTCAACTCTACCGCCCCGTGGCTATCAAAGTTCAGCTCCACCGCCAGCTAGTAGTAGCTTCGCTACCGTCCACAACACCCACACCATTGTGCAACCAGTGCGGCACCAGCCATAGAATCGACAACATCGCTCCAGTGCTACCCTCAATAAGTCCAGCGCCACCCGGGCATGCTGGATGAGGCACAACCGCCACAATTCATGATCATCATATAAATCTCTATCACCAACAGCCCAAACAACACCAGCAGCAAACTCTACTATGGTCAATCCTCAATCCATGAATTTGTGTATTCCGATATATTCCAAGCTGAAAGATCGGATCAAGTTGTTCAAAGGAATTGTGTCGAGGATCTTAAGAATCAAGTGGCACAATTGGAAAAGCAAGTTAAGAATTGTTCAGCAAATTCCCAATTGATTTATGTATTTATGTTTAAATTTAATTTAATTAACTTTATTAAATGAATTTATTGATGAATTAAGTTAAACATATGTGATATGTATATGGGTTTTGGTGATTGATATTTATAAATTGACTATTGATACTGATCAAGAATATAGACATATATTTTGTATATATTTTGGCGACTTTATTGTAACATTTTATCCTATGGATACATGGTATAGATAAAGTAAGTCGTGGCGCCGACTTGCATCAAGTGAAAAAACTACTTCGAATTTATAAAACTAAATTCATATATTAAATTTCTTTCGCATGCGCGATTTGTAACACATACTATCTGGCTCAGTCTTTTGTGTGTGCACTTTAGCGACCCATCGTCCAAATTCGCCCTTGCACCGCTTTAAGTGCAAAACATTTCAACGTATAACTCGGCCATTTTTATAAAATTTGGAGGAATGATAGATGTTCATAACATGTATGAGTGTGCCAAATTAGATTACGATACGATAAATATTACGGGAAAATTTCACATTCAGGAAGCGGAAGGGTGCGCGGCAAAACAAAAAATAAACTTGATCAGCGTATGTATATACTACACGAGTCTAAATTCTAGATTTGGTAGCTCTATCATTTATAGTTGCTGATTTCTAGATGTGTGCCTTGCACCGCATTGAGGGAAAAACGTTTCTATGTATAACTCGTCCATTTTTATTCCGATTCTTATGATATTTAGTGGGATGATAGATACTCGTATTATTAGTGTGCCAAATAAATTACGATACGATAAATATTTCGGGTGAAAATCGAATTTATCGAATTTTGGAGGCGAAAGAGTCGGAAGAGCTTCCTTCTCCCTGTTACATACATTTTGGCGACTTTAATATACAATTTCATCCTATGGATGCAAGGTATAAAAAATAAAAAACCAGAAGGGATATATATTTATATGTATATATATAACCTAACAGCTATACCAAATTTGATCAAGATCGGACTACTATATGGTGTAGATCCCATAAGAACAATCGGTCCGTGAATAGTTCACGAAATTCTGTAATACATGATAAGTTATAGTTCTGCTAAATTTGATTACAATCGTATGACTTTATCATATAACTGCCATACAAACATATGATGAAATTGCCCGCTGTACACATATGGGGAGCGTGGTATGTAATATATGATGACTACACAACACAATGGTCTTTTTAACTGAGTAACAAAAGCAATTGCAAGGATATAAAAACTTCGGCACACCCGAAGTTTACCCGGACCTCTGTTTTTGTACCCTTGTACCAAAAAGGGTATATTAATTATAGTCAGAAGTGTGCAACGCATAGAAGGAGTCATCTCCGACCATATAAAGTATATATATTCTTGATCAGCATGACAAGACGAGTTCAAATCCGTTTGTCCGCCTGTCTGTCCGTCCGTCTGGATCAACAGCTTCTCCTCCCAGAACGTTTTGATTCTGAAAACTTTTTTGTTTCTTTTGCGATCATCATCAAAGGGTATATAACATTTGCACATAATAAATTATAATCCTGCCAAACTTTATAAAAATCGGATAACTATATGATGTCATACAAACAAATGAAATAAAGTACTATAAGTAGGTCGCCGTGCCGACTTGGATATACCATGCATCAAGTAAAAAATAAAGTAAGTCGCCGGGCCGACTTGGATATACCATGCATCAGGGGAAAACAAATTTCCTTGAGTTTATAAAACTTATTTCATATATTAAATTTCTTTCGTATGCGCGATTTCTAACATATGCTATCTCGCTCACTCTTATGTGTGTGCACTTTAGCGCCCCACCGGCCAAATTCGCCCTTGCACCGCTTTGAGTGCAAAACGTTTCAATGCATAACTCGGCCATTTTTATTCCGATTTTTATGAAATTTGGTGGAATGATAGATGTCCATAACATATATAAGTGTGCCGAATTAAATTCCGATACGATAAATATTGCGGGAGAAAATCACTTTTTATTAAATTCCGGAGGCGGAAGGGGGTGTGGCAAAAAAAATTTGGTGGAATGATAGATGTTTATAAGATCTATGAGTGTGCCAAATTAAATTACGATACGATAAATATTACGGGAGAAAATCGCTTTTTATTAAATTCCGGAGGCGGAAGGGGGCGTGGCAAAAAAAAAACATAAACTTGGTCTGCGCCAAGACTACACATTTATAGTTGCTGAGATCTCTGCACTCTTACGGACGGACAGACGGACGGACGGACAGACGGACATGGCTCTATCAATTTCTCTTCTCATGCTGATCAAGAATATATACTTTATAGGGTCGGAAAAGCTTCCTTCTCCCTGTTACATACATTTTGGCGACTTTAATATACCATTTCATCCTATGGATGCATGGTATAAAAATTACTTCGAATTTATAAAACTAAATTCATATATTAAATTTCTTTCTTATGCGCAATTTCTAACATTTGCCATTTTGCTCACTCTTATGTGTGTACACTTTAGCGCCCCACCGGCCAACCGCTTTGAGTGCAAAACGCTTCAACGTATAACTCGGTCATTATACCCTTGCAAAAAGGGTATATTAATTATAGTCAGAAGTGTGCAACGCATAGAAAGAGGCATCTCCGACCATATAAAGTATATATATTCTTGATCAGCATGACAAGGCGAGTTCAAATCCGTTTGTCCCGTAAACCGCTAAAGCTACAGAGCTGCAATTTTGCTGCAATTTTGCACGAAGTCTTGTATATACTGCAGGCATTGTATATCTCGGATTCATCCGGATCGGACGACTATATCATATAGCTCCCATAGGAACAATCGGTCGAAAAATGAGTTTTAGATCAATAACTTCTTTCTTTTTGACCCGATTATAAAAAACTTAAAATTTGGCAGTTTATTATGCATACAAACATCCATGCCAAATTTGATCAAGATCTGACTACTATATCATATAGCTCCCATATGAACGATCGGACCAAACAGAATTTTGCTTCTAGACTTTTTTGTTTCTTGAGCGATCATCGCCAAACTTGGTAAATAACATTTTCACATAGAAAGTTATAATTCTGGTAAATTTGATCAACATCGGATGACTATATCATATAGCTGTCATATAAACATATGAAAAAATTGCATGCTGTATGTCTACAGGCATGCATCAACATTTTATTAACACAATTTCTATTACAAAAGACAACCCTTAAAGATTTTCCGTGTTCGAGTTATAAATAAATAAAGTAAGTAAGTCGCCGGGCCGACTTGGATATACCATGCATTAGGTGAAGGGATATATATTAAATTTCTTTTAAATGCTATCTCGCTCACTCTTAAGTGGAAACGAGCACTTTAGCGCCCCCCTACCAAATCGGTGACTTCTAGCACATGCTATCTCGCTCTTTTTTGCGTACATCTGCCTTGCACCGCTATGAGTGAAAAACGTTTCTATGTATAACTCGGCCATTTTTATTCCGATTCTTGTGATATTTGGTGGGATGATAGATATTTGTAACTTGTATTAGTGTGCCGAATTACGATACGATAAATATTTCGGGTGAAAATCGAATTTCGGGGGCGGAAGGGGCGTGGCAAAAATTTGAAACAAACTTGCTCTAGCTCTAGCTTTTATAGTTTCCGAGATATGGAGGCGCAAAATATTGTTTTTCAAATAGCGGTGGCGGGAGGGGGGTGGTGCAAAAAAAAAATAAACTCGATCTGCCTGCAGAGCAAACGGGTCTACATGCCAAGTTTGGTAGCTCTAGCTCTTATAGTCTCTGAGATCTCGATGATCCTACAGACGGACAGAAAGACGGACATGTCTCAATCGACTCGGCTATTGATACTGATCAAGAATATTTATGCTTTATAGGGTCGGAAAAGCTTCCTTCTCCCTGTTACATACATTTTGGCGACTTTAATATACCATTTCATTCTATGAATGCATGGTATAAAAACAATGCATCGCGAACGTGACAAAAAATGGAAGTCATGTTTGACATTTTCTTGATAAATGCGAAAGTCTGCGAATTTTGGCAAGTTATTTGATTGAAAATTCTTTAAACAGTAACTAAATATTGCAGTTTGCCATTTTAGAAATAATTTTAATACGTTACTTACATTTTTGTTTTTTACAACTTTTTTAAAAAATTTGTAACGTGACATGGCGAACATGACGAAATTCCATATAGGCGGTGAAAGAAATTTTTCATAAAATTTTATTTAGAAAAACTTCAAAACTTAGAAATATAACAATAATAATAATAAGGAATACTGGTTTTATACGAAAATATTAGAATATAAAATTTTTTTTGAATCCGCTTTTTGAGCTAATTGTAATACAAAACTTTCATTGCAAAAAACATGATGAATTTTTCCTATCCCTGGAATATTTGCCGATTGTTTCCACTTTTCTTTGTTATTACTTACAATAATATAATATGTTTGAGCGAAAAACAATAATATTTTTCTAATAAGTCAAACTTAAAATGGCGAACGTGACAAACTTTCAATTTCTGTTTTTTTTTTTTGATTTAAGTACGATTAACTTTTTTTGGATATTAATTTTCATCAACTTGCTTCGATTAGAAATGCAGTACTGACGAAAAATTCATTTTTTTGCTCGCGAACGTGACAAAGGAATAGCAGGTGAAAGAAAGTCAAAAATTTACCGTTCATCGATGCATGCCTCATCTAGTTTTCCATTTTTGCAATAGTGTATAATAAATTAAAATGAATGTATAATAAATTACAACAAAAAGCTAAACCTGCACTAAAAGTAGCCCAAAATGGAAAAAAAACATTTTGTAACTTTCTGTGCCAATATTTCACAACAACATCAAAAATATGCTGAAAACTTATTAAATTCTTTTAATTCAAATATTTCTTAAGCATATTAAAAGAACAAATCATTTGTTTAACAACTTTTAATTTTTTCGTCGTGGTGGACCTTTTTCTGGAAATGCCCATATGTATGCGTGCCGTGTTATGGCGTGTACATACGGGTTTTTACACCAGGGTCTTTACATTTAGATAACTCTTTTTAGGGATCTAGTAACAAGGCTTGCAAGGGTAAACAAACTTCGGCATGGCCGATATTTACGATACGATAAATATTGCGGGAGAAAAGCACTTTGTATTAAATTGCGAAGGTGGAAGGGGGCGTATTTCTTACAGTTCCTGAGATCTTTAGTCTTTTACGGACGGACGGACGCACAAACGGACATGGCTCTATCAATTTCTCTTCTCATGCAGATCAAGAATATATATTAATACCATTTTAATATACCATTACATCCTATGGATGCATGGTGTAAAAATTGCATGCTGCATATCTAAATGCATGCATATACATGCGTGTCGTGCTATGGCGTGTACCTACGGGTTTTTACACAAAACCCTGTTCATTTTGCTATCTCGATTTAGGGATTAAGAAACGCAAGAACTTGCAAGGGTATACAAACTTCGGCATGGCCGAAGTAGCCGGCCTTCTGGTTTGTTAAACTGATAACTTAAAATCCGATATACATAATTGCGCTTTTATTTTGCCTGACCTGCTTAAAATTTCTCGGGTCCCAATACCTTTTTTAGTTATTTCAATAAAACAAACTTTCTGGGCTAAACTAAATAATAAAATTGTTGGTATATTTACATATCAGATTTGCTGATTTTATTTTATTTCTTAACTCTTTATGTGGCGGTGATGCATATCTGCAAAAAACCATTTCAATAAAACTATTTTACGTATTTTAAGAACATGGTTGGTTGGAGTTAAAGTGAAATAATGAAAGTAAGTAAGCTCACCGATTTCGGTATAGATCTATATATTGGACGACCAGCTCTTTTGTTCCAAAACTGCATATGAATGTGTATGCGCGCTCCTACATACGTAGACTGCAGGTTCTCTGAATAAAACATGTTTTCGATTAGAGGTTGTTATAATTGATATTGTTTGCAGCTACAATATGATACACCATACCTTTAAATTCCATACAGATCCTGCAGCTACTGGCGGAAAACTCTAAAGTAGAGTCAAAACAAAGATGATATTGAAAGAAATCACAAAAAAAGACTTTTGCACAGTTTATAATTGTATATTTTAAAATACAAATACTTTACACACACACTCACACATATATGTTTATAGTTTAAATTTTATTACATACATAGGTTTTTCATTAGAATATATTGGGGACTGGGATTTAGAACTGGCCTCAATCGGAATTCGATTTTGAATCGTATGGGATTTTGTTTTGAGATACGTTTCAATTTTTATTACGTTAGCTTGAAACGTTCATATGGCTGAACGTACGCATGTGTGCTCAATAAATTTAATCTCTACCCATTTCTCGTTCTTAAATCAATGCCCCTACTGTTTTGTATCTAGCCGATATGTTGACAATGACGGAAGCTATTCTGCTTTTTTTTTCCATTTGCATTCGCGTTGAAGTTCGAGGTCTCGGTCGAAGTCATAGTTTATTGCTATAATAATAGACATTTACATAAATCTATCGTTTAGTGATCTATATATAATATATATTTACGCACAACCACAAATATTTTTTTATATGTGTATATTTATATATACTTTTCTATATATATATATATATATATATATATATTTATACATATATATATATATATATATATTTATACATATATATATATATATATATATATATATATATATATATATACATATATATATATGTATGTATATATATATATTTATACACGTATATGTATATATATATATAATACTCATGAATTTAAATGTAATAACGGGAATTGCTCTTAAATCATAGGCAAAGTCAAAGCGCTCTGAAGACCAGACCTCTAAATACAACAATTTATATGATTGTGTCCCCATTTCCATAAATTTATTATGAAATAGTTTTTGACATTCAATTGCAGGTTTGAGAAGTTTAGTGGGAACCTAATCGTATAAAATAGCTGTACAATAATCGGGATACCGGAGAGTGCGATTGGTCCTGGTCCTTGTTCGGTGGTTTTAAAGTGCCAATAGATCAGTATAAAGGATGAAAGAGCAGGATGATGTTCAAAAATAGGAAGTGTGGAGGAGATAACAGAAACTAATCGTTATCTTCAGACTATAAAAGAGATTCTTTATCAGTCTTTGAGATGTAATTAGTTAATGCCAGAATGGAATATGAAATGGAACCTTATTTTATACGAGAAGAAATCGTTTGTAAATAAAAGATAGGGGAGTTCGGCTTGGTGGGCAGTTTTTAAAATAATAGTTTTCGGTTAGCTATGCAAATGCTTATTTTCTAAAAACACGAACATACATAAATACATCAAGGATATAGTATAAAACATTTACATACTACAATTTATTATCGTAATTTCATATCTATGGTTAAGTTTTATGGTTTACTTTATATGTTTGCATTTAATATGGTAAAAGTGATATTGAATTGACCTTTTAAATTTGTAAAACTAAATATTATTAATAGTACATATACACTCAAAGTATGGCGAGATGATTAAGGCAGCTCCAGCCCATTCGCCGGTTTGCTCGTTGTACAACAATGGAAGGAAAAATGCGCTTTCCTCAATACATATATGGCATTACCGTCCCGCCCAAGTTTTCTATAGTGTGTCATAGTTGAAACGAAAATGAATACAGCAAATCAAATGAAAAGTAAATTAAAATTTATTTCCATTAATCTATACTCTATAAATAAATAAATTACAGGATTTACACACATAAAGAGATTAGGATTAGATAGGGCAAGAGCCAGACTTAGAGCATTTCTCCATCCTTTTTTCTCAACAGAAACATTAATTGAAAACAAATATGAGTTCCACCAATTTGGTATACTGGACGAAACGCTTTTGCTTTAAGTCCGGCCCTGTATTATTAGGATTAGTAGACACACAATACATACAAACTTATAACAATAATGCACATTATCTGTTCTGTCTAAATGATAATAATCAAATCAATAGAAAAAAATGAAAAATTCTTTAACATCTTCATCGTCGCATGTGGTATTCAGATATAGTGATAGCAATAGTTCAGTAGTAGCTATGGCTCATTAGCCATTGGCGTTTCGCGTTGTTATTATCAATATTCTTCCAACTAAAGTAACCATATTATTTAAAAAATATAATTTTATATTTAATTTAAATTAAAATCAGTCGATTTTTACGATTGGATTATTTTTATATCGAATATCGGAGCTTACACATTAATATTACATACATACAATACATTTATAAATATTATTAAATGAGCAATGCCGACGACAAATACCAACTTGATTCTTATTTTATAATGCCGAACATACACAAAAGTATTTTATTGCATTATGAAAGAATCAAATGGCAAGCTAGTCGGAATCGTGATTGTGATCGGAATGCTACAGTGCATATGTCATCTGTACATATATATACATATACATGTGTATATACATATACATGTATATATACATATACATTTATATATACATATACATATACATATACATATACATATACATATACATATACATATACATATACATATACATATACATATACATATACATATACATATACATATACATATACATATACATATACATATACATATACATATACATATACATATACATATACATATACATATACATATACATATACATATACATATACATATACATATACATATACATATACATATATGCTAAAGCGTTGTTCGTCAATGAATTGAATTTATTTCGGGATGGACACTATCAAAGGTAATGCCATTAAAAAATTTTTTGCTTCCATAACCATATCCCATCCCTATTCCAATCCAATAAAATTGGCGCGCGATGTTTGATCAGAGTTGTTTCTATGGCAGTATTGGCAAAACATATTTTCGAGTTAACGCTAACCTATCTCTCAAGCGATCAACCATCTACTTCGGTTAAAGTTTACATAATCCACACACATATAACGCGTTTCACTTAAATATCACACCACAGTGAGCTTGTTGTTATGAGTTTAGGTCGAAATTCGCAAAATAGTTATTATTTAAACAACAATCTAGAGTTTCTTTGATTATATTTCTTGGTCCGAGATTAACCTAGCTGTTGAGCAATATTGGAACCCCCCTCAAGATATATTCAAGTATAAACCTATATTTTGAACTTGTACGTTTAAGGTAATAACTCCTATATCTTATTAACCCTAAACATTTAAATTCGTAATGTAATGGAAACTTGATTTAAAACAAGGCTCAGGGATAAACATAGGCAGAAAAAATACATAGTCTCATGAATCTAATTGAAAAAAATAAAACTATTTTGCGAATTCACTGATTTAAATGGTGAACATGTTTAGTTGTCTATAAATATAGAGCTATACGATATTGCTAGTGAACTCACTTTCAAATGGTACATGGTATATACATACAGATACATACATACAGAGACTCGTACATACGTACACAGTGTACAACTAAATACATAGATCGTGTTGTTTAGAAAGAGTGGCTTTTGCCTCCTAAGACGAAGGTTATCAAATTCTATGGTCATTCCGCTTTTTTGCTGATGATGTTTAAGGGTGCCGCAATTTTATTCAGCCGACATTATATTGTGAACTTGTTCGAGTTTAAACGCTAGTCGTTGCTTTTGTGAGAACTCGTCTTCCTCCAGTGTTACGGTGAGTTGCTCGTTGTACTTCACCGCATAGGT
The DNA here is from genome assembly GCA_018150735.1 of Drosophila sp. 14030-0761.01. NCBI lineage: Eukaryota > Metazoa > Arthropoda > Insecta > Diptera > Drosophilidae > Drosophila > Drosophila sp. 14030-0761.01. The sequence continues at coordinate 1,168,972 of JAECWO010000106.1, read as the reverse complement.
GTACAGCTCATGTAATGCGCAATTCGTGTTGAATTCTGTTGTGTGAAGCTGTCAAAGGAGAAAATAAAAGGTAAAGGTTCGAAAAGCATTTGTAGTGCACAGGCAAAAGGACTCCACACATACCCTTGACTCCTCGGCCAGCATAGCATTCATGTCCTGATCGGATATAGGGGACATGTCGCGAATATCCCTGTAATAGCGATCCACCCATTTCCGATACTCTGGTATATCCTTGGCATATAACAGCTTCGAGCTGGGTGAGTCCTTACCTATAGTTAGAAATTAGGTGAAAGGTAATCCTGTTTTAGCTATCCCTGAACATTTGCGTACTTACCCAATCGATGGTCCGAAGTCGAGCAGGAATCCATAAATGTTTGAGCCACAACCGACAGGCAAGAGTCCACAATATTTGACTTGTGTATGTCAAAAACAAAGTTTGGATTCTTGATCAAGTTAACCCAGAAACTGTAGAAGGTAAAAATAGTTAGAAAATTCGGTGTTACCAGAAAACAGTTCAGCATTACTAACCGCAGTGGCAGGCTATTGCTCTTCCACGTATGCACCACTTCCGGATCAGTGATGCCATGCAGCAGAGCTTGATCGTCCAAAAAGTCAAACATATATTTAATGGCCAATGGCAAGGCCGAGCCGCGATGAGCGGTACTAAAGATTGTCTCAAACAGATCGTCGACAAACTTTTGAAGCGTACCCTTGGTAGCTAGCAGCCGGGTCAAGTAGATCTCGGAGACCAGTTTGTTAACGCGTTCACCTTCTTTTTGCATGTCGCTGTCATGGTGTTTGACCAAATGCCAGTACTTCAGGCCACTTTCATGCATGTCGTTATTGAGGGGGCTCCCGGCGCGGCTAAATGTCGGGGAGGAGGAGTTGTACTTCGATAAATTAAGAGTTTCATACCTGGAGGATGGCAATTTGGCAATGGTACAGAAAAGGTTAAAGATATGCAAATATACTGTTAGAGCAGGTCAAGAGATTTTCAGGATAATGAAGAGATATTTGTTTATGTGTATGAAAGGCAAGGGTGTGCTTGGTGGTTGACCTACTTGTGTGACTTTTCGTTTTTATCCGACAAAATACTGAAATTATAGATGGAACTTTGCTTGGGCACCAAGCTTAATCCTGCGCCATCCGGCACATTATAATGTTGCAAGGTGTTTAATTTCTTCCACTCGCTCTCTGTTTTAGATGTGGCGTCTTCATCATAAAGAATTACGCGTCCAGTTGCTCCAGTTCTCCATTCTATAAAAAGCCGAATGAATGACTGCAATTAGATTGCACATAATTATACACGGCAATTAATACGTACCCAGGTCTAAGTCATCCTTTCGGGGTCTTTGGCTAGACGGTATGTTTCTATAGATGGTCTCTAGACACTTCTCCTTCACTTGGCCGATGGTGTCGCAATCCAGAACTTTCACCGACACATTTTCAGTGTGCGAAGGCAACATGTCCAGGTTATTGCAAAATATTGGCTGTTGGATAATGCTGGCATATACAGTCATTGGTCGGAAATCGATAGACTGGCGAATTAGTTTTTCTTCGCTGAGCGAGTATCGAGCTTCGTGCGTGCAGGCATCGACAGGGCCCTTGTCCACTTGTCCCTTTACCGCACGGAAAAGCATGTATAGCGGTTCTCCTGCGCACTCCTTCAGAAACTTATACAGTAGGAATGTAAACCATGCGCTCAACATTTTTTCTGCCACACTTTCAGTTCGGCGCAATAGCAATTTTGGATGGCTTTTGCCTTCAATACACTTTTCAATCAAATCTCCAAGCAAAGTCTTAAGAATGTCCGTGCAATACTCCAGTTTTGATTGCAGCGTGACCATAATCAGGGAGGCAACATTAACTCTCTCACGCATCGAAAAGTAGCGATTGGACTCCAGGGTTCGTATAAACAATAGCAGAAAAGTTTTGTTCATAATTAGCTGTCCAAAGAGACGCAAGCCTTTCTCCTTGCGTAGCAGCTCGGGTCGCTCCCATTGAAGGACAATGTGGTCTTCATGGTTGGGGAATAGAATTTTCATTGCATACGATCGATAGTCCAGGAATGGAATGCCGCCAGAGGTGAGGTCGCCTGTTAGATCAGTCATTTCTGTTTGCAGTTCAGCGAATGCTTCCTTGCATTCGGCCGCCACCCGTAGCTCCAAGATATCCATTTGCTCCTGCATGTTGCGCAGCACGCGATTTGATTCAGAACTCTTCTTCTTATAAGCCACTAGCAGAGCCACAAAGATCAACAGCAAGATTACAATGCTTACGATCACACCAAAAACTACATTTTCGCCCCAATCCAGAATGATGTTTGACGACTCGTAGCTGAGAATGCCGATTCGATACTCAAGCGACGATCCAATCCTCACAACCACTTCGGGACCCCCGGGGCCATCGCTAGCGGCTGCAGCTTCAGTGGGTGGCCGACATGTCAATTGTTGGCGAGATAGGGACGTAATGTTGCAATAGCCGTTGCCAATTTTTACCTGCACATCGCTCTCCTTGCAGGCACGGTCCAGATTGCGGCCGTTTATTGTAAGGTACTCGCTCTTGAAGTACTTGACGCGTTCCTCGAAGACAAAATATTCAGGATTGGGGTAGAGCTCGAAATGATTGTTGTGCGTTTTTGAGAGATTTTGCACACGAAGTACATTGTCCATTAGAAAACCGTACTCGAGAAGCGTCGGGTTCTCGGCGTCCAAGTTTTGACTGTCGGCCTCAATAATTGGCGAAGCGCATTCCATTTCTGTATCTGATTGAACTCGGCATTGGCTGGCATACATTTCTCCCTTAAAGAAGACATATATACTAGGATTTTGGATGCTAGTAAATTGGGTGCCAGTCACGGAAATACGTATTCCACCTGCGGGTATTCCTTTGGGCACTTTGATCTGGCCACTAGGGCCAGAACTTATATGCTCGACAGTAGGATCTAGCACATATTTAAAGTTATAGTCGTTAAATTCGCGAGGTCCGTTGTCAAAAGACATCTTCAGGCGTCCTTCAATTATGCCCGGCGAGGGCGCTGTGCGGCAAATGGCCTGCGAAGAGTCCGCGCTGAGAATTCTGCATGGCAAATGATCATTGATGAATGCTTGAGTGCGGGATCCAGCATTTAAATGCTTGCCAATTATACGGATTTCAGTGCCACCGGAAGTAGGTCCGAATGTTGGGTAAAAATTTGATATTTTGGGATCAACAAACTCGTAGTCCTCTTTGGATTCGCCACGGTAATCGCCTATTTGCACCACAATGCGCCCATTACGGTACATTTGCTCGCCCGGACTGTCCACCGTGCATACAATTTGTTTAGTGTCGATGTACAACTGTTGGAACGGCATGCAATTGATTCCGGCAATGCGCACTCCCGAGTAAATATCATTGTAGTTTTTGCCAAGATTTATTCCTCGAATGGTTATATTAGTGCCACCCTCCCAAGGGCCTGTTTTTGGCTCAAATGTGTGTATCTCCGGATTTGGGCAAGTCTCGCTGCGATTTAGCCAGTCCGTTTTGCCTTCGTTGTTCTTATTACACTGTTCCTCTACCTCGCATGAGTTTGTGGACGAGCACCAACCGCAATTGTACTTCTCGGCCAGTGCAAGGCAAATTCCGCAACTATCAGCCATGTCGCGGCAACGATAAATGACAACTGCAAACAATACAATTATATTAACCAAACATTCTCATCTTATTTTTAAGAAAAACTTTTTTACGCCAGAATTAAGCTTTATATACTGCAATCTTTTTAGATGGATAAATCTTTTAGATTAAACTCGTATTAAATTATCTTTCCACAGTTTTCACATATCCCCCCCTTGCACGTCGAAAATCGTTTTTATTCAGATTGTTATGAAATATGATAGATGTTCATATGTATGAGTGTGCCAAATTACATTACGATACGAAAAAAAACACTTTTTATGAAATTCCTGAGTTGGAAGGTGGCGTGGCAAAAAAAAAAAAACGATCTTGATCAGCGTATATACTACCCGAGTCTACATTCTTAATTGGGTAGCTCTAGCTTTTACAGTTCCTGAGATCTTTGGTCTCTTACGGACGGACGGACATTTTAATTTCTCTTCTCATGCTGATCTAGAATATATATATGTACTTTATAGGGTACATACATTTTGGCGACTTTAATATACCATTTCATCCTATGGATGCATGGTATAAACATTGTCTGTTCGATTCAATGAAAGAACAGAAGTAGCTTCAATGATTTTTAAGCGTATGTATGTAAGTTCGGACTAAGTTCTTAAGACAGGGGTCGGCAACCACAGCAATGTCCGCACGGTCAATTCGTGATGTTAGACTTGTGTTGATATCTATGTGATTGTCGAACTTTATTTGAGAGCGTAGAAACTGAAACTTTCACGAAATGCAAAAATACATTGATATATTTCTTGGTTTCACTTTTTGTGCCGAACCCTGTGTTAAAAGAACAATGGGTCCAAGACATATATAGTATAGAAACATCAGAACGGCTCAAAATAGACATGCCGCTAGATTATTTTTAGCACTGGAAAGAATAAATGACCATGCGTTTATGAATTTTATTATAACTCACCATGAATGTTATGCGGGTTATCCAATGGTTTCGATCCTCCCCAGATGACAGCGAATGTGGCGGTTAGGTTGGGAGATCTAGAGGTATACTGAAACTCCATGCTATCGCAATAAATCGTGTCTCCAAGCAGTTGGGCATTGAGACTTGTTACGCGACCCTCAATATTAAACTGGCATACAAAGCGCGTCTGCACGATGAACTGGCCAATGATATGCACTTTTACCTTTATCGACTTACTTGTGCCGGCGGCCACAAGTACCTCGCTACCATCACCGGTTGCATTAATAGTTGGGCAAAACCCTGGGCCGGATCGGTAACTGGGTCCTATGCGGCTGACGCCTGTAACTAGTATGTCATTGCGGCAGTTCTCGGCCGTATCATGGGTGCAGCGATGGGCCTCTACGCACCAGTCGCACGGAAACTCCGAGGACACACAACGCGTGCATGATGAGTGAGTACTGCAGTCAAAGAAGGTGAAGTCAGTGGACACCAGGTCGGGTCCGTTCCTAGTGCGTACCGAGAGTTTTGCTGTGAAGTGATGCTTCCCCTGCTCTATTTGGGGGAGCATGTCTGTCCGCGGCGTGGTGCAGTTTACGCCATTCCGTTTCTTGCTGTAAAAAGTAATGGAACATAATATATGTAATAACTATTTGCTCGTTCAAGCATAAGCAGTTCACGTGGTCGACATAAATACACATTGTAAGTAGTCAGGACACAACTTATGCTACCCTTAATTATATCAAAGTTTACTGAGTCTGTAATGTAACATACTAAACATAATTAATAAACAAGCACAGACTTATTCAGCAAAAAAAAAAAAAACGCTATCAGAATTTCTTTGACCGATTAACACATCGAAGCACGATACGATAGTTTTAAAACTGGTTACATTAAACCTTATAGACAAACATACGAATACAAACTGTTTAAATATTCTGTATTATATAAAATATTTTCTATTTTATGAGTTGCAAACCTTTGACCAAAGCAATGGTATGCCAACTACATAGGTGTTCACATGGAAAGATAAATCGATAGGACCACATGAACTACGCTGTTAATAATAGTCCAGAAAATATATATTTTTCTTTTATACGCACAATTTTGCGAGTTACATTGCTTATAACAGTTGAATTAGTAAGATTTCTTAGTCCACTTACGTCGCATTGGTAAAGAGAGCCTTATCCTCGGTTGTGAAAGCGCAGATCAAATTTTCCTTAAGCTGCGGTAGATGATCAATGATCAGCTCCAGTGTGCGTGCCGTGGTGCGTTGCAGCTGATGGGGTACCACGCTTGTGATGGTCGTGCATTTGCCAGTTTTGTAGCTTACCCAATAGAGGGGATCGTTAGCATCGTCCTGACAATTAGAGCGCGGACTACACTTATTTTCCAATGAGCACCAACCGCAGTAGGGATCCCGGGCGCCCAGACATTCGCCGCAGGTTTTGTAGTCGGCGCAATCGAATACTTTTACCTTGGATACACGGCGCTCAGACATAGCGTATATATAAAGGTTCTGGTTGTCAAACTGCATATCCTGGTTGATGGCAGACCCCTCGTCTACCGGTAGACTGGCGTACTCATTAGCCATGGTCGACGATTCAACGACAACCTTTTTGATGTACCCGTTGGCCGTACCAATAAAGACGACCGTGTAGCCGCTGGTACTGGTTGCTGCCACCGCGGTCAGTCTTGTGTTAAACATGGCAACTGGTACGGAAGTGATCGGGTTTTCTCCGCCCAGCGGCGAATTCACATCCAGACCGCAAAAGTCTTCGCCAATAGTTTGTAGTTTCTAGAAGGATAAAAACCAGTTAAATAAACTCTCAATTTTTATTGTGCTATTTGGTTTTAAATGCTGCCATCTATTTTAAATATCAAAGAAGCTAACTTCGGCTATGCCGAAGTTTTTATACCCTTGCAGCCCTTGACCATTACATTTTATTTCCTAAAAAATTTTTTGTTTCTAAATCCAATAAAGAAATATTTTAAATACATTGACTGGGGCCAGTCAATCGCCAAATAGTAAGCGTGCCAAGACAATGTAGCGATTGATATTCAAATTAACACACACACAAACGCAATTTTGACACATATATGTGCTTCACTGCTTATGCGTGTGTGTATATATAGGCAAATTTTATATCGTCGAAATCAGGCGTTATGTTTATCCGATTGTTTTGAAATTCACGCATATGATGTAATCCCTTTTTATTTATGTACGTAATCAATTTGGATAAGATTGTTAAAAAAATAGAGAAGTTATTCGCATTTAACGTTTGTATTTGTATGGCAGCTATATGACATAGTTGTCCGATCTTATTCAAAGATGTGCATGTGGCTGTATAGAAAAGCTTATATACGAACTTTAAATGCCATAGCTCTAAAACTGTGGGACTAGTTTGCGCAGCACCAGACAGACAGACGGACATGGCTATATCAACTCGTCTTCTCTTGCTGATCAAGAATATATATACTTTATGGGGTCGGAAACGATCCCTTCTCTGCGTTACAAACATCTGACCAATTTTAGGGTATAAAAGGGTTAGAAAGGGTATAAAAAGGTTAGGAAATTGAAGACATTAAATGAACGATAGTTCACAACAGAGCTGTTTTGAAATTTACCAAATTATTCTTTATCCGATTTTAATTAAATCTTCCGAGCTTATCGATTATGCTACTGAATTAAAACATTATACTTTAAGGGGTAATGAAAAAAAATGGAATACACATATTTTTAAGTATATTCTTTCAAAATTTGAAGCCAATCCAATAAATATTTTTTTAGATATATGTACATAAATACTCCTAAAACTAAAAAGCCACGTCTAAAGAGTTCGCCCACTTCTGAAACTTTAAGAACGTTTTTACTGAAACGTTGTTTTCTTGATTTCTCAGAAATGGCTCAACCGATAGGTCTCACATGCACCAAGGGAAAATACTAATATTAAATATATAAAACCAAATGTACATATGTATATACTAAATTCCCTTCACATGCCACGATAGCTAACATATGCTATCTCGCTCATGAGCCGCTTTGAGTTTAATACGTTTCTTCTTGTAACTTGGCCATAATGCTAACTCGGCCAGGAAGCATCTCCGACCTAAAGTATGTACATATGTATATATATTCCGTCTGTCTGGACCAACGCAATCTCCTCCTAGACCTTTAAAGCTACAGTGCTAAAATTGCATTTAGTTAGTAAAGCTCCCAAAAAAAAGTTTTTTAAAGTTTCTGAAGGTAGGGACTGACTAATACAGGAACACGGACGAAGTTAGCGCAAACCTCAAATATTTTTTAACCATTTGAAGTGAAAATGTTAGTCAAAACGAAATTTTATTTCATATTTTTGCATTTATCTATCCTTTAAATGTAGGCACTGTTACCGGTAAGCAAAGTGGGAACTATTTGAATTGCTATTTGTTGCAATGCCTCTGACCAAAAATACTTCATATTAAAAAGTCGCTTCTTTCATTCGCACCACTGATAAAATTATGAGAGCTGTATAGTACAATATATGGTGGTATATAAAACTTATTTGTGTTGAGTCGAGTCTGGTTGGACTAGTTTAGACGACACCGATAGAGTGGTTTGCATATAAACAGAGAGATAGACATGGTTAGATCGGCTCGGCTGTTTTGATGCACAGAATAGCGCAATAGAACCGAAATTAACTTTGTATGAATTATACGAACTTGATATGTTAAAAGTTGAGTTTATATACATACTGTTAGGACACAAGACATGCTGGGTGATATAAAGTCAAGTCCGCGCATCCCATTGCCATTGAAGCAGGACTTAATATTCTGCATGAATTTTCGTCGAATTGACTTAAGCGAGTAGATACAGAGCGCCGAATTATTACTGGGAGTGTTGCTGTTGCTTTTACCCTTGGAGAAGGTGGCGAAGAGTACGTCGTCTTGTATAGAGATCCCCAGACTCTGGGCCAGGTCCAAGCTGGGCTTGCCCAAAAAGCCGGCCTGCACCAAATTAAATTTGGTGCCGCCCTGAGCATCACTGATACATTCAACCGGTATTTCGGTGTAGGAATAATAGTTGGAGTCCTCCTGGCATATTCGCACCAGCTTCGTGATATATTCCTTTGGGGATGAGTGGTGGCTGTGCTTTAACTGAGTTGTGAGAAAATAGGAGAACCTCTCCGAGCTGAACCCGTATACATAGTTAACGAAGTACGTTTCACGCGCGTATGAGTTTATGAACGTGCGAGTGCCAGTTGTTACCGCGGACGAGGCGATCTGGAACATCTTGCTCTTTTCAAGAGACCGCGAGGCCACGGCGGGTATTTCACTGCGATAAGGTGAGTTATTTGTGTACGTTACGCCTACATACATGACATTGGTGACAGGATGCTGTGGTGGTCCCGGAGCAATGAAGGCCACTGTCGAAGAATTGGCATCATTAGCGACCACCGCGTCGGGCACTTCGTGCTCTACAATGCTGACATTTTGCAGGTTACGCACCGTGCATGTGCCCTGGAATAGAGAGCCACAGGCGATCAGCCGAGAGGTGGCGCGGTCGATAAGCAGCACCTTGTTGAAATTGTCTGTGGGTTTGCGTACTGCATTTAGCGGACAGTCCAATATACTACACTCCACCGAATCATTATGCGGTCCTGTTCGAACTGTCTCATGGAGCTCCAAGTCAGGTGAGAGCTGGAACAAACGATTCACGCCACCGACAAACACGCGTCCAGTGATACTATCCACCAGCAAATGATTGAGTTGAGTGTCGAATTTGGCCACATTTGTGATGATGCTGCTGAAGTTTTTAGTTCGCTCTGTATTTCGCCCAGTGCCATCGACAGAGTCGTTGGTGAAGTTGGCCAACACTGGTGCGCGTTCCAAACGCACGTGAGTTCCCGTACCTGTTCCTACTGCTCGTGCCCCATTTGCCAGACTTACTGTTGCTGCAGTAGCAAGCATCAGACAAAAAAGAACATGCATTTCAGGTCCGCTTCTGCTGGGACTCTAAAAATTTGCTATCCGAGAAAAGAAGGCGTGTGTCTATCTGTTTGGCTCTCCGCTTAGAAGTGTGAAGGATCCTCTGAAAGGGAACTCGAATCTCACAAGTTCAAATTGTCATCCATTAGACACAGAACTCTAAAGATAACTATTGTAAAAGCCTTTGGCCATGAGCAGCGACATAATGTTATCTAAATGAGTAGAAGAAAATAATGTTTAGTTTCGTAGACGAGAGAAATGAGTAACATGGAAATAATTCAATGTATTGTATGGTGCATTGGTGTGGGTATGGGTGCGGGTGTGGGGGTCATTGCCAGTATCAGCGTTCTTCCGTCTGGGTGACGATAGCCTGTATCGTAATTGCGACTATCGTCGCCCGGATGACTGGTCTTGGTATTTTCATCCATAGAGGAGATAATAAATTAAAAATCTGGTCAAAATTGCCAAATGACGTTTTCTACAAATACAATATATGTATTTTCCACTGCGTTTTGTTTACATGCATATTTAAGGAAAATCATATATACTAAATTGTAAAGTACAATTTCAATAATGCGTTGTAATTTACTTAATTCGTTTGTAATAAAGATAGTTTTTATTTTGACATTTTATTATACATTGATTGAATTGCGTTTTCATTCATTTGAAATTTTAAAAAATTCTACAAATAAAAAAGAATTCAAATTTATAGAGAGAGTCCTAGACTCGATTCTGCTATCATGCGATCAAGAAGAAAAGTGCATATGTATATACACATATAGTTGGAAGTGCATCAGTACATTTAATCTGCTGTGTTCTTCAATTATAACAAAATAATAAGTATGTATGTATATAAATATAATGTAATATGAGCAACAATATGTGTATGTGTAAAGTATTTAATCAATCTCAACTTCAGTTCTAAGTAAGCAAAGTCTTTTGCTTCTCATAATAGTTTTCGTTTTATTTGTGGTATTTGTATTTATTTACCGAAATCAATCAGTGACGAGGTAAAAGCAAAATTTGTCAAATGGTTCACAGTATACCGGTCTGTTCGGATCTCGAGGATGGGGTTTTTATACTGAATTGATTTTGATCATTTTATGCAAGAGAAAAACCTTGCTTTCGCTATAATGGACATTACGCCCCTGCGCAGCACTGCCCCACACCCTACTCGCACTTGATTGTGGTCAAACGTCCCGGGTAGATCACTTCGATATATGGATAGAATATTTTATGTACGTTTGTACCTCCGTAAGTACAAATGCATGTGTATACAATTAAATGGAATTTCTTGCATCTACCACGCCCACGCCTTTAAAGTTGTAACAAATTGCTACATAAGAACATATGTATGTATGTACATCCAAACGCATGTCTGTATGTATGCATGAGTCTGGTTTTGCATTTTGCACTCCTCAGTTAGTTTCGGATGATTGAATTGATTGTTTTTTTTTTTGGTATGTACTATTTTTTGGTGCATACATACACACACTTACTCACACTCACACACTTGCACATAGAAGCGATGGGCGATGTATCATACTTTCTTTCTTGCAGATACCGTTTAATTTTGTCAACATTTTCCGCACGGCGGCTTAGTATGTATATTATTTAGTAACGAGTACATACCTTAATCTAGTATGTAAGTACTTATGTACATAGTTTTAGCTGGCAGACAATGACACACACAAAGTCCCACCCACACACGTACACACACTCTCACTTGCACCTGCACAATTCAGATATAATAACTCCATCAACTTGATAAAAAAAAAAACTTACACTTGTCTCTGCTTTTTGATTCCTTCTATACACTATTTCACAATATGACTTATTTATATTTAGTTCTTCTAAATTGCAAAGACGCTTCGATTTTATTTTCACACAATGGGTTTGTATTAGGCTAGTGTTGGCAAATGCATTCTTTTCTAGTGCTGGCTAGCATGGCAATTTTTTGAACTAATTTATTTTGACTGAATCTTTATTTGGATATTTCTTTCGATAGCGTTTTATCGAAGCACTAGTTTACACTAAAAATGAAACCAAACTAAATCAGTAGGAAGCGTACAAAGCCAAAAAAAAACGGGCACATTGTCATATTTTGAAATTTCAGAGTGTTTTTTAACAGTGATCAAAAATGTTTAATTTTATATAATTCGAAACTAAAGACGCGCTTTAATAATAGATCGTTGGTGTCACAGACACCAGTTTACAGTTATGTTGCTGTTTATACCATGCATCCATAGGATGAAATGGTATATTAAAGTCGCCAAAATGTATGTAACAGGCAGAAGGAAGCTTTTCCGACCCTATAAAGTATATATATTCTTGATCAGCATGAGAAGAGAAATTGATAGAGCCATGTCCGTCTGTCCGTCCGTAAGAGTGCAGAGATCTCAGCAACTATAAATGATAGAGCTACCAAATTTAAAATGTAGACTCGTGTAGTCTTGGCGCAGACCAAGTTTATGTTTTTTTTTTGCCACGCCCCCTTCCGCCTCCGGAATTTAATAAAAAGTGATTTTCTCCCGTAATATTTATCGTATCGGAATTTAATTCGGCACACCTTTATATGTTATGGACATCTATCATTCCACCAAATTTCATAAAAATCGGAATAAAAATGGCCGAGTTATGCATTGAAACGTTTTACACTCAAAGCGGTGCAAGGGCGAATTTGGCCGGTGGGGCGCTAAAGTGCACACACATAAGAGTGAGCGAGATAGCATATGTTAGAAATCGCGCATACGAAAGAAATTTAATATATGAAATAAGTTTTATAAACTCAAGGAAATTTGTTTTCCCCTGATGCATGGTATATCCATATAAACTTTTATGTTTCTTATGCGATCATCCGCAAACTTATTAAATAATTTTGTATCCCAAACAGAGTTTTTTTTTGTTAAGTTTCCTTATGTTTTATCGATTTTATTAGCTTTTGGGGGATTTTGAGCATTCCATTTCTAGGAAATTGACCGTAAAAATTTTATTTTTTCCGCACCCCCCATTTTGAAGTCCAGCTCCCAAATCAGGATCGACTTGCACTGCATGGTACGTATATTTCCACATAATTAAATAATGCTGGACTCGTGTTCGAAAAAAATTGAAAACATAAGGTGATAAAATCATTGAAATCAACGCCCCTATTGCAGTGTTGCAAGGCAAAGGTGTTAAGCTTGCTGTTTTTTATTTCAAATTCTTTGTGTAGTCAAATCGATAAAAAACAGGCTTTTGTGTGACATTTATGTTGAATGAAGATACATATAATGTCTGTGAAAGAGCTCACAGAAACTGTTCATGGTTCAAATATAAATGTTACGATGAACAATTAGTTTACATTTATACCACTAGCGAAATCGTTGGCGAACGAACCATACAAATTGACTTTAGTTCGCACATTTCGATCAAACAAACAAAAAATCCCGCATGAGATAAAAAACCAGAAGGCCGGGCTAACTTCGACCATGCCGAAGTTTGTATACCCTTGCAAGTTCTTGTGCTTCTAAATCCCAAAAAAAAAATCTAAATTTAAAGCCTTTTGTGTAAAAATCCGTATCTACACGCCATAGCACGGCACGGATACATATGCATTTATGTACATACATAGATATAGTAGTCAAATTTGGCACGGATGTTTGGATGTATAGTAAACTGCCAAATGTTAAGTTTTGTGATAATCGGGTGAGAAAAGAAAGAAGTTAATGATCTAAAACGCATTTTTTGACCGATTGTTCCTATGGGAGCTATATGATATAGTCGTCCGATCCGCATGAATCCGAGATATACAATGCCTGCAGTATATACAAGACTTGCAGCTCTGTAGCTTTAGCGGTTTAGGAGGAGAAGCTGTGGATCCAGACAGACAAACGCACAAACGTATTTGAACTCGCCTTGTCATGCTGATCAAGATTATATATACTTTATATGGTCGAAGATGACTCCTTCAATGCGTTGCACACTTCTGACAAAATTATTATACCCTTCGCCGTGCCGACACGTTTCTACGTATAACTCGGTCTTGGGTCCGATTTTTATGAAATTTTGTGAAAGGATATACTAGTTTGCCAAATTATGTACTCCATATGGATGCATGATATAAAAAGATCGGAAGTGCGTTACTTCCATGTTTTGCTATGTCGGAAACTTAACACTCTTAACACTCAAGTCAAAACCAAGTAAGATAGTTTATCTCTTATCATCGTGCACTGTTAATGAAATTTCTAAAATGCTGTAATGAGTTCAAGAAATAAATAAATGTTTCCTTTATAAATTCGTATATTGTTTATACCTACTATATCTTTGGACAGAAAAACCCTAAAACAAGATCCGGCTTTATGAACTAACTTTTTGCAAGTTCCATACAATGTAATTTGAATAAAACAGAAAACAACGATGAAAGCGTGGCCCTAAAATTCAAGGAAAGTATGCGCGTTTTGACCTTCTGCCAAAGGACGGATGAGCAAATGTCAAAAAAGCCTTTATGGAAAACATAAAGTTTACGCACAAGCGTAAGATTGCTTTAATTAAAACCAATGATCTCCTGAAATATTCTGTTTTTTAAGAAAAAAACACAGTTTGATGAAATACGTACTGATTTCTTATTGTTTTTTAGGTTTGTATGAACAACATCTTTAAAAACTAAAGTTTTACTTCAGTTAGTTTAGTTTAGTTTTTTTTTTTTAATTTTTTTTTTTTAGTTCATATGTACTGCATATTGTTCCTTTTCCGATCTTCGAAAGATTTTATAACAAAATTTCAAATCGGTCGTAGAAACGTAAAAAACATGACTATCTAGGGTTAAAGACTCCAAACAGAAAATTTAATCGATTACCGATAGCAGCTATTTCGATTTCGGCTGAGTGCAATAGGGTTGTAAAATACGAAAACTGCAATTTGTGTGATACCACTATTTATGGGCAGCTCTTTTTGAGCCTCCACTTCGAATTTCCCATTATTTATCCCATATTCATCGATAACCTAGTATGAGCATATGAATTAAATCTAAAACTATTAACGAAACTTGACTAGAATATGTATTAAATCGATATTAATCTAATGCACTCATGTGCATTGCGAGCCGCTCCCTAAAAAGTTAGAGACGATTTTGTGCATTGCGAGCAACTCACTCTATCTTGAGTTTTTGGACAGCAAAGTTAATGGTTTTTTCCATGTTTTCTATGCGATTTTAGGACTCCAAAATGTGGTGTGCAAAATGAAATTACCTTTTTATGCACGATTTTCTTGTGCCTCCAATGGTACAAAATGTAAAAAAAAAACACAATAGATAATGCTATTATTTATAAATTGAAACTTTACAAAATAATACAAAAAATCAGTAAAAAACGAAGAAAAAATTTAAAATAAAAAAGTTAACAGTGATATTTTGACGGACATCATTTTTAGTGCGAAAATAAGATTCACCCATTTCTGGTAGGAATTATTTTCCGCAAAAACAAGTTAATTGGATCCGAAATTCAATATAAAACCAAATATTTTCAGCAATTGCTTAAATCCAATTCGATCCAAAAATAATCAAAGTTTATTTTAACATTACTTTATTTCATATGTACATATTTCGCTACGAGCAATATTGATCTTGGAGCTGGAACATTTCAAAAGAGGTTCCTGTAAAACCATACACTTCCTGTTGTGTTGTTCTCGGAGCTTGTGACACAGTCGATTGGTCCCTTTCAACGGTGCTCTTTTGTGAAGGGGATTTAACAAATGAATTCGGTCTTCTACATTTTAGGTAGCTCTCCCACTTGTTGTAGGGAAATTCCAAGTCGTACAAAAACCAACTACGAAATTAGTCTAATTAAAAATGAAAACATGAATTAAATCGAAAGTTTAAAAAAATTCTGTTTACCTAATAATGCATAGCGCGTTAGCGTCCATTCCAACCATGCTAAACAAATCAGGAGTACATAATATGTACGATTTTATTAAATCTTTGTTAAGAACATTAGACATACATACAATACCTTTTTGCATGTATATGCATACAGGTATGTTACATTAAGTTTCTCTATATATAAATTCGAACCATAAGTTAAATACATACATAAATACATAAAAATCCATTTTTAAATTTAATTCGTAAAACTGAAGACTTACTCTAGGGAGGTGTGTTTGGATGAACTGTTGACGTAATAGTACATTTAATTGGAATTTTCGGGTTTCGTTGCAATTTTCGATTATACAATACATATGTATGTATGTGTGCCTGTGTTGTAAAATACCCTATACCCTAACCTTAAAGTGCATCCGTGCATTTGGGAGAGCTTTGCATTTTTACTGCATTCACATAAGTACGTTCACTGCTGGAAAGAGAATCAGCGAGACTAGCAGAAAACCAGAGGTCCGGACAACTTCGACCAGGCCGAAGTTCATATCAGTCCTATAGAGCCGATCGTTTAAAGACAGGAGATATGTTACATAAAGTTCCCAACTAAATAATTGCCAAAATCTATTTGAAAACTGACAAATTTTGGCGAATTTTGGTTGTAATGAAAAATTTAAAAACCATATTTCATAGTCTTTTAACAAGCATTTAGAATGTCGGACGGACATTGACCTTATGAACTTAACTTGTCGTGCTCATCAAGAATATATTGAAATATGCTTTTTGCAATGGTATAAGCAAATGAAAATTCCACAGACTCTCGATGAAACAATGTACGTACTACGTAGTGCCGTGAAATTTGGCAAAAAGATTTTTAAGTTTTTGGTAAATTTTTGTTTAGTATTTTGGCTTTTCTAGCTGGGTCTCTGGGAAACACCTGTCGTACTATCTTATTAGAGTGTCTAACCGCGCTTTTTTTGATTGCAAATAACAGCAAACAAAAAATTGGACTTTAGATTTGTGCGTAAACCTCCTATATAGCAATTAGTCTTATTCGAGCGCACCAATAGTCGTTACGGAGTGAACTCAATGCCAAAGTTTGGCACTCTTATTATGCTTAGCTCAGTTTTTTCGAATTCCAATTTTTTAAAAAAAGGTCTGTGGCGTGGATGACTCACAATACTATGACTATTGGTGTTGGGAAAGGGTATGCGGACGTGAGTAGTTCTGTTGAAACTTCTGTGATTCATTATCCGGCTCACAACACAAACCGGGGCCGGTGAACAAGGGCGTAGGTGCAGACAGGGATGGAGATATTGGAGGGGTGAGGGCGGGATTCGCAGATGCTGCTGCGGATTCTCCTGTACCCGTGGGCAAGGTGCCCATGCTGAAGTACATTGATGAGCATGAAGCCCTTTGGGGTAATATCATTGGTGGGCTATCGTTGTGCTCCATGGCATTTTTGCTAGTAGCAGTGTGCTGATGTTGCTCCTGGTGATGGGCGGCGGCAACAGCCGCTGCAGCTGCAGCCGCCTTTGAGAGCAGTTCTGTGGGCAAATTGAAGATTGACGATCACTGAAGACGCGGCCAGTAATTACTGCCCGCTAAGTCCGATACATTCTGCGTGGATATTTGCACGGGCACTGACACGCCGGCAGATATAACTCCTGCAAAGACAAATGACATGTAAATGATGTCACCCCTCCTGTAATGCAGGGCCTACCTGTTCCTGTATTCGAAGAGGCCATTGACGCCCCGTTTCCATAGACACCGTGTTGTGGGGGCTGCTGGTGAGCTGCTGACGGATTGCAGGGTGTATTTCGGTGGTGAGCTGCATATGGGGATCCCAGAGACAGCGGGTCGTGGAACATGTAAGGATAGCTGTCCCGTTGCTGGAGACACGAGGGCGTCATTGAGCCTAAGGTGGAGGTCATAGAGCTGTCGAACGGTTAAATTTAGTTAATAACTCATACAGTTTTATTGCCAGTGTAAGTCTCTTGACAGATGCCTGTATTCGCGATACATCGAGTTTCACTTACTTGTAGTTCTCTGCCATGGTTGCGATAGGTTGCGGGATAGACGAGTACATGGTGTTAAAACCAGTATTTAGGGGTAATCGTGGAGCTACAGCGTGCAGCGGCGGGCTCTCTGAGTTCGCATGCGCTGTGTTGGCTTCGCCACCCAAAATCTAAAACATATACCCGAGATTAATAAGCCTTCTATTTTTATTGCCACGTTGGCAGAACTCACAGTTGGACCATTCGGAGAGTCGGCTAAGGTATTGTTGCCACCGACAATGGCTGATGGAGATTCCTCTGACCCGTTAACAGCTGCCGAACTGATGAGGCCGGGAGTTCCATTGCCCGTTGCTGTGGCCGAAGTAGGCACTGACGTGACCGAAGGATTGGGATTATTATTTGTGCTGGTCCGCCCGCTGCCCCCCACATTGTCCACAGAGCGACGTTGGGTACGTAACTTTTCCTCACGGCGCCATTTTGCCCTTCGATTGGAGAACCACACCTAAATGCATGCAAAGATCAACGTTGTATATTCGGTGTCATGGGACATCGGAGTGATAGGTTAAGGTTACACAAATTAATGAGTTCCGTGTTAAACAAACCAAGTATGAACTTTTTAAAATAATTCAAAGAAATTAAAGAGGTATGTTAATGGAAACGACAAATCACGAATTAAGATAGACTGAAATATCGATCAAAGGCGACAAATATATGGAAACATTAGTATTAAACTGTATTAAAAATACGAAATAAACATTTTGCAGTTCAATGTGATGAGTCCAATAAATAAAACTAATAACTGAAAAACTAAAAGTATACTTCCCGAGAGTGAAAAATTGAGGATTGGCATAAAACAAAATTTTTTATAAATGCTATAAAATGAGCATGAAGCCATTTAGGGTAATATCGTTCTGTTCCATGGCATTTTTGGGGCAACAAAAGTTATCCAAGAAAATTGTATCCCAACTTTCAAGGTAATTAAATTAAAATACAATATAAAGTAAAGTCCTGAGAAAGTATCTAAATAGCAGTTTCTGGTGAAACATTTATTGTCTGTTTACCTTTGTAGGTTAAGGGATAAATATATAATTTAACAGGTTCCTTATTACCAACGTGGAAATTTGCAATTTATTTCATAGGCTACTCAGGAAAACAAGAACAACTCCAAATCTTTGTATAACAATATAACAAGCTGTGGATCTGATAACCAGAAACAATTGATGAAGTCGCTATTGTTGTCGTTTGTGAAAACTTACGAAACTGAGATGTGTACATATATATCGATCATATGATGCGTTTCAATATCCTGTCTTAGTTTGGCAAGGTGGAGACTTTTAACGGCACTCTACTTGCAATCAAGTTTCTTTCTCTCTCTTAGGCGGGCAATATATACATACATACACATATATGTACATACATACAATGTGCATTGTACATATATAGATTCTTGATCAGAAATCAGCGACAGCAAAAACAACGCAGTTGACACATTGATGACTTCTCTTCTTTTTGACCTTAGACGGGGGTTTGAGTTAAGGCAAACACTCAAAGTTTAATGAAGCTATTGCTGTTGCCCTGCCGGCTTCGGCTCAAGTCCCGTTTACAGTGGCTTTGGCTGTTTTATTTAAGGTATTACGAAGTTGTCGCTGTCATGAAGGACAACAACAAAGAGTGGGGAGGTTTGAAGACTCCCGATGACAAAGGGGTGAATTAGGATTACAATAGTTGTTGTTGGGCTCTAATATTTTCATCATGACATTTATTATTTTGCGTTATTGTAGCCACGACCACTTCCAAACGGCGTAGCACTTCCCTTCCAAACTCTTCAGCACACACTACACCCCATCAATGCGAAAATCACAAGGAGTTCAAGTGTTTTTACAGTCAAATTGTTTTTATTCACTTATACAAATAATCACAAGCGGAACGTTGCGTCCGATTCAGAATCGGAAAAAAAGCATTAATAATAAATATCAAGGCAGCCACAGGGGTGCGGATTGAGGTTGGAACATGGATTCGGAGGGTTGCGATTTCGTTCTGTAACTTTATTTTGAAACTGACTCCAACTCCAAATGTGGCTGTGACTCGCGTGGCTAAAAGGCGTAGCAATTACATTGAAAAATTCAGTTACGAGTTTCATCAGCCCCCGGTCATATCTCATCTGTATCTACATGGTAAACACAATTAGTTTCCCATTTTAATAATGCTCCAGCGCACCCTACTAATTTGTGTCATTTGGCTTCAATCTGTGTTCTCGGCAAATACAGTTTTACATTTTTTAAAAAAGTTACTTTGCAGTTTCTTTTTTGTCTCAAAATCACTTTCAAAATTTGCATTACACTTAATTGCGAAAACAACTATTGAAACGGAATAGCGGACGGCTGGTCAAGAAGACATATATATAATTTACGGGGTCGGAAACGTTTTTTCTCTGCTTTACAAACAGCTAACTAAATTTATAATATGCTCTAAACTTTATAGCACGAAGTGTTTCATTTCGTTTCGACTTACATAAGTTCAGATGGAATTCAAATTATGGAAATAAAGCTAAAAATTTGCATCAACAAAGATATGCGAGTTAGGTTCAGTGATACATATGTGACAACAAGATTAGCATCAGAAACATTGCCAAGGTGATTCATTTAAAGTTAAGTTTCTGTATGGGGAAAAACATGTATAAACCGATTGCACTTTAGTAATATAAGTAGAATTTTCACTTGAATAGGGCATAGGTACACGATAAATAGATACGACGACAAATAGTTACTATCAAGGGAAAGCTTGATTTAAGACGAATTTATGAAGGCCCGGCGCTTAGTCTGAAACCCAATTCATTTGATCATCATGATGCTCGCAAATGAAAAAAATGAGGAGGAAACATACTAATAGAACAAATAAGAAATCAAACTCAGGGCTAAAATAAAACAGAATAGAATTAAACGAAACTGAAAGACAAACCTGAATACGTGCCTCTGGCAAACCAATTTTTTCAGCAAGTCGTTCCCGTGCAAAGACGTCCGGATAGTGAGTCCGCTCAAATTCTAAAAGAAATAAACAAAATTAGATTAACTATATACATATAACAGTTACAGAGAAATGGAAACGAGAATTCCTCCATCTACTTACCCTTCTCCAGGCTGTCAATTTGCTCATTGGTAAACGACGTCCGATTACGCTGCAGTTTCCGCTTTAACCGAAGTCTCATTTGTGAGTCCTCATCTCCGGAGGAATTGTGATCGGAGTTACCATCGGAGGTGCTTTCGTGAGAATTGGGATGTGACACGTCGCCCGGGTATAGATCTGAAATCGCATCAAATTGGATATTTAACTTGAATCTTATTAGATAAGAGGGGCATCGAAGGTTAAAATATCCTCGTACCATTACTAAGTATTTCCTGTCTATCTACATATATTGCCATATGGGCGAACACATCTTTACCAGAAGCAGGCCAATTAAAATGGAACTCTTAGCTAAAATTAAGAGTGAATGAAGATAAGTGCGTGTGCCTGGTATATACATATGGAGCATTTGTAAAGTAATTTCGCCGATTGCTTATCTTCCATCAATCCGGGAACATCGATAATTTACCATTCACATGGCTGGGCATTTGGTTGCTAGTGACAAGGCAATGACTTCTGGGTCGGGGGGATGTTTATTGGGTAAAGGACATATGTCAGCCCTATACATCGATCGGCGAATAAACAAAAACAATCAAAGGCAACAAAGGCAACAGAAGCCAAAGCCGAATCCCAATAGCAATCCCAATCCCGATCCGAACCCGAATACGAATAGCGTGCCTCAATTAGGTTTAATGACAAATAACAAATGACCAACAAATTAACTGTTTGTTTGTCCTAATGTTTGATCATCTGTGACAAAATACTTTCAATATTGCAACTCTAAAGGATGTTGAGATGGGGGTTGTTTTCCGCTAGTGCGTAGAGTTTCAATCACCCTCCTCTAGTTTTGTGGCGGCCTCTCTAACATAATTGCTACAAGTGGTCAGTGGGTAAAATGTTTAGGTCATTTTCCTTACTTATTGTTAGTTGTTCATTGTTTTCTAATCCATTCTTTCATACTGATCGACTCCTTGGCATAGAAACAGGTGGAAGGACTAACTAACTAGCTAACTAGTTATAGTAAATTATAGATTGTCTTAAAATCGCTCAATTTAGTATCTAACAAGTATACGTAGCAGTTGCTCTCTCTTCGTAATAGAATTTACTCACGAAAAATTGAGTACATTATTTTCCATAAGAAAATAGTTCAAATTCATGTATTATAGATAGATCTGGGTAAATGTATTGAAATTCTTTAGTGTGAGTATTAATCAATATTTGAGTTTTCCAATTCCCCGGTGATGAGTGTTTTAGGGTTTGGAGAAAGACTTACCACGTTTCTGAACATCATCCCGGGTAATTTGTCCGGATAAATTCGTCGGCGTTGGCACCGCTGTGGGCGTTGGAGGCAGAGCCAAGTGCGCCGTCGTTGTATTGCTTGGGTACCATGCCCATCCGCCGGATTGTCCATTGAACATGCGAAGCTTTTCATAGACAGATTCGTTTTGCTGCTGCGCTTGTTGTTCCTTCTGCGACGCCAAATTGCGCAAGACGCGATTTATGGATGAAACCTGAAATCACAATAACAGAGCAGAGTCCAATAACTTTGTGATTTGGGTATGGGTTAAACTACATGCTCTGGAACATTCAAACACTAGAGCATTGCTAAATGAGGGCGAGTAGGCTGTACTCGCCCTGTTTGTTTCTTAGACCTAACCTAGCATACCTACCCTCCTGCCAACAACACAGCAGCGGCGTAAACGACGCGATTGGATTGGCTGGAATGAAAGCGTCGCCAGCCAATCCACGTCCAAGAGCAGGAGAGATATAGAGACTGAATGTTCACTCTACGTCGACCCTCTTCTATGCTAAAACTTTTCACTTTAATCTCCCAAAATGACATGCCAGACTTTCGCCTTTGGGTACGGTGACGGCCGTACCCTGGATCCTTAGCTTGTAGTGTGTCCGACAAACTCATAGCAATTCAAAAGAAAATTACAAAGACAGTGATTCGTCGAGGAAACCAAGCAAATCAATTTGAAAATACTATTAGTCTATCATTCTAATAGTTTTGACTTGGACCATGGAACTATGCCATCTTACCCACTACACTCTTAAAGGGACATAAGGTTTGTATTCTGGAATGTATTTATCGACTAGATATTGTTGGTGAAATGGGAGATATGTTTGTATTGGATGGTTAAATAACAGATATAGGTATGTATGTATAATGTGGCAGTTATTTAAGGGAAAGTTATCAAAGTTGACGGGCTACAGAAAATTAAAGAAGCTTGATACTACATACGGGCAAAGCCGACTGTCGGTCCGACTGTCCGTCCGAAAGAGTGCCTAGATCTCAGCAACTATAAAAGCTAGAGCTACCAAATTCGGAATTTAGACTCGTTTATTGTGTACGCTGATCAAGTTTATTTTTTTTTTTGCCATGTCACCTTCCGAGCCCCTATATCTCGGGAACTACTACATGTAAAAGCTATAGCTATCGTATTTAGACAAAATTATCGAAATTCGATAAATTCGGTTTTCACCCGAAATATTTATCGTATCGTAATTTAATTAATACATTTTAGGAATATCTATTGTTTCACCAAATATTATAAGAATCACAATAAAAATGGCCGAGTTATACATAGAAACGTTTTGTACTCAAAGCTGTGCAATGCGGATGCACACGAAAAAGAGCGAGATAGCAATTGAAAGAAATTTAATATGTGATGCATGGAATATGCAAGTCGGCCCAGCGACCTTCTTAATTCATTTTGTATGCAGTAGATGCAGGTATCCAAAATGCAAGACTATATACATACATATTTATATTGATATCTGGATAACCTTGCTGACCATGGAAACTTCGAACTCAAAATGGCAGAACATTCTATATTCTATCTGGTCTAATGATGATCTATCTTAATTCATAAGATATTGAAGGAATATCTATTTACATCTATTTATATTTGAGTTTGATCAGTAACAAAAGACAAGTGGAAGTTCTTCGGACCATTTAAAAAACTTTTATCAAATTTACAAAAACAATAGGGAATACAATTGTAACAGCGTTTGTTAAAGAGAGTTTAAAAATTTTATTGTGAATTTGGTACAGGGTATCTAACCCTGCGTTGCTAACTAATTTATTTTGCAGTATGTGCATTCCCGAAAAGGCCACCACTTCGAACATGGCGCGCCGGTCGGTTGGAAAAGTGAGATAGATAGATAAGTCGTAACAATTTGGGCAATGGCCACCACCCTTTTTTGGTCTCGCACTGAAAATAAGAATGAGGAGCGAGTGTTGGTAGCAAAAGGAATAGCTTTGGAAATAAAGTTGGTGATCAATAATATTGGGGAAAATGCGGCTCTAGCACCATATGTTACATTACATAATTCCGTTTCCGAAGGCATTTCTGGACTAAAATAAATGGACGGAGGTTTGCCCATTCTATTGAATTGTGTGGTTAATATTAAAGCTGAAACATGACTGTGGGATTGGAAGTGGGGTTGCATTTGGTTGGGTGAATTACATACAATGTCATTACCATGAACATGGAAAATGCCACTTTGGAGTTTAAGTGTTGCCACGTGTCGATGTCGGACGCGGGTTTGGCATTTCTTTGGATGCGGAGGCAGTTTTGTGCACCTCATTTAGGTACAATTGAGATGACGTTACGCTGTAACGGGCGCATAATGAATTACTGGCCATTCTTTTTTGTGAATAAAGACATCAAAGGACTTCAAAGGATAATCTGCTCAGTGAAAGGGATTCCCATAAGCGGGATCTATTTTCAAGTGTGTATGTGGGAGAGATGGCAACATGTCGTTGATCCGCACGTTTTGGGTTACTTTTAGTCGATATTTTTATTATAGTACGAGCTGAAAGTTAATACATACCTAAATTTGAACTAATGTTTGGCAAATCGTAGATAATTTTTGCAAAGAAATTCCAAAAATTTAGCTGATCAATAATATAAGATCTATGTGATTTACACCCATCGGCTGATACATATAATTTGATGATCTTAATATATACCTTTGGAAAGCTTAAAACCAATAAAAAACTTTTTATCATTTTAAAATGCAGCTTCGGGGTAAGATTTGAAAAGCAACGCAAAGCTGGAACTCAAACGATATTGTAATTATCATATCTTGGATTATACACATACTATTGCTCGCATTGACCATAGACTGACAAAGCGGCTGGATTTCCTCAACTTCTTTACATTGTGTCCAGCAGCCGTCGACCGACTAATCTGAGTACATATACAATTAGAGCTCAAGGCAAGATTAGGTGAACTAGATACCATGTATTTGTTTACCTGATCGAAAAACGAAAGTATCTTTTCCGGACAAAAACAGTAAAATATAATGGAAAAAAACACACAGGAACTCTAATCCATTTTAAAAGCAATACGGAGCCATTGTTATGAAATTATTTAATCCATTGTGCGGCCTGGCTTACCGTGTGCCGCCTTTGAGTGCGGATCCTGCAACACTGCAATCTAGATCGAGCCTTTGGCTCAGCAATGTATCAGCCCTCCCCCTCCTCTTTATCCTGCAAAGATATACAACCACATCAATAGAGGTCTTAGGTCCCTGCTAAATATTTGCGAAGTATGCTCATATACTATATCGCAGCTTTAGATTGAAAGAGAGAACAGATATCGCTAAGGGTGATATTACGCTTGTTTATTAAAATATATTGGTAACTTATGAAAGATACTCTCTCTGGAGACAACGTGATATATGTATATCTATGTATCCTGTGAGATAGCATGTGTTAGCTATGCAAAAGGAATTTAACATGTGAACTTTGTCCTTTGGGTTCGAAGCAGATTTTTCTCCAATCGCAGTGTATACCCAAGTCGGCTTTTTATACCATGCAAACAGACGGCCTTGTTTTAATCGACTCGGCTATTGATACTGATCAAGGTTATTTATTATACCCTTGCAAAAAGGGTATATTAATTTTGGTCAGAAGTGTGCAACGCATAGAAGGAGGCATCTCCGACCATATAAAGTATATATATTCTTAATCAGCATGACAAGACGAGTTCAAATCCGTTTGTCCGTCTGTCTGTCTGTCTGTCCGTCTGTCTGTCCGTCTGTCTGTCCGTCTGTCCGTCTGTTTGTCTGTCTGTCCGTCTGGATCAACAGCTTCTCCTCCTAGACCGCTATAGCTACAGATCTGAAACTTTGCACGGAGTCTTGTATATACTGCAGGCATTGTATATCTCGGATTCATCCGGATCGGACGACTATATCATATAGCTCCCATAGGAACCATCAGTCAAAAAATGAGTTTTAGATCAATAACTTCGTTCTTTTTCACCTGATCATTATAAAACTTAACATTTGGTAGTTTGCTATACATCCAAACATCCGTGCGAAATTTGATCAATATCGGACTACTATATCATATAGCTCCCATAGGAACAATCGGACCAAAAATAGTTCTCCTTCTAAAAACTTTTTTGTTTTTTTTGCGATCATCACCAAATTTAATAAATAAATTTTGCACATAACAAATTATAATCTTGCCAAATTTGATCAAAATCGGATAACTATTTGATATAGCTGTCATACAAACAAATAGCAAACTGCATTTTGCATCTCTACATACATACAGTGGTGGCCATTTATTTGGCACATATTTTTTTTCGTTGTTCAATTTAGATTTTCTCGAGTGTTAAACAATTTTTTGAAACAATTTTTTTTGCAATGTGTTTGTCAATATATTGAGATGATGCACCGTAAATTTTGTTAAGTTGGCTTCAGCCGTTTTTTCCCCATGTGCATTTGATTGGAAAAACCCCCATTTTTGTGGACAAATATTTGGCACACTTTTCCAGAATCGTTAATATTAAAGATACACCTTTGGACCCTAAGAAGAAGTTAAAGAACTAGTAAAACTAAGAAAAACTGCATACCAGAAATTTTGAATTTATCCCCAAATTGAGTTTTGGAGCGAGTTGAAGTTGCGATTTTTGCTCCTAAATTTGGGTCTTTTCACTTGGCGCCGTTTTACGGCACTAATTAATGCTAAAATACTATTTCCTTCAAAGAGCGGATTAGAGGAGATAAAATTTCCCGTCTAATGAGGTATTTTGCATTAAAATCGGATGACGAATTAATAAATGACTCGCCTCGCAATAAGTGTATTTTTATGCGAAATGCCTTATTCCTTATAACCCAATCTTCCATCTCTTTCTTTTTCGTGCATGCAAGGACGCTACTTAGGCAATAAGAGACAATGCCCGCAGGTACCTGGGTGTCATAGCCAAATAATGCGCCCACAAGCCGTCAAAACATTTTTTCACGATAAAGGAAAGATGCGTCGCTTTGGTATCCGACTAAATATTAAATACTTATAATATAATAAATTAATGCAACGTTTTTTTCCAAACCAAGCAACCTAAATATATTATGGGATGAAATCCAATGAGCAGATGCTTGGTTGCATTAAAAAATAGAGGATATCCGACTAAATATTAAATACTTTTTTAATGATATTAATCAATTAATGATATTAATCAATTAATGCAACGTTTTCTAAACAGTTATTTTATTTAAACTATTTAATATTTAGTCGGATACCAAAGCGACGCATCTTTCCTTTATCGTGAAAAAATGTTTTGACGGCTTGTGGGCGCATTATTTGGCTATGACACCCAGGTACCTGCGGGCATTGTCTCTTATTGCCTAAGTAGCGTCCTTGCATGCACGAAAAGAAAGAGATGGAAGATTGGGTTATAAGGAATAAGGCATTTCGCATAAAAAATACACTTATTGCGAGGCGAGTCATTTATTAATTCGTCATCCGATTTTAATGCAAAATACCTCATTAGACGGGAAATTTTATCTCCTCTAATCCGCTCTTTGAAGGAAATAGTATTTTAGCATTAATTAGTGCCGTAAAACGGCATATGAAAAGACCCAATTTTAGGAGCAAAAATCGCAACTTCAACTCGCTCCAAAACTCAATTTGGGATAAATTCAAAATTTCTGGTATGCAGTTTTTCTTAGTTTTACTAGTTC
The DNA here is from genome assembly GCA_018150735.1 of Drosophila sp. 14030-0761.01. Classification (NCBI taxonomy): domain Eukaryota; kingdom Metazoa; phylum Arthropoda; class Insecta; order Diptera; family Drosophilidae; genus Drosophila; species Drosophila sp. 14030-0761.01. The sequence continues at coordinate 1,141,458 of JAECWO010000106.1, read as the reverse complement.
TTTAACTTCTTCTTAGGGTCCAAAGGTGTATCTTTAATATTAACGATTCTGGAAAAGTGTGCCAAATATTTGTCCACAAAAATGGGGGTTTTTCCAATCAAATGCACATGGGGAAAAAACGGCTAAAGCCAACTTAACAAAATTTACGGTGCATCATCTCAATATATTGACAAACACATTGCAAAAAAAATTGTTTAAAAAAATTGTTTAACACTCTAGAAAATCTAAATTGAACAACGAAAAAAAATATGTGCCAAATAAATGGCCACCACTGTACATAAATACATGCATATGCATGCGTGCCGTGCTATAGCGTGTAGATCGAGGTTTTTTCACAAAAGCCTATTCATTTTGCGAACTCTATTTAGGGACTGAGTAACGCAAGAACTTGCAAGGGTATACAAACTTCGGCATGGTCGAAGTTAGCCCGGCCTTCTGGTTATTTATAGGCTTGGGAATGCTTTATTCTGCCTAGTACATACATTTTGGCCACTTTAATATGACATTTCATTATTTGGTTGCTTGTATATAAATTAAGCATGCAAGACGTCGCCTTTAATTCAAGTTCATAGAAACAAATTCATTAATTACTCAAGGTTGGTTTAATTAAATATTCGATTAAATATGAAAACACAATATTTTTTGTTGATCCAGACAGACAGTCGGACAATCGGATATTAACTCGTCTTGTCATGCTGATCAAGAATATATTTACTTTATATGGTCGGATATAAATGGAAATAAATGTAACGTTATCTTAGTGGGGCTATGTAAAGAAGCATATTGAAGTTGACAAAATTTGTGTCTCAGTGTCTCATAATGAATATTAAGTTTCTTTTAAATCAGAAATCAGTTTACTTTAAATTTAAATTTTACAAGATAGGAATATGTTAATGAAATTATGAAACTTACACTTGGAATATTATCACTATTACAAACTTGTTCCGATAGAAGTCGGTCCCGGATTTCCCATGCGAATATGCTGGGACATTCGCGTTTGTAATCTGCAATTTTTTGCACCACTGGCGTTGTGGCTACTCGGGGTTTTGAACCACCTATCGCACGGGGCTTAATTGATCCCGTCTCGTAGTACCTAAAAAAAGAAAGAAAAATCAAAGTCCAAAATAAGATTGTATTGAGTGGTTACAGAAAAATAATTAAAGGTATCCCAATTGATCGTAGAACAAATTACTAAATTAAGACATTTATCTCAATTATGCAATTCATACCCCTTGCATTTATCATGCATCCAAGTTATGCTCCCTTTTGTTTATATGATGGCAACAACAGTTTAACAAGAATAATTAATAATTAATGAGCAAGAACTATAAAAGACAGGTGTGTGTTAACCTGATGATGCGCAGCGTATATGGGTTGCACCCATGTTTAACAATGATGTTAAAAAATAGAAATATAAATATAATGATTCTTCATATCCCAGGGGCTGTAATCATTATGAGTTTTATTGAAATGTTGTAAACTACTTCAAACTCGTAAGACCAAATTCATATATTCAATAGGTACCACATTCTATCTTGCTCACTCTTATGAGCACAGGAGCACTTTGGCGCCCCTACGGCCAATTCTACCACGGGTAAAATTAAAATTGCATTCCAAATATGATAGCTCCCGCTTTTATACTTTCTGAGATCTATGCGTTCAAAATCTTGAGCTTAAATATAAATTTATATAAATTTCTCTTGTTAGTATATAATTATTTTTAAGAATACATGTATGTATGTACTTTATATAGTCGGAAGAACTCCATTACATACATTTTAGATATACCAATCTTATGGATGCATTGTATAAAACTTAACAAAATAATAACTCTGAGCACTTTAGCGACCCCCGCCCAAATCGGTGATTTCCAGCATATGCAATCTCGCTCTTTTTCGCGTGCATCTGCCTTGCACCGACAAAAAAATAAACCCGCTCTACCTGCAGAGCAAATGACAATACATGCCAAGTTTGGTAGCTCTAGCTCTTATAGTCTCCAAGATCTAGATGATCCTACACACGGACAGACAGACGGGCATGTCTCAATCGACTCGGATAGGCTATTGATACTGATCAAGAATATATATACTTTATAAGGTCGGAAAAACTTCCTTCTCCCTGTTTTGGCGACTTTAATATGCCATTTCATCATATGGATGCATGGTATAAAAACTTGAACTTGGTCGGCGTCTATACTACACGAGTCTATATTTTTAATTTGGTAGCTCTATCATTTATGGTTGCTGAGATCTATGCACTCTTACAGACGGACATGACTATATCAATTTCTCTTCTCATGCTGATTGAGAATATATATACTTTTTAAAGTCGGAAATCCTTCTACCTGTTACATACATTTTGACGACTTTAATATATGGATACCTGGTATAATAAGTATTTTAATAGAATAGAAGGCCAGGCTCTTCGTCATGGCAGATATATTTTCTTGATCAGTATCAAAAGCCGAGTCGATTGAGAGTCTGTCTGAAAGAGTGCAGAGATCTCAGCAACTATAAAAGCTATAGCTATCAAATTTGGAATGTAGACTCGTGTGGTGTGTACGCTGTTGAAGTTAATTTTTTTCCGCCACGTCCCATTCCACGCTTCCGAAAAATAAAGAAAGTAAGTTGCCGGGCTTGGATATACATACCATGCATCAAGTGAAAGAACTACTTCGAATTTATAAAACTAAATTCATAGAGGTATATATTTCATTTCTTTTGTTCACTTTTATGTGTACACGAGCACTTTGGGCCCCACCGGCTAAATTTGCCTTTGATTACAAAACGTTTCTACTTATAACTTGGCCATTTTTATTCCGATTTAAATGAAATTTGGTAGAATGATAAAATCACTTTTTATTGAATCGCGTGGGCAGCAAGGGGCGTGACAAAAAAAACTTGACCATACACTACACGAGTCTACATTTTAAATTTGGTAGCTCTATCAGAGCTGGTCAGACGGACATTTCTATATAAATTTCTCTTCTCATGCTGATCAGGGGACTTTAATATACCATATCATCCTATGGATGCATGGTATCAAAATCGAGGAGGTTTAGTGTAATCTATTCTATGCAACCTATATGAATTAGATGTCCAATCTAGAAAAAAATAAAACTTAGTCGTTACCCATTTTACTAGGATCTTCACAAAAAGAAGTAAGTAAGTGGTCGCATCCAGTGAAAAAGCTTCTTTAAATTCAAAAACTTTATTACACTTCCTACACAAGTCGACTTCTAAATTGTTTCAATAGTATTCGACATCATGATGTTAATACAAAGGGACGGACGGACTATTGTTACTGGTCAAGAATATATATTCTTCATGGGGTCGTAAATGCTTCTATCTGTCTGTTTCATACATTTTGACGACTTTAATACAAGCAATGGGCAAGCCGTAGTGACTCGAGTATCAAGCGAGGAGGTACTTTAATTTTGAATTGACATTTTGAATAAAAACCTAATAATAAAAACACGACATAACACAGCACACAATTTTATCATATGTCCTTGTGACATATGATATAGTCGTCCGATTTTGCATTTAGCAAAATTAAAACATATAATGTAAAACTGTTAATTAACAAGTTTGATGACAATCGCAAAAGAGAAAGAGAAAATATTTTAGAACTAAAACTATTTTTGGATTGATTGTACCTAGGGAAACTATATGATATAGTATTCCGATCTTGATCCAATTAGGCTCAGACGTTCGGATATACATATAATAATATAAAGTAAGTAAGTCGCCGGGATATCAGGTGAAAATTCATATATTAAATTTCTTTTAAATGCTATATCGCTCACTCTTATGTGGACACGAGCAATTAAACGCCCCAGACAAATAGGTGATTTCTAGCACATGCTTTGCACCGCTTTAGGTACGCCAGACAGACGGACATGTCTCAATCGACTCGGCTATTGATACTGATCAAGAATATATATATTTTATAGGGTCGGAAATTCTTCCTTTTGCCTGTTACATACATTTTGGCGACTTTAATATACCATTTCATCCTATGGATGCATGGTATAAACACACTAAAAGTACGTTTCATGAAAGTCTGGTAAGAAATTCCCAAGTAATTGATCTATCTTCTACCGAAGGTTTCCATATATGATGTAGTTGTCGGATCCGGATGAATCCAATATACATATACAATGGCTGCAGCATATACAAGACTTCGTACAAAAATTTACGTAATGTATCTTGAAATGTATCCAGATAGACAGACGGAGAGGAAGACCAAACAAATTCATTTTGTCATGCTGATTTATAATATATGCAGTGGCTCTCAGCTTATTTGACCCAAAAATGAAAAAATAATGGAAACAAGAATAACTTTTTAATGGTTGTAGGTATCACCAAAATGTAAACGACGATTTATTCATTAATATGTAAACTAAAGAGTATACATTTCATTAATTTTGATTAAATCATATTTTCTTACATATTTTAAGTAGCAAAAACTACTACTTCTACTACGTCAACAATTCAATGTCACTTCTTATTTGACCCAGTGGTTATTCGGATCTCTTACGGCCGTATGGATCATGTTTTAACGGTGCTTTTTTGTCAAAAATTTAATTCTTTTAAAGCGAAGCACGTGGTAAGACAATATAATTTATGTGGTCTGAGATCCCCCTTTCTGCTTGTTGCAAGTTGTAAAATTTGTTGCAAATAAAAGTTATAATCACAAAAATTATTGTTTTTAAGGCATTACTGTCATCGGTAATCGATTCTAATCAGATCTAATTGTAAACACTAATTTAAAACTGTGCTAATCTTATCGATTTTATTCTGCCATTGACTCAAAAGATATCACATAGTTAAAAGACATTTCACAAAGGGTATTTTTGGCTTAAAAGGTGGTAAGTGTATACAAGATTTGGGTACAGCCTAGCGACATTTCCAAAATATTTCGTTATAATAAGTAGCAGTATTTGTTAAAATTTGGTCATTATTCATTAAATATTTTTTAAGCTTCTTAAGTTACGATTTAGTGAAAACTCTACAAATAGCTAACTCCAATATACTCATGAATATGTACTCCTTGTAGAGGGAAATGTTTTAACATGTTCTTATTATTATTTATTATATTTATTTATTTAGGTATACGGATACACTCTATTTTTTTATATCTTCCACAGACATATAATTGTTAAGATCAAGTTCTTTAAATAGTAACTAAGCTTTCTTTTTTCCCTTCCTGGTTTAAAATGTCCAGAGTCTCATTTCAACACTTTATCAATAACATTTTGATGAATAGGGTTTGGATTTAATTTCTAAGATTTCAAATCAACGCACAAATATGTGATGTACAACTATTATTTTATTGTTATTATTATTATTTCACATCCACACAATTTTGTTATCCATTAACCTTAAATTCACTGGTCCCTCGATATTCAGGTTTAATCGATACTAAGGTAAAGGAAAATCTCTATTAGCAGAACACATTGCACACAAGAATGGTAAGTTAAGGGAATTTCACTCAAATAATGAAGTAATTTGATAAAAGGTAAGTTTTCTTCTCAATTTTTATTGAATCTTAATTTCACTTGACACACCTGTACATGATGTAAAGATCTATCATTGCACCAAATTTCATAAAAATTGGAATAAAAATGGCCGAGTAATACATTGAAACGTTTTGTAATCAAAGCGGTGCAAGGGCGAATTTGGCCGGTGGGGCGCTTAAGTGCTCGTGTGCACATACGAGTGAGCGAGATAGCATGTGCTAGGAATCGCGGCCTGCGGAAGAAATTTAATATACATATGAACTTTCACTTGATGGATGGTAAAAGTACCAGTAAAAGTAAAGACTTTATTATACGCTGCAATGGCATATTAAAGTCGCCAAAATGTATGTAACAGGCAGATTGAACCATTTCCGCCGACACCATAAAGTAATATATTCTTGATCAGCAAAAGAAACATTGATATAGCCATGTCCGTCAGATCCCAGATAGAGCTACCAAATTTGAAATGTACACTTGTCAAGTTTATTAAATTTTTGCCACGCCCCCTTCCGCTCTTGGAATTCAATAAAACAGTTATTTTGTAAACTTATGCTTCGACATAGCCGAAGTTAGCTTCTTTGATATTTTTTAAATAAATTAGAGGAATAGAGCTATACACTTGAAAATTATCCCATTCAATCACTATCGAATATAGAAGGACTGGACAAATTTTCAAAACGCCCATCCAACTCTATATGAGTAATAAGCATTAATTTTTATACCATGCATCCATAGGATGAAATGGTATATTAAGTCGCCAAAATGTATGTAACTGGCAGAAGGAAGCTTTTCCGACCCTATAAAGTATACATATTCTTCATCAGCATGAGAAGAGATATTGATATAGCCATGTCCGTCCGTTCGTAAGAGTGCACAGATCTCAGCAACTATAAATGATAGAGCTACCAAATTGAGAATGTAGACTCGTGTAGTATAGACGCCGACCAAGTTAATCTTTTTTTTTGCCACGCCAATTTCCGCCTCCGGAATTTAATAAAACGTGATTTTCTCCCGCAATATTTATCGCATCGGAATATAATTTGGCACACTTATACATGTATATATTATATATTTGGCCGGTGGGACGCTATGGTGCACACACATAAGAGTGAGCGAGATAGAAATTTAATATATGAATTTAGTTTTATAAATTCGAAGTAGTTTTTTTCCCTTGATGCATGGTATATCCAAGTCGGCCGTCGTCTTACTTACTTTATTTTAAATTGGTGGCAATTTGATTGAATTTACCCGGTGGATTCCCCACTTGGTGCAGCATATACCCAACTCTGGGTGACGACTAACTTACTTTATGTGTTACAAAAATCAAAGTATGTGTATTGTCACAACATAATTGTCCGTAAGTTCCTTACCTGCCCAAAATTTTGCTAACGCAACCATTGGAAACTTGAAGTATACGCGATATATCACATGGTCGAGCACCGGAGTGCGCCAGCTCAACGATCTTCTGCCGCGTCGAATCGGGCAGTGGTCGTCCATTCACATAGACTCCGCCCAGCTGATTAATGCCGCTATGGCCAGCTGTGGAGCAACCGAAAAGTGCGCTCTGGCCCATTCCCGATGAGTGGGGATGGCCATGCATTATGTGTTCTGTGGTTAGCATCATTTTGATCTCCTATTTTGATTTAACTGTAAACGTTTAAGCTTGGATTTACTGCGGAGGAGAGCAGTGAGTTGTAAACCGATGTTCAATATTATTAGGTATGAATATCACTGCCGCCGATAGGGCGAGGACCTGTCACTGGAACTGTAGTTGTGCCAGAAAACGGTTTATCATTTCGTTGTTGTTAATTTTTTGTACTTGCTTCACTACTCCACTTTCTTAACTCTTAACGTATCTATATATATATATATATGTATGTATATATGCGCTTATATAATTATCGATTTCGATTCCACTTTCGGTTGCGGTTTTGGTTTTCGTTTCGGCGGGCTATCTTTGTACTCTTCACCAGTTCGTTGGCGTTTGGATTTGCTTTGGATTTTGATCGTTCACTCGGGCGAATCACACATTTGAAATTGGTCCCTTTAGATCGCGTATTCGTCCACGAATCTGTCACAATCGATCGGCCGTAGGTGCAGCAGGTGCTGTGCAGGTACGGCCAGCGACCCGGCGGCGACGCCACGCACTGTGAACTTGTATCCTTCTTTGGCACTATAGTGATAGTTTTGTAAGTTTTGCATTCGAGGCGATCTCAAATTCGCGGCGGTAGCGGTGGCGTGGCGGAGGCGACGCCGGCGTCAGCCTTAGCTCGTTCTGGGACAAAATGTTGCACGACTAACTGGTTTCAGTCGGTGACGGTGACCGAGCGGTGGTAGCAGCGCGCACTTAGCCAAGCGAAACGATAATGAGCTCTCATGCGAAAAAACACTGGCAACAGGAACAGCAACAGCAACGGCAACAGCAAAATCGTCATCGCGCCGGCCATTTTGAGCGAGCTCTTCAGTCCGTCCCTGTCGCTCCCAAGTGGTTTCAATGGCATTATACATGTGCCGAGGCGGGATGGCTGTAGTGCTAGCGACCAACGAATAGGATTGAAGTGAATGAGGGATGCACGTAGAAGTGCGACGAGGACGACGCTTGTGTAACAAATACAACGACGCAGAATCATCAAATGTCCTATGTGTTGGTGAGAGGGGATGCGAGGAGTTCCCTGTGGCAGTCCTAGGCATTTATAATCACTGGAACTTTAACTTTATGAATTCACGATGATAATAACGTTTGCAAATAAAACTACATACGTATGTATGCGCGTGTGTGTTGGGTGTTTGTGTAGATGAACCATTTCCATTTTCATACCGAAACCCGAACCAACGGCTGCGTAAATACTTGCGTGAGTGTATGTACATATGTATGTAGATTGTATGTATGTAAATGGAGTATGTAAGTCTACATGCATGTGTTTTGTTTTTGTTTGCCCTTTGTTTGCATACATGTGTCTACATCTGCCAACAACATACATACTTACACACATATATACATACATACATTCACCTATACATATGTACATGATATGTATGTACAAATGTATATGTACGAACGGAAGATTATATACACACATATGTACATTCGTACATATGTATGTGTATGTGTACATATATTTACTACCCATTCTCATTCAGTATCATGCAGCCATTACAACATTCTGCTTTGTTGAAGACCACGAACCAGAAAAGGAACCGAGAAACCGAAAGAGTGGGGTGGTGGGAGGAGCCTGGGCTGGGTCGTGAATAGGGGACAGGCAACGGGTCGGAGTCGAGGACGCACAGCTATAATCAACAAAGAGCTTCTAAATAAATATATATATATGCCTACATACATACTTATATATGTACATACATACACACACAAATGTATATTTTTAAGTGCATACTGAGTAAAACTCTGGACTTACGGGGGGTTGTGTCGAAACCACACAATCTTACGCCCACTCTTGGGCGGCCTCGACCATTCGCGTTCTGTTGCGATCCACCAGATCGTTATTGCGTCGATTGTTCTACAAGAGCACTCGGAATTGAGCCGTCAATCGCACACAATCTGAATGAAGAGATTCCTCAAAATTGTGCCACAACTGCACCCACCAACACCAAGAACCACCCCCAACTCAACCCCAACGGAACGTCAATTTCAGCATGCTGCCCGACACGTTTTTGGGATTTTTTGAAGTCACACGCACCAATGGTCCTGGTTTCGGTCCTCGTTCCCGCACATTCAATCCATCCACCCAAAAAACCAGTCAGGCAACCACCCACCAAGTCAGCCGACCCACTCCCACTGCTGGCATTCAGAGTTTACATCATCCATAGCTGTGAGTGTGGGTTCTTCAAAGCGACATTCCCGAATCGACTTTTTGTAATTCCTTTTGCGTGTGCCAAAAATTTCATGGAGACTTGTGGAGGTGACGAATCAGATTTTTTCTGGAATGTGTGAGAAACGTTAATTTATTTTGTACGATATTATTTTTTGTGCACGTACCATCATTTGAAGTCTTAAATCTAAAAAAACGTTGTAATAGTTGGGAACAAAACGAATACAATACAACCAAACATGTCCGACGACACTAAATCTAGACCTAAACAAAAATTGTGGTCCTGGGTAAAATCACGCGACCTTTGTCTCTCTATCTCTACACATACATACATACAAGCACATGTATATATTTTGGGATCAGGGCAGGAATATGGGTGTGTCCTAGGAGGCTGGCCAATTGATTAGCCTTGTCATCGAATCAACACCAGATCCCGAATACTTGCGAGTGTTTCGGCTACTCGTATTCCCCGCCAAACAAGAGAAACTAAAAACAAAGCAAAGGGTAAGTTAATAATGCGAATATGCGCAACATTCGCAGCCTCAGACGCCGATTGTGATTCCTTCGCCGATCCCGAGCTGTTATTGATGCTTCCCTCAGAGTCGAACCCGCTGGCGGAGATGAGGAGACGAAGGGAAAATTGAATAGAAAGGACGAGGGAGTAATTTAGCTTAGATAACAAAGCCAAAACAAAAGGCAGACACAGAGATTGAGACCAAAAAACCGCAGCCGATGCCGATGCTGACATGGTTTTGTAACAAACAAAAGAGGTCAAAATTGTTACACTAAAAACACACGAATAATTCGAGTCCCAGTCAGTCCACAGTCCCAGCCTCAGTCCCCTGACCCTGCCCCTCTCTGCCCAGACGTTTTGACAGTCAACCCTACTTAGGGGTGCGCTGAGCTGAGCCTACCCTTGAACCAAACAATTAAATAAAATGCATTGTCCGTGGATTTGCGCTTGAATAGAAGTGGAAATGCATGTGGATATGTACACATATACCTATGTATATAGGTAAGAAGTAGTAGTTGTGAAAAGGCGGGGTGTGTGCGGCTAAGAACACCATTCAAGCGACCGCTGATCCGATCCCGATGCTTCTCTCACGCGTGGAATGCTTATCTATTTGGGAAAATGAATAAAAAAGAAAAACAATATCAACGGGGGGATGGAAAAATGCAGTACATAATGGAGATGGCACAATGAAATGCGAATAACCAATGTAAATGTGCCGACAATATGCCGATATGCCGATACATAGGCCGAAACCAAAATGGAAAAACGATAGAGATGATGCCGCGAACAGCGGCTTTTGACTGTCAATGACTTTTGTGAAGGCTCGAAATATGTATACCTTACAATGGTCCAATTTTGGACCTTCAGGTGATTGTTAATTTGCTATCAATGGGAACCCGAGTGGGAAACTTGCAATAAACGATGGACTAGTATTAAAGACAAATACATGTAAAGTTGTGAATGTAATTAAGGCAACTGCTCTATTGCTGGAAGTAAGATAAGGGTGTGGAAGCTTTGGCGTTTAAAATTATTTAAAAATCTTGCCCTCGCAACAGTGATGAAAGGAGAATGGATGAAGGGCATCCTAGATGGACCGTGGACCGGTACCGGGGCTGTAGCAAGCAACACGCGTCTCGTATTATTTGCCGGATACGGAAATATTATTTTAAATAACTGCGCACCATCACGTAAGACGGGGCGGACGTATGGGCCATGCCAATGCCAGGATTGGACCAGGACCAGGGGAGAGTGTGCGTGTGCACGGGAAATTAAGAGAGAAGCGTGCAGAATGCGATTCGTAATATTTGCTTACCAAAAGCTGCAATCGCTTATTAATTTATTGCTTGAACTTAGAGACGCATGATACATATTGTTGGCCTTTTTCAATTGACGGATGCGCCCGTTTTCAAGCACATTATCTCTACATTATACTGTGTCTGACATCCTGGCAGTGAGCAACCTGCCCACGCAATACAACTACTCTGAACTTACATCTTAAACAGATGACAAAGCATTCCAAATACGAACTAGAAATCTCGGACGAGTCCGAACTAGATATAACTATTTTCGACATGCATTTCGCATGAACTTCATAGGATGCTGTTTTAAGGACCAAATTGAGTTATTACCCAAAAGCTTTTCAGCTTGCTCTTTAAATTCTGAGTGCTTAAACACCCAGAGTGGACCCACATGGGTATGAGCGATAATTCAAATCAAAGTTCAATTGATTCGGCCTCCAGTCGTTCTTTCCAGACTTGAATCGAGAAGTCTATTGTAGGTATTTGTGGGATTGTGTGAGGCGCGGAATGCTTTTAGGCACGTGTTACCATTTGAATCGTAAAGCAAGCAATTTACACCTCTTTGCTTTTTCCGTATTCTTACAAATTATTAAAGCGATGAGGATTGAATGGATGTCGATGGCATGTTCTAAAATGGGCGATAATTGGGAATACGCAATTGAATAATTTGCACACTGCGCGTTGATAATGATCAACCGAGGTGAAAGGGTTTATAGTGGGAATCGATAGAGTAATAGCAACATAAATGGCAATTATTCCCCAAGGATGAATCAAGGAAGCAGCAGGACCAGTACTACTTAAATGATATTTCATTCCATTGGCTGGATACCAACTGAGATTGAGCCCGGATTGAGTCATTGTCGTGGGGTTGCGTTGACAACGCCAAGCGGTAAGTGGCCAACGCCGACTTGTCAGGGCGTTGAAATCTCTATTTACTGCACCTTGTATCCAGCAGCGTGTGAGCATGAGCTTGAGGGGGTTGCCCTGGCGCTCGGCACACGGCCAGCTCGCTCAATTCTCTTCTCTTCTCAATCCAATCCACTGCAGCCTAGCGCAAAATAACCCACTCCCAAAGCAATCACTAGAATCAGCCACCGCCTGCTGGTGCCAGCGAACTCGAAAGGCTAACAGCGGCTGCTTTGCCACGTGTCGCTGACAAACTGCTTAAACACGCCGTTGATGTTGATGAATTCGAATGAATGCTCCCTGGCTGCCGTTGCCTGGAACTCTACAAATTACACACTTTGCGGCATTTTGCGCTTTTAACAATTTTATTGTTATCGATCGATGGTCGCCTGGCTGCCAATTACCAAGTGCTAGAGCAGACGAGCAGCGATTCCTCTCCGATATGAGCTGCTGAAACTCTATGACAGCGATGCTGTAGAGATGCTAGGAGAGGCGGAGGTTGGATGCTGGGATGTGAGGATGTTGGGGTCGCCGAAGACGAACTGGGAAGACCAATGTCATTTACATACTTTTCGAGCATATAAACACAATCGTCATTAATTATATGGACGGCTGGGTATTCGCATTTCACTTGGCCTTGGCCCCATCGAACACAGACAGGCACGTGTAAAAGGGGGATTAGTAGGTGGTCAGCAAAGCTAAGTCCATACACACATAAATGTGAGTATACACACACACACACCCACACATACATAGGTGTTCGTCGAGATAAAGGATTACATGAATTCTCTCACTTTAATGTGTCCACTTAATTGAGTGCAGCGGCAGCCTAATTTCCCTCATTAAATCGGCTATCCATTTGTTAAAAAACTCTTCAAAAAGAAACTTCACTTAATTAATGTAAGAACTCAACTGTTATACCATATTGAAACTAAGTATTTGAACAATTCGCTTTTTCCTATAGAATTTTCAATTTGTACCTAACTTTATCAGTTGTTTTTATACCCTTGCAAAAAGGGAATATTCATTTTGGTCAGAAGTGTGCAACGCATAGAAGGAGGCGTCTCCGACCGTATAAAGTAAATATATTCTTGATTAGCATGACAAGAAGAGTTCAAATCCGTTTGTCCGTCTGTCTGTCTGTCTGTCCGTCTGTCTGGATCAACAGCTTCTCCTCCTAGACCGCTAAAGCTATATATTATAGGCATTCTCGGATTCATCCGGATCGGACGACTATATCATATAGATCACATAAGACCCATCGGTCGAAAAAGAGTTTTAGATTAATAACATCTTTCTTTTTCACGCGATTATCATGACTACTATATCATATACATAGATGTCTTGGTTTACCAGCAATGAACTGTAGAAACCCGACTTTAGAGATGTCCTATTCAAGTGGCGAGCAGTGCTACCACAGGAAGTATGCAATCGTCGCCAAACTTGCAAACCATATAACTATCTGTCATCCGAACAAATGAATAAATTCCATACTGCATAGATATGATAGATATTAGATAACTCTATTTATGGATTTAGTAACACAAGAACTTGCAAGGGTATACCCGTCCTTCTGGTTTTAAATCATTACTGTCACCCACCACGAATTGTGGTTGGGTTATCATCACGAAATGGTCAGCTGATTTTGATCAAAGGCACAGCAAGTTAAAGGTATAACAACAAAAAATAAGTTATTGATTGATCTAAAACTCTAGACTGCTCGTTTACTTAATATATGTAGTTGTCTAATCCGACCGAGTTCACAAACTCGCCACAGAGTTTGCCAATTGGTGCTGGTGCGCAAATTGGGCTTTGCTTTTAAATTGTGAACAATGCTTCTACTTTGTTTAATTACAATATGTTCCTTGGACGTAATATTGAAGCACTAGCAACTATGGCCATCGGCTTAGACATTAACCACACCCACTAACTCGCCTGGGATTCGAAACCGGTTCCTCGTTGTTCAGTTGCCTTTATGATAGGTCCACTTAGACAAATCTACCGAGAACTGCATACACATTATTTATTTAAAAAAAAACAGCAACATTTGTAATATTTCCAATAGTCATAGCCCAAAAACAGATTCATTATTACTATTCTTCGATTGATTCATACATATGTACATAGTTTTTTTTAGTGTCATAAGTCTATCTACAATAAAACAAATGTTCTAGCACTATGATGGAAATAAAAATACAGGTTGTTTCTTGTTGTCCGCTGCTGCCTCCTGTAGGATTGCTTAGAATCGGGGTAATCAATCATATTCTAGAGATGGGATCCGTTGACAAGCTCAAGGCAATGGATCTGCAATCGAGCCGTAGCATTGAAGCGACACTCGATCATTCTTTGATACGGATCTGATAAGAGTCGTTGTGATCTTTATGCATACCTGAATGCGTACTCGGCGTTAGTGAGGACGCCGTGGAATTGATCTAGTGACAGAAATAAAGTTATTATCCAATGTTTGATATAACATTAGCCCTAGCAGCATATCCATGTGCATTGAACAGATGCAACTGTGTGGAACATGTGTAGTTGGATACAACATGATAATATTTGTCGAAGTCATCTGTTTTGGAAACTAATGTCACATGTGACCTGTGGAGAGCAATCTGGGGCGCTATTTGCTTTTGGCTGGGCCGCACTCGCCATTTTATTTTTGGGTATCAAAGCTTCGACACCCGGTCCAATAATAAATATGTGTATGTTGGTTGTTTAATCTAAACCTTGGGCGTTCTGTAGGATGGGCAGAAAATTAAATTATTGTATAACAAATGTCTCGGCAATTTTCATGAATTCAAAATCATTGAAATGAAATAATGAAAATCCCAAAAAACAATCAAAGGGATACCCACGCCACAACAGAATCGAAATCAGAGAGCCCAGGACAGACCCTTGCTCATGCCTTTCGTTTTTTATATCCTTTGTTCCGACTCGTCTAGCCTACCATCGTCTAAATCGGCGCTGATCCTGCCTCACCCTGTTCTGTTCCTGTTTCTGTTTCAGTGCCCTGCCTGTCTGTCTGTCTGTATTCGGACTTAGGTTTTCGGCCGTAGGTCTGGTGGTGTCTGTGCACGCGTGCGTGTTTGTCGGTAAGCCACACACACATTTGCGTCACTTCAACTGCGATATGAAAAGTAGGCGTAACTTCCTTGATAAAGTTAAATTAGCAGACGCCATCCAATCCCATCCCTATATACACAGTAATTGCCAGGAATTAGTCCCATGAAAACCGTTGTCAACTCATTCGAAATCATTGTCCTTTGGATTCCAAATGGTCCTCCATTAATGTCAGGTTTGAAAAATTCTCAATTGAAAATCACCTTCAGTTATCGATTCTATCTTACTAATGTTTGTATTCACAAATAAATTGTAATCGAAATTATTCTCAAACTTGCTGCACCTGAAAGAAAATAATGCTTTAATTTTATACTAAAAATAATAAAGTAAGTAAGTCGCCGGGCCGACTTGGATATACCATGCATCAGGGGAAAACAAATTTCCTTGAGTTTATAAAACTTATTTCATATATTAAATTTCTTTCGTATGCGCGATTTCTAACATATGCTATCTCGCTCATTCTTATGTGTGTGCACTTTAGCGCCCCACCGGCCAAATTCGCCCTTGCACTGCTTTGAATGCAAAACGTTTTAATGCATAACTCGGCCATTTTTATTACGATTTTTATGAAATTTGGTGGAATGATAGATGTTCATAACATATATATGTGTGCCGAATTAAATTCCGATACGATAAATATTGCGGGAGAAAATCACTTTTTATTAAATTCCGGAGGCGGAAGGGGGGCGTGGCAAAAAAATTTGGTGGAATGATAGATACTCATAAGATCTATGAGTGTGCCAAGTTAAATTACGATACGATAAATATTACGGGAGAAAATCACTTTTTATTAAATTCCGGAGGCGGAAGGGGGCGTGGCAAAAAAAAAACATAAACTTGGTCTGCGCCAAGACTACACGAGTCTACATTCTAAATTTGGAATCTCTATCATTTATAGTTGCTGAGATCTCTGCACTCTTACGGACGGACAGACGGACGGACGGACAGACGGACATGGCTCTATCAATTTCTCTTCTCATGCTGATCAAGAATATATATACTTTATAGGGTCGGAAAAGCTTCCTTCTCCCTGTTACATACATTTTGGCGACTTTAATATACCATTTCATCCTATGGATGCATGGTATAATAAAGTAAGTAAGTCGCCGGGCCGACTTGGATATACCATGCATTAGGTGAAGAGATATATATTAAATTTCTTTTAGATGCTATCTCGCTCACTCTTATGTGGAAACGAGCTCTATAGCACCCCCCGACCAAATCGGTGATTTCCAGCATATGCTATCTCGCTCTTTTTCGCGTGCATCTGGCTTGCACCGCAATGGGTAAAAAACGTTTCTATGTATAACTCGGCAATTTTTATTCCGATTCTTGTGATATTTGGTGAAATGATAGATATACGTGACATGTATTAGTGTGCCAAATTTAATTTCGATACGATAAATATTTCGGGTGAAAATCGAATTTTTCGAATTTCGGGGGCGGAAGGGGGCGGGGCAAAAATTTGAAACAAACTTGGTCTGCGTGCATACTGCACGCATCTAATGTCCAAATCCGATAGCTCTATCTTTTATAGTTCCCGAGATATGGGGGCTCAAAATATTGTTTTTCGAATAGCGTGGGCGGAAGGGGGCGTGGCAAAAAAAAAAATAAACTTGATCAGCGTACACTCCAAACGAGTCTACATGCCAAATTTGGTAGCTCTAGCTTGTATAGTTGCTGAGATCTAGGCACTCTATCGGACGGACGGACGGACGGACGGACGGACAGACAGACGGACATGTCTCAATCGACTCGGCTATTGATACTGATCAAGAATATATATACTTTATAGGGTCGGAAAAGCTTCCTTCTCCCTGTTACATACATTTTGGCGACTTTAATATACCATTTCATTCTATGAATGCATGGTATAATTATAAAATTCAAAAAAGTTTCTGTCGTGAATATGGATACCCTTTGACACTTTTCGGGTACAGAATATGGATTTCTAATATAAATGATACAAGAGAGCTGACTTTAATTAGTAATTAGGGAAGCCACTAATTTCGATTGTGATTGCGTACAGGAATCTATATATTAAAGACGTGTACAATTCTGGCGACTAAAAGAAAGAATGTTTCGGATGTACCAGAATGACAGGTCGAGAAGATTGTTAATAAAGGGCACCACCCACCGTCAACCGGGAAACTTTTGTAGTGTAATATTCGCTTTGATTATAATTTAAGGCCATCCCACCTACACGGACTCTATCGATGCTTCATCCAAGTGTACATCAGCTCTAACATCCACGTGCCCACTGCTACGGAGTTTGCCAGTTGGTGCGGGTGCGCAAATTGGGCTTTGGTTTGAATTTGACTGAAATGAACAATGCTTCTACTTTGTTTCATTATGTTCCTTGGACGTAATAATGAAGGACACAGCCAGCAATAGCAATCATTTAAACAACAATACGATGCGCCCAGACTACAGGGCTATGGCAAAAGCGTTGGCGATGGCAATGACGACAATTACAATGAGGACTCGCGGCTGTGGCTGCGGTGGATGGTCGTCATCGGCATCTTAGCATCATCATCCTCCAGCATCAGGCTCCTGCCCCGGCTGTAGCTCGGTGCTGCCACTTCAGTGGGCAATTAGCCAGTCGACCGGAAAAGGAAAAGGGGAGCTCAAAGTAAATTTGTGAATTCTGAACCCTAGCCTTAGCCAAAGCCTTAACGCCAGACATTGCGCCACTGCCAGTGCCTGTGCTCGAGCTAGTGCTACAGCTTGTTCGATTTTAATGTGACTGGCATTTCCCCGGTCCCCTTCTTGTACATGCCCCCCTCCATCAGCACACCATCACATGGCAGACGTACTGGCAGATTTATATTGCAAACGACCGCCCCATTTAGCGTTTAAGCATGGCAGCGTTCCGAGGACGAAAAGGAAAGAATGAAAATAAAAAGCATTCGGCTTCGGCTTAGATTTAGAATTGGCTCTAGCCTGCCAGACCAGTCGTCACCGGTAGGATATCTATGTACATAGGTTTCATATATCCACGCTAACTTCACCGATCTATTGCAGCAACAGCGCTCGACTTGACTCCTTCTTTTTCGTCAATTCACAAAGAAACGTACTTTTCGTTAGGTAGGTATCCCACCGATCAAATCAAGTAGAACTAACACGTTTATTGCTCTTTCACAATAACAACGAAAGTGTTGATGCTGCAGACCATGGATCCAAAAGGTTTAAAAAAAAAATCCGTACATTGAGCTCTCATTTCGACTTTGCGATGCCCTGTACTCTGCATAATACTAATGTCAATACCCCGAAATTTAAGAAAAAGTTTAATAAATCAGCAACGATATGGACCTTTAATAACACACCACTTAAACTCTATCTATAGACCAACAATAGCGTTTCAACAAAACCCACAACAAATTTAACAAGGGGATCAGCAATATCCGGTTTTATTTTTGGATAGTCGGGTCTACTCTATCATAGCACTAGGAGTATCGTATATTATAATGACGTATAAATTGTTTTTTCTTTGGATTTGGATGCGTCCCAGATGCCGACTCACCTTGCTTGTCGACAGTTTTTGCTTGGCAATACACTAATCTGAGTGGACAGTCCGTTTTATGTCGAATACAGATGATTGCACAACACAAATATAAATCCTTAATTAAGATATTGTTGTGAACACAAAAACTTAACAATTTTTGGACTGGTCAATTTATATGGAAAGAATTGAGAACTTTTAAATTTCAAATCGTTGCGGGGATTCGAGTATAGTAATATTTATTTTTCATCATTATGGCATCACTAGACGGCTCAATCTAGCCATGTCCAACAATTTGGCTATTTGAATCTTAACTTTCTTAGCTCTTCGGATGAAATTCGGTATAAAGTATCTACATATTATATGCAACATCGCTTATCATTGTGTATACGTACTACAATTTTGTTGAGAAACGATGTTTTGGCCAGCTATATGAAAAACAAAACATTTATCAACATTAACTAATAGTGTTGATTTTCGATGTATTAAGTTAATAGCCATTCAAGCAAAAAAAAAACAAAAACAAATTAAACCTACAAAAACCATGAACAAACCATTTTTATAATAGATATATAGTTATATAAAATATTATTTTGACAAGTTTTTTAAGTGTATATTTTCAATTATAATAAATGTATCGCTGCAATCTCGTCCCATTTTTTTATTTTACTACAAGCAGTAACCAGATCGAACAACTATATATAACTGCATATGTGCATTACCACCGAAAAGTCTGTCAGGACTGAAAAATGAAACGCTAACTATCATTATTAGAGGTTTTTCAAATTTGATTGCGCTACTATATCGAGCTCATAGTAGAAATTTAAATTTAAAATTTTTAAGCTTTTCGGACGCTATATCAGTATCAATAGCCGAGTCGATTAAGGATAAAATGTAACTGACTGTAAAATGTAAAATGACTGTAACATGCGTCGTCAAAATGTTTATTAACATGCAGAAGAAAGACCCTAGAAAGTATTCATATATATTTTTGATCAGCACGACAAGATAAATAACAAATTTTGGGTAATAGTAAACGCATTGCAATCTAATTCGATACACTAATACATGTTTTTAATATCTATCCTTCCACTAAATATAATAAAAATCGGAACAAGAATTACCAAGTTATTCAAAAAAAATGTTCGAACCAAAACTATTTTGAGACCGATCTATCCTATGGGAGCTATGTGATACAGTATTACGATCTGGATCATATTTGGATGTTTTGATATACAATAAACGTACAAAGATTAATTTTTATGATAATCAAGGGGAAAACAACGAAGTTATTGATCTAAAACTATATTTTCGACCGATGGTTCCAATAGGAGCCATATGATATAGTTGTTCGACCGGGATGAACACGAAACCTGGATATGGCTTTAAAATATACACATGTATATTTTTTATATGGTTCTATGCGTTGTTCACTTCTGAACAAATTTAATATACCCTTTTTGCAATGGTATAATAGAAGAACTGATAAAGACACAATAGCCCGTTTGAAATGATTTGCTTTTTGCACAAAATTTGAATTTTTTAAACACTAGTTAAGAATAAAATACATATTCGTTTATTTAGTATTGAATACAGCTGTTAGTTATTTTTCCTACCTAAATAAACACGGATAAGTGTACAAAATGAATGTTCCTCGCAAGTGTATTAATCTGCGATTTAACACTATTTGACTAAGCAAGGATTATAATCAGGGTAGTTGGATCAAATTATTGCAACATTTGAACTTACATAATACATATGTACATAATGTACATACATATTTACGCAAACATGGGTGTGTGTGTGTGTGTGAATGTGTGTGTGAACTGTGGAAAACAATGTAAATTCATTACCACTCATTCAAATGCTTGCACACAAAAGGATTCGGCTTCCGTCGGTCAAAGAAGCAAACCAAAAAAAGGGCGCAGCAAGTGCACAAAATCCCAAGAATTGGATACACTCGAAAATATGCATATCAATAGGGTTACCGCCTAATCATACACTGAAATGCTGGAGACGGGGTTCTTCTCAGTTTCGACACTGTTATCGTAATGCCCAGAATTAAAGATAATAGTTCAGCCCCAACTTGAAAGAATTCCGCTGGCAAAGGTTTAAGCAAAGGCAGCGTCAATGTGGATTTGGCACATTTGTCCCACATTCAAGCCAACGCAATCGAGATTTATCTGAAAAATTCTTATCACATGTCAATTTAGTTCCAGTTGACGGGCCTTAACCTGAAACAAGCCTAAACCAAGCCAAAGCCAAGCGGGATCAGCTGTTATTTTTCACAATGAATGCGGTGTTCGTTCGGCTCGAAAATTAATGACACACAAAATGAAATGTGGAAAGTGATGCTGTCAACAACACTTGTTGGATTAAAGAAGACGGAACAGGCACAATGAGACCAAAAATCGAGCGCAGTTTACCGCACAAAACAAAACAAACTTAACTTACGCCTCCCTCTCCTTTTCTTTTCTTGTTATTTCTGTATAGCAAGTATTAGCTATTGGGTCCAAGTAAAAACCTATATATGTATATCTCGATATACATTCATGTATGTATGCTGGAGTTGCAACATGGCGCATGCAGAAATTTTAAGAAAAATAATTGATTTGGGGTTCGTTTTTTAGTTACGTAAGTTAGTGCATATTATACTATAAACCCTTCTAAAAAAACACTAAAATAAAACGATAATTATGATGTTTAATGTCAATAGCACAAGTTTTCTTTATAAACATTTTTTTCTACGGGATCAAATTTATTCATTAAATATACACTGGTATATTTACTAGTGTAGTTCAAACTGATCTAATTTAATGCAATTAAAAATAAAGTAAGTAAGTCGCCGGGCCGACTTGGATATTCCATGCATTAGTTGAAGAGATATATATTAAATTTCTTTCAAATGCTATCTCGCTCACTCTTATGTGGAAACGAGCACTTTAGCGCCCCCCGACCAAATCGGTGATTTGCAGCATATGCTATCTCGCTCTTTTTTGCGTGCATCTGCCTTGCACCGCTATGGGTGAAAAACGTTTCTATGTATAACTCGGCTATTTTTATTCCGATTCTTGTGATATTTGGTGGGATGATAGATATACGTGACATGTATTAGTGTGCCAAATTTAGTTTCGATACGATAAATATTTCGGGTGAAAATTTTTCGAATTTCCGGGGCGGAAGGGGGCGTGGCAAAAATTTGAAATGAACTTGGTCTGCGTGCACACTGCACGCATCTAATGTCCAAATCCGAAAGCTCTATCTTTTATAGTTGCCGAGATATGGAGGCTCAAAATATTGTTTTTCAAATAGCGTGGGCGAAAGGGGGCGGGGCGAAAAAAAAATAAACTCGATCTGCCTGCAGAGCAAACGGGTCTACATGCCAAGTTTGGTAGCTCTAGCTCTTATAGTCTCCGAGATCTCGACGATCCTACAGACGGACAGACATGTCTCAATCGACTCGGCTATTGATACTGATCAAGAATATATATACTTTATAGGGTTGGAGAAGCTTCCTTCTCCCTGTTACATACATTTTGGCGACTTTAATATACCATTTCATTCTATGAATGCATGGTATAATTAATAAAGCAAGTAAGTCGCGCATATTCTTATGTGCATACGAGTACTTTAACACCGGACAGATCGGTGATTTCTAGCACATGCTGTCTCGTTCAATTTTGTGTGCTTCGGCCTAGCACCGCTTGAATACAAAACGTTTATACGTATAACTGGGTAATTTATATTCCGATTTTTATGAAATTTGGTAGAATTATAGATGCTCATAATATGTATTAGTGTGCAAAATTTAATTAAATATACGATAAACATTGCGGATGAAAATCGAATTTCTCGAATTTTGAAGTCGGAAGGAGGCGTTCCCGAGAAGAAGTTGCTCAAAATATGGTTTTTCATAAAGCGTGGGCGGAAAGGGGCGTGGCAAAAAAAATTAACTTGATCTGCCTGCAGAACAAACAAATATACATTCCCAATTTGGTAGCTCTTATAGTCTTCGATATCATGGATCCTACAGACGGACATGTCTCAATCGACTCGGCTATTGATACTGATAAAGAATATATACTTTATAGGGTCGAAAAAGCTTCCTTCTGCCTGTTACATACATTTTGGCGACTTTAATATTCCATTTTCACCCATATGCATGGTATAAAAATTAATACATATAAGGTAAGCAAGTCGCCTGGCCGACTTGGATATACCATGCATCAGGTGAAAAGATATACATACATATATTAAATTTCTTTCACATGCTATCTCGCTCACTCTTATGTGGACACGAGCACTTCAGCGTTCCGCCGACCAAATAGGTGATTTCTAAATCTAATCAAATCTAAGTAGAGCACGCTTTTGGATTTTTAACTCTTATATCTCGAATGTACATATCAGAATTATGTGAATAAATAATAAAAATTGAAGCTGCAATCAACTGTATAATAGAAGTTTCAGCTTTTAAATACGTCGGAGCCAAACTCTCAGCCGTTTAGTGACTCTAGCGCATTTTACTCTAAACCACTTGACAACTCTAAAGCTAATGCAGTGTCCTTTTTCTTAAGAACCACAGGAGGGGATCCAGGGATTTTGGAAGAGAGAACTCGACAATATAATATTGTATTTTTGTATTAAAATTCATACGATATTTACCCATTTTATAATATTTTTTTTGCATTTAAAACTAAGGACTTGGTAAACTCAAGTAAAATGTCGGTTTTATTTTTTTTTCGTAGACCTTTTTTTTGGGGTTGGGAGCTAAGTGCTCCTTAATCCACCACTGAACAACCCATTGATGATCATACATACCATTTCTTTTTCCCTTTACGTTGCTCTCAATTTGCTGTGTACAGGTAACTTTAGCGATATACAAAATTTGTTTTTATTATTTGTTTGTAGCTGCAAAGTTAATAATTAAGAGTTGGCTTTTGTTCAATACCACACCCGATCTGACAGTGGTCACACCGCCTCCCCTGCAAGGCTATCGTACATGGAGGGCAATGGGCAATGGAGTGGGAGGAGGAGGAGCAATTGGATTGGCCCATGGTGGCAATGTGCCCACAACATCGCGAGCAACAATTCACAATAGCCTTACATCGGGCAGATGGGTCATTCGCAACCTTATCTACCTCCTCATGGCACATTCGAGAACCTCAATGTCACAATTGCGGATGAGTCAAGATGAGATGTGGCCTTTTTGCATTAGTCCGACTTTGCCGCCAGATAGAAGTCCCCCGATAGCTTCGCCACAACGCCGATGAAAGGGTCAATTGAGCTTATCTACCGGAAGTCTTTGGACATCTGGCACAGATCTTGCCCATGAGGGCATCTATTTATAATATTATAATTTATTTATTCATATATTGTGTGGTAGATTTTGTTGCCCCATTCGGATCCTTACAAGAAGTTATTACCGTAGTTGCATTGGTAGTATGGTTCCATGGTGTGCAAGTGGTGGATCATGACCGCATGACGAGGCGGTCGGGGACATGGAATGTCCATTGCTTGTGCAGTGTTGTTCCAGTTGGAGGTTCGTTCGTTCGTTCGAGCGTGTATTGCCCAAATCCCAAATAAAATTCAAATCCAAATGGACAAAGCGCCATCTAGCGCACTATAAATCCAGCTTTTACTTAACATACCTGGGCGAATTCAAGACACATATTTTCCGTTGGCTAAGCGAAATCAAGTTGCCCACCAGGCGAAGTGAAATCAAGTTTCCCACCAGGCGAAGCGAAATCAAGTTGCCCACCAGGCGAAGCGAAATCAAGATTCACACTTTTTACCTCAAAGACCGTAAAATTATGGGAAAAATTACATCGCATTTTATGGCCAAAATGGATCATGCATTGAATAATTGCATTCCACTTTTTTATATATATTTTTTTTGGCGTGTTTCGGTAAATATTACCGTATAAAAGAAAAAGAAAAGAAAGCAATATATATATATATATATATTATATGGCAATATGTCGTAAAATATATTTAAACAGGGCAGTAGGTCGATTTTTTTACTGAAGGGGAAAATTATAAATTGTCTCTTTATTAATTTTTGGTTTTTCTGATTGATAGATTCGTCTGCAAACATGCAGTAATAGGAAAGTGAGGCATATAACAGATTCTTAGGAAGATTCTATTAGAATGAGGACATATTTAATATAATTTCAATTGGTTTTTTGTTTCGTATACCCTCTTGGTGCGGCCCTGCATTGGTATGCAATCAATTTTACTATTTCGCAATTCATATTTTTTTATAGTTTTGCTGACAATTGATGACACTTGAAAGACGCGAGCACATTTCGGTTTATTTGTTCTATTTTTTTTTTGCATTTCCTAAAGTATGCAAATCGATATATAATGAAGATATAATTGATAACAATAATTCAATACAAAATTAATTTTTTTTCTATTCGAAGTTTTAATTACATTTATGAGTATTTTCTCTCTTATTGTTTGATTGGATATGCGATGTATTTGAAAATTTTCAAATGGCTTTTGATATACAATGATATGAAATACAAGATAATTAAATCAATTATCAATATATTACAAATATTACAAAAAATTAGCGAAACTAAAAATAGCAACAAAATTGTTATTTTTGTTATAAGTAAATTGTTTTTATGCGGGCGATTAATTGGGGATTACTTCGTTAGGTAAGTATTCATCTAGGGCAACAGCGACATGTGGAGTTGGGGGAAAACAATGTTAAATTAATTTAAAATTTACAAAAAACCATGTGAGACAATTGGATCTTAAAACTCAAAAACTAACTGGAATTGGCAAAGTTTCTAAAAAGACCTTTGATTAGTTTTTTTTTTGCCCAAAACATGAAAGTGGGCTATATATTTGTCCTTTTCCAGGCATTCTGAAAATGCTATTGCCGCATATATTTATTCCATTTTTTTTCATAATGTGAAATTAAATTGTGTTTCGAGTTTGTATCGACTTTGACAGTTCGAGAGCCCAATGAGAAACTTTTTCTCATAATCATAATTATTTCAAATCAGAAGGTGTCACCGAAATCTTTGGAGCTTTTAAGGACAGTTTGTTTTCAAAATCACCAAAAGGGTATGTTGGTGTCATTAAAATATCTAACGTTTCATTTCCCATTTCCAACTTAGCTAAGTCGATTACTGACTGACTAAGTCTGACTTTCGACAAGACAAAAATTAATCCATTTTTTAACTGGAAATGTTCCGTAAATGGGAAAAATATTTAACGTGTCACTACAAGATCTTCTATGCGTTGCACACTTCTGACCAAAATTAATATACTCTTTTTGCAAGGGTATATACTAAGAGGTACAATTGATATAAAATTGTGAAGTATTTGTCGAGCGCAATGTTGCCGTTGTATTGACAATCCTATTGTTTAGTTTTAATTTAAATTTCAAACTGGAAAAAAAATTTAGTTAGTAAACCCAAAATTATAGATCAAGGAAATACATAAAAAAAGACAACAAAGCAGCGAGGTGAGGATTTCCCATTAACTTTCAAGATGATAGCGCACATTCCACATTCCAGAGTTCACTCTCTATCAATTTCTATCAATATCAATTTCTCTTCTCATGCTGATCAAGAATATATATACTTTATAGGGTCGGAAAAGCTTCCTTCTGCCTGTTACATACATTTTGGCGACTTTAATATACCATTTCATCCTATGGATGCATGGTATAAAAAGAGAGGTATGGTGACGCGTATACGACTTACGTCGGTTCACGTTGGCGTCAGGAATATGATAAAAATTTTTCAACATGGCTCCAAAAATGAGAGACTTGTTTATATACATATATATATTTTTTTTTTTTCATTCAATTTATTTTCATATTATTGCCTCATCTTCAGACAGCTTTTACAATGAAGTTAGGACTTAAATTCTTTAAGGTTTTATAATTGAACGTAATTGTACTTAATTAATTGTAGTGGTGTACTTAATTTTAATTCATAATTCTTATGTTTTGAATTTATGGCGCATTACGCGCACGAGTTTGAGCCCTCATATCTAGAGGATGAAGTCGTTTGACCAAAGATATCAGGAACTGTAAAAGCTAGAGCTAGAAAATTTAGAATGTAGACTCGTGTAGTATATACGCTGATGAAGTTTTTTTTTGCCACGCCCCTTCCGCCCCCGGAATTCAATAAAAAGTGATTTTCTCCCGCAATGTTTATCGTATCGTAATTTAATTTGGTACACTCATACTTGATATGGACATCTATCATTCCATCATTCATCATTTTCTTACAAAGCGGTGCAAGGGCGGATATGGCCGGTGGGGCGCTAAAGTCTACACACATACATATGTAAGGGTGAGCGCGATAGGATAGGTTAGAAATCGCGCATGCAAAAGAAATATGTACACATATGAATTTAGTTTTTGTAGTTTTTTTACTTGATACAAGGAGGCCCGGCGACTTACTTTATTTCATTGCAAATTTTATATCGACGAAATCAGGCATTATGTTTATCCGATTCCCTTGATAGGCAGACATATTATGTATTGCAAATATATTTACGTATGTAATCAGTTTGGATAAAAGTTTGAATATAGAAGTTATTCGCATTTAACGTTTGTATTTGAATGGCAGCTGTATGATAAGTATAAAGGTCCGATCTTTTTGAAAATCGCAGATGTGCATTCTAGGATATAGAATTCTAGATACTAGTTTCCATAGTACCAGGCAGACAGACGGACATGGCTATACAGACATGACATGATATCAACTCTCATGCTGCTCAAGAATATATATACTTTCTGCGGTTGGATTCCTTCTCTGTGTTACAAACATCTGACCAATTTTATAATACCCTCTGCAAGGCACAGTGGGCCAGGCTAATTTAAGATATTTATCATATTTATAATATATTAAACTAACAAAAAAAAATGTTGTTTTTCGAAGAGTAATTTGTTGTATTGGCATGCCTTCGATTTTTCTGTAAGCCTGCTTGCAAAGTTTGATATTGTTTTTGTAATTTTCGTTTCGATTTCCTTTTTAGATAGGTTATAGACAGGTCACAAACATATGTTTTTTATTTAATACATACCTTTTCTAAAAGAAAACAGAAGTTATTGGGGCTGTTTGTTTTAATTTCTTTAAGTTCAAGATCAATCAACAAATATTAAAAATTGCAACCAAATATTTGCATACCTTGCAGCTGATCAGTGCATCGAAAGGCTCTTACAAATGCTTTTTATACCATGCATCCATAGGATGAAATGGTATATTAAAGTCGCCAAAATGTATGTAACAGGGAGAAGGAAGCTTTTCCGACCGTATAAAGTACATATATTCTTGATCAGTATCAATAGCCGAATCGATTGAGACATGTCCGCCTGTCTGTCCGTCTGTAGGATCATCGAGATCTCGGAGACTATAAGAGCAAGAGCTACCAAACTTGGGGTGTAGACTCGTTTGCTCTACAGGAAGATCGAGTTTATTTTTATTTTTTGCCCCGCCCCCGCTATTTGAAAAACAATATTTTGAGCCCCCATATCTCGGGGACTATAAAAGCTAGAGCTATCGTATTTGGACAGTAGATGCGTGCAGTATGTACACAGACCAAGTTTATTTCAAATTTTTGCCACGCCCTCTTCCTCTTTAATATATATCTTTCTAGTCGGCCTGGCGACTTACATTATTTAAGACAAGTGTTGCCAACTAGGAAAAAAACAAAACTAACGAATTTTCAAAAATTCAATAAGGCCTCGCTATATTGATCAGTTGGCCCATTGTTTAAGGGTATGAAAAAACAAAGATCTAAACAAAATCAATGCCGCGAACGAGATTCGAATCCGCTTATTTAGTTTCATACGCAACACCTGACATACACATGTGCTTTACTGCTTATGGATGTGTGTGTATTCAGGTAAATTTTCTATCGACGAAATCGGGCGTTATGTTTATCCGATTCCCTTGATATCCAGGCATATAATGTATTGCATATATAATTATTTATGTACGTAATTAGTTTGGATACAATTTTTTAAGAAATAGATCAGTTATTCGCATTTAACGATCGATTTTGCATAGCACCTATAGTGGTCCGATCCTTTTGAAAATCGCAGATATGGTGCCTGGGGTATAGAAAGGCAAAAAAAAAAAACTACATCAAAGCAACATTATTTATTATATATTCAAACGTGCATGCAATATTTTATCAAGATCGGGCTGCTATATTAACAGCACCCTAGGAACGATTGGACCAATAATAGTTTTGGTTCTAAAAACGTTTTGTTTTATTTTTTAGGACTATCAATAATTAGGAGATATACATACATATTACATAATAATTATAAGTAGTTATAGTTCTGATAAATTGTCATACGAATGGTAAAATTGTAAGCTACACGCTTAGTTTTAGTCGAAAAACTTAAAGAAATCAAAAAACTAGTCACTTAAAGATTGAAGTGGTGATAGTTTTTGGTTCGAAAAAGAGCCATTTTCTACAAAAGCCCTAAAAACTAAAAGTACCGGAAACCGTATCGGTGCCATATTTGCACCACAAATTTGGGAATACTCCACATGCAATATAGCATAAAAATTTTTTGTAAAAAGGTCAATTTAATACACGTTATTGAAGTGGTGCTATTGTTATTTACGCAGTTGTATGTACATGAGTGCCGTGTTATGTTATATGGATATGGGTTTTTGCACAAAAGGTTTTTGAATTTTGGAATTGAGTAACACAAGAACTTGCAAGGGTATATAAACTTTAGCACGTATGCCTCTGGTTTTTAGTTATTTATACAGAGTATGGAGTATATGGAGAAACAGCAAACTAAGTATTAGCCTGGCCAACTATTTCATTTGGCGGAATTCAATGCCCTTATGTCATTGTAGCAATCATTTGAGAGTTGACTTATTGAAGAGGCATCGACCTG
The DNA here is from genome assembly GCA_018150735.1 of Drosophila sp. 14030-0761.01. Taxonomy (NCBI): domain Eukaryota; kingdom Metazoa; phylum Arthropoda; class Insecta; order Diptera; family Drosophilidae; genus Drosophila; species Drosophila sp. 14030-0761.01. Next base: position 1,111,876 of record JAECWO010000106.1, on the reverse strand, counting down.
ATCTGTTGATCAAAAATATATAGAAATATTTCATAGGGTCGGAAATATTTCCTTCTGCCTGTAATATATTGTATATCCTGATTCCTTTAAAGGACTATTTTTACCTTTTGGGTGCAGGAAAAAATTAAGTGTTTTGCATTTGTAAACTGAAAAAATTGTATTTTTTAAATTATAAAATATTTATTTGTGATATGTCATGCATATCTACATATAATTGTGTACATATTTTACATTAATGTAAGGTACATCTTTTTAAATGTTTGCCACGGAAGCAACATTAATGAGCTTAGTAGTAAATAAGAACCTTTAATTGGTTATTACATTTCATTTAGGTCGTGTGCCGAGCATTAACTCCATGAGCTCACTGAAAGCGAACAATGTATCAAATACGGAGCAGAGAGATAGAAACGTGGGGGTGTATTAGGTGAATGCTACCTTGAGGCACAAGACTTTAACTTTCATCACCCTGATTGCAAGTCTGAAATTATTGTTTCCACTTTTAAAGGACTTATGTTAAACCGAAATAATTAGGTTAGTTACAACATTTTTAATATGTCAATTACAAATTTTCAAACTGAACAAGTTAATTATTGACTTTAAATATGCGAACTGTGTAACTTATTCGGGATATACAGTATAGTCTAATAATTGTTTGCAAAAAGAAAAAATTCCCAAAAATTAATTTAAATTTCATTTTGTTATTTTTTTTATCGCATAGTTCTTTGCGTAAATATTTCCCAGAAAATCAAAACATTGCAGCACAACAAGGAAAATTTGGCGAATTTCCCGTTGTCTATTAATTGTTTGCAAAATGTAAAGAATTATTTTAAACTAAACCCAAATGGTAAAATAACATGACGCTGAATTTTTGGGGAATGCATTCTTTATTCCCTTGGAGGTTTTACACGTGGGTAATTGCCTGTCATTCATTATCATAGGGTTTTGTTAGCGTATTTCTATTTGTAGGTCACGTTTCGCTGCTTTTTTTTTTAAATTTCCTATGAGGACTCTAGGGAGACATATCTGCCACTTTACTACAGTCATATAAGCACCAGGACCTCCACAAAAGCGGCTTTCCAAGCGGATCAATTTCCTAAAACTACTCATATTAACGTTCTTCGGACTTGGAGCGCAAAAGGAGCTCAAACTTTGACTCAATTTCTTTATCACAGTACTGTCGAAAATCCCCAGTTGAGGGACTCCATTGAATGAAATAAATCTGAGATCTCGGGAATTAAGTTGGAGCTACCAAATTTAAAATGTAAACTCGTGTAGTGTGTACATTATATATATCGTTGCACCAAATTTCATAATAAGCGCAATATAATATGATAAGATGTGCAGATAAGAGTGAGCGAGATAGCATGTGTTCGCCATCGCGTCAAGCGATATTAAATTAAATATGTAAATTTTGTACTATTATTTTTGAAGTAGGCTTTTCATTTGTTGCATTATATTTTTTTTGTTTTTGGAAATCATATATTTTTTGAGACTTTTCCAATTTCAGTAGTTATACTTTTTATCTTAATTACAGAGACGGAAAAAATTTGAAAAAATGCGTACATAATATTTGATTTGGCATACCAAATTTGGTGGCTTTAGCTTAAAGTGCTTACAATGTCAAAGGGTCGAGCAAATAAAAAATATTTCCTGTCATTCTGTCTGAATGAACATCGAGATAGACTTAATAACTTCTGATCTAACTACTGATAACTTAGTCGATCATTTGTCGAACAACCAAGTTACACATGTGGTACAACGATTTTGTAATTATAAATTGTATTCCCACAAATAGAGATGTAACTCGAGTATTACTAAATTATTCAAATGGAATAAATACTAAAATACTAAATGGATTCAAAATACACACTTAAATGTAAAAACTTAGAAATATTGAAACATAATAAGGAATAAGAACACGTTGAGTAAAATAGTTTTAGAAATATGAAATCGATGTTTTAGAAATTATCATACTTTTTCATTTACCATCTGTGAAACAGTAATTCATCCTAATCCATTTTCCATAGAATTGCTGTTTGCGAATAAGTAAGGGGCAAGAGAAAGCTGGTTATGTTATTGCTTTATAGTATGTGAAAATAATTAAAATCCCAACGCACACATGGAGACGCATTCCTGTCCCTGTTTTTCACAACAAGAGCTTAATTTAATTTTCATACCACAATTTTGTTGGAAAAGTTAATTAAATTAAAAGCAATATTCACAGTTCGTTGAATTCTGAATACAAAGTACGTGCAATATGGGGAGACCAGTAAGTATAAATGGGAATTGTCGAGAAGGTAGTGGGCGGAGGTTTGGTTGGCGCGAGTGCCGCAGGCGCAGGCGCAATTGACCGGAAACGCCCATCGCAACTGGCGGAATCGACTTTCAATTGGTGAGTTTATGTTCTGAAGACGGGTTGGAAAAGTACTCCTTCTCCGTAGAATTCAGCGCACGACTCTCATTGGGTAATGTCCATGAGCTTGCCCTTCCATTGGACTTGAGCGGACTGTATCGGCACTAGATGTGGGATTGTGAATGGCAGTGGTGGCTTATAGTCACTCGGTGTCAATGTCAGCTGAAAATGGATTTCATATTCAGTTTTCCTTAATGTTTCGTGGCGCGAGATTCGTTTGTATTGCGAACTGATATTTTCGCATACATGTAGAACAATCGAGAAATGAAGCAAAGACGACAAGCGTTTTAAACCATTTCTAAATAATCAATAAGTATGTAATCAGTTGCCTTTGTGTCAAGCATTAATCGAACTTTCATAACTTCCGCATAGTAATACATAGTAAAAGAGTTCATCATTAGGAAGAAATGCTTTAAAGTTAAAACGGACTGAGTGAGTAGACTGAATGTCGAATGAACAAAACAATTTGTCTTTTATGTCTATTATGTATGTACATATATATAAATATGCTATTGGAACTAAATTCAGTTACTTTGATGGACCGATGGATCTCTGTGCCAGGAATATACATATGTAATAAAGATAATACAACCAGTTTAAATTTATCAAACCGTGAAACCCGAAATATGATAAAATCAATAGAAGAGGAAGAAAATGAATTAAAATCAGTCGGTCGTTATGCCGTTATTTTAGGACAATTTCCCCACCGGGCCAATCCGCGATTGGCCCACCGGGCACATGCTATCTCGTTAACTCCTATGTGGACACGAGTACTTAATACGTATAACTCGGCCATTTTTATTCCGATTTTTATAAAATTTGGTGGACTGATAGATGTTCAAAACATTAGTAATATTGCGGATGAAAATTTATAGAATTTTGAAGGCGGAAGGTGACGTAGCAAAAAATTAAAATAAACTTGGTTACGATGGCTCAATCTTTTTTAGTTCCCGAGATATAGGTTTTCAAAATATTGTTTTTCAAATATCGTGGCGGGAGGGGGCGTGGAAAATAAAAAAACTTGATCTGCGAGCAAAACACACGAGTCTATATTCTAAATTTGGTAGCTCTAGCTCTTATAAGTGGTCTCCGAGATCTCGATGATCCTACAGACGGACATCGACTCAATCGACTCGGCTTCCCACCTCATTGGAGCTATGCAAAACCAATTGGAAAATACTCAGTTTTATACTCCCTTTCTAGAAGTGAGTGGGCGACTTATGTTTCATCACAAGGATTATATTGAATTAAAAAATGGGTGGAAAATTTAAAATTCAACGGACGCCTTTTTGTGGTCTTTCACTTATTTCGTGAAGCAATTGTGTCCTTTTTTGGCGGACTTTCGTCGGCTATACGTCCAAAATAGCGTACAGTGTATTCCCTTGGCATTCCACTCGAAAATAATAACAAAATTTTAAACACGAATTGATTATATGCACTCATAGCATGTTAGCCCATGCTTGTACTTTGTTTCCTCTTGGAAACCTTTTTGGCCGATTCAATCTTCAATCAACCCTTACATTTGCTACCATGTTAAGTATAGTACAGCGGTCGAGTCTTAAAAATCCTTTATTATAGTATAAAAACTCTACGGATAATTCTCGCATCCACATTATATGAGATGCATAAATTTAAGATATGAGTATCACAACAAAATGCAATATCGGGTCAGTGTTTCTATGGATTCTGAACTGTGCAAGCATTATATAAGAACTGTTGTAATTAGACAAAGTAAACTCAATTATCCGCGCATTTCATTTCCAAACGTTAATCGCCAAGCAATTTAACCCAATTAAATATGCATGGTGTTGTACGTGTAAACAAAAGACCATTCAACGGCACCGGCACCGGCACCAGCACCAGCAGAAGCACAAGCCCAAGCCGTGTAATAAAATCCGCCCGCCCCCAAATAGAACACCTATTATTTGCCTGTTGACAGCAACCACTCAAGCGAATTATTGCCAACTCATCAGTGGGCATTTTAGTCTTTATCTGCCTCTGTCTGTGTTCCTGCATTTGTATGTGTATAGCTACATATCTCTAGCTGTATTTGTATCTATTCTGTATCTGTGTTCGCATTCGTCAAAGGGCATATGCTTTCAAATTTCAACCACCCTTGTGCGACATCGTAATCGTTTTCGTTTTCAATTTCAATAGCCCATCGTGCATGAGTGTGTTTATGCTTGGTTTTTTGTTAACCGAAATATGAGATCTGGGTGAGCAACAGGAGCGCCTGTGTACGTTGCACAGCCAGCCGCCCTATATCAACAAAGCACTCAAATTAATTTAAGGTAATTGCATTGGTATTGCCGTAGTGCCAATGTCCGTTGGCACCTCCGCCTCTACCTCAACTTTAGCTCATCAATTAACCATACATACATATGTATGTATGTACATATGCATGTAAAAAGGAATTAAGCTGCACGGAGGTCCGCACAAACAGACATAACTGGCAAAATGCAGTATCTACTATATACAGTACGAATTTTAGATATTCAAGCTGTTTTACTAGTAGTATACAATACGTATTTTTGCAGAAAACTTTGAATAACTTTTAGCATAATATTTCTGCAAAGCAAACTTTTTCCTAAAATATTCTCAACAAATTTGTTGAGGTAAAGCATTTACATGAGAACCTCGATTAATCGAGCTAATGGGAATATGTATAAGAAGGCGCACCTCATCATGTCTAAGTTTGTCTACTCATTTTTACGCTTGCAGCAATAAAATAAAGTAAGTAAGTCGCCGGGCCGACTTGGATATATGTACCATGCATCAGGTGAAAAGATATGTATTAAATTTCTTTCAAATGCTATCTGGCTCACTCTTATGTGGAAACTAGCACTTTAGCACCCCCCGACCAAATCGGTGATTTCCAGCATATGCTATCTCGCTCTTTTTTGCGGGAAAAACATTTCTAGGTATAACTCGGCCATTTTTATTCCGATTCTTGTGATATTTGGTGATATGATAGATAGTCGTAACATGTATTACTGTGCCAAATTAAATTACGATACGATAAATATGAAAATCGAATTTCGGAGGCGGAAGGGGGCATGGCAAAAATTTGAAACCACGCAAGATAGCGTGGGCGGAAGGGGCGGGGCAAAAAAAAAAAAAAAAACTCGATCTACCTGCAGAGCAAACGAGTCTACATGCCAAGTTTGGTAGCACTAGCTCTTATAGTCTCCGAGATCTCGATGATCCTACAGACGGACATGTTTCAATCGACTTGGCTATTGATAATGACCAAGAATATATCCTATGGATCCATGGTATAAAAAAAACCGAATCAGCACAATATACTGAATACAAATAATAAATCTCGACAGCTGGTGAGTTTCAACGATGTTCTTACACCAAAGCTGTTAACGCCTTTCGGATATGCGAACAAGAAGTGAACTTTGGAGTTTTAAGCTGTGCCTCCTAGTGTTAACTAGTTCGACAATGCGGAAGTTTGTATACCCGTGCAAGCTTTTGTGTTACTAGATCCCTAAAAAGAGTTATCTAAATGTGAAGACCCTGGTGTTATGGTGGTTCCTATGGGAGCTATATGACATAGTCGTCCGATCCGGATGAATCCGAGATATACAATGCCTGCAGTATATACAAGATTTTGTGCAAAATTGCAGCTCTGTAGCTTTAGCGGTCTAGGAGGAGAAGCTGTTGATCCAGACAGACGGACAGACGGATATGAATTTTGAATGAAATAAGTAATTATAGTTAATGCAAACTTATGAGCATACATTCTCTTTAGCGCGCCTAGCGGCGAACTCTGCCCTTGCGTCCCTTTGGATACAACACGTAATTTAGTGAAATGATAGATACTAAAAACATATGTATATTAGTATACTAATTAGATTAGTATTACGTTCAAATTTTGTCATATACTGCACCCTTAGGTTAAAAAGGATTGCTAAATAACAAAGGAAGCATTTCCGACCCCACAAAGTATATATACTCCTGATCAGCATGATAGGCCATCTAGCCATCTCCGAATTCTCGCAGAGGTACGAAGTTTGATATGTAGACTCGTGCAGCGTGTACTATAGTCAAGTTAATTTTTATACGCTTGCACGAAAGGTATATTCATTTTGTTCAGAAGTTTGCAACGCATAAAAGGAAGTATCTTCAGCCATATAAAGTTTATATGTATTCTTGATCTGCACGACAAGACGAATTCATATCCGTCAGTCTTTTTATACCCTTGCAGAGGGTATTATAAAATTGGTCAGATGTTTGTAACGCAGAGAAGGGATCTTTTCCGACCCCATAAAGTATATATATTCTTGATCAGCAAGAGAAGACGAGTTGATATAGCCATGTTCGTCTGTCCGTCTGTCTGTCTGGTGCTGCGCGAACTAGTCCCACAGTTTTAGAGCTATCGCATTCAAAGTTCGTATATAAGCTTTTCTATACAGCCACATACACATCTGCGATTTTGAATAAGATCGGACAACTATATCATATAGCTGCCATACAAATACAAACGTTAAATGCGAAAAACTTCGCTATTTTTTGAACAATCTTATCCAAACTGATTATGTACATAAATAAAAAGGGATTACATCATATGCGTGAATTTCAAAACAATCGGATAAACATAACGCCTGATTTCGACGATATAAAATTTGCCTATATATACACACACGCATAAGCACTGCTTGTTAAGCAGTGAAGCACATATATGTGTCAAAATTGCGTTTGTGTGTGTGTTAATTTGAATATCAATCGCTACATTGTCTTGGAGATTGGCTGCCCCCGGCCAATGTATTTAAAATACTTCTTTATTGGATTAAGAAACAAAAAATTTTTAGGAAATAAAATGTAATGGTCAAGGGCTGCAAGGGTATACAAACTTTGGCATAGCCGAAGTTAGATTCTTTGATATTTGTCTAGTTCAACGGACTATACTCCTAGACCTTATAAGCTATTATGCTCGAAGGCTTGTAGATATGCATGTATATATACCGGATTCATACGCATCAAACTATTACATCATATCGCTGCAATAAGAACAATCGATCGAAAATAAAAGAAAGAAAATCAATAACTTCGTTTTCTTGACGATATTATCAAGAAACTTAACACTTGTACATTTAAGAATAATTTGACCCAAAATTGTCTTGCTTCTTTTTTGATTCTTATTATCACCAAACTTGATAACTAACATAATAATAATAATATACATAATTCTGCTAAATTGAATCACTATTAAAATAAAGTAAATCGTTGTGCCGACTTGGATATATTGTACCATGCATCAAGTGAAATAAAACTAAATTTATAAAACTAAATTCATATATTAAGTTTATTTCGTTTCAACATTTAACTCGGCCGTTTTTATTCAGATTTTTATGAAATGATGGTGGAATACTAGATGTTCATAACATGTACGATAAATATTGCGGGATAAAATCTCTTTTTATTGAATCCCACGGGCGGAAGAGCGCGTGGTAAAAAAAAATATACTTGATCAGCGAATATACTACATGAGGGTACATTCTAAATTTGGTAGCTCTATCTTTTACAGTTCCTGAGATCTTTGATCTCTTACGGACGAAAATGCGGACATGGATATATCAATTTCTCTTCTTATACTGATTAAGAATATATATACTTTAAAGGGCCCGGAAGTTCTTCCTTCTGCCTGTTACATACATTTTGGCGACTCTAATATACCAAGCACATAGTATATTTGGTACATGTATGTATATACATATATACCAAATTTAATTAAAACAGCTCTAAAACTGAGAGCGTGAGAGTGACTAAAATTGTCAACTAAGAATATAATGCCGGAAACGTTTCTTTCTCTGCGCAACAAACAGTTGACAAATTTAACCAGAAGGCCGGGCTAACTTCGACCATGCCGAAGTTTGTATACCCTTGCAAGTTCTTGCGTTACTCGGTCCTTAAATGGAGATCGCAAAATGAATAGGGTTTTGTGAAACAACCTCAATCTACACGCCATAGCATGGCACGCATGCATATATGTACATTTATGTAGATATGCGGCATGCAATTTTTCCATTTTTATACCATGCATTCATAGAATGAAATGGTATATTAAAGTCGCCAAAATGTATGTAACAGGGAGAAGGAAGCTTTTCCGACCCTATAAAGTATATATATTATTGATCAGTATCAATAGCCAAGTCGATTGAGACATGTCCGTCTGTCTGTCCGACTGTCCGTCTGTAGGATCATCGAGATCTCGGAGACTATAAGAGCTAGAGCTACCAAACTTGGCATGTAGACCCGTTTGCTCTGCAGGCAGATCGAGTTTATTTTTTTTTTCGCCCCGCCCCCTTCCGCCCCCGCTATTTGAAAAACAATATTTTGAGCCTCCATATCTCAGGAACTATAAAAGATAGAGCTTTCGGATTTGGACATTAGATGCGTGCAGTGTGCACGCAGACCAAGTTTGTTTCAAATTTTGGCCACGCCCCCTTCCGCCCCCGAAATTCGAAAAATTCGATTTTCAGCCGAAATATTTATCGTATCGTAATTTAATTTGGCACACTAATACATGTCACGTATATCTATCATTCCACCAAATATCACAAGAATCGGAATAAAAATGGCCGAGTTATACATAGAAACGTTTTTCACCCATAGCGGTGCAAGGCAGATGCACGCGAAAAAGAGCGAGATAGCATATGCTGCAAATCACCGATTTGGTCGGGGGGCGCTAAAGTGCTCGATTCCACAAAAGAGAGATAGCATTTGAAAGAAATTTAATATATATCTCTTCACCTAATGCATGGTATATCCAAGTCGGCCCGGCGACTTACTTACTTTATTTTTTTTCGCCCCGCTATTTGAAAAACAATATTTTGACCCTCCATATCTCGGGAACTATAAAAGATAGAGCTATCGGATTTGGACATTAGATGCGTGCAGTGTGCACGCAGACCAAGTTTGTTTCAAATTTTGGCCACGCCCCCTTCCGCCCCCGAAATTCGAAAAATTCGATTTTCACCCGAAATATTTATCGTATCGTAATTTAATTTGGCACACTAATACATGTCACGTATATCTATCATTCCACCAAATATCACAAGAATCGGAATAAAAATGGCCGAGTTATACATAGAAACGTTTTTCACTCATAGCGGTGCAAGGCAGATGCACGCGAAAAAGAGCGAGATAGCATATGCTGCAAATCACCGATTTGGTCGGGGGGCGCTAAAGTGCTCGTTTCCACATAGGAGTGAGCGAGATAGCATTTGAAAGAAATTTAATATATATCTCTTCACATGATGCATGGTATATCCAAGTCGGCCGGCGACTTACTTACTTTATTTGTATGGCAGCTATATCACATACTTATCCGATTTTGATCAAATTTGGCAAGATTATAATTTGTATGTGCATATGTTATTTACCAAGTTTGGTGATGATCGCAAAAGAAAAAAAAAGTTTTTAGAAGCAAAACTATTTTTGGTCTGATTGTTCCTATGGGAGCTATATAATATAGTAGTCCGATCTTGATCAAATTTCGGACGGGAGTTTGGCTGTATAGTAAACTGCAAAATGTTAAGTTTTATAATGATCAGGTAAAAAGAACGAAGTTATTGAAAAAACTCATTTTTATACCATGCATCCATAGGATGAAATGGTATATTAAAGTCGCCAAAATGTATGTAACAGGGAGAAGGAAGCTTTTCCGACCCTATAAAGTATATATATTATTGATCAGTATCAATAGCCAAGTCGATTGAGACATGTCCGTCTGTCTGTCCGACTGTCCGTCTGTAGGATCATCGAGATCTCGGAGACTATAAGAGCTAGAGCTACCAAACTTGGCATGTAGACTCGGTTGCTCTGCAGGTAGATCGAGTTTAATTTTTTTTTTCGCCCCGCCCCCTTCCGCCCCCGCTATTTGAAAAACAATATTTTGACCCTCCATATCTCGGGAACTATAAAAGATAGAGCTATCAGATTTGGACATTTGATACGTGCAGTATGCACGCAGACCAAGTTTGTTTCAAATTTTTGCCACGCCCCCTTCCGCCCCCGAAATTCGAAAAATTCGATTTTCACCCGAAATATTTATCATATCGTAATTTAATTTGGCACACTAATACATGTCACGTATATCTATCATCCCAACAAATATCACAAGAATCGGAATAAAAATGGCCGAGTTATATATAGAAACGTTTTTCACTCATAGCGGTGCAAGGCAGATGCACGCAAAAAATGGCGAGATAGCACATGCTGAAAATCACCGATTTGGTCGGGGGGCGCTAAAGTGCTCGTTTCCACATAGGAGTGAGCGAGATAGCATTTGAAAGAAATTTAATATATATCTCTTCACATGATGCATGGTATATCCAAGTCGGCCGGCGACTTACTTACTTTATTTTGTATGGCAGCTATATCACATACTTATCCGATTTTGATCAAATTTGGCAAGATTATAATTTGTATGTGCATATGTTATTTACCAAGTTTGGTGATGATCGCAAAAGAAAAAAAAAGTTTTTAGAAGCAAAACTATTTTTGGTCTGATTGTTCCTATGGGAGCTATATAATATAGTAGTCCGATCTTGATCAAATTTCGGACGGGAGTTTGGCTGTATAGTAAACTGCAAAATGTTAAGTTTTATAATGATCAGGTAAAAAGAACGAAGTTATTGAATAAACTCATTTTTATACCATGCATCCATAGGATGAAATGGTATATTAAAGTCGCCAAAATGTATGTAACAGGGAGAAGGAAGCTTTTCCGACCCTATAAAGTATATATATTCTTGATCAGCATGAGAAGAGAAATTGATAGAGCCATGTCCGTCTGTCCGTCCGTCCGTCTGTCCGTCTGTCCGTCCGTCCGTAAGAGTGCAGAGATCTCAGCAACTACAAATGTTAGAGTTACCAAATTTAGAATGTAGACTCGTGTAGTCTTGGCGCAGACCAAGTTTATGTTTTTTTTTTGCCACGCCCCCTTCCGCCTCCGGAATTTAATAAAAAGTGATTTTCTCCCGCAATATTGATCGTATCGTAATTTAAATTGGCGCACTCATAGATCTTATGAACATCTATCATTCCACCAAATTTTTTTTGCCACGCCCCCTTTCGCCTCCGGAATTTAATAAAAAGTGATTTTCCCGCAATATTTATCGTATCGGAATTTAATTCGGCACACTTATATATGTTATGGACATCTATCATTCCACCAAGTTTCATAAAAATCGGAATACAAATGGCCGAGTTATGCATTGAAACGTTTTGCACTCAAAGCGGTGCAAGGGCGAATTTGGCCGGTGGGGCGCTAAAGTGCACACACATAAGAGTGAGCGAGATAGCATATGTTAGAAATCGCGCATACGAAAGAAATTTAATATATGAAATAAGTTCTATAAACTCAAGGTAATTTGTTTTCCCCTGATGCGTGGTATATCCAAGTCGGCCCGGCGACTTACTTACTTTATTTGACTGATGGTTCCTATGGGAGCTATATGATATAGTCGTCTGATCAGGGTGAGTCCGAGATATACAATGCCTGCATTATATACAAGACTCCGTCCAAAATTTCAGCTCTGTAGCTATAGCGGTCTAGGAGGAGAAGCTGTTGATCCAGACAGACGGAAAGACGGACATACGGATTTGAGCTCGTCTTGTCAGACGGACAAACGGATTTGAGCTCGTCTTGTCATGCTGATCAAGAATATATATACTTTATATGGTCGGAGATGCCTCCTTCTATGTGTTGCACACTTCTGACCAAAATAAATGTACCCTTTTTGCAAGGGTATACAAATTTCCTCCGAAAGAATATAAAATTAATATATTTATAAAGATGAAATTAGTTTGAAATAAGTGTTTCTGCAAATAGTTTCGACACATTATTGTAATATACTGCGAAAAAGAAAAATCGGCCACCGATTCGCTTGCCAACGACTGCTAAAAATACTAAACCTATTTCACACACATCAGCATCTGCTGGTGTGTCAAAAAACTAGATTCGTCCTTCAATCTGGTCTACCAGAATGGGATAGGGCTGAAACCGAATCTTACTAATCTCTATGTTGGTAGCCTTTCTTCTGATAATAACGTTTTAGCTTTTGGTTAAACTCCTCACGTAGTTAGTGGTGGTGCTTCAACATCTGAATTGATGCAGTTTTTCCCCCTACATTATTTGTTCATATATTATCATATAGCTGTCATACAAACAAATGAAATGAATTAAGTAATTAAGCCATGCATCAGTAAAAATTCGTATATTAAATTTTTTTCAAATGCTATCTCGCTTACTTTTATGTGGACACGAGCACTTTAGCGCCCCCGACCAAATCGGTGATTTCCAGCATATGCTATCTCGCTCTTTTTTTTGTGCATCCGCAATTTTATAGACATGGACCCCGCTATTTCTTTCTTTTACAGTACACTTTATTCACTTTTTGACAAATGTGTTCCTCTCAAGAGACAGGTGATTTCTAATAAAAGAAGTTTAAAAATCTCGCAGTACATTTGATTTGATTCTAATGCGATTATTGCTCGTTCGAGATTTATGGTTCTTAATATGCAATGTTATAAGGATTATCTACGGCGCTACAAATTTCTGTTTTCTCGTGATCCTAAGCAATTTAATAACTTTGTCAATACATACGTAAGACATCTGTGCATCCGTCTTCCTTGTCGTATGAAAATAAAATATCAAAGAAGCTAACTTCGGTTGTGCCGAAGTTTGTATACCCTTGCAGCCCTTGGCCATTACATTTTATTTCCTAAAAATTTTTTGTGTGTTAATCCAATAAAGAAATATTTTAAATACACTAAAAAATTTGTCATCGACTTTGGTGGGATTCGAACTTGCGTCTATTCGTTTAATAAAAAAATATCAAAGAAGCTAACTTCGGCCATGCCAAAGTTTGTATACCCTTGCAGCCCTTGACCATTACATTTTATTTCCTAAAAAATTTGTTGTTTCTTAATCCAATAAAGAAATATTTTAAATACACGCCAATCGCCAAAGAGTAAGCATGCCAAGACAATGTAGCGATTGATATTCATATTCACACACACACAATCGCAATTTTGACACATATATGAGCTTCACTGCTTAATAAGCAGTGCTTATGGGTGTGTGTATATATAGGCAAATTTTATATCGTCGAAATCAGGCGTTATGTTTATCCGATTGTTTTGAAATTCACGCATATGATGTAATCCCTTTTTATTTATGTACATAATCAGTTTGGATAAGATTGTTCAAAAAATAGAGAAGTTTTTCGCATTTAACGTTTGTATTTGTATGGCAGCTATATGATATAGTTGTCCGATCTTATTCAAAATGTATTCACAGATGTGTATGTGGCTGTATAGAAAAGCTTATATACGAACTTTGAATGCGATAGCTCTAAAACTGTGGGACTAGTTTGCGCAGCACCAGACAGACAGACGGACATGGCTATATCAACTCGTCTTCTCTTGCTGATCAAGAATATATATACTTTATGGGGTCGGAAACGCTCCCTTCTCTGCGTTACAAACATCTGACCAATTTTATAATACCCTCTACAAGGGTATAAAAACATAACACTGATCAGATAGTTGCCGATATGTTTGCTGATTTTTTCAAATCAACATATTCCTCAATGGAATATCATGAAAGTTTTCCGTACCCTCGAAGTGGAATGGCATTTTTAATCCAGTGATTGATGAAAGTTCGCTTCTCAGCGTGCCTAATTTAGTCTGGTGTATTATACCTGTATAAATGGTGTATTCACCAGGACCTGAGGGTATATGTATAATATTGGTCTTCATAAAAATGGTAAAAAGTCCGAAGCTAGTCCAGTCATGTGAGGTCTGGGGTGCCTCAGGGTAGTCATCTGGGCCCTCTGCTCTTCACACTCTTTATTAATGATCTTCCCTCAATCTTAACAATTTCGACTCTTGGTGCCGACTAAACTTGTTGAACCTTAATACTACCAAGTGTAAGGTAATGACTTTTCATAGAATTTCTCCTGAACTGGTCACTTATTTTCTTAATGGTCCATTGGAAAGTCGAATTAAGATGGACAAATTAGCTGTACTTATGGACTGCAAACTAACATTCAATGTTCATATTTCCAACACTGTCGGCATAGCGTTCTTAGCTTTAGCGGTGGTCGAAGGAATTTGATGATCCGTATATATCCAAGAATATATTTACCTCACTTGTGCGACCTGTTCTAGAGTATGGTTCTTGGGTATGGTGGCCTCAGTATAAGACACACCAAACTAGAATCAAATCTGTACAGAAGCAATAACTGCGTTTTGCTCTTCGTGGCTTAAACTGGAATCACAATGTCGGTTGTACTCCAGTAGACTTCCTTTGAATAACCTTTCTTCTCTTATTAACCGTAGAATTATGCTTGGAGTGCTCTTATGCACAATCCCTTAAATGGTGAAACAAATTCGCCTGAGTTATCGTCTCAGTTTAATCCATCTATACCTACTAGAAACTTTATTCCTTTATCCTTAATTTGTTGCACAACTAACTATGCTTTGCATGAACCCCTTCGAGTACTTTGTGATGACTACAATCATGTACCATTTCATCTCATGGATCTGTCTGTCTGGATCAACAGCTTCTCCTCCTAGACCGCTAAAGCTAGAGGGCTGCAATTTTGCACGAAGTCTTGTATATACTGCAGGCGTTGTATCGGATTCATCCGGATGGGACGACTATATCATATAGCTCCCATAGGAACCATCGGTTGAAAAAAGAGTTTTATATCAATAGCTTCGTGTTTCTTCACCCGATCGGATGACTTTCTCATACAAACATATGAAAACATATGCAGTGCTATGGCGTGTCGATACGGGCTTTGACACAAAAGCCTTAACATTTTGCTATCTCCATTTAGGGATAGAGTAAACCAGAACTTGCAAGGGTATACAAACTTAGCCTGGCCTTCTGGCTTATATTCTTATACTACGAGCTTGGTATGACTCTTTTCCGTTGTTTTTTGTTGTTACGTTATTATGGCGCAAATCAAGTTTATTTTAAGTTTTGCCATTCCCTTGCCACTCCTGAAGGACTTATTTAATGCTCTAACATTATTATTGTTAATATTATTGGTCCACTATGATTCCGATACAAATAGCAGATTGTTTTGGTGTCCCAGGACAACGGCACATGATAAAATTGTTTGCTTACTGCAATTGCATTGTATGCTTAGGTATACGGATCAGTTGGTTGTTTTAAGAATAAAATCGAAAGTCCCTACTTGTGAATACATATATACTTGTGAATACGTATTGCATACATATGTATGTACAAACATATGTAAACTGATATGTACTTACACCCACACTCAATAAATAATTACTAATTAAGTGAAACGTTGGCGACGCATTTGATTTTTCAGTATGGACACGGCAAGATATTTAGATTTTCACCTTCCAATCGATTTGAATATGGCACAGAGCTTATGTTATTACGATTATGTAACTTTTGGCTTGTTGTTGGCCGGAAAACAACCCCGATAAAAATTCTTTTAGCCGTAGGCCTTAACCTCAAGCAATCATCCCCGCTGTATTTCTATTTTGTCTGACTAGTTAAGTACATCTGCCAGATTGTTAACAATCTGCTGTTTTTTCTAAATACCAACATAATTTTGTCATTATTTACCTCACTGGTTTGTAATTCGTTCAACCCTGTATGTGTATGTTGGATAAAGCATTTGTCCTTCGTTCTGCGTCCTGTCTCCCCTCGCTGTGTAAGAAGTCTGGTAATCATTTGTTTCGCTTCTTTCACCGCCAGGGCTATGTAATAACAATGGCATTAAGCTCAACAATCTGTACTTTATAACTTTTTTGCTAACCTTATTATCTTTAACGAATTGTCTCTAGGGACAGTCTCCTTTTCAATTATGCCATTCACACGCATTCTTGTATAATTGAATGAGGGCTTTTCACATAAGGGGACCGGGTCCGTTCAGTCCAGTTAAGGAATTGAACGACACCAACAACAAGAAACAGAGGCTGGGTCTTTACCAATTTATATTGAATAAATTTGTAACTACATAATAATATTCTATGTAGACGGGGACGTTGATTTACACAGATGCGAGGACTAATGTGTGCGCATTTTGTGTTTTGTTAAAGCAATCGGAACCATGTCGTTGATTGTGATGTTTACCCTAACGGTGGGACAAACCTCGATAGTTATACCGATTTTAACAGTCAACTCTTTGAATATAAGTATATACATAAGAGATAAGTCTATGAGCTATCAGAGAGGCATTTATCAAACCATTTATTTTGTTGTTTTATTTGTGACTGTAGTCTACTGGACTACTTTAATTTATGTTTGGAAGTGAATGCTCTGAATTTTCTGTGATTTAAATATATCTGCCGATTAGTAAGCGCCATTCTCTTTTTATATCTTTCAGAACTTGTGATTAAATGGCGTTTCCCGAAACCATTCAAACATCGGCTGCACCTTCAACGCCGCCCCATGGCTTGGAAAACAATCAGAATCAAGCATCTCAGAGGTCCAATCACGTACGTTGTTTCGAAAAGCCGAGTTTGGAAAATAAATAAGCGATTATAGGCAAATGTCAAGGCAAAATTAACCATTGTGCTAAGCACATAGGAACGGGAACCTAAATGCATAAACTTTTTCAAATCGTGTGGAAAATAATCAAGACAAACAAGTCGAATGCACATTTCGGGGGGTGCGAAAATAAAACAAATCCGTGCTAGACAAATGCTTCCCCTGGGGTATCATTGAATACGTGCACGGACTATGTACATAGTTTCATAAAAAGTTGGCAGCGAATTGACAGAGTACAAGAGCACTTTAGACTCCCAAATAATAATTTACCTTCTGACAAGATTTGCGCTGCTGTTGGCGTTCGTTACTTAAAATGCATTTTTTTTTTCAGGTGAGCTCCGTGCTGCTGTACGGCATACCAATTGTCTCCTTGTTCATTGAGGGGCAGGAGCGTCTCTGCTTAGCGCAAATATCCAATACGCTGCTGAAGCAGTTCAGCTACAATGAGATACATAATCGACGGGTTGCCCTTGGCATTACATGTGTGCAGTGCACACCGGTTCAGCTAGAAATCCTGCGAAGGGCCGGTGCAATGCCTGTTAGCTCGAGGCGCTGCGGCATGATCACCAGGAGGGAGGCGGAACGTCTTTGTAAGAGTTTTTTGGGCGACAACTCGCCGCCACGATTACCAGACGACTTTGCGTTTAGTGTGCAGCACAAGTGCGCTTGGGGATGTCGTGGTTCGTTTTTGCCCTCCCGCTACAACTCATCGCGGGCCAAATGCATCAAGTGCAGTTACTGCGGCATGTTTTTCTCGCCCAACAAGTTCATATTTCACTCACACCGGATCACCACAAACGATAGGTACGTGCAGCCCGACGCAGCTAATTTTAATTCTTGGCGGCGCCATATGACACTTAATGGCAACGCCCAAGACGAGAAAATCATCCACGCCTGGGAGGATGTGAAGGCCATGTTTAACGGCGGGACAAGGAAAAGGCTTGTGAGCAACAGCAGCAGCAGGAATCTCAACCAGAACACATCCTCGCCGACGTCGTCGACATCTGGGATAGTTGCAGTGGGAGGCAGTTCGTGCAGCTCTCCAGTAAATTGTGAGTCTGATGGCAAGCTCAAATCGCTTGGCGAAGATCGTTCCATGGATCAGCAATATAACTACAGTACAGTGGCCGCTGCAGCCACTGTGGTGGGAGTGACGGCAGTGGCTGCGGCTACCGTTGGGGTCCCATTTAATTTGCACCGCTCATCGGTCTTGTCTCCCTTACAATCCTTACGCAACGAACACGATCTGTCGATAATGCCTCTACCCCGTAATTTTGTTGTCGATTATATGTGGCAGCAGCAGCAACAGCATCAAAAGCACTCCAAAAAATCCTGCGGCGAAGCGTCAGCTTTAGGCTTTGATGGCTGTCCTATGTCTTGGGTTCGGTCGGAAGCGAATTCTCCGTCGACTCCGACGGCAACGACCATGCAGCATCAGCATCCGAAACAGTCTTCGCCGTCCGTCAATATCAAGAGCGAGCCGCATTTGGGAATGTACGGTAAGGGACGCAAGTTCGCAGACTCAACCAAAAGTAGCGAGCTATCGCTATCCGACTACAACATCCCATCCATATTGAGCTGCTCGGCGTTCAAGCCAGTTGTTGCTTCGGCGGCAATTGTGTCGACTTCGTTATATACGCGCTCCTGTGACTCGAGCTCAAACAGCAATGTGTATATAACGCCTGGACAAGCGACGAGAACAACAGGAGTTTTGACCCATAATAGCATCACAACTGCATCGCATCATATACCATTGTCATTAGCAACAGTTGCTGCAACTGGAACAGAGACTGCATTTACACAAATACTGGACACATTGCCAATCGGGACAGACAGTGAACAATTGGACTTTCAGTCTATGGAATCTGTATCAACGCATATTAGAAAAAATTCAGATAGATCGATATCAACGGAAATCGGCCAGGATAATGCAAACTCAGTAGACACTGACGGGAGTCGCGATGCTGAAATCAAGGCAGTTAACGAGGATGATGATGAGGATGACGAAATGGTGGACATAGAGACCACCGAGGATGAGGCGCAAGTAGCAAATATAAATGAACAGCTGCCGACTTGTGTTATCCGTCCTATCCATTCCATTTCTCCTGCTCATTTGCCGTCATCAGCTAATTCCGAAGCTGATCCAGATGTAGATGTAGACGTGGACGGCCTAACAACAGATGCAGAAGATCAATTTGACCTGACATCGAATATTTGCTCATATGACAATAACAGCCGTTCCAGCAACCAATTTTACAATGATACTCAAAATGAAATCGGCCAGGATGAATCGAAGGCAAAGGAGGTACGAATAAATATAAGAACCAGTCATTTCAGTTTGCATATACATATAGCTCTCGTGTTTGCAGAGAATATACTAAATAGGACCAAATAAAGTATATATATTCATGATTCCCCCAAATTCCTAAATTACTTTTTATACCCTGCATTCATATACATACATATACACTGCATACATATACATAAAGTACCATAAAGTATATATTCTTAATAAGCATGAGAAGCCGCTTGTCCGTCCTTATGAATACATAGCAATCTATGAAAGCCACGCCCACGATATTTGACAAATTAAGTAACTATGAAAAAACTACTTCAAATTCATAAAACCCAAATTCATATATTACATTCGTTTTGTATGCCGCGATTCAAACATATGATATCCCGCTCAGTCTTGAGTCCCTTTGGACGCACGGACGCGATTGGGCGGTGGAGGCGCTAAAGTCCTAGCATACATCAGTTATCGCAGCAGTAAATAAATTAAATATATGAATTTGGTTTGGTTTATGAAATTTGGTGGACTTGGGTACTAATGTATGTCCAAAACGCTCTGATAGTCTCCGATTTCTGAGTGTTCAGACGGACGGACCGACAGATGGACATGTCTCAATCGTCTCGGCAGTTGATGCTGAGCAAGGATATTCATATTATATGTACATATTCTCCGTTCTTTTATTTTTAATAAACGTAACTTCCATTAAAATTATCAATGATGTGCCAGAAAGCTGCATAGGTTTTATATAAACTGATAGAAACACCCAGAAGGCCGGGCTAACTTCGGCCATGCCGAAGTTTGTATACCCTTGCAAGCTCTTGTGTTACTAGATCCCTAAAAAGAGTTATCTAAATGTAAAGACCCTGGTGTAAAAATCCGTTTTTACACGCAATAGCACGGCACGCATACATATGCATGTATGTAGACATGCAGCATGCAATTTTTTCATACGTTCGTATGACAGCTATATGATCATCCGATTTTGATTAAATTTACCTGAATTATAACTTTCTATGTGAAAATTATTTACCAAGAAAAACTATTTTTGGTCCGATCGTTCATATGGGAGCTATATGATATAGTAATCCGATCTTTATGAAATTTGGCATGGATGGTTGGATGTATAATAAACTACCAAATGTTAAGTTGTATGATAATTGGGTGAAAAAGAAAGTTATTGATCTAAAACACATTTTTCGACCCATGGTTCCTATGGGAGCTATGTGATATAGTCATCCGATCCGGATGAACCCGAGATATACAATGCCTGCAGTACATAGAAGACTTCGTGCAAAATTGCAACTCTGTAGCTATAGCTGTTTAGGAGGAGAAGCTGTTGATCCAGACAGACAGACAAACGGATTTGAACTCGCCTTGTCATGCTGATCAAGAATATATATACTTTATATGGTCGGAGATGCCTCCTTCTATGCTTTGCACATAACTGACCAAAATTAATATACTCTTTTTACAAGGGTATAACAAGATTTTCACCCTCCTTGCACTGATCGCTACCAAAATACTCGTACATAACTTCCAGTATTTGCTCATTTTGATATTAATCGTTGAATTCTTGCGTAGTTGAATGTTACAGTTATGAAAAACTGTGCACCATTCATATTTTTTTAACTCATTCTCATAGAATTTTAAGCAATTCGCCAGGAATCAGCATGCACTGCATCTCTGTAAATAATTCTTCTCCGTTTCCCTCTAATATTGACGATATATGTACATACACTGTCTCTCTCACTCACCTATTGTTAGATTACTAAGTAGATACATAATAATTTAGGGCTTAGGTTATTGAGATAAATAATAGTGTTCAGTAGAATTTGTATTACTGTAGATAAGTAGGAGCAGTTTGCCTTCAATTTTCGAATTTACGAAATTTCATCTGATCCACAATTACGTAGTTGAACGTTTTTTTCTTCCATATAATTAATTTTGAATTTAGGTCTTCTTTCGGGGTTTGTTAGAACAGGAGACACTTTAACTTAAATCGACATATCTTCGAAATATTGAAACGATTCCGATTCACAATCTTGATTCACACTATCATTCACAGAATCATCTTAACTTTTACCACTGTTGTATTCCAACAAATATTGCGTCAATTGCTGTTGTTAAAATTGATCGACTTTACTATGTCCATTTGCAAAGTGTAGCCAATTTGCAATAAAGATTTTTTATACCCTTGCAGAGAGTATTATAAAATTGGTCAGTTGTTTGTTACGCATTGGATTAACACATAGAAAAGTTTTTTAAAACATAAAATATAATGGTCAAGGGCTGCAAGGGTATACAAACTAGATTCGGAAATGCTTCCTTCTGCCTTCTTCCTTCATCCTATGGATTGATGGTACCAAAATAACCACACCAAACTTTTTCTCTTTTTTTTATAAACACTAATACAATTCCGCATCACACGTGTTCTTGAAGATTCACAAGCTTCGGCACGGCCGTATACCCTTTGAAAATCTTGTAATACTCAATTCCTACAAACGGTCTAAAAGCTTTAGCTTTTATAGTTTCCTTCATCTCAATATGCATATACATACATGGCCATTTTTGTCTTGTCGTGTTTATCAAGAAGACATATAGTCTATAGGGTCGGAAATGCTGTCTGTTACATACATTTTGGCGGCTTTATATACCATTTCATCCTATGGATGCATGGTACAAAAAAGAATTGAACTTATCCATAAGAACATGTTGGAATTATCTTCGTGACTTCGTCCACACGACAACGTGTCATACATTTTGCGACTGCGCACTCTTTCGGTTGTGCGGGAGGTGGGCGGAACGCCTGTTTCCGCATATAATAAAAACTAAATATTATTCTAAAATATCGGCGAGTTTACATTTTTAGGATGATTGCAGAAGTTTAAAACATTCGAACATCCCTTTCTTTACAGGAAGCAACAGATGACACTTTTTCTACCGGGCAATTAAAAAACTTGGGTCGTCGCAAATGTCAAGGTCAGAAGGAACGAGAACGTAAAATATCCAAAAAAGCCGCTTCTAAATTTATGAACGAAAAATTCGTTTCCAAGACGCTGTCAATAAAGACTGCACAGCCCGGCTTACATATTCAGCAGAGCGTGACGTTTCCTGTGTTTCTTAAGTCGCAAGTTAATTCTCTCCGTCATCATCACGCTCGACAAGCGACTTCGAGCCAAAGCACACTTGCCGACTCGTCTAATAAATGGAGCTACCCACTAGGAAGTATTAGGCAATTTTATTGTTATGAAACAACCTCGAAGTCGAATGAGAATTGTGTTGATTTTAAGCAGACATAAACTGATAATACAAAAATATATAAGTTCTTTCAAATATATGTATACCATTTATCTAGTAGGCATCTCTTATCATTCTTGTTATTGTACACGTAAAACAATTTTCACCAAAAAAATAGCAATTTAATTCAACAATTTTATATACAATAAGTCAACCAATTTTCGAATGAAATAAGTAAGTATGGATATACCCTGCACCCAGTTGAAAGCAACTTTGAACTTAAAAAGGCAAATTCTTGAATGCACAAAATAGAATAGATTTGCATAAAATTGAATAGATTTGACAAGTGATCACCCTCAACCTTTCTTTCTGAAAGAAATAATGTTAAGTCTATGCTAGAATACTTTAATTTAAGTATGTCGCCGGGCCGACTTGGATATACCATGCATCAAGTGTAAAAACTACTTCGAATTTATAAAACTAAATTCGTATATTAAATTTCTATCGCATGCGCGATTTTTCGCTCACTTTTATGTGTGTGCATTTTAGCGCCCCACCGGACAAGTTCGCAGTTGCACCGCTAAACTTTTCAATGTAAAACTCGGTAATTTTTATTCAGATTTTTATGAAATTTAGTGGATTGATAGATGTTCATAACATGTGTGCCAAATTAAATTGAGTAACGATAAATATTACGGAAAAAAATTTTTTATTGTATTGTATTTCGGGGGCGGAAGGGTTTGTGGCAAATAAATTTGGTAGAATAATAGATGCCCATAACATGTATGAGTAATACGATTAAATTACGATACGATAAATATTGAGGGAGAAAATCTATTTTTATTAAATTGCCCAGGCGGAAGGGGGCGTGAAAAAAAAAATAGAGTAAGTAAGTCGCCGGGCCGACTTGGATATACCATGCATTAAGGGAAAAAAACTACCTTGAGTTTATAAAACTAAATTCATGTACATATTAAATTTCTTTCGTATGCGCGATTTCTAACATTTGCTATCTCGCTCACTCTTATGTGTGTGCGCTTTAGCGCTCCACCGGCCAAATTCGCCTTGCACTGCTTTGCGTGCAAAACGTTTCAATGTATAACTCGGCCATTTTTATTCCGATTTTTATCAAATTTGGTGGAATGATAGATGTCCATAACATGTATGAGTGTGCCAAATTAAATTTGGATTCGATAAATATTGCGGGAGAAAATCACTTTTTATTAAATTCCGGAGGTGGGAGGGGGCGTGGCAAAAAAAAACATAAACTTGGTCTGCGCCAAGACTACACGAGTTTACATTCTAAATTTGGTAGCTCTATCATTTATAGTTGCTGAGATCTCTGCACTCTTACGGACGGACAGACGGACGGACGGACAGACCGACATGGCTATATCAATTTCTCTTCACATGCTGATCAAGAATATATATACTTTATAGGGTTGAAAAAGATTCCTTCTGCCTGTTACATACATTTTGGCGACTTTAATATACCATTTCATCCTATGGATGCATGGTATAATAAACTTCATCAGCGTATATACTACACGAATCTACATTCTAAATTTGCAACTCAAGCTTTTACAGTTCCTGATATCTTTTTAGTTACAAAACTCAGCGTAAAGGAGAGTTTAGACTTATGTGTAAAAATCCAGAAAAGATTTAAGGAAAGACTGTATGTTTCATGCGAATCAGATCATGCAGGACCGAGCATTTCGATTGGTAGTTAATAACTGCACTTCTCTACACGAATAGAAACAACTAAAAATTCTGTTGAGGCAACTGGTCAAATTGTTATAAACGCTATTAATATGAAAAGCCGTATCACAAAGGATCCTTTAAATATGTTTTAGAACCAAATAATAGAAACTCAGAAATTTGCAAATTAAATAAAGTAAGTAAGTCGCCGGGCCGACTTGGATATACCATGCATCAGTTTCACCTGATTATATATATTAAATATCTTTTAAATGCTATCTCGCTCACTTTTATGTGGAAACGAGCACTTTAGCGCCCCCCGACCAAATCGGTGATTTCTAGCATATGCTATCTCGCTCTTTTTGCCTTGCACCGCTATGAGTGAAAAACGTTTCTATGTATAATTCGGCCATTTTTATTCCGATTTTTGTGATATTTGGTGGGATGATAGATATACGTGACATGTATTAGTGTGCCAAATTAAATTAAAAGTTTAAAATTAAAGTGGGCGTGGCAAAAATTTGAAGCAACCTTTGGTCTGCGTGCCTACTGCACGCATCTATTGTCCAAATACGATAGCTCTATCTTTTATAATTCTTGAGATATGGAGGCTCAAAATATTGTTTTTCAAATAGCGTGGGTGGAAGCGGGCGGGGCAAATAAAAAAATAAACTCGATCTACCTGCAGATCAAACGAGTCTACATGCCAAGTTTGGTAGCTCTAGCTCTTATAGTCTCCGAGATCTCGATGATCCTACAGGCGGACAGACGGCCAGACAAACGGACATGTCTCAATCGACTCGGCTATTGATACTGATCAAGAATATATATACTTTATAGGGTCTGAATAGATTCCTTCTCCCTGTTACTTACATTTTGGCGACTTTAATATACCATTTCATTCTATGAATGCATGGTATAAAAATAAACTGTACCAGCGTATATACTACATACATACACATACATATGTATACTTTATAGGATCGGAAATGCTTCCTTCTGCCTGTAACATACATTGTAATATACCATTTCATCCTATGGATGTAATGGTACAAAATAAACCAGCGTGATCTAAACCTTGCTGCTTGGTGATTAGCTTATGGCTTAGCATACCGCTTGACGTATTACTACCATTGCTGCTTCCTCGCCATACCTCTATTTGATATATCTGAGCTCGTTATTGAAAAGGGGCAAGTGAAGCGTTCCCATTGTAAAGGGTGTCCTGCTCGTATCCCCTCACCAAATGATGACCTCGTGGTCGCTAACTGAGGCTACTCGAGTTTTCATGAATGTAAAATGCGAGCAAGTATTTAAAAGCGCTTTGATAAGGGCCGCGAAGCTGTTTAGGAACATACCGCTGCCAGTTGATGACAAGTAGTTTGATCCTTGGTTGATGCAATCATTACGCAATATCGAGTGGACAGATACAACATCCGTCAAAAACTGTTCGATAGTCCCTACACCTAACTAGGAGCTGAATACAAAAGGATAAATATACTTACAATATTCTCACATTCAATGTCAACATCAATTCAAAGGAAATTGAACATAGCATGAAGTTTGCATGGAATCGATCGAATACATTCTAGGTTTAAAATGCTTTATTTGCAGCTATGTAATTTTTATCGTAAATTATTTGTAATAATTAATAATATTATAACAGGTATATAACAAATATGTAATTTCAAGGTGGGTTGAATTTTCGATTTTTCGTTTTTTAAACTCAGTTTCAATTTATCAATTATTGTTTAACTCTTAATGTCAATCTCATCTCATACATCATATTTTATGTTTGCACTTCTTCCCAGTAGACGCTTGTTCCGGCAATGGTTGGCTAATTTCTTTATAGCTACTATTAAAAATGTTCAATATTATTTGGTTTATATATTTGGTTTTTGGTTGGTTTACTAACGCTCTCTCTAATCAAATATATTTTATATCCTACGACCTATCATACTAAATAGTTTATCGTTTTATAATTAAGTTTAAGATTAATATGACCTTTTTCGCACTTTAATTTTCTTTTATTGTAAAAGAAACAACAATTCGCATTAAGTAACTGGTAACAATGTCGTTTTACGAGTTAGATTGTAAATCTAATAATTTTTAACAATTTAATTGTATTATATACATTTACTTAGTGTGTGTTGGTGTGTGGGGTACTTCCTCTGCCGTTCTTCTATAGTATCAAACCAAGGTATCAGATGGTATTTTCAGCATTGCTACACAAACCTATTCAAATTTAAATAATTCACCTAGTAAATTAATCTACGACGAATTACTGTAATGTCCCTCTCTTTTAATTTCGCTATTTGCGTCGACTGCTGTGTTCCTCTAAACGAACTGTTATTCAATATAAAAGTATCTGATCTTTAATGATTATGGATCTGCTGAGTGCGGTGCTGAGAGCGTGGCTGTGGTTTCTAAATTAATACTTATAGAAATTTAAAGACAATCCATAAAACATTGGTAAAGAAAATTATATCAAAACAAATTTCGGTTCAGATAAAAACGGCAAAACGGGTGGAACCTTCGCCCCAACCATATCGTTGAAAACAGTGTTAGTGAGTTTCGGTTTGCCTCTGTATACCGGTGTGCGCCGCTATATCATATCGAAACCGAATCAAGTTGTTATCTAAAATATAAAATTGAAGAACTTTCATGACCTAACAAAGGTACTAGAACCGAAATTTGATTCGATTTCATTCACTGTTTCGATATCTTATTCAATATCTATGATCAAGACCGCAACACTTCAATTTTTGCATGTAAGCATATACATACATATGTATACATATAAAACTGGCACTCAAACGTGAGCGATAAAAGTACTTGTTCATACTTCACATGCGATTTGTATTCCTATCGTGACCCTGAACCTAATCTGTCGTTTGCGTTAAATATTAAATATTCCAATTGTATTTGTGTAGATTTTATGTGTGCAGGTGGGTGTGTGTGTGCGTGTGCTTTTGTGTAATTTTTGCAGAATACTGCCAAATTGTTTTGCAGTTGCTCTTTTCATTAATAAGATATTTTTGTATAAATCCTCAATTTAATACATGCACATTTACATATGGTCAGATCGACGAAATTTACCCCCTAAGCTTATTCAGGTTTCAAGCGGTGCCATTGCACTACTGTTTGTCGGGGCTTTGATATCATATCTTGCCAATGCTTGGTTTCTGACGCGCCTGAACCGTTTTTACCTGTCGTTGAAAAGATACTGTGAGTATGAGTAACGGGCTTGCGCTTCCGTTGATCACTACTTACCAGCCAAAAGTATTCGGCCGATCAGCTCATTTCGCCCTATGTTGTCAAAATCCATTACCATTACATCTAAAGAGCATTCACGAATCTTCTCCCACGGAACGTTGAAACTAAATGATTCGTTAAATACAGGATTTAACGTGCAGGTAAATATAGGAGTTTTTCTCTTCTCTACTCGCTTGTCCCCAAATTGAAGCCACACCTTTACATAAGGATCTGTATTATCAGAAAATATATGGTAGTACATATATTATTTATACTTTGATATTATATCTCATAGATGACCACTTTACCTGACTTTCCATTAATATCCTTTGCCTTTAGATTTCTCGCTTTAATCAATGTCAGCGTAAGCACGGAGTTTGAGGGGTGATAGCACAGTGAAGCGAGAAGTTCGCCGCATTTGTCTTTTGCTGGTGGTTTCAATGCTTTCCAGAACGACTGTTTTCCAGCAAAGTCGACCTAAACAATTCATGGGATTAACATAATTTCAAAGCCACTTAAAAATAAAGTAAGTAAATCACCGGGCCGACTTGGATATACCATGCATCAAGGGGAAAAATCTACTTCGAATTTAGAAAACTAAATTCATATATTAAATTTCTTTCGTATGAGCGATTTCTAACATTTGCTATCTCTCTCACTCTTAAGTGTCTGCTGTTTAGCGCCCCACCGCACAGTGTGCGAAACGGCAGATTTAGCTCTGATTAATTAAAATAATCCAAATTTTTTATTGTAATCGATTACTAATATATTCTAAAGGCCGGTGCACCGGCCAAATTCCCCCTTGCACCGCTTTGAGTACAAAACGTTTCAATATATAACTCGGCCATTATTATACCGATTTTTATAAAATTTGGGGGAATGATATTTGGATACGGCGGAAGGGGGCGTGTCAAAAAAAACCAGAAGGCCGGGCTAACTTCGACCATGCCGAAGTTTGTATACCCTTGTAAGTTCTTGCGTTACTCAGTCCCTAAATGGAGATCGCAAAATGAATAGGCTTTTGTGAAAAAACCTCAATGCATGTATGTAGAGATGCAGCATGCAATTTGCCATTTGTTGTATGACAGCTATATCATATAGTTACCCGATTTTGATCAAATTTGGCAGGATTATAATTTATTATGTGCAAATGTTATTTACTAAGTTTGGTGATGATCGCAATAGAAACAAAACAGTTTTTAGAAGCAAAACTATATTTGGTCCGATTGTTCCTATGGGAACTATATGATATAGTAGTCCGATCTTGATCAAATTTGACAAGGACGTATAGATGTATAGTAAACTGCCAAATGTTAAGTTTTATAACAAGCAGATGAAAAACAACGAAGTTATTGATCTAAAACTCTATTTTCGACCGACGGTTCCTATGGGAGCTATATAATATAGTCGTCCGATCCGGATGAATCCGAGATATACAATGCCTGCAGTATATACAAGACTTCGTGCAAAATTGCAGCTCTGTAGCTATAGCGGTCTAGGAGGAGAAGCTGTTGATCCAGACAGACGGACAAACGGATTTAAACTCGCCTTGTCATGCTGATCAAGAATATATATACTTTATATGGTCGGAGATGCCTCCTTCTATGCGTTGCACACTTCTGACCAAAATTAATATACCCTTTTTGCAAGGGTATAAAAATACACTTGGTCAGCGTCTATACTACATAAGTCTACATTCCAAATTTGGTAGCTCTATCATTTATAGTTGCTGAGATCTGTGCACTCTAAAGATGGACGGCCAGACGGACATGGCTATATCAATTTCTCTGCTGATCAAGAATATATATCCTTTGTAGGGTCTGAAAAACTTCCTTCTGCCTGTTACAGACATTTTGGCGACTTTAATATACTTTTTCATCCTATGGATGCATGGTATAAATAATTAAAGATCTTGAAAGTCCTTGACCATACATTTTATGGTGTTTTAGAAACTTGTTCTGTGTGTTGATACAATGACGCAGTACTTTAAATACACTACAAAACCAGTCATCGGCCTCCGTGGGATTCGAACCCATTTGCTTAATAAAGAAAAGAAAAGATCTAAATCCGGGATCCGAACCCGGAACTTTGGTTTTATAAGGAATTCAGGTAAATTTTTAATTGACAAAATCAGGCGTTATATTTATTGGAATGTAGATATATATATGTATGTATTTATGTACATAATTAATTTGGATCAGAAAAAAAGAAGTTATTCGCATTTTACGGTTTCTTTTGTATGGCAGCTATATGATACAGTGGTCCGATCTTAAAAAAGGTTATATAAGAACTTTAAAGCCATAGCTCCACAACTGTGGGACTAGTTAGCATACGTTCAGACAGACAGTCGGACATGGGTCAAGATCAAGAATATATATACTTTATGGGGACGGAATTCGATCGATCTCATCGTTACAAGCATCTGACCAATTTTATAATACACTCAGCAAGAGTATAACAATTGTAAATCTGTGTATGTACTTACCTGGCACAATGGTAAGAAAACCTCTCCTATGGAATCATCTCTTGAAAAACGATCATAGTCGAAGACGTGCAAGTGTAGAACCTTCCGCAATAAAAA
The DNA here is from genome assembly GCA_018150735.1 of Drosophila sp. 14030-0761.01. NCBI lineage: Eukaryota > Metazoa > Arthropoda > Insecta > Diptera > Drosophilidae > Drosophila > Drosophila sp. 14030-0761.01. The sequence continues at coordinate 1,081,848 of JAECWO010000106.1, read as the reverse complement.
TATGTAAGATTTATATATATTATTATCTAAAAATAGAATTCCTTAGAAAATATTTTTTGTATAAATATCATTTGTTGATTTAAAATTTTTTTTCATATTCACAAAGATATATTGCTTACACGAGTAAATAAGCAACTCTGGATCCCGACTTTTCCAACGAATAAAAGAAAACATTTTTCATGCAGCTATAAATGAAACTGCATAACTCCGACGGAAAAAAATTTTTTAATTTTAGGATATTCGGATTTCTTTATAGTTCTAATAAGCTGATCTGCTCCTTCATAATGATTAAACGCGCAAGATTGAGTCCTGAAATGGCAATTAAACACCTTCTGCATAGTTAAATTTATCCTGGATACCATAACATATGGAATTATAGTGAAATATGGTGGAACTATAAAAATTAATTTCATATATGTACATATAAATGTAGAAACTAAAAAAGTTTTGACAAGCGTAATCGAGTGTAATTCCAAATTTGGTAGTTCCAGATAGTTCTCTGCACTTCTTCGGACGACTAAGTTATTGATATTGATCAAGAGTATCTAAACTTTTGCTGACTTCAATATACCCTTTCATTCTATGCGTGCATGAGTTAAGCGTAAAGCAAAGGCAAAATGAATAATAGCATTAACTGGTATAGGTAATTGTAATTTCAAGTTGAATAGTTTTCCCCAAAATATCCGATCCTTTGATTTCCTATATACATAGTAAAATAAGCAATAAAAGGCATAAAGACCTACGCCTTCAGTTTAACAACCCTTTTATGATATGTTTGCAAGAACAGTGTGGGATTCGCGAATAACTTATTTCGCACTCAGTACTTACACGCGACTGAAGTTTTTGAATAGGAAAGCCTTCAAAGTAAAAAGTCTCATTCCATCGAGGATTCAAAGTGCGTCTTTTAATTTTGGTTTCCAATCGGTGCTTTTTGTCTGGCAATAGTGTTACGCGGACATAAGGATCCGATGTGCCACTTAAGTCCTTGGCTGGTAGCTCTTTACCTTGGAGTACTTTTAATATTAAAGTAGTGTTTTGGAAATCGTATTCTAGGGAAAAATGAATTTGTCCCACATTTTCATTGGAATCGGCGCCATCAAGGTACATGTCCGTCATTGAGATGCTTTTGTTCTAAAATTACATGCAAAAATTATCAATGCTTTAGTGAAAGCTGATCCAAGAGTTACTACTATAATGATTTATATATATACTATATATAGTTTCATACCGCAGAATCCTTAGCCCCCCCATCGTTGGCGTTTCCGCTCGTGGAAGTATTTGGTGTTTTCGCCTGAGCAGCCGAGCTACTTCTAGGAACAACGACAAATATGAACATGAACTGCATGTGAAAGGCATTTGTACGACCAATAGTACGTACCCGATAAGCGGAGTCCTTAGACTTAAGAACCCATTCAGCTTGCGATTAATATTATTTTGTAGTGGAGTTGTTATAGCTTGTGCCACTGGCACTTGTGGTGGTTTACTTGGAGGATTTCCCGAATCTGTAATGTCTTGCGCACCTCTGAACAATGGGAAAGAAATTATGTATTCGATATAATCCGATTTTCCCTTCATAAATCAACACATGAATCTAAGACTCACCTCAAGCTATAACTGCTGGATTCTTCGTCTTCATTTGGCTCAATAAACTGTAGCTGGGATCTTTTGTGTCGCCACCATAAGTAGCCGCCAGCTAAGAACAAAGCTATGGCAATGATTAGACCCAAAATAGCAATACAAGCTATCAATATTAAGCTCGCCATATCTAAAAACAAAGCCAAAATCCAAAATTGAGTTGTAAATTATTATTATATGCTCGTAATTTCAATCTGCACAATTAAAGTATTTCTAGTATTAAGCCAACAAAATTTTTAGCAGCGATCATATAAGTTCCACTTAATTCGCTAATTTAGAGAAAAACTTGGGCTCGTTGGCATTTTAAATACAAATGTATGTCGAAGTTTGCAAAATGCACTAAACTTCGTACACCCATAGCATACGGTTACAACCGGTAGGTTGCAAAATATTGAGCTGGTATGTAAACTGTCTTTTCAAGTCGTTTTACTTTAGCCAATGTAAAACAATTACTTTTTGTTTAAACATTGCTCGATCGCTATCAAATTGATTTCCGCACAAGTAACTTATTATTTTCAAAGGTATTCCGCAGAAGTAGCTGAGAACAATGACACACTTGTGTGCACATAAATCCTTTACGCCAGTTTGGTTATGCAAGCGCCAATGTATGTACAATGTACATATATATGTATGTAAGTATGTCTTAACATATGTATGCACATATGTATATAAGAATTGACATATTTAGGTTTGATTCGAAGCCACAGGAGGACACGACACATATGTATAGTTATTTAAAGCGTCCCCGCGGCTTTTGCTATCGATCATTATATTATTGGAATTTACGTAGCCGAACCACATGGAAATAAGAGTAGTATATGTGTGTGTGTGTGGATGTAGCGGTGGGTCTGTGTAGATGTGGGTGTAATTAGTAAAGTATGTGACTCAATCTATATAGAACTTCGTTTGCACATTACTTAGTATTGGTCATATTAATTATATTTTCTCCATATGCTTTAAAACAATCGGTTTATTCAGTATTTTCTTTATTTTATTGTATATTATTTGTTTAATGCGTTTTATTTGTTTTTCTATGATATTCTTTATTTTTTGTGATACTTATGTGTGTATAAGTAAATGTAGGGCGGAGCAGCCCCATACCACGGGCAAAACCAAGAAACTTAATCCGAAAGTGACTCCGTGTAGTGGCGAGAACGTTATCGAAAGTATTTAATGTGTGTATGTAGATGTATGTATGTAGGGATATTTGCTATACGTATATTCACTAAATACATTGAATATTTTGTGTCACACAGATACTGGAAAAATATGATTTAAACACTAATATCAGTCAAAACGGGATTTTGTAGTTTACATGGTTTTAATTAACAACAAATGATTTTTTTTCCAATCCAAATTCAAAATATCTAAGTAAAAGTGGAAAGTCAGCTACTTATGCCAAAAGAAAACACATTGAATAGATATTTTTATTATAAGAGTTTTCATCGTATATTTTACATGAAAGCTCGTTAGAGTTGTAGATGCAGGTAGCTAGTGCGCATGTCCTGATACGTAGTGTTTCCGTATACCATTCATTTAATCAAATGGAACAGAGCCTAATTCCAGATATCTGACTTACTATTGATCAAAACGTATACTCCGAATACATATAAAAACAGAATATATCAAGAAATATTAATTGAAAAATGCCTGCAATCACGAATACATACAATAGTTACATACATTGAAAGTTACCTTTTTATATCGAACTTAAACTTTGACAGAAAAGCACCAGATTATTTCGAAGCTTTTGAAACACGCATACACAAAGTCTATATAAATACTTACATATACTTATATATATTTAGGTCTATTTGTAGGTATTTATGTAATATCTGTCGCGTCTATAATGTAGGTCCTCTGTCACTAAATTCTGAGATGATTGCTCGCTTCTTCCGCTTTTCTTTATGTCTTCATGATACTTTTCTTAACGAAGGTAGGCGGAAAAGTAATTACATCTTCGTGTGTGGAGATAGAATACGAAAGAAGCCTTTTTTCTTTGTCTTATGTAGCGGATTCTCATTGAAACAAGCATAAAATAGGTCCTCAAACCCGAATAAAATTTTCATATATCATATACTGTTTATCTCTTTCTCCCACGGGTACGTCCAAAAATTGACTTAACACATTATTATTCTGGTTATAATCGTCGATCGTCAAAAACCTTTTGATGGATTTCTTTGACGTTAACCCCTAATGAAAACACACACGGTTATTATTTAAATTTGAATTTACCGGCTTCGATATGAAGATATCGATAAGTTCTCATATATATGAAGAAAGGGTTTGCAAATCATCGAAGTCATATCGAGCATTTCAGAGGGTAAGAATTAAATCACGGCGATAAACAGGCTGGATACATTGCTAATGCTAGATGCATTTTATCAACTTAAGCAGCTCTATGCTATGATAATGTTCCAAAGATTTACTTGCTTCATCGGCACTAAAGATATGTAAAAAGGCATCCTTTTTAAAACGAGGGTCAAGCATAGTTCCGAGTCTGGGAACTTGTTTCTTTTCATATAAAGAAAATTGCTCCGATTTGTTCAGTTACTTCGTTCGTTTAAGGGCTCCAACAGTGCGATGAGATAGGTAATTATAGAAATTGTATCTGCTAAAAACTTCGGTGGAGCCTTAGGTGAATTTAGAAGTACTTGAGAAATTCTACAAGTCGACCCTTCCTGATCTAGTCTTAAGGGACTTTAAATGGTTTGATCCTGTTTTAGCTTTGCTTGGCAAAAAACTACTGATCAAAACGTATACTCCGAATACATATAATACAACACATTTTTAGGAGATTTCAACTTCAAAACATCTTAATTATCTTAAGTGTATGAGATTCAGCAACTCACATGCTTCCTTCATACACGTGCACTTGCAACATTATCAGTAAGTTTTTGTGTCATTAACACTGCAAAAAAAAAAATAAAGTAAGTAAGTCGCCGGGCCGACTTGGATATACCATGCATTAGGGAAAGAGATATATATTAAATTTCTTTTAAATGCTATCTCGCTCACTCTTATGTGGAAACGAGCACTTTAGCACCCCCCGACTAAATCGGTGATTTCCAGCATATGCTATCTCGCTCTTTTTTGCGTGCATCTGCCTTGCACCGCTATGAGTGAAAAACGTTTCTATGTATAACTCGGCCATTTTTATTCCGATTCTTGTGATATATTCTTGCGATATGGTGGGATGATAGATATACTTGACATTTATTAGTGTGCCAAATTAAATTACGATACGATAAATATTTCGGTGAAAATCGAATTTTTCGAGTTTCGGGGGCGGAAGGGGGCGTGGCCAAAATTTGAAACAAACTTGGTCTGCGTGCACACTGCACGCATCTAATGTCCAAATGCGAAAGCTCTATCTTTTATAGTTCCCGAGATATGGAGGCTCAAAATATTGTTTTTCAAATAGGGGAGGCGGAAAGGGGCGGGGCGAAAAAAAAATAAACTCGATCTGCCTGCAGAGCAAACGGGTCTACATGCCAAGTTTGGTAGCTCTAGCTCTTATAGTCTCCGAGATCTCGATGATCCTACAGACGGACAAACAGACGGACATGTCTCAATCGACTCGGCTATTGATACTGATCAAGAATATATCTACTTTATAGGGTCGGGAAAGCTTCCTTCTCCCTGTTACATACATTTTGGCGACTTTAATATACCATTTCATCCTATGGATGCATGGTATAAAAATTGCATGCTGCATGTCTACATATGTATGTAAATGCATATGCACGCGTGCCGTGCTATGGTGTGTAGATATGGATTTGTACACCAAGGTCTTTACATTTAGATAACTCTATTTAGGGATTTAGTAACACAAGAACTAGCTAGGGTATAAAAACTTCGGCATGGACGAAGTTAGCCACGCCCCCCTTTTGTCTCCGGAATTCAATAAAAAGTGATTTTCTCCCGCTATATTTATCGTATCGGAATTTAATTCGGCACACATATAAATCCATCATATCCATCATTTCATAAAAATCGGAATAACCAGAAGGCCGGGCTAACTTCGGCCTTGCCGAAGCTGTTGTGTTGAGTTACCTAAATGTAAAGACCCTGGTGTAAAAATCCGGCACGCATACATATGTATGCATGTATGTAGACATGCAGCATCCAATTTTTTCATATGTTTGTATGACAGTTATATGATATAGTCATCCGATTTTGATCAATCGCATAAGAAACAAAAAAGTTTCTAGAAGAAAATCTATTTTTGTTCCGATCGTTCATATGGGAGCTATATGATATAGTAGTCCGATTTTGATCAAATTCGGCATGGATGTTTGGATGTATAATAAACTGCCAAATGTTACGTTTTATGATAATCGGGTGAAAAAGAAACAAGTTATTGATCTAAAACTTAATTTTCGACCGATGGCTCCTATATAGCTATATGATATAGACGTCCAATCCGGAAGAATCCGAGATATACAATACCTGCAGTGCAAGATTGCAGCTCTGTAGTTTTAGCGGCCTATGAGAAGAAGCTGTTGATCCAGACAGACTGATCAAGAATATATATACTTTATATGGTCAGAGATAACTCCTTCTATGCGTTGCACACTTCTGACCAAAATTAATATACCCTTTTTGCAAGGGTATAAAAATGGTCGAGTTGTATATTAAAATATTTTGCATTGTAAGCAGTGCAAGGGCGAATTTGGCCGGTGGAGCGCTAAAGTGCACACACATAAGAGTAAGCGAGATAGCATACGTTAGAAATCGCGCATACGAAAGAAATTTAATATATGTATGTATGAATTCAGTTTTATAAATTCGAAGTAATTTTTTCCCTGGATGCATGGTATATCCGGCGACTTACTTACTTTATCTATATATTAAATATTTCGTTCTCTCTCTCTCTCTCTATTTATTTGTAATTTGCATGGCATCTATTTAATTTAGTGGTCAGATCCGGCTGATTGTGACAAATAGGCAATGAAAGTTTCTATTGTAAAATCCCTTTAATTAGGTAGTAATTGTATTTGCAATTGTGTTCTTCAATTGGTTTATTCTTCTCTTAGTTATTTGTTGTTAGTTCGGCTGCATATTATTACATTTTTAAACCTTATTTTGGATTCTCTGCTGTTTTAAGTTGGAGTTGTCCTTTTGGCGATATCACCGACAGAGAGGAGTGTTTATAAACATCGTTAAATATTTCGTTTTATTTAGAAATTTGACACCACGCTAAATATAAAATGACACATAATATTGTCAATTTGAGTCCGAAATGTAACCAATACAATCTGCAATAATAAGGAGAAAGGACGTTATTCCTCTGCTTACAACAAATTGTGAGTTACTGGTACTTACCGATTCCACCGAACAAGGGCTTTTGGTATTGTCGCCAGGGGATCGTTTAAAAGGAATTGTCGTATTCCGCGCAAGTACTGCTGTAGAAATAGATCCCAGTCCAATTGCCGCATGTCAAAGAAAAATATGTCCTTATCAGTTTTTTTCATTCGGGACCAAACATTTTGAACGTTGTGAACTTGAAAGTTCCATTCACGTAGTGAGAAATATGAAATTACTGTCATAAAACGGTGTATCTTTTTATAAGTTTTCATCAATCTAAAACAAAAAGAGGATCGAGATCTGACCTGACATTCATCGTGTGATTTTGTTGACTTACTGGGGCTTTTTGCCAAAGCATAAGCAAGCGGTATCAAACATTAGAGCGGGCAAATAATGCAGGAATAATACAGCCAAACCATGCACCATTCTATTCGGTGTATTGGAATAACAAAGATACCAAATGGATTTCATTGTTGGATACATTAGTCCATACTTTGTGGTCTTGGATGTGAATTCGCCCCAGGTGAGTTGATTCTCTAGCGCAGTGCAAAAGTTATAGATCGGTATGCTTAAAGCATCCGACCTGAAAACACAAAATTAAAAGACGAAAATTCCAGCGGAATCCTTAAACTTGAATTTACTGACCTACGTCTTTCATAAATATCCCAAGCGGAAGCTATTAAGCTATTAACACACATATCAACTGGCACCATGTTCGCCACGGCATGTGGGTCACAGCGTAGGGTTCTTAGGATCTATAAATGATGACAGAATTATATTTTTGAATTGGATATCGTATTGAAGGGAGGATTTATTTACTCCGGTGGCAGCTGCTGCAATTGCCCCCGTGGGTCCATAAAAGTTATCGATCCATCCGCTCACTGGTTCTTGGTAAGTTGAAATCACTATCCCTGGTCGAAACACGCCAACTGGTAAAGTTGCGCCAAAAGTTCTTATAACATCTTCTGCTACCGCTTTTGTAAATGTGTAAGTATTCGGCCAACTTCCCAGTAATCTGCAATGCAATCAACATGTTTATTACCAATTCCACACCGATTCACGGATATCGTACATGGGCGTTACATGCTCAAAAAGCTTATCCGGAATGCACTCAGTCATTAATAAAAGGCTTTCCACATTCGTTCCATTTGGTATGGGGTAAAATTGTTCATCAATATTTTTGAGCGGACACTGAGTGTATGCAGTTGACACATGTACCACGCTTTTTAAATTCTCCATATTTCTGCAAAGCTTCATAGTCTCATATGCCCCACTCACATTGATCCGCAAAGCAGTTCTAAGCTTCTCATCGAAACGAACTGTCGCCGCCATATGGAAAACAATATTTATGCAGCTCGTCAGTATGCTCCTGTCGCTTGAACTCAACCCCAATCCCGGCTTTAGACTGTCGACGGCAATATAGACGGATATACAGTAATGATTTAAATGTTTATTTTTGTTTCTCAAGTTTTACCAGTCACCAGGAATCCCTTGTATAAGAAAACGAATTTTAGGATTTGTTTTGTTGAACACCTGTTGATAATTACTCCTAATTACCGTAAAAATTTACTGCAAAAACCTGTGAATATTTACCGGATCCTTGAATATTTCCTCCAATCGCATATCCATAGTCTTGTTTTGTTTGGTTCGTACGAGTATATAGATCGCGTTGATTCCGGGGCACGATGTAAACAATTTGTAGAGCAAAACTAAAAAATGAAAATTATTCAAAGCGTACAATTGTAGTAACCTAAGTACATCACTTACTTTTTCCTAGAAAGCCAGTAGCTCCTGTAATGAAAACATTTGCTCCATAGAAAAAACGCTGAATATCGGATAGTGATTCATCGCGCATAAAGTTAGTTTTCGTTCTCGTCATATTTGATTCCTTAACGAAAATTTATAATTATAATGATTATAATATTAATGATAGGGAGAAGCATCTCAGAGTTACATGACCTCTCGGAATTCTTTTATCGGAAGCTCAAATAACGAATAAAAATACCACAGAAGCTATCTTTTGCTTTGCCGAAGTTCATAGATCCTATTATTTAATTATTAATGTAATTTTTCGTATTCTTATTTCACCCCTTAAAATTGAACGCCTTCATGTCCGCCTTCATGTCCGCCTACATGTCCGTCTGTCCGCCCGTATCAACACCTAGATCTCGGGAACTAAGAGAACTACCAAAATTTAAATGTAGACACTCACATAAGAGTGAGCGAGATAGCATATGTTAGAAATCGCGCATACGAAAGAAATTTAGTATATGAATTTAGTTTTATAAATTCGAAGTAGTTTTTATACCATGCATCCATAGGATGAAATGGTATATTATAGTCGCCAAAATGTATGTATGGGAGAAGGAAGCTTTTCCGACCCTATAAAGTATATATGTTCTTGGTCAGTATCAACAGCCGAGTCGATTGAGACATGTCCGTCTGTTTGTCCGTCTGTAGGATCATCGAGATCTCGGAGACTATAAGAGCTACAGCTACCAAACTTGGCATGTAGACTCGTTTGCTCTGCAGGTATATCGAGTTTATTTTTTTTTCCGACCCGAATTAAATTATAATTTCTTCGAATTATAAAATCATAAAAAGAGACTAAAACTTCAAAAAAACAGTGTATAAAACAGTAGGTAAGGAAACTTGGCTACTTTTCACGCGCAACGGTATGGACATGGGAATCGGGGTGGAAATGTTCCGATAAATAAATTCAACTTTGATGGACCTGATGATTTTAATTATTAATTGTGACGTGTCTTACTAACTTAATTTACCTTGAAAATTCAAGTCTGGTTAACTATACAATTTTTATCTTCAAAATATATTGCAGAAAGCACTATAAAAAGATTTTAATTTTTTTTTCTAAACTGAGTTGGTTGGGCACTTTCACTTCGTTTGTGCTTGGACAAACCGGATATTCAATATTTTTAGACACAACAACAGGTCCAGGTCGTTACCGGTCAATGCAAGTGGATTCACTTTCGCTGGAATGTGTTGGGACTAGGCTACGAATTCAATGGAAATTTTAAAGTAAAATAGTATTACCAGATAATGATAAATACAACATAAATAACTATAAATAAGAGGAAACAAATATAAACAAATATGATGAACAAATATAAACAATGATAAACAAATATATTTTAAGTGTACAACTCAATATATATTTAAGTCCGATACCAGGACACTGTGATTATTAAACTTACGGTTGCAGTTTAGATTAGTGAACTTGTGGGAAAACGTTCGACTTCATGCAAAGACGCGCGATGACTAAATGGTGAACGGCTGAGACTGCAGCCTGCTATTGTCATACACACAAAGAGTGAATTACATGCTCTCTTCACAATCTTTCAAGAGGTAGAGTCCGAGTCTGACGTAATGTTGATTTTGTTAAACTCCAGTACTAGCAGACATAGTCATCTGTTCGTAGGCAGAGACAGATTCTAATGTTATTGCATATTATTTCATGTAAGCTTGTTACTCAGTACTGTTAATGTAATATTTTTATTATAGCTGTTTATTATAAAACATCATCTACAGTTATCAGCATATTTTTGTAGAGGAAACTGCAAATATCGTCTAATAAAATCGTATATTTCTTTTCATTAACTATATTGTTTTCCCCGTCATACAATAGAAGTTCCGAATCCGGAACTTGAATAAGTAAATTTACTACACACTTACAGGTTATCAATTGTATTGTATTGTACAGTACTATAGTATATTAATTTTTGAAAAAACTTCATATTAATAATGTCAAAAAAGTTGAGCGTTTGATAATGTACTTATAAGTTATAACGTATGACGCTCGCAATAGAATAAAACATTTTTTAATTGAAAAGAAAATAAAATATTTTGAAAATATCATCATGTCTACAAAAATATTACAAAACTAACATAAAATTTTTTAAAAATGGGGAAAAAAGGCTCCCATTACAAACATATTGCGTAAGTTTGGTAAATGTAACAAATACCAAATATAACAAAATATAAATGCTTCTGTGTAATAACCTTTATCTACACGCCATTGCACTACACGTATACATATGAATTTTTTTGTATGACAGCTTTATGATATAGTCATCCGATTTTGATAAAACTTGACAGGACTATAATTTATTATGTGCAAATGTTATTTACCAAAATTGGTGATGATAGCAAAAGAAACAAAAATATACTGATCTAAAACTCTATTTTCGACCGATTCTATTGAAGCTATATGACGTCGTCCGATCCGGATGAATCTGAGATATGCAATGCCCGCAGTATAAGTATGCAAGACTTCGTGCAAAATTGCTGTTCTGTAGATTTAGCGGTCTAGGAAGAGAAGCTGTTGATCCAGACAGACAAACAGACAGACAAATCTTCCGAAGAGTAGGATACATAAATTTATACTAAACTTCTACGGATACTACTTGGTCAAAACTGGAGAATCCGCGCCTAATGATTACGTTCTTACTACATCATAATGAATTACTTATAACTAAAAGAAGGTATTTAGCTATTATATAAAAACAATTCACACTGACGCATATTAAAGCCAACTTCAAATGAAAAGTTGTCTCCCGCCATTATATTAACTTCATTAGTGCCATCGCTAAGTAAAGATATTCGTGCCGTTAAACTTGTGTAGATAATGCAGCATCTACATGACGAACGTGAAAAACTGTTGGTTAAATGGCATCTGGCGGAAAATTCGAACAACATGTGAAAGTTGGCCACACGAATAGACTCAGAGGTCCCTTGAAAGCTGTTGCCAAAGCATTAACATATTTGAAATCTATCTCTAAACGGGAAAGGATTGCAGATTAGGACGATACATTTTTCGAAAATTACTGATTTTTTAAGATAGATTTGGGGTGTCATGGTCAGTTCTTTGTTGGAATTCAAATCGCAATTCTTTCTTCGGTCGTGGCCATTCATTGGGCACATGCGCACTACGAGAATATTAATGAGCACATACAACATGCATTTGGTTCTCTCAATATTCTCGTTGTCTCTGACTGTCTAGTTGGACGCCGCATTGGAGAATCCATTTTTAGAACGATTTCGTTTGTTTTCTAAGCAGAAATGGGGATGTAGAAGTGGGATTGCCAATTTTAAATTTAGTCTAAAGGTACTCGCTTTGCACAACGCACCTACCATTCTGTCATCATTCGGTTGCGTGTTGGGAGCTTCAAAAAAATATGTATGTGCATTATATATGTATGTGTAGATATAGATAGACATATATGTATATGTAAATACCTATCCGCATCCGCTTAAAGATTGTGTAATACTCTTCGACCCGTACCCGTAACATTAGCGCAAAAATATTCATAGAATTGTGTAATTTCTGCACCACCTAAAATGACAAAATCAGGCACAATTTGGTTGGTTTTACTTTGACGAGGACGAGACTCCGAGCAACGTCACAACAAACAAGATGGAAAACGGAGAGTAGACAATAACGACGACATCGGTTTATTCATTCATGTGGTATTTTCTTGTATTTTTAGTCTGCATTGAATTCCAAAGGTGGCTGAATATGTTTAAAATCTCACTCAATATGCCAAGCACGACCCACCTCCGTTTTCTCTTGCCCTCCCATTTATTAGGTTTAGCAATGGAGCTAGAAGATCCTAGGAATTTTATCGGCAATTGATATCTGAATCTGTTTACATGTTTATTTCAGGTTCTAATATTTGTCGCTGGAGTACACATCCAGGCAATAAACAATTCAATGATAAAAAGACTGCCCAAGGTATGTTCATACCAGATACTTTAAGAAGCTGTATGATCGAGACGGACGTATCTTCTTATTTACAAACATCATCGACGGGACAGGTAATAAATTGTGAATTAAACATGTTACTATATACCATATCTGTATCTGTACATGCTTAGGTATTTAAATGGGGTTCTAATTGTACTCTCAGCGTATTATCCAGGGCAAATACGGAGTACGAGTATTGAATTTCCAGATCCAGCTGATTTGTATTAACCACCTCCCGCGACAACTAATTTTACCAGTTCTAATAAAACTTCACTAATTCTATCGTTAGGTATGATTGAAATTGCTCCGGATGTTTAGGAAACAAACGTGCATACCATAGTCCATCAAAAATTAAACATAATTTAAATGTAATTAAAATTTTAATAATAATATTTGGTTTTCAAATTTAAATCTTGATGTCTCTGTGTTGAATATATGTATGTATACCATAATTTTTACAAAATTTCCTCACACCATCATCAAAATCCACGATTGCATCTTACTGTTATCCACTGTTATCCTGTTCCAGTTCCATCTTCACTTCCATGCCCATTGCAAAAGTGTTTCTCACAGGGAATGATACCGAAACAAATTTTCGTCCTAGTAACAAATGGTTGAATGGTTTTCCCTAGCAACCCCAATTAAAGTTGAGAACCAAAATATTATTATTTACCTTTCTTAAGAACGGTAGATCTCACCGGAATTTATTTGGGTATCATTCCCAGTCTCTTAGAATATTACTACATATGATTTATGTATGTACTTTTGTATGTTTGTGTGTTTGTATCAATGTACGTGCGTATGTATGTCAGTAGGATGGATTTACGGAAGTATGATGGTATCAGGTTCCGTTAGCAAACTTCATTACAAACAACGCTATCTATGTATTTGTTCAATACAAAGGCAAAGATCTACGAGAAATATTGTTAAATCGTAGTTATGGTATTGATAATTATTTTTATTGTGATCCAGTATCATTCTTTTTTAACTTCTTGTGCTCCTACTCCTTTAAAAATACAAAATGATAGTATGAAAAGTTCGCCCAGTATGTACAAAATATGATAATATTAAAAACTTCCGCAATGTTGGAAAAGTCTTCCAAATTTAAAGCAAACATATCACACTTACGTGATGGTTTAATCAGCATAGTTTGAAAAAATTGAAAAAGATCTCTCATATCATCATAGCCGGTACAGCAGGCCCCCAGGGTAGCGAGTCTGCCTTGGAGGTGAAAGCACTGGGTTCAACCCCGCTGCGTGATAAAAATTACAATTTGTAAATAATTGTGATTTACCTCTCATGTTATGTAATATTATTCACCCAATTTACCTATCGTCCCCTGTGGACAGATTGTAAATAAAATACCAATAAAAAAAATAATATCATCATAGTTTCATAAAAAAGGTCTGTCCAATACAGTCACAAGCAAAAAAGATCTATAAGTAAATTGAAAGATTGCACTGCTCATATTATATTATTAACCGAATAATAATAATATACTAAGCAATATAAAATAATTAGCAACTAAAACATGCAAATAAAAATAAAGTCAGATTTTATTCAAATTTGGAAAACTCTTACAAATATAAAATTTGACTGCAATCGCTGGAAAAGCAAACTGATATTCTTCCGATCGTCTATAGCTATGCTATATGTTATAAATAAATATGTATAATTCACAAAGTCGTAGTTGACTACTCCAATTTTTATTAGGGTATTAGAAAATACTTTCATATTTTTTTGATCTACTTAGCGAACTTTTGATATTTCCCACATAATTACACTTGATTTGTCTGCATCACATCATCCTGCTCCTACTTGTACATGTACATTTCGTTCTTTCCTTATCTGAATGCTTGATGATAATATAGTGTTTGCTGTTCATATAATATCTATCAATATTAATTTAAATCGTTTTAATGTATATTCCATGGAACAAAAACGCAAATGAAAGGATTTACAATTGCATTTACTTATTCAGTGCTCAAGTCGATTATTAGTAACATTAATCAAGTTTGCCATAAACATGGCGAGTTCGTATGTTCTTAAACAAAACGTACTCTTATCTCATTGTTTGTCCTGAGCCTTTTTCCTAGTGTATAGAATGCTTATTGTGAATGCTTTAATTTGCTGATTGAGGGATCAAATACGCGACAAAATATATGAGATGCCTATTCTTTTCTAATGTAGGATGAATTTCACCCCTTCATTGAGGCGCTACTGCCCTACGTCAAGTCATTCTCATACTCCTGGTTCAATTTGCAAGCAGCTAAGCGTAAATATTACAAAAAACATGAAAAGCGCATGTCGCTGGAAGAAGAAAGACATTGCAAGGACGAATTACAGGTGCGGTCCTAAAAAGGTTCTAGCTTCACGAACAGAATATTGATCAATGAATTGATCATTTCAGAATGAGAAGACAGAGGTAAAACAGAAATGGGCTTCACGTCTGCTGGGAAAACTACGAAAAGATATTACGCAGGAGAGTCGGGAGGATTTTGTTCAATCGATAATCGGAAAACGTAAATCAATTTGCGTTCTGTCCAATCCGGACCAGAAGGGCAAAATGCGTCGTATAGATTGCTTACGCCAAGCGGACAAGGTGTGGAGACTTGACTTGGTTATGGTCATATTATTCAAGGCCATTCCTCTGGAAAGCACCGATGGAGAACGCTTGGAGAAGAATCCAGAATGCCTACATCCTTTGCTTTGCGTAAATCCATACCACATAAATGTCTCTGTGCGAGAACTAGACCTGTACTTGGCCAATTTCATAAACACACATAACTCGACTATTAATCAGCATCCATCAGCGATTCCCAGATCTCCCCAGTTATCCCTATTTTCGCATCGTGGCGGAAATCACTCGTCTGTGGAGAGAAAGGACGACAGCGATGGCATTGAAATGAAAAACGAACTTCTACGGCACAATCCCTACAACGGAGTAGTGTGCAATGACATCATCCTAGCGACGGGGGTTTTCTCATCTCAAGAGCTTTGGTCACTGTCTAAAGGTGAGCCCCTTGCGAACCCCTTTCCCGTCTCCGTGCTAACGAATCGAAAGTTTTCCCAAATATCACAGATTCAATTCTAGATGAAGCAAGCAGCAATAGTCTGCACTCGAACATCATCAAGAGGGAAAATATGGGAGCAGCGTACGACTGCAATACATATCATCTGACTTCTGATTCCCCTATGCCCGGAAGTGTTCAGAATATAAGCCAGACCGGTGCTGGCGTTGTGGCTGGAACTATTGTTGGCAATCCAATTTCTGGTGTTTACAGCAGTAAGTTAATGCTGACATTTCTTACCAGTGCCCACGTATTCCCTAATTATTCTACAGTTGACTTTGTAGACCAAAGAAATGGGTCGGGCGAGGCTTGCAAAGTGGACCACAGCAGCTCGCCGCCCCTTGGAAACGTATCGTCGCGTCCAAGCACGTCGACCACCGAGAATTGTGCCAGCAACAATTCGACTGGGGAGTCGACTCCCACGTCGGACTCGGTCATTTCGCTGCATCGCTATACTTCATTGAACAGCAGGCCGTTGTCACAGATTCGCACATCTGAGGGTAAGGCATGAAGAACGAATAGCTTGAAAATTCTTCTGAAATAACAAAAATTTTTCCTCGCTCAATATTAGGAATAATACATCATAACTGCTCCGCATTACTGGCAACCTCTGCGAGCCCAGTTAACACATTGTACTATCCTCAGCACTGCAGCAACTCACGTCCGTCACCCACAACAGCTGCTGGACCAGATGATGACCAGGGCCAGCACCACCACCACGCCGAAAAATATTCGACTGAAGCGGAAACCCATGATATATCTGATTTCGTGACTTATGTTTGCCAAGATGCTGGGCACTCCACAGCAATTACGGCGGCGAGCTCCGTGGACAATCATCCGTTTCAGCACTCTCATTCGCACCCGCATGCGCATTCTACACACTCGCATGGTCACACTCCACACTTTCAAATCCATCAGCAGCTGCGCAATTCAAAATTGGCATCTGCATCGCCACACTATCAAATGTTGCCACCCATGCTTCCGCCTATGGCCCGGCCCGTGGCCATTATACGATCTAGTAGCGATCTAGCAATGGTTCAGTCACCACCACCATCATCCGACTCCTCCGTGGCAAGCCAGTGCATACCAAAAAGTGCCTTGGATGACGACGAGAACAGAAACTCCAATACAAATACGATTGAAAGCACAAATAGTCCGATTCCGCTTCCACTTAACACCGACACCGGAGCACATAACGCCAGCTGCACCCCTCTCGTGGTAGCAGCCGTTTCACCCACGCAAACACAGTCCCAGGAAGCAAGTCCTCAAGTGTGCATTGAAACAGGCCGATGCAAAATATCACCGGGTTCCGCCAGCTCCAGTTCCTTGACACGGATTGCTGCACCAATGTATCCTACATCAAATGGTCGGGAGTTCTTCAATCATTTTCATTCCCAGCCAACGTCTGTAAGTTGTCTTTAGCTGCCCTTCTAAAGCATTCAAATCCTACACCAATTGTGTGACATTTGTATGTATTCAAAATTGACAATGTATGTATTTATTGGATCTAGACATGCCAGTCCGACCGTCTGCCCGTTTGTATAAACACTGAGTTTATATTGGGATGGACTCGCGTAATACTATGTACACAAATCAAGTGTATGTTAAAATTTAATTAATTGCCACGTCCCAGTAATTCGAAAAAAAAGAGTTACTAGCGCATTAAATTACATTTGATTTATCGTGTTTTAATTGAAACACCGATTAATACATATATATCGAACGGAATAAAAAAAACATGGTCTCCTGGTTAATATAGTGTTTTGTTATTATGTAAGATATGATATGCTATTTATCAGAAGATCTGAAATGTATTTTTTATTTAATTTTAAATTGCTTTATATATTCACAGCTGCTTGGATACGCTGGATCCATCTCAACCATGTCTGGTGTTATAAGCCCAACAAATTTAAGCCTCTACTCTGCCCCAACTATGGCTGTAACCTCTGCTCATCGTCCTGGTACGCGGACCCGATGGAACGAAGACGAGCTCAACATAATTCCACACTCTGTATCTAGTACAAATATAGAAAATACGCAGGTTATACTTATGGAAGATTGTAAGTAAAATTTTGCTATTCTAAAATTTAATTGAAACTAATTTTATACATATAGACATTTGCTTACCTCCAGCAGTCAATATTGAAATAAATTGGTCCTTGAGTTTAACAAGTATCGATATCCTTACCTTTGAAAAACAAACGTTTGGCAGAAGCATCTCTTTTTAAAAATCTAGAGTATTCTTAAGTCATTTTGATGAGCTGAATTTAAATCGGAATCAAGTCGCTCATTCTAATAAGTATTATTCTTGGTTGTATTATACTTATTACATGCATAGTAGTTCCCACAATAACGATTGCTCATCAAAAAGGCTTTGGTTTGGAAAACGTTCCAAAGCTTTTTGAAC
The DNA here is from genome assembly GCA_018150735.1 of Drosophila sp. 14030-0761.01. Lineage (NCBI taxonomy): Eukaryota > Metazoa > Arthropoda > Insecta > Diptera > Drosophilidae > Drosophila > Drosophila sp. 14030-0761.01. Next base: position 1,063,661 of record JAECWO010000106.1, on the reverse strand, counting down.
TAGTCTGGATGTTATATTCTTAAAATGGTTCGAGGTTTGCCTTAAGTAGGAATTGTTAGTCTAGCAAAGCTAATATACATATGTAGTAATTTATTTTTATACAATGCACCCAATGGGTGGAAGGAAGCATTTTCGACCCTATATACATACATACATATATATACATATATTCCATATAGCATGTATTAGCTATCGAGGCTTGCTCATATAATATGTATAACAAAGTAGTTTTTGATGAAAGGTATATCTAAGTCGATGCGTCGAGATACTTTGTTAATTTTTATAGAGCTCTAATTTGTTTTTAAACACCTTATCAAAAGTCTATCTATGGCATCTTCGGCAAAGAGTGGGGAAAATTGAGCGGAGCATTTTTAATAATTTTATTTAATTTATTTTCCTAAGCAATTTTATCATTCGTGTTTTTTTATAAAATATATTTTTCATTTTTCCTTTTATTTGCAGCAAGTCGTTACATCGATGAGTACTCAACTAATCCAAATCGTGACTATGTCTCATGATCCTACGTCAAGACATTGTGAAGCGGACTTATAATTATACTCTTTAGGCTTGGGCATGCCAAACTATTCACTAATTATATAAGATTTGAATATAAGTAATTAGAGATACTTCCCTATACCACATATGCAGATATTCAAGTTAATTTCTATTCATACATTCATACAAGTGGACATGCCAGTGGCGGACATATTGGGTAAATCTGGAATTGTACTAATACTTATTTGCCGAAAAGGCTCATTTGTATATTTTCTGTTTACGGTTATTAAAATACTTTTAGCGTCTATTTTCGAAATGTCCGCCACTGATAAACATATACCAGGTCCAAATCCTTAACCAGTATATTGGTATATGCCCCTGAACGAGAAAATATTACACTAAAATAGACTGGGGCCAAATCGGGGTCCTTAAGATAAACCCGTTTTCCGCTATAAATCAAAAACAGTTTGAATTTGACCCCAAATAGACATATACATAGGAAATTTGGATGCGTGCATAAATTTGTATTTAAAGAGGATATGTTCTCTCTGAACTTTGGTCAAATATCTTTCTTTATTTCTAGTTTATGATCGCACCAGTCAATCTTTTGTTAAAGTTATATCCGAATGTTTGCTCAGATCAAATTTGGAATTCATTGGTGTGCAATTCTCTATATTTTCCATTGCAAGGTTCTATATAGATGCCAGGTCCCGGTCCGACTGATGTGCTATGGAAAATACTGAGAATTCAAATTATTATTTAGTAAACGGAGAAGGCTTTTCTTTTTCATATGAATAGTGAATAACTGTAAAGACTTAATATCTGATATAAGAACTACACGGACAATAGTAGATTAATTTAAAAACCTATAATGAATCTGAATCGAATTCGAATCAATCGCTTTAAACATGGCAAAACCAATTAAATCATGAATTCAACATGAATTCTGAATTGGATCTCTAAATATTCAATTTTAAGGATTAATTTCCGGCTAACCGACTTCAGCCAATTCACTTTCTGTTTCTTTTTACATTTTTGATTTCATTTTCGTTCTGTTTTGAAAAAATTCAAGATCCAGTTATAAGAAGAATTAAAAATAACTTTTTAGCTCAATAATAATGAAGACACTGTCGGTTAGGGTTTGATTGCCGGTTCTGGCCTTCTGTAAAAGTTTCCTAGTCTATATAATAGATAATAATAACCGAATCAGGATAGAAATGTGCCTACATATGTACATGCTCAGCATAGCCAAAATTTGGTCGGTTTGCGGCTATATACATACTTAACAAAGTGACACCTTTTTATTGATTCTCGTTGATATGTAAATATTCATCATAAATATTGGAACAAATTTTTGATGAGAATCACTTACCTAATGCATTCGTACATATGTATGCACAAGCAAATCTTATATACAATTCATAGAATTAGTATTCAAATAGACCTTTTGGATTGAATAGGGTAACTAAGTATACCAAGCAAATATGTAAATATGTGTGTATATACACATACATACATATATGGATACTATAATATACAATGTATAACGTATTTTTGGCAAATTTTCAATGTGTTGATATCAATAAGCCCAGGACAGGAAAATTTTACACGCTTTCATTGATTTTTGGAATATGGTCCTAACTCTCTCCGACGTAGCTGTTCGGCTCTTTCTATACTAGACTTCTCTTTTAACAATTTTGACAAATGCCTGATTTATTATAATCAGTCCGATCAGGCTATTATGGCGTATAGCCCCACATTCGATCAGGAAAAACTGTTTGAGATGCAATAATATCACTCAGTTTTAAGTAGGTCCACACAGTGACTCTTTCCAATTTGGAAATATTTGATTCAATTCGATTAGACAATTATATCATAAAAGAACCTTTAAAAAAAATGGGTTGCGAAAAACATTTCAACTACGTGTTGCAGAATAATCTGCTAACATATAGACAAGTCAACGGAAACTGCTCAAATGTTATGCATAGTGCAAGGCGGTTACATTTTTAGGCCGGTGCTCATTGATATCTGCAAAAGTTGCAAAAATTCCCATCCTATGTATACATAGATAAGAAGGAAACACATAAAAAAGAGTAATATTTTAACCATGTATTAGTACAATAATAGCTATAAGAGAACGTAAATGGCAACGGGCATGTGCAAAAACGAAACAATATAATAATAATATTTATAGTACGTTTACGAATTGGCTGTGAATATAATCTTATGCTAATGCTAAAAATGTAATTTAGTACCATACTCCATACTGAGGAACACATTTTTCTTTCCCGAATGGCGCCAGCGCCAAATAGAGAAGATATGAGGTCGTTAATCAGCCTCCGGGGTTGCACAGGGAGCTCCAACTGTCAACATTAAAACCTTTCAATTACATTTTTGGGATCAGTTTTATTTGATTCATTTAATTATACTAAGTATAAATGGCATAATGACAAAACTTATCAGACTTATCACAAATCGGAGAAAAACAAAGTTGAGATTGCAAAACAATTGACTTCATTACTTTACACATAACATCCATGAAAGAATATGTATATCTTTTGGCACTAGAGCCATTCGGAAGGAAAACGATGACCTGATATTCGTTGCTCAGTGTTACAAGTGCTTATTATTAATGCCTATTTATAAATATTATTATATTTATAAATATATATACATGTATATATATATATATGTATATACATATAATACATATATTATTATTATATACTAAGACGAATTACATATTTAAATAAACAATGAGCAACAAGGATACGATGGATTGAAGGGTATATTTGTCAGAAATAACGTAAAGATATAGATCTAGGCTAGTACTAAAAATAGTACTTAAGATAAAATAGTCGTAATTTAGTTCTGCATGGGAATAGACATAACCGCGCCTATACTTGGCATTGCTTTCTAATTCAATTTCAATTTCGCCTCGAGCTGGGTATCAACTGCTGTCGTTTATAAAGAGGTTTTTTTCTTATGGGTGCAGACAACGGTTGAGTTTGCAATCCGTTGGACATATTACTTGAGTTTCTCTCAAAATCTGCCGTCTTTGCACTTAATGTCGCCCCTCCGATATTTGAGATGCTTGGAGGTAATTTGGGTTCCGATGGCGCCAGAGTCTGTATATTTCGGCCTACACGTAGAACAATATGACAATTTCGGTTGCCTTAATAATACAACGTAATCAGATTCCACAAAATTTACCTTTAGTGGCCACTAGCGACTGCTCCGGCTTGGAGATTTGCAGGCTTGCTGAAAAAACATTGGAGCTTTCTAGTAACATTGGTGTAGATTGTCGCCTGCTATTGCCTTTTTTGAAAGTTTCCTCATTATTAATTATGTTTTCATTCACAATATTGGCGCCAGTCGATCCATACCTAGATATACAAACATACATCATCCACCGAAAACAAAACTTAACAAATTATATCTTAACTTTACCACTTTGGTTCCTTCGGAGATTCAACAATTTCATCAGAGGAACTAGCTTGATCACTGCATTGTATAGCTGATTCTTCCACATGGTGAAGTTCCCTAAGAATAAACAAAAGAGTAAAAACGAAATTCCTATAAAACAATCAACAATTGGCATATCTTACCATTCAGTGTCCTGCGTTTTTCTAGTAATTAAATCGTATAATGTTTCCGGACACGTGTCCAACATTTGTGAGTAAACCAAGTCGAGAATATCACTTGGAACTTTAAAAATTTCTTCATAATGATCAATCATGGTTCTGAATGGAAAATAAACAAATATTTAGAATTTTACAGATTAAATCCGATCCGGCTTACTCCTACAGTGTATTAATGTCTGCTCCCGTATAGCAAAATTCTATAAGAAGAATTTAACAGGAACATAGAAACGAACGGAACGAAAGCTTCAGTCAATATTATTAGGGTTTTTATACCCTTGCAGAGGGTATTATAAAATTGGTCAGATGTTTGTAACGCAGAGAACGAATCGTTTCCGACCCCATAAAGTATATATATTCTTGATCAGCATGAGAAGACGAGTTGATATAGCCATGTCGGCCTGTCTGTCTTCTACTTTACGAACTAGTCCCACAGTTTTAGAGCTATGGTTTTCAAAGTTGGTATATAAGCTTTTCTATACCCTAGAATGCACATCTGCACATTTTCAAAAGGATCGGATTACTATATCATATAGCTGCCATAAAAATACAAACAACTAAATTAAATTAAATAAATTCCTAATTAAATATTAAACAACTGCAAGAGTATACAAACTTTGGCATATCTGAAGTTAGCTTCTTTGATATTTTATTATAAGATATTTACATACATATATATGTACATATTTTAGTATAATAAACTTGGTCAGGTCCGTATGTTTCTATGCAATCTTTCAGTTGTTGAGCTATCTGAATGAAACTTCGAATTACATTTTTTTTGTATGCAGAACAGTCGCCGGAATCAGCCGAATCGGAAAACTATATCATATAGCAGCCATAATAACAAATTTGCGACAAAAAAAAAGAAGTAAGAAAAACCTTTTTGTTTCTTGAGCTAAAAAAAGTAAGTCGCCGGGCTGACTTGGATATTACATGCATCAGGTAAAAAGTCTTATATTAAATTTATTTTAAATGCTATCTCGCTCACTCTTATGTGGACACGAGCACTTAAGCGCCCTGACCAAATCGATGATTTCCACCATATGCTCTTTTTTGTGTGCATCTGCCTTGTACCGCTTTGAGAGAAAAACGTTTCTATGTATTACTGATATTTGGTGGGATGATAGATGTGCCAAACTAAATTACAATACGATAAATATTTCGGGTGAAAATCGAATTTATCGAATTTCGGAGGCGGAAAGGGGCGTGGCGAAAATTTGAAATAAACTTGATCTGCGTGCATACTGCACACATCTATTCAAATACGATACCTCTAGCTTTTATAGTTCCCGAGATATGGGGGGGGCTCAAAATATTGTTTCTTAAATAGCGTGGGCGGAAGGGGGCGTGGCAAAAAAAGAAAAAAACTTAATCAGCTTAGACATTAAACGAGTCTACATGTCAAATTTTATAGTGGCTGAGATCTAGGCACTTTATTGGACGGACAGACGGACATGGCTATATCAATTTCTCTTCTAATGCTGATCAAGAATATATGTATATACTTTATATTGTCGGAAAGGTTTCCTTCTGCCTGTTACATACATACATTTTGGCGACTTTAGTATACCATTTCATCCTATGGATGTATGGTATAAATATTCTTATGAAACAAACTTATTTGTTTTGCAAAGAATCTAAGCCAAATTTGGTATATACGTATATTATACGTCATATTTATGCATTTCACAAAGGCCTAGCGGCGTGAAAGGGACAGAAATAGTTTGGAGTAATTAGTTTGGACCATTAAAAGGTGTCGTGGCACAGCTCTTACCTTATCACATTAATAGCGTCACTCATGTTTTCCTGTTCTTTAGATTCTGCAGTATTTGGCGTTCCACCCCGCAAAATATTGGGTGCAAAAACTGTGGACAAGTTACTGCTATCCATTTTGTTGCCGGTCATCTCCATGCAGCCCCCTTGGTCCTGTACATCATCGCTATGGGCGGCAACGTTAGCTAGGAATCGCAGCAAAACGAAAAGCGTATCCCTGTGCGGAATAGGTAGTAGTTTTATTAAATGCGAAATACCCTCCAGCTGTAAACGACGATTTCGTATTCCTGATAGAAATATACAAAATAAATAAAAGAGAATTAGTGTACCATACAAATACTTACTTTGAGTCTCCAAAAAAGTTGTGTAAAGGTGATTACAGAGAAGGGGCTCCGGAAGATCACGTAAAAATTCCTTCAGCAAGGTAGCGACATCATGCGGGCATGTGTTTTCTGGAATACGCATCTGACAGCTCCTATCGAACTCTTCCCGCAACTGCCCAAAAAGAAATTACAAGTTTTATAAAAGTGTTATTGCTATTCACCAATCCTTACTTGCTTCACACGTTTCCTAGATGTGCTGACCCGGAAGATGCCGACCTTCTGCAGTCCATGTTCCTCCAAATATTCTATACAATTTAATATGAAAACAGGTACATTTAGACCAGAGGACGATGCCGGTCTGATGTTTTCGACGTACAACGATTTTTCGTAGTTCAGTTCACTATGCCTCATATCAAATTGACTCTGGGACATTTGCATGGATGCCGTAGATGTCGGTTTCTTCAAGTTGGTGAAGTCGTCATTACAACTGAATTCCAATGACTTAGTGGGCAAGCTTTCGCATGATCGGACCTACATGTAAATTGAAATTTATAAATGTCAAAAAAGCTAACTTCGGCTATGCCGAAGTTTGTATACCCTTCAGCCCATTTTATTCTAAAAAATTTTTTTTCTATGCTTTTCCAATAACGCAATACTTTAAATACACAAAAATTTGTCAACGACTTTTGTGGGATTCAAACTTGCGTCTATTCGCTTAATAAACAAAAAAAAATCGCAAAAAAAATCTTTGTCGCGAACGAGATTCGAGCCTGCACCCTTGGTTTCGTCTTATCCACTAAGCCACCGCACCTCAATTGTTCCGTTCAGTATCGCCAAGTTCTAAGCTTGCCAAGACAATGTAGCTATTGACATATTTACACACACAGCAATCACAATTTTGACACATATGTACATATATGTGCTTTACTGCTTATGCGTGTGTATATAGGCAAATTTTATATCGTCGAAATCAGGCGTTGGTATATGATGTAATGCATATATATTTATGTACGTAATCAGTTTGGATAAGATTCTTGAAGAAATAGAGAAGTTATTCGCATTTAACGTTTGTATTTGTATTTGTATTTGAAAATCGCAGATGTGCATTCTAGGGTATAGAAAAGCTTATATACGAACTTTGAAAGCCATAGGCCTAAAACTGTGGGACTAGTTCGTATAGTAGAAGACAGACAGACGGACATGGCTATATTAAATCGTCTTCTCATGCTGAACAAGAATATATATACTTTATGGGGTCGGGAAGGATTTCTTCTCTGCGTTACAAACATCTGACCAATCTTATAATACCCTCTGCAAGGGTATAAAAATAATGTGAGTAAGTCGCTTGAGTATACCATGTATCATTTCAAATTTTGTAGCTAGTCTCTGAGATCTCGATGATCCTACAGACGGACGGAGGAACAGACAGGCGGACATGTCTCAATCGACTCGGCTATTGATACTGATCAATAATAAGTATATACACTTTATAGGGTTGAAAATGCTTCCTTCTGCCTGTGACATACATATGTAAATTTTGGCGATTTTATTAGCATTTCATCCTATCGATGCATGGTATAAAAATAAATTCCCTTCACACGCTGTATGTGTTCTGAAATCACAACTTTTCATCTACTCAAGATATTGCCTTCGCAATTAAACCCAAACAGTGTTCTTCATTGTCTGAATCAACGCAATCTTCAAATTGAGTTTTAGAGCGACAATTTACGTAGACAGCTTACATGTTATACAATGCGGATTCTTTAGGATCAGACGAGTGCATCATATAGCTCCCATTGAAACAAGCTTACATTCCAAATTTAGTTGCCCTTCGACTATATGTATATAGATTATAGGTTCATACACTAACATTTTACCCCACGGGTTTAAGCTATAAGAACTAGTTCATTTGGGCTATTGGACTTACATTATCGCTCAGTTTCGCAACAAATCTGCTGGCACTGGCAGAACCATTTCCACCACCACGAAATACTGATTGAATAAGCGAGTGCTTCGGTCGCGATATTCCTTCCCCACTCGGTTTGTTGTCCCTCGAAAGACAGGATTCCAAGGAGGTCCCAAACAGGAATTCACGGCCATCTGTGGGCTTAAAATTAACAGACAAATTCAGCTTTATAAATGTCGATATCTTACTGTGTTCCTCTTTATCCTTTCGCCCAATGTCGAAAAAGCTAGTTGTTAGGGCCTTTTTCTTGGAAATAATACGTCGCTTATTAGATTTCCTTTCAAAATCTAAATGTACATAAAGTAAAATAAGCTGTCCATCAGATTAATCTTCGATTATAAGATACCTACCTATATTACCGCCAATATTCAGCTCTTTAATTTTTTCCACTGCAATAGTTTTGATTAATTCAGCTTCTGTGTCTGAAAGCTTTTCTAAAGATGTATCGGTTATTTGAAATTTCTCGCCAAGCTCGGAAACCCAAACGTAGTTTTGCTGAAAGTGAATAACACGTACAAAATAACACAGTCAAAAATTTGACTCCATTCCATCACTTACCGACGGCGACCATTTCTGAGAAGGTATGGCAGCAAAACCATGGTGTTGGTAACTGTTGGGTCTGTTTTGGCTCTTTGAACGGCTTCGCCAAATTTTCTTTGTGACAAATTGACCAACGTTTGATAGGGATTTGGACTTCTGCATGTTGCTTGTTTCATGTTGGGCATCTGAAAGTAAGGTATGCGTAAGTACCAGTACTCGGCCTATATGGTTGAAGCTGAGCTTAGGCAATTAGATGGCGTTAACCTATGATCGGATGCAGTTGTATGCGACTGTTAATTTCGTTTATGGGGATATCTTTGTTTTTGTACATACATACACACTCGTACGTTCGAAGGAGATGGGATCGAGGATCGATCCAAGCATATGGCATTGTTTGATACGTGTGTACTTACTCATGCTGGATTTATTCACATTGCCACTTTTCGCATTGTGGACTTGTACTTGAGAAGTGTCGGTATTGCTGTTCGGATTACCGTGACCATGCCAAATATTGGAGAGAAATTGAGAGCTTGATGTAAGCAATCCACTGGCACTGGACGTTTTGGTGGTCCTTGAGTAGTTTGTGGGCGAATTGGGAGCCGACGTACATGCAGATCGAGCATTGAGGATGGAGCTAGAAATAGGCTGGAACGCGCTCTTCGTATCGACAGCAGTGTCGTTCTCTTTGTCCTTTTGACTCTTTTCCCACTCCAGTTTTTTTCTGATGCGCTCATCTAGGGCCCTCTGCCATTCGATATGAGCGTTGTGCAAAGCTTTGGAGTTCTCATTGCCCCGTATGTATTCCAAAGCTATGACTGGCCACGCATCTAACGTCTGTATTGCTTTATCCGTTCCGCAATCCATTCCCGGAGGGTTTATTTCACCCTTTGCCTTAATGTTTCGTAAATTTCGATCATAGTTGATCGACTTAAACCTATTCGAGTCGGCGTCGTGAACACTTTTTTTCCTCGCCATTCTCAGGTAACGCTTAATGGTATTGCTAACCGATAGGGAAACATCTTCGTTATCAATGGAGCTTTTTCGACGATTCGAGAATGCGGTAGACTGCTTCTCTGGCTCTTCTTCAGATGCTGCCGAAGCGGAATTGCTATTGCAGTGCTCCATCATTAGTTCGTATTGTTCGGCAAGATGTCTCAATTCACAGAGCTGGATGAAGGATGTTTGCGTTCCACATGTGTTCAGGCTCCTTTCGCGCTTCTCACTTCTTGTTTTTGATCTGAAGTCGGCACCTTGTGTGGTTGAAGGCGGACTTATTGGAATCGACAATTGTGGTACAATTGCTATCCCCAAGGCCTTGTTAGAAATTAAATCGAGCGTGTCGGGGGGGTTGCGAAGCCGCTTCTTAAGATCAAATGACTCCATGGATTTTAAATTTGGGCTAGTTCTTAAATATTTATCCATATCAAAGACGGTATTGTTTTTTATTTCATCCTTGGAGGAGGTAGGATTTCTATGGGAACCGCTTTCGAAACCACCCAAACTACTAAGACTTGATAGAGAGATAGCTCGGCTTATGCCGTATTTTGATGACGATCCAGATGTCGATGGCGGTGGCTCAGTGGAATGTAACATCCGATGAAGTTGTTGTTTCTTCAGCATATTATAAATTTTCTTAAGAAGAGCTTTATCCTCAAGAATATCGCTCGATATCTTTCCCACATCTAATCCCAGCATAGAGTTTTGAGAGAGCAATTTTAGCCGAGACAAGATCTCTGCTTCTGCTGCCGTGCCTGAAACAGCAATTATAGGAGCTGATCCAGCACCTATGCTCGACCTACTAGAATTAATAAATATCGGACGTTGCGAACTAGGCGAAGAAGTTTGATCAGGACGAACAGTTTTGGATCCCAGCAATGTGGTCGTCTTAAAGGCATCGCGGATTTTCAAATATGACTGCAAAAGTTCAATAGTCTGATCGGCATTCGCATATTGATCTGATACTTGGTTTAAATGACCACCAAAGCCTCCAATGCCTCCGCCGCTCATACTTCCCCGACTGTGCCGGGACAAAAGCTTAAGACGCCGTTTTGGACTCTTATAGGCCCCAGGAAATGAGGACTTTCGTCGCCACAAAATAAATCGGGGCTCAGAGGCACAGGCACGCTGGAACTGTGCCTCAATAATTGGAATACTGTCTACCCCAGCATTCTGCAGGCTGTCGGGAATGAGTTTTCTTCCTGCGTCTGTCATATATCGCCATGTCTTTCGAGTAAGCAGCCAGCGCTCCCGTTTCTTATCTTTGTCTTTAGAACTGCAGCGGCGTCTATGATGTAGTGACGCCGCTGACGGAGCAGGATTCTTGGTTCGATTTACAGAAATCGGTTGGGACACTGACGTCGACTTCGGTTTTTCAGCATCTGTTGACCTATCAAGCTGATCGAGAACTTCTTCTAACGGACCTGATCTTTTCTTTACCACCGCGACGGGACGGCGAAGGGTCGCAAGCTGTGGCTGTTTTTCCAATCCCGTACACGCAATATATTTCGATGTCGGGCTTTTCACACTATCTCTTTTCAACTCCATACTTGGCTTTTCTCTGTGGGATGCCATCTGAAACTGAAATATAACCATAAATTTATATCAATTTCCACAAGCACACTCAGTATACACATTCAAATTCAAATTCAATGCCATTAACGTGAGAGTTGATTAATTAGTATGTACCAAACAAGGTGAGTACTACAAATATGGGTGTGGTGGACTTCTGGACCCCGACCCATCGTATCCATACACACTTGTGCGTGGTCTGGTTGTATGTACTATATGTATGTATGTACATCTGCCTGCTCCTAGTTATTCGCACTTGTTGTTGCCATCGTCGTCTCGCCAACGCTTTGATACTCACAGTCGACTCAGTTCATTTTTCCAGCGGGGTTTCATTAATTTTGAAGACTGTGTATTAGATTGCAATACAGTTGTTCAATCTGCATCAATTGTAAATTCACTAGCAATGTAATTTTTATGGAGACCACCATCAAGCAGCTTTAGAAGCTCTTAGACATAGGTACATACATATATAAGTATCTAGGTATTCTTGTGGGCAAATGTATATACACCCGCGGTTATTTATAAAATTTTGAGTATTCACATCAGCATTCGATATTCACATATACCCCGTGTGTGTTTCAGTTTTCTGTCTTTAAAGAATATTTTGTCATAGGTAGATAACATTCATTACTAATGCCGATTACATTGCGACTCGTCTTTTCCACAATTTTCCGATTCTGTTTGATTTTTCGTTTAATAATTTCCAATAAAATACCCAAGCCCAAACCGATCAATAAAACCAACTCGCTAGAATAACATCGAATGTTTGAGAACATGTATAAAATATTGGAATACACTCTCGAGAACACAAGAACAAAAAATTTTGATATTTTCTTGAGAAATTATTGTAGTATGTATGTATGTATTTATATACATACATATTCATACATGTGCGTATCCATATCCGTCGGAATATAACTACACATACATACACAAATTCTCTCTCGTGAGCACACTCTCTCACACACAAACACACTTTACACCCACATGTCTGTGTACGTATACACATCGAAAGGCTGTAAATGTATGTACGCAACTATAGCCAGACCCATACCAGAAGATCTGCAATTATGTGTGCCTGCGCTTGTAAAGCTCTTTACAAATCAAATCTTTCTAGTCTGTCTAGTCATGCCCTTGCTGTTTGTCTCAGTTGATATCAGCGGAACCAGGTATTTTCACTTTTTACTCAACTGGAAACTTAGACGGTTCTGGTTCACTCAATTTTTTTTAAGGAATTCTCGCACCAGCAAGTTGTCGCCACATCGAAATATACATAGGTACACCGAGTTTGTCATTCATTTCAGATCATTATCGGATGAAAACAAAAGAAAAGGGAAGAGGAATCTACAATATAACCGCGCCCGCACCCAATTGGTTTTCCTAAACCGTTTACATATAGTACGTTTATTAATAATTTTATTACATATGACTATAGGAATTATATTGAATATTTTTGTAAACACGTTCTCTTACAATCGTTCCATTGGAATATGGCTGCTGCAATCAAGAAGAGATGAGAGTCACAACTGTTTACCAATGCACAGGCCCAAAAAGACTTACCTTAAAAATATTTATTCACTCTATTGCTAGTATATCTAAGTTAGTCATCTCTGGATTCGATGTATGTATTGGGCTAAGTTTGAAATATTCAACAACGTTTCTTCTGATATGATCAAGCACGTAATTATAACTGTCATGGCGGTGAGTCTACTTAGGTTCAGCCCGGGGACACATGCTGCACTCGTCTGCATAGCAGCAGGCTGTTCTCCTGGCATTGGAGAAATCCAATTTGCATTTTTGTACACAACGAATTAAAAGTACACAAGGCCAAGACTTACCTGTTAATACATGAACCCGAACGGATGCCGGAATGGCTCCATTGGGCACGCAGGTGTAATTGCCAGAGTCCCGCAAGGAGGCCCGCGTCAGCATTAACCGGCTGGTAGTACCGATATCCGTTTTCTCCGTTTCCAAACTAATGCCACCTCGAAGAGAATCAAAATCGACAATGGAGGAGCCATGATACCTTCAAGTTTAAAATAAAATGGTTGAGCACAGGTATTAGAAATACTACTTTAGTTTTCACTTACCACTGTACAGAAGATGCGTGCGTATTCACCGAACAGGCTAACGCGATCGTACTATCCCGCTTGACATGGATTTCCGTCGATCCTAGTATTTTGGCTCGTGCCGCTAAAAGTCAGGGATAATACGATAACTACGTGGTATGAATGATGTCTATTCTAGAAACTAACCTTTTGCATCATAGTACCGGCGGTCTAAGCCTCCATCTCTGTTGTCGTTCTCAGCTGCAGGAATGTTATTGAGATTGGTAAATTTTCCTAAACACTTGTAGGGATCAGTATAATTCATAGATATATGCTTTACCTGTAATTTCCAGGATAATTGCCAAGTTTATTTTTGGCTCAGTATTTACTTGACACTCATAGACCCCACTGTCCCGCTGCTGTGCATAGTCAATTTTTAAGTCCCAATCCTCGGTACTAGGCGGATGTATAACTGAAAAACGTTGATCACCAGTATACGTGTAGATGTTTGTTGTCAAAATGTGAAGGTCACGTTTTCGCATCCAGGACACCTACAACGAATCGCTTCCATTATAGGTATAATTTTCACACATTTTTAATAGATGAACAATATATCTACATAGGGATCAGGAAAATTCGCCAAGAATTTGCAACGACAATAACTAATTTGTTTGTTTATATGCAGTAAAAATGATTTCATTTCGAAATTGCAGGCCATGTTTGAAATTACAGTTTTTATTTTTTATACCATGCATCCATAGGATGAGATGGTACATTAAAGTCGCCAAAATGTATGTAACAGGGAGAAGGAAGCATTTCCAACCCTATAAAGTATATATATTCTTGATCAGTATCAATAGCCGAGTCGATTGAGGCATGTCCGTCTGTCTGTCTGTGTGTAGGATCATCAAGATTTTGGGACTATAAAAACTAGAGCTATAAAATTGGAATGGAGACTCGTGTGGTGTATACGCCGATTTTCGGGAACTATAAAAGATAGGGTTATCGTATTTTGATATACCAAGTTTACTTTAATTTTTTGCCCGGCCCCCTTCCGCCTTCGAAATTCGAGTTTTACTCGCAATACCCGCAATGGCACACTAATACATTTTATAAACATCTATAATTCCACTAAATTTCATAAAAATCGGAATAAAAATGAGCGAGTTTTACGTAGAAACGGTTTGTTCTCAATGGGGTGCAAGGCCGATGCATACAAGAGTGAGTGAGATAGCATGTGCTAGCAATCACCGATTCGTCCGGGGGACGCTAAAGTGCTCGTGTGCACATAAGAGTGAGCAAGATAGCATTTGAAAGATATATAATATATGAATTTTCACCTCATGCATGGCATATCCTAGTCGGCCCGGCGACTTACATTATTTTATATGTTTGTATGACAGCTACATGATATAGTCATCTTATTTTGATAAAATTGATCAGGAAAATAATTTTTTATGTATAAATGTTATATACGAAGTTTGATAAACAAAACAGAATCAAAAAAGTTTTTCGAAGCTATTTTTGGTCTGATCGTTCCTATGCGATCTATTTAAAATAGTAGTCCGATCTTGATGAAAGTCGGTTTGAATTTATAATAGGCTGCCAAATATTAAGTTTCACGATAATGCTGTGAAGAGCACTGAATGATCTAAAACTTTATACCCGGCAGATGGTTTCTATGAAAGATATATGTATAGATCAGAGGTGTACAATACTTCGTGTAAAGCTCTGTAACTTTAGCAGTTTAGGGAGAGAAGCTGTTGAGACAGACGCATAAACGGATTTAAACTGGTCTTGTTATGCTGATGAAGAATACATATACTTTATATGGGCGGAGATGCCTCCTTCTATGCGTTGCACACTTCCGACCCTTTTTGCGAAGTTGTATAAATTTGTTTTAAGTCGAATTGGAGAATTTATTTCGTCGAAAACCCTTCGCTTGTTCTCAACCAAAAACAATGCCGAAAGGATCTGAACTTAGTAATTTAAAAACCAGAAGGCCGGGCTAACTTCGACCATGCCGAAGTTTGTATACCCTTGCAAGTTCTTGCGTTACTCGTTATTGTGGAGTTCACACAATAAATAGGCTTTTGTGAAAAAACCTCGATCTACACGCTATAGCACGGCACGCATGCATATGCATGTACATATGTAGAGATGCTGCATGCAGTTTGCCATTTGTTTGTATGACAGCTATATCATATAGTTATCCGATTTTGATCAAATTAGGCAAGACTATAATTGGTGATGATCGCAAAAGAAACAAAAAAGTTTTTTGAAGGAAAACTATTTTTGGTCCGATTGTTCCTATGGGAGCTATATGATATAGTAGTCCGATATTGATCAAATTTCGCACGGATGTTTGGATGTATAGTAAACTGCCAAATGGTAAGTTTTATAATGATCAGGTGAAAAACAACGAAGTTATTGATCTAAAACTCATTTTTTGACTGATGGTTCCTATGGGAGCTATATGATATAGTAGTCCGATCCGGATGAATCCGAGATATACAATGCCTGCAGTATATACAAGACTTCGTGGAAAATTGCAGCTCTGTAGCTGTAGCGGTTTAGGAGTAGAAGCTGTTGATCCAGACAGACGGACAGCCGGACAGACGGACAGACAGACGGACAAACGGATTTGAACTCGTCTTGTCATGCTGATCAAGAATATATATACTTTATGTGGTCGGAGATGCCTCCTTCTACGCGTTGCACACTTCTGACCAAAATTAGTATACCCTTTTTGCAAGCGTATAAAAATATATATATATGTATGTATGTAAATACAATTCTAGGTTGTGTGGTAGATTGATAAGGACTCTGCTAAATGATTGCTTTTCTTTACCGGAAAAGTCCTCGAAATGGTCTCCACACGGAGGGGTATAATCTACAAAAAACTACACAGTAGAGGCAGAACTTGAGATCAGGTATTTAATTGAGTAAGCATTATTCTGAGATAATGTGGTCACAATATTTTCGCACTACAAAACATATGTATTTTTTAAGCAATACGTACAGTTCGATTCCCTTTATTTCTAACACGACACCGTAAAATTGCTGTTTCATCAACAAAAGCCGAAACATTTCTGGGACTTATGTCGTCAAAATATGGTCGCTCCACGTTAGCCAAATCTAAAAATAAACAAAAACATTGATTAGCTTGTATATATATATATATATATTGAAAAATTAATTATTGTTCTTTACTCACCATTGATATTTAGGAACGAAGATGCATTGATATGATGAAGACAAATGTTAAAATTGAAGATCAAAAATATGATCGGTTTGACCTTATTAAAAGAACTTGCTGCGCACATTGGTCTAACAAACGACGCAACCATATTGATATCGAAGTTTTCCTTTTAGAGCCTTGACATAAGTAGCAGCGGCTTTTGATATCGCTATACTTCATGCGACATTTCTGAAATATTTGAAAGTATTTGTTACAAGAGATCGATTAAATAAAAATATATCTTTGAGCCACAATAAAGCTTTACAATTTAATTGTCATAAAAACAAAACTGCATAATTCTTTGTGAATTCTTTATTTAAAGGCACAGGCACCAATGAATATTTATAATCTTATTATTAGTTTGATTTGAAATAAACACTGAAACTTATATCCTGTAAGTTGACAATTTAAACTGTTACAATAAGAGTCTCAGATAACTTCAGCACCAAAATGTAAGTATTACAAGAAATTTACAAATTTTGTTGTCTCACTTGTGATAGGTCCGCTAAATGAACTTTTGCTACATGTATATTTGTATGTATGTATATATGTATGCACACACAATACTTTTCACTGCCTTTCTAGCACAGTATCTGGCGAATTTCTTAACACATTTCCCTTGGATCTGAGAAAATGCTAAATTCCATACGCCTTTTGTGTCCGCCTGTATTCTTCCAAAGTGTCATTTATATTTAATAGACTTACTTGTCAGTACTTAAAACTTCGGATACTTATACACGATTACAGAATTATGTACACAGGATTGTTTGTATGCCTGTTTGCTCAGCCGAGTAGGACTTTGCTTGAGATATTCCAAATTGTCGCCAATTGTCTACAAGAGCCACCAAACGTTGGTGTGGTGAACTTTTCGAAATATAAATAATTCAACTCAAATGCAATATATTGGTTTATGCAATTATCTGAAGTGTACTGCCCAATTCCTATTCGTGTTAAGCAAAACTTTCACAATTGCAATTTCTATCACAATGACATTTGCGTTTAGTGCGCAACTCCACTTTGCTTGGTGGTTGGTGTTGGTCATTGAGGAGAGGATGAGCTTTGATTGGAAAGCTCTCTTCAACAGTATTTTTCTTGTGTATGCATACAATAATCAGATTTATACAGAATTGTGCATTCAATAATTTATGACAAAAAATGTAAATTAAAAGTAACTTTAATATTCCATGCTTCTTCCAAAATGTCAACCCAACGTCCTCCTTTTTATACCATGCATCCATAGGATGAAATGGTATATTAAAGTCGCCAAAATCTATGTAACAGGGAGAAGGAAGCTTTTCCGACCCTATAAAGTATATATATTCTTGATCAGTATCAATAGCCGAGTCGATTGAGACATGTCCGTATGGCCGATGGTAGGATCATCGAGATCTCGGAGACTATAAGAGCTAGAGCTACCAAACTTGGCATGTAGACTCGGTTGCTCTGCAGGTAGATCGAGTTTAATTTTTTTTTTTGCCCCGCCCTTTCCGCCCCCGCTATTTGAAAACCAATATTTTGAGCCTTCAAATCTCGGGAACTATAAAAGATAGCTATCGTATTTGGACAGTAGATGCGTGCAGTATGGACGCAGAACAAGTTTGTTTCAACCCCCTTTCGCCTCCGAAATTCGATAAATTCGATTTAATTTGGGACACTCATACATGTTACGAATATCTATCATCCCATCAAATTTCACAAGAATCAGAATAAAAATGGCCGAGTTATACATAGAAACGTTTTTCACTCACAGCGGTGCAAGACAGATGCACGCAAAAAAGATCGAGATAGCATATGCTGGAAATCACCGATTTGGTCGGGGGGCGCTAAAGTGCTCGTGTATACATAAGAGTGAGCGAGATAGCATTTGAAAGAAACTTAATACTTATATATCTTTTCACCTGATGCATGGTATATCCAAGTCGGCCCGGCGACTTACTTACTTTATTTATATTGGAGTTCCATAAAATAGCTTACTGCACCAATCCATTAGAAAAGGCAACTTCGTCTGTATCTCATAGTGGCCAGTACACATGGCCATTTCAGTCGGTTCGCCAATTTGGATAAACGGATCCGGGTTATTTTGCAAATTATATAACAAAATATTTTATACCTCGTCTTCTTTCTGCTTTCCTTGGGAACTGTCAGAGAAGTTTAAAGAACAATACACTACTCAAATTCTATTACCTAGCGGCTTATTCCAGTAAATTACATTTTGGTTGTCCTTTGATTCTTCTGATCGTCGCTTAATAAATTAGCTTCACAGAGAGTTGCAAAATTTGACATTTGAAAGATAAAATATGCTCTATGAGTACCCCAAGATAATTGTCCTTAAACGATTCTGGAGATCAGATGTTAATTTGCAGAGAACTCTCTATAAAAAGTACTATTTAGATTTAACAAATTGGGAGGGAGGGCGTGGCGAAGAATTGAAAAAAACTTGTTAGCCGACTGACACTAACGGCCCAATCGGCTTGATTATGTATGCGGATCAGGATACATGAATACCAAAGAATAAATATGTACTATGGGAAATTTCAAAACTAAAATACACTTGTTTAGTCGTTTCCATTTTTTTAATGTTATTATTATTTCAAAGACGCAAATAAACAAACGCAATAAATATATTAGACGAGTATTCTACACATGTCGTAAATCGTTGTGTCGATTGCAAATGAACTTCAACTCGAACTGAAATTTAAAAGTCTGAGTATGGTAAGCTACCTGCTGATGCTAGTGTGCCCCTTGGAACAGCAACACCCTGCCTGCCAGATCCCCAACCGCGAGCGCAATTGTTAAAGCTCTGGTTCTGAGCTGCAGGCGGCTGATACGGTGCGTATTTGTTCAATGACTGTTGTTGACCTAAGTTCGGTGTCGATATGGGCGAGGACAACACATGATCCACGGGTGAGGGAGCATTGTTCGTACCCAATCCGAATGGTGATGGCGAAATATTGCGCACATTAGACCCGTAACGAACATTCAGATAGCTTTGTGGATGTGGATGCGGCGACGGTGATCCGTACGAATTATTCTGGTACCGATCAGGCTGCTCGAATTTGGATAGTTTATCAAATGACAACGGCGATGGATTGTAGTTAAACTGCGCTGCAGCCTGTTGTGATCCTTGTGCTACCGTCTGATAGCTGGATGGTGCATTCAGCTGCTGTCTTGGTACACCTGCTGGGGCCGCTGATGAAGTGTTAAATCCGGAACTTGGTCTCGACACCGGAAACGCATTATTGCCCCTAAATGAGCTCGAACCGTCATTGGCTGGTGCAAACCGGGATGATGCAAAGCCGCTGCTACCACTGACTGTATCGTTGTCAGTAAAACCCACACCTGAATGATACTGAGATTGAGTCGGCACTTGGTACTGATTGGGAGGTGGAACATAACTTGCCAATGAGATCTCTTTGGGTACGTAGAGACCTGTGGGTAAAAACAAAAGACAAGTCCTCATCAGATATAAGCAAAATTGCAAACAATAACATGAGTGGTTCGATAAAATCAACAAAGGAAATAATCAAAACAGAACAAGACACACGTAACAGATAGAGTGCTGGGGGCTTGATGTTTCAGTCTTGCCTTCATTTGTCTTAGAATTTGCCGACAGCTCGTCAACCTCACCATCCATATCAGACTTCAGATGGTTCTCGTCGATTCTTTCCGGGCCCTTTTTCAAAGGGAAAGTGGGATGTGAATGCCGGTGTGCATATTGCAGGGATTCCTCATAATCTCTTAAAGACTGTTGCTCAAATGAGGATATCAATTCTCGCACATTCACTTGCTGCTCATTGTCGTTGTCTGCCACCTCTTCTCGGATCGCGTCGTTTGTGACTCTCGTCGTGGTTTCCGTAGGTAAACTTTTTGGTTTTCTATGGGATTGGGTACGCCAGAGACGCATATTCTCTCTTAGCTTGAAAATTTCTAGCTCACGCTTTTGCTGCTCCATAAAGTATTGTTGAAATTGTTCCAGCTGTTGCAATCGATTCTGCACATCAATTGTGAAATCGGGAGACGGATTATACCAATTATCCATTCGAGTGCAATCAGAGCTCCTTCCCATGTCCCCCCTAAGGACGATGCCGTCCTCCTCCCCAGATGACACAGGTTCGAAGTATTCGCTATAGTCTAAAACATTTGCGGTTTGTTAACCACTTAACCCTTCCAATTAATCAAAAGTAAATCCATCGGATGGACAACCCTCATGTCTCATATCTGATAAATTTCACATAAGCATGGTTTACTCTTTGGATTTCCTTGAAATCTCTTAACCACAATCAGGTTCCCATTCGTGGATTTAATATAATTAAAAATACACTATTCGTTACCTCTTGGCAGCTCCACATTGCGTCCTCCCCATCCTTGGGCTACGCTCGGCTTATAAGCGAGCTCCCTTTGAGGGTTCACCGGAGATGGGACCGATGACTGAAACCAACAAAGCAAGGTATAGTGTTTTCCAAATCGTAGAACATTAATTTCATAATCAAACCTTTTTATAAGGCACATCCTGCTGAATGGACGCCGATTGTGGAGGCACAAACGGCCGGTTAGACCCCGAGTATGGAAAGTCTTCCCGATCATAGTTTGAGGGCGAAGCCGCAGACACAATCGGCGTCTGACTGCGATATCTAGTTTCCTCCTGAAAAGCAGAACTTGCAGAGCCAGTCTGAAGAGCTGCCTCCCAAGGTGACTTCACTACCTGTAATCCCGGCTTTGAATACTTCTCGATCAGCTGATCTTGGTGAATATTCAATTGCACCCGATGCTTGCCAGCATCTGAATACGCAGGAACAATATTCGGGGAAGTAGTTGGCTTCGGCTGATACTGCTGGTAATCTGGAATACCAGATGGACTGTGAGTGCCGGCATTGGTCTCATCGACTACCCAATTTTCGGCCTTTCTGCGTCGCTTGGCAAACAGTTCAGCTCCTTAATAATGCGTTTTGGTTTGAGTTGTTGAGTGGCGTTGAGTTGAGGCAGGCGAAGGTGAAGGCAAGGCGATGGCGATTGTGGCGGTGTCGGCGAAGGCAAAAAGCGAATTTTAGGGCGATGATTGGATCGGTTTGCGAAAGAAAATAGTTAGATTATTTGCAAAATATTTTAGTTTGCTTACCAAGAGTTTCCACTAACTTTAATTTAGACAGTAAGGAAAACCCGAGTTATTCGGTTATTCGGACCACTGTATCATATGACCGACTCGGGAAGAATTGGTTAAAACATGTTATCTTTACGATGTACTTGTATATTATTATGAAAGAGTAAGATTTGTATATTCTGCGTAGTCTTTAAAAATTACATATTAACTTCGGAAATCCGAAGTTGGCTTCCGGTATTTTCTTTGTAAAGTACAATTGCAATTTTACCTCGTCCCTTGTGCAGTTGAAGAGCAGTTATAAGCTCGGCGCAATTGTCGGGCGATAAGAGACCTGCTTCGATATTGATGGATTCTTTGAGTGAGTTGTAGTCGCGCATTTGCCCTCTTGGATTCATAATTAGCTTTAACGGCATTTTTTCCAGCTTGGTTAGTTCCGGTATCATACTTGCCTCTGAGTTTTCTTTGTACAAACTGTGAGTCTCAAAGGCGTTATCATCCTCTAGACATGTACACGAACACATTCATATATTAGAAAACTATGCTAGTGTGCAGACTTCTCGTACAGGCTTTTCATGCGACAGTTCCGATTAGAGTTAGTGTGAGTAGTTAAGATAATCAAATAAGCGTATGAGCAAATACTTGTTTGGTATGAGTGATATTAATATTGAAGTTACTACAAACATTGAGCATTAGGATTAACAAACGACAAATAATTTTTTATTTTCCATAAAACCGATCGACCGAACGGTTCTTAAATATTTGATTCACTTTAAGCCCCCTGCTTGATTGTCGGTCTCATCCACAACAATGTCTGCTCCAGTGCGTCCTACAGCCTACAAACTCGGAATGTTATAACCTCTTCGCGGCCAAAAAACGACCATTATTAAAATTTTTTGCACTTACTCAAAAATTTGACTCAGATCTTAAAAACAGAACTCTATTGTTTGATTTCTTTAGAGAAAATTCTGGGTTTCGAGCCCATCGAAATTCTGAAAATTTATTTAAAATAATAGCAACAAAATCAAGAATATTCAAGATTTTGAATCTGTTTAAAAAATCGACGTAAAAAATAGGCTTGATTTATGAAAACAAGTAATTTAGCCGGCATATAAATAAATCGTGAAGTTTTGCCTGAAGTGCAATACCGCCCGAACCACGGATAACTTAAATCAACTCAACCCGAAACTGCAGTAGAACACACAATGACCATTAGCATGCATCAATTGACCACAACTGTTACCTTGAGCACAACCTTCGTGAACCCATTTGACTGAGCGCTTTTTTCGATTGACAAACATAGATTGGCCCTTAGACTTTTGGTTACTTATATCGCTCAACGAATGCGATATTCGGCGGGCCAGTTCAACCTGATCTTCCACAGTAGGATGCAGTGACGGAGAATAAAATGCCGATGAGGCATATAGCTTTCCTATCAAGTGAACAAATTTAAAGTCAGTTCTATAAGTATTAATGTAGGGTTGTTAATATTGCTATTTAAAAGGCGATACGTAATTGGTCCATAGTTGTTGTCGTTTTAGTCATGGTTAATGCGGCCGCTCATCAATCGTTTTGAATGAAAATTACAGGGGCAAATGATTGAATGATTGAATGAATGAATGAATGGTTCGGTATATTGGGTAGTCTGGATATATTGCAGATTAATACGCTTTTACGTATCACCTTTTATTTTTCTCATTTTCAGGACAAGATACTTACGGTTCTTCGGCAATATTTCAGGTGCATCTGTGGCTGGTGTGAATATTTTGCGCAAATCAACTGCCTTCGATACATTTGTGGATTCCTATTTGGGTTTGATTACATTGGAAAACAATCTAACTAAGCTTCAATAAGGACGATTTGTTTGTGTTGTTAAAGAGTCAAAGCTGTTTACAAAGCTGAGGAGCAGTACGCGACTAGAAATATCGACGAAATCTCGTGGCATACATAAATTTGTAGCCTTTCAATTGTGCGTTCTCAATTTACATACTTTTCT
This sequence comes from Drosophila sp. 14030-0761.01, assembly GCA_018150735.1. Lineage (NCBI taxonomy): Eukaryota > Metazoa > Arthropoda > Insecta > Diptera > Drosophilidae > Drosophila > Drosophila sp. 14030-0761.01. Next base: position 1,039,975 of record JAECWO010000106.1, on the reverse strand, counting down.
TCTTTGCCACATTTGTGTACTTAGATGTAGTAAAATATTTCGTTTACTAGGATCGGAGAGATCGCTGGGCCGAAAGCCGCGCTTCCTTTCCACTATACAATTCATGTTGGGGTGCTTAATATTAAGAACTCCTTTGAAATATCCAGTATAAAATTGTTTTTAAGTATTTACAAAAAGCCCGAGAATTATGTACGTGTAAACGTAATGCATTATGGCCGCCTAATTTTCGATACTAGAAGACGGACGAGCAATAAAATTTTCTTCTAACGATGATACACACATTAGCCCCTATATATATGTATGTGTGTCTGTATATGGATCTCCCCGCAATACATATCTATGTGCACATATATATATATACTTGTGTATCACATTCGGAGCTCTCTCAATTGCTAATTATAGACGCCATTAGAGAGAAAGAGAATGTGGACAAATCAAAGCACATTAGTCGTTATCTTGGCAAACATTTGCAAGTATATAAGAACCCAACTATGTATGTATCTGTATGAATATACACACTATACACACAAGTATCAGAGTACCATATACATACAATATGTGCTGTACAGAAGGAATGCTGTTAAATGAAATTCCAAATTTTATTTGTTGGATTTTTGAGAATAAATGCAAATAAAAAAATATATCCATAACCGAACTATGGTAGAAATTAAAAAAACACCTAATAATTTACTTAAAGTCAAACTGAATAACAAGAAATAGCACAATTCGCAACGAATATTGCACACATAAGAAATCACACAAGCTACCCCGACTTATGATTGCGCTATCTAAATCTAAATCTGTTGACTGTTCCAAAAGAACGATTAATCCAAAAGTAGTTTTATTAGCGGGTCTTTAGAAATATTTATAAATATTTTTAAATTAATTATTCCTAGCTAAGCTGGTCTAGTCACTGAATAGTCCAGACTGGTGCAAATAAATTCAGTAAAAGGAATGGAATTAGATGTTCATCTAGCCAACTCGGGCTCATGCACAGCCATTAAGATTAGTTAAAGGGTCATGAACAGCTGAACCACGCCTAGTATGGGGCTAGACATAGATGAAGCAGCAAGGTTGGACCGATCAGTCCTAATGCCCATGCCCTAAGAAAATAGTACAGCAAAAGTGTAACCAAACGTTATCGCCTGGGACAGACATACATCAAACTATGCCGGTTAACATTTTGTACCAAATGAGGACTAAGTAATTTTAGGTCGAGAAACACGAAAATAACATATATTTTATTTTCTTAAGCACCGTTTTCGAGATTTAAAAACCAAAAAATATGTTTTGACACTTCCTTCCGATATTTTTAAATACCTGGTAAATGTTGAACTTTAAATACACATATCGTAAAATACACTTTTCGATTTATGCTGGTAGACTAAAAATCACGAGATATTTACAAATATCTAAAAAAAAAACACATAGAACAATGCGTGGGAACTTTTTTTATATATTATAATTTTTACCCTAGAAATACCTCAGCATCAAAAGACTTTAAATAATGTTCCCTTTTTTGCCGAATCCTCTCCTAACTCCATTTCAAAATTGTAAAGTACCTAATAAAATGGTCTACCATATACAACTAGAAATCGGGGATCTCCCTGTTCTTAAGGACTGGAATGAAATGTAACATTTTTTGTACGTACTTTGACATCATAAAAGCTATCATTTTTGTAGGCCTGCGGTAACGTTTGAAACACTTCTGGATGAAATGTTGGTTGCTGCTGTTGTTGCTGATATTGCTGCTGACGTTGCTGCTGCTGTTGCTGCTGTTGTTGCTGTTGCTGTTGCTGCTGGGCATTTAACTGCTGCTGCTTTAATTGATTTTGGGCAATTAACTGTTGAGCCAAAATCTGCTGTTGCTTAATTTGATTCGCCAATTCGTGTTGCTTCTGAATCAACTGGAGCTCCTGCTCCTTAAGCTGCGTGATCTTCTCTTGGGCCTTTATATTCACATCAATATCAGAAATGATATCTTGGATCTGACCGTTAAAATCTTTCTGTACATCAAGTACCGAAAACAGTAAAGAAATGAGAAATAATATTTCTTTAAGCCCAAGCCGCTTTCAATTCTTTAAGTAGCGTATATTATTGTCTACGGTTTGTACGTCTAAGTAGTCAAGTCATTACTCAAAATTATGGAAATAACAACGCGAGTTGTGGCATAATATTTTAATATATTCTTTACTTACCTTTATAGTCGTACTCTTGACATCCGATGCTGCATCAGCTTGGTCAACTGAATCAACTGCCTTTTCCTCAACCTCCGTGGCCTACGCAAATACAATAAAGTGAAGATTCATAAATACGGGTTGTCAATGCTGCTGAACGAAATATCGTCTTTACATTTGTGTTAGAAGACTTAACGGTCACAGATACGGGCTCCTGGTCTTCTTGTTTAACTTGAACCGCTTCCTTCGATGGTTGATCGGTTGAAATATTCGATTTTTCTTCAGCATCCTATTTGATAAACACATGTGAGACATATGTATTATTAAACATAGTTTATGTTTTATGCATTTTGTAAGTATGTTTTATGTATATAGATGTATTTGCGTGGTTGTAGCTCTAAATATGAATATATGGTCGACGAATTAGTAAAGAGCCAAGCCTAGGCAACAGCACTACATACATATTTACATATCGGTGTATGTATGTATAACCTGAAAAAAGAGGCGTAATTTAGATATGGAGACAAAGAAGAATATAAATCTGAGCAGATGTGATTCTTAATGTTTCTCCTCGCACTATAGCAGTTGAAAAGAATGGAAGGCTTCGTATTTTTCTCTTTCGTCCTAAGATCATCCACCTACTGCTGCATAAGCTTTGAGGCAATTAGCAGTTTGCATTATTCGCATATGCTTATGATAAATATTTATACTTTAAACGATACAAGATACTTCTTCTTCATCTTCTTCATCGTCTTCTTCTGCCTCCGTTTCCGATTCTTCTACTTCTTCAACATCTTGAATTTTTGAAGGCGTTTCCTCCTCTTTTGCAGCTTTACTATCCTTATCTTTTGGCTCAATGCTAGCCTCTGCCACTGTGATGGATTCTTTTGCAATTTGAGCATCCGAATCCTTAGGTTCGTTCGCTTCCGTCGTGGTTGTTTCCGTTACAGTTTCTACTTTTGCTTCTGTTTTTGGTTCCACTTCAATTTTCTCGCACTCAACAGAAACAGTAATTGCATCGTCTGGATTTGGCGCTTCCACCGACACTGTCGTGGTCGTTGTTGTTGTCTCTTCGCCGTTTTCTTTTTTGGCAACTATAACTGTAGTAGTCGTTGTTGTTTTTGTTTGAGAATCGCCATCGTCCTTTTCGTCTTCTTCATTTTTCGCAACGGAAACACACTCAACTGTGATTGGTGCTTGGCTCTCCTTTGCCTCTTCGGCATGCGATGCCTCATTTTCTGGAGCTTTTGTCTTTTCGTTGAGAAAGAATTCAATTAAATTTATATTCTAAGTAAAATGCATGAACATTAGACCCTTTTTATTTGAGTAATCGGAAAACTGATTGAGTGTAAACAAAACAAGAAGGCCGGATTAACTTCGGCCATGCCGAAGTGTGTACACCCTTGCAAGATCTGGTGATACTCAATCCCTAAACAGAGTTAGCTAAATTTAAAGACCATAGCAAAACACACATACATGCATGTATTGTATGTAGGTAAGCAGCTATGACAGCTATGTACATATATGATATAGTTATTCGGTTTTAATGAAATTTAGCTGGACAATCATTTTTATGTGTAAATGTTAAATACTATTTTTGGTCCGATAGCAGTCCGATCTTGGAACGGGTATATTAAATATTAAGTCTTATAATAATCCCGTGGAAAACAATGTAGTTATTGATCTAAAGCTCTATAGTCGTCTGATCTGATGAATCCGAGATATGCAATGCCTGCAGTACGTACAAGACTTCGTGTAAAATTGCAGCTCTGTAGTAACGCGGTCTAGAAGGAGAAACTGTTGATCCAGACAGACGGACTAACGGATTTGAACTCGACTTGTCATGCTGGTCAAGAATATATACAATTTATATGAGAGAGCGTTGCACTCTTCTGACCAAAATTAATATACGTTTTTTACAAGGGTATAAAAACAATTAATCTGCAATTGCTCAAGTTTTTTCAAATGAAGGAATGCTATTATAATTAAAACTAAGGTTTCAATTTCACATTCAATTGTTGCATATGGTAAACAGTAATATATTGTTTATTACGATTTATTACAATATTTACATTTTAGAATAATAAAAAACTGGTCTAATGATCTTACAAATTACGTTTGTATGTACAACTGTATCGTGACAAAAAGCTTCTAAAGTTTCTACTCACCACGACTTCGGAATTCGAATCCATTTTCGTATGTTATCCAACTCCGTTTTTTAAAGAATGTTCTGATAATAAAAACAAAAAACGAAATATACAAATGGAGTTATTTATCAACAAACACAATGCCAAACTCACTTAAGAACACTTATCGGTCAGGTCTCCACTTATGCGATTTTATTTTCAACTTACATTAGGATAAAAAAAAATATAAATTTTTCGAATTTGAGTATTTGCTGTTTGTAGACTTTAATATACTCTTTCGGCCCATAGTTATAGGGCATTAATATAGATCATAATTTATTCTCTTGCAAAGAGAGTATGGGCATTTTGGGTTGAAGATAGGAAGGGAAATTGAACAAGAAAAATGATAAAATTGAATAATCTATTCCGTTGGATCAATCAATTGCAGAAGGTCTTAAATGTTCTTACAGGGAACAAAAGAATATACATAATTTTTTTATATATCTATGCTTGTAGTGTTAATGATAAACACGATCAACAGGTGCTAAAATTCAATTTAATTTTGACAACATGCATACATACACATGTACTGAAAGACATGGATATGCATACCTACACTTTCATACATTCACATATGTATAAATTAGATTGGATATTTTAACTCAATCTCGATCGGCGTCATTACATAATTAACCGGGTTGGAATTTTTGAAAATTACACACAATTATATGACGTCTTTATATATAAAAAATGAATACATACAAATATGGTATGAGTATGTATATTCACAGTCCTAATATTGGTATATCACTTTTAATATTTTCACATTTGCAAGAAATATATGATTAATTTATATAAGACTCGGACACGTTAAAATTATCAATTAATTTTATACACTTACCAATTTGCAAAGTTTTTTGCGATTTCAATTTCGAAGCTCGTACAATGTATCTAGTACAACTGATCTATTGTAAGACAATAAAATTAAAATGCTATCCGGACTAAAATGACCTCGAATGAAGAAGAACATATATATGCCGTTCGATCTCAAGAATATGAGTGCACATCAAAGATAGCTTCCACACTGCCGCCATAGTCCACATTTTCTCTATTTACTACACATACACTATATGGTCGTGGTCTAGGTCTACGCTCTCGTTCGAAAAAGCTTATTCGATACGTATACTTTTATTTAAAACTCGCATATACATATACATAAATACACGCACATAAACCAACCATATAAATTAGAGTGGATCTGTTTCTGTGTTGATCCTAATTTCATCTTGTTGCAAGAGGTGGCGATGACGTGATTCTAGATACAGTGCCGAGAAAAAGAGACTACTAACCAGGAAACCATATAGTTTTGAATTTCCAAAGAAATAAATTAGCAATTAGGTCGTCGACTTTCTAAGTGTACTATGCCAATTAGGCTTGTCACTTAAAATTTGTACTTACCCTTATTAACTATTTTACATACATGATAATAAATGTACACCTATATTTATAACAAGCAACTTTGAAGAAATAATAAGTATATATTGCGTAACCAACATATACTTTTATTCCGAGCGTCAACTTCGAGCTACTAAGCAAGGTGGTATCTTAACACACTTAACCAAAATGAACACCTCTACCAGATATCAGTAAAAACTACACCATTATCGTCGCACAACTATAACGGTCAGCTGATTACCCGTAAAGGATCCTTTATCAAACTTTTCCATCCATTCATATAATAATGTATATAAATTATTTACTGATTGTAAAAAATTTTTGATCATTCAAGGGTAGACATCTCGCGAAAATAGTTACCGTGAAAGAGACACAGTCAATTTAAACATTGACATGTATGTAATGTACATACGTTATTTGTGCATGCGTTTATTTAACTGTGCTAAATATATCCTTAATGCTAAGCGCTTTCCGACAGGCACTATCTGATATTTCTACTACCGTTTTTTCTTATGCGATTTATTCAATTTTCGTCGCCTCAAAATCATGTCATATAATGCATCCAGTCCCTCCTGCAATCCCTCTCCAGTTATAGCGCACGCTGGTTGTATGTACCAGCCCTTTAGCTGCACAGACGTCGATTCTATTATACTATGAGTCTTCACTGTAAAATGGGAGCTGCTATTTGTCGTTGTCGTCGACGGCGATATCGACGTATGTGTAATATGAAGGGGTTTCTCTATGCCATCGTCATCGTGGCAGGATTGTGATGAATATGATGACACAGTTCCTACACAGGTTTCGTCGGGAGCGGGTGACATCTGTGATGAATTTTGACTGGGAGCTTTTTCACTCTCCGCATAACTTTGGTTTGGTGCACTATAGCCAATTAAATTCCCTGTTGATGATGAGCCTGAGCTTACCAGGGGAAGGGTTTGCAAGTGTGGAATATGCAGTTCATGTAGTCCAAGGAGCTTTTCAAGTTCTTTTGGACCACAGGCATTCGGAAGATCTTGTTTATTCGCCAAAATAAGTACGGGCACTCCCTAAAAGGAGAATAAATTACAAGTAGCTTATAAATACATACATTATAAATATAAATATATTAAAAGCTTATAAAAATACATGTAAGTATAATTAATCGAAATGCGCAAATGCCAATTCTTAAATGACAACAGAAAAACTTAATACTCTTCCCAGACTTCGCGGAAGTCTCTTATGATTTATCAAAATGTACTGCAATCGAAGAATAAAATAAGGCATAGACGCAACTCGCAACTAGTAAAATTTAACAACAGTGCGCCTTACACCTTGAAAAGATTAATAAAAATATTTTATATATTATTCAGCGAATACACTATAACATAAAAACAATATCAAAAGAAGATTGATGCGGCTGTGTTGATGTTTATATACCAACTTAAACCTTATTATGTTCCAACTTTCTTTCTGCACCTTGAAAGCCGTAATAATCGTAAATTTTTAAAGGCAGTCGAAGCAGTTTTGATTGTGTTTTTGAGATTTTAAAGCATTGTACAGGAATTGCCCTTTTTTTGAAGGAGTTTAAACAAATTTAATTCAAATAGCTTACAAACTCAAACTTGTTTCCATATAAAACGGGCAGACGGCTATTGATGCCGATCAAAAATATCTGACAAATTTGATAAGACACTCTGCAAGTAAACCGCTTTCTTGAGTTATCAGCACCAAACATTCAGTATTGCCTTTGGCCTTCATTTCTTTTGGTCTAGTAGTACTCGGAAGCCGATAACTTTTAAGTGGTTTTCCAACATAGCCAGACAAATAATTAACTCACTCGATATAGTAAAAATAAAAGAAACTGCCAATTTCGAGTTAAAATACGAGTCTAGAACTTGATGGTATTAATGTTTTAAGACTATGTGACTTGCGTTGTTCTAGGATGGAATATAAATATTTTTGAATATATATATATTTTTTAACTCTCGGAAAAAAATATTGATTTCCATCCACTAAGTCCAAATAACGTCCTGGAGGTGAATATTTCGACAATTATTAAGATGTGCACGCACCTGGTTATCTGGACATTTAGCTGTGCGCATTAGTTCCATCTTTGCTTCTTCCATACGTTCCGTATCTACAGAGTCCACAACGAATAATATGCCGTCAGTGCATCTGCAAAGATGCGAGGAAAAGTTCAAGTATGAAAACAGTTGAATTTTACGTGCAATCTTATTTTACCCGACTTGGTTACCTTGTATAACTTCGCCACAATGGCCTCAATTTCTCCTGACCTCCCACATCCCAGACTAGGAAGTGTACGCCCTTTGCCTTACCAAGAGTGCCTTGTACCTATAATCAGATATCAGATCAAGTTAAGCCTTAAGGAAGAAAACCTTTAAATAACCCTGTGTAACATATTTATTCTTTAGACATTCAAAACATTTATGTATTGAATGTAAGACGATTGTTTATTTTTTGATGTGTCCTATTATCTTTGAATTGATAAACATCGTTAATGCCGTGACCTCTATGTAAATATCACTTAATAAACGTTTGCTAGATCGGTTTGACAATGATTAATTTTTTCTTCCGAAATATCAAATATTATTCAGATGTTTCTTTATACATGTTTTCGGCCGATATACTGCTGATTCCCGGCTCTTTTTTACTCCATATCATCTCTCCGATATAACAACTACAAAAACAATCTGAATGCCTCTGGAATCTTGCTAATAGACTATTTGGTACACACTGACTAAAACGCTCTACTCGACAGCTCTGTTAAGGAACCTCATCTACGAACTAAGGCTTTGCAAAAGTCCTCGAAAAGATTTTGCCCTGAAAGTGTTCGGAGCTCTCAGCGAAGAAGGAATTAGCAATACGTTCGCGTAGAGGATTAATGACCAAATCGGGTATGCGCATTGGATCCTCTCGAGAGAGTGTGCCGCAATCCAGTGAGGTGAAGCGCGAGTACAAACGTTCAATTTGATTGGGATTAACTGCCAACGGGTAAAACTAGGAAACATTATCAGAAAATTTGGTATTGATAGTTAAACAGCATTGGATACACCGTATCGATTGTGAATAACATACATATAACTACATAAATCGACAGGCAGCCTTTTGGCAAATAGAAAACTTAATCTTAAACAATCTGGTTTTGGTTCGTTTATTGGACCACACAAATGTATCGGTCGTTTCACTGGAGCACACAACCTTTTCGCAATTGAATCCAATCGTTGGCACTGTGTTTAAATACTGGTCAAATTTAAGTCTGTAGAGAGCCGTGGTTTTTCCAGCCGAGTCTAATCCCAGCATGACGACGTGCAACGTGCCAACCTGCGACGGCAGGGCGTCCAGCAAATTTCCATTCTTGACCATCGTTGCCCCCATTATACTAAATTTTATTGTTTTTTCTATTGACCAAAACGACCCATTCGACAAACATTTCACAAAGAACCACCCACGCAACATTCAGAGTAGCAACGATACTTTAGATAGAGTAGCAGTACCTAGTGGGCATTTTATTTGATGCTTTGCATCGTGAGGAATACGAGTCACGGCCACCCGTGAATCCTTGATCTTGAACAAATCTCCTGGATTCGGTAGTCCTGATATATTTTGAGCAACACTTTTACCAGAACTTTGGCTGCCAGGGGGTTCTTTGCGTATGAAATCTCACAATTCATAAGGATGATGTAGTCCCGGTGCTCCCATCAAAAGGGAAATTGGAGCGCCTCCAGCTCATCGAGAGTCCTTTCCTGCAACGGCTCAAAGTCCCGCAGGAAAGATGCGAAAATTTTATCCGAGGCCGAGACGTGTTTATAACTGACTAACGTGTAGAGGCATATGGGATACTTTTTGAGCAATCCCTCAGGAACCTCCAAGGGGCCAAGACGCCGTAAAAAGACCTTCATTTGGATTTCGTCTGATTGCCAGTACAAGCCGCTTATCTGGAGGATGGTTCTTTGTCAAGCTGTGGAATTCGATGTCATAGCCACCGGGATCGTCATATTCGCCCGAGAGATCGGTACTGCCAAATGGGGTGCTTCCAAAACGGGTGGTTTGGGATTTATCGAATTACACAATTTTTTTGACGAGTATTTTGCTTGCTGTGGAATTATGGCTCACAGCACGCGTCGTTGTTGTAACGTCGTTTCCAATACTTATCGATAATTTTGTCGATCGCTGCGGCTTAAGCATGGTAAAAAGAGCAACGTGTGTTACAAATATCAAAAATTCTAACTTCGATGCCGAAGTTTGTATCCGCGTCTTTTCGCTTAATAAACAAAAAATATCAAAGAAGCTACATGCCATAGCTCTAATACTGTGGGACTAATTTGAATATCATTAGACAGACAGTCGAACAGAAGAACATGGCTATATCAACTCGTCTCGAACACGATTCTTCCTCTGCGTTACAAACATCTTACCAATTTTATAATAGCCTCTGCAAGGGTATAAAAATCTGTTATTTAGATTAAATTTTTTTACCAGGTTTAGGAAATGTGGCGTCCAATGTGAGGGCAACTTTCTCGAGGAACCTGGAAGCTCGAAAGAAGTCGATGTGGAGAGGGATGTTCACAAATAGCAAAACCCTGGCGGAGCCCTCCATCAAGCCAGGCTGTGTTTATCTTCTTAAAGATCTTTGTGATGTATCTGACGTGTCTCAATAATGGTGAGCAAGTTTTCATATACGCCCGCAGCTTTTCCCCAAGGGACGAAGAAGACAAAGCGGCATCTGATTCTGATCCATTTTATTTCAGAATGAAGGTGAAAACGTTGCGTTTGGAAAACGCTTTATGTGCATTCAAGATGGACCCCTTCGTCTACGACATCACCTACCTGCCCCTGAACTTTTCGCAAGAGCAGGATAGCTTTTGTGCAGGTTAGGTGGATTCGATATTGAACACAAAGTTCAAAAAAGAGACCTTCAATAAAATGTTATCGGAAATGCGACCGAATTGTTGTTCAAAAGAACTTTCGTATTTACCTAGAGCAGTCGATAGCAAATAGGGGTTTTTGGGGACTTTGAGGAGAGGACTTTACCTTAAGAATCGTAAGTCTTATCGTGGTTTACAATGTGCTATTTTTTGTAATTTCGTTCTCCTTGCTGATTTTTTTTAACCTCAATACTAATGGCTTGTAAATCGGAGTATTATATTATCGGATAAAATAGAATAATTGAGATCTATTAAAGAAAGCATTAATTGGCTCATCCGACAAAAGAGGACGGCACCAGTTCTCTCTGACCAGTTATTAAACTAAAAACGATAAGGCTTAATTATGATATTACTAACTACATATGTATGAATTTTTAATAAAATGGGTTACGAGGCGGGAGTTCAAGACAAATTCCTCCATTCCAATATGTTTGTAATCCGAAAAACCGCATACCGCTGAGTTCGACTAAAACTTGAAAATTGCAGACACATATACTTACATTCATAGGTTAGAACCTCAAAATCCAATATAATATTTTTTAAGTTTTATTTTAATACCAAAAAAATCATTGAAATTGCATGTATGTATATATGTACATACATATATACATGGTACTCCGGTAATATTCATATATCGACAGCGCCAGTGCAAAATAACGTAATCTATCGATAATTTACTATAACGTAACGCGTAACGACGAGTGCTGACGAGTCATGTTGTAGCTGTGTGAAAAAAAATCGAGTATACATACATAAAATATGAACGTTTTTGATTTGTATTTTAAAAAAGAATTAATTAACTAAACAAATAACGCAGTGGAACTAGTGAATAAGGCATTTGGCATCAATATTATGGACATTGACAGTGTGAAAGCGGATTTATTTATGATATGAGCGAATATACGCTACGCCCAGGTGCTCTGCCCCTGGCTCTGCCTATAAAACTTCGTGTGGATGTGTGTGTGTGTGTTAAATAGTGTACATACAGTACAAATAACTTGTTTGATGTATAAACATGGATCCAAATTTTGACAACTGCACTAGATTTTCGCTGTTTCTAATATAGCTTCATACAATTGTGGAATGCTAATTTGAGTGGAATACAAATTCGATATGAAAAACGTCCAGAAATTTATACTGAGCTCAGTGGTATGTATATGTGTGTACATTTTGTGATGATGATGTTCATATGTACATCATGTAGACACAATTGTTTTTCTTGGTATGCATGTGTGTGTGCATTTTTCGAAGGTATCGATCGATATTTGTTTTCTTCGAGTGAATTCATACATACATACATATGTAGATATGTACGTGGGCACATTAATCTGAAAAAATACATGTGTATCTTACAAAAACACTAACGAAAGTTTTCCGACTTGTGCCTGTAATTGTTTATACCAAATTTACAAATCGAAGAAGTTTTAAAAAAATTGACTTTAAAAAGTTTTGGTTTTCGTGTGCATGTATGTATGTATGTAAGTAGTATGTATGTATGCCGGTTGAGCGGTCATCCTTAATGGTTATTTAGACATGCTATAGATTCTTACCTACATACATATGTATATATGTATGTACATATACTTACATACATGTATGTATATAAAGATGAACCATTATACATTAAAATTGTTTTTCCGATTAACAGTTATTTTACGATAATGTTACGGTTATGTAACAACAGAATTTGTACTTATTATATGGTAATTACACCAGTAAAATAATAATTTTCCCTATTTATTTAAAAAATTGCAAAATTAAATGCAGTAATTCAGAATGCACCTGTTTATACACTTTTCCGAGGGCGTTATGAAATCAAAGGTACAAGTTTAATAAAAGGAGAGGGTCGACATTGTGCAATTTTTTCTATACCTTTGCAGACGCTTGGTTTTAAAGAAATTTCTAGGAGGTGCCAACAAAAAACTGTTTATTATCAGCAGAGTATTTTGCGTTGATGCGTTAACAGACATATGGACGGACTTAAATATATATGAACATACTTAATATGTATATAATAATTAATATTACTTAATATGTAAGTATGTATATGTATTCGAAAATGATTTCTATTCAAGAGGCAAACTGCGGGGAGATCCGAGAAAGTTTAAACCGATCATTTTAAAGTGGTCAAACATGAATCTAGTTAATTTTTATAAAATGCATCCATGGGATGAAGTGGTATATCGCCAAAATGTATGTAACAGGCAAAAGGACGAATTTCCGACCCTATATATACTTGATCAGCATGAGAAGAGAAAATGATAGAGTCATGTCCGTCTGTCCGTCCGTAAGTGTGCACAGATCTCAGCAACTATAAATGATAGAGCTACCTAATGTAGAATGTAGACTCATCTAGTACATATATACGCTTGTTAAGTTTATTTCTTTTTTGCCACGCCCTCGGAATTTGATAAAAGGTAGAATCGTACCGTAATTTAATTTGACATTCTAATAATTATCATGAATATCTATTATTCCACCAAATTTCATAAAATTGGAATAAAAATACCAGAGTTATACGTAGAAACGTTTTGTACTCAAAGCTGGGCTCGTGCGCACATACATAAGAGTAAACGAGATAGCATTTGTTAGTTCCGCGGCATGCGAGAGAAATTTAATATATGACCTACTTTATTTTTGTTCATCCTATACATTCACTTATAAACTAAACTTATGGTCAAAATAAGTATAGTGAAGCTTACATTTTTAAACCCTTGCACAGGGAATTTTAAAATTGGTTAGATGTTTGTAACGCAGAAAAGGAATTGTTTCCGACCCCATAAAGCATATATATTCTTGATCAGCATGAGAAAACGAGTTCATATACCCATGTCCGTCTGAACGTATACTAACTAGTCCCACAGTTTTGGAGCTATGGCTTTCAAAGTTTGTATATAAGGCCCATTATCTATATATATATCATATTGCTGACATACAAAAAAACGTTAAATGCGAATAACTTTCTTTTTTTCTTAAAGAATTTTATCCAAACACACACATATGCAGTAAACCACATGTACATATACATACATATGTCAAAATTGTGGTTGTGTGTGTGTGAAGATGTCAATCTCTGCAGGGGCTTGGCATGCTAAGGATTTGGTGATTCGGTGGATTGCGCAACTGAGGCGCGGTGGTTTATTAGTTTTTAGTGTATTTAAAGTATTGCGTCATTGGATTAACACACAAAAAAAGTTCTTTAAAATATAAAATGTAATGGTCGAGAGCTAAAAGTGAGGGTATACAAACATCAGCATAGATTAAGTTAGCTTCTTTCATATTTATTATATGATTATTGAAAGACCTTAAGGTAAATAAAATTATGATTAACCTATAAAGCGACATTTTTTCCATGACATCAAGTATTTTTTTAAATTAGAAGCCAGTAAACGTCCTTTATTTTCTTTAATTTTATTTATTCTTCTCGTCATATTTGATATGAGACGTCCACATGTCTCATCGGTTATTTCGAACAAACTTATCTTTTGCCAAGTATGCTTCGCGTTATTTTCTTGTTGAAAGAACCATCATAAATGCATATTTTCCTCAGCATACGGAAGCATAGTGATCTCCAATATATCTTGATATAGGATTCGGTCCATTATATATTGATGCCAGACCAAGAGAAACATTCCCAATCCATGATGTTGCCACCATGCTTAATGCTTTTTACACCATTTCAGAGGTTATTATAAAATTGGTCAGATATTTGGCGATTGTCTGGTCCGAGCAACGGAGGTGCTGTGGCTTAGTGGATAGGTCTTGCGTATAAACCGAAAGGTGCGGGCCCGAATCTCGGCCGCGATATAGTTTTTTTTTTGAGATTTTTTTTTTTGTTAATTAAGCGAATAAGCGCGAGTTTGAATCCCACGAAAGTCGATGAAAAATTTTTTAGTGCATTTAAAGTATTGCGTTATGGAATAACAGACAACATTTTTTTTAGAACATAAAATGTAATGGTCAAGGGCTGCAAGGGTATACAAACTTTTGTTTTGAAATTCACGCATATGATGTAATCCCTTTATATTTATGTACGTAATCAGTTTGGATAAGATTCTTCAAGAAATAGAGAAGTTATTCGCATTTAACGCTTGTAACTATATGTATGGCAGCAATAAGATATAGTGGTCCGGTCTTTTTGAAAATCGCAGATGTGCAGTTATCTCACTGCAACACCAAAATATTTAAAATTACTATCGCGCGCAATATTGTCGTTCCATTGCATATGTTTAATTCAATTTGACAACTGTAAACAAATTTAGGCCAATTAACTAAATTTTCAAGAACAATGAAATAAATACAACAAGAATAACACAATGCATCGATAAGGGACTTACGGCTAACTATTGACTTTGTAAGACTACATTCTCTTTTCTACACAATTCGTTTTTTGAAACAAGGTACCCCAGAATAATATTTCGGCCAGGCGATTTCTAGGTATTAGTTTGGTTCAACAGGTCATTGGACGCAGGCAGACCTGACGGTGTTTAGAATAACTGAGAGCGAAATCTTTTGGAATGTTATTTAATCTAGACTCTTGTTTCTTTTTGGCAAGCATTTTCCAATCTGTACAAAGCTTTCATTAAAAGTGATGTTTATTAAAATTGCATGGTCAAATGCAAGTTTAATTATTTTTGTTCGATCATATTAGAAATCATATCCATCAGCAATCCAATAAATTTCAATCAATTTAAAAGGGCGGCAACTTTAATTGCATTTTTATACCATGCATCCATAGGATGAAATGGTATATTAAAGTCGCCAAAATGTATGTAACAGGCAGAAGGAAGCTTTTCCGACCCTATAAAGTATATATATTCTTGATCAGCATGAGAAGAGAAATTGATATAGCCATGTCCGTCTGTCCGTCCGTCCGTAAGAGTGCAGAGATCTCAGCAACTATAAATGATAGAGCTACCAAATTTAGAATGTAGACTCGTGTAGTCTTGGCGCAGACCAAGATTATGTTTTTTTTTTGCCACGCCCCCTTCCGCCTCCGGAATTTAATAAAAAGTGATTTTCTCCCGTAATATTTATCGTATCGTAATTTAATTTGGCACACTCATAGATCTAATGAACATCTATCATTCCACCAAATTTTTTTTGCCACGCCCCCTTCCGCCTCCGGAATTCAATAAAAAGTGATTTTCTCCTGCATTGTTTGTCGTATCGGAATTTAATTTGGCACACTTATATATGTTATGGACATCTATTATTTCACCAAGTTTCATAAAAATCGGAATAAAAATGGCCGAGTTATGCATTGAAACGTTTCGCACTCAAAGCGGTGCAAGGGCGAAATTGGCCGGTGGGGCGCTAAAGTGCACACACATAAGAGTGAGCGAGATAGCATATGTTAGAAATAGCGCATACGAAAGAAATTTAATATATGAATTTAGTTTTATAAACTCGATGTAGTTTTTTTCCCTCTGATGCATGGTATATCCAAGTCGGCCCGGCGACTTACTTACTTTATTTTGAACGCAAAACATTGTAGAAAAACTCGTAACTTTTTAAAACTGTGAAAAGAGGTTTCTGTGGCACCGTACATTTGTGACACCCCTGATTAAATTTCTTTCACATGCTATATCGCTAACTCTTGTGTGAGCACAAGCACTTATCATTCATCCTATGGATGCATGGTATACGAATGATTCTCATGTTAATTTAACTACAAATTTAAAATATTACACTTTAAATGAGATACGAACGAATGAGATGGAGAGTGAGTTTTAGAGTTTTCGAATTTGCCTCTAAAGCCGCCAAAAATGACTACCTGCATATAGGAAATTCCTTTTGAAACCATTAATGGCGTTGCTGTGCAGATGCTTTCTATTAAAAATATGATACTACCATAATATCGCAAATCGGTTTTTGCCGACTTTACATGCAAGTTACATATGAGTATATTTAATACATTGGTAAATACTCTATTTCTAATCGAGAATTATTAAATGTTGGTGGTAAGCTGTGAGGTGAGGCTTACAAATATGCTCGTATAATGATCGATAGCAATATTAGCGATATATTCTATAAAAGGTATACATGCTTGATACCCGAATACAATCCATATTCTACTATTATTTTACTATTTACAAATGTGTTAAACTAATACCATTTTATACATTGAATATTCCACAGCTAATTCCTTGAAAATCAACCCAAGGTGCGTTTTTCTTCTTGATAATAGTGCGCTAAAGGCCATCGATGAAATTCCAGATGCAACATCATCCACTTTAACGCTACGGAGACGAACTCGCCTACAATTATTAAATCCTTTCAGATCTAGAGCTAGTTATTGTTCCAGAATACTTGAATAATCGGAAGGAAACAAAACTCGCAATAGCCTATTCTACGGCATTATCTAAGCTCTTTGGCTTTAATTATGCGTAGACGTCCGCGACATATCTGCTGGGCGTTACTGCTAATCATTGCGTCTCAATTGTCATGTTTCTCGCACTCGCTTTTGGTCGAGGAAACCGACGTGGTGGCGACAAAGCTCCACGACGAGGCTGCAACGGCGAAGGGGAATTCGGACTCTAACGCTACTAGTAGTCGGAACAATGCCATTTCATCGGGCACGTCTTCAGTGTCCGCAGCAAGCGGCTATCTGGAAGATATGGAGAGAAGCGTTGCCGCTGTTTTAATAAAGGTTGCTTACGGGACGACGTCTACGACCAAACGTAGCATACCCGACAGCAGCTATGCCTTAGCCCTGACAACTGTTGCCACACCTTTACTGACCACCCAAAGGTAACAAATAGTGCACCTAAATAGATAGAAGTTGCAATCATTTAATAAATAAATAATAATAATACATTCTTATTATAAAATATCGGTTATATATGCTGTTTTTGTTGTACTATATTTCAGATACCAGTCGTCGCATCAACAACAGAGCAACGGCGGTGGTGGCAACGGTGGCCGTCATAGAAACTATGAGCTGGACCTAGAAAGAGATCATGCCTTGCCAACGTCGGCGCCCAATGCCGACATTTTAAAGAGTAACAATAATCCAACTTACCCAAATCCGAATCGCCATCACTCGCACGATAGAGATCGTCACCGTCACCCAATACAGTACAATTCGACACCAATGCCGTCAAGTAAGTTACATAATCTTTCTTTCTATTGACCTCGTTATTTAAATTTTGGCTTCATATTATTTTACAGTTCCAAATTTAATGAAAAAGACAAATGGCCAAGCACCGACAATACCCATGTATCCAGGCGATATACCTTCATATTCCCCGCCGTCGAGATCGTTTTTTACTCCGCCGTTGCCGCCGGAATATCAAAACCCATTTGCCGACAAGCCAACGTTGCGTGGTACAAATAACGAGGGAGGCGGCCTCATGGCCAACACTGGCACCTACATTAACCGACGACCCATACCACCTCCCAGCCTGATGCCAGGTCATGAGAGGATTCCTTACCGGCCTCCAGATCTGGCAGGTCCAGGCGCCAATGATCCAAATCTTATGGCGAATGTAAGTTATGCAAATGGTGTGGGAGGGGATGCCAAGAATCCCATTGTCTCCACCAGTACTCAGGGTGCAGCTTCGGCTTTTGATGTAGATCGTAAGAAGGCGCTAAATACTCCAGCGCGCCCTTCATCTCCATATGGAAATGAAGACTATGCTAATAGCAGCAGTGAGCAACAGCGAACTCACCAGTCCGGCAAGGATTCATCCAAGGATACGAAGAAACGGCAAGAGGTTCTACCCAACATACGCCGCATACTGGGTTCGAATGGCAAGGGTGACATCCCGGCAGTATTATTAAAGCAGGTTACTCAACGTCCCCTCGTTAACTATCACCATCCACCATCATCCCCAATTGTACTTATCGAGAATGGAACAACTGCGGCGGTCGCGACTGTCTCAGAACGAAGGCCGTCCTCAGCAGAGAGAGAGAGCGATGATGTAGCAGCACCATCGAGTGCGGCCAGTCCCAATATAAATCAAAGCAAACACTCGCCTGCCGGGCAAGACGATTTAAACCATCCCGTCGCTGCCTATGGTGGACACAACACCAGTAATTATCACCAATCCACTTCATCAGTTACTACGCCGGCGGCAGCAGCGGCTATTGGAGATGTGGCCGCCACGTCCTATTCGTCGTATGCAACGACTAATCACAACCAAGCAAGACCAACATCCAGTATGGGTGTCCCTGCCACTGGCTTAGCAGAGACAACGAGTTCCGGCGCTGGATCAGGGGCATCTGTAGCTGCAGCTGCCTCCGCTCACACCACTTGGACATGGGCGTGGAATGTTCATATATATTTGTCTGTGGTGCTTTTTACCATTTTATCCGTTTACTCGCTCTACAAACTGCTAACTTACAATAAGTTGACCCATCTGTTCGCCCAATCCTACTTCGTTTGCATTCATCTCATCCTCATTGCCATTTGCATAATGCGAATTTTCTATCTGTGCTTCGACGCCTATAACATTCACGGCACTTTCCACATATTTGCTGCCGAATTGCTACTGAATCTGCCAGCCACATTCTTGACAGTGGCCTTTGCCGTACTGATGCTTTACTTGTTCCTGAAGTCGTTAAACCACAAGAACAACCGTTATTCGGCTTTGATACGGCCCCTAACTGTGGTCGTAGGCTGTGGCGTTCATATTGTGCTCTGCATTACACTGCATTATGTCGAGTCATATACATTGCAGAATCATCATTTATATTACCAACAGCAACACCAGCATCAATATATTCGCCGACAGCAGCAGGGCCAGGGTCAACAGAGTCATCCGAGTCAGCAGTCCGGACAGTCGGCAAGTGTGACAGGACCACCGCCTCCTCCACGTGTTCTAACACTTATCTGCCAGATCATATATATATTTATTTGCCTTATTTTGGGTTTGCTCTACCTGTACCTGTATCGCATCTTAAAAAGGATTCTACGCAGTAAATCGCAGAACTATATACATGGATATCAGAATCTGTCCTATGCCATTCACATCACCATCGCCACGGCTTTGCTATTTGTTCTAATGGCTGCTCTCCAGATCTTTGGCGCAATATGCATTTCATCAGCACGTCCTCTGATTACCCAGGCGACTATAGTAGAGATCGATTGGCTACAGTGGGGTTACCAGTTCTCGCTTCGGTTAATTGAGATTGCTATCATTACACTGATTTCGTGGGTAACTGGGCTAAAGACCAGTGTTGGCCACAATGTTGCGGGTCATGCAGGAGGCGTTGGACCTGCAGCCAGTAGCGATCTGCGCCTAGGCATGGGTTCTTACGGTCAATCGAGCGGTGGCACTGGCGCACCAGGTTCTGGAAACGGAATGACAAGGGAAAAGCCTGGTGCAGGTGGTGGCCATGGGCATCATAACTTCTTTCTACCCTGCACCTCAAGTTCCAGTCAGGAGCAGTTCGAGACTGATTATCCTGCTATTTGTAACACCAATACAAATCTTCACACATACACTATGCGCACTGGCAAGCTTATATATGACGATAGCTATGCCCTTAATCCTTTGGGTCAGTCGGCAACAGCAGCAACGGTTGGAACTCCGAGTGAATTTCAGTTACAAGAGCCAATGTATCAGCGGCCCTACGACACAGGATCGGGATCGATAAGAAGTGCTATTAATCATAATATTGCTGATTATGGTTCACAGTCGGCCCAGGCACAGCGGTATCCACATCCCCATCCCCATCATGTGCGTTTGAATGAACAGGGTGCATACATGAGCACCGACTATATGACAGATGCCACAACCGATCATTACGAAAATCCAAATTTCGATTTACGCACTGGGTCAAATGTAATGGGAACGGTACCTGGAGCTGGTACCATGCAAAAGTTTAACAAGAATCTCCATATGGCCAGTAGCTCCACTGCCCTAAGCAGTGGTGCATCTGCGTCTGGTTCAGGATCTGGTTCTGCTTCCGGATCATCGGGAACGTCCCAACAACAAATGCTTCTATTGCAGAGCGATAGCTGCTACTCAGAGCCCATGCAACAGGAGAACTCGAGCTATGAATTTAACAATTTTGAGCGACCCACATTCAAAGAAAAGGCCATTAATCAAGCGCCCCTCCCTAGTGATGATTGCTGGTCTGGAGATATTAGACATAAGCTGACAAAGAGCCGTGATAGAAAGCACAACAATAACAACAGTCACACACGAACACTAGAGCGAGCTGGCTTCGAGAATCCAGAAAGACGCAGCTCCAACTCGACTAACTCATGTTCCTCCTCCAACGGCGGCGGAGGAGGACGATATGCCAGTTACAATACGTGCGAACGTGGATATTTCAATGGAGTTCGCAAGAGTGGCACGCTAAATAGCATTGCTAATGGATCTGGTGCTGGGGTTGGCCCTGGACGCGCCATCCCAGTGCCTATATCAGCCTCTGCGGGAGGACAGCGGTTAGTAGGCAATGGCGTACAAACCCTAGGGATCTCAGACAGAGATAGAGCTCACTATTACCAGAGAGGTGGTGGAGGGCGTAACGTTCGAGCAAACGACTTAGCACTATTCTCCAGAGAAACGGTCAATGTCGTTCCACCTCCTCTCAATCTGAAACAACAGAAGCATCAGCAAAAACCATATAATCATGATGCCGAAAATGAAGATGAAGACGAGCCCAGAACTGATCATGATGATGATGACGAAGACGATGATATGATATCAGGGAGCAATGTAGAGTGCACAAATTTGATTAGCAATGAGAACGGTCCTTGTATCCCTAACGAAGGCAACGGCAATGCTTTAATGGCATCGGTAATTAGCCATAGCCCCCATACACACTCACAATCGCACCCTCATTCGGCACACCATCACCTGCATGTACAAAATAATACTGCTGCATCCTCGTCAGCATCTGTGGCGGCATCGGTCTCATCAAACAGTGCTTCAGATAGCATGCTGGTGACCGAGCAAGGTTTCTTACGCTTTCGCGCCTTAGAGGAGCCCAACAGTACACCAAGCATTCCGGGTGCGCCCGCCTCATTGTCGTCTGTGCGTCATCAGAGTCGCAATGCGACTATAAACGGCATCGATTGTTAAGGAACATATGCATGACACTAAGGTATTTTCCTATAGATCATCCAAGTTGAGATCGAATCGATGGAAATCAGGGATCCGTCCCAAAATAAATTTCGGTTCCAGGAGAACACAACTAAAGAGTTTAAGATAAATTCTTGTGAAATTTTTGGGTTAACGATATGCTCTCTTGAAACCGAACAAACTAAAGCATGCCCATTGATACGCCATTCATGACTCATAAGAAAACCTACTAGAACTGAAATTTGCTAAAGCACGGATCCTCGATAGGAATCGAATTTCTATATCCGATGCCGATTTATGCCAATAGTAGTTAATTCGCCACTTTCTACTCTCTTCAAACTTGTGATATACATATAACGAATACACAAAATTAATAATACAAAAATCTGGCATAGTGGAATTCAAGTTCGAATTCGTTAGAACATATGCATATGCTGTATATACATAAACATCATACATACGCAGTGGTATGTGTGTGTATTTATTCCATATTCAAATTATTTATTTCATTATATACACACACTTCCATTTGAAAATAACTTACGCATTCACCTCATACTCCGATCACTGAGCATTTAAAACAGTTTTATAGCTCTCTTGCAATAAGAATCTGTTGATTTTGGTCTGAAGTAGCATATAGCGCACATTATCATTAGTTCGTTCTTATCATTCGCATAAATTAGTAACAGTTTTTGTTAGTCCCTTAAACTATCACCCGATAGCCGGTTCGATCAAGCTAACGGAAACTCTGATCCGTAAAATTACGTTTGCATTCTGGAAATCAAAGCTCAGCATACTATAACAGATCGGTTAAATCCAAAAATAAAATGTTTTATACATTTGTAGTGTGCTAAGAAATATCTGAAGCAAAATTATGTTAACATCTCAGTACCAAATCAATTTGCAAGGGCAAGGCAAAACTACGGCAAAGTCGAAGTTATTTAAATTTAAACCAATGCGTATATATTCATGTAAATAATTATGCTCAACTTAAACTGCCACATACATACTCTGCTTTTTATGTCTTTCTCATTGCCTCTACTCTACTCTGGAACTGGGAAACAGAGTGTACCGAATGCCTTTTATCCACTTTATTTTCGTAATTATCTTAAGATTTAAATGTAGATGTGTCCAATTGGTTCCCTTTTATTTAGCTCACGATAGTGTAGCAGTATTTTATATTTCCCATTGTATATAGACGATGAATTATGTTTGGACTTGCAATTAAAACGAATAGCAGATAGCAGTTCGCTGTGTTGTAAAATTTATCCTACCATTCACTCGCTTTCACCAATTTTCCACGGAGACCCAACCATTTTCCCGTTAATGTTTTAGTCCAATTGTGGAATAAAAAGATACATTTATATTTATACATATATCAAGAAAAAAACAAAAATTTTAAAATAGTTATTACTTAAAAACGCGGATAGATTTTAGGACGAAAGAGATCCGCAGGTCCATAGGTGCTCTATCAAGAAAACATATGAAATGGAAAGAGGTTTGGGACGGGATTTAAAGATTGTCATTTGCCATTACAGCATTATTCCTTAACCCCATCCGCCCTTTAATGCATACATACAAATATATATGTTCTATATATTTGCATTTGGGATGGAACAATGTACTTAGCGGATATGCAAAAATGCTCCACATAAATTAAAATAAAACTGGAAAAAAGAAAAAACGCAATGATTTCGAATATGAATGGATGAATGAAAGATGAATACATAGTACTGATTAGATAAGGCTTCTGCATTTTTTAATGTTAAATTAAATTTATTAAAATAAACATAACATAAACATATGCTTTTAAGGAAACAATCTAATTATAAAATCTATGAAGAAATATTTCAATTAAATAGTATTGATGCGCACTTACCACTACGACTACAAAAACAAAAACACACACATATATTGATTAAGATTGTATTTGTATGCTTAATTCCCCTTTATCGTAATATATACAGACATATATATAATATAGATATGTGTATATATATATATGTATATATATGTATATATATGTATATATATGTATATATACATATATATATATGTAATATATATAGATATGAGATTACATGTATATCAACAATTACCACAGTAATAAAATGACAAAATATTAACTTGCTGTTAGCTTTCTTTCGCGCTTGTAAAAGGAGCAAATCGTTAGCCATATGTGAAATGCTATGAACTACCAGAGTCTGGTTCGCTTAGGTCCATAAGGGCAGCGTGTATTCTGAAATGTAACCGAGATTCGAGTGCAAATCCCGAGAATTTTTTCCTGTAAGTAAATGCAAATTGAAATAAAATCCAGTATATTACATTTATACAAATGTAAAATGAATGAAAATATTTTAAACTGTTAATACCTAATTTTTATATCCATAGGTATGAAATGGTATATTAAAGTCAAGCATTTCCGACCCTATATATTCTTGATCACCGTCCGTCCGTCAGAAATTGATCAAATTTTTATCGTATCGCAATTTAATTTGGCCCACTGATGCATGTCATTAATATCGTTCGACCAAATTTTATAAAAATCGGAATAAAACAAAAGTCGGTCAGGCTATAAAGTGCTCGTGTGCACATAAGAGTGAGCGACATAGCATGTGTTAAAAATCGCGATATGCGAAAGAAATGTAATATACGAATTTTCACTTAATACAGGGTATTTATTTTTACTTTATTTTTATACCATGGATCCATAGGATGAAATGGTATATTAAAGTCGCCAAAATGTATGTAACAGGGAGAAGGAAGCATTTCCGACCCTATAAAGTATATATATTCTTGATCAGCATGAGAAGAGAAATTGATATAGCTACATATGTCCGTCCGTAAGAGAGCAGAGATATCAGCAACTACAAATGTTAGAGTTACAAAATTTAGAATGTAGACTCATGTAGTATTGGCGCATTAATATATGAATCTAGTTTTATAAACTCGATGTAGTTATTTTTCCCCTGATGCATGGTATATCCAAGTCGGACCGGCGACTTACTTACTATATTTATACCATGCATCCATAGGATGAAAAGGTATATTAAAGTCGCCAAAATGTATGTAACAGGGAGAAGGAAGCTTTTCCGACCCTATAAAGTATATATATTCTTGATCAGCATGAGAAGAGAAATTGATATAGCCATGTCCGTCTGTCCGTCCGTCCGTAAGAGAGCAGAGATATCAGCAACTACAAATGTTAGAGTTACCAAATTAAGAATGTAGACTCATGTAGTATTGGCGCAGACCAAGTTTAATTTTTTTTTTTGCCACTCCCCTTTCCGCCTCTGGAATTTAATAAAAAGTGATTTTCTCCTGCAATATTTATGGTATCGGAATTTAATTCGACACACTTATATATGTTATGAACATCTATCATTCCATCAAGTTTCATAAAAATCGGAATATATAAATGGCCGAGTTATACGTTGACACGTTTTGCACTCAAAGCGGTGCAAGGGCGAATTTGGCGGGTGGAGCGCTAAAGTGCACACACATAAGAGTGAGCGAGATAGCATATGTTAGAAATCGCGCATACGAAAGAAATTTAAAATATGAACTTAGTTTTATAAACTCGATGTAGTTTTTTTCCCTCTGATGCATGGTATATCCAAGTCGGCTTACTTATTTTATTATTTTTTTTTTATAAAATGGCACATATGTGTATGTATAAGTAAACCCTGAGGTGATTCTGTATAGTTTTTCTTGAATAATTTTCTGGAAATCGACTTGCTCGCTGGTTATACCATGCATCCATAGAATGAAATGGTATATTAAAGTCGCCAAAATGTATGTAACAGGGAGAAGGAAGCATTTCCGACCCTATAAAGTATATATATTCTTGATCAGTATCAATAGCCGAGTCGATTGAGACATGTCCGTCTGTAGGATCATCGAGATCTCGGAGACTATAAGAGCTAGAGCTACCAAACTTGGCATGTAGACCCGTTTGCTCTGCAGGCAGATCGAGTTTATTTTTTTTTTCGCCCCGCCCCCGCTATTTGAAAAACAATATTTTGAGCCTCCATATCTCGGGAACTATAAAAGAAAGAGTTTTCGGATTTGGACATTAGATGCGTGCAGTGTGCACGCAGACCAAGTTTGTTCCAAATTTTGGCCACGCCCCCTTCCGCCCCCGAAACTCGAAATATTTCACCCGAAATATTTATCGTATCGTAATTTAATTTGGCACACTAATACATGTCACGTATATCTATCATCCCACCAAATATCACAAGAATCGGAATAAAAATGGCCGAGTTACACATAGAAACGTTTTTCACTCATAGCGGTGCAAGGCAGATGCTGCAAATCACCGATTTGGTCGGGGGCGCGCTAAAGTGCTCGTTTCCACATAAGAGTGAGCGAGATAGCATTTGAAAGAAATTTAATATATATCTCTTCACCTAATGCATGGTATATCCAAGTCGGCCCGGCGACTTACTTACTTTATTTTCTTATAAAAACGCCTTGTCTCCAAATCACCTACAAGTTTTCGATCGGGATGATTCTTGCAGAACATTGAAGTACTCTATGTTTAGCCAAGATTTCACAAGCTTGTAACAATGTTTTGAGCCGCAAAATTTTATGCAAGTGTTAAATTCTCGGCGTAATCGTTTCCCAATTGGTCGCTAAGTTTATTTGGAAATATTTTGCCATCAAAAATTCTATTAAACTATATGATATTATTGTAATTTTTTCATACAACTATAAGCTTTATTGATTTTATTGATACCATACACCCTTAGTGCGAAAAGGGCGTGTTAGAAGGATTAATTTCCGACTATTTAATATATTAGCATCAACAGACGACTTTATTTTGTGGGGCCAATACATACTTCATAAATTTTGGGTGTTCAAAAAGTTAAATTGGAAGCAATGTATGTTTGGGTATGTGGATATGTACATAGATGTAGTAGGAA
Source organism: Drosophila sp. 14030-0761.01 (assembly GCA_018150735.1). NCBI lineage: Eukaryota > Metazoa > Arthropoda > Insecta > Diptera > Drosophilidae > Drosophila > Drosophila sp. 14030-0761.01. Next base: position 1,013,325 of record JAECWO010000106.1, on the reverse strand, counting down.
CAGGTGGCGGCTAAAAAACGATGTCAATTGCAGTCCTTTGTATCAGGAAAGATTTTGTTTGAAAAACAATACCATTTAACGGGTTTTGATTTGGAGTGTATCAACCAGTGGTGTAAAAGCATCGACTCATTATCGAAGTTTTAAGTTTAGATAAGTTTTAAAATGGATAAAGTACTCTTATATTATTGGCCATCATACTGGCAATCAGACAAAAGCTGTGTTTTAGCGTAAGGATCATCTTCAATAAACATCAAAGTATACTCACTTTATATTCTGAAGCATCGACACAGCGATATTTTTTTCGTGGCAAAGAGCAGCATCAAAGTGGGCATATGGAATCAGAAAAAAGTCCTCTTTAAGTCCTGCTCCACTTTGTCCAATGGCAATGCACTCTTCAAGATCCCTTAAATATACAAAAAATGAAATGTGACAATGTCTTGATTTAATATTAAAACTCACTGGAGTGCCAGAGCTGGCTTCGCCAAATGACGATAGCAAGATCCACGCAACAGCAAACATAAAGCACGATTATCAGCATGGTACGGATTAGAATAGCCCTGTGGTTGCTGGAGGCCAGTAAGTGCCATGTCGATCATTTGTAAAATCTCATCAGCTATATTAAAGTTTTGACTAAAAAACTTGAACAAATTCCACAGGTACATGAGTTCGATCAGTGGCAGGACAAGATTGCCATTTTGGAAGCCATAACGCAGAGCACGTTTAACCATGAATTTTTCCATTGGTAATGATTTACCGGCTATACGTTGCTTAAATGTAGGCACCTCTAGCATTAAAGCGTCGATCGCCGGATCTGGCTGTGATTCGAAGCCTGATCTTATTTTTGCCTTCGCTGCTGTTATCTTAACTGCGGCTAACTGATATGCATAGATCGTGCGGGACCACTTACTCTTTTGCAGCAAATATGTGGCATAGCGTTCGGCCTCTGACCATTTTCCCAATAAGCTGTTTAACCATAGCAGTTCCCAAAAACTCAGCAGATGGAATTGAGGCCAAATTTGCTGCGAGTGCAGTGACTTTTGGTACCATAACTCAGCTTCCACTAAATTGCCCTTGATCAGTTCCATACGACCCTTGAAAAAGAGGAACCATAAGCCTTTGGGGTATTTAGCCAATTGTCTAGCTAGGATATCATCACACAGTTGGACATTGCGGTTGCGATCGCTGATCATAGATGCTACCATAAGGTGGTAGCCCAATAAAGTGAGGGAGCAGAGGACTTGCCGCAGTCCCTTTTCCCGATGCCCTGTTAGAAGCATATTCAGTCCGGCAGACTAAAAAGGCAACGGACGAGTAAAATGCGGATCCTTACCAATTGATAAAAGATTATCACAGGACCCACCTTATTCGCTGTGAACCCTATAAATTGCAATATTTTTACTATTCGTCCGGGCAGTAAAGATATCATTAGGTTGAATGTTCCGATGCCCATATGTACTCCGCTGTTAAAATGCATTTGCAGATTTGTCGATTCTGGCTCATTGTAGGAGTCCGTGTCCCATCCACGGTGCTTCATTATCTGTTCGCAGGCTCTGGATGATAGAAACGAATTTCAGACATATGCGGCGCTCAATAACTAAATACATAAATACGTACCTAAAACTATTGTAGCACTGCCGTACTTTCAAGCTCCCCCGAATTAAGTTACTGAGGTTCTCATCTTCAATGAATGTGAGCAAGGCGTTCATCAAAAGAGCCTCCGCCATACACAACTCCGCGTGGCATTCCAGGTCGGTGAATTGCTTAAAGTTTTTCTGTAATTGATTGAACACTTGAAACGATGCAGCAGTTGAATTTAAGTCTTATTCGTACCCTTTTAAATATGGATTCGCTTAGGGTGCTGCGCTTGCGAAGCATTTGACATAATTCCAGACACTTCTTTAGCTCCGTCGATGCCCGGTCAATATCCTCAAAAGTTAGAACAGCTTCCAGGAATGCAAACACTGCATTGCCCATTGAATGATAAAGGCTTTTATGAGCAAATGGATGAAGGAGATTCCGTGCTTCCTCAAATTGATTGTTGAAGAAATAGTCAATAGCTCGCTCGGCATCCTGGAGAGATGTCTTCAAATCCATATCCATATTGCGGGATAGATCTGGATCTTGTGAATCAGAGCATGCATCATAAAACTATGTGGAAATGCGTTAATTGACAAGAATTGACACTAAATGGTTACGCCCACCTCATCTGAATCTGAGTTGTCCATTACCTCCAAGTTCGCTTCAATTCCATCCATGTTTGTGTAATCCAATTACCTGAAAATGGTGTACACGTATGTATTCATATATAATAGCTGTTGAACAAGCTTTTAATTAAAACCGGTAACTAACAAAAAGGTTAAGGCCAAGGTCAAGGCTCAATTCAGTATGTGTACGAAATATACAAATGTATATGTATGTACATATGTATGTACATATGTAATTATCAAGTGCAAAAATTTAAAAAAAAAAATGTTGGTGACCAAACTATTGTAAACTTTAATTTTTCGCCTTGATATGAATGCTCGTGTTTCGTTAGAACAGATTGCTTCTCCTGATCTCTCTTATTTAAAGATTGTTCAATTTTATTTACATTATTAACATACAATGTATGTACATATGTACATTAAAAGCTTAATACTTAGTCTTCTTGTTTGGGCTTTTAACTTCGCACCTGCTTAGAAGCATCTGAATGTGTTGTATTGTATACTAATATGGATGCATCGAAGACATTAAATGACTAACTTTCAAATATCGTGTATTAAGTGATATTTCAAAATATTTTAGTCATGAAACAAAAAACTATTTTCTCTATTGAAAATTATTTTCAACCAATTTCAAACCAAACATGAATTGATTAGTCCGAGTGGTTCTGCATTGCTGCTGGAATAACAGAATGTAAATATGTAATGTATGTACATACATGTTTGTACATACATAGTATGTACATACATATGTTAGAATATTCAGTGCCTCAGTGTGTTAACTCCTCACCGGCCCAGTATCAGTTAAACGTTTCAAGCATTTGTTAATGAGGAATTAATCGGAAAATTTTGAAAATATAAATATATGAGTTTTCCGGGAACCGTTCTTCGAGTTCTGTTTGACAATGTTTTTATTACACCATACATACATATGTATGTCATCCACAATGTGTCACAAATAAAGCTCTTTCTACCCCGTACCCTTTCGGTAAAAGGGTATTTAAGGTCACCAATACATGTAGATACATATGTATGTAGATACATATGTATGTATATATTTAATAGCTACAGTTATCAAACTTTGGTATGAAAATAAGCAGACAACGTTTGTCTAAAATTTTCGCCTCCGCAACTTGAATAAAAGCATTAACTTTAAAGTATCGATTTCTAATTTAACACACCGAATTATATTATCAATATCTGGGAACAGGGCATAAGCAAGTCGGTGCCCTTGCTTGCGTACAAAATTACTTATTTTCCGCCTATATACATACATATGTATGTATGTGCATATGTACTTTTGAACACACTGTGTATATACATACATATGTGTGTATGTTTGTATGTGGGTACATGAGCAATAGTAATAGTAATTTTATTTACACGACACTACAAATTTCATTCACAAATTCATTTCGAGCAAAAATACTAGTTCGTGCCAACAACACTCTCAAAAACACAAGATAAGATGACATACATATGTATGTATGTACATGTACATACATACATATGTATGTAGATTCTTCAATGTACATATGTTGCTTTTTAGTTGCAATCTTTACTTCGTCAATTAATTTATTAATTAAGCAAATTAATTTTTTCTTTTAATATTTCTGATTTGTATTTCGAATCTTTTACATCTCAACCGAGATTCTTCATAATTCCCGACACATAAATCGTGATTTGTAGTGTAGTGTTTTGTGGCAGAAAATACATACATACATAGTAAGTACATTAAGCTTTAAGCTCTTGTGTTGTTCGGTTGTCTTTTTTATTTTGTTTATTTAAATTTGTTAAATTATTAATATTTAAATGTCTGTGCATTTTTTTCAAAAATCGGATTAATTTTAAAGATAATATTCAAGATGAAGATTGGTTTGAGTGCTATTTTCTTGTGACTGTGTGAGTTCTTTGTTGTCAGTGTATACATACATATGTATGTACATATGTGTGTGTTTGTATGTACCCAACAATTTGGGCCTCGCAGAGTGTATCGCGAAACAAACCATTCCAGCTCCAATTGTATGTACATACATACATATGTATGTACATATGCACTTTAAACTATGAAATTTCGACTGTTTGAGTGTCTCTAGCTCCCCTCCTAGGTACATGCCTATGTATGCTGTTGTGTTGTTGTATATATGTATTGGTATAAACAACATATCTAAATACATATGGATGTACATACAAATGTGTATTAAAAGCTTTTGTTTAATAATTCTACCTTTGGCGATCTAAGCTTTCGTTTTCCACAACAATATAAATACACACATACATACATACATATGTGTGCAGGTGTGTGTTTGTGTGCATTTTGTAATCGTGGTGCAACTGCAAGTACATTGTGTCTTCTTTTGTTTATTGTTTCAATTGAATTCAAGCTGAATTCAGATTCATTGCTGCGTTGAAATGTTGATGGAAATAATAATTTTAACTGGAAATCCAAATTTCGTGACAGTTTTCAATTAAATGTCAATGTATACAAATGGGAGATTAAGTACATTCGTACCCAACTTTTTATAAAAATGGCTAGTTCAAATGGTCAAAGCATAAGTTATATACTATGTACATATTGACATTTTAATTAAACATCAACGGAACGATTAAACAAAAGAACAAAGGAATTGCTGGTTTAAGACCAGGTCTATTTCAATAATCAAATAATCAAGATCCATTTGGTTGTATCAACATCAAACCTTTTAACATAATTGAACCTGTAATTATAATTCAACTTTTCACATTTCTCATAATTGTTACATAAGTTTCAAAGTCCCATATCAAACGATAATCTATCGACTTCCGCCAGTGTTAATCTATAAACAATTCATTCCTAAGTTTTGTGCGGAATTTTCTAATCAGCTACGCACACGCATATTTATACATACATATGTATGTATGTATGTTCCACTTAAGGAAAGGCCTGCAACATTGTACATACATATGTATGTACATACATATGTTGAAATTTTTACTATTTCCTTAAAATTCATAGTGCTACAATAAGGGGCGTAGTTATCAGCATTTAATTAGAAACTTAAATAAATTCGTATATTCGCAGCTGTCCATTGAACATTTTATTTTGTGAAACACTTTATGACAAAGACAAGTCTTGAGAAAAAATTACCTCTTCTTTCCAATGAAAGGAATAATAGGGTAATAGCCAAGTATCGAACCTACTACAAGAATTATCTTAAACTATTTTTACTACGTCTAAATAACAATATTAACTAAACAGTGTTATGAAACACATAAGATTTATAAATTAAAAACGCACCTTACATGTATGTACATATATATGTATGTATGTATGTACATACATTTGTATTGACAACTGCCTTATCAAGATGGTTCTGTTACACCCATTGAACACAAATTCAGCATCTTGGATAGGTTTATAGCATTCTAAAAAAGAAGTATATCTAATTATCGGAAGAGTTCATGACAACCTTTTCATGTCTCTTATGTATATACATATGTATGTATAAGTCGATTATGAATCAAATCGATCCGAGTTCGTAAACCAATAGGCATATAAATAGTAATAGCACACTAAGTATATGACACAAACATTATGAAATAAGTAATTAATTGCAATACATACATACACACAATAATATAAATACATATATGTAAAATGTTAATAAATTGTTCGTCGTCTAAACTGATTGCCCCATTTGCTCATAGAGCCAACTCGTTTTATATTAATACATATACATATAATAATACATGGAAGTTAGAGTGTAGTTAAATACATGGAGAGTTGACATCACACAATATTAATGAACTTTGCTCGGATGGAGGGTATTATTCAGCAACCTTTGTTACCATTATTAAATTGCCTCCAGCACCACTGAGAGCGGCTCACTCACATTCACAGACGAGCACTCACACCTGTTATTCAGAGATTAAAGTCAATTTGGTTCTTTCGTCAATTTTGATCTATTTCATATAATATTGACTGTATATCATTGTTATGCGTTTAGGTACATATAGTATATAAACATACATACAAATGTACATATATACAAATATGAACATAGCTTAATTGTATTGTAAAAACTTTATTGTAGAGTACACATATGTATGAACAAACCTTAAATCTAATCCAAACCTATTCGTAATCACATTACCTTGTAGATTAGCGGAATTCTTATCACATGGACTGATTGCTCAATATTTTTAGGGCGTGAGAGTGTGGATTTCAGAAAATTTCGCACATGGTTACACTTATGGATGTGGCTGTATGAGTTAATGAACTGAACCCTTGCCCTCACTTCAGATAAAAAACTTTAACAAATTGATGTTGATATGGTAAAAAAAAAATGCAATCCACTCAAAAGTTAAATTTTCGAGGTGTCGCTTACAATAGCCGAGATTATTGAGATTGTCAATTTTCGGAGCGGCCGTTATCAAAAAAAAAATTTGTCTGCGCGTTAACGTTGTGAACGTATTTTCGATTTTTAGTCGAGCGCGTTAGTTTTTAAACAAGCAACTTGAATTGGTCGTAGATTAGTTCTGCCTCAAACCGCGACGAATACGAATGAAGCATTGAACTGTAACGGCAATCCTTGAATTTTAAATTGTTAATTTTGAAAATGACCTCTTTGTGATATATTACTTATGTATGTATGTATGTGCGTTTAACGTGGGCATACATATTTGTACCTGAACATTCAAACGAGTTTATCGTTTAATTCCGATGTCGGAATAAAATAGTATAATCGAAAATTTTTACAACAGTGGTAAAAACGGGAAAGACTTGCTGCTCTCGTCCTACCAAAAATCGACCAGATAAAGGTATTTTTGGATATTATTTAAATACGAAAACGAACATTTTTAACCAAGCATCGATTAGGCATTCGGCTCATGCTTCTATTGTTTAACTAGGAACGACTGGATTTTTAAATATCACTTACGAAAAAAATGTTGTTGTTCCATGAAACACCATGACAATAAGTCAATATTTGGTTTCCGATACTCAATTTGGCTAATACCATTATAAAAATGTAAATTTTTATACCCTTGCAAAAAGGGTATATTAATTTTGGTCAGAAGTGTGCAACGCATAGAAGGAGTCATCTCCGACCATATAAAGTATATATATTTTTGATCAGCATGACAAGACGAGTTCAAATCCGTTTGTCCGTCTGTCTGTCCGTCTGTCAGTCCGGCTGTCTGGATCAACAGCTTCTCCTCCTAAACCGCTAAAGCTACAGAGCTGCAATTTTGCACGAAGTCTTGTATATACTGCAGGCATTATCTCGGATTCATCAGGATCGAACGACTATATCATATAGCTCCCATAGGAACCGTCGGTCGAAAAATGAGTTTTAGATCAATAACTTCTTTCTTTTTCACCCTATTATCATAAAACTTAACATTTATTATACATCCAAACATCCAGGCCAAATTTGATTAAGATCGGATTACTATATCATATAGCTCCCATATGAACGATCGGACCAAAAAAATATTTCTTCTAGAAACTTTTTTGTTTCTTAAGCGATCATCGTCAAACTTGGTAAATAACATTTCCACATAGAAAGTTATAATTCTGGTATTTGATCAAAATCGGATAACGATATCATATAGCTGTCATACAAACACATGAAAAAATTGCACGCTGCATGTCTACACACATATATACGTGCCGTGCTATGGCGTGAAAAAACGGATTTTTACACCAGGGTCTTTACATTTAGATAATTCTTTTTATTGATCTAGTAACACAAGAGCTTGCAAGGGTATACAAACTTCGGCATGGCCGAAGTTAGCCCGGACTTCTGGTTCTAAATAAAATAGTCAGGGGCTGATTCAGCTCTTAGGTCTTAGGGGTCTGTACCACCTCCTAAAATCACAAAGATATAGGTTTGTCTAACACAATTTCAAAATTTAGTATTGCCCTATTCTATCCTGATAAATCCTTATACATTAGTAACATAATTTCATAATAAATAATCGTAATTATATATTTCCAAAAATAGATCAGCCGTATTTGTTTGTCTTAATACGTAGACCTACGTTAAAATGACTGTCTTTTCAAAATACGTCGACCGCATTGCGGAGAAATGCGAGCAGAATGGGCTCTCCAAGCACGCCTTCAGCTATGCCTTAGTGACAAGTGCAATATTAGCATTAACTATAAAAGTCAGCATTCCATATATATCAAACACTTCATCCCAAAGTCAAAGGGGAAAAACCAAGATCAACAAAGGGGCCCTAACGCCTTCGGAGATCGATGGATCCGATGAAGATTTGAAACTCGCCGAGGCCGAGAAACTCTTGGTCGAACAGCAATTAAAAAAGAAAAAATCCAACAAACAAATGATCGAGCCAGGACTGAATAAGGAGTTTATCAAGCAGCTAACAATGCTGGGAAAAATCATGATACCACAGGCCATATGCTATGAAACAGGATTGCTTACTGTGCACACATTTTGCCTGATATCCCGAACCTTCCTTAGTATTTACGTTGCAGCTTTGGAGGGGGCGCTCGTGAAGTTCATTGTGCGAAAAGATGTGAAGCAATTTGCACTTGTTCTGTTAAAATGGTTTGGAATTGCAATACCAGCGACGTTTGTTAATTCAATGATCCGCTTTCTAGAGAGTAAACTGGCCCTGGCTTTCAGGTAAATTGTTGTTCAATTTGTCGCTGAGTTCCAGCTTTAGCATTAATTATATACCTGCATTTCCCCAATACACGCAGAACTCGCTTGGTGCGTCATTCCTATCGGCTATATTTCAAGAACCAAAACTACTACAGAGTCTCCAACTTGGATGGACGTATCGAAAACGCGGATCACAGGTACATTAATCGAAATTCAAATCCTAACTCTAATTTTAGTGTGGTACCAAAGGTTACACATTTCTTAAATATACTCATTTTAGACTCACTGAAGATATCTCGGTATTCGCCAGCTCCGTGGCTCATTTGTACAGCAGTTTAACTAAGCCCTGTTTCGATCTAATGTTGATCGGTTTAGCATTAATGCGTTCGTCTAGAAAAATGAAAGCAAATATTCTAACTGGCAAGTTGGCGTTATTATTTACTCAATCCTCAATACGACTTTATTTGTTTTATTTTGCTCTTTTTTACAGGTCCAGCTTTATCCGTTAGCGTTATTGCGTTAACTGCCCACATATTACGGGTTGTTTCACCTAAATTCGGACAATTAGTATCTGAGGAAGCCAATCGATATGGCTACTTAAGGCATATTCATTCACGCATAATCACAAATGCAGAAGAGATCGCTTTCTATGGCGGACATAAAGTGAGTTCTACTAATGCGTAATGTTTTACTTAACTAAAATGTAATTTTTTCTACAGGTTGAGATGCAACAGTTGCGACAAGCCTATAATCGGCTGGTCAATCAAATGAATAATATATTTAGCCAAAAACTATGGTTTGTAATGCTAGAGCAGTTTTTCATGAAGTATGTGTGGTCCGGCACTGGTATGATCATGGTTTCATTGCCCATTTTAACTGGAGCTACTGGTGCTTCTCCGACTCCAGGTGCTATACCTGAAACAAGTGAGTCCAACGTGAGTGAGCGTACCCAGTACTTAACTACTGCTAGGAATCTGCTCATTTCGGCGGCGGACGCAATAGAGCGATTAATGTCGTCTTATAAGGAGGTTGTAGCTTTGGCTGGATACACATATCGAGTAGCTGGAATGATGGATGTTTTCGAAGAGACCGCCCAAGGTGTATATAGTAAAGTTACGGTAGCCGAGAACGACGATATGAATGGTATCATTGAGTTCCGCGACGGCAAGCCCATAGCCAAGGGCCGCATCATTTACACGGATGATCCCGGATATATGTCAATCAGTTTGAGAGCAGTACCAGTCGTGACACCCAATTGTGATATCGTTGTGCCAAGTTTAACGCTGTGTATTGAGCCCGGAGTCCATTTGTTAATCACAGGTCCGAATGGATGTGGAAAATCCAGCCTGTTCCGCATATTAAGTGGTCTGTGGCCTATATATGCGGGTGAACTGCATATACCGCGACCAGTGGAAGATAAGCCCTGCATGTTTTATATACCACAACGGTAAATTATCAAATTTACTAATGCGAAAATGGAACTAAATTTTTAGATATTTCAGACCATATATGTCGATTGGAAGCCTGTGCGATCAAATCATCTATCCGGATACGCGAGACGACATGAAGCGGAAGGATATCGATGAGAATCAGTTAAGAGACATTTTGAAAATGGTCAGCCTGGAACATATTGCGCAGCGGTAATGCCGACTTAACCTTAGAAGTCTTAACTTAAAATTTTGATAATACTATTTTCCTTTCCTTAACACCTTCAGGGATAGCTTTGATGTTGTTCGCGATTGGAAGGATATACTGTCTGGAGGTGAAAAACAACGAATGGCCGTAGCGCGTTTATTCTATCATAAGTACGTAACGACAAGGTATTTAAATTGATTATTCTTGGTACTGAAGAAAACTCTTGTTATAGGCCAAAATATGCTCTTCTTGATGAATGCACCAGCGCTGTGTCAATAGATGTGGAGAGTTCGATTTATGAGGCAGCCAAAAGTATGGGCATCACGCTTTTGACAATAACTCATCGACCAACCTTATGGTATGAAGACTGATGCAACATAACTATACGCGAATCATCTAATTTTTATTTTCAAACTAGGAAATATCACACACACATTCTTGAGTTCGACGGTATGGGAAGCTGGCGATTCAGGAGAATGGATGCCAATGAGCAACAAAAAGAACAGTTCCTTCAATAACCGCCGTTTGGAGTATTATAGCTGTGAATACATTCATATGTTAGACAAGTTTTTTTAATGAACGAGGAAAGGAGCCAAACTACGCAGAGACAAGAGTTTAATCCAAAAATATACTTGTATATATGTACATAAGTTCATTTATTTATTTACTGTTACCTGGTTGTTAAAAATCGGAAAGCTGTAAGTATCATGGTTTTTAGTCCATTTACTTAAAGGGCGATTTTAGTCACTTTTTTTATACTTTGTATAGAGTATTTTGTATGAAGTATTACAGCTGTGAATACATTCATATGTTAGACAAGTTTTTTTAATGAACGAGGAAAGAGACAAGAGTTTAATCCAAAAATATACTTGTATATACATAAGTTCATTAAATTATTTACTTTTATCTGGTTGTTAAAAATCGGAAAGCTGTAAGTATCGTGGTTTTTAGTCCATTTACTTAAAGGGGTATTTTAGTCACTTTTTTTTTTATATTTTGTATAGAACACTATATTTATAATATGTATAAAGAGGGCTGCGACAATTTGTGTGCTAGTCTAAACAGAAATGTGTACTCCTTCGTCCTTCTACTTATTCCATTCCGAAAGAAAGAAACATAAAAGCTTCTAATTATACATATATACATATCTACTACCATAAACATGTTTTTTCTAATGCATCAGGTGTTCGATGTTGTACATTAGTTTTCATTTTCATTGGCAAAAAACACGTGGTATACTTTAAAAACAACTAAGAAGTCACATTTAGAACATTTTGAAATTAATTAATATGTAAAGTCCAATAGTTTGCAAGTTTGCAGCTACTAGGAAACTGTGATCGTTTCAGTTGCGTTTCGAAATGGTGGCGCGAATGTTATGATCCAAAGTTATCGATAAATAGATAAATCTATTTTTTTTCAGCTAAAAGTCGAAAACAGAGCCGGGGGTAGCGATCGATATTTTAAATTTTAGAATACCAAAATAAATATACATTGAAGGCTTTAGTGTCTCTAGCATAAGATATATTGTAAAACAAACAAATAAACAAACAAAATAAAAATATTAATAAAATGTACTAAATAACGCATTCTAAATAAATACTAAATACTGCAATCGAAAAATACTTAAACAATGTAGCATCCATCTCCAGTTGTTTGAGACTAAAAAAGGAAATTTTTCAGTGCTGAAAACCGTCAAAAACAATAAGGACAAAAGAAAATGAAAAATAGAAGGGAAATTGGCAACCAATAACGGAACGAACAGGAATAGACGTTCGAAAAAAATTTACTATTTACTTTAAATGTAAAAAAAACGGTAAAAAAGTTTTAAGTGAAAATATATTTAAAATGTTCCAATTTAGTTTAAAAATCACAAAACATTGTTTGTTATACCCTTGCAGAGGATATTATGAAATTAGTCAAAATTATGATTGTGTGTGAATATGTCAATCGCTGCATCGACTTGGCATGCTTAGTATTGGGCGATTGGCTGGAGCGAACAACGGTATTGCGGTGGCTTAGTAATTAGAGGTCTTACGTATAAAACAAATCTCGTTCGCGGCATAGTTTCTTATTTCTTTGTTTATTAAGCAAAGAGAAGCGAGTTCGAATCCCACGAAGGCCGATGACAAATTTTTTAGTGCGTTGCGTCATTGGAAAAACACAGGAAAAGTTTTTTAAAACATAAAATGTTATGGCCAAGAGCTGCAAGGGTATACAAACTTTGTCATAGAAGTTAGCTTTTTTGATATATTTTTGTTAAAATAACCCTACTCTTCCCTTAAATATGGCATATGTACATATGTATGCATGTTCCTATATGCAAGGGTGCTAAAAATGAAAATGGCATAGCCGTTTGGATCGAAATTTTTAATAAAATTACAGAATATTTTTTTCTGTTGCCATTTTCATTCAATACGGCCTCGACGGAGAAATCATTCGACAAAACAAAAAAAACAAATACATCGTTAGTTTAGGAGTAATGCAACAGGTTGCTTGCAGTTTCTCATCCGACATCATCCAAACGACGTCAAGAGAGAGAGAGAGATAGTGAAAGAACAGTGGCGAATCCAGGCGTTTTTAAATGCCAGAATGTATAAATTTCAATGTTTATAATAAGTATACATATGCATTCGCAATAAAAACTATTTCTGTTGCCGCTCACATAAATTTTTAATTCCCATTTTTATATTTCATCTTATTGTTAAGCCTTAGAGTCTTGCCATCTTTGTCGCTGCATAAATTATAGTCACTTCCCGTGGCATCTTTAGGTTGGAAGACCTCTGCTCTAATCTTCTGCTGCAAAACAGGACGATACTCTTAAAGGAACTTATTGAGATCGTGATGCACATTGGCCACATTGTTACGCATACTGAAGTAACTCAAATCCTTCTTGAAATTCAAATCCTCTGAACCTTGCAAATTCGAGCAGTTTTGGAAGAATTGAGTTTGGCGAATTGAATGAAGTAAAGCTGCAAATTGTTGAGAGCCGCTATCATGGTGGCCCATGCTTGAATCTTGCCAGCTCTATTGACATTGTGGCGATACGTTTCAAAGCTATGGAGAATATACTGATTATTTGTGGTAATTCCACCTTGCGCTCTTTATCATGGCCATCCAGCAACTGCTTCGGTTTTCTCGACAGCCAGATTATTATTCTTATGGGCCACTTCATTCAAGACGCCCAACTTTTGGCACAGCAACTGGAAAACAGTATTGAAACAAACCACCGAGGCATGTGCCGCCAATTGGCGAAGATGACCAATTTAATGGCCGCCAATCCAGCATACTATGGATAGAGTTCCAATTGCTCCAACGCTCCTTTTTCTATGCGATCTATGACACTGAGACAATCTTGCAGTTCACTTGTATTACTCTACTTGTAGTAGTCCGCTAGTTCCTCATCTTCTATGCCGCCTTTAGTTCTGGTTTTATACAAACTATCTGCCTCGACACGTTCCTCGTTCCTCTTCCTTCTTTTCCCAGAATTGTTTCCATATGGCCATGACCATAGTATAGTATATAATAGTAAATAATTTATTTTATTATTACATAGAATTTATCGAAATTTTTAAATATAGTTGCCAGGAATAATTGCCAATTCCGTACTCACCAAAGAAAATTTCCGAACTTTTATTACAATTTTGAAAACATGAAATCTTACTGTTTTTGAAAAGCTTAAAGGTAAGTTGTATGTGGCTCATCAACTGATTATGCATCTTAATTTCCTCTATGCAATAATAAGGTTGAAACTGTCAAAATTGTTTGCCATAGATTTTGCTTTTCACGTTTAGGGGATTTCTTGTTTCTACAACATAATCCTGCATCTTCACTAGAACGGCTTGAAGTTTGGACTTCCCATTGAGTTTGGCTAGCAAATGTTAATTTTAACATTGTTAATGCAAGACCAGCTTATGCTTTAGTGGGACAAAGAGTTAATTGTTCTGTAGGAGTCATTTTTGTTGTGATGTGGCAACCAAATGATTTAACCAAATATATGTATTTGGTCACAAATTCAGCATATACCGGCAAATCCAATTATTTAACAAATTCTAATTGCTCCAACAAATTCTGATTCAAGTGGTCCAGAAAGTTAGCAAGATTTACCAGAAATTCATTGCTATATTGGTGGCATGGTATGATATCGTCCAAATGATTCTGAGGTGGCTCTTTCTCGTCATATTGTTTCGTCTCAGCCAATTTTACGCGATTTATTTTGATAACAGAGCGACATTTAAAAATGAGAATTGTGTGAGATGGGAAATGTAATAACCATTGAATTCGTTATTCAAAGTATCTAAGAATATGGCTTTCAATACAAAGATGCCTTGTTCAGCAAAACTCAGTTGTCCATTGAGTTGACTCTGGAGCACATGTGTTGATTATACCCTACCCAACCGTCTTAACCCCCACTTTAATATATGTATGTATGTATACCAACCCCTTGTGTGCCTGCTATACAAATCTATTTATCTAACAGTTCTGCCACCTCGACATAATCCAATGTCTTTTATTAATATTTTTGTAAGGATGCTTAAAAAACTTTTTTAAAAATTTAAGAAAGAAAATAGTATATTTAGAACCAAGCGGAAAAAGTAAAATCTATTTTTAAAAAGCCAGAATTCCCTCTTACCGCTGTTTTCGAATTTTGCCCGCAATCAAACTTAAAAAAAAAAAGGAAAAATGAAAAGGCAGAAATGACATCACTGCTCTCCAGAGAGGTAACAAATTCAGATTTTGCAGAACAAATAACTTAGACTTTACTATGTGTACATTTTGTTTTAGGATTTTAAATTAAAATTTTTAATGAAGGATTTGAGAAACTGTGATGCCCTTAATGAAATTTAAAAAAAATCGACTATTTGCTAATCGATAGTATTTATCAACTTGAAGTATCGATATAGTCGATACCGTATCGACTGTGTTACAATTCTTCTATTCGTATCTCTCATATAAACAAAAAAGAAAAAAAGGAAATTTTGTATATTTTAGCTGGCGTCAATCAGAGTGACCGATAAAATTAAACAACTTTGAATTAGTTCATAACTGAATCCGTTTCGCAAATTGGGTTAATGTTTAAAAGGAATCGTTTGCAAATTGCAACCATTTGCATTGATATTTGCATTCATGCTGACTTGATCTGGCCTGGACTTGGACTTCGACTTGGTTCATTTCAAAACAACTTCAAACTTTAAAATGGATACTTTTGATGTGTCCGACAGGAACAGGTAAGTCCCATCCAGCGAAGTTGCCAAAGAAAAAGTGTTTTGTACCAATATACTTAAGGATGTACATCCATATATGCATACATATGTGTGTACATGTATAGGTATACATGACGGTACATGTACAAGTGGGTACATACATATGTCAATTCGAAACTGACCTCATAAGATATATAAAAAACCATTCTATGCGTAACAAAGTATACACCATTAAAAAAATATAAAAATTTACCTCAGTATTTAATGAGTCTTAGTTGGCCAACGCCTATCGTGCATCTATGACTTACGAGTAAAGAACTTGGTCTATCTTGTTGTCTGGAACGCCCGACGTAAGATCATATCGCATAGTTGATTATATTAATAATTATTTAATTTTTTAGTTGGTACTTTGGTTCCATGTCCAGACAAGATGCCACCGAAGTGTTGATGAATGAACGCGAACGAGGAGTTTTTTTGGTCCGTGATAGCAACTCAATAGTAGGAGACTACGTCCTCTGTGTTAGGTTTGTATACTCATTATTCGGCCTGGAATCTACATCACCTCTACTGCGTATATCAATGTTTAGGGAGGACACCAAGGTCAGCAACTACATCATAAATAAAGTGCAGCAACAGGAGCAAATTGTTTACCGCATTGGGGATCAATCGTTCGAGAATCTACCGCGTTTGTTGACGTTTTATACTCTACATTATTTGGATACAACTCCCTTAAGGCGGCCTGCCCAGAAAAAGATCGAAAAAGTGATAGGAAAATTTGATTTTGTGGGAAGCGTAAGCATTCAAGTTTAATTCAAAAAAGATGCAAAAAGTTTCTATTAAGCTATTTTTAATTTGCAGGATCAGGACGACTTGCCCTTTCAAAGGGGCGAGGTTCTCACCATTATCAGAAAAGATGAAGATCAGTGGTGGACGGCCCGTAACTCATCAGGCCAAGTTGGACAAATACCCGTTCCCTATGTGCAAAGGGTATGTTTACCTTAAGTTTATTGCCGTCTTTTTATTGCTCATTTAAATTAGCCAACTTTAATATGGCTGTCTACATTGGTGTTGTTGTTGCCTAAACTATTTTTTAAACAAAGTAATCAAGTAATCACAATTTGACCAATAACTTCGTTCTTTTTCACCTGATTATTATAAAACATTTGGCAGTTTACTATAGATCCAAACGTACGTGCCAACTTTGATCAAGATCAGACTACTATATTATATAGTTCCCATAGGAACATTCGGACCAAACATAGTTTTGCTTCTAAACATTTTGTTGTTTCTTTCCCGATCGTCACCAAATTTGGTAAATAACAATTGCACATAACAAATTAGAATCTTACCAAATTTGATCAAAGTCGGATAACTATATGATAGTTTTATAGTTCTCAAGATCTCGATGCTTATACAGACGGACATGCCTCAATCGACTCGTCCAATAATACTGATAAAAGAATATATGTATTTGGTAATTTAATATCCTTTTCAGTTATATCTTAATTTATAATTACTATGAATTTTCGGATGGAATAGCTTAGACAATTATTTTTTTCCACTAGAACCTAATTTTGGACCAATTGTTCCTATAAAACCCCGACCTTCTTTATGGGGTTTCAAAGGATTTCTTTTTCCAATTATACTATACCCTCTGTAAGTTTTTAAATTGTTGCAATTCCGGTTATACATTTATATTATTGCATCTGTATAAGAATTCGTTGACGCAAAGTAGTAACTGAAATAAAAAACCGTAAATAAAAAGTTGCAACAGAACAGAGTAGCTGGCTATCAATATGTTAGCATCTATATCCAAACAGAACTGTTTACTTAGGGCTTGTAACGGTTTTCCAATAACTTAGTGGTGAATTCCAATAGCGTAAATAACTTAAATGAGTATTAGGTTTAGTAAAATAATATAAGTTATCTATAGTACCGAACATAAAGTCAATAATCTTAAACAAATTCTTTGCTTTTCATGACAGTATGAAGACTCCGTTGATGATGATGGCTTTGATAACGGAATTCTAGGAGGTAGCAGTTCGACTATTTCGCGCTGTAATATTTTGTCTAGCAACAGTTCTGAACAGCCCATGGTACCTTCCAGCTCGACTACGACCAGCACATTAAAAAGAACAGATTTAAATGTAAGTAGATTAATACATTTTTCCTCAAATTTTAAAATTTTTCGTTTGCTTTATTAGCGTAAATTGCCGGCATACGCTCGAGTAAAACAGTCAAGGGTCCCCAATGCCTATGATAAGACTGCATTAAAGCTGGAAATAGGTGACATTATTAAAGTCACCAAGACTAACATCAATGGACAATGGGAGGGCGAGCTAAAAGGACGCAAAGGCCACTTTCCATTCACGCATGTTGAATTTGTCGATGATTGTGATTTAGGCAATAACTGTTCAGACATTCGGTTAAATACCCCCTCCACCAACGATTGGGTGGAACAATAATACGTATGTCATTTCTCTGGGTAATTTGTATTTAACATTAAGTTCAAATGTATCAAAAACTTGCTAGTAGGTGGTGCATACCAATTGTTAATATATTAAACATATTGATTAATCTATCCAATATATTCGACTAAAATTATATACAAATGGTTTACTATAATTTTACACATTAGTTGATGTCTTAAACTTGCTACGAAGTAGCCCACGTCCCTCCTTGTTCCCAGTGTTGAAAATTAATTTGCAAAAGTTTTTTAATTACGAAGGAGGGTTAACTTCGGATAATGGATCCAAGAAGCTTAACATTGATGTCCCGTAATTTATAAGAGGACCCTTACATCAGTTTTGATCGTTTGTATCAAATATACGATTAACGCTTGACTTAGGATATAAGCAGGGGATCTATTGCATTTAATCGCGGTTAGTTGTACCGTTTCACATACTTATTAAATTCCCTTTACATGCCATAATAGATAATATACATATATGCCATCTCGCTGTTGATCAGAACACGAGCATTTTTGCGTACTTGTGGGCCAAATCTGCCATTTTAATGTACTGGTAGATACTATTTTTAAAATAATAATAATGGTAGAAATCAAAATTTTTGAAACAGGATTTCCTATGTTAAATACATGTTTTCGTCTTTAATAACCTTTTTTATACCATACCACAAGCAGAGGGAAGCAACTTTCACCGTATAAGTATATATATACTTGATCAGCACGACAATACACAAATTCATATAGTCATGGCCATCCGTCCGTCGAGGTCTCGGAATATAGACTCGTATAGCGTGTACACTGGTCAAATATAATTTTTTTTTTAGCCCCACCTTTCCACCCCGAGAAGGTGAGTGTCTCCCATGATATTCCACCTATCGCAATATAATTTGGCTCAATGATACATTCCATTCCATTCCACCAAATTTTTGAAAATTGCAATAAAAATACGGAGTTGCAAATGCGCAAGTTCCACTAAATCGATCGTTAAATGCGAATAACTTCTCTATTTCTTCAAACTGATTACGTACATAAATATATACACAATACAACTTATTCCTGGATATCAAGAGAATCGTATAAACATAACGCCTGATTTCGATACAAAATTTACCTGAATACATACACACGCATAAGCATAAAGCACATGTATGTATATGTCAAAATTATTATGAGTGAATACATATGTCTATCGTTGCAGCGACTCGGCATGCTTAGTATTTGGCGATTGGTATAAAACGAAAGATGCGGGTTCGTATCTCATTCGCCGCATTGTTTTTTTTTAGATCTTTGTTTTTTTTTTGTTTATTAAACGAATAGACGCGAGTTCGAATCCCACGATGACCGATAATAGCTTGTGATTTAAAACTGCGATAATAAGACTGATTCACAGAACAAATGACTTTATTGCTTAAATAGGCCTTAAGGAAGTTCATCCATTATCTCTATTAAATTAAGGATACAAAATTCAACAAAATATTTTTGGTCAATTTTCTCGAAACAATCCGATGAAGGATTTTTCTTCTTTGACTTTAATACTTAGGAAACTTAGTAGGATTTCAGAAGGTGTATTGCGATACAAAGAGAAACAATTTCGCAACGCTTTTCCCTCGAGGCATGGCATTTGTTGTAAAAACAGTCATGCTTAATTCTAGCTCAATATCCTGAGGACCGTCCAGTGCCCTTTTTAACAAAAGATTTACTTGGTTATTGCTCTTCAAAGTACTAAAAATATATAGTGCAAAAAGTTACAAATGAATTTTAATATTAGGAGAAGGACAGTACGCGTTGTTCACTTGAAACTTACTCAAAATGGCTTTCAGTGGCTCTTTCAATGTTAGGTGCGGCTTGAATTCGTATAATCTTTAGATCGAAGTCAATGTTGTTATACCATATTGGGCCACGAAGAGTAAAAATAGTGCGACCATCTGGTGGTACCATCAATTTAGATACAAATGTAATAAAATTATAGGTGTACGCAGAGGGTTTTGTGTAGCAGTCTTCTCCTTCACAATACGTGGCCTTTTGTCTGCATCTGCTGTGGATATTAATAGAAACGGAAATTGGGAAATGATGGATTTCACGTAGGATATTTTATGCTAATCTTACTTCTTCAGTTCGGGATCATTCATATATCCGTAGGGACAGTTGATGGTTGTGCACTTGAAGCTACCTCGTATGTTTGTACATATATCATGCTTAAAGAAACAAAAAAGCATTACATTTATTGCATAAGGTGTATATTTGTATCTAATAACTTACTCGACCGGTGCACACGTGATTTTCGGTGTCGCCCTCACATTCATCAATGTCACGGCAAGTTTTAGTGTCCGACGCTAAGGTATATCCACGTGGGCAGGAGCATTGGTAAGATCCAGCCGTGTTAATGCAAGAGCTGCAACGAAGGCCGAGTTAAATGATTGTGATTACTTAATATTTTAAATGGTGGGTGTACCCCATGCACAGCTTGTAGTCCTTGTGCACTTCGCATTCGTCAATGTCGTTGCAGGTACGATTATCTTGACCAAGCTGATATCCCAGGTGACATGAGCACCGATAGCCACCCCAGAAGTTGACGCATTTCTGTTGGCAAAGGCGAGAAATGACTTGGCACTCATCTACGTCAAAGCACTGTGCATTAGAGTCTCCAGTAGCCACACCATTGTTGTTAGTCTTCTTCTCGAATCCCGATTTGCATTCGCAGTAATAAGAGCCTATCACAATGTAAATTTAGTAAGTATTTACTTCGACTTTCTTGCTAATTATAGGATATCACCTATGGTATTGAAGCAGTTTGCATTGGACGGACATACACGTTGGTCCTGGGTGCATTCGTTGATGTCGACACAGCTGTCAACACCGTTAGATAGACGCGACACTTGATGGCCCGGAGGGCAGGCGCATATATAGCCTCCATTGCGATTGCGGCATTCTTGCGTATCACCACAATTGTGCTCTCCCGTTTCGCACTCATCAATGTCTATTTTCGAAAGAAACGGAACTATTAAAATTTTCTTTGCATCTGTTAAATACCACGCACCAATACAGGATGTTCCGTCTGGTGTTGACTTGTAGCCCCCCGAACACTGCATTAGGCTTTCGCATCTATAGTGACCGTTGGTGTTGATGCAGCGTTCGTGGCTTCCACACGGTCTGCTTTCATTGCACTCATTGATATCTATAAAATTCCAAATGATTAATGGATTATCTATAATTAAACAACCACATATCAAATTTACCAACACATGCACCCAGGTGATTCCGGTAAAATCCTGTTGCACAAGGTAACAGTCGTTGTCGGGACGTCAGATAAATTGGTGTGTAGTCGGGCCGCTTATTCTTTGGTTGATTTTCACCACTTGGGTAGCGCAGATTGGGAGATTGGTCGGTGGACAGCGGTCGAATGGTCGTGGATGTTGTTGTCGTGGTAGTAGTGGTGGTAGTCGTTTTTCTGTGACATCGAAATGAGCCTTTGGTATTGTAGCAATCATAGTTCATCGGACAGTTATGCGTTCCGAGAGCGCACTCATCGTCATCTATGTGCAGGAAAAAAATTTGAAAATTGTAAGTGATTCAAAAAATAAAAAAACACTATTATAATACCGTCGCAGATTCCAGTCTCCGCGTTCAATGTGTAGCCAGTTCCACAGCTTTGGAGGCGCTATAAATTAATTGATATTAAAAGTGACAAGTAGATATTAAATCATACATCCGAGATTATCCATAATCATAGTTTTCAGAAAATTTAGGTACCGTGCAAATATATGATCCGATCGTATTATCGCATCGCTGAGTTGGTAGGCAGTTGTGATTGTTAATGGAGCACTCGTTAATATCTGCAAGTTGTTTATGTATTAGATTATCAACATTTGTATTGGCATATTGACATACCGACGCATTGATCCTGTGTGACATCCAAACTGTATCCTGCTTGGCAAAGGCAGACAAAGCTGCCCAAGGTATTTCTACACTCCTTATGTAAATGAGCATGGCAATTGTTTGTCGCGTTTTGCGCACATTCGTCGATATCAACGCAGCTTCCGTCGTCATTTAAGTAAAAGCCACTACCACATGGACTGCTGTCTGTGCTTGCAGATGGCAATGGCGTTTTGATGCATTTGAACCCACCTGGGTAGTTGGTGCACTCCTGACCAACATCACACGGTGAAGGCGATTGGTCGCACTCGTTTTCATCTGCGAATTGAAGAAGAGATTGAACCAATTAAGTAGAAAAAAAATTCCTCACCTTCACATTCCTCGGAGTTTACACCGTAATGATAACCGGAAGGACATTCATTCGCCTTGACATTGAGGCAGTGATATCCGCCAATTGTGTTGTGACAGTATTGCGTTATTTTGCACTCATGCAACTGCTCCTTACACTCGTCTATATCAACGCATTTTCCCTGCACTCTATCCAGGCGATACCCGTTGGGACATATGTTTTTTTTCTCAGATGCAGACGAGCACGTAACGTTATTTTCATCCAATTCAAATCCTTCATGGCACTTGCATTCGTAGGCTTCGATCGTGTTCTCACAAATGTGGGCGCAAAGATTCGGAATTTCGCCACAAATGTCATTATTGTCGCCAGTCAGAACAATGGTTCCATCCGACGTTTCTCCATTTCCATTATCCCGAGTAGTATCTGCTGCAGTCTTCTTTTCTATTTCCAGATCCTCTTCAGCTTCTTCCTCATTGTCGGAATTATCGGTATCATCATCATCAATTACAATGTTGTCCTCATGCTTGTGCTTCGACTCGGAATTAGGAAAATAGCTTTCAGCGTCATCACAACAGACGCGATATGATTCAATAGCCGAGAGAAAGGAAAATAATGGGTCCCTGCAATTCTGTTGACTGGCTTTGACAGCTAATCCAACTTGACAGGCGCGACAACAGTCAGCATATGCGGCGGACTCGGCGGTTGAATTGGATCCTGGTAATTTGTTACAACGCGTTCCTTCTAAAGCTGCTAAACGGCCCAGCTCACAGCTTTGATGGTCATGCTCGCGGGAGCAACAGACCTCAAACGTTGAGTGACACAGTCCAAGCCACAGAGGAGGAATGCTAGCCACCTCCGAGTCGATATTCTCACAGGAATTTCCAGTACGTGCGTGCCGAAGTCCACTGATACAGCATCTTCTTATATAGTCTGAAATTTTTTCGCCTACGAAATAAAAATGGCTATTAGCACTTATAGCGGGATTAGGATAACCCCCGACTATATGTATTTAAATGTATTAATCACTGCTGAATATCTAAAGAGTAATGCTTCTTTTAGAAACTAGTTTTGAGATCCCTCCAACTTTTTTTTCCGAACGTTGTCACAATTTAGGTGGTATTAAATACTCACCATCTCCCACGACTTCTCCGATTCTCCGGCCGACCACTACGGCGATCAATATGAAATGAATTATGTGGCGCTGCGTTGGCGCTCGCATTTTGCGGGGAACGGAAGTGGAACTGGGAGCGCAATATTTAACCCACTACAAAAGCGTGGAGCGCACGAAATATGAATGATTCTATAGTGATCAGTCTTGCAACTAAGAGTGACAATCATCCGCAGACACTGTCAAAGATACAGATATCGTGTTCACATACATACATATGTATTTGTATGCATGCATGTATGTATGTATATACATATGTATGTATGTATATGTATGTATGTATATACATACATATATCGCTAAGCAAAGCTGAGAGATAAAATTGTAGAACAAAGAACAGTTAGGACTTGGGCTTGGCTGTACACCCTATAGAGAATTGTGTATGTTTTGGAAGGTCCATAGGTTTGAAATTTGGTTATTTATCTAATTATACCTTATCTGACAGATTACATAAACATTATGATTATCATAGGAGCGTCACGCGCTAGACCTCTAAAGGTAGGCAAAACGAAAGGTAAATGGGGTTCAAGGCTGAAGTCAATTCCTAAGATTTTTAGAAAAGAGATAAATGCTACTACAATGAGCACTTAGCAAGCATGTGCATGTAAGCAAACAAACGAGATAAACTAAGTTGCTGTCCTAATAATTACACATAATCTTTAATAAAAAAATGTACATAAACTAAAAATGTTCATATGTATGTATATACATACATATGTATGTACATATGATCTATGTATGTATGTATGTACATAAATTTCATATGAAACAGACAGGAATATCCATACATATACATATGTACATACATATGTAAGTACATACATATGTATGTACACGATTTTACATATTGTATGTACATACATATGTGTAAATTTGTAAAACTCTAAATAAACTTTTAAATGCACAACCAACAAACATACATAGTTTCAAAACACACCAGCTCTATTTTTAATTTATTTTTTTAATTTTGTACCAAAATTAGAACACCTAAATTGGAGCATGAACTTTAATTTTTAATGAACTATAATAAAGGGCCGGTGCCAAAAATTTGATTTTTCACTGGGTGCGTGGTACATCTAATACGGCGCAATGCCTACTTCACTGTGTGATGAATTCGACTTGTGATTTGGATATAGAAACATTTAAGTAAAGAAAATTGTAACTTAGGTCTAGACCAAATAACATGAGTTATCTAATATTGATTTAGCCCAATCTTCAAGAACTGTCTTTGTCGGAAACATATTCAATAGAATTTAGACTCGAAGATAATATTCCTTCAAAGATCCAGTGTCGGGTTTACCTTTAATGTCGTTTAAGTGCAACATGGAACCGTCATTTTTTTAGGATGCACAAAATTTATTACAATTATAATTTACTTATCTGCACAGTGTACAATTGTTCTATATAGCATAGTCTTGCTGCATACATATGTACATACATATACTATATGAGCTTCCATGATCCATTTAGAATGATTTAAAAAAGATCACAATAAGGTTTGAGGTGTCTTTCACAATTGGAACTGGAAACGGTTTATTCTATTTAAGTTAATTTCAACTAACACCTTTAGTTAAACAATTGATTGGTACATAATTATTGTAATGTGAAATTCAGTATATTGATGAGGAAATTCACATGGATCCTTATAAAGCTTAAAATTGTTTTTGCTTTCTCTTAGATCCAAGACCGCTATGTCATGGCTGACACAAAAAAATATATATCTTTGATTCAGCCAGTAACTCGGATATTGTCGACGAGAATTCTTTTAAAATATCCTGTCTACCTGTGTTGCTGCTATTCTCATCCTAAATATGGATATTTGGGATGCTCAGTTGCGTTAAGTTGGTAACACTCTGCAGAAAAGGTTGTTGGGTATAGAAACTGTTTTGTTTAATCCGGGACATTAAAGATTCGGTTCACATGATTACATGAGTTATTTATTTGTTTTTTAATAGCACTGGCCCTCTTCTATAGAAACAATGGCCGATTTTGATGACCCGCCTGTGGGCTGTTGTTTGGGATCGCATATGGCCGGAATGCCCGCCTCTGAAGCGACTCCAGTTCTCAGAATACGGAAATTAATATCGCTATAATCGAGCTGACTATATAAGTAAATGGGTAGGCGATTACTCATTATCCACACACCCTGATCCTCTTCGTTGTCCACCTTTAAGTCGTTCGGAAACTGAATTGTAGCTGAAGAGTTTCGTGAATTAAGTAGCAGTCCTAAATTGGCCCGTGTGTAGGGTTTGGCAGTGTCCCAGCATCCGACATTGTCCTGATGAACTTGTGTGTAAAACATTACGCCATTTCTTGCAATGCCTGATGTTGACGATTGCCCATTGAAACCGCGATCTCCGATAGGGAAGAAATATTGGGCAACATCTTGAGTGCCATTCACCCATAAGGATTCGTTCAGCAGAAGATCAGTGGATACCATGAATTCCTGAAAATGCAGTAGTGTCTTTCTGTGTAATAGATGTTGATAAAATTAGGCTAAATCCCACTTACCTTAAAGCTGGCCATAGGATGAAAGTACAGAACACGCTGCCTACTTTTCCGATCATAGGACAAACTCATACCAAACACTCCATCTAGCCATTGAAAGTTCAGCCCATAAACCTTGAAGTCGGATGCAACAGGATTGGGTGAGAAGTTAAAATTGGTTACTCGCCAACTTCTGTTTTTTTTTAAGCTGTAGACAATAATGCCAAAGCGCCAAACATCCGTCACAAAAGCGTGTGTGTCATCACAGTGATCGCTCACATCTACTACGATGTTAGAGTGCAAGGATTCTTCTTTGATCTGGGAGGCGGGTAGTTCATAGCTAACAATCATTTCGTCAGTAGTCAAGTCAAAGACGACTATTTTTGGGGGGCATATCTGTCGCAGACTGATCGTAGCATTTACAATGCCTGAATCAATTAGCCAGAGACGCTGGCAAGAATCGATTGCAGTTCGGTAAACGGAGATGAGTTTTGAGCACTCCGGGTTGAAGGGATCGCCATGCGCCTCCCAACTAGGATATGGGTGTAGATTTGGAGAGGTCTCTATTGCTGGGTACGGCACAGTGCTTAAACTGGCAGGCACACCATCTCGCCAACGCGGTGTCGTAATAAAGAGTCGATTGCGATGTACATCAATGCCCAATGGCAGATTATTTTTTGGAATGAATTCTCTGTACACGAAATGGAAATAAAACAAAACAATAATGTGGAGCGAAATTACCAGGGCCATAGCAACATTAACAAACTTCGCAAAGAGAAGGCCATTTCCTTTTACCTTTATGTAATTTATTTTATGTATGTATATGTATACAAACATATGAAACATAAGTATATACCTATATTATGTAAAATACGGCCAAATTCAACTTTTGCTTTGGCAAAGGGAGAGCTTTTTAACTGATGTACGTCTAAGCCTAATTCTTCACACTTACCCATTCAATATTGCACGTTGCCGTTTGACGAAAGTTGGATATTCAAAGTCCAAATATTTCCACTCATTCACAATCGTGAAAAGTAGCATTTGGGAGTTTTCATGTTC
The DNA here is from genome assembly GCA_018150735.1 of Drosophila sp. 14030-0761.01. Classification (NCBI taxonomy): domain Eukaryota; kingdom Metazoa; phylum Arthropoda; class Insecta; order Diptera; family Drosophilidae; genus Drosophila; species Drosophila sp. 14030-0761.01. The sequence goes on along the minus strand of JAECWO010000106.1, from coordinate 986,274 downwards.
GGATGTCGATCCTAGGCGATGTGGATAGATTTCCTCAAAATTTTGAACCACCGTGGCATCGGTTAGGGTTAGGCAAGCACAAATTGACCCAAGGCCAATGATCCAAATATTGGTAACGGTATGAGATAATGATAATAACTTCTTCATTATTATGCCGTAGATTGAATTAATTGTTCAAGTGAACTGCCGAACTCGTTTGCTGCTTGCCACAATCTTTTGTACAACGGCGACCAACCAATCGATGAACACCACCTGTCCGGTCTCAACAGCAAAAACGCACTGAATGGCGATCAACGCAAACTAGTTGATCATTGCAAGCTGAACAATAAAATGTAGTTTTCAAAAAATGGTGCCGATTGCAAATATGGTATAGTTCATAGCTTATTCATAATTTGGCCATTGTGGAGATTGTTACCAAACTTTTTTTATGACTACCATATGTACATATGTAAGTTCAATTTGTATTACATTTTCATAAATGTGTATCACAACAACTCCTTTTGGAACAATCGAGTAGAAACCAGTTTATAGGATAACCATTTTTGTGCTAGTTTAAGTGACATCTGCAGCTACGTATTAACACAATATCCCTGAGTAGTAACTCTCAGAAAACTTCTTATAATTAGACGAAAAAAAATTGACAACAAATGGTTCTTGCTTAATTTTCCATCCAAGAGAGAAATTTCAGTGCTTGGGAAAGTTTAGAAACTAGATAATATTGCTATAACGGCGCATTCTTTTTTAAACGCTCACACTTCTTAATGTTGAGCATACATATGTACATTGAAATAAAACTACGTTTCGTTACTTAATTGTTGATGAATTTTTCAAAAGAAACACTAAATATTTTCCTGTGTATCGTGTTCTTTGATACATCGAATTATAAATCAATATCTACCAGTTCAACAAATTTCACAAAAATCCGAATGGATATGGACAAAAAATACCACCAAATTAAAGTGGATCTTATCAGTGTTGATAAGAGTGAGCGAGATGACATGCTCTAGCTCTAGCTAGAAACCATCCCAGATGTTTTGAATAACTATTAACCGAATACATCCAAGTTTACTTACCAAACTTGGCTATGATTAATTGCTTTTCATGCACTATTCGCCTTTCCGATTGTGTTCTATATCTTACAGTAAAATAATTCCGCTTGGTTAACATAAGCGAATAGTCCCGGTATCCTTAAGCACTACAATTGAAATGGAACTCAAATAAATATTTTTTGAAAGAAATTCATAAAAATTTCTTACACATAATCTCACGTAAATTCATATTCAAATATTTCCGAATACATTTTTATAGCATTTTCATACATTTATGTATGTATGTATTTATAGTTTGTTTTAAAAGTGTCGCCGATTGCTTACTGCTAGCTTCTTTTAGGTTTAATTAATAGATTTTCTCTTTTATACTGACGATCTGATTTAGTCAAATACTTTCTTGCCAATAAAAATCAATCAAAAGAACGGGAAAAGCTATCGAATTCTTTGACCCAAGAACAAAAAAAATTTTTCGGAGATGTCAGTTTCAAAGTAATCGTCAATGTTCATTGATGAGCTTTGGGACAATCCTCACTATTCCTGTAATGTTTTTTAAACCCGAAAACGTTTTTTGAACAAGTTATTTTGCGATTTGTAGTCGAATCTCAAAAATAAATAACTAACTCTTTTGATATCAAAAATCGTGTCATTATGAGTTATTAGAATTTAATGGTTTATTTTACAAAAATTGTATTACAAAAGTATAATAGGATTTTAAAATGTCAGCTCCGTTTTAATTTCGTCGACTCGTTGTTTACTGAAATTCGTATTTCAATGGAATCGCGCTCCACTAATTTACGAATGTATTTTACCTACTATCTTATATTTATATGGATAATAATTAACGCTGCTAAAATTATTATCAAACTACCAACGTCCGCGTCCACCACCCCCACCACTGCCGCCGCGGCCTTTGTTGAAGTTACCGCCTCCACGACCGCCGCCTCCTCGGAAGTTACCGCCGCCACCACGTCCTCCTGGAAAATATGTTCTTTAAAAATTTGTACATTTAGACTGCAGTGCAGCAATTTCTTACCCGATCCTCCGCGATTAAAACCGCCTCCACGTCCGCCACCTGGGGATATGTGTTATATGAAATATTTTTAGATTCAGAGATGAATGCAGCATTTTCTTACCCGATCCTCCTCGATTAAAGCCACCTCCGCCTCCGCGACCACCACCTAAAGAAAAGGAAAACAGTTTTAGTTGCCAGCACAAAGCATCATCATGCAATTTGGTACATACCTATGCCGCCTCTATTATTAAGGCCGCCCTTTTTCTTGGCACCTTTGGGCTGCGGAGGTTTAGGCAAAAATCTTGAGATCGGTAGCAGCTTGCCAGGATCAATAAAGAGTTTTTGTTCTGGCTTAAAACTATTGGCATAGACATTTTCTGACAACTTTATAGACACAGAGTAATCCCGGACAGTGCCAAAGATTTCGTCGATTTTGCCAACCTGCTCTTTGTTCTCCAAGAATATCGGTGCATTGAAGTATGGTACATCGTCGATGTTGACCTTGCAAACAAGATCATTCTGGCATGCGTAGACAAAGTTACCAATGGGAATGACACGTTCCGGAGGCCCTTGATCGAATCCTCCTCGCCCTCCGCCGCTACGAAATCCTCTTCCGCCTCCACCACCTCCAAATCCTCCACCGCCGCCACCACCTCTACCTCCACCACCTCGAAACCCCCTGCCTCCGCCTCCTCCTCCGCCACCACCACCTCGGGGTCGTCCAAATGCCATTGAAATATCAAAGATTTAAAACGTGTTAGTTTCCAATTTAAACCTGCAAGACACAAACACGTGCGCTTCTTCCTCTCTATGAATGGGAACCAGTTCCAGCTCTGATTCCTCAACTACAATGAGAAAAGGCTTAATTTAGGGTACTCGTGAAAGTATAAGACGATGAATCATGTCAGTAATACTAAAACATGATGCTAAAAAATGCTAAAATGAACCCACGGCAGATCAAATGGAGAACATTTATAAATCGATGGGATCTACTTATTACGATTGTTGATTTTGTAAAGCAAGAGATAAAATAATAATCGCATCTATAATTATTTTATTTCAAAAAATTTGCTTCGATCTTTATAGTAAAGTTTTTCAATGTAAGCTTCATTTTTAAAAATCAAGATTAAATTTCGGAGTGATTTCAACGATGCTAAGGCCTATCCACGGACCTTTTGGGCGGAGGTGTTATCGATAGACCAGTTATCTATCGACTTCGCGAGGTACAACAACTTTCTCCGCCGTAAGTGTACATAAATAAATTCTAATTAAATTGTAAATAAGAAATCTATGTAAAAAAGTAAATAGTTTGCTGGTAATACAATCACATCAAAGCGGGAACATAATTATTATTCGCTTTACTGATGGATCTTTTTCAGAGTGTTGACGTGTATATGTATGTATGCATGCATACACATACAAGTGCAAAGTGGAATGACGTCATATTCATAGAATAGTGACATAAACGAGTTTTAAGAACTATTTAAGGTTGTCCTTTATTAGAAAAATGCATCTGACATATCATCTGATATATCCGATATTTATAGCCATAGATTTACAGCTCGTGATTATGTGCAGTAATGACAATTGCAATTTATAACAAACACTCGACAATTGTTGAGGCATGCATTAGTGTGTATGTGTGTGTTTTGCGGCGATGTGCGAGTTTTGTTTGGCTCACAAGTTGTTTTTGTGATACACTTTCAGAAATTGGGAGACCAAGCATGACACTGGACGAGATAAAAAACGGAAACGAGTCACCGACACAACATAATAATTGTACCGACGGCGCAAAAGCTTCCAAAGCGGTGCATCCAACCCAGAAAAAGGGTCTGAGCGGAATGATCATAAACATGGATAAAACGAATGAAAATGGAAACGCAAATCCCAAACATGAGAAACAGGTAAAAGGGCACATATCTGTGTGTGTTTGTGTGTGACATCCCGAACAAAATTTAATTGAGTAGAAATTTAGAGCAATTTTACCATCCTATGAGATGAGATCACTCTGTCGGTGTAGTACACATACATAAACAATTTAGCGTTCACACATAAATACATATGTTCAATGGAATGGTATTGTCAATTGCTGATGTCGCTGTTTAGTCAACAGAGCGAGCGAGGGACTCTCTATGTTTTCTGATTGGTCTGTGTCATAGGCGTAGTAATGATATCATTTGCGACGTACATCGAGACTAATGTTTTAAAAAGTGTTCCATTGAAAATTGAAAAATTTTTTTTGTTTTCTTAAGCTCGAACGTTGAGTTAACACCAGTTCGGGTTTTAGATTTTGTTTCCTTTCGATATCGCTTGCATTTTCGTCAGTTCAATAAAAAGTAATTGCCAATTTTCTCAGAAAACGTTGTTTATGTATATATGTATGTATATACTATATGTATCTGATCGGAAGACTGAAAATTAAAAATTAATAAAGCTCAAACTTTTAACAAATTTATTGGCTTCAACAATTTGTAACAAATATCAAAGAAAATAACTTTGGCTATTCCGAAGTTTGTATACCCTTGACCATTATATTTTATGATTGAAAAACTTTTTCTGTGCGTTAATTCAATGACGCAATTCTTTAAATACACTACATTTTGACTGCTTTACTGCTTATGTGTATGTGGGTATTCAGGTAAATGTTGTATGAATAAAATCAGAAGTTATGTTTACCGGATTATAAATCCAAGAAAATTATGTATGGTGTGTATGTATATATATGTATGTACATAATAACTTTGGATAAGATTCAAGAAAAAGAGAAGGTAGTCGCATTTAACATTTGTTTGTATGGCAGCTATATGATATAGTTGTCCGAACCTTGAAAATCGCAGATAATGTGCCTGGGGTCTAAAAATGCTTATATACGAACTATTGAGACTAGTTAGCATACGTTCAAACAGACAGACGGATATGGGTATATCAATTCGTCTTCTCATACTGATAAAAAATATACATATACATACATATACTTTTTGGGGTCGGAAATGATTCCTTCTCTAAGTTCTGAATATCTGACCAACTTTATAAGTAATACTCTCTGCAAGGGTATACACAAAATAGCACAAATGTTAAGTTTCTTGAGCCAATGAGGAATATTTATACTAGACTAGAGCTTGAGTTTATATGGCTAAAGTGTTTCGTTCCGTTTAAGCTGGCCGAGTCGTCCCAACTACATACTTTAAAAATAACGCGAATTTTAAATTCCCTTAAGTGAGTTATTCCGAATAATATCAACTATGTACATATATATAGTATATAATAAGAAAAACCCAAAATATTTCATTTTACCATTTTTTTTAGACTAGAATACTACTCTATTAGATTGAGAACATTATAACGTATTCCGTTGTAGCCATTAATTAATATGAAAACTCAGCAGAAAAAAAAAAGTTGTACGTAATGAAGTAGTGATGGATAAAGGCCTGCTTTTTCAGTCTCGGCCCATTACAAACACGAAATTGATTTTTACGGCCCTGCTCGTCTTGTTATGCTGATCAAGAATGTTTATACTTATATGGTCGGAGATGCCTCCTTCTATGCGTTGCACACTTTTGACCAAAATTAATTAACTCTTTTTTCAAGGCTATAAAAATAACATGGTACTAAAGTGGGTTAATGAAAAGAAAATTCAAATCCTCGGTTGTGATCTGGCTGTGGCAGTACGTAACCAGTAAATGTTAAGAGTTTCACTCACAAAATGTCGCTAAAATGTATGTAACAAGAATGAAGCATTTCTGACCCTATAAAGTATACATATTCTTGATCAGCATTAGAGGAGAAATTTATATAGTAATGCCCGTCTGTCCGCCCGGAAGAGACCACAGAGCTCAGGAAATATAAAAGCTAGATCTACCACATTTAGAATGTGCAAGGGCTGATTTTGTCGGTGGGGCGATACAGATATGAAGAATACATATAAAGCTATTATCATTTGTGCACAGATCGATGCAACAATATCGTTTTTGCGAGCTGCTCGTAGTGGTGACCTGCGCAAAGTTCTTGAATTCATCGAGAGCAGCCAAATTTCGGACATTAATACGTGCAATGCAGTAAGTAAAAAAGGAAATGAATTGAATTATTTCGCTTGTGCTTTACAGAATTTGTATTTTTAGAACGGACTCAATGCTCTACACCTGGCTGCGAAAGATGGCTACGTAGAAATCTGTGCAGAGCTTCTGAAGCGAGGTATCAAAGTAGACAATGCCACCAAAAAGGGCAACACAGCACTGCACATAGCATCACTGGCTGGACAGCAACAGGTTATTAAGCAACTGATCCACCACAGTGCAAACGTAAATGTGCAGTCACTAAACGGATTTACCCCGCTATACATGGCAGCGCAAGAGAATCATGACGGTTGTTGTCGCTTGCTGCTAGCCAAAGGTGCGAATCCTTCTCTGGCTACGGAGGATGGATTTACACCGCTAGCTGTGGCCATGCAGCAAGGGCACGATAAGGTAGTGGCAGTTTTATTAGAGAGTGATGTGCGGGGAAAAGTACGGCTACCCGCCCTGCACATTGCCGCCAAGAAAAACGATGTAAATGCCGCAACGTTGCTATTACAACATGATAAAAATGCTGATATTGTCTCTAAGTCGGGCTTCACACCTCTTCATATAGCATCGCACTATGGCAATGCGGAGATTGCCAGTTTGTTGCTGGACCGAGGGGCCGATGCTAATTATACGGCCAAGCACAACATCTCGCCGCTTCATGTTGCCTGCAAGTGGGGTAAAACGGAGGTGTGCAGCATTTTGTTGGAATGCAACGCACGCATTGATGGCGCCACGCGAGACGGTTTGACGCCTCTGCATTGTGCTGCCCGATCGGGTCACGTTGCTGTCATTGAGCTGCTATTACGCCATCAGGTATTTATAATGAAAATTTCTCAAAATGTACACTCGAGCCCATTATTTTGTGCAACGCTAAATCAAAAACCTCAATAATTCGTTTCAATCACTGGTTCGATTGTGTAATTGTTTTACAATACCGCCACATTAAAATTAACTAAAAGCGGAAAGCCTCACTAGCCAGCGCTATAATGTTATGTTAGTTGTTCATTATGAGCATAGCTATCAATGTTAAATAAATAAATATAATTTACTACTTAATGTAGATCGATCTGTCTGCCTAAAAATATTATAAGTCCAAAAAGCTTAGGAAAGCGTTTGCAAAATAAACGTTCGTTCGGTTATTTACAATTCCAACTTTTTATACCCTTGCAAAAAGGGTATATTAATTTTGGTCAGAAGTGTGCAACGCATAGAAGGAGCCATCCCCGACCATATAAAGTATATATATTCTTGATCAGCATGACAAGACGAGTTCAAATCCGTTTGTCCGTCTGTCTGTCTGGATCAACACCTTCTCCTCCTAGACCGCTATAGCTACAGATCTGAAACTTTGCACGGAGTCTTGTATATACTGCAGGCATTGTATATCTCGGATTCATCCGGATCGGACAACTATATCATATAGAACCATTGGAACCATCAGTCAAAAAATGAGTTTTAGATCAATAACTTCGTTCTTTTTCACCTGATCATTATAAAACTTAACATTTGGCAGTTTATTATACATCCAAACATCCATGCCAAATTTGATCAATATCGGATTACTCTATCATATAGCTCCCATAGGAACAATCGGACCAAAAATAGTTTTCCTTCTAAAAACTTTTTTGTTTCTTTTGCGATCATCACCAAATTTGGTAAATAACATTTGCACGTAATGAATTATAATCCTGCCAAATTTGATCAAAATCGGAAAACTATATGATATAGCTCTCATACAAACAAATAGCAAACTGCATTCTGCATCTCTACATAAATGCATATGCATGCGTGCCGTGCTATAGCGTGAAGATCGAGGTTTTTTCACAAAAGCCTATTCATTTTGCGAACTCCATTTAGGGACTGAGTAACGCAAGAACTTGCAAGGGTATACAAACTTCGGCATGGTCGAAGTTAGCCCGGCCTTCTGGTTATATATCACAATTGGTTGTTTTTACAAATACAAAGGTCATAATTCATAATACAGCTACACAGCTAAAATAAAAAAATAAAAAAAAACCATAGCAGTTAAACCCACAGTTTAAGTTACTTAAAAAGTTAAAAATAAAAATCGTTTGGTAGATTGTTTTAGTAATTGTTATATAAAGTATTTAATGTTCACGTCTATATGCAAGAGAGTTTTAAAATCCATTTTCTTTCATTTAGGCTCCCATTATGTCTAAGACGAAGAATGGACTGTCAGCACTCCATATGTCTGCCCAGGGCGAACATGATGAAGCGGCTCGATTGCTGCTCGATCACAAGGCACCCGTCGATGAAGTCACAGTAGACTATTTAACAGCACTGCATGTGGCTGCACACTGCGGACATGTGCGTGTAGCAAAATTGTTACTCGACTACGGAGCAAATCCAAATTCGCGGGCCTTAAATGGATTCACTCCTTTACACATTGCATGCAAAAAGAATCGAATCAAGGTGGCCGAATTGTGTAAGTATTTTTGATAGGTATATTTACATATTAAATGTAGATACAGAATTTAATAAAAAAAAAAGTAAATAAGTCGCCGGGCCGACTTTTGATATACCATGCATCAAGTAAAAAAACTATTTCAAATTTATAAAACTAAATTCATTTATTAAATTTTATTCGCATGCGCAATTTCTAACACATGCTTAAACCATGCACCCATATTAAAGTCGCCAAAATGTATAGGCAGAAGGAAGTATATCTTGGAAACTATAAAGTATATATACTCTTGATCAGCTCGACAGATAGATAGATCTTGGGAACTATTAAAGCTAGAGCTACCAAATATGTACGCTGGTCAACAAATTCTATAAAGAATGATTTTCTCCCGAAGTATTGAAAGTATCGCAGTTTTGTCAGTTGCACATTATACATTAAGTGAACCCACACTAATCGGTTTTGGAGGAACTGATTTTGTTATACTGATTTGAACTGCCTCCTACTTATGTATGCCTGCTTGTCTGGTGCAGTGCAAACTTTTCCCAAAACTGTAAAACTACTGAAACCTAACACTTGTAGATTTTTTATACATACATACTTTTTATACCGTGTATTATAAAGTGAAATGGTAAATATAATTTGCCAAAATGTCCTGCCGTTGGTTTGAACACCGTGGTCTCATAGACTAGAGCTACCAAATTTAAAATTTAGTTACACGAATCATTTGTCCCCAGAAATCCGCAGTTACAAATATGTAACAGGTCACCGAAATTTCAAAAGGCAAAGAGTGAGTGAGATGGCATGTGTTTGCTATTGCAGCAATATAAAACTGTATTCTTATGGATTTGACATATTATTTACACTTGGTGCAGGGTATATTAAAGCAAGCGAGACGACTCGCTAAATTTATTTTCTTTTTATGCTTGGGTGTACAAACATCAGTACGGCGAACATCGCCGTGAAATAGTTAAATAGTTCTTAAGATTCACTACAAATACATACATGTGAATTCACTAGTATAAAATTATTTTTAGTGATAAAACACGGAGCCAACATTGGAGCAACAACAGAGTCAGGTCTTACACCATTACACGTCGCCAGTTTCATGGGTAAGTAAGACTAAGTGGGGTGTGAAAGTCTAACAGGTTGGATTAACATTAGCGGGGCGATCGAAAAATAATTGGCCTTAGGTGCGCATGGTACGGCATTTGTGTAAGATGATAATTATTCTTCTCAGTTAATATGTCGATTCGTTTTGGCGTAAGATATTATTCACATATTGTTCGTGGTTGTCACATATCTAATGTCGCAAGCAAGTCAATGCATCTACTTAAATAAGTAACAGAAGATACCAAACATTGGAAATTTCTTTTGGCCATAAAATTAAATATATTTTTTCTTTGAAACTGTATGTTTTGACTTCTTCAAGTTAAAGCATTAAGGTTCTCGATTACAGTCTCGCATTTTTTTAAAATACACAGATCTTGATGAAAATACCATATAAATCGATTTTCAGGTTGCATGAACATTGTAATCTTTTTGCTACAATACAACGCTAGCCCTGATGTGCCCACAGTACGAGGAGAAACTCCATTGCATTTGGCGGCGCGTGCTAATCAGGTGGGTGTAAACTGGCATCTTTCAATGCAAAGGACTAACTAAATGTTTAATAATTTTCTACAGACCGACATCATTCGTATTTTATTGCGCAATGGGGCACAGGTGGACGCTATTGCACGTGAAGGTCAGACTCCTCTGCATGTGGCTTCTCGACTAGGAAATATCGATATAATTATGCTGATGATACAGCATGGAGCACAGGTCGAGGCTAGTACTAAGGATAACTATACCGCCTTACATATTGCAGCCAAGGAGGGGCAGGAGGAAGTGTGTCAAGTACTGCTAGAGAATGGTGCTCAGTTACATGCGTCCACAAAAAAAGGATTTACACCATTACATCTCGCCTGTAAATATGGTAGACCGGAAGTAGTCAAGCTGTTGCTTGAAAAGGGAGCTCCCATAGATTGTCAGGGTAAAAACGAAGTGACGGCGCTTCACATTGCTGCACACTACGATCACCAGACGGTGGCTACACTGTTGCTTGATAAGGGAGCTTCACCCCAAATATGTGCACGCAATGGACATAGCTCCCTACACATTGCAGCTAAGAAAAATAACTTGGAAATAGCACAGCATTTGTTGCAGCACGGGGCAGATGCCAACCTTCAAAGCAAGTCTGGATTCACTCCGTTGCATTTAGCGGCTCAGGAAGGGCACCTTGATATGGTTCAACTTTTGCTAGAACACGGTTGCTCAAGTGTGCCAGGCAAAAACGGACTGACTCCTCTGCACTTGGCTGCTCAAGAGGGTCATGTACCTGTGGCCCAGGTTCTCCTTAATCACGGAGCATGTATTTCAGAACGAACAAAGTCCGGGTACACCCCACTTCATATTGCCGCTCATTATGGCCAAATCAATCTTATAAAATTTTTACTTGAAAATGACGCAGATATAGAAATGACCACAAACATTGGATATACACCATTACATCAAGCCGCACAGCAAGGACACACGATGGTGATTAACCTACTTTTGCGCAACAAAGCGAATCCTGATGCTATAGCAAATGTAAGTTTTCATATCCCAGAAAATTACGGAATGTTAAATGGGATTTTTTTTAAATTTACCAACACTCTATTCAAAATCTATGGTGACGACTAACTCATTGTTATGTCAATGGGCATATCTTGCTAAAGAATTTTGGTTTCGCTTAAAAAGATGATTCACATCTACTTATGTAATACATACCATGTACAGTGGTGCCATGAATTTGGCGCACCTTGTTTTTCCGTGCTTTAAACTGCTTTTTGTGAATACTTATTTTAAGCATAACTTCTCCAAAAAGAGTTTTGGCTTTAAAATTACATTTTAGGAGATCCCTAATGTAGATTTTTATACCGTGCACCCATAGGATAAAATGATATATTGAAGTCGCCAAAATGTATGTAACAGGGAGAATGAAGCACTTTCGACCCTAAAAAGTAGATATTATATTGACATATAAATTGATATAGCAATGTCCGTCCGTCCGTATGAACTTAGATCGCGCAAACTATAAAAGCTAGAGCCACCAAATTTGGAATTTGTGTAGTGTGCACGCCTATTAAATTCAGTTCTATTTTTTCCGCGCTCCTTTCACACCTGTATTTAAGAAGTGGGATTCGAACTAACGTCTATTCGCTTAATAAACAAAAGAAAGAAAAACAATAACTAAACCAGCAGGCCGGGCTAACTCCGACCATGCCGCAGTTTGTACACCTCTGCAAGTTCTTGTGTTACTAAATCCCTAAAAAATATTTTGTAAATGTAAAGACCTTTTTGTAAAAATCAGTATCTACACGTCATAGTCCGGGATGCATACTTATGCATGTATGTAGATATGCAGCATGCAATTTTTTCATTCCTTTGTATGACAGCTATTTCATATACATAGTTGTCGGATTTTAATCAAATTTGGCAGTATTATAATTTATTATGTGTAATGTTATTTACCAAGTTTGGTGTTGATCGCGAAAAAAACAAAAATGTTTTTAGAAGCAAAACTTTTTTTGGTCCGATTGTTCCTATGGGAGCTATGTATATGATATAGTGGTCCGATCTTGATCAAACTTGGCACGAACGTTTGGATGTATAGTAGTATAGGAGCTTTATGATATAGTCGTCCGATCCGGATGAATCTGAGATATACATGCCTGCAGTATATACAAGACTTCTTGCAAAATTGCAGCTCTGTAGCTAGAGCGGTCTAGGAGGAGAAGCTGTTCATCCAGACAGACAGGCGGACAGACGGATTTGAACTTGTCTTGTCATGCTGATCAAGAATATATATACTTTATATGATCGGAGATCCCTCTTTCTATGCTTTTTGCAAGGGTATAAAAATCCGTTGTGTCGTCCAGCCAATTTTGTATCGACAAATTATTGAAAATAAACAAACAAACATTGGTGTAAGAAGCCGACCCTCTACAAAATAAAGACCTAGAAGAAACTAAGCCCGTAGTATAGCGACATCCACAAATAATTTTAAAAAGACCATTGTATGATATAGTAAATTCATTTTTATACCATGCATCCATATGATGAAATGGTATATTAAAGTCGCCAAAATGTATGTAACAGGCAGAAGGAAGCTTTTTCGACCCTATAAAGTATATATATTCTTGATCAGCATGAGAAGAGAAATTGATAGAGCCATGTCCGTCTGTCCGTCCGTAAGAGTGCAGAGATCTCAGCAACTATAAATGATAGAGCTACCAAATTTAGAATGTAGACTCGTGTAGTATTGGCCCCCTTCCGCCCCTGGAATTTAATAAATATTTTCTCCCGTATTTTTTATCGTATCGTAATTTAATTGGCACACTCATATATGTTATAAACATCTATTATTCCACCAAGTTTCATAAAAATCGGAATAAAAATGGCCGAGTTCTATGTTGAAGCGTTTTGCACTCAAAGCGGTGCAAGGGTAAATTTGGCCGGTGGGGCGCTAAAGTGCACACACATAAGATTGAGCGAGATAGTATATGTTAGAAATCGCGCATACGTATATTATTGGTGCGTCTAGCACTTAATGAGTTAATGAGTTAACCGACTGTTGGAGCTGATCAAGAATACTTAGAGATTGGAATTGCATTATTCTGCCAGATCAAAAAATAATCGAATGTCTTTTCGTTGCATTAAAAAATAAAGTAAGTCGCCGGGCCGACTTGGATATACCATGCATCAATGGAAAAAAAACTACATCTAGTTTATAAAACTAAATTCATATATGTATTACATTTCTTTCGTATGCGCGATTTGAATATGTTATCTCGCTTACTCTTATGTGTCTGCACTTTAACGCTCCACCGGCCAAATTCCCCTTGCACTGCTTTGAGTGCAAAACACTATGAAACTTGGTGGAATGATAGATGTCCATAACATGTATGGGTGTGCCAAATTAAATTAGGATACGATAAATATTGCGGGAGAAAATCACTTTTACTGAATTCCAGGGGCGGAAGGAGGCGTGGCAAAAAAAAAAAATAAACTTGATCAGCGTATATACTACACGAGTCTGCATTCCAAATTTAGTAGCTCTAGCGCTTACAGTTCCTGAGATCTTTGGTCTCTTACAGACGGACGGACGGACAGACGGACATGGCTCTATCAATTTCTCTTCTCATGCTGATCAAGAATATATTTACTTTATAGGGTCGGAAAAGCTTCCTTCTGCCTGTTACATACATTTTGGCGACTTTAATATACCATTTCATCCTATGGATGAATGGTATAAAAATCGTGTGCACATCGTCCATTTATTTTCAAAATTTAAGAAAGAATTTTACTTATTTAAAACAAAATCACAGGCACGTAGATACATCCTTTGATGGCTTAGCTATTCTCTTGTCCATGTCGTATGAGTTTTTAAAATTTGGAATGGCAGGCATGTATTCGTACAATAAGTTCTCAATTTTGATCCAATCGAAAACGAATGAACCGAGCATAAAGATTGACATCCGCACGACCACGCAAAGAGAAAACCTCAATTTCACATTGGCCGATAAAGTCTATTTTTATATATTTTACTTATAATACACACATATTGATAGGGTAGCCAAACTGAATCTACAATCCAGTATTTTGAGCACAATTTTAAATTGAAATAGAGCGCCGTGCCTGCTGCTAGAGAGTATGTGTGTGCGTGTGTGTATGGTTGAAAAGCAAAGGAGACAAATTGTTACTCACCTTGTGCTCTCTCGATTGCCTCTCTTTCTTTCATGTTGTCATTCTCATGGATAACAAATTTTTTTTCTCTGTATACATACATGCATATATGTATAGGATCGAGCATGGTGTTATGTACATATGTGCGATACGTTAGCACTCCAGAATAAAACACAATTTTTGGGCGTAGTTTCTGTGTGTTCATGTAGGTAGTTGTTTCATCGTTTACAATCGGATTTTTTCAATATCAGACTGCTCGGTTTGATTAGTATTTGCATTGAAACTGAACGTGCATCTTCTTTCCCTTTTTGCAGAATGGTAAGACAGCTCTAAATATTGCTCACAATTTAGGATATGTAACTGCAGTGGAGACACTTAAAGTTGTAACACAAATGTCGGTGGTTAATACAACAACTGGTTTGCTAGAGGAAAAATACAAGGTTGTGGCTCCAGAATTTATGCACGAGACATTACTTTCCGATTCCGAAGACGAAGGTGGTGACGACCTTTTAGATCACAATCAATACAAATACATGGCTACCGATGATCTTAAAGCGAGCAATGATCATGATAACCAAAATTTTGACACAACACGTGCTGGGACGGAACAGGCAGATGGATCTGCGGGAGGTTGCATTGAAAAGGGTATGCATATTGATAGAATCTTATATCAACGATCCACAAAAAAAACTTTAAATATTAGCACATATTGCTGCATATGCTTTAAATAATATACAATTGAATTTTCTAGAAATTGCCAAGTCTGTTAATACAACTTTGAACGCTTCTACAATGGATAGACAGAGCGATAATGTTGTCATAATTAGACCACCAGTCCATCTGGGGTATGTCCGCTTTTAAAGATACGCTCAAACTAGATTTGACTCTTTCATCTTTTTAGATTTCTCGTTTCGTTTCTAGTAGACGCGCGTGGTGGATCCATGCGCGGATGTCGACACAGTGGCGTGCGCATTAACGTGCCGCCAAAAGCCTGTACGGAACCAACTCGTATTACTTGTCGTTACGTCAAGCCACAAAGAATAGTCAATCCTCCTCCACTGATGGAAGGTGAGGCGCTGGTAAGTCGGATTCTGGAAATGTCCCCTGTTGAGGGAAAATTTTTAAGGTAAGCAAAACCAAAAGTGTGACCACAAGTACTAATCACAATTTCTGGATTCCATTTAGTTGTTGGGAAACTAATGAAAGCAGTATAAATATTCACAATTATATTTAATACATTTTAAGCCCAATTGTTCTGGAGGTGCCCCACTTTGGATCTTTACGCGATAAAGAACGCGAAATTATCATACTCCGCTCCGACAATGGTGAAAGTTGGCGCGAGCACAGCTTATACGAAAATGAAGAGTACATGCTGGAAGCCTTAAACGAGGCAAATGCTGGCAACGACACAGAAATAAATCCTCTAGAGGATCTACATACTAACCGCATTATACGCATCGTGACACAAAATGTGCCTCATTTCTTTGCTGTCGTATCTCGAATACGCCAGGAAGTTCATGCAATCGGGACAGATGGCGGCACCGTTTCGTCGACAGCAGTGCCTCAAGTGCAGGCCATATTTCCTCCTCATGCATTGACAAAGAAAATTCGTGTCGGTCTTCAGGCACAGCCAGTTGATTTGATTGATTGCTCCAAGCTGCTTGGCCAGGGCGTCGCTGTTTCGCCGGTGGTGACCGTTGAGCCGCGTATGTATGTCTGAGATCAAGTGGAATGATTGCTGATTTTTCCTTTTAATCCTAAGGTCGAAGGAAGTTTCATAAGGCAATAACGTTAAGTATTCCGGCACCCAAAGCCTGCAATGAGGGCATGGTAAATGCACCTTATGGTAGTGGACCGACGGGCAACGGAAATGCGAACGTGCATGCTCCCACTCTAAGATTGTTGTGCTCTATTACCGGTGGACAGACACGCGCTGCTTGGGAAGATGTTACTGGATCTACGCCGTTGGCATTTGTCAAAGACAGCGTTACATTTACAACAACAGTCTCAGCTCGCTTTTGGCTAATGGACTGTCGTAACATAGCAGACGCTGGTCGAATGGCCACTGAGCTATACACCTACATGGCACAGGTACCGTTTATGGTGAAGTTTGTAATATTTGCAAAACGCATATCAGCTACCGAAGCAAAGCTTTCCGTGTTCTGTATGACGGACGATAAGGAGGACAAAACTCTCGAACACCAGGAATATTTCAAGGAGGTAGCCAAGAGTCGAGACATTGAAGTTCTTCAGGATCAAAATATATACCTAGAGTTTGCAGGCAACCTGGTGCCTGTTCTAAAATCGGGCGAGCAGTTAAATATAAAATTCAAAGCTTTTCGCGAGAATCGCCTCTCGTTCATAGTCCATATTAAGGATCAAGAGCAACCGCATGGCCACGTTTGTTTCAAATCAGGTCCGGGTGATGCACCACAGGCAATTTGTGCACTAAATGTTTCGCTGGCCGATGAGGATCATGAATTGCTAGATTTGTCCGACCATCATTATGGAAACGGTATCCCTAACAATAGGGAGACTCTTAGAAATGTGAATAAGATAAATCACGGACTTCATTACAAGGACCTAATCAATGCAGAGATCAAAGCTTCTGCAGACGCCAAAGTGAACCGAGTTCTTTCGGCTGATCAAACCAAATTTCAGACAAACGGCTCTCACTCCGGCATTTCACACAATGAAGATATACAGCGCGCCGACATTCGACTATCAGACATAGCAAGTCTAATAGGCAACGATTGGCCGGAGCTGGCTAAAGAATTGGGTGTACCCGAAACTGACATCGACCTGGTTAAGGCCGAGTATGCCAGTGGCACGGACCAGCCGAGCCTTGTTGTGCTACAGCTCTGGATAGCTCAGGAAGGCTCTTCCCGTGCCACTGGAAATGCAATGGCTCAAGCCCTACATAAAATAGGTCGTGGGGATATTGTTGAGAAGTGCATTGTAAACCTGGAGCCTGTCACCGATTTCTTGGAGTTGGGGGTGGCCACTGCTAGACTTGAGTCGCACCAAAATCCCATTCATACGTCAACATCAGAAACTGTTGAAAATCTTGAAAACGGACAACCAGCGATAATGGAGACTACAAATTCCTTGGCAATTGCTGTTCCGACTGGCGAGCCCAATGATGGTAAGGCTATATATTAATAAATGAAAAATCTTATGCTATTTCAAAATTTTAAGAAGGTATTTATTGCGCAACACCGCCACCGACTCCAATAGAAGTTGCAGATGACCCAAAATTAGAGTACGACTTAGACACGGTATATGAAACAGCAAAGAAGCACACGTTACAGTTGCTGGAGGAAGCTCAGGAAAACATTGAGCAAAGGGGTAAGTTGTTTGCGACCAAGCCGGGAAAATGCACTGCTCTGTGAATTCAGGTTTATTTGTATAGCTCTGTAAACTAACCTTTTTAAAAGTTGCAGAGTTGCGTATCTTTTGTTTTGCCACACCTGTTTTAGTTAATCTAGAATATAGCTCAAACCACCGAGCAGTGCCACTCTGAGATTGACACATTCGTATAATTTTTCGATATTTTTTGTTGTTCCAAATGAACCCAGCAGATCATGCAGAAATTCTGACCACTAAACAAGATCCAACTTCCGTGGAAGATGTGCTGATGAAGTCTTTGGCAGACATACAAATTCGGAATTCTTCGTCGTCACCAGTCGATGTCGGTGAACACTCTAAAGTATTCGCGGCCAGTGAATCTTCTGCTGCAGCAGGTGTGCCAGAATCAACAGACAGCCACAAGACCAACACGTCAAGGAATATAGCTGAGTAGAGTCTCCGAAGTATTGTCATGCCTAAGCATTAGCATAGGGATAGACATCTTATATTTATTTATTTATTTATCAATATACTCCTTATCGTACTCGTTTATTGTTTGTGTATAACAAGCACTTCATTATTTATCAAAAACAAAAAAATATATGTGTGTTTGTATGTATAAATTGTATCAAAACGAACATGTTTAAAATCTACTTCAAAATCTTTAGTGGGACTCGCCTAATGGATAATTCTGTTGGAAAAAAAGCAAAACATGTGTATCAAGCTAACCGAATAAATTGTTAAACTAAACTGTGATTTGTGAATTTTTATATAAACGAGGCCTTTCTGAAAACTAACCTAGGTATGGAAAACATAATCTCCCATGATGATCTGTCATAATTGATCTAGATCATTGTTACATGTACATTTATTATACTAGAAAGGGTATTTAGCGCCTTTTTAGTGGATTAAGTACATATAATGTTTCAAGATTTAACTCGGCAAAATTATAGGAGAGTTTCGCTAAAGTACTTAAATGTAAAAAATAAATAATTTAAATATGTAATAAAATTGGTAATTTACTAGAACATTTTTTCCCAAGGTGTACACGCCCCAAAAATACTAAGATTCCTAATTTATGTTTTCTATAGACGCTTCGTGCTAAATATTATGCCCCAGACATTTTGAACAATATAAACAAAATTTGGCGTCTTCCTCAAAAATATAATATATATAATATAATCTTCCGTAGAACTCAAATATATATATTAATTAAATTCAAATTTTGTATGAATCGCTAACCAACCATATTGGTGCGTATTCACTTTTGTCCGCAGTCATTTTCATATAATCTGAAATAAAAAATTTTCCTTTTCTTAATTTTCGGCAGGGTGTGCTAATCGGTTGTCGTAAAAAAACACTCATACCGGGCTATCGGCCCGTGTTTACAAATTTTTACTGGTATTTTATTAGTACCATTAGAAACATTTAAAACCGGAAGGCCGGGCTAACTTCGACCATGCCGAAGTTTGTATACCCTTGCAAGTTCTTGCGTTATTCAATCCCTAGATGGAGATCGCAAAATGGAAAGGGTTTTTGTGTAAAAACCCTTAGCTACACGCTATAGCACGGCACGCACACGTATGCATGTATGTAGATATGAAGCATGCAATTTTTTCATATGTTCGTATGACAGATATTTACCAGATTTACCAATTTACCAGATATATAACTTTATATATGAAAATGTTGTTTACCAAGTTTGACGATGATCGCTCAAGAAAAAAAAAAGTTTCTAGAAGAAAAACTATTTTTGGTCCGATTGTTCATATGGGAGCTATATGATAGAGTAATCCGATATTGATCAAATTTGGCATGGATGTTTGGATGTATAATAAACTGCCAAATGTTAAGTTTTATGATAATAGGGTGAAAAAGAAAGAAGTTATTGATCTAAAACTCATTTTTCGACCGACGGTTCCTATGGGAGCTATATGAGATAGTCGTCCGATCGGGATGAATCCGAGATATACAATGCCTGCAGTATATACAAGACTTCGTGCAAACCGCTTTAGCGGTTTAGGAGGAGAAGCTGTTGATCCAGACGGACGGACGGACAGACGGACACACAGACGGACAAACGGATTTAAACTCGCCTTGTCATGCTGATCAAGAATATATATACTTTATATGATCGGAGATGCTTCCTTCTATGCGTTGCACAGTTCTGACCAAAATTAATATACACTTTTTGCAAGGGTATAAAAATAGTTAAAATTTATTATCGTTAATTATTTTAGTGCTCACCACTATCAGAAGCTGCCTCAAATGGTCTGACGCCTGTAAATGGTCTGAGCAGCATTAATTTTGTTTGTAACCTCAATTTTGGAGGTTCGAAAAGGTAGGAGGGATGGTTCAAATTAAAAATATCAAAGAAGCTAACTTCGGCTATGCCAAAGTTTGTATACCCTTGCAGCCCTTGACCATTACATTTTATTTCCTAAAAAATTTTTTGTTTCTTAATCCAATAAAGAAATATTTTAAATACATTGGCCGGGGGCAGCCAATCGCCAAATAGTAAGCGTGCCAAGACAATGTAGCGATTGATATTCAAATTAACATACACACAAACGCAATTTTGACACATATATGTGCTTCACTGCTTATGCGTGCACTGCTTATGCGTGCACTGCTTATGCGTGCACTGATTATATAGGCAAATTTTATATCGTCGAAATCAGGCGTTATGTTTATCCACGCATATGATGTAATTCCTTTTTATTTACGTACGTAATCAGTTTGGATAAGATTGTTCAAAAAATAGAGAAGTTATTCGGATTTAACGTTTGTATTTGTATGGCAGCTATATGGTATAGTTGTCCGATCTTATTCAAAATCGCAGATCTGCATGTGGCTGTATAGAAAAGCTTATGTACGAACTTTGAATGCCATAGCTATAAAACTGTGGGACTAGTTCGCGCAGCACCAGACAGACAGACGGACAGAAGGACAGACGGACATGGCTATATCAACTCGTTTTCTCTTGCTGATCAAGAATATATATACTTTATGGGGTCGGAAACGATCCCTTCTCTGCGTTACAAACATCAAATACAAATTTTATAATACCCTCTGCAAGGGTATAAAAAGGGAAATAACTACACTTTTCCATCATTTTATTTATACAAATTCAAAATTCAATACAATTTCAACAAAATACAAAAATTTTTAATAATAAGCGAGTCCTGAGTCCTTTGTTCTTCCGAATGGCTAATGGTGAAACCGAAAAAATATATTAAGTAATACAAATACAAAACATTTGAACTGTGCACTTTCCTTATTTGGTTCTATTTTCATCCAAAGTCCCTCCCAGGCCCTCACTGAAAATAAAGAAGTTTTTTCAAAATATATACATATACAAAAATATATGTACTTTCCTGTGTCCTGTGTTTCCAAGTTGCTGTTCTTAAAGTTCTCATGACATTCAGACATTTAACGGACAAGCGGACATTTGAGCGGATAAGCGGACAGATCATTGATGGGGCTTAAAAGTTACAGTCGCATCATAGATCATGAAACTTAGTAAGCCAACCCCTCTGGCACACGCCTCCTTCGACATCACTAGCATCTGGGCAACAATGAACTTCCCATGACGCTCCATCCGGTCACTGTTGAGGAAGCTCAGTTGCACTTTACAAAAGCCCAAAAAAGAGTCAACGTGCCGAAATGAACCGAGCAACAATTCGCTCGCATTTCCGACAAGACTTCATAAAAGCTCTATTTTTTTTCTTTGTGCTTAGAATCGTCTCTACCTGAACCGCACAAAAGCTATCCTGCTCCTTTGAGAATTTCAGGAGCAGGTTGGTGATGTCGAAGACGAAGGGGGCATCTTGAACGTACCTAAAACGTTCAATTAGCGCAAGGCTTCCTTCCACAATCATTCCAATACGGTCTGAAACAAGCGCCACCACATTCTTTCGCAAATGTGGGGGCACTTGTTTCAGAACCACCGAAATCCATTCTGAAACCTCTTGCTTATTAATGAGCTGAAATGAGTTAATGAATGGATCAGAATCAGATGAAAGCCACTGATAGCTGCGGCGCATACCAAAACCGGCTCGATTATTAGCAATTGGCTTTGGAATCAAAGAATACCCCGAGTAAATAACAGTTTTTTGTAAGACACGTTGTACTTATCCGTTTTGAAATCACAAGATTGTCGGCAAGACACGGTCTTGCGATTATGACGATCCTGGTGGCTATGACAACGAATTCTATACGAAGAACCCGATTACATACGAAGAACCATCCTCCGAAAAAGCGGCTTGTACTGGCAATCGGACGAAATCCAAATGAAGTTCTTTTTACGGCGTCTTGGGCCCTTGGAGGACCCTGAGGGATTGCTCAAGAAGTATCCAATATGCCTGTACACATATGTATGTAAGTATGTATGTATGTACATAAATCAAGATCACGTTCATATGTACTTACATACATACATATGTATGTGTACTTACATACATACATACATATGTATGTATACATTTTTAGCATGTACAAATCGGCCAAATGGCAAGGCGGCTACAAACACGTCTCGGACTGGACTGTAGTCGCTCAGGTGTGCGCAGTGCCCTATCCCCCAGATGTCATGGATAAAATTTTCACATCTTTCCTGAGGGACTTTGAGCCGTTGCAGGAAAGGCGTCTCGATGAGCTGGAGGCGCTCCAATTTCCCTTTTGATGGAAGGACAGGGACTACATTACCACCATGAATTTTGAGTTTACATACGCCCAAAATCCCCTGGCCCCCAAAGTTCTGGAAAAATGTTGGTCGAAATCTATCAGGACTACTGCATTCCGAACCCAGGAGATTTGTTCAACATCAAGGATTTATGGGTGGCAGTGACTCGTATGTCGGCCCACAAAATATTCCACCATGCAAAGCATCAAATAAATGCCCACTGGGTACTACTGAAGAATCGTTGCTACGCTGGATGTTGCGTGGGAATTCATTGCTACGCTGAATGTTGCGTGGGTAGGACGGTCTTGTCAAAAATAAAAATCGAAACGAAATACGAATATAACTCGCAAATTCAAATATAATTTTGTTTAAATTTTACACATTATAAGTGTGTATTATATTCATCAAATGGAGCAGTTTCCTACATGGCCAGTACGGTCATCCGGTTTTGCATAAGCTGATCCCATGTGCATTGGAACGAAGGCAACATTGAGTCGGCGCGTCATCACTATCTGACAGATATTTTGTCTTATTATTGCGCAAACTGAAAGTAAATTAGAATTGAGTGAAAAGTTTTATGTTCAGTGCTTATGATATGTGTGAGTTACAATATGGTGTCCTGTGAAAATTAGGAGCTATCAACGTCCGGCATATATATAGATATATATACAGATGTAAGTCAGAGCAACAAAAATTTGTGTACATGCTTGAATTTTTATCAAAGAAATTTGCAGATACATATGTATGTATGTATGCATGTATCTATATGTATGTATATACATACATACATGGCTCGAGGTATCTGACTAAGTATGAGTCATGTGTAATCTTTACATAGTCATTCTGACCTAACAACAAGGAAACAGTTCATACATTCATTTATTTATGTATATGTATGAATGTACATATATACATACATCTACTTATGTACATACATATGTGTGAAAATACCAAGAACGTGGTCTGGTTGCATATATCGAGTACATACATACATATGTATAAGTTATGTCACCTGAGAAACGATACAGAGGAAAAGCGCTTTTATTATAATTGCCGCAGTAAACATGGGAGTCGAATTCGCTGTTGCTATATGGGCATGACTCAGTTTTAATGCTATTGATAACACTTCAGCTTAAAATTCACAGCTTAGCCTAGAGTTGATAAATTTGTGACGGGACTTATCTTTGTTTACGAACGTTATGGGGGAACGTCAATATTGTCATATTTAATGAATATTAAACAAAAGTCAACAAGGACGCAACTTAGAAAAACTCTGGTACAATAAATCATTTTTATATCGTACATCTCAAATCTTTAAAGTTTCACGAAATCTAATATACCATGCATCCTTAGGATCAAATGGTATATTAAAGTCGCCAAAATGTATGTGCATATGCAGAATGAAGCATTCCCGACCCTATAAAGAATATACATATGTATGTATGTATATTCATGATCACCAAGTCCGTCCGTAAGAGTGCACACATCTCAGGAACTATAAAAGCTAGAGCTACCAAATTTAAAGTGTAGATTCGTGTAGTAAGTATGTATATACGCAGGTCATTCCGGAATTCGATATAAGGTTTCTTGCTCAATTTTTATCGTATTGCAATTTAGTACATACTTAGTATGAGTAAGTATCTGTCATTCCACCAAATTTCATAAAAATCGGAATGAAAACAACCAAGTTAGTGTTCTTTTGTACTCAAAGCGTTGTTTTGTACTCAAATATAGGAGTGAGCGAAACAAAATTTAATATATGTATGTACATATGTATATGAATTTTCACTTGATGCGTAGTATGTATGTATGTACATATATCCAAGCAACCCAAAATGCTCCACAGGTTTGATCGAACAATGTGTTGCAATATACAAACACAGTCCCGCTTCTTGATCCCAAGTTGTCAATAAGATTGAAGAAATAAACGGTAGTTTGTTAGGCTGTGCAAAAGCCACACACAAAAAAAATTTTTAGAACATAAAATCTAGTGGTCAAGGGCTGCCAGGGTATACAAACTTCGGCATAGCCGAAGTTAGCCTCTTTGATATTTTTATACCCTTGCAAAAAGGGTATATTAATTTTGGTCAGAAGTGTGCAACGCATAGAAGGAGGCATCTCCGACCATATAAAGTATATATATTCTTGATCAGCATGACAAGGCGAGTTCAAATCCGTTTGTCCGTCTGTCTGTCCGTCTGTCCGTCCGTCCGTCCGTCCGTCCGTCCGTCCGTCTGTCTGGATCAACAGCTTCTCCTCCGAAACCGCTAAAGCTACAGAGCTGCAATTTTGCACGAAGTCTTGTATATACTGCAGGCATTGTATATCTCGGATTCATCCGGATCGGACAACTATATCATATAGCTCCCATAGGAACCATCGGTCGAAAAATGAGTTTTAGATCAATAACTTCTTTCTTTTTCACCCGATTATCATAAAACTTAACATTTGGCAGTTTACTATACATCCAAACATCCGTGCCAAATTTAATCAAGATCGGACTACTATATCATATAGCTCCCATATGAACGATCGGACCAAAAATAGTTTTTCTTCTAGAAACTTTTTTCGTTCTTATGCGATCATCGTTAAACTTGGTAAATAATTTCTACATTTCTACATTTCCACATTGAAAATTATAACTCTGGTAAATTTGATCAAAATCGGATGACTATATCATATAGCTGTCATACAAACATATGAAAAAATTGCATGCTGCATGTCTACATACATGCATATGTATGCGTGCCGTGCTATGGCGTAAAAAAACGGATTTTAACACCAGTGTCTTTACATTTAGAAAACTCTTTTTAGGGATCTAGTAACACCAAGAGCTTGCAAGGGTATACAAACTTCGGCATGGCCGAAGTTAGCCCGGCCTTCTCGTTTGATTGTGTTATCGATATTTTAAGAAATAACTATTGATATGTTAACGCCGACTTGGATAAACATATAATATGCACATACTGACTGTCAATTTTCTCATTTGTTTCAGAAACTGATACAGATTACATACAGATATCGGCACCGTTTCGCAATGAATATGCCTTTAAAACTGACTCTAAACGTTGCTATTGCTAGGCAAGGTATGTGTTTAAAGTCATATAACTCTGTTGTGAAACAAAAGCAAGCACCTGGTATCGTTTTCCAGTTCCAATACAAACTTAGATCTATTCTCAGCCTCTTACAGTTGCACTTCGTTAAAAGCAATGATTTTTTGTGTCAATTTAGTGAAAAGTGAATTTTACATTTACAACAAATATTACTAGAAATAAACAAATTTTTTTGTGAGCAATCTCGATACGAAAAACAAAATAAATTACACATACTAAAGGCGTTTGACAAATAAAATAAAGTGATCTACCACTTATACAGATTAATTACTGAATAAGAACGCTAGCAAATCAATTTGCCTCTAATAATTTTTCATTAATACATCGTTGGCTCGTCAAACCAACATATTATCTTCTTCGAGGGAGCTTCACATCGTAATGAATTCAGTTAGAGACGATTCAGAGTCGCAGCAGGAGCAAATTGGGCTATTCAAGAGAAAGTTGCGCAAGCGACGTTACGGTGCTGCATCGGTGCTGACAGATAGTGGGTCCAGGTCCGGGTGTAGGGCGAACGTGGCGCGGCTAGATTTGGTGCTACTACTGCAAAAGGAATACGTGAAACAGTTCTATTTTGAGAAGCGTGTTGGTAGCGGAGGAGGAGGAGGAAATACTGGACATCGCTTGACCGATCGCAGCGCTAACTTTGGATGATTGAGAAAAAATTGGGGCAGCGGCATTAGCAGCCTGACATCTCCAGGTGGCGTAAAATATATATCGTTCACCTCCGTCAGCATCGACGTTGCTATCTGGCCCACTATTACGATGCGATCTTCCAGAGTGATTGCAAACCGAGCCATTGTTTATTTGAGGATCTGCACTGCAGCGCTGGGGTTGTTCAGCTGACATTTCTGCTGCTTCAATAAGACAACTATAGACAATCATCAGATTTTATTGTAGCACAACGAAACGGAGGTCTCTTTAGTAACCAGTAAAACCAAGAGATTTAAAGTCTCTTTCCCTGATTGTATTTTCTCAAGGAACTGGTTGTGCATGAACATGTCCGTTAGTCTAATAGACGTAGGCACTGCTTCTGCTCATCCTACGCGCCCAGAGGTTCTGCCCTTGCAGTCACTCTTTGATGTCCCCCAGTCTCCTCAACAAGATGCGGAACTGGGAAAAACTCCCTACTTTCCAAGAATCGCTACCAAGAATAACTTGTTAAAACTAAGTTGGTGGCACTCCCCGACTCAGCCACAGAATCCCGAGGCGGAGGAAGAATCTTTACACCCAAATGGATTTTACAACGATAGGGGCAGAGACCATACTCACATTATCGAAGCGATGGATAACAACAATGCGACACCACACAGTAGTCTAAATACTTCCACGAGGTCAAGTCCCCCTGGTTCACTACGTGGCCGAGACCGGTCGTTGGGCGATCATAAAGACTTACGGCGGCGGTGTGATAATGCCATTGAATCTGATGTTAACGACTTCGACTTGCAAGACTCGCAACGACTAGTAGATGGTAAGTTTACCAATTTTTACTCTATATTCAAATTAATTTTTTTACACATGGCGAAATGGACGTTAGATTTGTACGTATTTATACCATGCATCCATAGGATGAAATGGTATATTAAAGTCGCCAAAATGTATGT
Source organism: Drosophila sp. 14030-0761.01 (assembly GCA_018150735.1). Lineage (NCBI taxonomy): Eukaryota > Metazoa > Arthropoda > Insecta > Diptera > Drosophilidae > Drosophila > Drosophila sp. 14030-0761.01. Next base: position 959,218 of record JAECWO010000106.1, on the reverse strand, counting down.
AACACGGAGAAGGAAGCATTTCCGCCGACACCATAAAGTAATATATTCTTGATCAGCAAAATAAACATTGATATAGCCATGTCCGTCAGATCCCAGATAGAGCTACCAAATTTGAAATGTACACTTATCAAGTTTATTAAATTTTTGCCACGCCCCCTTCCGCTCTCGGAATTCAATAAAACAGTTATTTTGTAAACGTATGCTTCGACATAGCCGAAGTTAGCTTCTTTGATATTTTTTAAATAAATTAGAGGAATAGAGCTATACACTTGAAAATTATCCCATTCAATCACTATGGAATATAGAAGGACTGGACAAATTTTCAAAACGCCCATCCAACTCCATATGAGTAATTAGCATTAATTTTTATACCATGCATCCATAGGATGAAATGGTATATTAAGTCGCCAAAATGTATGTAACTGGCAGAAGGAAGCTTTTCCGACCCTATAAAGTATATATATTCTTGATCAGTATCAATAGCCGAGTCGATTGAGACATGCCCGTCTGTCTGTCCGTCTGTAGGATCATCGAGATCTCGGAGACTATAAGAGCTAGAGCTACCCTTCCGCTATTTGAAAAACAATATTTTGAGCTCCCATATCTCGGGAACTATAAAAGCTACAGCTATTGTATGTATTTGGACAGTAGATGAGTGCAGTATACACCCAGACCAAGTTTGTTACAAATTTTTTCCACGCCCCCTTCCGCCTCCGAAATTCGATTTTCAGCCAAAATATTTATCGTATCGTAATTTTGTCACACTAATACATGCTATACACATCTATCATTCCACCAAATTTCAGAAAAATCAGAATGGATATGACCGAGTTGTACTCACAGCGGTGCAAGGCCGATGCGCACAAAAGTGAGCGAGTTAGCATGTGCTAGATATCACCGATTCGGTCGGAGGGCGCTAAAGTGTTCGTTTCCACATAAGAGTCAGCGAAATAGCATTTGAAAGAATTCTACCAGAAAATTGTATCACTATCAATACAAGAAGAACCATAACTAAGCATAACTAAAGCTAATTTATTTTTATGAGCATTAATAACGGTTAATATGTATAACATGAGAAAAATATGAGATAGCTGTCCTTTTAGCTCTGCCATTCATAAATGAATCGTCGTAAAACTGTATTCCTTATATAATTTGAAGGTTGAATACATTCCTGATTAAAATTGCTGTTGTGCCCATCGGCCTTGCACCGCTTTGAGTACAAAACATTTATTACGTATAATTCGGTAATTTTTATTCCGATTTTCATGAAATTTTGTGGAATTGTAGATGTGTATAGCATGTATTAGTGTTAAATTTCGATATTGCAGGAGAGAATCGAATTTATCTAATTTCGGAGGCGGAAATAAACTTGGTTTACGTGCATACTGCACGCATCTACTGTCCAAATACCATAGCTCTAGTTTTTATAGCTCCCGAGATATATTGTTAAAAATATTGTTTTTTTAAATATCGTGAGCGGAAGAGGGAGTGGCAAAGATAAAAAAACTCGATCTGCCTGCAGAACAAACGAGTATACATTCCAAATTTGGTAGCTCTAGCTCTTATAGTCTCCGAGATCTCGATGATCATACAGACGGACAAGTCTCAGTCGACTCGCCTATTGATACTGATCAAGAATATAAATACTTTATAGGATCGGAAAAGCTTACTTCTGCCTGTTACATAGATTTTGGCGACTTTTATATACCATTTCACCCTATGGATGCATGGTATGACAATTTATAGCATTTACCAATTTAAATTATTTGTTTGTTTTTTCGAACAACCCTAGCGTGCTCGTTTTGTTGACGCCAGCACAGAGCTTTAAGCGCAATGATCGTGCTGTCGCTTGGCATCGTGCTAGCAATCGTTGATGGCTGATGGCCAGGTTCGGTTCAGTAACGGTTTAACACGGCCGCGACGTAAAATTGGACGCGATCATTTCTTAAAACCTTGATCGATTACCACTGTCACCTTTCTTGCTGTTATCGGTTTTGGTGACCCTTTCTAGGCGGGCGCCACAACAGGTGTTTATAGTAATAGTATGATTGGGGATCGAAAGCGAGGCGCTTGTTGCCGATTGGGGTCAAGAGCTTCGTTGCATAAATTAAATACATCTCAGTATATTTCTATACATACAATTATGTAGATAATTTTCAAAAAAAGTATGATATTGTGTGTTGGTGTGGGTGTTTGTGATGATGTTGGTCGCGACGAAGTCTTTACTCGGCATCTGTGCTGTATTTCTCGCTGTAAATTATTATCAAAAAATGTTCAAATTGTGACGCATAAAGTCGTATCAATTATCAAGTTCTCAAATTGAAGACTTTCAATGCCCAAATATGTATTCGATGTGTGCACATGTGGCATAGCAGTTATTCAGAGTCAAATCCAAATATTAATTGACAAAGATTGTGGACTAATTGCTCGCTACACCAGTGTTAGTGTCATCTATATGTACATATATGTGTTTGTCGTTTAGTGCGTGTGGGTGAGTGTGTATACTCCCTTAAAAGAGTGTGTTTATTTTGGCTGAAAGTTTGCGCAGTTAAAATGTTATTCCGAATTTCTCTGAACTTGATTATTATCAGACTCAATAATATAGGTTAAAGCAGTTATTTTCTGTTTTTAAGCAATTTGTACGTTTTTCACTTTGTATTGCTTCCACTGGAATAATACATAGGTCAAACGTCTAGTTTGAGTAAGTAAATGTGCTTTGCCTCCTAAGATATTTACGCCAAACTTAGAAGTTATTTGTTAAATTTTTCATGAGGAGGGTAAGGGTATAGAAACTTCGACTCATCTGAAGCTATCTCGCTACTCTGTTTATATTTTACTTTGCGGTTGCTTGTTTAATTTCAGCGACTGGTCACACATACTTAAGTATACATATAAAAAGAGTACTCAAACTTTATGAGGATTTTTCAGTATATTGTACATATACACGTACATATGTACATACATTTATAAAACTTGTGTACAGAGCAATATTTTTCATGACAGAACTGTAATTCCTTCATCAGAACGACAAGTGCACTCGAACCGTTACAAAATTGCAATATTTACAAATTTAGTTAGCCCTTTGGAGTGATAAAAGACAAAACATACACATATGTATGCACAATATGTACTTAGTGCGGACAACACATCGATAGCGCATGGTTGTTTTGTTATTCATGTTTCAGCACAATCGCGTGAGTTCAAGCGATTGTGGGCAATTAAAGTTGTACGAAAGCATAAACCTCTATAAACAAATAAACAAATTAGGGAAACTATACTCGCAACTCGCTAAGTTTTAGGCGAACCAAGTGTCCATAATACTGTCGCTCGCACTCGCCTCTTATCAAGTCGATTTTATCTACATACATTGTACATTTTCGTTGCCTTTCTGATTAGGCTCGTGCTGTCTTTAGTTTTTTAAGCAGGTAACTGCTTAGCTGGCAAGACTTTTGCCCATTAAACTAATTGAAACCATTTGGTATGCAACAAAATCGCAGTTTCGTTAAAACAGTTTAAGATCGGGCTCCAGACCATAGAATCACGTGTATATATAATCAGTAGGTAGATTTATATACACATGTATGTACACATATATGAGATCATGTTAGATATATTCGTATGCAAAGTGTTGGACAATTTCAGACGCTATTAATAATTGGATAGTTGACATCGCCACGTTTTTGAGCAATTCCTGATTCCGTGCAGCGATACATAAACGTCAATATCAATCTGATCGGATGATGAACAGCGACGTCTTGCGAGGTATGAAAAAAAGTCGGTCAAACGGTGATGGGCTGTGGAATTTAGTTGTTTATAGAATTCTTATCTAAACCAAAAAAAAAAATGCTATATAAATAGCATATATCTGCACAGACCGCGAATAAAATAAAATATCTTTGGTTTTTGAATTATTGATATACGAAATCCTCGTTCCAGTGACTATGAATTTCTGTAAAACGAAGTATTTTTTATAGTAAGCTTGCTCTAATGTTGTTTAACAAATGCTCGATTCAGATCCGTTACCATGCGTGGGTGTATTAAACCAAAACGAGGAGGATGAAATGAAAGTCTGTGGATATCGACACTCTCGTATGCGCACAGTTCTCTGCTGGTGCTGTATTTTTCTAACTGGAGGACTTCTGCGATTGGTTTTGCACTGGTGGCGTCACTGGTATTTATTCGCTACCTGCCATCCATGCCCCCTGCAGGAGGCAGAACAGGTGTTGGTCGAAGAAGACTATCAAGGCAAACATAAGCTGTATCACGTAAAGTCCGTGCGCTTTCTCACAGTTGATCACTTGAAGTAAGTAGTTGAGAGAAGGAAGAGCAAAGCACTAATTAAAATGCAATCCACTTTCAGGTCATTGTTACAGAACGAACAAACTTGCCGTGAGCGAGAGACTTTAAGCTCTTCAGAAGACTTCGATAAAAATTCACTACAATTATCGGTGCACTTCTCGTCTGCACAGTTTAGACGTAAGTTAAAATATTTATATATTTACAGTATTAAGTAAGCTAATCTTGACATTTGTATATTTTATCTAGATTGCGAATCGTTGAAGATATTTCGTTGTAAGCAATTGGTTTACGCTTGGGACACCAACATTAATGGATTTAACAAAATCAATGGCCTGGACATTAATGTGCCTTGCTCTTACTTTCACCAGCAACGCGGTCTCACACTGCAGGAACAGCTCTCCAGGCGTATTGTATTTGGGGATAACGAGATAACAGTCCCATTGCGTGATGTTAAGACACTACTCTTTCTTGAGGTTCTTAACCCTTTTTATGTGTTTCAAATATTTTCTGTCATCCTGTGGTTCACCTACGACTACTACTATTATGCCTGTGTCATTCTGTTAATGTCGATATTTGGGATAGCAATGTCGATTTTCCAGACAAAGAAGGTGAAAAGAATGTCAATACCTATATTTCACCACTAAATTGTATATACTTCGATTTCAGAACCAAGATGTGCTTCATAAAACAGTGCTTAATACAGGAAATGCTTGGATTGTGAACGCCAAAGGCGTGTCCAAAGAATTTCCAACACAATTTCTTGTGCCCGGCGATATAATTGAAATTCCCTCATCAGGTTGTACTATGCAGTGCGATGCGGTTTTGTTATCAGGCAACTGTATTCTCGACGAATCGATGCTAACAGGTGAAAGTGTTCCAGTAACTAAGACACCGTTGCCATTGAAGCGTGATGTCATTTTTGATAAAAAGGAACATGCTAGGCACACTCTTTTTTGTGGTACAAGAGTCATTCAAACGCGATATATAGGATCGAAGAAGGTGCTGGCCTGTGTTATTAACACCGGTAATATAACAGCCAAGGGCGGACTAATACGCTCAATTTTGTATCCACCGCCAGTGGACTACAAATTCGAGCAAGATTCTTATAAGTTTATTCAGTTCTTAGCGTTAATTGCTTGTTTTGGCTTTATATACACTCTTGTCACAAAGGTAAGTTGGCATTACTTATTGTTTTAAAACGTCATAATTATATTTGGTCTCTCATTTAGATAATGCGTGGCACGGATCCCGTGAAGATTGCTGTTGAATCTTTAGATCTAATTACAATTGTGGTCCCACCGGCCTTGCCAGCAGCAATGACTGTTGGTCGATTTTACGCGCAGAAACGATTGAAGGCTAACGATATATTTTGCATTTCACCCCGTTCCATCAATGTTGCTGGCAGCATTAACTGTTGTTGCTTTGATAAGGTGGGTGTTTTATGAGTAGTAGTAACTCCTCGAATGACGAATTCGCATATTATTTATTTACAGACTGGGACGCTTACAGAAGATGGATTGGATATGTGGGGAGTAGTGCCGAAGTCTTTAACAAATCAGTTTCAAATACCCATGAAGGATGTACAGCGCCTTCCCTATGACCATTTCTTGTTTGCTATGGTGACGTGCCACTCAATTACGGTAATGAACGGACGCATGATGGGAGATCCATTAGATCTTAAAATGTTTGAGTCAACGGGCTGGATACTAGAAGACTCTAAGGACATACCAGAAAATGAGAAGTATGGCCTAATCTATCCAACTGTCTTGCGACAACCGAATAGAAATGTACATAGCGCAGAGGAAAGTGCTGCAAATCACAAAAATCAGGAGCAAGTTCAACGTCAATCCTCAGTAGATGATCTATTGGCGAATGTTGGCCTGTCACAAAGTGAAAAAAATTTTGATCATGGCATTGTTAGAGAATTCCCATTTACATCAAATCTCCAACGTATGTCTGTCATAACCCGCTGCTTAAGTGTCCAGGGCTTTAATGTATACTGCAAAGGATCTCCGGAAATGATGCAGCAGCTATGCCAACCACAGACTTTGCCGGAGAACTACTCACAGCAGTTGTCTGCGTTTGCTAAAAAGGGCTACCGGATTATCGCCGTGGCATATAAGGCACTCGCTTCCAAGATAAACTATACCAAAGTGCAGCGACTCTCCCGTGAGGAAGTCGAACACAATTTAGAGTTTCTCGGATTTGTCATACTCGAAAATCGATTAAAGCCTGATACTACCTCGGTAATAAATGCCTTAACAACTGCTAATATTCGGACAATAATGGTTACTGGCGATAATATACTGACCGCCACAAGTGTAGCCAGAGATTGTGGTATTGTTAGCTCCACTCAGGCAGTAATTACTGTGCACGCCTCTCCAGTTGAAGTTCAACCAAGTGCCAACCCTATTAGCGGAATTGAAAAGATCAAGGATCTACATGAATTTAGCCAATATGAGCTTCAGTATACACTTGAGTTGGGTAGTAAAATTTGCCCGTCTGCGCTCTTGACACCCAATGGCAATGGAAATGGAATGTCAGGTCATTATAAAGATAGCGTTAACTGCGGTCCAGATCGTTCCACATCAACTAATTCGCTGGTTAATGGTTCTAGCTCTAGTTGTGCTGTTAGTATGTTACCAAACAGCGACAGCTTGACCAGTGTAAAAACGTTAGACACGTGGACACACAATGATCCAATTGATGTAGAACTCGGAACTGCTATTCCACTTGGAGACAATTGGCGGAGACACTACATTTTTGCCATGGACGGAAAGACATGGCAAATTGTTAGAGACCGTTTTCCAGAGCAAATGGAAATCCTCCTGACTCGTGGCGCCATCTATGCTCGCATGTCTCCGGAGCAAAAGCAGGCTTTAGTTATGGAGCTACAAAATCTAGACTACTGTGTCGCCATGTGTGGGGACGGTGCCAACGATTGTGGAGCTCTAAAAGTTGCGCATACTGGAATATCATTGAGTGAAACTGAGTCGTCTATAGCTTCACCCTTCACATCCCGTAAACCGACTATTGCAGCCGTACCTAATGTCATAAAGGAGGGTCGTGCAGCTTTAGTCACATCATTTGGGATCTTCAAATACATGGCCGCCTATTCCCTGGTGCAGTTCATATCGGTTATGATCCTTTATTCAATAGACTCCAATTTAACAGACAAACAATACCTGTATATAGATTTGGGCTTGATATCGATATTTGCGTTTTTCTTCGGTAAGACGGAAGCATTTGATGGTCAGCTGGTTAAGCAAGTTCCGCTCAGTTCATTGATATCAGCCACCCCTCTAGCTTCACTGTTACTGCATTTAGCCGTGGTGACGGCGTTTCAAGTCGCTGGTAAGTAAACTCAGTCAGTATCAAAGTTGTATCTGAGAGATAATAATAAATTGCTTTGCTTACAGGTTGGTTTCAGCTCCAACAACAACCATGGTTTGAACCCTTCCAATCTTCTGATGAAACCCACTTGGGCTGCTATGAGAACTACACGATGTTTGCCATATCCAGTTTTCAATACATCATACTTGCATTTGTCTTTTCGAAGGGTGCTCCGTATCGAAAAGCAATCTGGTCTAACTTGCCCTTTTGCCTGACATTGGTGATAAACATTTGCATTATAGTTTATCTAGTGGTCTATCCTAGCGATTGGGTGATGAGTTTTTTCCAACTTATAGTACCGCCAATGGACTTTCGTTATATAATGCTAATTTATGGAGCTTTGGCGTTCGGTAGTCATGTATTGGTGGAGTCCTTTATTGTCGAGTATTTAGTGTTCAAGCGATTGCAGGCGCGGCGTGACCAAAGAATGAGCACATCAAAGCAGAAACATATTCGACTGGAGTATAGTATCAACTCATTTAATAACTGGCCTCCCATAACTGAAGTATACGAGCCACATGATCCTGCCGCTTTGGAAGAAGTTCAGCCTACCTATGTTAACTTGGGTGCTGAGCAGAATATTGAGGTGCAGCACACCACTTTTCCCGGATTTTATGAAGTACCGGACAATAAACGAATGCAATCTCCAATTTCCACTTCAGGGACATTGCAAATATAAGGCCCAATTTTCATAAGTATAAAACGCACATTGCTACTCTTTGTATATACATATACATATACATATACATATACATATATATATATATATACATATAAATTTACTATAAATTACTGATTATAAACATGTTTTAGTGTAAGTAATTAGTAATAGGTAACCCGTTCGAGGATTAAGTTAACGATTGTTGATTGATAAGTAACTAGATGCACGAGCTGTTGCATTATTTTGTACTTAAGGGGTTCAGTCTATATATTGCGAGTACTATATATCCGCGAGTAGCGGAAAATGCGTTTTCTACTAAATATATAATTAAATCTACGTAATGAGTGTGTTAAATATGTGCGCCGATTAATTCTGTTATATAGAAATTAACACTACCTCCGCTTTCGGCCATTAACCACCTCATACGCAAAGTTTTATTTATTTCATAATAAGTATTAACCATAGAATATTAACTAGATATTGTATTGCATAGTTGATAGAATAAAAACGTTACGAATTTCAGTTACCGACTTTTCATAAATAAAAATGAATCTATTTACTGAAATCAAAATGAGCGATTTGATATGTGTTTGCTGCTGCTGCTTGTGGTTTATCTTAACTGTTTCAATCTCTCGAAAATTCTTGTTTAACATTATACTTAGATATGTCCATGATTAATGCAACTTGTGTACAGTCGCGTTGATCGATACATATATGAGAGCGGAGCCACTTGCTGCGAGTTAGGAATTTTGAAAGCCCTATTTTTACGCTGACCGCATCTGGCAGTGGTAATCGGTGTTTATCCTAGCTTGAGTGCAAGGCATACTTTTAATGTGTTTCAATACGCTAGTGTGGCCTATTTTTATAGTGCATATCTAAATACTGCCTTGCTGGTTCGTCTGCGAATTTATGGCCTCACACCCACGTCCAGATAGGGAATGCTTTGCGTTTTTTTTGTATAAACGCTTAACTCGCCCATTTTCATTCCGATTTGTATGAAATTTGGTAGAATGAAAGATATTCATACATTAGTTTGCCAAATGAAATTATGATACGATAAATATTGTGGGGAAAAATCACTATTAATCAAATTCCGTGGGAGGAAGGGGCCAAGCTTATATACTGCATTTTAAATTTGGGAGCTCTGGTTTTTATAGTTCCTCAGATCTGCTGATTAAGAATATATACTTCAAAGGGTCGAAAATTCTTTCTTCTGCCTGTTATATGTACATACATTTTTGCGACTTCAATGCACTATTTCTTCCTATGGATGCATGGTATAAAAACATCAAGCCGTTTCAGTGATATAGGCAGTCATATGTGAGCTTTCTATGTGTTTACTATTTTATAATTATACATATTAATTAATATTGTGTATTGTCTTGAATGGCGTTTAAAACTAAAGTTTGTGATTAATGAGAATAATACAGGCTATCTCAACTGTTGGGATTAAGTTGTCAGAAGTTGCCGTGGCTTAAATATCACTACAGAAAGTACATATATCTTGACAAAACAGAACTGCCAAATATTTGACATTCCACAGTATTCAGGACTATTGTTAATAATTGTAAGTACGTTGCTAGAATATTTGCACCACACAGAAAGAAGCAACTGCTCCAACGTATGCACCTAATTATATACATAGTATGTTTATTCTTTATCAGTATAACAAACTGAATGCATTTAGTATTTTATAAATCTGTCCATTCGTCTTTGTGTCGGTCAGAAGAAGTATTTGCAAGCGACATTCGAAATCGATTAAATTTGCTAGGCCCTTTGGCTTTCATGTGCATCGAGTAATCTCAAACAGAAACAACTCACCTTTATAGACAACTCAAGCGCAAAATATGTAAGCCATCTCAAACTGGTTTCACCAAAAAACACAATGCCAAGTAGATGATATTTAACCAACGCGCTGCGATGCCTGCACATTGTTGACACGGGAATTCGTCTTTATTAGATATTGTAAAGCTCAATTGTTTGGCTTAAAAATCATACAATTGATTTCGATAATAGACTCATTGTCATTGCTCCTTTGCTAAGATCCTTTAATAAAGCCTTCAGACAAAGAAAAAACACACATTGACGAAATAAATATGTACATAAATACATATATTTCTGGTATGTGCAGTCGAATAACAAATCCGGTATTCATCATTTATAAGTAGCACAACATGTCGATGATGATTGTGTGACTTTCAGTCATGGTGGTAGCGATAATATCAACAAAGGGAGGTAAGATTTTTTCTTACGCTTAAAGATTAAAATTATTGGCAATATTTCTTAAATTACTTAATGTTATTCCAATAGATAAACAAGTTAAATAAAGTAAGTAAGTCGCCGGGCTGACTTGGATATACCATGCATCAGGTGAAAAGATATATATTAAATTTCTTTTAAATGCTATCTCGCTCACTCTTATGTGGACACGAGCACTTTATCGCCCCCCGACCAAATCGGTGATTTCTAGCATATGCTATCTCGTTTTTTTTTTTTGCGTGCATCTGCCTTGCACTGCTTTGAGCGAAAAACGTTTCTATGTATAACTCGGCCATTTTTATTTTTATTTTTCGAATTTCGGGGGCGGAAGGGGGCAATGCAAAAATTTGAAACAAACTTGGTCTGCGTGCATACTGCACTCATCTACTGTCCAAATACGATAGCTCTAGCTTTTAAAATTCCCGAGATATGGAGGCTCAAAATATTTTTTTTTTCTTTTTAAAATAGCGGGGGAGCAAGAGGGCGGGGCAAAAAAACAAAATAAACCCGATCTACCTGCAGAACAAACGAGTCTACATTCCAAGTTTGGTAGCTCTGGCTCTTATAGTCTCCGAGATCTCGATGATCCTACAGACGGACATGTCTCAATCGACTCGGCTATTGATACTGATCAAGAATATATATACTTTATAGGGTCGGAAAAGCTTCCTTCTATATGTTACATACATTTTGGCGACTTTAATATACCATTTCATCCTATGGATGCATGGTATAAATATATTGAAGTTCAAATGGCAAAATTGATGTATTCAATTCATTTCGTAAAGTAAACTCATTCTATTTCACTCACTCTTATTAACACACGCAGCGCGCCTACTTTTTTAATGCAGTACATTAAGCAATTTGGAACCAATAAGATATAAATTATTCTTGATCAGTATAAGAAGCTGAGTTGATTGAGACATGCCCGTGTGTCTGTCCGTCCGAAAAAGTGCAGAGATCTCAGGAACTATAAAAGATAGAGCTACCAATTTTGGAATGTGGGGTTTTTAAATTTTTTTGCCACTCCTCCTTTCGCCCCCAAATTCGATTAAAGGTGATTTTCTTCCACACTATTTTTCGTCTCGCAATCTAAATTGGCACACTAATACATGTTATGTTCATCTCTCAATCTAGCATTTCATAAAAATTGGAATGAAAATGGCCGAGTTATACATATGTATGTACATACATATATGTACAAATAAACGTTTTGAACTAAGAGCGGCACACGATCGGGTTTGGCAAGATATGTAGCATGTGCCAACTAATTCGACATGCGAAAGAAGTTTATTATGAGAATAAAGTTCTATAAATTTGAATTAGTTTTTCACTTGATGTATTTTATATCCAAGTCTTATTCTGCTGTTATTATACCATCCATCCATAGGATGAAATGGTATATTAAAGTCGCCAAAATATATGTAACAGGCAGAAGGAAGCTTTTCCGACCCTATAAAGTATATATATTCTTGATCAGCTTGAAAAGAGAAATTGATATAGCCATGTCCGTCTGTCCGTCCGTCCGTAAGAGTGCAGAGATCTCAGCAACTATAAGTGGTAGAGCTACCAAATTTTAAATGTGGACTCGTGTAGTATAGACGCTGACCAAGTTAAATATACCATGCATCCATAGGATGAAATGGTATATTAAAGTCGCCAAAATGTATGTAACAGGGAGAAGGAAGCTTTTCCGACCCTATAAAGTATATATATTCTTGATCAGTATCAATAGCCGAGTCGATTGAGACATGTCCGTTTGTCTGTCCGTCTGTAGGATCATCGAGATCTCGGAGACTATAAGAGCTAGAGCTACCAAACTTGGCATGTAGACCCGTTTGCTCTGCAGGCAGATCGAGTTTATTTTTTTTTTCGCCAATCAATTCGCCAATTTTTTATTCTTGATCAGCATGACAAGACGAGCTCAAATCCGTCTGTCCGTCTGTCTGTCTGTCTGTCTGTCAGTCTGTCAGTCTGTCAGTCTGTCTGTCTGTCCGTCTGTCTGGATCAACAGCTTCTCCTCCTAGACCGCTATAGCTACAGAGCTGCAATTTTGCACGAAGTCTTGTATATATTGCAGGCATTGTATATCTCGGATTCATCTGGATCGGACAACTATATCATATAGCTCCCATAGGAACCGTCGGTCGAAAATAGAGTTTTAGATCAATAACTTCGTTGTTTTTCATCTGATTGTTATAAAACTTAACATTTGGCAGTTAACTATACATCTATACGTCCTTGCCAAATTTGATCACGATCGGACTACTATATCATATAGCTCACATAGGAACAATCGGAACAAATATAGTTTTGCTTCGAAAAACTTTTTTTTTTCTATTGCGATTATCACCAAACTTAGTAAATAACATATGCACATACAAATTATAATCTTGCCAAATTTGATCAAAATCGGATTACTATATGATATAGCTGTCATACAAACAGATGGAAAAATTGCATGCTACATCTCACAAAAACTACTTACACAAAAACCCTTTCCATTTTGCGATCTCCATTTAGGGATTGAGTAACGCAAGAACTTGCAAGGGTATACAAACTTCGGCATGGTCGAAGTTAACCCGGCCTTCTGGTTCCATTTTTTTATAGCTATATCATATACTTATCCGATTTTGATCAAATTTGGCAAGATTATAATTTGTATGTGCATATGTTATTTAGCAAAATTTCTGATGATCGCAAAAGAAACAACAAAGTTTTTGGAAGCAAAACTATTTTTGGTCCGATTGTTCCTATGGGAGCAATATGATATAGTAGTCCGATCTTCGCACGGATGATTGGATGTATAGTAAACTGCCTAATGTTAAGTCTCCTGATAATCGGGGTGAAAAAGAACAAAGTTATTGATCTAAAACTCATTTTTTGACTGATGGTTCCTATGGGAGCTATGTATATGATATAGTCGTCCGATCCGGATGAATCCGAGATATTCAATGCAGTATATACAAGACTTAGTGCAAAATTTCAGCTCTGTAGGTATAGCGGTCTAGGAGGAGAAGCTGTTCATCCAGACAGACAGACGGAAAGGCAGACGGACAGGCAGACGGACAGGCAGACGGACAGACAGACGGACGGACAGACGGATAGACAGACGGATAGACAGACGGATAAAAGGATTTGAACTCGTCTTGTCATGCTGATCAAGAATATATATACTTTATATGGTCGGAGATGCCTCCTTCTATGCGTTGCACACTTCTGACCAAAATTAATATATCCTTTTTGCAAGGGTATAAAAATATAGATAAAGCAGGACGCTGTCAACTTGAATAAATCCTTACACTCCTTTGACTAATAAGTATCATAGTCACGAAAAAAAACCTTTTGGCACTTTGAGAGCAAAGCGATCTTATGCATAACTCGGCTATAGCGATACGATAAATATTTCGGAAGAAAATTACATTTTATCAAATTCCGCGGGCGATGGAAAAAGAAATGCAACTTGACCAGCGCATATAATCTTAATTATTTCGACTAAACTTCGCCAAATCTAATCTCGAACTGCATCAGAAAGCTCTAATTCTAGAGCTGACTTTATAAATATGCAACAGTAAAAACTCGCGACCATTCGATAAACAAAGTACCGTTAGTTTGGATTTGCTATTTTTCAAGTGACTTTATAAATATGCAATGGAGCTTACTACAGGAGTCTACAGTTTAAATTTGGTAGCTCTAGCTTTTATATATACTCGTAGTTCTTGAGATCTGTGCACTCTTACGGGCGGAACAACGGTATAAAAAACATATACGTAAATACCACAATGCGAAAATTTAACTTCAATTGTTTAATTTATATTTTTGAATTTTATGTATAAAAATTATTTTACAAGGCAAAATTATTTATTTATTTATTTAGTATAGGATACATAGTTATAAACTATCAACCTAACAATTTTTTTACAAGCACTAGCAACTATGGCCATCGGCTTAGACGATAACTACATCCATACACTAGCCTGGGATTCGAACCCGGATACAAGACAAAATTAAAATCATTTCAGTTGATAAAATTCTGGAGAATCTTTAACTTGTAAGCAATGCAGCAAAATCTCAAGATCTACATATTTTAGAATTAGGAGGACTTACAGTTTTCACAGTTCCTTATACATACATATGTATGTACATCTATTTATTTGTTTGTTACGCCGAACCCCCTCAATTTGCGGCCATGGTAAACGTGAACCAGGTTGGCGTTTCGTTTGGTAACACTTGCAGATTAGCAGCTGAAACTCTGCGCTGTTTCTGCTGCTCTCCCACCAGCTCACCGTCACCATCACCACCACATAAACATTTGCGTCTGCGCTGTGACTGGTATTGGAAGCCACTGGCGCTCAAACTAGCCAAACCAGGTGCTCCCTCAAGCTCGAAAAACCACCGACCGCTGTCTCTTTCTTCTTTGTCGTGTTCGGGTATGAGCCAACAATTTGATGCCTTTGCGATTGAAGCTGGCCAAATCAGTTCTCTGCTTTTCTTTGCATGGAATAGTCGTGCAGTTCCTCGATCTACTAAGCGGTAAAAGAAACTTACCTATACATTTCTGCACACAAACACACACACATGCACGCAGACACATAAACGAGCATCGTATATGTGTATGAAAATTGTGTATCTTTACATGTATAATGCATACATCGCGATCCTTTTCTTGTGCTTAACCGTTCGAATCCCATTTACATAATTAAGAGCATTGGCTTCTACGTATTTCAATTGGAAAAGTACAATTGAAAGAGTTTAAAATATTCAGCAAGTGATTTTTATGTGCTTAAATTTCTGCAATCTTTTTTGTGTACAAAACAGTGAATGTTACAGTTGCATAAGTCTACATATCCAGTTGCCCAAAGAAATATTTTAAAAATTCGTCATATCAGTGTTATATTTGTACATACATACATATATATGTATGAACGTATGTGTTACATATATATATTATTAGTAGTAGGTATCAACATTTTGGAACTCAACAGCAAAAAATTGAATTGTGTCATAATAGTAGTTTTTGAATATTTGAATAAATTCCAAATACTAATACATATACATACATATGTGTATATGTACATCTATACAAATGCGTAAATCGACGTAAAGTCATGTTAACAAATCAGTTGCTATAAAAAATTTAAATTTAAATTCGAGTTTGAATAAATAGAGGAACACAAAAGAAGAGAAATCTTGCAGCAAAAACAAAAGCAAAAATTTAAATAAAGCTGAATCTGAAAAGCTCCGAAAATAATACTGGTGACGCATCAAATACAAAAAATCAATTAATATATTTCTCTGTCGAAATATTATTACGCTTAAAGGAAATAAACCTAATGCTACAACCACGTTTACCACGCAGAGAAGGAAGAGAAGAATGTACGATCCGCGACAGTAAGGCTAGGACATCCGTATATCAGTGCCTTTGCATCAAAAGTTGGAGAACGATGGCGTTAGTGTTGATCATTGTGTTAGCGGCATCGATACCTTTGGGTTCTACCCAAACAGCCGGTAAGTACGACATCATGTATGCTCTTCGAATTTAGGTATATGCATAAGAGACTTTACAATTTGATTTATCGGTCTGCCATTTACGTATAGACAAATATATGGGCATATATACATACATCGTACATCACATACCCCGGTTGTATGGATGTATGTATGTACACCTACGAATAAATTACTGCCTATTGTTGTGTCAGCAGATTTCTTTTCCAACAACGGAAGAATACCACAAACTGAACACAATGCAGATATAACCGTCTCCGCCGGTCCCCATGAACATATACATATGTATTCGTATATAGTAAATAATGGTGAAGGGGCTAAAGTTTTGTTTATTCAATTTCATAGGTTTCTCATGACCCGTTTTCAATTTGAAAGACACTGTCGTTGTCTTCCGACATACATAGTTGAGGTTTAATCGATTTGAAAATGGAAGTCAGGGAGTCTAATTAGTATTCCAATTGATTGGGTAATGTAAGGGTAAAACCAACTATGTATATTGCCAACAAGCTCAACTTTGAGTTTGAGTTTCATATAAAAACGCTGTCAATGCACCTGTCACAATGTTGTTAAACCGGATTTTGCACCGGTGCTCCGTTTTACCCCAACTAGACCAGATTAACACAGCTACAGCTGATATGTACATATGTCCAGATCGTCTCTCTTGCCAGTTACCAAGAACTTTAAACTGAAATGGCACATAGTAAACGCAATCTTCAACCTATCACAAGCATAACTGCTCTGTTCATTTTGGTATTATATCCCTTTCTTATGCTGTTGATGACTATTTATATACAAAGGTACGAAATTTCAAAACTAAATTCGACAGAGGAGAAAGCGGATTGACTACTTCACATCGATTGGCGTTCACCTGATGTCTGCTTAAAAGCAAGAAAAGCCAAAGAAGAAGCAGAAGCAGCATCAGCATCAGACAAATGGAAAATAATCATGTTAGGTGACTTGGACATTTAGACTTCATAGTTCATATTGCAAAATTTTCAAATCAAACAGCAAACAAAAATATAGGTTTTTGTAACTACCCGAAATACCATTAGCTTCATTATCATTAGCTGATAGCACTTTTGAAGCTTTTGCCTGGGTTCAGTTGAACACTCGCCAATTGTAAGAATTACAGTCGCGACTTGAACAGCTTTCACAAACATTATACACAGCATAGTCGCTCGACGTCCCCAGCACCATCGACATCGACAACAACGGCCTCATTACCACCACCGAGAACAAACAAAGAACAAAGATGAAAAGCAGGTACTGACAGTAGACACTGCAATTTGGGTCAGAGCTTTGTTCCAGCGTTACCATTCATAAATAGAATTATAAATACATATGTATAACGATTACACTATATAATATACAGAGAACGACATTGAGGAAGATTGTGTCTCCGAGAAAGAAAAATTGAGGCACTTGCCTTCGCATGCGTTAATGTCTAGAAAAGTGCTCAATGGTGTTTTATGCCATTTTAGTTTATGCGGATGCTGACTGTTGAGGTGGAGTATTTCAACTGTCACTCGAAACTTTCAAAAATACCTGCTGGTCTTTCATACTTGCAATGCAGCAATGTACATAAGACTGGTGCTCAAAGGCGAAGACGTAGCTTCACGGATGAGTTTAGCTTAGATTTCAGATGATGCTCAAATGGGAATGGGAAATGGCTGGGGCAGAGTTGTGAATGTGTGTTTGCCACTTTCTTTTCCTTTACCTTAACAGACTCTTGCTGTTTGCTGCTGCTTCAAATGAGGGGGGACGTATTTAACTTTGAAGGTCTTTCAATGTTGCGCGAAGCCAGTAACAAACGCTCTGCTGCCGAAAAGCAAAAGAAAAATGCCTCAGGCCATATTGTACATCGAGTTAAACGAATACAGACACGGCCAGAGATGGACTCTGGTTTTAAAAATGTTGACTATGGGTCTGGGTCTATTCCCAGTGCTCGAACGCTTTCGCTCTTTTCGAATGTAAGTGTATACATATTCACATATGTATGCACACAGATACATCCATACTCAACCGCAGCATTTGGACTTATTCGTGTTGCCAAATAAAGTAAAAACGGAAATATCAGCAAGTTCGATACATCGACGCGATCAACGTAAACTCGTTTTTAACTAAGAGACCTACAAATGGTTTCTTCTATATGAATATATTTACATACGTGAATAATTTTGATAGGATTCTTGCCAATGCTCTTATGTGAATCTGTTAGACCATTCAATACTAAAATTCACATTAAATTTGTGTACCCGTGCAAGTTCTTTTGTTACTCAATCCCTAAATAGAGTTAGCGAATTCACATAATAAATGTCTTTTTTTGCATACCGCAACGGCTAACATATGATATTTTGCTCACTTGTATCATCACACGAGCACTTTGGCACCCCACCACCGGGCAATCCCGCCTTGCGCCGCTCTTAGAACAAAATGTTTCTAATTGTAGCTTGGCCATTTTTATCCCGATTTGTATGTAATTCGGTGGAATGATAGTCATATTATATATTAATGTGCCAAATTAAATTAGGATACGATAAAAATAGGGGGAGAAAATAGCATTTTATCTATTTCCCGAGGCGAAGAAGTGCCCAACGCATAGAAGGAGGCATCTCCGACCATTAGCATGACAAGACGAGTTGAAATCCGTTTGTGCGTCTGTCCATCTGACCGTCTGTCTGTCTGTCTGGATCAACGGCTTTTCCCCCTAGACCACCAAGTATTGTATTGTATTTACTGTAGGCATTGTATATTTTGTATATCCAAACGTCCAAACGTTATTTGTATGCGTGCCGGGCTATGGTGTGTTGATACGGATTTGTACACAAAGGTCTTTAGATTTAGAAAACTCTATTTAGGAATCGAGTAGCACAAGAACTTGGAAGGGTATACAAACTTGGGCATAGCCGAAGTTAGCCCGATCTTCTATTTTGAATTCTGCCTGGTTGTACACTTATAAAACCTTTTTGAATTATGTATCTTTGTTTATACTATATGTATATGAATATTCTAATGATCCTATAATATTCAACTTTATTATAATATAATATCTTTAATATACTATAGTATGCAATGTATATTTTTAGATGACTCTTACACATTGAGGCCAACACCAGCCCTACGGCCGATAGGGACAGACGGTAAGACAACTTCATTAACTGAGGTGTTCCGATATGTACCTACTCAAAAATTTCTTATTTAAACACTGCTAATACATATACGACTACATATAAATACATATGATCAATGTACATTGTGCTCATTTTTAATTTAAAGCAAAAGCCTTTCCCGAATTTTGTTACTTAGGGGCAAGATCTCGGAAAAGGTCAATTCACAATGTAAATATATAATTGAGAGCCCAAGTGCAATTTACTCACTCCATTTCTTATTACTTTTCTTTATTTCTTTTTATGTAAATGGTTTCATCATCTTTCTATGCTGTACATTCTGGAAATGTTAACCTTAACCTTTCAACTCTATACTCCACCTCCACAAATTGATTTATCTTTTTTATAATGTAAATACCTCTTCCTTTTCTTCCTCACATCTCTTTTCTCTGTTACTGTTAATATTACTGCTAATGTTTGAGTGTGTTTTTGAATTGTATGTGGATGTGGCGCTGGCTTAATCTCCAAGAATTGACCACCGTGCTCCTAGTTAACAATGGTAATGGGGCTGGACGTGTGGGTGATGTCCATGGCCGGTTCTTGACAGTTCGTCCAGAAGTTGGACTTTTGACTTCCACAGCTCGAACTTTTATTCAGGAAGGTACCACAACCGAGTTCGCAACTCAGGTTTTGGGAACCACACTGGAGAATGGTCGCCTTTATGCCCAGTACTTAAAGAAAAGTTCCAGAGTTCTTTATGAGAATGCAAATAGTAATGTACATATGGCACCTTCTGTGGTTACAAGCTGGGTGGGAGACGGTGCTCACTTGCACACCCGTTCGTTCCTACAAAGCCACAATGATTTGCTCAATGCGGATGCACCAGATTGGCAGGATATTGACGATCGGCTGGGTGGTTCCAGTGCTAGCCGAAGTCATGACAAGTTCGTAGGTAATACGGATTTTGTTAGTTTTCAAAGCGCATCTCATACAATGGAGCAAGGGGTGGTTTCCTCTGCGTACTCAGAGCTTGCGCTGCTTTCCAAGAATCTTCCCATTGTAAATGTGTCACCAGATCGCTTTGGGAATTTAGAGAACAATGCACGTAAATTGGCGGCCCAGAAAGTGTTGCCCATCGGCGATTTGCCGACCTTTACAATTAAGACACACTTTGAGCCAAGTGCCTACCAGGTAGATGAGGATGTACCGCATAATATTATGAGTCCTGACCACCACCACCATGCAACTTACGGAGATTCAGATACTGCGTTAGACAATAAAGATGATGGACGATCGCCAAAGGTTTTTTTCCAACAACTGAGGCAGGAGCAGAATCCTGACAGTCCAAAGACACAGGCGGAACTATCTGCCTCTAAAGACGGAGTACTTCCCAAGAGAGTGTTGGCTACAGTAACTTACTATGGATTCGCGGATTTCACTACTCTTGTTGGAGATAGTGTTATTGTGTTCTCGCCGAATACTGCGCAAGGCAGTGCAAACTTTGGGCACGTTACATCAATTAAAGGCAAGGCTACTCTTAGTACCCTAGAAAGCCGTTCAGGGTCAAACATTATTCCCCAGTCTTCTAGTACACTGAGTATACCGACAGCGGTAGTCGAATCCACAAGAATTAACCCTTGGGCTGTTGGTATTGATGTAGATACGAGCGAATTACCGGACAACGTTCAATTAGCAGTACCGACACTGATAACACCAGAGCTGAGGATTTTAGAGAAATCGATATCGACAGAAAGTGGCAATTTTATTAGCAACATTATTAAAGATGAACAGGTTGTGCCAAAAACAATCGAGGTCAGTGATACAAATCCCACATTCTCACTGCCAACGGATCAAGAAATTTTAGAAATATATGCATCACTATCCAAAGCTCAAGGTAAGGCCCCAACGCTATCTTCAATATCGGGAGCTACCTCTATAGAGGTTTCTGCCATACAAACCCTTGAAAGCAAATTGAGTATTAGCGAAGCAAGTGTTCAGGTTCTTGGGGGAGCGACAACGGTATTCATTGATGACGATCCATTTGCCAATTTTGTAGAGTCAATTGCTCCTTCCACATCGACGTCGCCTGTTTTGCTATCTACAGCAACGACAACAACTCAAGTCGATTACGAATCAACAACCGAGGAGGGCGTTACTTTCAGTATTGAGCAAGTTGATGTATCTACTTTACCACCTCCAAACAGTACAGACGAAGAGCAAACCACTATTTCGTCCGATACCGAACATTCTTTAGGCGATCGTGATTTTAATCTGCCTAATATGACCAGTAAAAAGGTGGAAAATTGCGAAAACACAACGTCGCAAGTGTTTTTAACTCAAGTGCCGAAGTCAGGTACAACCGGAGATTTAAGTACGCAGTTCCACAAAGGCGAGAAAAATGATGAAAGTTTACTTGCAGCCTTTGACATTGTTCAAACAACGAAATATTATTGCATTGATAGTTCGGCCACACATATCGTTGAGCCACAACAGGTGGAAAAACCCGAAAATGATATTAGTATAATGACTAGCAGCTATTACTTCCCAGTAACAACGGATTTAACACCAGGTACAGATGCTCCAGTGGAAGACGACGACGAAACAACAACAGAGGATTCAAGTTCATTCCTTGAGACTCAAACTGAACCTGATTCAATTGAGGCGTCAGAAAAAAAACAAGAAGGACTTTCGTCTCTTAAATTAGATGATATGTCGAGTAGCGACAATGACAGCGAAGAAAGGGAGACCGATAAAGATAATGAGGACTACGATACAGATAATGGATCTGATGAAGTTGATTTAATTTACAAAACTCTATATACTACATATACTTACCTGACAACATTCTTCCAAGCTGAATCCTCCACAGTATCTAGCCATACAGAGATAGTCACAAATGTCATCACATCAACGGTTGGCACTGGTGAAGATGTAGAAACTAAGCCGACCGCTATAGTGGCCCAAATTGACGATAATGAGATAACGCCTACCCAAACTCTTCAAGAAGAGTTAAGTGCTAGGACATCGACAATCACAACCAAGTACACGATTCCGGAAGAGCTTGAAAGCTTCTTGAATGTCGACTCGAAATCAGTGAATCCGAACTATAATACTGAGACAAAAAGTCATAGCGAGCCAACAGCTTTTCTGGACGATTCAAAATATACTAAAACATTTTTCACAACTTACACATATTACACTACCATATTCGCCGATAGTGAGACAGAAATAATGTCGCGTACTGAGGTGCTTACAAACTTTATTACCGAACAAGGTTCAACATTAAAGTCAAGCCTTTCAGCATCAATTGTGAATTCAGATATGGGGGATGGACAGAACGTCGATCCAAGCCCCACCAAAACTACAGAGATTACGCCAAGTATCGAAGCCCATAATATCTCAAGGATTGAAGATAACCTCCGTAAAAATGATGGAGAACGTGTAACTTTAGTGACTGACGTTAGGTCGAGTAGCTCCAACGGCGATCAGCAACTGATTGGAAAAGGTCTCAGAGACCCTATAGATGACCAAGTAAGTTCGGAAAGCAACACTGATGAAATAATACCATCGGCCACTCTGCTTCTTCAAACCAGCTTCACGACGTTTACATTTTATACAACAATGTATTCTGGCGATATTACGAATGTAGTAAGTCGACTTGAAACAGTCACCAACGTGGCCACCGAAACACTTCAGCCCACTAAAATGTTAAGCGGCAATGTCGACGAAGCGACATTGCCCATTACGTACTTTACCACATTTACATATTGGACCAAGTTGGCTAAAGACGGTGAAATTACCACTCTGAGCAGAGAGGAGACTATTTCCAATGTGATTGAACCTACCCAGGAAGTCTTAACTTCTACAGATGCTTATGCTTCCATAATGACAATCGATAACAACGAAGAAAACTATTTAGCCACCACAACAGTAATGAGTGGGGAAACCAATGCGACAGTTAAAAATTTACCCGACCTCACCACATATTATACCACATATACCTACTATACAACCTCATATGAGGCCAATAATACAGTTACGGATTCTCGCTTTGAAACAGTGACAAATGTGGTTACACCCACAAGTACGGTCGCCGCATCGGCTCCTCCATCAGATTTACTGGACACAGACACAGACAGTCAGACAGTACCTGAGATTCATGGTCTGGGTGAAATCCGTATACCAGATTTGGTTCTGTACGACTATAAGCATATTGTCGATGCGGACGGGGTGAGCACTTTGTATTTTACAACACAAATTGTTTCTTCAATGAATGAGGAGGGTGCTGCCGTAGCCATAACTAGCAGTACGTCCAGCTTGTATATAGATGAAGTGAAAAAATCAAGCTTATCAGCAGTGCTGGCGAATGAGGCGACTGATGAAAGCGTATCAGTCTCCAGACAATACAAGACAGGCTTAGTTAGGCTTATCGAGGGCACTCGTATTGGAAATAGTACGACTACATTATACCAGTCGAAGGTAATAGGTACTTTGATAGATGATCGATACGCTCAGATTATTGAGAGTACATCTAGCTTTCTGTTTGAGAAAACAGTTGCTCCCACCGAGATTATGGCAACAGCTACCGTTAGCCCGATAATGACAACACTGAAGTATGGAGTTGCAGGCAGCCTAAGCGAAAGCGGCGATTCCACAATTAGCGATCAGACGGAACATATTGTTGAAACAGCATCAGAGAGTAGTGCGGATGTGACTGATGAAAGGGATAGCGATGACACAGGGATTCAAGATACACTCCAATCAAAAAAACGGACATTTGCACCGGTAATAAGACCATTTGCATCCCGCAATAGGCCCACATTTGCACCAAAACAGAAGATAATAACACCGAGCAGTGCAACTATAATAACTAGATCGGATATAACACCGACTATAACTGCGACTCCTGCTCTAAAAACAGTTGGCAGGTATAGCTCATCAAAAAGGGGACCAATTTCAAATGCACCAATCAACCCGAACGAATCAAGCACGTCGAGACGAAGCTTTGGACGACCGGTCAAACCAGCAAGTAGTTCTGCGTCAAGCGAAGTGGGCAATAGTGCTGGATTTGCACCTTCAAGAAACCGCTTTGCATCCTCCTCCCGTACTGGTCCGTTATTAAGTTCGAGGCGCATTGGAATAAGTGCTTCATATCGACCTTCAAACGGTCCAGGCTTTAGAGCTTCCGTCCTAAACACGCTTAACTCCAAACTGCGCATCAAGCCAACGTCCTCATTATCTGCTTCAGTGGGACAGAGTACAACCACAGAGGCATCATCCAATCCCGATAGTAGTATCGAGGGCGAGCACTCCACGGAGGCACCGCAAACCACTTATGAAGACGAAACTCTATTGGAAAATTCTCGACGTAATCAGAACCCTTTATTGCGCTTCCGTCGACCTTTAAATAGACCCAGTGGATTTACACCTATACCACGTCCAAACGTCGGCATCAGCAATTCGCCTACCATTTCGCCTAGGAGAAACCCATTATCGGGCCGGGCAAAATCATCTTCGACAACAACAACTACAACAACAACCACCGTTAAGCCACGGCCCCG
Organism: Drosophila sp. 14030-0761.01; assembly: GCA_018150735.1. NCBI lineage: Eukaryota > Metazoa > Arthropoda > Insecta > Diptera > Drosophilidae > Drosophila > Drosophila sp. 14030-0761.01. The sequence goes on along the minus strand of JAECWO010000106.1, from coordinate 934,430 downwards.
AAGCTTCCAACGTCCCACAATAGGCAGCCTGCAGGCTCGATCAAGGCCACAGAACAACCTCTTTCCACCACGCGGACTATTCCAGGCACAGCAACAGAAAACTGAAGCTCCTTCGGAAGTAAAACAAAGCGACACAGAGCCGGAAAATGATTCCGAATATGAGGACGACGATGATGCAGATGACGACGGCGATGAAGATGGACAAGATGAAAGTAATCGACGACGTCGCTCAAATCTCAAACTTGTTCATGTTAAAACACATTCACGGATTCGTCGGCAAGCTGATGCTTTAAACAGAAGCCGATTTCGATTTCGACGGCCAAGTACTTCAGCACCGCCCATAGTGGATGAACAGACAATTCCGAACATTGATGACCCTAGTGAAAGTACAGTAAGTCCACGAAGTAAAACCAGTTCGCGCTTTGGATCAAGGTACCAACCAGCTCGGGGTCAGAATCAGCATTCACATGGACAGACCGCATCGACAAGTTCAACGGCCCCAACCAATCTTCGATCTATCCGTCCCACAAGACCCATTTCTTCCCGCACTCAATTTACATTGCGAGAAAAGGACAACACATCTAAAGGAGCTATACGGCCGGGCTCAAACTTTCGGCGACAACAGCCTTCGGTAAGTTCTTCCATTAGACGGAAAACTGGCACAAGTTCTGTTACTTCTCCTAGTCGTCGCTTGAAGAGCTACAATAGCAACAGTGGGAACAACAACGTTGAGAACTCCGGATTACGATCATCAGGATCTCGTGTACGAAATAGCAACACGAATGCATCTTCTAGAGGTCGTGTACGAACACGAAATCGCAATGAATATGTCTCGGATCAGGAGTCCACTGAGCTAGGAAGTCAGACTATCACAGTAACACATCTTATACCTGCCGAGGTCACTGTTCCCGTTGTAAACGGCCAAATAACGGAGTATAAAAATATCGTTACAGCAAAGACCAGCACCGAAGTGCTGGGGCCACATCAATACTCTCAAATTGTTGGCACCAATGGACAGACATCGATATTTTTAACTAGGGAGGACTCTAGTGTGAACATTGCTGGAGCTACAGAGCTTACTCGATACCTGTTACATGATTCGTCGACAACGACAGTTACCTTCACCCCAACGACAATTCGTGGTCGTAAGACGTCATTCTCGCACGTCCTCCCCTCCACCGTCTATTCCGTGGAGTCGCTTATATCTACAGTACAGCCTCAAATAACGGCTAATGCCCCGCTTGCCAATATTTTGCTGTCACAATTGCTATTGGGAAACCTAAACTTGCCGTCGAATCCATTAATTGGTGCACTTGGGCCACAGCAGCCGGATGCAATGCCAGCTGTAGCTCCAACGCCTCTGCAGCCAGTTACTGAGTTTCGCACTCACACGTCCACCTATGTGACTACCATATTTGACGGCAAGTCTACAATAGTGCCAGTCACGTTTCAAGGTAAGAAGATCCTTACAACTGTTTACGACAGCTCTTGGCAGACAATAACTGCCACCGAATACAGTGTAGATACTATAATAAACACACCGACGCAGCAGCAACCACAGCACACACAGGTGGCCCAGGTAAACAGTTTGCTGTTACAGCAGTTATTGCTACAACAACAACAGCCGCAACAACAGCAGCTCCAGGCAATTTCACATACGACGTCGCCACAAATATTCTTAAGTGACAATCTACAGGATTTGGATGAAGCTGCGCGATCAGGAGTAGAAATTGGAGGCCGCGACAGCATCGACGATATTATAGTCCCGGTCGAAAACGATAGTGAAACACAACACAAAAGTAGTCGCAAGAAGTCCCGCAAGCCAGGTAAAGGACACAAGCGAAACAAGCAGCAATTGCTTCTACCACAGGATGAAAGCAGTGTAGTCACGCTTTATGTGTCCGGTCGCAGGCCGGGGGAATTTAGCACTATATTGTCCACGGTTCAGAATGGCTATGACCATTCAGTGTCCTTGCAAAAGAGGCAGGCTCACGCCAAAATCGAACAGACAGTTGCATTCGATAAGTTCGACCAATACGAGTCGGAGGGTAGCGAAAGGGTTCAATTGTATGTACCACTCACGAACGAATCAGATACTGAGTCAGACGGTCATCATCTTCCCCTCCAGCTTGTTGAAAATTCACTTGCCTCCGATGTGAGGATGGCTTCAATGGACGAGCCTGCGGTACAAACAGCTTCGCTGGAGAGTATTGTGGGTGATGTGGGTCTCTGGTATGCCAAGTCAACCTTACAGGCTTTACTTCCAGCGACTTCGACGACCACCGATAGTCCCAAAAGGACGGATGCCACAAATTCCTTACATTTTTTAGCATAAATGACCTCGCTGAGTTGTCCCCACTACAGTTGCAGGTCACTAAAGTCTGTGCGCTTCCAATCTGCCCACTCGACGTCAACCCCGTTGCCTTAGAAAAAGTAAGCATACCAAATCAAAGAGCGAGACGTGAGACCAGTCCCGACTTAGCCGATACCATCACTTATTCGAATGCGACAGGCTCATACCCATTACCCAAACGCCAGTTTCGGAAGGTGCTCGTTCGGCGCCAACCTTTGAAACTAAAATATGTCGTACCACTAGTCAATCAAAAAAATCAAAATACCAACTGCAGTCTTTCCAATATGCAGACTAAGCAGCCAAAGAAACATCGTGTTGTTATATTCAAACATAAAATTGCAAATAATACCTACGAAAATATAGATGGCACAATGAAAAGCGCAATAGAAAATGGCATGCAGGCCGTCAAGAAAAGCTCTACTGAAAGTTCCAAACTTATTGAAATGGATCAGAAACAGGCGCTACTGCCAACATCAGACCTAAAAGCAAAGAATAATACCACACTGGTTTCTGCCGTTTTACCTAAAAGTAGTCACAAAACAAATCCAAATAAACGTAGAAGGCGGAAAAAAAAACAATCTCGCCTTCAACCGAGTAAGTCAAGGACATCGTCATTTTATACAGACTGTATTAGCCCAGACCTCAAGCCTCAGATAGTCTTCGAGCTCTCCACGGTGACCACAACGACCACTGAATTGTACACACGAACCTATTCATACATCGTTGATCGCGTACACAACGACCATCACGAAGTCCAATCGCAATCATCATTTATCCGGGTGACTACCAGAACTTTGCCGATCACACTGACCATCACGTCAAGCCATTTATCTATAGATTCAGCTATGCCCACGCCAACGCCAATGCGTACGCGTTCTCCGCACACTCACTCTCTACTTAACCACTCTATGTTCTTCCAAAATAGCTAGGACGCACAATTTTAAGAAAAAAATCAGTTTTAAATAAATGTACCTATATATAAATAATATACTTTACGTTAAAACAAATTTATGTACTTACTAATACCCAATCGGTCAATCTGTCTGGAAACTGAATTTTATCCACGAATTGTCAAATATATGGCGATAAGTTTCTAATGTTTGTAAAATGTAAAGTGAGTTTTATGTTTTAAGCGGCTACCTATACATAATACCTGCTACATTCGAACATTTCTTTTCAATCTACATATAATCCAAACTCTATACATATGCACACATGCATATATAAAAATATGTACTTACATATATACATATGTAAAGATGCACACGAATTCTGTGTAAAAGTTTTTGATTCAAAAATGTATAGAAATGTCAATCTAATCTAATCTAATTACGATATTTGCATACATTTTTCTCAAAACATTTCTTATTTTTGGCATCTACATGTTTACTTTTTTTGGCATCTACTACATGTTTACTTTTTTACATTAATTGTGAATTGTTGTATATAAAAAAAATTTTAAATTCCTTTGTCATTAAACATGGATCCCACGATGAAGGTTGCAAAATGTTGGGATCTGATTCGGGTGCCGACCATACAAACTATGTATATTGTTTTACCAATAGTAATTTTGAGTAATGTTAGTTTGTTAAAACATTTTGGGAAGCTTATTATTTTGCAACCTTGACCACGACTTATATCATTTACATGTAATAAACCAAATTACTGTTTGTATGTACAATGTATTTATGCATACTTGTATGTATGCACATATATATATGTATATATATATATAATGTTTTTGCTAATAAAATGATTTCTGTTTATAAATTATAAAATTGGAGAAACCTCTTTTTTAATCAAATTGCTTATTTGGAACTTCAACATATTATAATCTGTCAGATGTCAGATAAAAATAGACTAAAATACTACATATCCATAGTCCCGAGTCATTTAATTTATTCTGCAATTATGGACGGCGAAAAAGTTTTAATTGGTGTGTGCCTCTGCCGATTGACAAGTGTTGTAAATCGGCACCGATCTGTTTTAATCTCCTCCTTTAGACGGTGAACTATAAAAGCCGTGTGTAAATATCAGTATATATATTACATTTTTGCAAGATATTACCATTTTTTTAATTCATCTGTAATCCTTAAAAAAAAAAAAAACCATTTGCCATCGATGCAGGAGACAGCAATAAGCACGATAAGTCCTTTACGACACCTGCAAATAGTGAATCAATTAATACCAAGTACCTCCAGCTTACGGATGCTGCCAGTGGTGAAAAGAGCTTGGATGAGGCGAGATATAATCTTGCAACGCATGTAATGTCCAATGGAGTAGAACTGATAATTGCCAGTGAAAAGGTTAAGTATATGGAAAAACAAAGTTCCACATCTCACCCTTTTATATTTGCCAATGGCCATGTAATATCAACGGTAGGAACAGAAAGCCAGCACCAAAAACCACTTACTCTTGCTCCAAGTACTCTAAAGAATCAAATGTTTTTGGCACTTCCTTCATTAAAACAAAAACAGGTAATAATTTCATTTGCTATACTCCAGAAATTATTAAGAAGACTTCATGATCTAACCCCCTAACAGAAGTTCACTATTCCGATTAACGACAATCAATTCATAACAAAAACATGCTTAACCACATACACATACCATACGACATATCTCGAAAATGGCACTAGTACCGTGGTAAGCAAGGAAAGTGTTATATCGAACCGACACACAGAAGAGCGAAATTTGTTCCACCCAAGCACCACACTGCCGACGGATGTCATCCTTTCACGAGTGCGTTCAATTAAAATTTAATAGTCTCCATAAATTGTAAAATTCGCTATGCGTGTTTTGGCTTTCAGACTCCCGAGTTGGTAGTTGGCGTATTCCCAACTACATATCATTATTTCAACACCATTTTGGACACCGACAACGAGGAAGAGGACGTGGATAATGCTGTGCCAGTTGTCATCACATCAAAGTATACAGTTCTCAACACAGTCACTGGGCCAGAAGATTACATCTCATATCTACAGCCTTCGGAGTTAGCCACACCCACTCAGGATACAAATACTTACTTCAGTCGAATAACTTTTACTAAAACTGTTCAAAAAGAGTTCGACTTCGAATCGCCGAAAATATTGGTTACTGAGAATATTCTTACTCAGGTCGTAGTTACAGAATCTTTGCCATCACGCGGTGCCTTGATATGGAAATCAAGTAGTACAACAAGTCACTCGCCCAGTGACATTGACCTGCACATTTACGCAACAAAAACAATTTTAACCACCCTTACATTTTACACAACCGCTTTGGATGATTTTAATACAAAGACAGGATTGGCAGAGCTACCAGCCGCTTCATCTCAGAAATCCAACCAGCTGGCTCATGCAAACGATGTTAACAAACTGAGTCCACAATTTCAAACCCGAGTGGTTGAGAGTATTGTCACTGACACTGTAGCCAGTTCACTACTAAGACCAGAGCTGATCTCAAAGTTTCGCTCAGATTTGTTACAAAAGAAGGGGAAAACCCACCCCAATGTTATAGTTACAGTGGCCACTTTGATTGGCGGACAGACACTACAAATAACTGCGGTGAATTCGCCGAAGGAGCCACCTAGAAAGGCAGCTTCCTTAACGAAATCACGCAAACCAATAACATCATCAGCAGATTTAAAACCCAAATCGACGATAAGGTCGTCGAAGAACAATTCGATAAATTCACTGCAATCGAATACCCTGAAATCCCATGTAAAAATTCGAACTAGCTCAATCAGAAGAACGCAAGTCCTAAACACTTTAGTTCAAACTCAACTCCAAACGCATTCGCATACCCTTATCGATGATGACCAAATTCTATCAGAATCCGAAGACAAGGATGTGTATATAAGCCCAATTCCGGACTTGCAGCCGGCAACGGAGTCTGCGGGAGTACCGGTGCAACAATTTCTTGGCTCTTTTGACTTAAAACGATTACGACCGATGCTTAATGTCATGGCCAATTTGCTGCAGAAAAAAATTGCTAACAGACAGCGCACACCCTTATTGAGCTTAAGCGTGGCTACTGCGCCCAAGGCCTCAAACGTTGAGGCTAAAAACCCTTCCATAGCAGCAAATTTGGAAGGGCCAGTGCCAGTTTACATACCGCTGCAAATATCGACAAATGGCCCGCAACACTTCATTAACCATGCTCCTAGTTCTTTGCCCACTTTAGATAGCAACCTATATACACTTTCGCTCAATAATGGGGATCGAGTACCAGATACCAGCGACAGCGCCAATGTCAATAAGCTAACGGCGCATAGTCTACATATATACCCTCCAGACTTAGAACTTAGCAATCTCACAGCTGACGACAACTTGCTGCACCAGCAGCTAAAGAATATTTCTCATTACCGATTTCCCTTCACGAGCACGGCTGATCCTTATCATACCTCCCTATTGAGCAAGGGTATTCCAATTCGTCCAGGAGAAGTAATAACCGCAAATGCTGATATTATCATTGGTAGGCCCGGAGGTATTAACTTTCGAGATCAAGAGCAAAGAAAAAAATTGCTGCATACGCACATTCCACTGTTACCACCGCCACCACCATCAAATACTATAGCACTCGTTTCCGTCTCTGGGTCGGCATCAGTCGCTACAAATAATCGAAACAACGACATTGTCAACCTTAATATAAGTCCAGTCTCTAATTACGACAACATTTTAAGGCCACCTCCAATTTCTAAACACAATCCAGTTTCCAGTGAATCTTCAAAATACCAAAATATTGAACGATACCCAGGGAATGCTTTGTCACCAACACCAGCGGCCATGCCCATCCCGCATTTCAGATTACAGAGTCCTCCAACTATAAATCAGAAGCCAATGATTCGCAGTAATGGCAACCATATCTATGGCTCTTCACAAATCGCAAACTTGAATTCGGAATTGAATAACAACGAGATATTAGAGATACAGCAAATTCCCGAAATATTTAGTACAAAATTGCCTGCAATTACTAGTTATACAACTTTTAGAAGCTCATACTATGATCCACCTCTGCCGAAAACCCTGATTTACCAAATGAAACCAACTTCTACATATAAATTGCTTCCATCGGCGTCCACCTTTTCGACATTACTCAAAAAGGATGTTCTTAGCCATACCGTTAGTATGCATGCACCACCACTCACTTTCAAAAAGGATTCGGAAAACTTTCCATATTCGACAGCAATAAGAGGTCGGGTGGCCCATATTCCAATGCCTTTGGTTAAAATACCGATCCACGAAGTAAATGTAGATGTTCGTCTAACCCCGCAAAATAACAGATTGGTTTTTGTACCTGACACAGCGGCTCTTTCCTACTCTCAATCAGTTCTTAGTCCCAGCACACTGAAACAAAGGAACCAAAACTTTCTGCACGAAGTGAATAAATCACTGCAAGGACTCTCTGCCAGGCCAAGTCCAGAGTTTACAGAAAATTATGTAGGTAGTCCTGGCAAAAAGCCTGATAAGATGGTTTCCACATCGACTAAGCAGAAAAACAAATACAATGACTTCCAAATAACGGATCTTGAAATGTTAGACACCACTCGAACTGTGTCAAAAGTAGATACCGAAATGGATAATATCTACAAAAGTCGGCAGAATCCATTGCAATCCAAAGAAGTTTTTCAACCACACAAATTTCACCAGGACCACGATGATCTCTCTGCAGAGCCGGATCAAAAAGTTGCCTACACAACATTAAACACGGAAATTTCCAATTCAAAAAATGCGGAAATCACGGAATTTAAATTAGATATCTCGGCAGCGGAGTCCGATTCAAAACCGTGGATTTCGGCGATAAATTTCCAAGATTTACATCAGGGAAAACCATTTGTTCCCAGAAACCAGACAATCTCTGCTCCCATAACGAAAAATAGTATACATAAAATATTTGTTGCAAAGGGCGAGCATTTCCAACGCCAGCCACATACGGAATCTACAACGAGATTTAGTCAGTCAAAACCAAACTCCCGCCTTGGGATAACTACCAGTTCTTCGTCAATCGCATCAGCCAAAAGCAAATTTCATAATCCTTATATCAATCTATTGCCTTCAGTTCTGGCAGCACCGCATTCACTTCCACATTCGAGCGAAAAAATTTTAAAGTACTCATTACATCAAAAGTCAACCACAACTGAAAAGTTCTTTGAACTAGAACCGCCCTTTCATAATAGATATGCCACACTTGCGACGAGCATAAGCAGAAAACCACTTCAGGCGTTGATACCGTCAATATCCATAAGACAGTCGTCAGTAGTTATGACAAAATCGATTCCAAAATCAGTTTCCAATGCCAGTCCAAATTTAAGTCCCACATCAGGCTCAACCATTGTATATTTATATTCCCTCACTCCACATCCACCAACCCAAGGGTATTCCATCCATGCTAGTCGATCAAAAAACAGTATATTAAACACAGGCGGCCAGAGTCTTAAAAAGCTCGAGCCCTCTGAGGTCTTCGAACAGAATCCTCATTCGACTTTCATAACGCAAACTGAACTTATCACACCTAGTTTCCAATCTGATTTGTATTTTACATCTAAAGGTCATAAAAATGAACTTCATAGATCAACTCATTCCAGAATCTTAAGTAGCACCACCATTCAACACTTACCGAGTCTCATTTCGGACTTAAGCCCCAGCTCCATTATTAAATTCGGTCTCAATAATTCATATCAATTAACTGAAGTTCAGCCAAACAAAACAAAACATCGCGTTCAAAGTGAACTTATCAAACAAAATGATGAAGTTCCATTAGAGTCGTCGGAGTTCGTTTTTAGTTCCTCGATCAGTCCCACACACAACACTCCACATAAAAACCGAACAATGATGCATCATGTCACCAAAATTATACCTTACGCTGAGGATACGAATATGTCACGGACATCATCACTTCTGCATAAGACATACAGATCGAAGACATCAAAAACGTCGAAAGTAAATATGAATACTGCACCCGATACGCCACACTCAAGAACGGTAATGACAGTTAGAGACAACTCTTATATTAACCAAACTCACCTATTGGACTATGTTCCATCAAAAACAATAACAATTGCCACAACTTCGACAAAGGTTAATACAACAGGCCTGCCCCAAAAAGTGGTCATTGAATCAATAATTAAGGCGACCGTTGATGTGCACTATTTAAGACCAAACACCCCGGAAACAGATAAAAAGACTTTAGACAAAAACGAAAAGAAATTAAACTTACCAACCTCCAAACCATCTACATTAAAAGCAAATGTGATGTCAACTGTTGAAAATAGAGCAAGCATTGCCGCAGAACCGAACAGAAACGTCCACATGGGCTCCAAAGAGGACATGGACATATCATATGAGTATGCTGCACGGGATGAGGAAATATTGCCTGCCATTGACTCAAACAGTGTGCTGTTGGGTGGAGTACTGATTGATTCCCCCCGAAAACCGCACTTTACGACTACAACAAATCACAAAAATGTAGTGAAAGCCAACGAAATGTCTTGCAATCCTGCGTGCAGATCGAGCAAAAATGAAATTTGCATCACAGTGTCCTCCGAAAGTCATTGTGAGTGCCGTCCGGGCTTCGCACGCATGTTCCCCGATAGGCCGTGCAAGCCCACGTACACGTATGAATTGCACTTGCAAACTAACCGCGTTGGCACCTACCAGCTCATGTTCAGCGATGCACTCAAAGGCAATTCATCGAACGAATACCGTCACCTTAGATCGATTATTTTAGACGCAGTCGATCGCATGGTAATGCAATCGGATTTCCGGGACATCTATCATGGTGTGCAACTGGGTAGTATTGACACCGACAACGAAATCAACAAGACCATTATTGGCAAGTTCTTGCTTCAGCTCTCGGAGAGCAGCGACTTGAAGCGCCTGGAGACAGTCTTTAAAAAATATTTGCGTCTGAGCAACTATAGTATAGGAGGCACTGAGCTCTATACCTCCAAAGAGGGCATCAACTCCTTGGCAATTGCAGGTAAGGCTGAAACCGAAATTGTTATTCAACTTAACTAAATCGAATGGTATTTACAGACTTCGATGAATGTAGGCACGATAATTTCAACGATTGTTCAGTAAACGCTCACTGCTTCAACTTAATTGGCAGTTACACCTGTAGCTGTGGCGATGGGTTTGTGGATACCTCGAATAACGCCATTTATCCTGGTCGTCAATGCTCTGATAATATAATTGGCTGCGACAAGTGCAACTACAATGGCAAATGTATAGCGATGTTGTCGAGTCAGACGGAAACAAGGAATCTCGAGTCGGCAACTACGATATGCAGGTGCTTTCCCTGGCATGCGGGAGCTGCATGTCAGCTGAACCTTAAGATTCTTCTAATCTGTTTGATTGCCATCGGAACATTTCTGCTCGTTTTGCTTCTAATTTGCGTTCTATTATTGTATATGCGGCGTAAGGGTCTGGGCCGACAAACAACTAGCCCAATCTTTATAACTGCATCGACCCTGCATCCAAATATGTTGACATCATCAAGTAACAAATCTCGATTGTCTGCATCTCTGATAAATCAAACTAACCTGGACAAGCACGCAATCTTAAACGACTCCAACAGTGAATCTAGTCAGAGTTCAATTTCATACTTGCATAGGGTAAATATAAGAATGTTGCATGAAACATGCATTTTTTTGACATCTGTGCCATTTTATTTCTATAGGAATCCGTTGCGAATCTCAAAAAGGTAAAGATGAACACAACCCAATCTCCTAACGCGAACCCTGTTTACAAATCAGCGGAGAGTCCATCTCAAAACGGACGCAGCGGGACAGCTTCCGAGCATTTCAAACCAAACCAATCTAACTTTAAGACTGTTGAAATAGTTGGAGACTCGGAGCAAACAGATCGATCACTTACATTTATGATTCCACGTGCAAAATACTACCATCCATTTCCATTCCGAAATCAATCAGATTTTTCAACGTTTACCGAAAAGTCGAAACAGTTGAAGATATCGCCCAATGCCACTGGATCCGGACGGGGTTCATCCCTTAAAGAGTGTACCACATTGGTGTCAGCTGGCTTCGAAGTTTCTGCAATTGTAAGCGATCAAATCGTTGGTTCCAACGCATGTTCTGGGTCAGGCCCACCGAATACTTCTGGGAGTGAAGTAAGATCTAACGGAGCCCGTTCTTTTGACGAAACAACAGTTCGTGCGGTAACCAAGTCAATGCTTTTGAATTTCGATTTGCAAACTGAAACGCATAGTCATACAAATGAGGTAAACAAAACAAGATACCTTGCGAGAGATTTATGTGGTCTTCTAAAAGCTTCGGCCTGTAAACTCATGTCCAACCGAAGTCCTTCAAGAAACTATAACCTATGTTTTTTTTTATTTTAGGAGGCAAATACAATGGCTGAGCGAGATTTGGGTTCCACTTTTTTGCTGCCACACACACACCTTTATAAGCCAGATAAGGTTGGTACTTACACTTTAATCATAAAAATAAAAAAATGTATACATATTCCATTTTCAATCCGTAGATGGAGAGCGACATGTCTGGATTTGATTCCATTTAAGTGCGATCGGTAGTTCCTCCATCGTTTTGAACGGCTACATCCTCAGCCATTACTCCTGACCACATCTGCTCGTTCTTGTACATAATCAGTTTGATATAACTTACAAATATTGTAAAATGTTATATTTTTTGTTCTCTTTTGCATTTACATATTTTGCTCTGAAGCATTTATATTTATTATTACATAGCATTAGTTGTAGTCAAAGGCGGACTTTGATTTTTGGAATTAGGATTTTTTAATACCCACGTTTTACGGTGCACTAACTTTGTAAATATATCCTACGTGACTTCAGAAAGACAAATGAAACAGGAAATGCATTTATACCCAACTTACTTTTTTATATATGTTGAAAAATCTATATTTATAAATATTTTATTTGTTTTAAAAATGTATATATAGAATAAGTAACACGAATGTCATAAGGATTGAGATTCTGATTGTGCCAGTTGCTTTGTTTGTAAGTTAATCAAGAATAATACATACATGCGGCCCTATTCTGTAACTAAAACTTAACAGGTCAGGCGACATTAGAATATTTTTGTTTTTCGACACCACGACTTCCCCGATTTGATCGGATATGAAAATAACAAAATCTCATATGGATTTTAATGTTAAGAATAATTATTGAATTTTTTAGGCGTATCCACACTATTAGTCACAAATAAAATTTTTTCAATAACAAATTGATTAATTAGACACTGTGACCTATCGGGAGGAATCTATACTTTCACAGGTGATATTGTAAGATTAGACAAGTATTATCGTGTTAACAGTACGTCCTAATACCCGGTATCAAAGGCCTTAACTATCAGTAAAATAGTCAAACAATATCGATCATTGATTCCCAAATGCAACTACACACACCTACATATTTACATTTGCATTTACTATCCCATGAATCATGAATAGTCAAGGTACCGACCTGTTCCTGTATCTGTACCACCTGTGCTTATGTAGTATATGGATATGTATTTAAAGAACCACCCCTCCACTATAGAGTGTCAGAGCCAAGTACGGGGTGGGTGGACGACAAATGGCAGCCTAATGTCCAGCACGGAGCAAAAAGAGGGTTGCTTATGTGCTTGGACGTTGGTCGATGCTATTTCGTTTTTTGTCGGCTATGACTATAAGGACACTATAGGTTTTTGCCTTTCCAGTCGAGAAGGAATATTCCCAACCACGAACCCGAACTAAAATGAACTGACGAGCGCGTGTCCCTGCGTCTGCGACCGTTGGCACCGTCCAAACCGTCCATTCCAACTATACATTTAACCATGTATTTCAACTAAACTGTACATCTACCTTCTACCAATTTGGCTCGGCGCAATATAGTGGCTGAAAAGGGGTTGTTGCTGTTGCCCGGGCCAGTTGACCACAGCCAAAGATACAGTTACAGGTACAGGTGTAAAGGCAACGTGTCGAGGTGCAGTCTATTTCAAGCAGCTCGTCTGAAACGGTTACGCAACTCTATTTCCTAAACGGTTTAGTTTAGTTCCAAATAAAGTATTTGGATTATCGATGTAACTTTACATTGCACAAATTTACATACATATATGCACACATTTATATGTCTGTATGTATAGGTATGTACTCACATCTTAACATAAATCCATTTCAAAGTACTGTCTTTGGAACAAATCTATCGCCAATCTAAGTGTAAAACGTGGCTTCCAATAAGAATAATCTCCAGATTCCCTCTGACCAGTAAGGGCGTTACTAGTATTACAATATTCCTCAACCTAATCAATTTCATGTCCTATGAACTTTCTTACTCCACATCAAACGCAGTAATTCTTAATCACAGAATTTTTTAAATCTTTAGTTTTGGTACCCGACAATAATATTACTTTTTCTTTGTAATCATATTCTACTTAATGAAGTAGCTACATACATATAGTACATGTACTTATACAAAAGCTCTACCAAGACCTCCGTCTGTTAGTGGCTTGTATTTGTATTTACCAATTGGCATTTATAAAATGGCGTAGCTTTTTTTCTCCACCACCGTTCTACCGCCCCAGGCTCAGTCAACTCAGCCCCAAACGCAATTTAGCAGAAAGTTTTGCGAGAGCCAATCGCTGGCCTTTGATGGTTAACACATCAAAAAAGAGGGCCAATAAGAAGCGTGGAGAAATGGGTCAGACAGTAGTGCTCTTAACTAGAAAGGAATCGAAATCAATTTAAATAATTCTTTAGAGTCTTATATACAGAACATTTTATTCATTATATAGAATTATATAAGAATTTAGTATACAACCATCTGACTGTTATAAAGTTTTGTCTAATTGTCTAATTGATAGCAGACGAAGCGCTTAAGTGATTTGGCATAATACAATGATATCCCAGGGGACACGGAAACTATTTCGAGACAACAGTTCTGCTTCAAAAACAAATCAGCGAATTGTGCATAATGCAACTCTAATGCAATCTGACGACTCCGATGAAGAACGTGAACTAACTAATCTAAATTGGCTTCTAAGGAACCAAAATTTAACGTGGCCAAAAACAATTGGTTCAAACATTGATGACGATGTGGCCACAAGTATTGACCTGGACTCAGTTTCAAACGATCACAACTCCGAGGTAAATGCCTGTCCAAGTCCTCGTCGGAGTTCTCAGCCGAAGCCAAACCAGCTACAGCTAATGTGCAATACACGTCAGAGCTTGGCAAAGAAACATACAGCTCAATCCCTAGTAACTACATCCTTATGCGAGCCAAGGAAACTGCTAATACGAGCTGAACACACATCACTCCCTGCCAAGCGCCCAAGTCCAGCTGAGCGATACGATATATTTATTGGCAAAGTAAAACGGTAAGCACTATCTCGTAATGAGTTTAATACTGGTATACAGTTTTCCATTGTCACTGACCTTCATTTTTAAAGTGATTTGGCAGAGTACGAGAAGTTGGCCGCTAAGTATGAGACCGATGTCACGGAGAAACCCCCATTCAACTATTCGCACATTATTGGAATGGCAATGCTCGAAAACGGACGAGTCACTTTGCAGCAAATCTGTTCTTGGATCGAATCCAAATTTGCCTTTTTTAGGGTGCGTAAGAAGTGGAATGTAAGTCATCTTATGTATTCAATAATTTGTTAACAAGTCGTTTCATTCATGAAAAAATTCTAAAGTTCATTCTACTTATCAAAACGAATCAAAACTAAGTGTCGCGGCGAATTAGACATATTCTGCACCAAGTGAAAAATCTACTCAAAATGCATATGACCTAAATTATATATTAAAATCCTTTCACATAGCTAACATATGCTTTGTCGCACACTCTAATCAGAACACAATCACTTTAGTGTATCCAAGTCTTTTCCCTTTTTGTGCTTCGAGTACAAAACTTCGAAGCGACGGATCGCAAAGTTCGCTGCTGGGTGCGCTTAAGTGCTCGTGTACTGATAAGTGTAAGTGCGAATGAATCTATCAGCAATTTTCAGAGCCTTAATTTCGTAGATATCCTTTTGCTTAAAGTAAAGGCTGCAAATTCCTTTTAAGTTTTTAAACCTAGATTAAGATGCTCCATAGTACTGATCGCTTAAAACAATTATTATTATACCCTTGCATAAGGTATTATAAAATTGGTCAGATGCTTGTAAAGCAAAGATAGAATCGTTGTCGACCCCATAAAGTATATGTATTCTTGATCAGCATGAGAAGACGAGTTGATATAGCCATGTCCGTCTGTCCGTTTGTCTGTCTTTTGCTATGCAAACTAGTCCTACAGTCTTAGAGGTATGGCTTTCAAAGTTCGTATCCTAGGCACTATATGTGCAATTTTCAAAAAGATCCATATAGCTGTCAGTCAAATATATAAAACAATTGCTGTTTGCATACATTCATGCATATGTATGTATGCGTGCCGTATTATGTAGAAGTTTCTACACAAAGGTTTTTACATTTAGGTAACTTCATTTAGGAATTGAAAAACACAAGAACTTGCAAAGGTATACAAACTTCGGCATGGTTGAAGTTAGCTTCTTTGATATTTTAATTTCGAACCGTTTTAGAATTCTATCAGACATAATTTGTCTCTACACCATTGCTTTCGCAACCGAAAGCGTGAAGAGAAGGGCAAAGGCGGCTATTGGGAACTGGGAGTAGATCCAAAAAAATGCGATAGAAAACGCATCCGAAATCGGAAATCGGCGCACTCCAAGTTGAATCAAAAACCAGCTAAAAAGAATAATGCACCAGGACACGAGCAACACTCCCACACGCACGTTTTTCCACATTCTGAACATCAATCCAGTCAAAGTATTGTTAATCAAAATACAAATGCGGATATATTTGTTGGTGAGTGCAATCAAGCACTGACATCCACCATATCCCGGTCTCACCTGCACGCTCAGGATCAGCATCATGACGACGACGCGATTCAAGTACGCTACAGAAGATGTTCCCAAATGGTTGAATGCAACAAAATTATAGATACACAAGATGCAGTCCAACTTGAGACCTCCTCGCAGTCTTTTACCCTAACTGAAGTTGGCTTGGACTTGGGCTTGTCATTATCAAGTGTCCCTAGTCCTCAAATGTCCGATGATGCCAGCAACGCATTGAGTTCAGCGGTTATGCAAATGACAACGATCACCAACGAAGGCATTTGTTTGCAGCAGCAGTACGGGCTGGGCACTATCATCATAAGCACCACTGGAATTATTGACGAATCATCAGGACTGAATTGTCTGATCACTGATAAATATGGATGCGCAAGCATGGTTTGAAAATAGTTTTTTTTTCTCCATAGTTCTACTTAACATAGAAATTATTTACGTTACAGATCTGCAAGGAAGATGAACTGCCTTCATCTTTACCCACTGAATCATCGTTGTCCACCGTGCTTACGTCGACCTTAGATAACACAACTTCTGATTCCCACAGAAACCCGGACATAACGTTGATCACAACTGCAGAGTCGAGCCCTGTGCATCCCAGCAACATTACTATAAACTGTGACTACACAAATTTCCGTCCCTTCATGGATAGCTTAGATGAGCCTTTTCATTATCTCCACAGTGGTGCCGAGATCAATCGTGCGGACGAAATATTAGATAATCTACTTGATGTTTGTGTTACTCACTATTGAGAAATAAAAGTATTTCAGCCAAACTTCCTGGTCAAATTTGCAGCTATCATTTTTTCAAAATGAGAAATGTGTCGGAAAACTTAAAACATAACGGGCATCTGAAAACAATGTTTTCGAGCAGTAATACACTGAAATGTTTTGATTCTTCTCTAAGAGAAAATTTGCATATACTTTTTTACATTTATCTAGCGGTGTTCAGGTGGCTCCGAAAGAGGTAACCAAAAATGTAAGGTTAGGAGCCTCTTATGTTGCCGGTTAACCATTTATATATGTTCAAATAAAAGTTTGTTCTGCGAATTCAAAGGTGAGCTTATGCTACCCGCAGTATGTATGTAGAGCTACCTTTTCTAATTCATTAAATTTATTGGTTAAAATAATTTCTGCGATTCCGAAGAAAATTCACTAGATAAAGTTTACGAAATTTTACTTTTTATACCTTTGTAAGGGATACTATAAAATAAGTCAGATGTTTATAATCGTTTCCGACTCCATAAAGTATATTCAATTTTGATCAGCATAAGAACACGAGTTAATATACCCAAGTTTGTCTGTCTGTCTGAATGTATGCTAACTAGTCTCACAGTTTTGGAGCTATGGCTATTTAAAAGGTCGTATAAAAGTTTTTGGAGACCACAGGCACATAAATTGTTGAAAAAAATCGGACGACTTATCATATAGCTGGCATATAACTTATAACTTATTTTTTATTGAAGATTCTTATCGAAACTGATTATGTACACCATATTCCTGGAAATCGGACAACAATTTGTCGATACAAAATTGGTTGGACGACACAACGGATTTTTAGATATTTGTTTTTTTTTTTCGATTATTAAACGAATAGTTCGTTAGTTCGAAGCCCACGGAGGCCGATGATTTTAGTGTATTTAAAGTATGGCGTCATTGTATTAACACACAGCGATTTTTTTTTAGCGATTTCATCTAAGCTGAATTCGATGTAGATATGCCTTATATACCCACATGTCTCTCAATAATCATAGTTTTACATAAGCGAAGTTGCTGTTTCTTACTTTTAGGATCATGTTTTGAGCTTCTTTTTGAAAAATATGGTTCACATTTAAAGATTTTATGAAAAAATTTATAACTTAACCAATATAGCCATGGCTATAACGAATAAAACAGCGACAAAACAAGCTCTTAGCGGTTACTGAAGGATTTTAGGTATATAGATAAGGCCACTTGGTAAGTTTCTATTTTTATACCATGCATTCATAGAATGAAATGGTAAATTAAAGTCGCCAAAATGTATGTAACACGGAGAAGGAAGCTTTTCCGACCCTATAAAGTATATATATTCTTGATCAGTATCAATAGCCGAGTCGATTGAGACATGTCCGTCTGTTTGTCCGTCTGTAGGATCATCGAGATCTCGGAGACTATAAGAGTAAAAACTACCAAACTTGGCATGTAGACCCGTTTGCTCTGCTGGCAGATCGAGTTTATTTTTTTTTTCGCCCTGCCCCCTTTCGCCCCCGCTATTTGAAAAACAATATTTTGAGCCTCCATATCTCGGGAACTATAACAGATAGAGCTATGGGATTTGGACATGAAAGAAATTTAATATATATCTCTTCACCTGATGCATGGTATATCCAAGTCGGCCCGGCGACTTACTTACTTTATTATTACTTGTAGTTAACACTAAAACTGCTGATAATGGACCAAATCTTTTATAACCAAAAGTAATATTCGAGTAATAATTTTGCTGAATTACAATATTTGCCTTTTACTGCAGGCCCATTTCTTTACCTGTTTCCTATCGATCGAAACCATATCTTATCCTATCGACCTCTTGATCCCAGTATGTATCGTAGTATTTTAATGTTGCTTGATGCGCAATCAGTCTTTCCAGAGGTTTCGTGGAAATGGCTCTAGCTGTATCCACATACATACATATACAGGAATGCCCTCCTTTGTACTCATTGACATTTAAGTATTTAGACCAATTCACT
Source organism: Drosophila sp. 14030-0761.01 (assembly GCA_018150735.1). NCBI lineage: Eukaryota > Metazoa > Arthropoda > Insecta > Diptera > Drosophilidae > Drosophila > Drosophila sp. 14030-0761.01. The sequence goes on along the minus strand of JAECWO010000106.1, from coordinate 915,492 downwards.
TATTTGGTAAAAGATGAACCTTAGACAAATAGTGTTAAAACCAGAAGGTCGTGTTCATAGCACGGCACGCATAGATATACATACATGTACATATGTAGATATGCAGCATGCAATTTTTTAATTAATTTGTACAACAGCTATATCATATAGTTATCCGATTTTGATCAAATTTGGCAGAGTTATAATTTATTATGTGCAAATGTTATTTACTAAGATTGGTGATGATCGCAATAGAAACAAAGTTTTTAGAAGCAAAACTATATTTGGTCGGATTGTTCCTATGGGAGCTATATGATATAGTGGTCCGATCTTGATCAAATTTGGCACGAATGTTTGGATGTATACAAACTGCCAAATGGTAAGTAGGAATCATCGGACGAAAACAGGGTTTTAGATCAATAACTATATTTTTTACGGGATTATATATGTATATAACACAACTTCTGATTCCCACAGAAACCCGGACATAACGTTGATCACAACTGCAGAGTCGAGCCCTGTGCATCCCAGCAACATTACTATAAACTGTGACTACACAAATTTCCGTCCCTTCATGGATAGCTTAGATGAGCCTTTTCATTATCTCCACAGTGGTGCCGAGATCAATCGTGCGGACGAAATATTAGATAATCTACTTGATGTTTGTGTTACTCACTATTGAGAAATAAAAGTATTTCAGCCAAACTTCCTGGTCAAATTTGCAGATATCATTTTTTCAAAATGAGAAATGTGTCGGAAAACTTAAAACATAACGGGCATCTGAAAACAATGTTTTCGAGCAGTAATACACTGAAATGTTTTGATTCTTCTCTAAGAGAAAATTTGCATATACTTTTTTACATTTATCTAGCGGTGTTCAGGTGGCTCCGAAAGAGGTAACCAAAAATGTAAGGTTAGGAGCCTCTTATGTTGCCGGTTAACCATTTATATATGTTCAAATAAAAGTTTGTTCTGCGAATTCAAAGGTGAGCTTATGCTACCCGCAGTATGTATGTAGAGCTACCTTTTCTAATTCATTAAATTTATTGGTTAAAATAATTTCTGCGATTCCGAAGAAAATTCACTAGATAAAGTTTACGAAATTTTACTTTTTATACCTTTGTAAGGGATACTATAAAATAAGTCAGATGTTTATAATCGTTTCCGACTCCATAAAGTATATTCAATTTTGATCAGCATAAGAACACGAGTTAATATACCCAAGTTTGTCTGTCTGTCTGAATGTATGCTAACTAGTCTCACAGTTTTGGAGCTATGGCTATTTAAAAGGTCGTATAAAAGTTTTTGGAGACCACAGGCACATAAATTGTTGAAAAAAATCGGACGACTTATCATATAGCTGGCATATAACTTATAACTTATTTTTTATTGAAGATTCTTATCGAAACTGATTATGTACACCATATTCCTGGAAATCGGACAACAATTTGTCGATACAAAATTGGTTGGACGACACAACGGATTTTTAGATATTTGTTTTTTTTTTTTCGATTATTAAACGAATAGTTCGTTAGTTCGAAGCCCACGGAGGCCGATGATTTTAGTGTATTTAAAGTATGGCGTCATTGTATTAACACACAGCGATTTTTTTTTAGCGATTTCATCTAAGCTGAATTCGATGTAGATATGCCTTATATACCCACATGTCTCTCAATAATCATAGTTTTACATAAGCGAAGTTGCTGTTTCTTACTTTTAGGATCATGTTTTGAGCTTCTTTTTGAAAAATATGGTTCACATTTAAAGATTTTATGAAAAAATTTATAACTTAACCAATATAGCCATGGCTATAACGAATAAAACAGCGACAAAACAAGCTCTTAGCGGTTACTGAAGGATTTTAGGTATATAGATAAGGCCACTTGGTAAGTTTCTATTTTTATACCATGCATTCATAGAATGAAATGGTAAATTAAAGTCGCCAAAATGTATGTAACACGGAGAAGGAAGCTTTTCCGACCCTATAAAGTATATATATTCTTGATCAGTATCAATAGCCGAGTCGATTGAGACATGTCCGTCTGTAGGATCATCGAGATCTCGGAGACTATAAGAGTAAAAACTACCAAACTTGGCATGTAGACCCGTTTGCTCTGCTGGCAGATCGAGTTTATTTTTTTTTTCGCCCTGCCCCCTTTCGCCCCCGCTATTTGAAAAACAATATTTTGAGCCTCCATATCTCGGGAACTATAACAGATAGAGCTATGGGATTTGGACATGAAAGAAATTTAATATATATCTCTTCACCTGATGCATGGTATATCCAAGTCGGCCCGGCGACTTACTTACTTTATTATTACTTGTAGTTAACACTAAAACTGCTGATAATGGACCAAATCTTTTATAACCAAAAGTAATATTCGAGTAATAATTTTGCTGAATTACAATATTTGCCTTTTACTGCAGGCCCATTTCTTTACCTGTTTCCTATCGATCGAAACCATATCTTATCCTATCGACCTCTTGATCCCAGTATGTATCGTAGTATTTTAATGTTGCTTGATGCGCAATCAGTCTTTCCAGAGGTTTCGTGGAAATGGCTCTAGCTGTATCCACATACATACATATACAGGAATGCCCTCCTTTGTACTCATTGACATTTAAGTATTTAGACCAATTCACTTATTTGGTAAAAGATGAACCTTAGACAAATAGTGTTAAAACCAGAAGGTCGTGTTAACTTCGACCATGCCGAAGTTTGTATACCCTTGAAATTCATGTGTTACAAGATTAATAAATAGAGTGATCTAAATGTAAAGTCCTTTGTGTAAAAATCCGTATCTACACTTCATAGCACGGCACGCATAGATATACATACATGTACTTATGTAGATATGCAGCATGCAATTTTTTAATTAATTTGTACAACAGCTATATCATATAGTTATCCGATTTTGATCAAATTTGGCAGAGTTATAATTTATTATGTGCAAATGTTATTTACTAAGATTGGTGATGATCGCAATAGAAACAAAGTTTTTAGAAGCAAAACTATATTTGGTCGGATTGTTCCTATGGGAGCTATATGATATAGTGGTCCGATCTTGATCAAATTTGGCACGAATGTTTGGATGTATACAAACTGCCAAATGGTAAGTAGGAATCATCGGACGAAAACAGGGTTTTAGATCAATAACTATATTTTTTACGGGATTATATATGTATATACTAAGTAGCTCCCCTAGGAATGATCGGACCAAAAATAGTTTTGCTTCTAACAACTCTTTCTTTGACGATCGTCACCAAACTTAATATGTACTTTAGATTTTTACATAATAAATTATAAACCTACTAAATTTAATCAAAATCGGATGACTATATCATTTAGCTGTCATACAAACATATAAAACAGTTGCATGCTGCTTGCACACATAAATGTATATGTATGGCGTGTTATGGCGTATAGATACGGGTTTCTACTCAAAGGTCTTTGCATTTAGCTAACTGTTTTTAGGGATTGATTAACACAAGAACTTGCAAGGGTATACGAACTTTGGCATGGCCGAAGTTTCCTTCTTTAATATTTAACCATTAAAATAAAGTGATACATAAATTTTATTTGTTTTGTGAAACAATCTTTAACAATTTTTTGAATAATTCGACTTTGCTCCAATTTAGCAGAATGAAAATTATGCAAAAGCGAGTTTGCATATTCTTCTTGTTATTGTGTTACTCAATTCTAACATACAGTAATCTAATTGAAAAGTAATTTTGTGTAAAAACCCCTATCTACACGCAGTAACATGGTACATATATGTATATATGCATACAATTTGATCATATTTATACCCTTGCAAAAAGGGTATATTAATTTTGGTCATAAGTGTGCAACGCATAGAAGGAGTCATCTCCGACCATATAAAGTATATATATAGTCTTGATCAGCATGACAAGACGAGTTTCAATCCGTTTGTCTGTCCGTCCGTCCGTCTGTCTGGATCAACAGCTTCTCCTCCTAAACCGCTAAAGCTACAGAGCTGCAATTTTGCACGAAGTCTTGTATTTACTGCAGGCATTGTATATCTCGGATCGGACGACTATATCATATAGCTCCCATATGAACGATCGGATCAAAAATAGTTTTTCTTTTAGAAACTTTTTTGTTTCTTAAGCGATCATCGGCAAACTTGGTAAATAACATTTCCACATAGAAAATTATAATTCTGGTAAATTTGATAAAAATTGGATGACTATATCATATAGCTATCATAAAAACATCTGAAAAAATTGAATGCTGCATGTCTACATACATATATACGTGCCGTGCTATGTCGTATAAAAACGGATTTTTACACCAGGGTCTTTACATTTAGATAACTCTTTTTATGGATCTAGTAACACAAGAGCTGGCAAGGGTATACAAACTTTGGCATGGCCGAAGTTAGCCAGGCCTTCTTGTGTTTTTATATTACAGCTGTATGATTTTGATCAAATATTATTTATATTTGTTAATTATTAAGCATAAAAAACAAAAAAGTATCTTTATCTAGTTTGGCACAGACAAAATTTGTATTTTGGCAAAATTAGTTCGGGACCACAGTTTAACCTAAGTCATAAATAATTTTATAAGTGCATCATGCAAGATTGGAGCGATTGATCGGAACTGAACTGTACCAGACGCTTATTAAAAGTTCATATTTTTTACTCTTTTAAAAAATTGGACACCATATTTCGATGATGGATCAAAATATGGGACGGTGACAGAATGAAGGCCAAAAATGCAGTTCAAAAGTACAGTGTACATATGCTATAATTATAAAGCGGCAGCAGACTAGATTTCCTCATAAGGTAAGCCAGGCATCCCCAAATAGTTGGCAAGCTGCCTTTCTTCATTGGTTTATATTTGTTCGCAAACTTTTAAATCGTAAAATAGACGTAGTTTAGCTATTGATTAATTGTATGGCTTACTTTCGTTTGATGACATATCAGACTAAATCCTTGAATTCGACATTAATTCGATTTTGCGAATCGTCCAAAAAAAAAGTTTTTTAGTCCTGTCGGTCAATCAATATATTTTTATTAGTGCGCTTATTCACTTTTACTTATATACATAATCAGTATACAAATATACACACTACAAAATACTAAATATAGCTTAAGATTTGGGTATTGTATGTATGCTCGTATATATTATATGTATTTGCATTTCGCGTTCTTATAAATATGTATAGATGTAAGTATTTGGATTCTTAAATGTGAAAGATTTTATTTTACAAATGGCATTTGCTTAAATGTGGCATTACAGCTAAAATGGACAAGGACAAGCCTTGGGGCTTATTCTAATATTCAAGACACGCAATTTTTGCAAATAAGTCTTATTTATATAAATATTAAAAAATTCCCACCTGTTATTCAGTGATTCGAGAAATTATATTTATGTTGAGAATCGGAGAACATCGACATTGGCAGTAGGAGTCTTTTTTCTTTATTATTTTAGGTTGTCCCTGCGATGACAACCTGTAATTTGAGACATTTAAAATTTTTGAGAACTGACTTACAGTAAGGTATCTAAAAGTTTATTTCATATCGCAATTTCCAGAAAAAAACGTAAATCATGCACATAAGCTTGAAATGGAATTATCAAAAATCCCTAATATTATATATATCACATGTTCTAAAAATACTCTGCTCATCATTAAGTAGACAGATCATTATTAATTACAATAATTAAATTAATCGCATGCGGTAATCAATCGGTAATGGTTCACTTTTCAGTATTCAATTTACGCTAGAAATATATTTATTTGCTTCGTAACTGGCCTGTCTGAATTCGAGTCAATGTAATGTTATTCTTATTTTAAGGCAAAAATCTAAAATTTCTAGCTTCTGAAATACCATATCGCTACCAAAAAACTATGGGTTGTTTTTTTTTTGGAAATACTTTTAAAAAAAATTACTACTTGTGTTGTTTTCAATGTTTTTCAGAACGGAGCATGTGAAAATGTGCTCAATTGCTTGTGATGAACATCAAGGGTTGGCCGAATTGATAAATTATCAAAATGTCAACTAAGATAGCTGATCAAAATAATATTTTCGTAATGAACCGTCTCGGGTCCAATGATATTCACCAAAATTGCGTAGGATCAGCTTAACCTGTACAGTTGCCAGTCTGAACATTTCTTATGAGTACATACTTATTAACGACCTTCAATTGCAATCGTACAATCAGAATGTTCGTTATAAAATATTCTTACTTTAAGTTAAATTATAAATGCAATTAATATTGACAATGTTCTCTTATAAAGTCAGCACTGCTACCAAATATTTTCTCCACAAAACTGGATTTAGCCGGATACCATGTGAAAACATAAAATAGCTTTTAATACTATGCAAAAACTAAAGTGTCACTGTCAGCAGTTAGATGTATCCTCGCCATCGAGAGTACAGGCAACATTTTCAAGTTTCCGTGAAAGCTGCATTTTCCTGCAGTTTATATCAGACTCAAGTGCGTCCATAATCTGCAAGAGAATGCATATACATGGGAAATTTAGTAATTCTCTGAATATTTGGGAAAAAATTACCTGTTCTCTATATTTAGTTACATAAATATATAGTTCCTTTAAAGCAGATATAGTATGAAACTCATCTGTTTGTTGGACTGACAGCTGTTGCATTGCTGTGCTCATTTCCTGGTCGCTTATTTGGGGAAGACGTGCAACGTCACGGTAAAATTCCTTAACCATCCCTCTATAGTTTGGAATATCCTGTATAAATTAATTGAGATTTAAATATATTAATTGTATGAACATTTAATAAATTTAATAACTCGGTTAACCTCTAGTTAACTCTATTAATGCTCCACAATTTAAAAATTCCTAGATACGTATAAAAAGTAGAAGAGTTGTCGGATCTAAATGCATATACAAGAAATATATATGTATGTTAGGAATCAATACTTATTCCTATTTAAACAAAGTTCAAGATATAGATGTTTAACTTTTTATAACGTTTGCTATGTATGTATGTGTACATATACTAATGTATTTATGTGTAGATATTGTCGACGGCCGACTTGGATATACCATGCGTTAAGTGATGGTATATGGTATATGAGCACTTTAGGGCCCCACCGGTCAAATTCGCCCATACATCGCAAAACGTTTCTACGAATAACTCGGCCATTTTTAAATAGATTTTTATGAAATTTGGTGGAATAAAAGAAGCCGAAAGGGGGCATGGCATAAAATTGCACGCGTCTACTGTCCAAATACAATAGCTCTAGCTTTTATAGTTCCCGAGAACTTTCAAATCGTGGGCGGAAGGGGCATGGTCAAAAAATAGATAAACTTGATCAACGTACACACCACAAGAGTCTACATTCCAAATTAGTTGGCTCTAGCTTTTATAGTTCCTGAGATCTGAGATCCTGAGATGCACTCTCTCGGACGGACAGACGGACGGACACGTACAATCGACCCGGCTATTGATACTGATCAAGGATATATATACTTTATAGGATCGGAAATGCTTCCTTGGCGACATTAATATACCATTTTATCCTATGGATGCATGGTATAAAAATGCGATCAACTTAAGCTCATTACCTTTGCAAAGAGAAGTTTATTGGACGGAGAATCCTTTCCTAATCTATGCTCGGCTGTAGAGCAGGCATCCATAAATGTTTGTGCTATTACGCTCAAACAGGAATCCACAGAGTATGTTTTATTAACGTCGAAAATAAAATCTGGATTCTTAATGAAATTCACCCAGAATCGGAGGGGCAAACTATTTGATTTCCAAGCATGTACAATATCAGTATCAGCGATATCATGTCTTCGGGCCGCTTCATCAAGCAGATCAAAAAGCCATTTCACAGCTGGTGGTAGCTCCTCGTTCACGGTAAGAATAATGGAAAAGAAATCATCGACAAATTTTTGTATAGTCCCCTTAGTGGCAAGCAAGCGAGTCAAGTACACTTCTGGTATTGTTTTGTTAACTCTCTCGTTGGTATTGTTAACGCCATGCGTTGACTGAGAAGATCCGGCACCAGATAAAGCAGCATTTTTCAAGTTCATATAGTGATCAGGAATCAGGGGCTTTACGAGATGATAAATGCGCGGTTGTTGCAGTCCGGACTCGACATCGTTGTTCATTATAATATGGCTTTGGGAGTTGTTGATGTAGTAAACTGCAATGTAATAAACAATTTGTTAGTGTTGATAATTCCTTGAAATCTACATTTACTGGAATCACTTACAATTGTGATAGGGCGCGGGATGTTGATGCTTGCTGTATGGTATGTTATAGCTATCATTTTGCCTGGCGATTAGAGACATTACGGCTGACTCTTTGACACCATAGTGAGCTAAGGTGTTAAGTCGCTTCCAGCCGTTAATAGTTTTTGTTGTTAGATCCTCATCCTGCAAGGTTAGATGACCACCCCGTCCATGACGCCATTCCAGATCAACCTCATGCACCGACGGTCTCATCGAGAAAGGGGTGTTTTTAAAAATGGCATCTAGAATTTTCAATTTAACCTGCGATATTGTGTCCCAGTCGTTCACCCGACATTGCACCTTTTCGTCAAGATCATCCTGCAGAATATGCAAGATCACAACGGAATGGGTGATTTGTTCGTGCAGTAGGCGTTCTTCAGACAACGAATATCGGGCATCATTGGTTATTGCATCCACAAGACCTTTTTCAACTTGATGTTTAATGGCTTTAAAGAGTAGAAAGAGACTAGATCCGGCATATTCCCTCAGATAGTCGTACATACAAATAGCCAAATAGTTGGTTAACATTTTCTCCACCACACTTTCGGTTCTTCGCAACATCAGCTGCGGATGCTTGCTTTCCAATGATTTGTCGATAAGGCGTAATAGCAGAGACTTTAATATCTCAGTCGCATATTCCATTTTGTTCATGAGTACAACCATAAGCAACGAGGCTACATTCACGCGATCGCGTATGGAGAAAGACGACCTCTGGGCCTCTAAGGTTTCGATAAATATCAAAAGAAAGTATTTGTTGCCGATAAGCTGCTCAAACTGTACCATAGCAACATCATAATTAGTTTGTGGACTGTTGCCGCGCATTTTTGGCGAGTTCAGTATTGGGTGATCCGACACACCCGGAAAGAACACCTTCATTATGTAGTTGACATGGTCTAGAGAGGGTATGCCCGAGCTTTCCAAGTCAGCAGTGAGATCCGTCATTAGTTCAGTCTGCAGCTCGGCAAATGCCTGCTTGCATTCGGAACGCACATTGCTCTCCAGTGTGATCATCTGTATTTGAATACGTTTATATTCTCGCTCAGCTTGCGTAGACTTCCGACGGAATATTATCAGCACAACAACCAACAAAATGACAAGTGCAGCTACGGACAAAATAATGCCAAGTAAGGCATGTGAAAAAGCATATGGCTTGTTAAGATCATACTTTAAATAGCCAATGACAAATCGCAAATTACGGCCCACTTTGACAACAACCAACGGCAAATCGGGTAATTGATCCACCCCATTTTCATCAGTGGACGGAGGCTGCTGTTCAGGCGGTATGCACAGAAGTTGTGTAAGTGCTAAGCTTGTGATATTACACTGGGCGGTGCCAATGGTTACATTCACGTCGTACTCGTCGGCTGCCAAATTAAGAAGTTCGCCTTCAATAACTAAGGTATCTCCTTTATATAACTTTACGCCATCATTAGGAAATGGTAAATATTTGGGATCCGCAAGGTATACAATAGAGCTACGAATATCGTGAAAATATTTGTTAAGGTCACGCACTAGCTGAACGTTATCCATCACAAAGCTGAGCTGCAAGTTCAGCTGTGTCTCATGAACCTTTACAAAGGCGGCGACGTCCATGTTATTACCAGCGAAATAGCTTGAGGCTGTTCCGCTTGTTGTATATGTATGAAAATTATCAGTATAATGAAGTCCCCGCTTTTGCCTATCCATTTCAGCTAAATCCTTATCAACGGAAGTTTCTGAGCCGGATCCGGATTGCGATATTCTCATGGTATTTTTCATCGACTGAAATTTCATATTGACTGGTGGCGATGGACATTCCATTTGATTGGAGTTGATCACCAAGCATGAGGTTTTGTTCACACGTTCCTTGTCAAAAATGACCTCTAACTCCGGCTTTTGTACAGAGTCGAGGTACATACCATGAACAGTCAAGATTCGGCCACCACTCACAAAACTACGGAGCGGTTTTATTTGCATTATTCGAGGATCTTGAGTATAGTTGAATATTGAGCAGGGTTGCGGCGGCGGTATATGATATTGATATTGATAGGTTCCGTAATTGCTGCGTAACTGCTGGTGACCCCCTGCAAAAGTATGTCCCGAAGTGGGATTCTGACAAGTGAACGTTCGGTTTGCGCCATCAACAACAAGGCGAAGGGAACGTATTGGTTCTGGTTGGGTGGCTTCGGATGTGATGCAGGTAACGCGAGACGATGATGCTTGTGTTACATTAATATAGCACTCATATTCATCGAGAAATGCCCGTATACTGGAGCCAATATTCAGGTATTTACCCATCAGCGATAACTGCGTACCGCCGGATTTGGGTCCAACCGTGGGATATAATCCACTCAGCTGCACATCCTTGAAATGAAATTGCACACTGGACTCCGTGTAACCAGCCTCATTGGCCACTTTAATCGGCGCGGACATCTCGTATGGGGCGGCGCCTGTGCGGCATTCAATTTTCACAGAGATCTGATAGTTCACCAGTTCACAAGGCACTGATCCAATCGAAATTTTGCCACGAACATCTTCCTCGCGAATGCCAAGATTGCTGCCCTCAATTGTGACAAGTGTACCGCCTTCAATTGGGCCGGACAGAGGTTTAATAATATCGATTCGCGGTCGTGGACACTCGCCTTGACTTCCTAAAGCCGATCCAACGCCCATCTGGGTGTTATCACCACTTAAAACACAAGTCTCATTGTAAACACAAGAGTTGCCGCACCAGGCACATTGATACTTTGGCTCACGCGTAACGCATAGACTACAATCGGCATGCTCTCGATGCGAACCTAGGACATCGCATTTGTAAAGCGTGACCATGGCAGTATCCACGTAATGCTGACGATTCCATGTAATGTCCACCTTGGCCTCATACTCGTGCGTATTGGTTTCATAAAAGTAGGGCGTTTTCTCGCAAACAACTACCTTGTTGAATTCAATGTGAGCCGGTAAGAGCATCTGTGCCGCTTCTATGTGAACTGTGCAAAGAAAGCCAGCATGAGCACTTTTTGGCTTAGGTAAATTCTCGATTTCCAAGCGTATTTCCTTCGGTACTCGCACAGGCAGCAGTATAGGCTCCCGGTTTCGCTTTAAATGAGGACACTGGCTAACAGTACTAATTGCATTTTCCATGTTTCGACACTGCTCCAATTTATGCACACACTTGTTGTCAAAGATGCACCAGTTGCAGCCCCAGGAGCTGCTTACACATGCCTGGCAATTAACGTGATGTGAGCAATCAAAAAAGGCAAACGACCGTGAAACAAAGTCCTTGTTCGTCTCGGAGCTGCGAACAGAGAGAGGCACCAAGACATGATCAGTGTTGCTTGGAATCTGTGGTCTCTGGTCCAGAGGAGGTGTAGCACAGATCAGACCATGTTCAAGAATTTCTGCATCGATTGGCGTCGAATTCCCAAAGACACACCGGTACTTCGCATTGAACGGCTCCGGGAGAGTTCTTATAATAAGCTGCAATTGCGTAAGCTCACTGATGGGTATCTTGTCTGGCACTATGGACTCGAAGTCAATGCATTGTTGTCCGCTCCCCAGTGAGAGCCAACGAGATGCGGAAGTGTCTCGCTGGCAGGCCGATCGGACCGTACATCGTTTCTCCAAGGAGCACCAACCGCAAAATGGATCGCGTGATTCCAAACATGCCGAGCAATTAGTATACGCAGAACAGTGCTCTATACGCAATTTTGTTATCTTACGCAGCGACAATACATAAAGGAAATCCTTCTTTGGTGACATCATTGTGTTAGGCAATATTCGGTTACCGGCATCCACAACAATTTCCTCATACTCGCCAGGCTTTTGGCCGGAGAGTAGCACTTTCTTGATAGTGCCATCTTCAGTGCCTAGAAATGCCAAGGAGTGCTGGTTATCGGTCGTTGTGGTTGCAGTTACAGATGTGATCGACACATTGCCAAAGTGGAATAAAGCATGAGCAGAGATAGGCGCAACGCCGCTTAGTTTCAATCCCACGGAGCAGAAGTTATAAATATTTCCCAAGGAGCCAACAATTGGACATCTTCCGTCGTTGATTGTGCCTGATATATAACCGAGGTTTCGATCCTTAATTGTGCCATTAAAGCACATATGAATGTTCTCAATAAACACATCATCAATATCTTTAAGACTGTAAACACACATGGCCGAACGATTTTCAGGCTGGTCACTAATCTCCTTCGAAGGTGAAAATATTGTAACGAGCACGTGATCGTCACGCTTAATCCCCATTTGCTGGGCTAACTTTTGGCTGGCGTGGGTAATCTTTGCATCGCGAAGTATGTTATAGTCCACATTATCGTCCGTTGCTGTGCACTGAATCGTTATTTCGGTATAACTATCATAATTCGAGTCTGTAATACAGATTCGTGCCAATCTAGTTACATAGCCATTCTCTTCGGCCAAATGCGATTTTTTTTGGACGAGAACAAAGTACGCGTATTCTGACGAATTGAAGCCGTAAACATAATCGACGAGAAAATGATCGCGATACTTCACATCGATGTTAATAATTGACTGCTGTATTGAGAACTCGGCGTAGTTCAAGTCGTCAAGTCTACGCGACGAAATTGCAGGTACGTCGTGGCGATAATCGCCGACGTTTGTAAAGGTTGTACCCACATACAGTATATCTTCCTCCTTCCATGAATAACGGGCAGGGCCTACAAATGCATATGTAGAAGCGTACTCATCGTTAGCAGCTAATGGCACTGCAATGAATTGTGGTGTTGACGGGAATCTGGGTAAACTATATATTTCACAGGCACCTGAAATTGAAATTCAAGGAATAAACCATTTGTCGAAAGCTAGTTCTTTTATTCAGAACTCAACAGTAAAAAATCAAACTGTAAAAAGTAGCCCATAACAATAAATGGATCCATCGTTCACATAGTTTTCCTGTAAATCTCGGATTTTAAAACCGTCGCTTTTAAAATCAAAAACCACGAGTTAGCTAAGTAAGTTAGTAAGTTAGTAGGTGACTGACTTGTGACCTCACAAATTATTACAGGCTCCTCCACAATACTACTCCACTTACCTTGACGAATACTTCCACATGATATTAGTATGCCATCGTTGTCGGTGTAACTGACTACCAATATCTTATTATAATTATTGACCAGTGTGGTCTCCACGTCCTCAGGGCAGCCACCTGCATGGCACTGTGGAGCATCGTGTTTGGGTCCTGTTACTGCTTCCGAGAGGACTCGCAAATTTTCGTTGAGTTTCAAAATTTTGTTTGTGGCTCCGGCGTAAAGCACGTTGTGCATGGCGTCGAAGCTCAAGTGCGTGAAATAGTTTTTCGTCTGTGCATCTCTGCCCACAGTTGAACCGTGTACAGAGCTCGAAGTTGAGCGATTTGCATAGTTTGCTGCTGTCGAAGTGGAGCTGCTATCAATCCCAGATCCAACACCGCCCACCATCGGCGGTAAACTAAACTGGGCGACTATGTCATTGGAGGCGAACTGATGCGGGGCCTCAACTTCATTTAAAGCACGAGTATCATCACCAAGCATTAGCAAACTGAGGATGTGGATTACCACCAAATAGAAGATGTCGATCATTTCGTATGTTGAAATGTATACGATTTCTTGAATTCACTGGTGTTCACTTGCTTCTCTTTCCCAGCAGTTGCAGTATCATGACGTTGGCGTGGATTAAGACTGCCTGCAAGCAAAAATAAGTGTATGCATATGTATACATATATACACATTCATCGGTTGGTTATCTATACGACTTATTATTCATAATGTCTTTTAATTTAATATAAAGAATTGACAAGAAAAAACCTAGTACTCAATCCGTACCTTTTTAATTCTTTTATTGTTTTTTTTTTTTTTTGGTTTTGGTTCCTCTCCTTTTTACTTCTTTTTCTAGTATGTATTTAGTATATTTTTTAGTATTTATTTATGTATGCCATCATCTACTGCTACGAAGGTGGCAACGCTGTCACCGCCCGGTATTAAAAATAGGAGCAAGCAAAAACAATTTTAAAAAAATTTGAAAACAATGGGAAAAATTAAATTGGGAAAAAAATTTAAATTTAAAAAATTAAGAAATGAAATGAAATGTTTTTTTCAATGGAAAAATATAAGAAATAATAAGAAAAGAATTAAGTTTGGGCATTTAAAAGAAAATAAATGTTTTTCTATAATATAATAATAATTTATTATTATTATAAAAATTAATTAGGAAAATAATAAACGCTGTCACCGCCCGGTATTAAAAATCCACCAAACAACAACAATGTGAAAAAAGGAACAAATTGGGAGAAAAGTTGGGAAGCTTCAATTCGCCTCGTTTCATTTCGCCTAGCTGCTCCAATGGAGCCCCTGGAATGAGTGATTTGGCACCTGGAATGAGAGCAGTGCATTTTGAGTGCAACTCATTCCAGGGGCAAGAGGAATTGAGTGGGTAGCTAAAGTCGGGAGACAACAACAAGTAAACTGTGTGAGCCGTTGCTCAAAAAACACTGGTCAAATGAGGAATCAGAGCTGGAACTGGTTCGATGTACGCCTCATTTGGTTTGAAATGGGTCTGAACTGCCCTCATTTGGTTGGCGGGATAAATCTGAAATTTAAAAAATTCAATAATAGTCTATAATTAGTAAAAACAAATAACAAACATCATAAAATACACTTTGTGCCAAAATAAACTAGACTTTGAAAATTAAATATCTAAAATAAATATTTGAGTCGTCGATGCTTAATTAATGCTTAAAGCCCACGATATGGCTGGACATCCTCTTGCGTTTATTATAAATTCGTCGAAATCGGCAGATCGGACCGATGAATTATATTTATAAGGGAAGAAGAAATGTTTAATAACAAATCAACAACGATTTTTTAATACTTACTCATCATCATCCTCCTTCCATCCGATGTACCTTTTACAAAAGTTCCAAATGGTCCCCTCAGGTCCCCACTGAAAAGAAAGAATTAAAAATATATATACATATAAGTATATAATTGCCATTCCCTGTCATAAAGGCAACCGAACAACGAGGATCCGGGTTCGAATCCCAGACTAGTGTATGGATGTAGTTATCGTCTAAGCCGATGGCCATAGTTGCTAGTGCTTCTAAAAATTGTTAGGTTAATAGTTTACAACTATATCGTAAACTAAAAATAAATAAAATAATTGCCATTACCCAAGTTACTGTCCTTGTGCCGTTTTCCTCTTTCCACCATAGTTCTTCAAAGCAGGGACGGTATATAATGATTATTTTGTTTTTTTGAATTAAAAATATCAAAGAAGCTAACTTCGGCTAAGCCAAAGTTTGTATACCCTTGCAGCCCTTGACCATTACATTTTATTTCCTCAACAATTTTTTGTTTCTTAATCCAATAAAGAAATATTTTAAATACATTGGCTGGGGCCAGCCAATCGCCAAATAGTAAGCGTGCCAAGACAATGTAGCGATTGATATTCATATTCACACACACACAATCGCAATTTTGACACATATATGTGCTTCACTGCCTATGCGTGCACTGCTACCATAAACAGTGCACGCTGCCATAAGCAGTGCACGCTATATAGGCAAATTTTATATCGTCGAAATCAGGCGTTATGTTTATCCGATTGTTTCACGCATATGTATGATGTAATCCCTTTTTATTTATGTACGTAATCAGTTTGGATAAGATTGTTAAAAAAATATAGAAGTTATTCGCATTTAACGTTTGCATTTGTATGGCAGCTATATGATATAGTTGTCCGATCTTAATTAATTTGAGCGAAAAAATAAAACTCAAGAAATAATTATTATTTTTTGATTTTTATTTTTTTGCTCAAATATAATTTTTATATTGTGAGTTTTATTGTTTTGCTCAAAATCGATGATTAATATTTAATCAATTGATTAAAAATTAGAAATAATTTTTATTTTTCAAGTTTTAAAATGAAACTCATAATGATTACAGTCCCTGCTTCAAAGTACTGACGATGCTGCTTTTGCTTATACACGGACATTCGGACATTTAACGGACAAACAGACATTTCATTTCTTTTTTGAACTTTGTGTTCAAAATCGCCCCCACCTGACCCGCACAAAAACTATCCTGCTTCTTTGAGACTTTCTGGAGCAGGTGGGTGACGTCGAAGACGAAGTTTTAAGTTTACAAGGTTGATATGGCCCAAGGCTTGGACGTTCATTCGCCAACGGTCTGAAACAAGTGCCATCACAATCACATTAATCAATCATTACACTTACGAACTCTTTCCGGTCTTCTTCCTTTGGGGAGCAGCTGCGAGCGTATATGAAAACCTGCTCGCCATTATCGAGGGAAGTCAGGTATGTACATCACAAAGATCTGTAAGAATAAGAAGATTTTTACCAAGTGCATTACTACCCACCAACCACCAAAAACTTACTTTGTGCACATATGGCAGAGAGTGGTGCCAAAATTCATCTATGTTCAGCGCATAGGCACAGTCCGGCTTCATAAAGGGCTCCGCCAGGGCGCCGCTATCCAGGAACACCCCTCTCGACATCCGCATCTTTCGGGGTTCCACATTCCTTCAGAATGTCTCCCACACTTCGACCGCCATGTTTCCCAAACCTGGGAAAAAAAACTAAATTAAATAAAAGATTTTTATAAAACACGCCGTACTTATGTATTCATTTCGAAACAATTTGATTTTTGAACTACAACGACAAAAGCGCGCGCGCCATAATACCGCAACAACAAACCCGAACAACAACGAAATATAAACGAATGTAAAACCATGCGGAGCACATTTTTAAATTGTAAATACGGGACTCCAAAATCAAGCAATTTACAACGTCATGTGAATTCATGTTTCAATTTGAACCATCCATTTGGCCGATCCCGAGCACCCCTCTTGCGAAGCACCCATTGATGAACCCATTGATGCACCCAGCACGACGATCCCGGAGGGTATGATTTTAATCTGCACTGCCTGACGGATGAGCTTCGAAGAACCCTCCTCCGCAAGTCTGGCCTGTATTGGCAATCGCAGGAAGTGCAAAAGAAGGCCTTTTTGCGACGTCTTGGCCCTTTGGAGGACCCTGAGGGATTGCTCAATGAGTATCCGATATGTCTCTACACCTAAGTAAACAAGATCATGCCAAGCTATTTCTACAGTTATTTTCAGCATGTATCAATCGACCAAATGGCAAGGCGGCTGCCAGCACGTCTGGGACATTACGTCATTCAGGTGTGCGCAGTGGCTTGTCCCTCAGATGTGATGGAGAAGATATACTCATCTTTCTTAAGAAGCTCACACACGATGCAAACAATTTGCAGCAAGTTGATTGCTGCAATCAAATTTGCACGTTTGAACACGAGTGCAAACATACTGCTGCAAACAAAAAATTTGCAATAACTGTTTGCGGCAACTATTTTCTATATTATCAGGCAATATTTGCATTGGTGTGAACATTTGTGCAAACTTTTGCTGCAAATTATTTTAAACTTGCTGCAAATAATATAGAAAATAGTTGCCGCAAACAGTTATTGCAAATTTTTTGTTTGCGGCAAAATGTTTGCAGTCGTGTTCAAACTTGCAAATTTGATTGCAGCAATCAACTTGCTGCAAATTGTTTGCATCGTGTGTGAGCGTCTTAAAAGACTTCGAGCCGCTACAGGAGAGGCAAATGCATGAGATGGAGGTGATCCACTTTCCCTTTTGGTGGGACGACCACCATGAATTGTGAAATTTCATTTTGCAAAAAGCCCCTGGCGCCGAAAGTTTTGGAAAGGATATTGGTACAAATCTACCAACAGTACTACAACCCAAACCCAGGAGCGCTTTTTCAAATAAAGGATTCATGGGTGGTCGTGACTCACATTTCGGCACACCAAAGATTCCGCACCATGCAGAGCATCAAATAAAATGCCCACTGCATATTGTTTTGAAAAATATAAAATAATTGAAAGCATAAAATATTTTTTATAGCTAAATGAATGTATAAATAGGAGGGAAATTGCAAACAACGAACGATAGAAAAATCAAAATATTCGAATTGTGAAAATGACAAGCAATGCATCTACATAGACATGTACATATGTATGTATCAGTGCTGCCAGTTTAGCAATTTAGTTGCTAGATCTGCCAATTTAAAAAAAATTTGCTTTATTAAATGCTATCAGCCACAAATCTAGCAATTTTAATTATTTTTTTTTCTAGCAATTTTATTGTAAAAATAGCAATTTTATATTTTTTTTCCAGGGTTTTCGCATTTTGTTTACCTTTTTGTCATCGACTGCAAAATTCTGATTAATAGTGGTTCTACTCGATCAATTTAAATTTGGAAAATCTTAGAAAATTGTCATTTAATTGTTACACACACAAAACAAAAGAAACTCCAGGTTTTCATGTATCACTTCACAAGACTTTGTAACGGCTAGCTGAATCGAATGACATACACATTTCAGCAGTTTGAGAGAGGGAACTGACTTCCTCAACTCGGTGTAAGCACTCTTTTTATACCATGCATCCATAGGATGAAATGGTATATATACTCGGGAACCGAAATATTTATCGTATCGTAATTTAATTTGGCACACTAATACATGTCACGTATATCTATCATCCCACCAAATATCACAAGAATCGGAATAAAAATGGCCGAGTTATACATAGGAACCTTTTTTTACTCATAGCGGTGCAAGGCAGATGCACGCAAAAAAGAGCGAAATAGTATGTATATGCTGGAAATCACCGATTTGGTCGGGGGGCGCTAAAGTGCTCGTTTCCACGTAAGAGTGATCGACATAGCATTTGAAAGAAATTTAATATATGTATGTATATATTTTTATCTGATGCATGGTATATCCAAGTCGGCCCGGCGACTTACTTACTTTATTTGAGCCAGTCATCACGTTAGCGTTATCAGTTCCAATTGCAATTAAACTAGCTATCTTTAATTCCTTTTTTAATAGCAAGTTTTTTACAGCATCTGCTATAGGAATAGCATCTTCAGCATCGATTTGCTCGAGCCCTAAAAATGTCGACACAATATCCCCTTTAGTCTTACTAAAGTAGCTAATAGGTATGGACTACAACAAAGACACGAAAAGTGTTGCCATAATTATTCTCTACCATATATGTATGTATGTACGTACTTGACACAAATTACTGGCAATGAGAAGTACACTGATGTACATATGTGAAGAATCTGACGAACTAGATAGTACTTTAAGTATTCTGTAGTTAAATGTAATTATAATTGTTTAAGATCATGTTCCTTATTAATTTAAGAGTTTTAAATTTTGATTTTTGGTATATCTTAATTTGTTAACACATTAGGGTTTAGCAATTTTTTTTGGCGATTTTTAAAAATTTTTTGGCAATTTTTGGCAACTTTACATGCGTACATAATGGGAAGCTCAATGTGTAGCTTTTGAAGTACCTAAGAAATCGACGTGATTATACCATGCACCATAGGATGAAATGATATATTAAAGTGCCAAAACGAATGTAACAGGCAGAAGAAAGAACTCCGACCTTATTAAGTATATATATATTCTTGATCAGCATGACAAGAGAAATTGACATAGCCATGTCCGTCCGTGAGAGCGCACAGATCTCAGAAACTAAAAAAGACAGAGGTACCAAATTTAGAAAGTAGACTCGTGTAGTATATAAGCTGACCAAGTTTATTTTTATACCCATGCAAAAAGGGTATATTAATTTTGGTCAGAAGTGTGCAACGTATAGAAGGAGGCATCTCCGACCACATAAAGTATATATATACATATATTCTTGATCAGCATGAACAGGCGAGTTTAAATCCGTTTGTCCGTCTGAATCAACATTTTCTCCTCCTAGACTGCTGAAGCTACAGAGCTGAAATTTGGCACGACGTCTTGTTTATACTGCAAGCATTGTATATCTCGGATTCATCCGGCTCGGACGACTATATCATATAGCTCCCATAGTTTTTATGCGACAATCGTGAAACTTAACATCATGTAAAAACAATACAGGTCAGCATTTAAGTTGAAACTGTTCTGTGGAGTTTCAAGATTATTCTAAAAATAATGAAAGTCGGCAGGCCTACTTGGATATACTACTTCGAATTTATAAAACTAAATTTATAAATTAAATTTCTTTCGAATGCCGCGATGGTATAATTACACTTACAATTGCGCCTACTTATACGGTCCTCTGGTAGTTGTCTGTACAGCCATATTCTAGAATCTAGATCAAACATTAATGTTAAGAAATTGCATGTAGTCTTTTATATCCTTCAGGCATTGTGTATCTTGTATTCTTCCGAATCGGACGACTGTATTGTATAGCTCAATACCCTGCACCCATAAGATAAAAGGATATATTAAATTAAATTTAACACTCAGAAAGGAGCATTTCCGACCATACAACCTATGTATATTGCTGATCAGCAACAACAGCAGATACAATATATTTTTATAACTATATTTTAAAACTATATTTCCGAGCGATTAATCCGAAACACACATATAATGCCTTTAGTAGTATAGAAGCCAACATGCAGTATTTCAACACTTTAGCTTTAGAACTTCATTGCGAAGTTAAAGTATGTGCATACGTACACATGTAGTGTCTTCAAAAATTAAGCCTATATCTTATGGCTTTGGCTTTCTCACAAGTGGCGCTTAACGTCATGGTAGTACTCCTTTTTCTCTGTGCCACCTTAATGAAAAAGCCCCTGATGAGTTACGCCACGATAGTCGAAAAAAAGAGAGCAAAACTTTGATTTTTGATTGGACTTGTCGTGCTTTCTACGACTTTGGGAGCTTTCATTGGGTCGATTGGACTATGGTTACGACGCCACATACCCATTGTTCGCCACCAGCTGTGATCCTTTTGGGAAATGACGTCATTCAAAATTGTACGCTAACGGACCGTTCAAGTATTACGTATCGCAATTTGGTGGCAAAGAGGTCCTATGGAATATTACTTTGCATTAAATCAAAAATTCTTTAGAATGATTGTGAATTGAGATTCCATTAAACGAAAATGAGAACGAAAGTGATAATAACAAACACCTGGGTGTGGCGGCCGAAATTCTTACTTGAATGGCCCATAGGGAATATGAATACCTTTGACCTTTGATTCATCGTTATATCCACCTAATCACACATTTTTAAAGATTCCAGACTATCCTTTAAAATGAATGCTTTAAATAAATTTAATATTAAAAATCCGCATAATGCAGTCCTCTGATTTATTATTTAACACAGCTGAAATGGAAAAAATCAAGAAAGATTCTCATGTTTGTTCAGTCCACCGATTACAAATCGGGACACTTTATGTGTGTCTCTTTTGGAGACAGAAGTACCGATACTTTTATTCACGACTTTCTGTTTTAACATAAGAGCGAGAATCATTTAAATGATTGGGAAGACAAATGCAATAGATAAATCTTATAATGTTTTCTTACTATAAGTCTCTAAATCCACTTCAGTAAATGGCTGATCGTTTTATCTATAATTAATATCTAAACTTACTAATAAGTACTAAGGCTTTTGCGTATATAAAGAACATGTCGAATGGCAACTGCATTTGTTGTATGTATGTATGTATGCATAAATAAATTGTAAATGAACCAGTGAATTCAATGAACGGTAGTGTAGTGGTAATTTTTCATCACTTTTCTTCTAGTTCATTGGGAATTGGAAAGAGTCAATACTGACTTCCCAATTTTTAGTCTTAACTCAGTATATTCGCAATGAATGTCTAGCATATTTTATAACAAGAATTTAAGTAAATTAAGTAAAACATGTTACTTCGATTTTATTCTGTGAATACCATAAGCCGTTAATCATTTCCATGGCCAGTCGAGAAGTAGAAGGGGGAATATTTCTCTACAGTTCTACACATATTACTACTGCATCATCTGCAAGTATCGGTTTTCCTCCAGAAGGGAACTCAGCGAAGTAGTCATATCATTGATGACCAAATTTGTGGCATGATGCGGGTGTGTTGAGCTACTAACATCCGGCCACACAGGGTTAGGATTATTAATATGGTTGTGAGGTGCTAACATACTGATGGAGGGGGTGGTGGTGGCGGTGTTAGTGGCGGTCTGCATCCAATTCTGACAGCTTTGAACATATTCAAGTGTACGTTGATATGTGTCAGATTGCATTGATGCCACATTGCCGTTAGCCTGGTCCGGTTCCAGGGTGGAAACAGGGGCACATGCAGGCAAACCCTTTGTCCCTGCCTTTATTACGCATTTAGTTGCACTGTGGTGCACTGCTCTTGCAATTGGTGTCGAACAAGTCGGGTTCATATTTATAGCGGGCGACATTTGTGATTGACTTATGACACCGCATTGAATTTCGTTTCCAGTATTCGGGACACCTACACTTTCGTGAGGAACAGCGGCGCTAGAAAGCTCTGTCAAACTAGTCATTGAGGAGTCGATTATGTGATTCTGATTCTGTGTCGCAGTGTGACTTTTTTGTTGATCAGTATTAGCGTGTGGCGGCGCTGCCTGTGTATAAATGGCCCTATCACTCCTGGTTCTCTGTGAAAAGCTGCAGTGATTAGGATGTTGATGATAGGGTTCCCCTGGTGAGTATGGACTTCCAAATGCCGATGTGGTTGCCGACATTGTGTAGTCCGACTGCGAGGATAGGATCCGCCGTATGTTTACCGGCGCATTATTATTTGCTGAATTTGTGCTCATATGATTATTGGCATTTCCTCCTTGGGCCGAAGTGAGATTCTCGTTTTCTTTTTGGTTCGTTGGGGTATCGGAGTCCTTTACCAGATTGAGGTATTGCAACATCTCGTCTGGTAGTATTAATTCCTCAACCTCATCAAGGTTTACTTTTTCATTGGGATGCTGCTCAGGAGATCGGTTTGTGTTGATGGTTAATGTTTCCAAATCTGAGCCCCGTCTATTTTGTTGGAAAGTATTGCGTACAGACTGACCAAATGGAGCAGTAGGAGAATTGGGACATGGAACATTTACAGCTAGACCAGCGGGTTCTGTCATGCGCTCAAAGTTATGTTGGTGTTGGGCCATGACGGGCTCGGATTGACGTCTAAAAGAGCTGCTCTGCATAGATATGTCCACTGGGTCTGTGTTATGAAGATGACTCCGTGAAAACGGTGACTCCATAATGCTTGGAATAGAAAAACGACCGCTTCCGCTTTGACCAATCCTTTGGAGCTGATGCTGATAATGGCTACTGACGTCAGTTGTAACACTTTGTTGAAGACGCTTTAGATGCGTTGCAATCAGATGCGATGATGGTGGCGGCGGAAGACTGCTATTACGAGCCCCGAAATACGGGACGCCAGAGCAGGTTGTCCTAATGCCACCGGAACCTTCAGTCGCCATGTCACTCGTATTCATTGTAGAGGTACTCAACCCTATTGAAGCACTTCCAGCAAAGCAGACGGTCCCATTGCCATTTGACATTTGGCTGGAGCGACGGGAGCAGCCCGGAGATATGGGATCGTAGAGCGATGCCGATGCTGAAATCCCATTGTAGGACGGTCCTGGACGCATTGTGGATATTGTGGACAACTGTGAAGATTGGCTACTTCGTCGGCTTTGCATGCTGCAATAGTAGGTGCTGGCATTTGAGTTCTGACTGTCTCGTCGAAGCTGAGCCAAAGTCTGTGCTTGCGTGTGTACTGTTCCAAAGACCCCGTGGGGAGCAGGTGGACCAGAGCGAATGTGAGTTTGGGTTTGTGTCTGTGTCTGCGGATCAATCAAGTGTGAGCCCGGTTCCATTTTCAACTCGGTAATGCGTTGGTTTAGTTCGCTGATTCCAATGGCACGATTACTTTCCGGTATATTACAGAGCATGGAGCTGCTCGCATGAACACCCTTGGATTGAAGACGGCTGCGGAAGCGCGGACGTGCTGTTGGCATGCCGACGGAAGCTCCTGCGGTACTTCCGTTTCCCATATTAACCATGGCACGCAAAACAATGGGCAGATCAGCCGCATCGACATCATCGTCGCAGGTCCAATCATCGTCTAAGCCTATATTTTCCGATGCCATATCGGTTGGCATTTCTTGGC
Source organism: Drosophila sp. 14030-0761.01 (assembly GCA_018150735.1). Lineage (NCBI taxonomy): Eukaryota > Metazoa > Arthropoda > Insecta > Diptera > Drosophilidae > Drosophila > Drosophila sp. 14030-0761.01. Next base: position 891,280 of record JAECWO010000106.1, on the reverse strand, counting down.
CGAAGGTTAAGAAGCAATCGGTTGCCGAGTTTGTACCTCCGGTTTCACCCGTCGATGGCACATGACGAGGCGAGTTTGCATCTGATTCGGATTTGACGCTAGGACTGGACAAACCAATCTTACCCATGTGTAGATCATCACTACATGGACTAGAGTCGATGTGATGCTCTTGCAAGTTTTGACGATTTTGAGACTGGCCAATATCCCTCTCCAGCCTCAGTCCCGAATTGGCATCATTTAAAGGCAAACCTTTGTGCTTCTTGTTGGCATAAAACTCGGCACCGTGCACTGTCTTTACATGCTTGCGTAAAGAGCTGGGATCTGTGTATCGCTTTGTGCAACCGGGTGCCTTGCAGATATAAGGTTTCTGAAATCAGAAGAGAATGTAATACGGGAAACAGCTGCAAGACGCAGAAAACTACCTCATTACTGTGAGTGCGGTTTTGGTGTTTTGCCCGGTCGCTGGCATTGCTGAAGGCTTTGCTGCATCCGGGATATTCGCAGGTGTACGGCTTTTCACCCGTATGAGAGCGTAAGTGCGTTTTTAAGTTCTCCAGTCGCGAATAAGCCTTGTAACAACCCTCAAACTAGATGTGGATAAAATATTATAAAATTTGAAATCCATCCGAATGATGACGATCGGGACTTACCGTGCATTTATGCGGTTTTTCGCCTGTATGGCGTCGCATGTGTACAACCAACATGTACTGTGCCTTAAAAGGCTTTTCACCTCGAGAGCACTCCTCCCATCGGCAGACGAATGCCTTTTTATTTGTCTGAATATGATCGTTGTTGATATGCTTAACTAACTCGTCCTGCGTACCAAACTCGATGCCACAGTTTCTCCAGTGGCAATTGGTCTCTATGAAGTCGCCGGGCTCATCCTTAATATCTGTCGTGTCGGCAGTAGCGCAATCGTATTCGTTAAGTGGAGTGGATGCATAACCTATCTGGGCGTGCCCATTTCCAGTTACATTTGGATTTCCGCTGCCAGCATAAGCTACATTAGCTTTGATTCGTGGTCGTCGTTCAGATATATTTGCCGAGGCGCTATCAGCCTCCACTTGGGCCACGCTTTCCGAAGTGGAAGATGGTTGTTCCACGGGCTTGCTTTTCGACAAATTCTAGTATGCGTTAGAGAAAACAATTGTTCTTAATAAATATGTTCATGAATTGAAATGTATGGACACAATATACATGAACAACTATGCATCGTACAATTATAACGATTTATTCCGTTATAATACCCTTGCAGAGGGTATTATAAAATATGTACCTTTTGCAAGGGTATTATAAAATTGGTCAGATGTTTGTAACGCAGAGAAGGAATCGTTTCCGACCACATAAAGTATATAGCCATGTCCGTCTGTCCTTCTGTCCGTCTGTCTATCTGTCTGTTTTTTTCCTCGATTTATTTTTCTAGATAATAAGTTAGAATTAATAATTCACTCACCTTGATAGGGTTCTGTACTGGTGTATCTTCTGCTACTAAGCTTGTTGTCGGCGAAGGAGGCGCTTGGCTGGCCACTGGTAATTCTTTTGGATTGGCATTAACATGGGTATTATTGAGTCCAAGGGCAGTTTGTTGGGGCGTCATTGGATACAGCAAGCCAGCACTGGCCCGCAATAGATGAGCCTGGAGCTGTTGCAAATGTGGGGCCATCGTTGCATTGGCATGTGCATGGGGTGCCATACTAGCCGATATATGTCCATAAGATCCACTCGCTGCGCTGCTGGCCCGTGATCCATTCATAATAGTTGCTAGCGAGTTTGGTGAAAATCGGATCATTGAATTGATATCGAATGAGTCCGAGTAGGGCGATGACGACAGAGCACGCTTGCGGCTAATGCTGGCTCGAATGCTACCGCCTCCAGGTCGGGGACTGGGGCCTAGGTTCCCATCAATGCTAAAGTGGAAGTCGGTGCTAGCTAGTGAACCCGCAACAGCAGCAGCCACAGCTGCATGGTGTAGCTCACCCAGAGAACCCATGCCTCGCGCACCTAGATATTCTCCAGAGCCCAATCCCAGTCCAGCTAAGTGAAAAGCAGATGCGCAATTACCGTACGGGTCTGTAAATCAGCATTATTTAAATATTGAGCTTTAAAGTATAGTAGTAGTCATCCAGTACCGTGATAAGATGCTGTGGGACTGCTCCGTTGTAGGGCATAAAACTGTTCCATGTATCCAGGGATTCGGTAAGCCGGATGAAAGTCATGTGGCTGCGGTTGGCCAGTCAAACCAACACCGAGGCCATGGAGATGCTGCGGTTGATGGTGATGTAGGTGTCCAGGAGTGGCATTGCTTAGCAATGTTCCATTGTTGATCGGCGCAGAGGTGGCATCCGATACTGATGTTTCCGACACGGGATTGATTGGAATAGTTACTGAACTGCTTACATCTGTTGCGTTGGTATGATTATTTAAAGGCGAGCTTGGCAAAACCGTTGCAGCAGCGGCAGCCGCTGCCGCTCTTCGAGATGCCAAAAACTGCAATTCTGAGTATCTGCGTATTTAAAATAAATTGTTAATGTTAAAGAATGATATCTTGCAATAAATTTAATTGTCGAACTGCTCTACAAGGTGATTCATATAAAAATTAGTATTAGACTTAGATTTCGCCCTTTATGAAATTTATTCAAACCTTGGTATTAGCAAGCTCGAAGTCAATCTTACAAGTAAGATTTAAGATTGCAAATAAATGAAGCGAAAAAAGTTTACAATAGCAAAGTTCACCTTTCTTAATTATTTAAAATTGATGCAAAGCTGTGAAATTCAAATTGACGATCACATTTAGAATTATTAAAAAATTAAGTCAATAAGTTGTCGAGCCCTGTACTAAATAAGAAAGCTACTTCGAATTCATAAGACCGACCATATTCGTATCTCAAATTTCATTCACATGGTAAAATAGTAGGCAAATGCTATCTGGCTCCCTACTTTCGGGACACTGGCATTTTTGATATTGATATATTAGATATTGTTCATATAATTTAGAATAAGTTTGAAAAAATCACATTCCTTTGAATTCCACGAGCAGAACAGATTAGTGTAGCTTTAGCTATTTTAGTTCCCGTGATGTCGAAACTCTTACGGTCAGTCAGATGGACATGTTTCAATCGATTTGGCCATTGATACTGATGAAGAACATATGTATACTTTTTGCATGTTCATATAGGCCTTTTACGAAAAGGAAAAAATAATGTACTTGAATAAATCTCATGGTCACATATATACATAGCTGATTTTCAAAACAATGCAAAAGTGTTAGCAGTCTCTTGTCGGTACAAAAAAGTTTCCGGAATAAAAAAAACGGGCATTTTTCGTTTCCGAAGCCAATTTTTTAAACGCAGAAAAATATTGTAAAATGGGCATACAAGGCAATAATTTTGATGTAAAAAATTGATGTTGATGTCTACATTTGGAGTTATTATTGTTTATATTAACGTATTATTACAATTGCAACATTATTTTATTTAGTTACACCCCACAACCACGAAAAAAGTTCCCTCTGGATCCGTCCCTGATAGATTATCCTTCTGCTAAAAATAAAAACTTTGGCATTACTTCTGGCTATATTTAGAAAAAGGCAAGTCAGCTTTGATTTATTATAGTTGCATTAGCGCTGTTTTTGAAGTCCGGGCGCGGTTAGGTTGTGGTAATTAAGAGAAATAAAATTTTTTTTAACATCCTTGTCAGTTTGTGTTTTTGCATCATTAACCCTGGTTCGGAAAGCAATTTTTGATCAACAGTCATATGAAAACAAATATGTCTCCAAGAGATATTCAAATTACATTTTCTGTTCAGATAATCAACAAATTGCTCATTTATTTATATGTATGTATGTACATATGTATTTTTACATGTTTGAGAAATAGTATTTGTTGAAATGTTTAAAAATGTTGGATTCAAAAGGATTAATGTTAGGTTTGTAACTTATTCTGTATACTTATGCACTTTAAGGATTTAAATACACTTGCTACTAAGTGACAAATAAGATGTTAGGGTGTGCTGTCGGATTAATAGGTTACCTCAAAGCCATTACTCAAAAAGTCAATAGTCGATGCATACTATGTATGTATATATGTAGAAAGACCCTGACACTTTGAAATCTGTTTATGTGAAGACAATTATGGCTTAACGATTTCGGGCCCAAATATTGTATTCAAAAAGCTTTCGAGCAGCCATTAGAATATATGTATGTACATATGTATGTATATGGCATCATTTGCCATTAACCATCACGCATTCATTCATATTAAAATGGGGTTATTATTTAAAAGGTGTATTCGGAAGACAAACAAATACATAGTTTGTTTCTCAACTGCTACGATTCAAGAACTTCGTTAAATTTGAAAGTTTTAGTTTCATGTGGCTGGTGTTCGCCTTTTTGATTGGAGCCCTTCATGCGTTATTCTCGCAAATTTTTCCAAGTGTACACACATACCAGCGAACAACCAACAAGCACGTATGTGTACATATAAATACATGAGTATTTATATACTCATGTGTGTGTGTATCTATGTGTATGTACATGAGACAGAGGTATCGCCATAGTCCTATTATACTGTGTGAGTAAGTTATAAAACTGGTTTCAACACACAGCAGCAACTCGAGTGAAATAAATGACGCCGACGCTTCAGCAGACGCAGTCTTCGATCTAAGGTAAAGGGAGAATGGGAATGAGCATGAAAGTAAAGCTCTTGATTGCGGTTGGTATTATTATACATATACATATCTGACCACGCTGAAGTCTCAATTAAGTTCGTTTAACGAAAGCTGACCATGAGGATTTTTTTGAGACGGGAATGGGAATGGGCAACTGTGATAGAGCACGCAGTTGTTACATCGGAGTTTCATCGTAAATTACATACATATGTACATACATACATACATACATATGTACATATGTACAAATATATTTTATATACATATTTACATACTCCAGTTGTGGCACAAAAGTTTTGAAGACGCCTACCGATATATGTACGGTCTAACTACACGATATTTTTTTAATGCTTATGTACGTATTTTGTGATTTGTATGTACATACATACATGTACATACATGCATACATATGTAAAAATCCAAGAGCAGATTGAAGTAGTCGTCAAAAACATAATACCTACATTACCCATCATTGATTTTCAAAGCACTACGAACAAAAAATAAAATAGGTGGTCAAGATTTCTAGAATCTTCATTTAATCCTTCCTCTTAATTCCTTAAGAAGTTTCTTGAAGATAAAAGGTCGTAATAGTCAAGAGAGGTTAATTCCAAGTTTACGGTGTATAGGGAAAAAATTAATCATCGCATTGTTCTGCTACTATAGTATTCTGCTGTGACACGATGCCTTTATAAAACATTGCTAAAATTGGATAAAAATTTTAGTTATATGCATATACATATGTACATATAATATGTGTAATAAAATTCCTTGTGTCAACACCCTATACTAGATGATTTTTTTCATGATGCACAAGTTTGTTTTATGGCAGGAGAATTTATTTTAATTAAGATCTAATTGTAAGTCGTATTATAGGTAAAGCTGATAAGTTTTGAGTTCTAAGACCCTATAAGGATATTTAATAATTCTGTAAAATCATTCTCCAATTTTTATTGCGATGTTTATGAAATTTGGTTTTTATTTATTATTTCGCTCAATTAAAAACAAAACAAAAATTCAGTCATTGTGATAAAATAAATTTGTTTGGTTTTGTTATACAGATTGGTTTACATTTATTTGATGATCGTTTTTAAGCAAGAAAGTATTTGTGTATACTATTTATACTTTATATAGTACTTTATACTCTTTTTATTGATGAATAAAAAAAAATAATGTAAGTAAGTCGCCGGGCCGACTTGGATATACCATGCATCAAGTGAAAACTTACATACATATACATATATTAAATCTCTTTCGCATTTTAACACATGCTATATCGCTGACTCTTATAAAGCATATAAACACTTTAACGCCCTACTGATTAAATCAGCACTTGCATCGCTTTTAGTATAAACCGTTTCTACGTCTAACTTGGCCATTTTTATTCCGAAATGAAATTTGGTGGAATGATAGATGTTGTCTACGTGCATATTGCACACATCTATTGTTCAAATACCATTGCTCTCGCTTTTATAAAAGCGAACTATAGTTCGCGAAATATATGTACATACATAAGTGTTCAAAATATTGTTTGGGGTCGTGGCTAACAATATATGTACATATATATATATATATTGTATATATGTACATACATATATATATATATATATATATATATATGTATTGTATATATGTACATACATATATATATGTATATATATATGTTGTATATATGTACATACATATATAGGGTCGGAAATGATTCCTTCTGCCTGGTACGTACATCATGGCGACTTTAATAACCACATCATCTTATCGATGCATGATATAAAAAGCGCTAAATCAAATATTAATTTTTACAATACTATGCTCTCAAAGTATTGTAACACCCAAAGTGGCATTGCAGAACAGGCACAATTATCTGATACATTCGTATATCAAATTCTAACGAACAGAAAAAGGATCGTGCTATTTTATATACATATAACTGAAGAAACAAATAAATTGTATCTAGTAAACAAACTCTATAAATTTAAATTTATAATTAGGCAAAAGTACTTACGCAAGGGGAAAATAAGTCGGTAAGGCATAAGCGTCCATGTTGGTTCCCGACTTCTTGTGGATGTGTGAATATATCTAGCTATGTATCCTGGTTTTTGTGCAAGTAATTCTGTTGAACATTTTAGTTGCCATTAGCCGACGGCACTGCAGCAACCAATGTTCGACACGGTCACGGGAAATAACAGTCCTTGTTGCATATGTGAGGAGGAGCTTCCAATCTGAATAATGCAATTGTCTAAACTTTTACGCGTATGTGGCGGATAGAAAGAAACTTCATTAGAATTTGATTATTTTTAGCACTTTTATTTTTCGACTTGCGATCGCGGGTGTGGATGAAACACACATGTGCACAACTACGGCTATGATTAGTTGAATGAATATACATATGATGTATGTATGTATTTGTATGCATGCATGTACATACATATGTATTTAGGAACATTTATTCACAAATTTATCAGTTCAAGTGTAAGTATTATATTTTGAACTGTAAGTGAAAGTGTCAGAGAGGTCGGGCTCACGCACTTTTTTTCGCGAATTATGCATGACCCGAAATTAATCGCTTAATTTGTACTAACTTGCAAGGCAACAAAAATAAATTAAGTGTGACAAAGTCAATAACGGGCGTATGTTGTGCGTCTTGCTGCCGTGTTTCTTGAGAGTTGACTGAGAGAGCGGCAATTGCTTCTTCTCTGCTTCGCTTACTTCAGCTGGAGCAACGAATACAGATACAGACGCACTATCAGGGACAGTGTATGTGTGTTGTGTGTTTGCGACTATATGTGTGGATACAGACACAAGTGTACACAGGTCACGATCCGCTCGCTATCGCCACTCAACGTGAAGGCGGGAAGATCGAAGATGGCATACCACTACCACTTCACAATCCACACTGATACTGCCTGTGTGTTTTGTGTCTGCGTTGTTCTCACTTCCAGTACTGCCGTTTTGGCTATTATATGGCTTGTAAATTTTTTTGGCTTGGGATCCTATAAAACCTGAAACTTTGCTCAAAAGCAGGTACATGGATGCATAGATACATGTATGTATATGTATCTATATGTATAGAAAAATACACATACACAGACATATGTACATGTATGAGGATACATAGATACATAGCAAGCCAGCCCAATCTCAACAACTTGATTCTTGTTATTATTATGCAGCAGACGTACGCGATCAGGCGCACCCACAATGAGCTCTCACTTGCTCTCCATAAGTCTCAGTCTCTCTGGCTCCTGACGCTCTCTGTATCTCTTTGGTATGAGTGTGCGGGTGAGTCTATGGAATCTGTATACCTTTGCCCAATTAATGCAACAAAATGCTCTTTTTATGAAGAAATTACTCGGCTGCATCCGGGTTTGGGTTTATTTCGTAATGGGCAGAGTACGTGAGATTTAAAGAAAAAAGGAAATAATACCCTTTCTTAAATCATATATACATATGTACATACATACATATATGCTTCCAAAGTTCGAAATTCAAGACCAAAAAATTTAAAATGCTCTAATGAAGGGGGGGATCCAGAGGGACATTTGGGGGGAGGTGTAACTGGACAATATAATATTGTATTTGTAATAATTCGTTAACAGAAAAAATATTAACTACGAATGTATACATACATACATATATCATCATTAATTGTATAAGTATATTAATATTCATACTCTGTTTGACCTTTATAGAATATTTTTGTGTGTTAAAAAAATTTGGATATGGTAATCAGACGTTTTTTTCACTCTGGAATCCTTTTGGCTCGGGGAACTCTCACCCTGTTACCCCCCTGGATCCCCGACTGTTTTAATGTCTATATATGTATGTACATATATATGTACATATCTCTGTGTCCATATGTAGATCCTTACTTATGTATGTATGTGTGTATCTAAATTGTTATCCTTTTTATAAATTGAGATTTTAATAAAGATATGTTATTCCCGATATGAATTAACCGAATTTACTTCATTACTGTTGGATGACTTTTCGTCTCATCACCGTAAAATTTTTATCGAGGAAACGTACTTATATGTATACATATGTACATATGTATTTATGTATGTATGTACATGCATACTCAGATTTATGCATACAAAGTCAAAGCCAACATTAAATATTTGACCAAGCCAGCACAATAAGCAGTAGTTAACTCTTAGTGTAACAGAAAGGGCACAGCAGTTTGACACAACTATTTGAGGATTAAGTGTTTGGTTAAGAAAATATAGCAAATTAGCGATTTGCCTATGTACATAATTGTACATGTATGTATGTATGTATGTACATATGTCCATACATTTGTCAATAGTAGGGCAAAATACATATGTATGTACATATGTCATACGTTTATGTACATACATATGTATGTATGCACACAAGTCAACGAGAATGGGATTGTTTGATGTGAGTCCATGTATGCAGACGTATTGCTACTGAATGCACCCAATGTACTTAACTGAGACTTTACTTTGGGCAATAATTTCCTTGATTTGATTTTTTACGAGAATAGTCTGTTGATAAATTATCAATATCTTGATACATATGTATGAATGTATATGTACGCTAAACATAAAGATTAAGCTCAAGGGTCCCCTTACGACTTCAATTTACGACTTCCAAGTATGACATCAAGTCGGTCACTTTTTTATACCATGCATCCATAGGATGAAATGGTATATTATTAAGAGTATTAAGAGTGCAGAGATCTCAGCAACCATAAATGATAAAGCTACCAATTTTAGAATGTAGACTCGTGTAGTATAGACACCAAGTTCATTTTTTATTTCTTTTTTAATAAAAAGTGATTTTCTCCCGTAATATTTATCGTATCGTATTTTAATTTGGCATACTGATATATCTTATGAACATCTATCATTCCACCAAATTTTTTTTGCCACACAGCCTTCCGCTTACGGAATTCAATAAAAAGTGATTTTCTCCCGCAATATTTATCGTATCAGAATTTAATTTGGCACACTTATACATGTTATGGACATCTATCATTCCACCAAGTTTCATAAAAATCAAATAAAAATGTCCGAGTTATACGTTGAAAGGGCGAATTTGGCCGGTGGAGCGCTAAAGTGCACACACATAAGAGTGAGCGAGATAGCATACTTTAGAAATCGCGCATACGAAAGAAATATTTTTGAATTTAGTTTTATAAACTCGATGTAGTTTTTTTTCTCCTGATGCATGGTATATCCAAATCGGCCCAGCGACTTACATTTTTTATTTACTTTTACATACGTATTAGCAGGTGTAACACTCTGAATTTAATTCAAGACCGTTATTTCGTGAATAATTCACAAAAAGGTCGTCATATAGTAAGCTACACAGTTAACTTCAATTTCAACCATCATTGAACATTGAAAAAGATGTTGGCTTTTTGGCGTAGTGATTTTCTATTTTTTAAAAATTAATTGCAATGAATCATACATATGTAGTTGTTATCTCTAGATTAGTCAACATTAAAAGTTGAGTTCTGCAATCTGACATTTGAATTAGATAATTTTTTGTACCATACCATCAAGAGGTTAAAAAGGTGATTTTCTCCCGCAATATTTATCAAATTGGAATAAAAATGAAACGTGAAAGTGGGTAAAATAACTTTGAAAACGAAATAGTTTCTAGGATAGGTAGACAAATATATTTTCGAAACTTCTGCATAATCATACTGCATGTCATCAGGTTAGCAAGCGCCTTTACCTCACTAAACAATTTGAATGATAGTCCACATCTCCCGTAAGTTCTCGTTAAAATCAATATAAGCTGGTCAAGTTTATTATACCATGCATCCAAAGGATGAAATGGTATATTAAAGTCGCCAAAATGTATGTAACAGGGAGAAGGAAGCTTTTCCGACCCTATAAAGTATATATATTCTTGATCAGCATGAGAAGAGAAATTGATAGAGCCATGTCCGTCTGTCCGTCCGTAAGAGTGCAGAGATCTCAGCAACTATAAATGATAGAGCTACCAAATTTAGAATGTAGACTCGTGTAGTCTTGGCGCAGACCAAGTTTATGTTTTTTTTTGCCACGCCCCCTTCCGCCTCCGGAATTTAATAAAAAGTGATTTTCTCCCGTTATATTTATCGTATCGTAATTTAATTTGGCACACTCATAGATCTTATGAACATCTATCATTCCACCAAACTTTTTTTGCCACGCCCCCTTCCGCCTCCGGAATTTAATAAAAAGTGATTTTCTCGTAATAAAAAGTGATTTATCGTATCAGAATTTAATTCGGCACACTTATATATGTTATGGACATCTATCATTCCACCAAATTTCATAAAAATCGGAATAAAAATGGCCGAGTTATGCATTGAAACGTTTTGCACTCAAAGCGGTGCAAGGGCGAATTTGGCCGGTGGGGCGCTAAAGTGCACACACATAAGAGTGAGCGACATAGCATATGTTAGAAATCGCGCATGCGAAAGAAATTTAATATATGAAATAAGTTTTATAAACTCAAGGTAATTTGTTTTCCCCTGATGCATGGTATATCCAAGTCGGCCCGGCGACTTACTTACTTTATTTTTGTTTTTGCCACGCCTCCTTCCGCCCCCGGAATTCAATAAAAGATGATTTTCTAGCTTTATTTTTTCATATCGTTATTTAATTTGGCACGCTAATATGATCAAAATATTGCTTATCAACAGTGACTCACAGATTATTTCGTGCATAGGATCCGAAAAATTGTGAACTAACTGTGTAGTCTATTAACATTTATATCGATAAAGAATAAAGTAAATACATAAGTCGCCGGACCTATGGAAACATGGTATAATTAAGCAAGTCGTGGAGCCGAGTTGCACCAAGTGAAAAGTCTGCTTGAAATGCAAAGTTTCTACACATAGTTTGGCTATTCTATTTCGATTTAGATATATGTATGTATGTATGTACATATGTTTGATTTTTGTAGTGTAATGATGTATTAGTATGTATTATTGTGAAAAACTAGATTGCGATACGTTCAATATCAAGGGTGAAATTATCTTTTAGAATAGATATTGGATACTACCCGAACGCTTAGTTGTGAGCCCCTGTACATACATATGTACGTCGATAATAAATTTATAAACAGAGTTGTATCCACATATGTATGTATGTATATGTACATACATACATACATATGTAGCTCAGAAACTAAGATCCTACTGTTATTACGTTAATTAATTTTATACTTTTTTTATCTGACCAATTTAGTGTTAAAAAAGGCATTTCCTGGTGCAGGGTTTTAAAACCGATGGTCCATGACATGGATTCCATTCTCACTCCAGAACGAACCCTGATCTTTCAAATATCAGTGGACCTGGGCTGACTTCGATGCAAATCAAGAACTGTAAACTGTCATTGTAAATATGTGTGTACATATGTAAGTGAATCAAATACAGGACCAACTACTTATTAGAAACCCGCGTCACTGTCTCGTATGATAAGTTGGGAATATCAGTAACTACATACATATGTACATATGTACATTGTATGTATGTACATACATACATATGTATCTCTGATTGCCCATAATTCAATCAATTCGGAATGTTGTGTATTTACACATGTATTTATTTTGTAATGAATAAAAAAAAGTAACTTCAAAAAGAAGTATGTATGTATGTATGTATGTACATACATATGTATGATGACGTTTCTAAGTACCTATACATATGTGTACATACATGTATGTATGTATTTATGTAAATATGTACGTACATACATATATATTCATATATATGTATGTACATATGTATGTATGTACATATGAATGCATACACACAATGGTTAGTGTAGATCTGTGTGTGACTTTATTTGTATCTGCATAGTACCTGCAGACACAGGCTCAGAAATATGTCAAAGTGGAGGTAGTGGTAGCCTTCGGTAACCTGTGGCGAGACGACCTCGGCGTATTCTTAAAAAATCACCAGCAAAGAAAATCTTTAAACCCGAATTCGGACTCGAACCCGAACTCGATAAATGTGCCCGATCTGCTTCTTTTGCTCTTCCTGAGTACACAGCGGGATCGGAAATGGGACTGAGACTCAAAATACGCTTGCGGGGCGCGTTCTTCTCATTATGTGCCTTTTGTAATTTAACGTCTTATTCAAGTCATTCCAAAGTTCTTTATACCCTTCCAGAGAGTATGATAAAATTGGCCAGATGCTTGTAACACACAGATGGAAGTGTTTACGATCGGTTGATAAATAAGTCTTAGTGAGAAAGCTTTGTGTCTTTCTTTAAGCTACTACATATGTACATACATATGTCTATGTTGGTCAGCCACTACATATGTATGTATATATGTACATATGTATGTATTTAGCTTCTATGGGAGCGATCAATCATAAGAATAACTTATAAGAGTTATTTAAACGAAGATTGGTATTCAAATAATTTATAGCTTAATCTGTTTATCTTCGATTAATTTAACCGAAACACACCACAGTATTGGTGTGGGCACAGTGCGAAGTTTATTAAGATACATATGTACATATCTACATAGCATGGCTTAGTTGAATGATCATGGTGTAGCAAGGGTATATGCAAGTCGACGCACCACCTTGCATCTTTGATATTTTCTCTATGAAATGGACGGGAACAAGAAGCCGACGCCGATGCCAATGCATGGGCAGTAGAGCTGGAGAAATACACAATCACACACACACAATACATGAACACGCGTACACACGACCGTGCACACATTCTTATTTTATGAGGGAACTTTTGTCGGTTCTTGGAAATAACATAAAACCAGATATATATGTACATACATATGTATGTATTTATATGTACATATATACGTACATACATATATGTATGGATAAGTATGATATGTACATTCATACATATGTATGTATGTATGTAAGCACAGACGTCTGCATCTGTACCTTTTTGCATCTGCAGCGACAAGATAAATGAAAATATCTCAAGAAGAATACAAACTGCATCCGTGGCACAACTCCTGTCCGATCTGTACGAGGAATTGTCCAGACGGAAGTTTTGTACCCTGTTCCTTTACTTTTTAACCATCGACAAAAAAAAAAACACATACATCTGTACATATGTATGTATGTACAATTGTATATATGTATGTACATACATACATATGTATGTATGTATGTACATATGTATGTACATACAACAAACCAGTCTCAGATTTTTAAAAATCTAGCTGAATGCGCAGAGTACTCTGTTGTTTTTGTTGTTGTACTGCCCAATCCCAATGACTTCATTTTCAACGTTGCTTGAGTTCGAACCCGAACCAATTTAAGGGCTTAATTAGTCAGCACATCAACTAAAAGAAGACGCATAAAAGAAAAACGAAATTCACCTTGGAGTCTGTCGGGACACCCGTTCTGAAATCCAGTTTTAAAGCATTGCACACTGGTGCTAAATTAACAATCTTCGTCGGAATTTATCGATTTCGATAAATTATAAAATTATATTTTTAAACAAATTCGAGAAATATGTTTATACATATATTAACCAAGTTAGTGATGTCCCACACTGTATTTCGGCTTTGTATGAAAGTGTACATTCAATCAAAATTTCCAAAACAACTTCGTGAATCTTACACTTTTCTTGAAACTCAAACTGAATTCGATCAATCTCTTAACAGTCGGTGACAGAGGCGGATTCATGGGAGACCACTTACATAATGCTTCTCCATTCATTGTTATTTATTGTAAAGATTATCAACACTAATCATCCATGATTAGTGGTATCACCTACATTACATACAAACATTCGTAACATATTTTAACGGATCGTACAAATCGTTGAATCCGAAGGAATAATTTGGTTTAATTGGTAACCCCTGCGCAGATTGTCATTCTGCATGCACGCCACTGTCCTCCACGGCATCATTTCGCTGTCGCTGCTTGCTGATGAAGACATTATTATTTATAAGGCCGAGCATAGTGGCTGGCCTGCGTGTGTTTGAGATTCTGTGCCTCTGCTTTAGCAACAGAAATACACAGTTGTGATCGTATCATTTTCTCCCATCATTTCACGCACATGTACACAAACACATACATATGTATGTATGTATGAACATTGTATGTACATTCGTTCAAGTATTCACATAAATGTACACTTAAAAAAACCGAACGAAACTATATATGTACATATGTATGTATGTATATATACACATACACAAAAGAACCTTATATGGACATACATACATATGTACATACATACTTACATTGTATCTTCATAAATACCGATGAAAATAGGTACATATGTATGTATGTATGTACTTGTACTATGAAATAAGAAAAAAACAATACATTTTTATGTACATATGTACCTAATTATGTACATTCTTTTAATTTTAACTAATCTTGTAATTTTAACTAATATTTTTATACTTATGTACATATGTATGTATATGTATTTATGGATGTATATACATACATACATATGTATGTAAGTAAATATGAAAATGTCAAAGTTTGTATACCCTTGCAGCACTCGACCATTACATTTTATGTATGTATGTTTTAAAAAACGTTTTCTGTGTGTTAATCCAAAGACGCAAAACTTAAAAAAAAACTTTAAAAAATTGTCATCTGCCTTCGTGGGATTCGATTCGATTCCTTCTGCCTGTTACGACTTGAATGTATGTATGTATGTATCATTTCATCTTATAAAAATCTACATATGCCGCGAGCGAGATTTGGACCCGCATCTTTCGTTTCAAACGCAAGAAATCTATCTACGATTGACATACATACATATTCACACACACAATTATAATTCACATACATACATACATACATGTGCTTTAATGCTTGGTGTGAATATTCAGGTAAATTTCGTATCGAGGAAATCAGGCGTTATGTTTCTCCGATTTTCTTAAAATCCAGGAATATGATGTATTGTGTATTTATTTATGTACATAAATATGCTGGGATAAGATTATTGAAGAAATAGAGAAGTTATTCGCATTTAACAGTCGTTTTTGTATGGAAGCTGAATGAGATAGTGGTTTGAATCTTTTTCATCGCAGATATGGGGCCTGGGGTCTACAAAAGCTTATATATGTACGAACTTTGAAAGCCATAGCTCCAAAGCTGCGGGACTAGTTGGCATACGTTCAGACAGACAGACGGACATGGGTATATCAACTCGTCTTCTCATGCTGATCTAGTATACATACATATGTATACTTTATGGGGTCGGAAACGATACCTTCCATGCGTTAATAACATCTGACCATTTTTAAAATATGTACCTTCTGCAAGGGTATAATAACAGGTTTTTATGTGTGTTAACAATTTGTTTCAGTGTAATATAAAGTATTTCTTAAAAATATAAATGTAAAACAAATAAAGTAAGTAAGTCGCCGGGCCGACTTGGATATACCATGCATCAGGTGAAGAGATACATACATACATATGAATTAAATTTATAGTAAATGCTATGTTGCTTACTCTTATGTGGAAACGAGCACTTTAGCGCCCCACGACCAAATCGGTGATTTCCAGCATATGCTATCTCGCTCTTTTTTCCGTGCATCTGCCTTGCACCGCTATGAGGGAAAACGTTTCTATGTATAACTCGGCCACTTTTATTCCGATTCTTGTGATATTTGGTGGGATGATAGATATTCTTAACATGTATCAGTGTGCCAAATTAAATTGCGATAAATTTCGGGTGAAAATTTTTGGAATTTCGGGGGCGGAAGGGGGCGTGGCAAAAATTTGAAACAAACTTGGTCTGCGTGCATACTGCACGCATCTAATGTCCAAATCCGATAGCTCTATCTTTTATAGTTCCCGAGATATGGAGGCTCAAAATATTGTTTTTCAAATAGCGGGGGCGGAAGGGGGCGGGGCGAAAAAAAAAATAAACTCGATCTGCCTGCAGAGCAAACGGGTCTACATGCCAAGTTTGGTAGCTCTAGCTCTTATGGTCTCCGAGATCTCGATGAACCTACAGACGGACAGACAGACGGACATGTCTCAATCGACTCGGCTATTGATACTGATCAAGAATATATATACTTTATAGGGTCGGTCAAGCTTCCTTCTCCCTGTTACATACATTTTGGCGACTTTAATATACCATTTCATTCTATGAATGCATGGTATAAAAAGAACAAAAATCAAGATTAACGAATTTTGGCACTGCCATGAAACTTATTTCTGTAGTTAAAGAAATTAAATTTTTCTGTTTTTTTAAATTTTTCTCCAAGGGTTTCTTTGTGTTCATGTTGTATAAATTCAGCCGTTTAAGTTTTAGATGGTCACCCTTTAAAGAAAATTATGGCTAAGTCATATGGCTAATACATATTATGCATGTAGATACCTACCATGCAAACATGTGCATATGTATGTACATATATGTGTACATACACACATAGGTATGTATACATATGTGTACATACATCCAATAACAATCAAGGATCACGTTTTAGACGTTTCATAACGAATGAGATTCACAGAATAGGGAAAATCATGTTGGATTCAAAAAATTTGCAATGTAGTATGTATGTAGATTTGTACGTACTGAATATTTGTTAAATACATATGTATGTATGTACATACATGCATACATATGTATGTAAGTAATTATGATGTACATATGTATATGTATAAGTACATACATACATATGTATGTACGTGTGTACGCTCAAAAATATAACACAGACATGTTGTTGATACAATCGCAACTTTAATTTGCTTGATTTGAAACAAAATAATTAATTACTTGAAGTAAATGTTAAAAAAATCTTTTATTTCGGAGTGGTTTAAGTTCTTAATAGATTCTTAATTTCGGTGGCGCATGCATTGAACTGATAAACGAAGAAATTTTATATCTAAATTAAGACATTCTTCGTGATCGTTCCCGATGAAGTATTCAACACGCCAAAAACCGGTTACTACATATCCATTTTTATTGAGCTGTATCTCACACACACTTCTTAAAATGTGTGCATATGCATCTGTGTCGGTATAAATAACCCGTTTCGGAATATCTTGCAATGGTATGCGTGTGTGCTGAGACACCCAGCAAACATAAAATTGACTGTTATTTTCCGTGGATGCAAACTCCCCTCTTAATTCTATTTGGATTAATTTATACTTTTTAAATATGTAGTTCAAGATTTTTTATCTTAATTTGTTTATTTCTGGAAGAAGGAAAAAAATGTTTTGGAGAAAACCTAATATACATATGTAGGTACAAACGTAGCTCTTCTAACATCCATATTTTCAGGTAAGATCATTTTATTACTATGGACCCTGTATCTGTGTATCCACAGTTTTGCTCTACCTCATATAGAGAATGTTTCACACAGACACAAACACACCTACGGTTACGCTCACGATCAATGGAGAGAAACTGGTAAAATTGAAGGAGGAGCTTTAATAACGAAGAATTTTCATTTTTAAAATGGCGAAGTTACCGTCTAAATGGATATTGCTAATTTTGTGCCACTTTTTGGTTTACTATTAGATTTAAAAACAGCTTTTGGCCTTTTTTTTGGAAAAATGAAGCAAAGAATTCTAAAAAAGTGAGAATTGCCAACTTGCATTCATTTTAAGGACAAAAGTGAAGCATAAGTTCCAGATTTTATAACCAGGGCCCCTCAGAAATATTTAGTACATAAAGAATTTCCGACCCTATAAAGTATATCAACATATGTATGTATTCTTGTCACGTCCGTCAGTATGAACATCGAGGTCTCGTAGTGTAGACTCGTTTGGTGTGTACGCTGGACAAGTTTATTTTTTTTTTAATCCAGTACATATTGTAAGTGGTAGAGCCAGGACATCGCAGTAAAGTATCCGAATGTGGCGAAATCACTCTAGGTTAATATGGTTTTATGTTCCGACGCAGAATATTAAAGATTTGGTCTGCAAAGACACCAATAACATAAAACCTTTTAAGTAAGTGATCAAGCTTGTGTTTTGCAAAAGATATTATTACTTGGGTGGATTGCTGATTATTCTATACCTACGAGAAATGTATACCTATTTCAAGCGAGATTTTATGATCGGGAAAGATATTAGCTGATTATTATCCTTGTTGTCACAAAATATGTCACAAATATTGGGAATGACATTAGTCTAGTCTGGCGTTTTTTGACGCTCCATAAAAACACAGTTATTTTTTTTGATTTAAAAAAAAAAATAACTTAAGACAGCAAAATACAACATTTTAAACTGTTTTAAGCTATTTTAATGAAACTTTGTTATTGAGTTTTTATTTGCCGTACTCAAAACGGCAGACAGATTGGAAAATTAGATGTGTTCAAAAGAAACTGCGGCATAAATATAAAGATTTGCGATGTTGAGTAAATTTCTCTATATTTGCCCGAAACAAGTTGTCAGCCGCTGCATTCAAAGGATGAAATTTAAATTACATAATTTGACTAAACGTATGTATGTAACAGGTAGAAGGAAGCATTTCGACCCTTCAAAGTATACTAGATGTAATATACATCTTATGAATGTCTATCATTCCACCACATCGGAATAAAATTGGCCGAGTTATACGTAGAAACGTTTTGTACCAAATGGTAACAAGGGCAGAGTTGGCCGGTGACGGTGATTGTGTGCTAATCAGAGTGAGCGAGATAGCATGTGTTAGCTACCGAGGCGGGAATTTAATATACCAATTTGGTTTTATAAACTTGAAGTAGTTTTTTACTTGGTGCATAGTATGTATATCCAAGACATACTTTCTCTATTAATTACTGCTTTAAGATGGTTAGGTATTGATGTCACGAGTTTGTCAGCAAAACCTAGTTCTATTTTTCTCATTCTTCCAAAAGCACGACAAAACTTTTAACGAAACTTTTGATTATGAGCTTTTTATGTATTTTTTCAATTTTTTCCTACATGTGTACGATTGGTTTTGAATCAGGACTTTATGATGGCGTTTTTAAATGATGTGGGACGCTGACAATGTATAACAAATAGATCTCTGTATTATGCGCCATATGTTTATGGTCGTTGTATTCCTGGTAATAGTTAGGTAAAACTCCCAGTTTTTCGACTTAACTCGAAAATCCACTTGGACTTAACTTTCTTTTCAGAACTTCAATGTATGTATGTAGGTACAATAGTCCATCTGCCTCTAATAATTTCCAAGTCCCCATTACTCCTCCGCACATTGCTTAACAATTTTAATTGTGCGGATGCACACGTAGTCTGCCATCTGCACTAATTTTTTGGGCACTAATAAATGAATCGGTTGCTACTATTTTAAGCCGATCAAAAAGATCTGCTGAAAAGTTTTTGTTTTTGACCCTTGTACGAAGACTTTATTGGTGTAACTATACCCTTGCAAAAAAGAGTATATTAAATTTGGTTAGAATGTGAAACGCATATAAGGAAGCATCTCCGACCATATAGTCAATATATATTTTTGATCAGCACGACATAACGAATTCAACACTAAAGGAGACCTTTAAATCTATATTGCTGATGTATATACTGCAGGTAATGTACATATAACTCGGATTTATCCAGATGGGAAGAGTATGTCATATACTTTAAGAAAACTTAATATTGTGAGCAATTGCAAGTGTATATGTTTATACCCTTGCAAAAAGACATAATCACTTTGGTCAGAACTGAGCAACGCATAGAAGGAGGCATCTCCGACCATATAAAGTATATATATTCTTGATCAGCATGACAAGAAGAGTTCAAATCCGTTTGTCTGTCTGGATCAACAGCTTCTCCTCCTAGAACGCTAAAGCTACAGAGCTGCAATTTTGTATATACTGCAGCCATTTTATTCATTAAAAAAAAATAAAGTAAGTAAGTCGCCGGGCCGACTTGGATATACCATGCATTAGGTGAAGAGATATATATTAAATTTCTTTCAAATGCTATCTCTCTTTTGTGGAAACGAGCACTTTAGCGCCCCCCGACCAAATCGGTGATTTCCAGCATATGCTATCTCGCTCTTTTTCGCGTGCATCTGCCTTGCACCGCTATGAGTGAAAAACGTTTCTATGTATAACTCGGCCATTTTTATTCCGATTCTTGTGATATTTGGTGGAATGATAGATATACGTGACATGTATTAGTGTACCAAATTAAATTACGATACGATAAATATTTCGGCTGAAAATCGAATTTCGGGGGCGGAAGGGGGCGTGGTCAAAATTTGAAACAAACTTGGTCTGCGTGCACACTGCACGCATCTAATGTCCAAATCCGAAAGCTCTATCTTTTATAGTTCCCGAGATATGGAGGCTCAAAATATTGTTTTTCAAATAGCGGGGGCGGAAGGGGGCGGGGCGAAAAAAAAAATAAACTCGATCTGCCTGCAGAGCAAACGGGTCTACATGCCAAGTTTGGTAGCTCTATCTCTTATAGTCTCTGAGATCTCGATGATCCTACAGACGGACAGACAGACGGACATGTCTCAATCGACTCGGCTATTGATACTGATCAAGAATATATATACTTTATAGGGTCGGAAAAGCTTCCTTCTCCCTGTTACATACATTTTGGCGACTTTAATATACCATTTCATTCTATGAATGCATGGTATAAAAAATAATGAAAATCAAGCTACAACTATTTGTCACTTGGGTATGTGATTTTATTATTATATTATAACAAAATAATATAATTATGATATTAATTACAACTTATTGTGTATAAAAGTTAAATTTTAGATTTTGTGATGATCGCATAGAAAACTTTTTTATTTTTAGAAATTATTTTTGTTTGCAAATCCGATTGTGTTTCTTCCTGGACCTATGATCAGGGCACCCCAGTCGGGACCCAGGGAAAAAATAAGGCCAATTTCTTTCTATCTGAATCTAATTTCCCACAATTTGGATATAAAATAAATGTGTGTATAAATAATAAAAGAAATGTGTGTATAAATAATAATTTTGATAATAACAATGCGCAAACTTCGACGCCTGTTTTATTAATTGTATTCTAGTCTTAAATTTGGTTTATAATTGTGGCTTGTTTTACAAATTCATTAATGAGATT
This sequence comes from Drosophila sp. 14030-0761.01, assembly GCA_018150735.1. Taxonomy (NCBI): domain Eukaryota; kingdom Metazoa; phylum Arthropoda; class Insecta; order Diptera; family Drosophilidae; genus Drosophila; species Drosophila sp. 14030-0761.01. The sequence goes on along the minus strand of JAECWO010000106.1, from coordinate 869,643 downwards.
TATGTTAAGATATCTGTTGGTTGATGGTGATTAAATATATTTATTCTGATTCTCTGCAAGATGGGTCATTGGTCTAGGATGTGCCTAGTAGTAAGTCGGTTACCGCATGTGCACGTATTGGGGGGTTCGCCGGTAAGCAGATGTCCTTGGGTCATTGAGGTACATATGTCCGATTCGGAGGCGCATGAAAATATATCCTTTATGTTTTAGAGTATTGGCTGGATAGGTGGTTGCTACTCCTCTTTCGTTCACGGGTGTATATTGATGGTCAAAGGTTGTCCAGCTTGCAGCTTTTTTATCCTCTATATATTGCGATATACTTATAACGCTTAAAGTCTTTTTCAGCAGAGGGTGTGAGGCATTTTCGTTCCCCTCTATTCCTTGATGACTAGGCACCCAAAATTAAAGGAAAATTTTTTTTTCTAATATCAATATATTAGGTAATTGTGGCAGTTTAGGTTTTTTACTGCAGAAATCTCGGATAGACTATCGGAGAAAATTACGAATTTCCCTTTGTTATTTTGGGCGAATGTACAAGCTTTTAGGAGAGCTATCGCCTCGGGTTTTTCTTCACGCCACTTTGTGTACTTTCTTTTTTGTGGGTATGTAGAATGATATTAATGGACGAATCCTGAAGTATCCACGGCGAAGAACCGCCTTTTCTATTTGTGCTATTCGGTTGTTCTACTTTTATTCCTTTTTGAAAATTGGCGCATCGGAGTATGGTGGATGAGACTTTGTATTTGCGTTGGGCCTTGCTTTACGAAGCTTTTGTTCAACAGTGAGTTTGTTGTTGTGCAAAGTTTTGGTATAAGTTTTGCTGTGGCTTTAAACAATCTATCGTTCAACGATGGAAGTCCCGCCTCTGCTAGGTTACATCTGATAGTTGATGTAGGGAATGCATTTATACTGCGACGAACAGCGCTATGGTATGGAACTTGGACTTTCTTTATGTTGGCTTTCACACTCCAACCATAGATTGGGAGACCGTAATACAACTTGGAGAGAATCAGTGCTCTGGTGATATTAATAATGGAAAAATTTTGAACAAAGGAATTTGATTATGTTTTATTATGATTATGTTTATTCGAGATTAGTTCTTAAAGCTGTACAGTGTTGCCTAAAGTTAAATTTTCTATCAGTTTCTATATTTATATTATTAAATGATAAGTTGTGAGCTGGTCATAGATGCTTGCGGCAAATGTGCACTAATTTGAATTTTTTAATTGACAGCAAGACACCCGACAAGTTTCCCCAATTGTTAATATCTTCTAGGACATCTAGAAGGGCGTTTTCTACCATGTTAACGTCTTTTATTTTGGTATAGATTATTGCGTCGTCAGCATAAATATTTACATGAAGGTTTTTATGTTGTAGTACAATCGAGATCAGTTTATCAAACGCGATTACTGAAAGTGGGGTATGCCATTAAATAACTGGTATGATTTTGATAGAGTATTGTTTACTCGCACTCGAAATGATCGGTGGGCCATGAAGCCCTTTACTGCATTAAAAACTTTAGGTTAAACTCTCCACAGCTTTAATTGGTGTATAACCGTGTGTACCCCTACGCGATCAAATGCTTTTTCAAATTCAGTCGCTAGGATAGTGACATGTTTTCGCGAGGAAAGAGCATCTGACACGAAATGATGTATTTGTAATAACGCGTCCACCGTCCCATGTTTCCGTTTAAAATCCGTTTGGTTGTGTCAGATAAGATTAGTATTGGTTATGAACCACATCAGTTGGCTGGCTAAAATTTTCTCGAATAACTTACTCATACATGGTAAAAGGGATATTGGTCTAAAACTGGTTGGGCTTATGTAGCTTGGGGATGGGAACAACCATCGTTGAGGTCCACGCGTGTGGGTATTGTCCTAGTTTTAGAATTGTTTGTAGAGTCCAACGAGCTTGTGTTTTGTATCGGCCGTCAGGTTTTTTCAAAGCAAAGTGCTGCTTCAAATTCAAGAAAAGTTATATCGGATTCCAGATGTTTTGCAGGAGGTGCAATATGGTCCGGTTGGTAGTTTAGCGCGAGTAGGGTGGCTTTGTTGGAAATATATTCCGAAGAAAAGTTTTGATCCATAGAGTAGTTTGACCACTTCTCTCCTAGTGATTCTGCCATGTCTTTCGAGGATGTTAGTAGCGTAGTATTAACTTTTAAACATTTCAGTGGTGTTTTTGGTATTCCAGTTAATGTTGTTATGTCGCTCCAAATTTTCTTTGGGGATGATGATGGAGATATTCGAGACGTGAAATCGGAGAGAGATGATTTTTTTTGCTAGTTTGGCTTCTCATTTAAAAAGGGCTTTTGCTTTTTTGTACGCCACAAGGTTCTGTAGACTTACGTTGCGTCTAAAGATTATCCAAAGTTTATTTTCGCCAAGTTTGTTGAGTGCACTACTCCACCATGACACAAACCTTTGGTTTATGGTATAACTATATTTGATGCTGCGTGAATCGCTTTGGTTAATTTTGAAACTCCTTGGTGTATGTTGCAATATGTAAAATCTACCATATTGGTTGATAGCTCGATTTGGAATTTTTTCCAGTTAGCACTGTCTGTTTTGTATTTAGGTATATGTGTGGCTTTCTCGGATTTAAATTGTGTAGCTATTGTAGTGATTATCGGAAAATGGTCGCTTCCGTATAAAAAATTGTCGATCGTCCAGTGGCATCTGTGGAGGATTGACGATGAGACTGATGTAAGATCACACAGGTAAGAGAGTTATGTGTTGAGAAGTGTGTAGCTGAGCCGTCATTAAGGAGGATAAGATTAGCTCTATCGATGACCTTTTCGATCCTTTTTCCTCGGGAATTGGAAAGAGTGAACTCCATGAATTGAAGTCCCCACACAGCATTATCGGAGTGTTAAACGTGGATAGTGGGAGTAGTAGGTCATTTTCTGTGAAGTTTTGATTTGATGGTATGTAGGTGTTCATTAACGTAATTTTTGTGTTTAAGTCAAGTTGAAGTGCGTTTCCTAAAATGTTAGATGCCAATGGAATATATTTATGTGGGATGTGGCGTTTGATAAAAAGCCAATTCCTTGCTTGTGTGTTGTTATAGAGTGCGTATTTTTATACCATGCATTCATAGAATGAAATGGTATATTAAAGTCGCCAAAATGTATTTACATACAGTGAGAAGGAAGCTTCTCCGACCCCATAAAGTATATATATTCTTGATCAGTATCAATAGCCGAGTCGATTGAGACATGTCCGTCTGTCCGTCTGTAGGATCATCGAGATCTCGGAGACTATAAGAGCTAAGGCTACCAAACTTGGCATGTAGACCCGTTTGCTCTGCAGGCAGATCGAGTTTATTTTTTTTTTCGCCCCGCCCCCTTCCGCCACCGTTATTTGAAAAACAACATTTTGAGCCTCCATATCTCGGGAACTATAAAAGATAGAGCTATCGGATTTGGACATTAGATGCGTGCAGTATGCACGCAGACCAAGTTTGTTTCAAATTTTTGCCACGCCCCCTTCCGCCCCCAAAATTCGATTTTCACCCGAAATATTTATCGTATCGTAATTTAATTTGGCACACTGATACATGTTACGAATATCTATCATCCCACCAAATATCACAAGAATCGGAATAAAAGTGGCCGAGTTATACATAGAAACGTTTTCCCTCATAGCGGTGCAAGGCAGATGCACGCAAAAAAGAGCGAGATAGCATATGCTGGAAATCACCGATTTGGTCGTGGGGCGCTAAAGTGCTCGTTTCCACATAAGAGTGAGCGAGATAGCATTTGAAAGAAATTTAATATATATCTCTTCACCTGATGCATGGTATATCCAAGTCGGACCGGCGACTTACTTACTTTATTAAAATAGCCATTGTATGGCCTAGGTAATATAATATTGTTTTTATTGTGTGGGATATGAGACTCTTGAATACATATAACATCTGGGTTCTTATCCTTGATTAGTAGAATGAGTTGTTGATAGTTAATGATATATCCATTCATGTTCCACTGTAATGATCATCAAAATAGAGGGGTTAAAAGTTGTTATATGTATACAGAGGGAGAGAGAGAGAGTCTAAAGAATAGCTTTGACTAAGAGTCGAGATCTTCCATAGAGTCATCTGATTCGTTGGTGTTTGGTTCGGTAGAAGTACTTTCACAGTGTTCCAGGAGATTGCAAGTTTGTTGGGGAGTGTGTACAGGTCGAAGGTTACCAGAATAACGCCGGGTTTTTGTGTACCATTGGTCATACGATTGAATTTGTACACTGAAGTAACGTGCTGGGATTTTAGTTCCTGGACTATTTCTTCTTCTGGTACATTGTTCAGGAAGGGGGCATAAACGGTACCTTTGATGCTCTTTAGTGATTCATGTAGTTTGCATTTGATCTCGCATATACCGGGGAGTGCATTTGTTTTTAAGAATTTCTCAGCCTCTTTGCTTTTGACAAGCATTAGGAGATTTCCGTCGCGTAAGGTGGATATCGAGACAATGTCTTTGCTGAGTAGTTGAATATCTCTATGAACAGCGAAGCATGAGTATTCGGATACGGGTTTTTCTGGGTTTCTGGCGGATAAGATGATATATTTTGGGTTTTGTGCTGTGACTTCCTGCAGATCTGGAAATTCGATGGGTAACTTTTGATATTGTCTTTTCTTTTTAGTCTTTGGGCTATCAATTAGCAGGGAAAAGATATTTTCCCTACCTATGGGTGGCCCTGGGGCCATGGTTTTGTTGATTATTTTTTTTCTAAGATTAAAGAAGATTGCGCTCACTATTTGATGAACAGATTGAAAAGGAATAGACGTGGGAGGTAAACGAGTGTTTATTTGATCGCAACGACATTCTCACCGATTATGTCTGTTGTCGCGGAGTGCTAGACGCTGACGGAACCAAAATGATATAGTCATCAAATCTTGTTCAAGTTTATCATGCTCGCTTAGATACATATATACTATTAGGTTTCACGATAATGCCTTAAAAACTGGCGAAGTTATTGACCTAAAATTTCATTTTTGACCGATGGAGATTCTTCATTCTTTGCGTTGCACACTTCTACCAAAATTAATATACCCTTTTTCTAAGGGTATTAAAAACTCAAAAACATCCTTCTTTAAAGTCTATATATGACCATTTCAAGGTTGAATAAACGCGGTTTTGCTTTATAAAAATATACAAATTTGATGTTCATTTCGCCTAACGGAAACGTTGCCCATAATAAGATTTGATGCATTTGCGTCACTTTAAGTACAATAAGTTTTAAGGTAAAACTCCTCCATTTTTATTCCCAATGGAATGGTGAAATGATAGATATTTATAACGTGTATTAGTTTGGTTACATTTTACAGGAGAAAACCGAATTTGCTAAGATTCCGGAGGCGAAAGTAGGCAAAAATAAATCTTTACCAGCATACACACTACACGAGTCTACATTCCAAATTTTGTAGTTCTAGTTTGGTAGCTTTTACAGTTCCCGTGAGCTCGATGTTCATACAAACGAACAGACAGTCATTTTGGCGGCTTTAATATACAATTTCATCCTATGTTGTCAACGTTTTTCACTTACATCTTTATAGTTTTCAATGCACATATACTTATTTCTATTCTATTTGCAGCATTCCGCAATCAGACGTCTAATTTTAGAAGACTTTACGATAAGATCTTCAGATTTTGATTAATTTTAGTAGAACTATAACCTTTTATGTTTATCTCTTAATTACTTAATAGTTCATATGGGAGCTATATGACATTGTCACCCGATACGGTTCCAATCCGAGATATACAAGGCTTGCAAAAATATAGAAGTCTACATGCAAAATCAGGTCTATGAGGAGATGGGGTTGATCAATCAGACGACAGACACGGCTATATGAACTTATAAAGTTATAATTCTGTCAAATTTTTATCAAAATCGGATAATTTATTACAATAAAACAATTGCATGCTGCTTGCATACATACATGCATTTGTGTGCGTGCCGGGTTATGGCGTGTAGGGGTCTCTACAGAAAGATTTTTACATTATTTAGGGATTGAGTCACACTAGAACTTACAAGAGTATACAAACTGCCGCATGGCCGAAGTTAGCTTCTTTGATATTTTTGCACTGTATTATGGTAATATTTCAATTGCAATATATGCTTTATTTCCATAACATTATAATTAGCTTAAAGCTAGCTTATTTATTTTTACAGAGTTTAGACTTATTTCATGTCTGTGCAGCTGAGATTTTATATGTACATAGAATTTAATTTGAATTTGTTGTTTAAAATTTAGGTAGTAAATGCATGAAAAAACCTTAAATTGCGACTTAAATACTATTTTAAAAGTACAAGACAATGCACTTTTGGCATTACTATTTAAAAATAGTAAGACCAGAGCCCTATTAAATCATATCTTGAGATAAATATGATTTTTTAATTATAAAATTGGCTTTTGAGCGAGTAATGAGCTCATCAATCGTTTTAACATTTGCTATTTTATGCAGAGATATGGTTCTCTGATTTCGTAGTAGATTGAGCATAATTTTTAAAGTTTTATTTTGGGCAACTTGAAGTTTTCTCAAATGGGTTAATGATGAGGTGTACCATATTTCAGCACCGTACATTATCTTTGGAAGTATTATTATACCCTTGCAGAGGGTATTATAAAATTGGTCAGATGTTTGTAACGCAGAGAAGGGATCGTTTCCGACCCCATAAAGTATATATATTCTTGATCAGCAAGAGAAGACGAGTTGATATAGCCATGTCCGTCTGTCCGTCTGTCTGTCTGGTGATGCGCGATCTAGTCCCACAGTTTTAGAGCTATCGCATTCAAAGTTCGTATATAAGCTTTTCTATACAGCCACATGCACATCTGCGATTTTGAATAAGATCGGACAACTATATCATATAGCTGCCATACAAATACAAACGTTAAATGCGAATAACTTCTCTATTTTTTTAACAATCTTATCCAAACTGATTATGTACATAAATAAAAAGGGATTACATCATATGCGTGAATTTCAAAACAATCGGATAAACATAACGCCTGATTTCGATGTGAAGCACATATATGTGTCAAAATTGCGATTGTGTGTGTGTGAATATGAATATCAATCGCTACATTGTCTTTGTATTTGGCGATTGGCTGCCCCCGGCCAATGTATTTAAAATATTTCTTTATTGGATTAAGAAACAAAAAATTGTTTAGGAAATAAAATGTAATGGTCAAGAGCTGCAAGGGTATACAAACTTTGGCTTAGCCAAAGTTAGCTTCTTTGATATTTGATTTGTAAATTGCTAACTTATTTTTAGTTGAGAGTTTAGAATGACGGTTGATGAATGGATAGAGAATACAAACAGTTTTATTAATTTTGTCTATGGGGTTACTTATATGGCCACTAAATAACAGTTTTTTGTCTAAGCTTATTCCTAAATATTTAACTGATTCCTCCCACAAAATTTTAGTTCCGTTCAGTTCAAGATCTGAGGTAGGTAGAAAACATGGCTTTCGTTTTTTGGTAAGAAATAAAGCTTTGTTTTGGTTGGCATTGAGTTTAATTTTCCAACTATAAAAGTATTCATATATAGAGTCAAGAGAGATTTATAAACTATTGTGAATATCCGAGTATTGTGTATCAGAAGAAAAAATAAAGTGTCATCAGCAAAGATTAAAGCTTTGCATCTTAAAGTCCTGGGAAAGTCAAAGGTGTAAATGTTGTACAGAATAGGACCGAGGACAGAACCCTGAGGGACTCCGGCGCAGATGGATTTTTTCGCAGACATAGTTTCGTTGATATATGTATATACTCAGAAATGTCTATCAGTCAGGAAACTTCTAATTATATGGATCAGATAAGCTGGAGTGTTACAGGCTCTCAATTTGTAGATTAGGCCATCATGCCATACAGTGTCAAAGGCAGCTTCAACATCCAAGGTTAACAAGCCAACGGATTGCTTTTCAGCGAACTTGGCTTTAACAAAGTTTGTCAATTTGTCCAGAGGAAAGATGCAGCTATAGAGCTCTCTGAAACCATATTGTATTGGTGGTAAGATATTGTTTACTTCCAGGTGGGTGTTGAGTCTGACCTTGATCAGGTGTTCGAATATTTTCGATAAACCGCACAGAAGGCTAATCGGACGATAACTCAAGGGAGAACTAGGAGTCTTGCCTGGTTTTCCAATTGGAATGATCTTGTCAGTTTTCTATACATGAGGAAAATAGCCGATTTTTAAACAATTATTATAAAGCAGTGTAATAAATTCGACTGCACTTGCCGGTAAGCTTTTAAGACAAATATTAGGAATTTTGTCTAACCCAGGTAGTTTTTTGTTTTTGAGTGACTTTATTATGGTTTTTACTTCTTTAGTTGAAATTGCGGGGTCAAATGTGAGGTTGGCCTCATAGCAAGTTCAATGAGTGAGTTTTGCACTAATTCTGTGGTAACACAATTAGAGAAGGTTTCAGTAATGTGGTGCTTGGACTCAAATATATTACAAAGACAGTTTGCTTTTTCTAAGATGGTGGTGAAGATCTTATCTTCATGATTGAAGCAGGGAATATATGGCTTTTTATACCCTTGCAAAAAGGGTATATTAATTTTGGTCAGAAGTGTGCAACGCATAGAAGGAGTCATCTCCGACCATATAAAGTATATATATTCTTGATCAGCATGACAAGACGAGTTCAAATCCGTTTGTCCGTCTGTCTGTCTGTCTGGATCAACAGCTTCTCCTCCTAAACCGCTATAGCTACAGAGCTGCAATTTTGCACGAAGTCTTGTATATACTGCAGGCATTGTATATCTCGGATTCATCCGGATCGGACGACTATATCATATAGCTCCCATAGGAACCATCGGTCGAAAAATGAGTCTTAGATCAATAACTTCTTTCTTTTTCACCTGATTATCATAAAACTTAACATTTGGCAGTTTATTATACATCCAAACATCCGTGCCAAATTTGATCAATCGGACTACTATATCATATAGCTCCCATATGAACGATCGGACCAAAAATAGTTTTTCTTCTAGAAACTTTTTTGTTTCTTATGCGATCATCGTCAAACTTGGTAAATAGCATTTCCACATTGAAAATTCTAATTCTGGTAAATTTTATCATGACGGATGACTATATCATATAGCTGTCATACAAACATATGAAAAAATTGCATGCTGCATGTCTACATACATGCATATGTATGCGTGCCGTGCTATGGCGTGTAAAAACGGATTTTTACACCTGTGTCTTTACATTTAGAAAACTCTTTTTAGGGATCTAGTAACACAAGAGCTTGCAAGGGTATACAAACTTCGGCATGGCCGAAGTTATCCCGGCCTTCTCGTTATTATACCCTTGCAGAGGGTATTATAAAATTGGTCAGATGTTTGTAACGCAGAGAAGGGATCGTTTCCGACCCCATAAAGTATATATATTCTTGATCAGCAAGAGAAGACGAGTTGATATAGCCATGTCCGTCTGTCCGTCTGTCCTTCTGTCCGTCTGTCCGTCTGTCTGTCTGGTGCTTCGCGATCTAGTCCCACAGTTTTAGAGCTATGGCATTCAAAGTTCGTATATAAGCTTTTCTATACAGCCACATGCACATCTGCGATTTTGAATAAGATCGGACAACTATATCATATAGCTGCCATACAAATACAATCGTTAAATGCGAATAACTTCTCTATTTTTTGAACAATCTTATCCAAACTGATTACGTACATACATAAAAACGGATTACGTCATATGCGTGAATTTCAAAACAATCGGATAAACATAACGCCTGATTTCGACGATATAAAATTTGCCTATATAGCGTGCACTGCTTATGGCAGCAGCAGTATGCAGCAGTACTGCTGCCATAAGCAGTGCACGCATAAGCAGTGAAGCACATATATGTGTCAAAATTGCGATTGTGTGTGTGTGAATATGAATATCAATCGCTACATTGTCTACTATTTGGCGATTGGCTGCCCCCGGCCAATGTATTTAAAATATTTCTTTATTGGATTAAGAAACAAAAAATTTTTTAGTAAATAAAATGTAATGGTCAAGAGCTGCAAGGGTATACAAACTTTGGCATAGCCGAAGTTAGCTTCTTTGATATTCTTAACTTAAACTTCGTTGAAACTTGACAGTTCACTCAGTTAGCTTCCAACATTTTGTTAATGTTTAAGGGAATATGCATATACATCTAGAAGGTTGGAAGTATATTTCCTGAAAATTTGAAGCAAATCAGATAATTATTTTGTTCAAGATATATGCCAATTTGTGAAACGCGTTTTAAAGCCACTAGAAAATACTGCGTTTTCTCGTCCAACTCGGTATCCAGAGTAGAGTATTTAGTTTAATTATCTTCTGTTTTTATTTTCGATGATTTTTGGCGAAACGCCATTGGGGCAGCCTGTTTTTTAGGGAGTCCACAGATTTAAAAATATCCTTTAATTTCTTCATTAATAGTTGCTAAATAAAATCCCAATAATAAATTTTAAATAGTTCTCCTTAAAAAAAATTCTCACCTTTTTCCGGCTGCTAGGTATATACATACACATATCCTAAATATGTATTTAAATCTAATATAATTGGATTATCTGCCTTTTTTAGGCAAAATCCATTATTCCTTAGGACGCAAAGAATGATAAAATTTGATATATCATTCGTAAATTTCATGCTGATATTACCATAATACCATTGTAGGGGGTGACCTAAACTGCATAAACAGACATTGGAACTGCTTTCGAGCAAACTCTTTTGGCAATACCCTTTACGACCTTTCAACTCTGGGCAAATTCACTCTACTACACCCCAATGATCCAACTTACATACCTCCAAGCTACAAAGGAAAGCCACCAATCCTTGATCTTTTTCTGAAAAATCAACCCAGAAAGCTTTCTCATCCCAAAGTACACAATGAACTCTCTTCTGATCATTTGCCAATTATCTGCAAATTAGCTTTTGATACAAATACCTGTTTTGTTGATATTCAATATTCTAGGTCAAACTGGGAAACGTTTAAACGTACACTTGCGGAAACAATCAAACCCGACTTAAATGCTTTCAAAATCTCCGTTCCAAATAAAGCATTAATTGATAGTATGACCAAGACCTTAACACAACCAGAAGGCCGGGCTAACTTCGACCATGCCGAAGTTTGTATACCCTTGCAAGTTCTTGCGTTACCCAATCCCTAAATGGAAAGGGTTTTTGTGTAAAAACCCTTATCTACATGCTATAGCACGGCGCGCACACATATGCATGTATATATATGTGTATGCTGCAGCATGCAATTTTTCCATCTGTTTGTATGACAGCTATATCAAATAGAAATCCGATTTTGATCAAATTTGGCAGGATTATAATTTATTATGTGCAAATGTTATTTACTGAGTTTGGCGATAATCGCAATAGAAACAAAAAAGTTTTTAGAAGCAAAACTATATTTGGTCCGATTGTTCCTATGGGAGCTATATGATATAGTAGTCCGATCTTGATCAAATTGGCACGGACGTATAGATGTATAGTAAACTGCCAAATGTTAAGTTTTATAACAATCAGATGAAAAACAACGAAGTTATTGATCTAAAACTCATTTTCCGACCGATGGTTCCTATGGGAGCTATATGATATAGTCGTCCAATCCGGATGAATCCGAGATATACAATGCCTGCAGTATATACAAGACTTCGTGCGAAATTGCAGCTTTGTAGCTTTAGCGGTTTCGGAGGAGAAGCTGTTGATCCAGACAGACGGACAGACAGACAGACAGACGGACAAACGGATTTGAACTCGTCTTGTCTTGCTGATCAAGAATATATATACTTTATATGGTCGGAGATGCCTCCTTCTATGCGTTGCACACTTCTGACCAAAATTAATATACCCTTTTTGCAAGGGTATAAAAATAACACGGGCAATAGAGCACTGCACCCCAAGAAGTGCAAGTTACAAACCCGAAAACTTCCAGCTAGAATAACAGATGTCATTGTAGCCAGAAATGCTGTTCAGGGACAATGGATCAGAGCCAGACTGCCAATTTACAAAGCTAGATTAAACCACTTAAATAGAGTGATAAAGCAGGAATTATTAAATCGTAATAATATCATTTGGAGCGAAAATTTGTCTAAACTGGGCTATAATTCAAAGCCTTTTTGGAAGCTCACAAAAATAATAAAAAATAAAGTAAGTAAGTCGCCGGGCCGACTTGGATATACCATGCATTAGGTGAAGAGATATATATTAAATTTCTTTCAAATGCTATCACTCTTATGTGGAAACGAGCACTTTAGCGCCCCCGACCAAATCGGTGATTTCCAGCATATGCTATCTCGCTCTTTTTCGCGTGCATTTGCCTTGCACCGCTATGGGTGAAAAACGTTTCTATGTATAACTCGGCCATTTTTATTCCGATTCTTGTGATATTTGGTGGAATGATAGATATACATGACATGTATTAGTGTGCCAAATTAAATTACGATACGATAAATATTTCGGCTGAAAATCGAATTTTTCGAATTTCGGGGGCGGAAGGGGGCGTGGCCAAAATTTAAAACAAACTTGGTCTGCGTGCACACTGCACGCATCTAATGTCCAAATCCGAAAGCTCTATCTTTTATAGTTCCCGAGATATGGAGGCTCAAAATATTGTTTTTCAAATAGCGGGGGCGGAAGGGGGCGGGGCGAAAAAAAAAAATAAACTCGATCTGCCTGCAGAGCAAACGGGTCTACATGCCAAGTTTGGTAGCTCTAGCTCTTATAGTCTCCGAGATCTCGATGATTCTTCAGACGGACAGACGGACAGACAGACGGACATGTCTCAATCGACTCGGCTATTGATACTGATCAGGAATATATATACTTTATAGGGTCGGAGAAGCTTCCTTCTCCCTGTTACATACATTTTGGCGACTTTAATATACCATTTCATTCTATGAATGCATGGTATAAATATCAAAGAAGCTAACTTCGGCTATGCCAAAGTTTGTATACCCTTGCAGCTCTTGACCATTACATTTTATTTTCTAAAAAATTTTTTGTTTCTTAATCCAATAAAGAAATGTTTTAAATACATTGGCCGGGGGCAGCCAATCGCCAAATAGTAGACAATGTAGCGATTGATATTCATATTCACACACACACAATCGCAATTTTGACACATATATGTGCTTCACTGCTTATCATGCACTGCTTATGGCAGCAGTACTGCTGCATACTGCTGCTGCCATAAGCAGTGCACGCTATATAGGCAAATTTTATATCGTCGAAATCAGGCGTTATGTTTATCCGATTATCCGCATATGACGTAATCCGTTTTTATTTATGTACGTAATCAGTTTGGATAAGATTGTTCAAAAAATAGAGAAGTTATTCGCATTTAACGATTGTATTTGTATGGCAGCTATATGATATAGTTGTCCGATCTTATTCAAAATCGCAGATGTGCATGTGGCTGTATAGAAAGCTCTAAAACTGTGGGACTAGATCGCGAAGCACCAGACAGACAGACGGACAGACGGACAGAAGGACAGACGGACAGACGGACATGGCTATATCAACTCGTCTTCTCTTGCTGATCAAGAATATATATACTTTATGGGGTCGGAAACGATCCCTTCTCTGCGTTACAAACATCTGACCAATTTTATAATACCCTCTGCAAGGGTATAAAAAAGAGAGAAATTGTTGAATTTTATTCAAATAATAATATTCGATCAAGTCGAAAACAAAATGGATTATTATTTTTAATATAACATCACTGGGCGGTTTTCTTGTCCTCCTCCTTTCCAACTTCTGGGTACTCCAATTTAACACCTGGTTCGCAGGTAAAGATGGGGCAGCAATATGGGAATGGAGCGGTTTTGTTCGTCTTGGTAGTGTCCAATTTGCACTTGTCATTGGCCAGAGGCAACGGTCCGCAGTCCTCAACGAGCTCAAGAAGCCTAATAATAATGAAGTAACATTTCAGAATGGTATGTAAGCACCAAATGTATATCTTACTTTGTTGAATTTTCATCGTTTTGTACACATGTTGAACGACCACAGAACGGAGTTAAGTCCCATGATTTGCCCACTTCCACTGTGGCACAACGAGTAGATGCAAAGCACATGCCCGGAAAATCTGAAATGGTTTAGATGGTTAAAATTAGGTCAACAACTTTTGTTTACAAATGTGTTTCCAATCCCTTGATCCAATAGAAACAAAGCATTGACAAATAGTAGTTCATTCTGAGAGTAGAAGAGCATAGTAGAATCTAGTCATACTGCTCTGAAATATGCTTTTAATGTTACAATTATGTATTTTTTATAGTATTGGTGGCTTAAGTCATATTGCATAACATTCACGATCTCGTAACTGTTGTTGAAACTGGTTTTTCAAAAATTTCACATTTAAGGACTCGCGCTGCGACCAATCCAATCGTAAAGCAAACATTAAAAAACGTTTAGGTTGGCCGCCGTTAAGGGGCTTGCGCAAACACTTCTTAGATATTAAGTATAACGATATTACAATTAAACAATATTTCTATTCCTTTTTTTTCTAAGTATCCACATCAGAGTTGAAATGTTTCAATTAGTATCTAATATGTCCAGGTAAATTTGTACTCTCGGTCTTTATTTACCAATTTAATGCAAAATCTTGCAAAACGAACTTTGGCACCCGCCCGTGCAAGTGACCTTGTTTTAAACAAACAGTCAAGTCTGCATGCATACATATGTATGTATATATAAGTACATATGTATATACTGTACATACATATGTACGTCCATTGGAACTCAGGTTGGCTTTCGAAACGCGCTCAAGCGTCAACTTACTCACGCTGCATTCATTGGATTACCTTTCGTTTTCGTCATCCGAATTAGCCAACGCTTATATCGGCGGTCAGCTACTGCGCAGGTGCGACTCTTGAAAGTGTGCTTTTCTTCCACAATTCATTGCCAATCGATCATGGCAAGGTAATTAAAAATATTCCACTTACCTCGGAGTACGTCAGCTGGAATAAGGCGTTTATATATTCTGATTTCACCATCGTTTTGAGCTTCGTCGGTTGACAGATCGGCAGGTTTCTGATCTGCCCCCGCGACATGATATGGGGCAAAAAACACTACAGCAAACACCGAAATAAGTGCAATCAGAGCATTCATTTTGAAACGTTTTTTTCTAAATATATATGTATGTATATATATCGACAAGGTTCTACCACGGTTTTTTTTTTTGCTTTCTCTGCAGATGCTTTTAATATTACCGACCAGAAATAATAGAGATAGCGTTAGAAAACAGAATACCAATTCCGAACGTTGTCCGCTCGCTTAAATCGAAAGTAAGAAAACGAATAGAGATCACCGGGCTTGTGTCACATCTATTTATAGTGAGATCGAGTTTCGTGGAGTTTCGAGAGTTGGAGCTTGAGCTTACGGGTAACAAAGCACAGCTTTGTGCTTTTGCCCCTTTCGCGATGATGTTCCTACATATTTAGTCATAAATGTGAAAAATATATAAGTATGTATCTATCCAGTGGCGGATCTAGGGGGAGGAAACTGTCAGTAAACGGTTGTTTGTGTTTATATATACATTCGGAATAAAGTCAGTTCTTTTCATTTATTATAACAAATACTTTATAGTTTTCAGTTCAAACTGTCCCTCTGGATTCGCTCCTGATCTATCTGTGTTATGAAGATAGTGATAACTTTGTGTTGCTACCGCGGTTTTCCGTTTAATGAGTTGAAACATTTGTAGAGGCTGTCCTTAAAAAATACATGAATACAGCGTACACATTCAATTTTAACCAATATTCAGAGGCATACTCGAACGACGAATCATTATATAGTGGTACCGAATTTGACTCATCTTTGCCATCAGCCTTAGTCATAAATGACTCCATCAAAATTGTATATTTCGCTAAGATTTTGTTGATTATACCATGCATCCATAGTATTAAATTAAGCCGGCAAAATGTATGTAACAGGCAGAAGGAAGCATTTCCGACCCAAGTCGATTGAGAGCTACCAAATTTAAATTGCCGACTCGTATAGTATATACGCCGGATTTCGAAAAATTGTAATTTTCTTGCTTTTTATCGTATCGTAATTTAATTTGGCACACCACTATTATCTATCGTTAAACCAAATTTTATAAGAATAGGAAAATAACCGAGCTATACGTAGAAACATATTTAAAGTGGTGCAAGGGCTTATTTTGCCGCTGGGGAGCTAAAGTGCTCGTATGCACATAAGAGTAAGCGAGATAGCATGTGTTGGAAATCGCAGTAGGTGTAAGAAATTTAATATGTATATGAATTTTCACTTGATGCATGGTATAACCAAGTCGCAGACTTACTTTATTTTGTAATGATGTTATTTTATGGTAGCATAAACCAAAAGACTTATGATACAGACATAAATTTAAAACTTCGAAAACGTTGACAGAATCTAATTTGAACTAAATTTTGTTGCCTATTCGTCAATAACGGAAAGGAAAATCGTTCATCAACAAATTCTGGTACTGCGAGGTATAAAGCAGTGGTCGAATACAGTGACAATTTATTTTTGTGTTTGTGTGTGTAGCAACAGACACAAAGTACGAAACACTGAAAGAAGCGATTGTGTAGCAGAAAAATAATTTATTTTGATTGTAGAAAATTTCCAAAAACAAAAAAAAAAAATGTGAAAAAAATCCTATTATAAAGCCACAAATGTTCTCATCTCATTCTGCCATGCCGAAGTTTGTAAACCCGTACAAGTTTTTGAGCTATTCAATATTTACATAATGATAGCAAAACGAAAAAGACCTTTGTGTAAAATCCTGTATTTATACGCCATAACAATTCTGACTAAAATTGATACTCCTTTTTGCAAGGGTATATACATATATGTATATACAAAAATAGAATATAACATTAAATCGAATGTACATACATTCCAAATTTGATAGCTCTAGCTTTTATAGTTCCTCAGGTCTTAATCGACTCGGCTTCTCATCAAGAATATATGAATTATATGGAAGAACTTAACCATAGCAATTAGTAGCTTTGGCAAAATTTTTATTTATACTAATGAAACTGTTTCATTCACGTAAACTTTTTTATACGAATAAGTACTTAGAGTGCTAACGTTCTGCGCCAGTTTACCAAATTAAATAACCCATAACTATCCTAAAGAATAATTTGTATTCTAAGAAGTTTAAATTCATATCTTATTACAAACAAAAATAAAAAATAATACAAAAAAATAACTTTTTTAAATAACAAACATAATATATAAAATGATTATTTCTATTGCACTATAGTATCAACGGTTTTTAGCATTTGTTTAAGATCTTTGCAGATGGTTTTAGAAATAATAAATAAGCTGTATTAATCGCTAGCCCAACCCCATCTGATTAAATATATATATACTTAGTACTATTAATGAACGGCCATGTCCGCAAGTCTGTTTAAATGTCCCCAAATAGTGCGCAATATAAAATTCATTTGGGTTGTTTATTCATTATTACTAGGCATAATTGACCGCATTCTAGGAAAATACAATACATAATGAACGAACTACTTTTATTTAGTAAAGACTCTGCTATGACCTAAAAAGTGGCCCTGTTCATTCTGAAATATAGAGTCTCAATCCATCAAATGATCGAATTGTTTTGAACCTGAGACCCTGAGACTTATATATAGTCATCGCAAAAGCAGGAATGACTTTAAGTTGGATTCTCTGAAATACGAAAGGTAAAATGGTATGTCACATGAATGCCGGGAATTGAAATTGAGAATTTCGTTTGAAATACGTTTGACGCGCATTCGAGATTCATTTACTAAACCTTTCAATTTTGAATAAGTATCATAATGGAATTTTCTTTTAAAATCAATATTTGCTCATATCATCTTTAAAATCGTTCTATAAAGCTAGCACAATGATGCTAACTCGGTTTTTTTGATCAAGGCACTGAGCACATATATGGTAGTGGCATGTTTAACAATAAGAACTGCAGAAAGTGAAAAAAGAGCGAGTAAAACACACACTTGTTCTGTCTCCACTTTGCGTAAGAAACGAATACATACATCGAAAGCTAACCAACACATACAAAGCTAGGGAATATAAAAAAAAACAATAGGCAATTCTATGTGATTGTTGTAGCTAACTTTAATCGCTTCTCCTGGCCTTACTAATTAAGATATCTTGAACAAAATAGGTACAGTGGATCTAGAGTCCAATACTTCCTAATATTAATTATAGCTCTTAAAGTAAAAAATTGTAGGCTCTAGGGTTGTCACAAGAAAAGTGTTCGCCGTTTAATTATATAAGTCGATTTACATTGCAACATTATAATTGGAATAACATAATTATAAAAACTTTTTCAAATTTCATTTGGTATAAACACAAATTTCTCATTATAAATAATTGGTTATAAATGGATTTTGTGTTATATTTTTCGCTTTTTGAATATAGTAAATAACCTTCCAGTATATTGAACTTTCATTTATAAAACGATGAAGGGTTGACTAAAGTAACTAATGTAATGTTCGATTTTCGATTATTCACTTTTGGTCAAATGGGTGTATATATATGTTCCAAATAATAACATGGTCACAAGGACCATCGGTTTAAACAGCTGATTCCATTCCTGCACAATACATTCTGTAAAGAAACGATTGGAAAATTAGTTAGTCATGAAAGAAAAAAAACATTATATCCATATTTTCATATTTTATCAGCAGTTAAATTTTGCGTTGGATATGGAACATTTTTCTTCACTGTAAATCAAAGCGAGCTGGGTAAATTTGTCATCACAGATTAGTTTAACTAAAATGGTGCTGTTGTGATCCTGACTCTTACCTGCTGTGTAGAAGATCAAAAAAGTCGATTAAGCGACCACTTGTTAATTCCCTTTAATGTAGACTAATTCTGTCAGTTTTCTGTAAAGAAACGATTTGAAAATGCGTTAATCATGGAAGAAAAGAACATAACCATATTTTCATATTGTATCAGCAGTTAAATTTTGCGTTGGATATGGAACATTTTTCTTCACTGTAAATCAAAGCGAGCTGGGTAAATTTGTCATCACAGATTAGTTTAACTAAAATGGAGCTGCTGTGATCCTGACTCTTACCTGATGTGTAGAAGATCAAAAAAGTCGATTAAGCTATCACTTGTTAATTCTCTTTAATGTAGACTAATTCTGTTAGCTTTCTGTAAAGAAACGATTTGAAAATGCGTTAATCATGGAAGAAAAGAACATAATAACCATATTTTCATATTTCATTAGCAGTTAAATTTTGCGTTGGATATGGAACATTTTTCTTCACTGTAAATCAAAGCGAGCTGGGTAAATTTGTCATCACAATTGTACAAAAATTGGGATATTCTTGTCCTAGGAGTTTTACCTGCTATATATATAGATTAACAACGCCAAAAGATGAATCGGATACAGCAATTTGTTTTAGGCAGATCTAGAAGATGAAACGAACAACTATTTAATTGCAAAATATATAATCTTTAAGTAATAATTAAAACATATGTAAATTCAGTAATAATATTTTCATTTATCAAAAAAACAAATTAATTTAAATGATGGGGAATCCGTAGAAAAATCATCACAACAACAAACTTAATTTAGGTTTTACAACAAAACTTATCTCACCATTTATAGATTGAGTAAACAATTCAAGTTTATTTTGTTCTCCAACTGCATTTCGATTCAGACGTCAATGCTAAAAAAATAAAGGTAAATAATGTTTATTTTCAGTGATATGAAAGGCAAGCATTAAATAAATTGTTTTAGCTCAGGTACAATGGTGAAAGTATTCATCACTGATTTTCAAGAGTAGCAAATAAAAACTCATCACATTTGCATTAGAATATTAAGAACAAAAGATTTTATATATATGTACCTCTTGTATCAGAATAAGTGCACAAAGATTCCGCCATTCAGCTCACCTGCAAAAAAAAGTAATTTTGTTTATTAACATTTGCCAAAAATCTATTGATCAATATATATTCAAATATAAACGTACATATATATTTAGTTAATTTAATATTAAGCTTCATAAATCAATCATCTGTAGTTTTTTTAAGTAGAGCTTCAATAATCAATAAAACTGAATGGTGAGGGAAGACGCGGAAGGAAGCACAACTAACCTTAATGAGATAGTAAACCTTTTTTGTCGAATCCTATTATATTTCTGTAAACAAAAGATTTGTATGCGTTAGTTGTGGAAGAAAAGAACAAAATAACCACGTTTTCTATATTGTATCAGCAGTTAAATTTTGCGTTGGATATGGAAAATTTTTCTTCACTATAAATCAAAGCGAGCTGGGTAAATTTGTCATCACAGATTAGTTTAACTAAAATGGTGCTGTTGTGATCCTGACTCTTACCTGCTGTGTAGAAGATCAAAAAAGTCGATTAAGCGACCACTTGTTAATTCCCTTTAATGTAGACTAATTCTGTCAGTTTTCTGTAAAGAAACGATTTGAAAATGCGTTAATCATGGAAGAAAAGAACATAATAACCATATTTTCATATTGTATCAGCAGTTAAATTTTGCGTTGGATATGGAACATTTTTCTTCACTGTAAATCAAAGCGAGCTGGGTAAATTTGTCATCACAATTGTACAAAAATTGGGATATTCTTGTCCTAGGAGTTTTACCTGCTATATATATAGATTAACAACGCCAAAAGATGAATCGGATACAGCAATTTGTTTTAGGCAGATCTAGAAGATGAAACGAACAACTATTTAATTGCAAAATATATAATCTTTAAGTAATAATTAAAACATATGTAAATTCAGTAATAATATTTTCATTTATCAAAAAAACAAATTAATTTAAATGATGGGGAATCCGTAGAAAAATCATCACAACAACAAACTTAATTTAGGTTTTACAACAAAACTTATCTCACCATTTATAGATTGAGTAAACAATTCAAGTTTATTTTGTTCTCCAACTGCATTTCGATTCAGACGTCAATGCTAAAAAAATAAAGGTAAATAATGTTTATTTTCAGTGATATGAAAGGCAAGCATTAAATAAATTGTTTTAGCTCAGGTACAATGGTGAAAGTATTCATCACTGATTTTCAAGAGTAGCAAATAAAAACTCATCACATTTGCATTAGAATATTAAGAACAAAAGATTTTATATATATGTACCTCTTGTATCAGAATAAGTGCACAAAGATTCCGCCATTCAGCTCACCTGCAAAAAAAAGTAATTTTGTTTATTAACATTTGCCAAAAATCTATTGATCAATATATATTCAAATATAAACGTACATATATATTTAGTTAATTTAATATTAAGCTTCATAAATCAATCATCTGTAGTTTTTTTAAGTAGAGCTTCAATAATCAATAAAACTGAATGGTGAGGGAAGACGCGGAAGGAAGCACAACTAACCTTAATGAGATAGTAAACCTTTTTTGTCGAATCCTATTATATTTCTGTAAACAAAAGATTTGTATGCGTTAGTTGTGGAAGAAAAGAACAAAATAACCACGTTTTCTATATTGTATCAGCAGTTAAATTTTGCGTTGGATATGGAAAATTTTTCTTCACTATAAATCAAAGCGAGCTGGGTAAATTTGTCATCACAGATTAGTTTAACTAAAATGGTGCTGTTGTGATCCTGACTCTTACCTGCTGTGTAGAAGATCAAAAAAGTCGATTAAGCGACCACTTGTTAATTCCCTTTAATGTAGACTAATTCTGTCAGTTTTCTGTAAAGAAACGATTTGAAAATGCGTTAATCATGGAAGAAAAGAACATAATAACCATATTTTCATATTGTATCAGCAGTTAAATTTTGCGTTGGATATGGAACATTTTTCTTCACTATAAATCAAAGCGAGCTGGGTAAATTTGTCATCACAATTGTACAAAAATTGGGATATTCTTGCCCTAGGAGTTTTACCTGCTATATATATAGATTAACAACGCCAAAAGATGAATCGGATGCAGCAATTTGTTTTAGGCAGATCTAGAAGATGAAACGAACAACTATTTAATTGCAAAATATATAATCTTTAAGTAATAATTAAAACATATGTAAATTCAGTAATAATATTTTCATTTATCAAAAAAACAAATTAATTTAAATGATGGGGAATCCGTAGAAAAATCATCACAACAACAAACTTAATTTAGGTTTTACAACAAAACTTATCTCACCATTTATAGATTGAGTAAACAATTCAAGTTTATTTTGTTCTCCAACTGCATTTCGATTCAGACGTCAATGCTAAAAAAATAAAGGTAAATAATGTTTATTTTCAGTGATATGAAAGGCAAGCATTAAATAAATTGTTTTAGCTCAGGTACAATGGTGAAAGTATTCATCACTGATTTTCAAGAGTAGCAAATAAAAACTCATCACATTTGCATTAGAATATTAAGAACAAAAGATTTTATATATATGTACCTCTTGTATCAGAATAAGTGCACAAAGATTCCGCCATTCAGCTCACCTGCAAAAAAAAGTAATTTTGTTTATTAACATTTGCCAAAAATCTATTGATCAATATATATTCAAATATAAACGTACATATATATTTAGTTAATTTAATATTAAGCTTCATAAATCAATCATCTGTAGTTTTTTTAAGAAGAGCTTCAATAATCAATAAAACTTAATGGTGAGGGAAGACGCGGAAGGAAGCACAACTAACCTTCATTTGAGATAGTAAACCTTTTTTGTCGAATCCTATTATATTTCTGTAAACAAAAGATTTGTATGCGTTAGTCGTGGAAGAAAAGAACAAAATAACCACGTTTTCTATATTGTATCAGCAGTTAAATTTTGCGTTGGATATGGAAAATTTTTCTTCACTATAAATCAAAGCGAGCTGGGTAAATTTGTCATCACAGATTAGTTTAACTAAAATGGTGCTGTTGTGATCCTGACGACTCTTACCTGCTGTGTAGAAGATCAAAAAAGTCGATTAAGCGTCCACTTGTTAATTCCCTTTAATGTAGACTAATTCTGTCAGTTTTCTATAAAGAAACGATTTGAAAATGCGTTAATCATGGAAGAAAAGAACATAACCATATTTTCATATTGTATCAGCAGTTAAATTTTGCGTTGGATATGGAACATTTTTCTTCACTATAAATCAAAGCGAGCTGGGTAAATTTGTCATCACAGATTAGTTTAAGTAAAATGGTGCTGTTGTGATCCTGACTCTTACCTGCTGTGTAGAAGATCAAAAAAGTCAATTAAGCGACCACATGTTTATTCCCTTTAATGTAGACTAATTCTGTCAGATTTCTGTAAAGAAACGATTTGAAAATGCGTTAATCATGGAAGAAAAGAACATAATAACCATATTTTCATATTGTATCAGCAGTTAAATTTTGCGTTGGATATGGAACATTTTTCTTCACTGTAAATCAAAGCGAGCTGGGTAAATTTGTCATCACAATTGTACAAAAATAGGGATATTCTTGTCCTAGGAGTTTTACCTGCTATATATACATATCAACAACGCCAAAAGATGAATCGGATGCAGCAATTTGTTTTAGGCAGATCTAGAAGATGAAACGAACAACTATTTAATTGCAAAATATATAATCTTTAAGTAATAATTAAAACATATGTAAGTTCAGTAATAATATTTTCATTTATCAAAAAAACAAATTAATTTAAATGATGGGGAATCCGTAGAAAAATCATCACAACAACAAACTTAATTTAGGTTTTACAACAAAACTTATCTCACCATTTATAGATTGAGTAAACAATTTTAGTTTATTTTGGTCTCCAACTGCATTTCGATTTAGACGTCAATGCTAAAAAAAATAAAGGTAAATAATGTTTATTTTCAGTGATATGAAAGGCAAGCATTAAATAAATTGTTTTAGCTCAGGTACAATGGTGAAAGTATTCATCACTGATTTTCAAGAGTAGCAAATAAAAACTCATCACATTTGCATTAGAATATTAAGAACAAAAGATATTATATATATGTACCTCTTGTATCAGAATAAGTGCACAAAGATTCCGCCATTCAGCTCACCTGCAAAAAAAAATTAATTTTGTTTAGTAAAATTTGCCAAAAGTCTATTGATCAATATATATTCAAATATAAACGTAGATATTTATTTAGTTAATTTAATTATTAAGCTTCCTAAATCAATCATCTGTAGTTTTTTTGATGTAGAACTTCAATAATCAATAAAACTTAATGGTGAGGGAAGACGCGGAAGGAAGCACAACTAACCTTAATGAGATAGTAAATCTTTTTTGTCGAATCCTATTATATTTCTGTAAACAAAAGAGTTGAATGCGTT
Organism: Drosophila sp. 14030-0761.01; assembly: GCA_018150735.1. Lineage (NCBI taxonomy): Eukaryota > Metazoa > Arthropoda > Insecta > Diptera > Drosophilidae > Drosophila > Drosophila sp. 14030-0761.01. Next base: position 845,402 of record JAECWO010000106.1, on the reverse strand, counting down.
AGTCGTGGAAGAAAAGAACAAAATAACCATTTTTTCTATATTGTATCACAGTGTTGTAATTCACAATTGGTTAAGGCGATTTAAAAGCTGTTTTTAACATATTTATAATTTTACTCAATTTCAATCATAAACTACATCTATCTACTTGAAGAAAAAAAATAGTAGTGGACCTACTTCGCGGAATGTGAATCTTTAATATGGAACATTTTTCTTCACTATAAATCAAAGCGAGCTGGGTAAATTTTGAATGGTATTTTTTATTTTGGACAAATTAACTTTTTGACAAAAATAATAAAAAAGAGTTTGTCTTTCAGGATCAGAATGGACAGTTGGTAGAGGAATACTCTTCTTCGATGCAATTTTAAGTTTCAAAAATGGCTCGTATGTGTAATACTCAAGATTCACTTAAAAAGGAATAATGCATTGACCGATTCGGTATTAATCGAAATTAAACCAGAAGGCCAGGCTAACTTCGACCATGCCGAAGTTTGTATACCCTTACAAGTTCTTGCGTTACTCAGTCCCTAAATGGAGATCACAAAATGAAAAGGCTTTTGTGAAAAAACCTCAATCTACACGCTATAGCACGGTACGCATGCATTGATGTAGAGATGTAGCATGCAGTTTGCCATTTGTTTGTATGACAGCAATATCATATACATAGTTATCCGATTTTGATCAAATTTGATTTTGATATAATTTGTTATGCGCAAATGTTATTTACCAAATATGGTGATGACCGCAAAAGAAACAAACAATTTTTTAGAAGCAAAACTATTTTTGGTCCGATTGTTCCTTAATCAAATTTTGCACGTATATTTGGATGTATAGTAAACTGCCAAATGTTAAGTTTTATAATGATCGGGTAAAAAAGAACGAAGTTATTGATTTAAAACTCATTTTTTGACTGATGGTTCCTATGGAAGCTATATGATATAGTCGTCCGATCTGGATGAATCCGAGATATACAATGCCTGCAGTATATACAAGACTACGTGCAAAATTTCGGAGATACCTCCTTCTAAGCGTTGCACACTTCTGACCAAAATAAATATACCCTTTTTGCAAGGGTATAAAAATATTATTTGCTACCTTTAATCATTTTTGTGATTCATTTTAATATTTATGGGTTTTACATATAGCTTTACCTCGAAAGTGGTTACAATCGGGCACTCCTTTCCGAACCATCTTACATCATCACCAGAAGCTAAAAAGGTTATAATGTTGAGTTAGTTGTGTGCAACAATTGGACAACTTAAAAAAAAGTTGTATGTATGTTAATCAGTAAAGTTGTTTTTTCATCACCAAGTTGGCAGAGACGAAAAATAGGTCATCATTTACTCAACAAAATATATACATATATACGGCACGAGAATGTGATTCGTATCAACTCACCTGTTTATAAACCAAAATAGGGCTAATTTTGAGGATTTTGTGGGCATCTGAATTAAAGGGTGGAGGAGCTTGACATCTGAAACGAAAGATAAACTCGAAATGCACCCCCGCCCGAACCAAAAGCAATATAATTGCATTTTTTCTACAAATTGTAGAGTAATGTATTATGAGACTTGCTCTTCGAATGCAATACAAATTATAATTCACATCTCCAAACTTATCTCCAAGACTCAAAACCTACTTAAACGGCCTCTTGTACTGGTGGTTCATATCCCTCGGGCCGATCCACTACGGCGCCCTCAGCAGACACAACAGCTTCGGCAGTCTTGCCGCCGCCATCGCCGTGCAGCTCTAGCAATTTGGAGATGTCAAAGCGGGGCTTCTTCAGCACCTTCACCTTTCGGATATAGACGTCGTGCAATGGATAAATGCGCTGGCAGCTCTTCTCAATGTCCTTGGCAATCGAGTCTAGAGCCAATTTATTGACCAACTGCTTCAAATCGGCGCCGCTGACCTCGTTGGTAATAATGTCAGTCATGCGGGCACGAATTTTGCGCACTTGTGATTGTTGGGCGTAGCAAGTTTTACGCTGTGACTGCTGATCCTTAGCGGTGAATCCAATGCAAAAGACGCGCAACAGATAACCGTCAACTGTCTTAGCTTCCACGATTGCCTCAATCAGGGTTTGCCATTTTTTTACCATTGACCTGGAGCGGGTGACAGCAACAACATCTGAGCATGTTTGGCTCTTTACCTATGTATGTTCCCCTTGACTTACCTGTACTTATCGGTAGTCAAATCCATCCCATGGAAATTACAGAGTACATTGCGGTCCTGCACATCCTCGGCGATGAGACGGAATTTACGGAAAGAGCGCTCGGGATCGATGTCTTTTTGCAAATCGGCTAGAGAGACCTCAAAAACGCGACCCTTCAGATAATCCGAAGCGATACGCTGGCCCTGGGTGCGGTTAACCAGAGTTTTGCCGATTTGGCGGGTCTGGAACATATTTGGGGCCTTAACATCATACCAATCCTTACGCGAGAAGGGGTCGATCACCTTCTTCTTGCCGCCCTTTTTGCCGCCTTTGGAGAGACCTTTATTTTTACCGACCGCCATGTTCAGTGAATAAACCGGAAAAGGTCGAGTCACGTTGACGTGCTGTCAAAAGAAGGAAGCAGAGTTGCTTTCGATAGGGTCAAATAGGGTTGGGGATTTAAATAGTGTTGCGACTCAAATATGGGTGCAAATGGAGCAAAAAAGGAAAGTATATATGCACAACTCAAATGTATTTATTAATTTCAATTTCAATTTTTTCTTTCAAGATTCAACAGCCATTCAGCATTATCGGAAGGATAAACGATTATAATTAACTATTCTGGCTGTTTTTTTCCTTTTTTTTTAAATTTCAAATCGATCCCGTCAACCTCCTAAGATACCCAAACAAAATTCGATACATCGATAGTATTTTGGAAAACATCAATGTTGGGGACTCAAAAGTGTAATATTTTTGGTTTTGTATATTTATATTAAATTTATGTTTATAGTAATATTTTCGCTTTGCTTTCTTATAATATATATTCACCACCTATTTTTTTGTTTTCGTGCGACAAATAAGGATTCCATTTAACTGAATTATCCATATATTAAATAATACATATAAATTATATATAACTGTATAACTAAAATAAATATAATAAACTTTGGAATATAATTTTATTCAAATTATAATTTAATATTATAAATTATGCATAATTTTAGTTCATTTTGGTAATTTATGGTCAATGCTGATATGAATAAATTTATAGTACTAAATTTATAGTAACTTTTTTTTACGTAAAGAATTTATATAAGAGAATATGTATACGAATTTTTTGACGTAGAAATACGTGTAGACAGCTCAAATAGGGGTTAAATACTGGTAGGCCTTCCGTCAACTGAGCCTGTATTTTTATCGGTAGTTTGAAATATTTGGCAATTTAGCAAGTTGTTTAAATTAATACTGCTATTGGTGGAGCTATTTCAGAAGTCATTTCCAATTGAAATACATGTTTCACGAGTCAAATTTTTACTCGTGGGAACAAAAAAAACATGTACAACAAAGGTACTAGTGTTGGAAAAATGATGGGCCTACTTCCGATAGTACATTTAGAGATGACAATGTGAATCCTTATAGCGTTCGATTCTAGCAAGTAAAATGTAACTGTGACCACTCGGTCAAGGTAATACCTTACACTCACTTAAGATACGTAAGCGCTGTAAATTAACATTAGTTGGGAGATGGTCTATCGATGGTCTTCCGTCTCTAATTTGTATCTTTATCTTCTACGGCGCAAGGCGGAGCGGACGTGCAATTGCGGGTGTTCAAATTCAAAAAGAATTCAATTAAATAGTGAACGCAAGTTGAACAAGTGAACACACATACATAGATAATTACCCGCATTTACGGAGACGCATACGAGCAAGTAGAAAGGCGGCAAAAATTAAAGTTTGAATAAAGAATAAAATTAGAGTCGTATTTTGTTAATGCCTTATTTCCGACGAAATTGTGCTTTGATGAAATCATAAGACACACATACACGCATTTGTGCTTATATGTATGTAAATCAGTCAAAAAAGATACAGATACATACATATGTGCATACCTATGCATGTATGGGTGTGAGTATTTCTGAATCGATCGCGTCAGTGTAGTGAACCGCGCACCCATACTTATACGCACGCACACTCGCACACGAGCACTTGTTTAAGTGTGTGTGAGTGTGTGATCGGGAGAAGCAAATCAAAGCCAAAGAATGAATATGAATCAAAAGAAAATTGTGCAAGAATACAAGTGATATGAATAAATATTGTGCATGTTTGTGAAAAATTATGACCAAATATAGCTTATCAATCTTCATTTAATGCATCATTGAAATCAACACAACACACTAACCTACACCCGCTGGCTTTGGATAAAAACAAATCTGATATTCTAGCAAACGGAAAAAGTGAGTTTTATTTCCAATATCTAATGTTTATCCAAAAACAACTTAAATTCAAATAAAATAGTTAAACACGAGGCTGGCGGCAACCCAACCACAAACACAAGTATAGCCGTCGGGAGATTGAAGAAATACGTTTTGAATTCTGTACCGGTTTTGCTACGACAAGAACTGAGCTTAAAATTTCTACTTTTGATCTCTTCGTTGATTGATCTCAATACTACATATACATAGTGGTATACCGTTTCACAGCGAATGTCGAGAATAATGATAACATTAAATATATGTACATTCATACATAAATATGTGATATAACTACCTCAATATGATAAGTAATAAACAATAACAAAATTTTTTTTTACCGAAATTTTATTTTCCGTGATGAAATTTCCCAATGTGGTTTTTGAGATAACTTTGGAATACTAAGCTTTGTAAACATATCTTAAAAGAACACGGAGTTAAAAATCCAAAACTTGTTTACTTCAATTTAAAATTTTTTCGTTATGCTTTAAGTAATATTGTATGACAACTAATATCCCAAATCGTTTGTTACATATTGTAGGTAGGAGGGACAAGTGTTGGCCTCTAGATAGCGTCAAGGTGTTGATGAGGCAAAAACGACATGTGCCTAAGAGGATATTCGACAAGTATAATTTTATACACGTTAAGTAAAGCTTGAAGTCCGGGCAGTGTATCTGGAAATTACCGTCGGTTTATTATACCATGCATCCATAGGATGAAATGGTATATTAAAGTCGCCAAAATGTATGTAACAGGGAGAAGGAAGCTTTTCCGACCCTATAAAGTATATATATTCTTGATCAGCATGAGAAGAGAAATTGATAGAGCCATGTCCGTCTGTCCGTCTGTCCGTCTGTCCGTCCGTCCGTCCGTCCGTCCGTCCGTCCGTCCGTAAGAGTGCAGAGATCTCAGCAACTATAAATGATAGAGCTACCAAATTTAGAATGTAGACTCGTGTAGTCTTGGCGCAGACCAAGTTTATGTTTTTTTTTGCCACGCCCCCTTCCGCCTCCGGAATTTAATAAAAAGTGATTTTCTCCCGCAATATTTATCATTCCACCAAATTTCATAAAAATCGGAATAAAAATGGCCGAGTTATGCATTGAAACGTTTTGCACTCAAAGCGGTGCAAGGGCGAATTTGGCCGGTGGGGCGCTAAAGTGCACACACATAAGAGTGAGCGAGATAGCATATGTTAGAAATCGCATATACGAAAGAAATTTAATATATGAAATAAGTTTTATAAACTCAAGGAAATTTGTTTTCCCCTGATGCATGGTATATCCAAGTCGGCCCGGCGACTTACTTACTTTATTCTCTACTGGTACATTTGTATGTACGTATGTACATACATACATACCTATGTACATACAAAAAATTTTATTTTGTTTTGTGTGTGTTTTACTTCAACGAGTTCTGATTAGAACTATTTCTCAAGTTTTGTAGGATATCGTACAAAAAATATTGGGCAAAGGATTATCACATTTTGGAGACAACATTGGTAGGTTGACACGTGATTTTGGAAGCCAAGAGTCTGTGGGTTTCGGTCATATTATTTTTTGACTAACAGTTGATTGACCTTCGAAAATATTCGAAAGAATCATACATACATATGCATATCTAACATATGTACATATCTTCAATAAAAGAAAGCGTTAAATTGGTAACATTATTTACTACTTAAATTATCATCATAAACGGATAGACATCTTGGTTAGTCGAATTGCATGTAATCCGATTGCATATTATACCAATTTTGAGAAGTCAAACTATTATACATAGGAATTCACGGTTTAAGTTTTGAAACAGTTGCATTCGTCTATGATTAATGGATTTACTTATGTAAATGTGTAGTTATAAATGAGTAAAATATTTTTATAATTTTTTGATACGAATTCTGTTGAGTAGCTCCATGCTCATTTTCGTCTTCCCCCTGTTGGATTCCGATCTTACCCCGAGAACAGAAGAGGCTTCACGTATACACATTTCGATGTTTGTTTACTTATTTGCTGAAAATACCTTTTCTGTATTCTCTTTTACGCTTAATTTTATTGTTTTTTTTTCTACCTGTTGATATCCTACAATCATGTCTCTGTCTCTAAATAGAAACTCGTTGTGTGATTAGTCTTGCTGCCGTCGTTGTTGATGTCGTGGTTTGAGTTTGGTTTCAGTTCGGCGTTCAGTATGGTTGGTTTGTCTGTTACCTTGAACTAATATGTAGCTAGGTATTCCCTGCTGTGAGTACCTTCACATAAACATACATACACACAGTTTGCTGAAAATCGCGCCGATCCGGCTCCGGCGTTAAACTGAACAGGTAGAAACAGCTCTGTATTGCTTTAAATAATGTCAATAATAAACACAGACACACACATATATATATATATATGTGTGTGTGTGTACCTTCACTGGGTCTCTTTGGCTTCCGCCCCGTCTTACATACCTACCGTTTCTAGGAAATCAATCGATCGGTCGAACCGAAATCCAGTCGCGTCCCGGGAATAGGAATAACAACGTCGCCTTTTACTTTCCTCGGCACGCCACACACACGCAAAGAAATACATATGTATGTATGTATATGTATGCACATACATATATGTATGTACATATGCAAGTATGCATGTACACACATACATGCATGCATACATACATATGTACATCAGTTCATACAATAAATACGCTGCGAAATATGGCACGAAATGAACACGAGCTATGTAGATCCCACCGCGTATTTTCAATTCTATTTTAATTTTATTTACATTATTTTTTTTTAAGGAAACAATTAAATTAGAAATTACATTTGTATGTACATATGAATGTACTACATACAAACATATGTACATACACAAATAAATAAATACATATATGTACATATAAATATGTACACACATATATATACATACATACATACATATGCACATATTTATATGTACATATGTGTGTGTACATAGTTAGATATGTAGTTATGTACATGTGTATATTTGATGCAGCACGTTAGATTAAAAACTATTTAACTTTGTTATTTTAACATATTTATTCATAATTGAATACTACGTGTTTTAATTCTATGTTTTCAAAACGAAATATTTTTCCATAAAATGCATTTGTTATGTGTATGGACTTGGCAATACCCTGTTCTAAGAATAGGCAACAATTAAAATTTTAAAATAACTCTAAATTTTCGATCGTTTCGCTAAACTCAGTTTCTCTGATAATCACATTCATATCCGTCCCTCCTATGACCGTAAGTGCATGTCGGGTCTACAAAGCAAATTTTTATATACTCTTTTAATTCGTGGGTACAGGGGAAGCTCAGTGTACATACATATGTACATATGTATATATTTTAAAAAATCTTTAAAAAATATTCTATAATTGTCTCAGTTAATGAAAGCGTCATATTAATATTTGTCAGTTCAAGGAAAGTAAGCGAGCCTTTTATTATAGGTGCTTATACAGACAGGTAAAGAACAGGTCATTTGGGGCTCATTCAAATCATTAAAACTGTTAAATTATAAAACGACTTTTGAAGCGTCTTTCTAAGCACTAAAGCCTTCTTAATGGAAGTAGAAATTTGAAAGTAGGAAGAAATTTGAACCGATAATTTCTTAATTGGATGGAATCGGAAGAGCTTGCCGTGCTGATCACGAATGTTTATATAGTCGGATACGTCTTCTATTTTCAAACTTTTGAGCATAATTACGCCTTTTCCAAGAGAATAACAGTTGCATATTGTTTATTTATTTTATACTTGAAAAATGTTAATGACTAAATACCTTTAAAGCTTTTACAATTTTCATACATACATACATACATACATACATATGTATGTATGTAAGTATTTCCAATACTTAAAAGAAGATAAATGTAAAAGAATAGCACGGTGTAAGATCAGGTTTAACGCTGCCTTTTTATAAGCTTGCAAAAAGGGTATATTAATTTTGGCCAGAAGTGAGCAACGCATAAAAGGAGGCATCTCTGACCATACAAATATATATATTATTGATCAGCATGACAAGACGAGTTCAAATCCGTTTGTCCGTCTGCCTGTCTGTCCGTCTGTCTGGATCAACAGCTTCCCCTCCTAGACCGCTATAGCCACAGAGCTGCACTTTTGCACGAAGTATGTACTGCAGGCATTGTATATCTCGGATTCATCCAGATCGGACGACTATATCATATAGCTCCCATAGGAACCATTGGTCGAAAAAAGAGTTATAGATCCATACCTTAGTTCTTTTTTACCTGATTATTGTGAAACTTAACATTTGACTGCTTACTGCACATCCAAACGTCCGTGCCAAATTTGATCAAGATCGGATTGCTTCTAAAAACTTTTTTGTTTCTATTGCGATCATCAGCAAGCTTGGTAAATAACATTTTCACGTTCAAGTTATAATCATGCCAAATATTATCAAAGTCGGATAACTATATGATATAGCTGTCATACAAACAAATGAAAAAATTGCATGCTGCATATATACATACATCCATATGCAAGCCTGCTGTGTTATGGCGTGTAGATACGGGTTCTTACACAAAATCCTTTTCGTTTTGCTATCTCCATTTAGAGATTGAGTAACACAAGAACTTGCAAGGGTATACAAACTTCGACGTGGCCGAAGTTTGCCCGGCCTTCTAGTTTGTACTATTGTAACTTGGAATTTGTGTGTACTATTGTAACTTTGTTTTTGTTCAATTTTCGCAATGTTTAAACCATGCATCCACAGGATGAAATGGTATATTTAAATCGCCAAAATGTATGTAACAGGCAGCAGGAAGCATTTTCAACCATATAATGTGTATATATATATGTACATAGATTCTTGATTAGCACGAGAAGCCGAGTCGATTAAGACATGTCCGTCCGTAAGATCTCAAGAACTATAAAATCTAGAGCTGCCAAATTTAGAACGTATGGTGTGGTATATATGTTGTGGTATACAAGTTAATTTTTTTTTGCTACGCCCCTTACCACACACGGAATTCGATAAAACGTGATTTTTTTTGCTCAATTTCATCGAATGGTAATTTAATATGCCACACTAGTTCATGATATGACTATCTATCATTCCACCAAATTTCATAAAATAAAATAACAAAGTAAGTAAGTCGCCGGGGCCGACTTGGATATACCATGCATCATGAGAAAATTTATACATTCAATTTCTTTCAAATGCTATCTCGCTCACTCTTCTTCAGCGCCCCCCGACCAAATCGGTGATTTTCAGCATATGCTATCTCGCTCTTTTTTGGGTGCATCTGCCTTGCACCGCTTTGAGTGAAAAACGTTTCTATGTATAACTCGGCCATTTTTATTCCGATTCTTGTTATATTTGGTGGGATGATAGATATTTGTAACTTGAATTAGTGTGCCGAATTAAATTACGATACGATACATATTTCGGGTGAAAATCGAATTTATCGAATTTCGGGGGCGGAAGGGGGCGTGGCCAAAATTTGAAACAAATTTGGTCTGCGGGCATACTGTACGCATCTACTGTCCATTTGCGATAGCTCTAGCTTTTATAGTTCCCGAGATATGGAGGCTCAAAATATTGCTTTTCAAATAGCGGGGGCGGGGAAAAAAAAAAAAATAAACTCGATCTGCCTGCAGAGCAAACGAGTCTACATGCCAAGTTTGATAGCTCTAGCACTTATAGTCTCCGAGATCTCGATGATCCTACAGACGGGCAGACAGACGGACATGTCTCAATCGACTCGGCTATTGATACTGATCAAGAATATATGTACTGTATAGGGTCGGAAAAGCTTCCTTCTCCCTGTTACATACATTTTGGCGACTTAAATATACTTACAATTTTATCCTATGGATGCATGGTATAAACACTTGATGGTGATTCCAGAACACATATGTATGTATGTTTATACATATATGTATGTATGTATGTACGTATATTGTATGTATGGTATCTTCGTCAGATAGTATCCAGAACGGTGTCTGGCACCACTTAGACCCCTTTGCTTTGTGTATTCATATTTAGTTATGAAAACATTTTTATTTTAAATAAAACTTAAACAAACTTAATGCTGATCAAGAATATACATATATACGTATATATACTTAATACTTTTATAATACTCAACCATTCGAATAGTGTATGTATTTAATTTAATCTATTGTACGTATGTATATTTTCATTTGAATATGTGTGACTCTTTATCATAGAGAAAAACTTCATCCGTTGTAATCGTTGACCTGGGGCATAAGATAAGATTAGAGAAGGGCTCGGCTGTATGTCTATCTTTTGCATGGGATCTTTGTTTGTGTTGATAACACAAAAAGACTCTTCACCTGAAATAGTACACATATAGAAATATTAAAATATCTGAAAAGTATGTATGACGGTATGCAATATATGTACATATGTACATATATACACTGTATATTATAGTACATATAGAAATATTAAAATATCTGAAAAGTATGTATGACGGTATGCAATATATGTACATACATATGTACATATATACACTGTATATTATACAGTGTATATGTATGGACATATTATTGATCACCAAAAGGTTAGTCCGTTTATCTAATGAATACTAAAGGGCTTACTGAGTTTTTATACCATGCATTCATAGAATGAAATGGTATATTAAAGTCGCCAAAATGTATGTAACAGGGAGAAGGAAGCTTTTCCGACCCTATAAAGTATATATATTCTTGATCAGTATCAATAGCCGAGTCGATTGAGACATGTCCGTCTGTCTGTCCGTCCGTCCGTCCGTCCGATAGAGTGCCTAGATCTCAGCAACTATACAAGCTAGAGCTACCAAATTTGGCATGTAGACTCGTTTGGAGTGTACGCTGATCAAGTTTATTTTTTTTTTGCCACGCCCCCTTCCGCCCACGCTATTCGAAAAACAATATTTTGAGCCCCCATATCTCGGGAACTATAAAAGATAGAGCTATCGGATTTGGACATTAGATGCGTGCAGTGTGCACGCAGACCAAGTTTGTTTCAAATTTTTGCCACGCCCCCTTCCGCCCCCGAAATTCGATTTTCACCCGAAATATTTATCGTATCGAAATTAAATTTGGCACACTAATACATGTCACGTATAAATATCATTTCACCAAATATCACAAGAATCGGAATAAAAATGGCCGAGTTATACATAGAAACGTTTTTCACCCATTGCGGTGCAAGGCAGATGCACGCGAAAAAGAGCGAGATAGCAATCACCGATTTGGTCGGGGGGGCGCTAAAGTGCTCGTTTCCACATAAGAGTGAGCGAGATAGCATTTGAAAGAAATTTAGTATATATCTCTTCACCTAATGCATGGTATATCCAAGTCGGCCCGGCGACTTACTTACTTTATTCCAAATCGTTTTAATATTTTATCTCTGTATTTCTAGGCCCACTTCGAAGACAACTCTTATTTGGCATTGCTGCTTTAAGAAATAGAAGAATGGAAGATAGGGCTTCCTCGAAAAGGGCGGCGCAAATACAAATGCGGATCAACCAAGAAACGGCGATGAGAGTCATTCGCGAGAGCGAAACGATGCCAATTGATATTGAAATCATATAAACCAGTGAAAACCCCAGATACTAACGTCAAAATAACGCCAAAGTCGCGAGGGAGTAAAACATGCCTCATACACACACCCGTCATGGGTCATCCGGAGATGATTTGTGTAGTACGGATGAAGTGAAAATTTTCAAGGATGAAGGTGATCGAGAAGATGAGAAAATATCATCCGAAAACCTTTTAGTCGAAGAAAAATCCAGCTTAATAGATTTAACCGAAAGTGAGGTAGGTGCTTTTATAATATAAGTTAGAGGAATCAGTATTTTCAAATTCGAGACCTCGTGGTTCGGAGTGGATCACGAGAAACAGAAAAAAATTTATGCCGTGTTAACTTATTTAATTTCTCTGTTTTACCATAGGAAAAAGGCGGCAAAGCAGTGAGACCGGATCATAGTCCTGTATTTAGTAAGTATTTCTATAGATATTAAAAATTCATACATCCTGTGAAAACAGTTTTCAAAATAGCGTGGGCGGAAGGGGGCGTGCCAAAAAAAAAATAAACTTGATCAGCGTACACACCAAACGAGTCTACATGCCAAATTTGGTAGCTCTAGCTTGTATAGTTGCTGAGATCTAGGCACTCTATCGGACGGACGGACGGACAGACGGACATGTCTCAATCGACTCGACTATTGATACTGATCAAGAATATACATACTTTATAGGGTCGGAAAAGCTTCCTTCTCCCTGTTACATACATTTTGGCGACTTTAATATACCATTTCATTCTATGAATGCATGGTATAAAAATAGATAATCTAGTTGGATCTGGTCAGGTTTCTGCAATAGCGTCAAATTTTACGGTTTATTCATATTGTGTATGTTGTAGTTATGTGTGTATACATATATGTACATACATACTGATGTATGTAAATAGAAGCATACGATATCATAGGTAAATACTAAATTTTCTGACCAATAGCTTAAAAAATGGAAGGAATTAGTTTGACACACATAAGGACAAAGATGATTATTTACATACATATGTATGTTTGTAAATATGTGCATATGTATTATTAAATTCCGAATAGTGGGAGAACAAGAAAATATCACCGACTATTTTTGACCACAGTTTTTTGAAAGGGTATAAGAACTGAAAGGGTATAGAAACCTCGACGTGGCAAAAAACGTTGGGCATGTCTTTACTTTTCTGTTTAGCCATTCGCCTATTCGTTTGTAATACAAACCGCCATATGTACATACATACATATGTGTGTATATGTGTGCATGTTTCATACGCACATAGATACGAATGTACGAACTTAAACACTGATGCAGTCATGTACGTATGTATGTACATATACATATACGTTCCTTGCATTGTTTTTACACAAACAAACACACTCTGCCAACGAAGACGACGACATGTGGCTGTGTGGAGCCACAGACGATGGGGGGGCGGATAAATAACCGGCTGCGGCTCCGTCATCCCCCGTTGCCAGTGCCGTTCCATGGTGCTAACAAGGTGATGCAGATCGTTCCCCGACACGCTACTTCACTTCTTGTTTTGAGTTGCTACATTTTGCTTTCTTTCGGTCTGGCTTTAGGTTTGAATCGGTATCTGCGCGTGTACATACATACACATGTACATACTTACATATGCATATAACTACATATATACATATGCATGTATGTATATACTTGTACTGCACGCACACAGTATTGTTTGTATGGACTTACTTATACATACATACATACATATGAATGTAAGTAAACAGGAAAAAATTAAAGTAAATGTAAATAAATACATACACACATACATATGTATGTATGTGTATGTAACACGCGTGAAAATGATAACTCATATCTTTTAAACATACATACATTGTACAAATTTATGTACAAATGTACATAATACATAGATACATATATATGCCTGTACAATGAGAAATGTGTAAAAGTGCATTTCTAGATATGAATATGAGTCATCAAATAAATTAACTAAATTCTTTTTGATTGTAATGCACATACATATGTATGTATGTACATAAATATGTATTTACATACGTATGTATGTACACACATATGTATATACAATGGTTCAGACCTCATTTTAATGAGCACCCTGAAAAATTGTTGTCTTCCTATAAAATCTAAACTAAAAGCGATATCAAAAGAATGTAAGTACAAGTAGTTAATTTAATGTTTTAAAATTGCCAAAAAAAAAAAAAGTTTTAGAAATGCTTTAGACATTTTTAACCGATTTTGATCAAATTTAGCAGAATTATAACCTATTATGTACAAGTGTTATATACCAAGTTGATGATCGCATAAGACACAAAAAAGTTTGTACAAGCAAAAGGACTACTATATCAAATAGCTCCCATAGGTTCCTATGATCAAATTTGGGACGTTCGTTTGGATATATAGTAAACTGACAAATGTTAAGTTTCATAATATTCGGGTGAAAAATAACGAAGTTATTGATCTAAAACTCATTTTTAGACCGATGGTTCCTATTGGAGCTATATATATAGCTATAGTCGTCCGAAACGGATGAATGTGAGATATAAAATGCCTGCAGTATATACTTCGAAAATTTCAAAATTTCAGTTCTTTAGCTTTATCGGTTTAAAAGAAGAAACTGTTGATCCAGACAGATATATAAACGGATTCAAACTCGAAGGGCATACAAAATTTGACTGTGTTGGTTGAAATGAGCTGTGAACCACTGTACATAGGCATTTGCATGTGTGTGTGCTTGGGCCTGAATCAGATGCTCAAATGCGTTCATTGGTGTGCCGGCTGAGCTAAACTTCTCTCGTTAGCATCATGTCGCTAGCCACGCTTTTTTAAAACCATAACAAAACAGTTAACGAGCTTTTCTCTCTTCTCTTGCGTCTTTAGTAAGCGGTTTCGATTCTGCCTGAACAATGTGGCCTGGCAAGCATGGGCTCAAGGGGGAAAAAAATTTAAATATCAAATAATATGAAAGAGCTAGGACCGTTAAACCTTCCTTAAAATTGGTTAATGGTAACAGCCATAGTCCCCTCGATACGCCTATGAACCCAGCCATACAACTTGGAAGTGTTTTTTTGAAAAGACGTCGACCAGAGTCTTAGTGCTGTGAGGGATCGTGAAGGTTTTTTCATTTATACTTCGATTATTGGTTTTATAAGTTGGATCAACTTATTCTTGAGATATTCCCTTTTTTTGAGAACATATGTATGTATCATACTTATGTATACGTACAGTGAGTGGCACTGAAAATCATACTTTTTTTAGATTTACCATTTGTTTAATAACTTTTCAAATAAACTAAACAAAATACTTTAATACTATGATCAAAAAAAGGAGTTGCCACTCCCATTTTTTCTAAATATGTGGCAACGGTCCAAAATGTACAAAAATATGCAGTCACTGAAAATTGTACAGCGGTATATCCTATGGTTTTTGTGAATCAAATTCAGGAATATGCTTCTTTAAGTCGTTATAATTTAAATTAAAGTAAGTCGCCGGGCCGACTTGGATATACCATGCATCGGAGGGAAAAAAACTACATCGAGTTTATAAAACTAAATTCTTTCGTATGCGCGATTTCTAACATATGCTATCTCGCTCACTCTTATGTGTGTGCACTTTAGCGCTGCACCGGCCAAATTCGCCCTTGCACTACTTTGACTGCTAAACGTCTCAATGCATAACTCGGCCATTTTTATTCCGATTTTTATGAAACTTTATGGAATGATAGATGTCCATAACATATATAAGTGTGCCGAATTAAATTCCGATACGATAAATATTGCGGTAGAAAATCACTTTGTATTGAATTCCAGAGGCGGAAGTGGGCGTGGCAAAAAAAATTTGGTGGAATGATAGATGTTCATAAGATCTATGAGTGTGCCAAATTAAATTACGATACGATAAATATTGCGGGAGAAAATCACTTTTTATTAAATTCCGGAGGCGGAAGGGGGCGTGGCAAAAAAAAAAATAAACTTGGTCTGCGCCAATACTACACAAGTCTACATTCTAAATTTGGTAACTCTAACATTTGTAGTTGCTGAGATCTCTGCACTCTTACGAACGGACAGACGGACGGACGGACATGGCTATATCAATTTCTCTTCTCATGCTGATCAAGAATATATATACTTTATAGGGTCGGAAAAGCTTCCTTCTCCCTGTTACATACATTTTGGCGACTTTAATATACCATTTCATCCTATGGATGCATGGATGATTATACCAGCATGAGAAGAGAAATTGATATAGCCATGTCCGTCTGTCCGTCAGTCCGTAAGAGTGCAGAGATCTCAGCAACTACAAATGTTAGAGTTACCAAATTTAGAATGTAGACTTGTGTAGTATTGGCGCAGACCAAGTTTATTTTTTTTTTTTGCCACGCCCCCTTTCGCCTCCGGAATTTAATAAAAAGTGATTTTCTCCCGCAATATTTATCGTATCGTAATTTAATTTGGCACACTCATAGATCTTATGAACATCTATCATTCCACCAAATTTTTTTTGCCACGCCCACTTCCGCCTCTGGAATTCAATACAAAGTGATTTTCTACCGCAATATTTATCGTATCGGAATTTAATTCGGCACACTTATATATGTTATGGACATCTATCATTCCATAAAGTTTCATAAAAATCGGAATAAAAATTACCGAGTTATGCATTGAAACGTTTTGCACTCAAAGCGGTGCAAGGGCGAATTTAACCGGTGGGGAGCTAAAGTGCACACACATAAGAGTGAGCGAGATAGCATATGCTAGTAAAGAAATTTAATATATGAAATAAGTTTAATAAACTCAAGGTAATTTGTTTTCCCCTGATGCATGGTATATCCAAGTCGGCCTGGCGACTTATTTACTTTATTTAATGAAGCAAACAATTCTAAAGCATATGTTTCAGAAATTATAACAAGGATTCTTTGAAAAATTCATTACATCTAAAAAAGTTACTAGAATAGCAAGAGAACCACCAATTAGGAAAAAACTCTGTCGAATTTAGTAGAAGCTGATTGCCAGTGATGAAATGGGGATACTCCGAAAAGTAAAAGAAAACCCCAATCATATCCGCTTCAAATCGAATCTGGAACCAGGGATCGTTACATTTGCATATGTACATATGTATGTATATACGTTTTTAAATATGTATGCATATATGTATGTATGCATGTACATATGTATGTACATACATACCCTTTTCTAGTTAGAGACTTTCCCTGTCTCCCACTTTTGCTGTTGGGGCAGCGTCTGTAAAAGGGTGCAGAAAGCTTCTACGTCACTGTCGAGGGTCTGTCGATTTCATATTGTATATGTATGTGTTCATATGTACAATGTACATACATACATACGTATGTATGTATACGTGTGTAAGTATACATTAGTGTGTTTTTGGATGTACATTGTATGTACATACATATGTATTTTACTTCAAGAATGCTCAAATTATGCTAATTTGAGTCCAGATTCAAAACTGATTCCTTTTTAGTTGTGGTTCTGTTTTTAAAATTTTGTGTGCTTCAAAAACACTAAACATTTTACAAATGCATGTTCATTTGTCCATCCTTGGCAAAAGCATACATACATACTAACACATGTTGAATACACAAATATGTATGTACATATGTATGTATGTATGCTTATGTATGTATGTATCTGTATGTATATTTGTACATATGTATGTATGTACATATATGTATATTATGGTATCCTTGGAAATTAATGAGTTTTCGTGGAATCGTTCGTCGACGATGTTCGAAGTCTCTTAGTCTGGCACACTAACTTGACTGTTCTTCTTGGTTCACACTGCTTTTCCCTTATCCCTTGTAGACTACTCGTTGGTGTCTACCTTTTTGGCTGCTGTATGTTGCGTTGTATGTATGTATGTATGTTGTTGTTATTCCCATTTCATGTTTACTGCCGTTTTTTTTCTTTATTTAATTTTGGTCTCTTTACCATTTTGATTTAGGGCCTTTGTTTTCGGTTCGTTCTTGGATTTTGACTTGAACTTGCTTTTGTTGTTTTACCTTCTCGTTTGTCCGTATCTGTTTTACCTTTGCTTGCTTTTCTAACAAGCTGTGAATTATTTAATGATAAGTACGACACGTTAATTTACCAATGATTGCATTTGTTTCTTGCATTTTATACCTACATACATACATACATATGTACATACATATGTACATATGTATGTAGTATGTTTATAAGTATGTGTATATGTATATATGTATGTATGTAGTATGTTCATATGTACATATGTGTATATGTACATACATATGTGCATATGTATGTATACACAAAGGTATATGTATATACATCCATAGTCGCATTAAATATAGTATGTGAAATTCATTATTATCTAAAATAAAGAAGGTAAGTCGCTGGCCAACTTGGATATAACATGCATCAAGAGAAAATTCAATTTCTTTCGCATGCTGCTATTTCTATCACATGTTATCTCGCTCACACTTATGTATGTGTGTGCACCTTAGTGCCCTACCGGCCAAATCTGCCCTTGCATCGCTTTGAGTACAAAATGTTTCTACATACATACATACATATGTATGTACATTTAACTCGGTTAATATATAATTTCATTCTATGAATACATGATATAAAAAACCTGTTTTCATGGCTCAATAAATACTCTGATAGAGCAAAATATATATAAAATAAAGTAAGACGCCGGGCCGACTTGGATATACCATGCATCAGGTGAAAAGATATATATTAAATTTCTTTCAAATGCTGTCTCGCTAACTTATGTGTGTGCACTTTAGCGTCTTACCGGCCATATCCGCCCTTGCACTGCTTTGAGGGAAAAACTTTTCTATGTATGTATGTATAACTCGGCCATTTTTTTCCGATTCTTATGATATTTGGTGGGATGATAGATATTCGTAACATGTTCTATGAGTGCCAAATTAAATTACGATACGATTTTCGGGTGAAAATCGAATTTATCAAAAATTTTAAACAATCTACTGCACATATCTACTATCCACATGCGATAGCACGAGATTTTATAGTTCCCGAGATATGGGGGCTCAAAATATTGTTTTTAAAATTTCGGGGGCGGAAGGGGCGTGTCAAAAAAAACTCGATCTACATACAGAGCAAACGAGTCTGCATGCTAAGTTTGGTAGCTCTAGCTCTTATAGTCTCCAAGATCTCGATGATCCTACAGACGGACATGTCTCAATCGTCTCGGCTATTGATACTGATCAAGAATATATGTACTTTATAGGGTCGGAAAAGCTTTCTTCTCCCTGTTACATACATTTTAGCGACTTTAATATACCATTTCATCCTATGGATGCATGCTTTTCTGACCCTATGAAGTATATATATTCTTGATCAGCATGAGAAGAGAAATTGATATAGCCATGCCCGTCTGTCCGTCCCTTCGTCTGTCCGTCCGTAAGAGTGCAGAGATCTCAGCAACTACAAATGTTAGAGTTACCAAATTTAGAATGTAGACTTGTGTAGTATTGGCGCAGACCAAGTTAATTTTTTTTTGTCTCCCGTAATATTTATCGTATCGTAATTTAATTTGGCACACTCATAGATATTATGAACATTTATCATTTTACCAATTTTTTTTTGCCACGCCCCCTTCCGCCTCCGGAATTCAACAAAAAGTGATTTTCTCCCGCAATATTTATCGTATCGGAATTTAATTCGGCACACTTACTTTAATTTGATAGAAATCTGAATAAAAATGGCTGAGTTATACGTTGAAATGTTTTGCACTCAAAGCGTTGCAATGGCGAATTTGGCCGTGCACACACATAACAGTGAGCGAGATAGCATATGTTAGAAATCGCGCAAACGAAAGAAATGTAATATATGAAATAAGTTTTATAAACTCAAGGTAATTTGTTTTCCCCTGATGCATGGTATATCCAAGTCGGCCAGGCGACTTACTTACTTTATTTTGGCTGTTTAGAGTTGCATTACACACGTTAAGGATCTTATAGGTGACCCACCAAACTACACCTAATTTTTACAAGCTTTCCTAGCCAATTCTGTCCAAATTTCCTTCATTATATTATAGTCTGTACTCTGTTCAATAAGCCTTAAGTACGTTTTGGTTCGTTGCATTGATGACAAAAAGGAAGATCCTTCAGAATCGCCAATATCTCTGCATTGGGCTTTACAATCCTTTCAAAAACGGTTAGTTACACTAGTTATATTATTGCCAAAGAAAGTCAACTTTCCGACTCACGCAAACGAAATATAGCTCCAAACATACCCAAACTTACATAGATCCACATATGTAGATACATATTTATGTTGATTGTCTTAATAGATTAATCACCATTCTGGTTGTTCAGTTCACTTGGCGCGTGTGGCCGAATTCATTTAAATATTTTAATGCTTTGTTAATTGTCTTGAGTGAGTATTTCTTCTATATGACGGCCGAAGGCCAAATACAGATCCGTCCATTAATTACACACGCAAACGTACATATGAACATACATTCATGCATACATGCATAAGTATGTATTAATACGGACATGTACAATGTACATACATATATGTATATATGTATGTACCTAAATTTCTTCGCGGCTTTTTAATTTCTCCGCTGCTTTTTCATTCATAACTGTACCATTCATCCATAGGATGAAGTATATATGTATATTCCTGATTGAGAGATGTCCGTCCGAAAAAGTGCAGAGATCTCAGGAACTATAAAAGCTAGAGGTACCAAATTTGGAATGTAGACTCGTGTAGTGTGTATGCAGATCAAGTTTATTTTTTTAACCACCACCCGTTCCACCCACTATATTTTAAAAATAATAGTTTTTTAGTATACCTCGGGAACTATGTATAAAAGCTAGAGCTATCGTATTTGGACAGTAGATCCGTTCAGTATGCAGGCAGACTAAGTGTATTTTAATTTTTTCCACGCCCCCTTCCGCCTTCAAAATTCGATAAATTTCACCCGCAATATTTATTCCGCCCACGATATTTGAAAAACAATAGTTTTTTAGTATATCTCGGAAACTATGTATAAAAGCTAGAGCTATCGTGTTTGGACAGTAGATCCGTTCAGTATGCAGGCAGACCAAGTGTATTTTAATTTTTTGCCACGCCCCCCTATCGCCTTTAAAATTCGACTAATATTACCCGCAATATTTATCGTATCGTAATTAAATTTTGCACAATAATACATGTCATAAATATCTATCATTCCACCAAATAACATAAAACTCAGAATAAAAACCAGAAGGCCGGGCTAACTTCGGCCGTGCCGAAGTTTGTATACCCTTGCAAGTTCTTGCTTTATTTGCTAAATAGAGATCGCAAAATGAAAAGGCTTTTGTGAAAAAAACTCAATCTATAGCACGGCACGCATGCATGTATGTAGAGATGCAGCATGCAGTTTGCCATTTGTTTGTATGCCAGCTATATCATATAGCTATCCGATTTTGATCAAATTTGGCAAGATTATAATTTGTTATGTGCAAATGTTATTTTGGTGATGATCACAAAAGAAACAAAAAAGTTTTTAGAAGCAAAACTATTTTTGGTCCGATTGTTTCTATGGGAGCTATATGATATAGTAGTCCGATGTTGATCAAATTTGGCATGTACGTTTGATAAAGAACGAAGTTATTGATCTAAAACTCTTTTTAAGATTATGTGGCTTTCGACATCCATCGTGCATGGTTACTTGGTCCAGGTATACAAAAATTGTACCGCTCCATCCCAAGGCAGATTAAAGCGAGCTAAAGCAGCTCCTTATAGAAGGTACTAGCATGCCATCTCGCTCACTCTTATGGTAGTCACTATTATTTTTTTAAGGCCAAAAGGAAAAAAAATGCATTCTTATTACTTATTTTTATTTTTCTCCATACAAATAATAACTCCTTTAATGCCCATACTCGGCAAAGAAGGTAAATTAACAAAATATATTTAAGGGTTGTTTGTCAGAAAAAATTTAGTTAAAAGTAGTGTCCTTTCCCTGTCAAAGACGCGACTTTTTTTTCAAATCCTAGTTTGTGCCGCCGCCTTATACATTGGCAGACATAGAAAAGATTTAAAATCCTGCAAGGAAGTAGAAAAAACTCGAAGTCCTCATAAATGCGAAATGGACCTAAACAAGGGGTATAATGCACGAGCATCTCACAAAAAAAGTTTATTTTCTAAGTGGACCAAGAGTAAAGACAGAACTTCGCGGAAAATATGTAAATGTCCGGTAGCATCTTTGGGATTTATATACATATGTTTGTACATATGTACATATTATTATAATCTTGCTGAATTTTTTCCAAATCGGATAACTAAGTATATTACATAAATAAATTCTGCTAAATTTTATCATAATCGGAGGATTATTATTAGCTATAGCTGTCACACAAACATATAAAACAACACGTCCGTCTGTCCGTTCGTAAGAGTGCAGAGATCACAGCAACTACAAATGTCAGAGTTACCAAATTGTTACCAAATGGCGCATACCAAGTTTATTTTTTTTTTGCCACGCCCCTTCCGCCTCCGGAATTCAATAAAGAGTGATTTTCTCCCGCAATATTTATCGTATTGGAATTTAATTTGGCACACTCATACATGTTATGGACATCTATCATTCCACCAATAAAAATGGCCGAGTTATACATTGAAACGTTTTGCACTCAAAGCAGTGCAAGGCTCGATATGGCCGTTGGGGCGCTGAACACATAAGAGTGAGCGAGATAGCATATGTTAGAAATCGCGCATACGAAAGAAATTTAGTTTTATAAACTCGATGTAGTTTTTATCCCTTGATGCATGGTATATCCATGTCGGCCCGGCGACTTACTTTATTGTCCGTCCGTCCGTCTGTCTGTATCATAATTTAAAGATCGGACCAAAAATGACCGATATATACGGATAAATGTTTTGTAAAGTAAGCGAGATAATATGTGTTAGTGAGCGAGATAGTATGTGTTATAAATCGCGGCATGCGAAAGAAATTTAATGTATGAATTTGATTTTATAAATTCAAAGCAGTTTTCCCATTTGATGCAATTCGCCCGGCGATTTACTTACTTAATTTTTTTTGCCACGCTCTCGGAATTTGATAAAAGTTGATTTTCTCTCGCAATTATTAGATTTATTATCATTCCACCAAATTTCATAAAAATGTCCGAGTTATTAACGAGTATTTGCTTATAAATCTGAAATAGTTGTTCCACTTGCATGGTGCATGCATTGTTTGGAGAAATTTATTATACCATGCATCCATAGGATGAAATGGTATATTAAAGTCGCCAAAATGTATGTAACAGGAAGAAGGAAGCTTTTCCGACCCTATAAAGTATATATATTCTTGATCAGCATGAGAAGAGAAATTGATAGAGCCATGTCCGTCTGTCCGTCCGTAAGAGTGCAGAGATCTCAGCAACTATAAATGATAGAGCTACCAAATTTAGAATGTAGACTCGTGTAGTCTTGGCGCTGGCCAAGTTTATGTTTTTTTTTTGCCACTCCCCCTTCCGCCTCCGGAATTTAATAAAAAGTGATTTTCTCCCGCAATATTGATCGTATCGTAATTTAATTTGGCACATTCATAGATCTTATGAACATCTATCATTCCACCAAATTTTTTTTGCCACGCCCCCTTCCGCCTCCGGAATTTAATAAAAAGTGATTTTCTCCCGCAATATTTATCGTATCGGAATTTAATTTGACACACTCATACTTGTTATAGACATCTACCATTCTACCAAATTTGATAAAAATCGGAATAAAAATAGCCGAGTTATACGTTGAAATGTTTTGCACTTAAGCCGGTGGAGCGCTAAAGTGCACACACATAAGAGTGAGCGAGATAGCATAATCAAATCGCGCATACGAAAGAAATTTAATATATGAATTTAGTTTTATAAACTCGATGTAGTTTTTTTCCCTCTGATGCATGGTATATCCAAGTCGGCCCGGCGACTTACTTACTTTATCTTTTCACTACAGTTGTAATATGAATTAGTTGATTAAATTTCAGCTGAATATGCTATGTAAGTCCAAGTCTAAGTTATAGCCATTGTCAACCAATTCCTTAAAGCTTCACAGTTTTTTTTCCCCTGCGCACTATAATCTTCAATATTGATTATTCAAATGACGAATTGCAAGTATACCAAACTTCGGCTATACTTGTCAGAAACATTGAACTCACGCAATGTAGATACATCTTGTTTTGCAAACAAAACTTAATCTCTAGGAACAAAAGTACATATGCCTTCAACATGTCTACATTTATTCAATAAAATAAACTATGGTCAAACCCTGTTTTCGGTATAATTCCCTTAACAATTCAAGTTAAGTTAATTTAGCCAACTAGGATTTTAAAAAATACATATTGAAATTTTCTTTAAACTGAATACTATATTTGTGTCGGAACTATATCATATTGGTTCCATATGCATAGCCTTCTGGTTTCCTTTATAGGGTATAACATTTATTAAAACATATGTTAAAAATGTATTCGCAATAATTACAATTACAAGTAGTATATCTAGTAAAACTATTCATTATACCATGCATCCATAGGATGAAATGGTATATTAAAGTCGCCAAAATGTATGTAACAGGGAGAAGGAAGCTTTGCCGACCCTATAAAGTATATATATTCTTGATCAGCATGAGAAGAGAAATTGATAGAGCCATGTCCGTCTGTCCGTCTGTCCGTCCGTCCGTCTGTCCGTCCGTCCGTCCGTCCGTCTGTCCGTCTGTCCGTCCGTAAGAGTGCAGAGATCTCATCAACTATAAATGATAGAGCTACCAAATTTAGAATGTAGACTCGTGTAGTCTTGGCGCAGACCAAGTTTATGTTTTTTATTTGCCACGCCCCCTTCCGCCTCCGGAATTTAATAAAAAGTGATTTTCTCCCGCAATATTGATCGTATCGGAATTTAATTCGGCACACTTATATATGTTATGGACATCTATCATTCCACCAAATTTCATAAAAATCGGAATAAAAATGGCCGAGTTATGCATTGAAACGTTTTGCACTCAAAGCGGTGCAAGGGCGAATTTGGCCGGTGGGGCGCTAAAGTGCACACACATAAGAGTGAGCGAGATAGCATATGTTAAAAATCGCGCATACTAAAGAAATTTAATATATGAAATCAGTTTTATAAACTCAAGGAAATTTGTTTTCCCCTGATGCATGGTATATCCAAGTCGGCCCGGCGACTTACTTACTTTATTTTTTTTAAATTTCGCTGCGACATTTTAATTTCAGATAAGCTCGAGCCGCATACACCTAGCTTCAACATGGGATATTTGGTATCGCCGTATTCATATGCTAATGGTGGACCAGGCGGACTACCAGTGACTATGGTAAGCACGTTTCCATAAGTAAATTTAGTCAAGCTTACCAGGAAGCTCGAATACTATTTATTGTATCATTGTATCTCTCCACCTCCCCAAATCCATCTAATCTCCTGTTTAGTATAACAATGGCCAAACAAAACTTCTATAGAAATATGTATGGGTACATTTACAATACATTACAAAGTTCAACACAGCTTATTTTCAAGGACACGTTAGATTTATTTATTTATATTCTTTGGAAACCGTAATTCCAAAGAAGACTTATCCCCATAAGAGTATTAGCTAAAACGTTATTTGTATACCATGCATCCATAGGATGAAATGGTATATTAAAGTTGCTACTATATTTGGAAAGTATGTAGATGCGTGCAGTATGCACGCAGACTAAGTTTGCTTTAATTTTTTGTCACGCCCCCTTCCCCTCCAAAATTTGACAAATTCGATTTGCACCTGCAATATTTATCGTATTAAGAAATGTTTTGTACTCAAAGTGCAAGGGTGGTGGGGCGCTAAAGAGTTCGTGTGCTCATAAAAGTGAGCGAAAAATCATGTCTTACAAATTGCGCATGCAAAAGAAATTTAATATATGAATTTTCAATTGATGCATGGTATATCCAAGTTGGCCCGTAGACCTACTTACTTGTATGTATATAAATAGAATATGAAGTCTTAGACTTTAAAACTTTTAACGATAGCGGTAATCTAAATGGTACGATAAAATAGCTTTTTATGCCATGCATCCATAGGATACAATGATACTTATATTTAAGTCGCTAAAATGTATGTAACCGATCCTATACAGTATATATATTCCTGATCAGCATGAGAAGAGAAATTGATATGGCCATGTCCGTGTCCAAAAGAGCTCAGATCTCAGGAACTATAAATGATAGAGCTACCAAATTTAGAATGGAGACTAGAGTAGAATATGTATACTTTGAGCCAGTTAATTTTTTTTTGCCACGCCGCCTTTGGAATTCGATAAAAAGTGATTTTCTCCCGCAATATTTATCGTTTTGTATAATGACACACAGATACATATTATGAACATCTATCATTCCACCAAATTTAATAAAAATCTGAACAAAAATGGCCAAGTTTACATAAAAACGTTTTGTACTCAAAGCGGTGCAACCCGCCCGGGTTTTGTTCGGTGAGACGCTAAAGTGTAAGAGTAAGCGAGATAGCATGTGTTAGAAATCGCAGCATGAGAAACAAATTTAATATATAAATTTAGTTTTATACATTTTTTCACTTAATACGTGGTATATCCAAGTCGGACTGGCGACTTACTTACTTTTTTTAAATATAGAGCCCTACTTTGAAGTAGGAATAATAATAATAAGTATAAGTGGGAATATAGTAGGTAAATAAAAACAAAAAGCCCGGTTTAACTTTGGCATAGCGTTCTTGTGTTACTCAATCCCTAAATAGAGATAGGAAAATGAAATTACCTTTGCAAAGTAAGCTTGTTGCTATATTTTCATATACTTGGATGACAGTTATCTCATATAGCCATCCAATTTTGCTCAAATTTATCAGAATTATAAATTATTAAGTATATTTGTGAATTACTAAGTTGGGTGATATCCGCATAAGAAACAAAAGTTTGTAGAACCAAAACTATCTCTATAGGTCTAGCAGGAAAAACTCTTAATCCAGACAGATGTACAGACGGACATGGATATATGAATTTGAATATATACGTACATGTATATGGTCGGAGATGTTTCCTTCTGTGCGTCGCACAGAACCAAAATTAATATACTCTTTTGAAGTATGTACTTCCATATTTATACTCTACCTATCTGCATAGAAATGCCCTTCCATCCGTTTTGAAAACCGAGATCTGAAAGATTATAAGAGCTATCAAATTTGGTATCTACGCAGATCAAGTTTATTTCGAATCTTCGCCACGCTCTGTTCCGCCCATGGAATTCGAAAAAAGGTATTTTCTATATACAGTTTTCAAAGTATCGTTATCTAATTTGACAAGGTACAATTCGGCATAAACATATATATATGTATGTCATCAATATCTATCGATCGAAATCCAATTAAAATTGGAATAAAAATAGCCGAGCTAATACGTAATAATCATGAAAGCAACAAAGAATTGGCCGTCAGGTGCGTAAAGTGCTCGTGTCCCGAATATGGTACGTATATGTAAATACTTCGTGTTCATGTAGAATGCACTTACATACATACATATATGCCACAAACGCTCAAAGGACAACCAAGCGTACTAAAGGGCTGTGCATAAAAAATTCAGAGGATGGACTAGGGGGAGTATTTGTCAAATTATCACGATAATTTGTCATGTTACCCATTTTCACCCCATACATCTGACAGTTTTATAAATATAAACAGTCAATAATAGATTTTTGTAGGATGTGAACTCTATAATTTAATTTTACTGACCATGCATTGTCGAAGGAAGGAATAAGTGTTGAATACTTCGATCATTTTAATGAAAACACTTTGTTTTAATATTTGAGGACTAGAGATAGAGATAATAAATTTCTGATATGAATATAATACCACTAAATCAAAAATGTTTTAGCATCCATTTTACCAATAAATTCGTCATATGACATTTAATTTGCCGTATGAATAAAGCACATGAAGATTACACTGTGCCATTCGGAAATCTTTTATTATAATCACAGTCTTGGCCATTGTTGTTGGGCGTTTTAATGTTTTGCCCAAATAACTCTGCTCAATATACCGACAATAGGAAACGGATATGTTGAGTTTAACCGCATAAACAGACACACACATCCCCCCAATCCTGTAACGATACGCTTCTTGGCTGTTGTTAATGGCGTCAATTCAATTTTTCGGCCTTCACACAGATACACTTACGGTCTGGTATTTGCGCAGTGTGGACTTGACCGCACAACTGCCTGAATTGGCTACTGATGCGGAGCAGGGGATACCTTGTTTAATGCTATTGTACCACTCACCGATTCCAGACTGCTTGATGTGACATCTTCGTTTCCTTCTTAAGTCTGTTGCACACCCCAGTGGATACACCCCACGTGTCTCGCCACTTCGAATTTTAGTTGTCTGTTCTGTCCTTCGTACGTGTCGCACTCCTCCACTGACCCCACTTGCCCAGGACAATGATAACAATGAGAGGTTAAGTACAAATCTACTGACAAACATCTTAAACCAAAAAGCCAACATAGTTAGTTGGCAGGCCCTAGGCGAAGGGGTACCTAGGAAAGTCAGCCGATGCAACAATAGGTAGGCGCATAGGGACTGTCATGGGTAGGTAAGCTGTGTTTTATTTTATATTTTTATACCATGAATCCATAGGATGAAATGTCGTCAAAGTATAGACGCTGGTCAAGTTTATTTTTTTTCCACGCCCACTTCCGCCCTCAGAATTAAAAAAAAAGTGATTTTCTCCCGCAATATTTATCGTATCCTAATTTAATTTGCCACACTTATACATGTTATGGACATCTATCATTCCACCAAGTTTCATAAAAATTGAAATAAAAATGGCCGAGTTATATGTTGAAACGTTTTGCACTCAAAGCGGTGCAAGGGAAGATATGGCCGGTGGGGCCATAGTGCACACACATAAGAGTGAGTGAGATAGCATGTGTTAGAAATCACGCAGCGAAAAAAAGTTAATATATGAATTTAGTTTTATAAATTCGAAGTAGTTTTTCCCCTTGATGCATGGTATATCCAAGTCCGCCCGGCGACTTACTTACTTTATTTTAGATTACAGGGACAAAAGAGCGTGACAAAAGGTACAAATTAAACTTCATCTGCAAATTTTGCTTTTTTAGTTCCCTAGATCAAGGTGTGCATTCGGACCGATTGACTTTGCTGTTGCTGCTGATCAAGAATATACATATGTACATACATATGTATACACTTTATATGGTCGGAAATACTTCCTTCTGCATGTTACATATATTTGGGAGACGTCAATTTGTTCTTTTTCACCCTATGCGTGCAGGGTACCAAAACAAAGACTGTTTCAAGACAATTTTTTAAAATCTGGAAAACTTGTAAATCTAAAATTTGTTCTTTCTCTTTAATCTTTATCATTTTCAACCTTTTTGATATAAAACATTCTTTGTTAGCTGTACACTTTTTGTCTGTAATGTATACATGTTACATATATAGTAAACATGTATGTAGATATGTGTTGTACCTAAACGCCATACCAACATACCTACATACATATGTATTGCATGTACAATCATACGCGAATCGATTTTTTTCCCCTCGTACATATATGATCAAAAGAACTAGGAGGAAAAACGTAATTTGTGCTAAAAATTTTTGAATCTTTGTGTATTTCTTGTCGCCGTAAAAGTATTTCAATTTAAATCCCTTTAATCAACGACGACACTGCGGCGCACTGCAACCAACCAGCCAACCACCCCACACTCCTAGTATGCAGACCTCATTTTGCTCCACCCTCCTTAACGTCAGCATCGAAGTTGTCGGCTTGTTGTCCTTTCGTTTGGTATACTCCCACACTACGCCACACACCCGCTCATCCACCCCATGTACAGGCATACACTCGTTTTTTCGGTCCTTCTCTAACACGCACGTAAATATATGTAGTCAACGACGCACTCCGCTCTCACGTTAACTGCACAAGTTTCGAAGGATTCGACTGTTCGTGCTGGGCTACGAGCGCAAGAAGAAATCTAAAAAAAACCAGCCAGCCGATTGCCACAACTACAACAACATAAGCAACCACCCAAAGTAACGAGCATTGGCGTATTTTTCCTTTAACAGGCCAAGAACAACCCCCAAATCTGTTGCTGAATTCGGCTCAGTTTTAAACAATGGCGTCCAATTTCTTCCTTTTCCATCCGATTCTTAATACATTTTTCGTTAAAGGCTTTTTTTATTTTAATTTACCCACTCAACGTTAAACAAGAGGAATTGGTTGAATGAACATCTAAATTGTGTTTATATTAATGCTTAGGTATGCTATGTATATGTATGTACAATCATACATAAATATGTATGTACATGTGTATATACTCATATGATACATATGTATGTCTGTGCATGAGATGTGCATTAACACTTTTAAATTATTTTTCATCATGTTTTTATTCCATGCATCCATAGGATATACATATTAAAGTCGACGAAATGTATGTAAAAGAATCTGGAAGCATTTTTGAACCTATAAAGTATATATATATTTTTGATCAGCATGAGAAGAGAAATTAATATACATAGCCATGACCGTCCGTCCGTCCGTGAATGTATGGTTTAAATTTTAAACATTAAAAAGTTAAATCGTGTAAATAAGAACCTTTAAATCGAGGGATAGGTGTATTTTTGACTCGATTGTACAACGTCCGTCTGTCGAAGCACGAACTCTTATCAAAATTTAAGGCCCTGGCTATAAGGTCGAAAATGCTTCCTTCCAAATTTAAGACTGCATAGATTTAACAAAGTTATTAGTATTTCGAACTGCAACGGGAAGACCTGCTTCTGATAGTAGCTTATCGGGATAGTGGATATTTTGCGAAATTTGTTGCTAGTTTTAAGGAAGATAGAGAGAAGATTCCAGAAAAACCAGAGGGTAGGAATAACTTCGATCGCATTGTTTCAACGAAACGAAAGGTCATTATTCCCTTTATGAACCGTTTGTGTAAATCTTAATATACTCAATCTTTATATACTCCTTTGGTAAGGCTACAAAACGTATTGTCAAAATTTAGAGGGTCTAGAAATTTATTGTCAATCGACCCGGCTACTGATGGTGGAGAAAAGAATGTATTTCACCCAAAAAAAATGAGCTTAATAATCGGCCGGCACTGTACATATGTAAGTATATACAGATAGATATGTTTATTGTCCAGATATGTACATACATATACATTCATTGGTACATCAGTGTATTTGTATGTTAAGTAGCAAAACGACAAATTCATATGGAGCAAACGAACCTAGCCTTCCAGCTGATGAAACTGAGCCAAGTACGTCTGCATACGTCTTTCCAACATTGTGGGGTGGCAGCGGGAGTATACATATGTGTTGTGTATTTGTATGTATGTACATGTACATATACATATATGTAGATACTTATATGTATGTATATCACATATGTATGTACATATGTATATGCAGCGGGAAAGCGGCGTTGGCGGCACGTTTTATATTCGTTTAGCGGCGGCTACATCAAAGGCATATTTTCAGTTTCGCTGACTCGTTTGCCGTTTGTAGCCACTGCTGCTTGTTGTTTTTTGTTTTATTCATCAAGCCACAACAAGTACGACAACATCAGCGATAACTTGAACACACACATGTACATAAGTATTTATGTATGCATATATCTACATACATATATATGTACATATGTATATATATAGTATAAATACATAATCACATTGATGTATGTACATATGTATGTATGTGTGTACATTCAGGCTCATATCTCTGTGCTTACATACATACATACGTTTGTATGAATGTTTAAACGCCTATGAAATTTTGTCTCCAAAATGAGAATTAATTATTGTTTATTATTATACCATGCATCCATAGGATGAAATGGTATATCAAAGTCGCCATAATGTATGTAACATGCAGAAGCAATCTTTTCCGACCCTATAAAGTATACATATTTATACCATGCATTCATAGAATGAAATGGTATATAAAAGTCGCCAAAATGTATGTAACAGGGAGAAGGAAGCTTTTCCGACCCTATAAAGTATATATTCTTGATCAGTATCAATAGCCGAGTCGATTGAGACATGTCCGTCTGTCCGACAGTCCGTCTGTAGGATCATCGAGATCTCGGAGACTATAAGAGCTAGAGCTACCAAACTTGGCATGTAGACCCGTTTGCTCTGCAGGCAGATCGAGTTAATTTTTATACCATGCATCCATAGGATGAAATGGTATATTAAAGTCGCCAAAATGTATGTAACAGGGAGAAGGAAGCTTTTCCGACCCTATAAAGTATATATATTCTTGATCAGCATGAGAAGAGAAATTGATAGAGCCATGTCCGTCTGTCCGTCCGTCCGTCTGTCCGTCCGTCCGTAAGAGTGCAGAGATCTCAGCAACTATAAATGATAGAGCTACCAAATTTAGAATGTGGACTCGTGTAGTATAGACGCTGACCAAGTTTATGTTTTTTTTTTTGCCACGCCCCCTTCCGCCTCCGGAATTTAATAAAAAGTGATTTTCTTCCGTAATATTTATCGTATCGTAATTTAATTTGGCACACTCATAGATCTAATGAACATCTATCATTCCACCAAATTTTTTTTGCCACGCCCCCTTCCGCCTCCGGAATTTAATAAAAAGTGATTTCCTCCCGCAATATTTGTCGTATCGGAATTTAATTTGGCACACTCATACATGTTATGGTTATCTATCATTCCACCAAGTTTCATAAAAATCGAAATAAAAATGGACGAGTTATACATAGAAACGCTTTTCCCACAAAGCGGTGCAAGGGCGGATATGGCCGGTGGAGCGCTAAAGTGCACACACATAAGAGTGAGCGAGATAGCATAATTAAATTGGGCATACGAAAGAAATTTAATATATGAATTTGGTTTTATAAACTCAATGTAGTTTTTTTCCCCCTGATGCATGGTATATCCAAGTCGGCCCGGCGACTTACTTACTTTATTTTTATTCCGATTTTTGTGATATTTAGTGGGATGATAGATATACGTGACATGTATTAGTGTGCCAAATTAAATTACGATACGATAAATATTACGGGAGAAAATCACTTTTTATTAAATTCCGGAGGCGGAAGGGGGCGTGGCAAAAAAAAAAACATAAACTTGGTCAGCGTCTATACTACACGAGTCCACATTCTAAATTTGGTAGCTCTATCATTTATAGTTGCTAAGATCTCTGCACTCTTACGGACGGACGGACAGACGGACGGACGGACAGACGGACAGACGGACATGGCTCTATCAATTTCTCTTCTCATGCTGATCAAGAATATATATACTTTATAGGGTCGGAAAAGCTTCCTTCTCCCTGTTACATACATTTTGGCGACTTTAATATACCATTTCATCCTATGGATGCATGGTATAATTACCGAGTTATACATAGAAACGTTTTTCACTCATAGCGGTGCAAGGCAAAAAGAGCGAGATAGCATATGCTGGAAATCACCGATTTGGTCGGGGGGCGCTAAAGTGATCTTGTCCACATAAGAGTGAGCGAGATAGCATTTAAAAGAAATTTAATATATATCTTTTCACCTGATGCATGGTATATCCAAGTCGGCCCGGCGAATGTAACAGGGAGAAGGAAGCTTGTCCGTCTGTCTGTCCGTCTGTAGGATCATCGAGATCTCGGAGACTATTAGAGCTAGAGCTACCAAACTTGGCATGTAGACCCGTTTGCTCTGCAGGCAGATCGAGTTAATTTTTTTTTCGCAACGCCCCCTTCCGCCCCCGCTATTTGAAAAACAATATTTTGAGCCTCCATATATCGGGAACTATAAAAGATAGAGCTTTCGGATTTGGACATTAGATGCGTGCACTATGCACGCAGACCAAGTTTGTTTTAAATTTTGGCCACGCCCCCTTCCGCCCGCGAAATTCAAATTCGATTTTCACCCGAAATATTTATCGTATCATAATTTAATAAAAATGGCCGAGTTATACATAGAAACGTTTTTCACTCATAGCGGTGCAAGGCAGATGCACGCAAAAAAGAGCGAGATAGCATATGCTGGAAATCACCGATTTGGTCGGGGGGCGCTAAAGTGCTCGTTTCCACATAAGAGTGAGCGAGATAGCATTTGAAAGAAATTTAATATATACATATCTCTTCACCTGATGCATGGTATATCCAAGTCGGCCCGGCGACTTACTTACTTTATTTTTATTTTCTCTTGATGGGGGTATATTCAAGTCGGCGCAACTCACTTATTACAATTATTTTTGAAAACAGAGTTTATATTTATCTAAAAACACTCTCTCTCAGATGGCATGCATTACGCAGATTATATACATTTTCGTAAGGTGCTTACTTTGTATATGTGAAAAGGGAATTTTTAAAGATATAGCATTCCAATTAACTCATGTTGTTCGTATAGTATTTTTGCGCAATGTGGGTGGGATGTTTAAAATTAAATAATATTAAATATTTATGCTTGTTTCGGCCTCGTCCATATAGACAAGGCACAGGCAGTAGTTAGTCAAATTAATGTTTTATCGTTGTTGAATTTGGGAAGCTGAATTCAAGAGTGAGAGCTGTTTAAAATAAGTCAAATATTTTTCTCGTCAACTGCAGATTTTTTGTCAAATCATAGTTTTTACAATTAATAAATGCCGGGTTTGTAATATGCCTTCTTTCTCTGTTTAAACTGCTGCTCCTGAATTTTTTCATATAACAGGTCTCTGTTTCCATTTTGTACTCTTAGTCATTCTCTTCAACTCTTTTACTGCCTTATTGATAGTCACGGGAATGGTGAGGAGTTCAGTATGGGGGGCACCATAAAAATGAAGGCACAGGTCACAATGCCAACGAAATGCAAAGTTTAATGCCCTCAACTCCTCTTGTTGATGCATAGTAGTTCATCCTGGCGTAAGGCCACAACTCCTCAACTTCCTCAACCCCTTAGGCCGATGAGCCTACAAGAGTTCGTTTGCAGAGCACACATATACATAAGTATATACATACATACTTATTTTTACCACAGACAAATTGCAAACAGAAATACACGTATTTACAGATGTACATATGTACATATAAACAGCTAAGTGTACATACATATGTATATACAAACTATACGTTCTCCATTTTATACAGACTAAACTAAAAACTCCATATGTACATTAATTCCATCACTGTATCACGACCTATCCTGGTCTTTAAATATCAATAAATCGGGATTCATCTCTAGTTACGAAAAGACTGTGTGATAGGTAAATCGATTTTTCCTTATCCAAATATTTATCAAAGTACATTTTTTACCCTGAAAGATTCCTCGAATTGTTTCAATGATCTACGTCTGCAAAGCCTTTACGTAAATTGAAAGTTTTTCTCTTTGTAATACTTTGTGGCCAGCAATTTTTTACAAAGACTAACTATTTTAGTTAAGTTCTCAATATTTTGAACTAAATTACATAACCCTTTAGTTTGCAGAGTTATATTTGCTCTAAACGAATGGGGTAAGAAAGCCCACTCGCTGACCACAAAGTTAATAATGTCAAACGAGCTTAAATATCTTACACATTAGGCAACTACAAATGCACTCCATCACAGTCAATCTTCTTAGCACAGGCGCCATGGACAAGGTGCAAATGTGCCACTGTCGGCAATCTGTGAAACTATTCGCTTTAACTGAAAGAAAGTAAGTACATCAGTCGCCGGGTCGACTTGGATATGCCATGCATCAAGTGAAAATTTATATATTACATTTTTTTTCACATGCTATCTCGCTCACTCTTATGTGACCACTTTAGCGCCACACCTGCAAATCCGCGATTTCTAGTACATGCTATCTCGCTCGCTCTTATGTACACACGTACACGTTGAAAAACTTTTATACATATGTACACACTGGGCCATTTTTATTCCGATTTTTATGATATTTGGTTGAATGATAGATGTGAAAATCGTGTTTATCGAATTTTTGAGGCGGAAGGGAGCATTACAAAAAATTAAAATAAACACGATAGCTCTAGCTTTTATAGTTCCCGAGATATAGGTGTTAAAATATTGTTAAAAAAACCTTGATCAGCGTACACACCACACGAGTCTACATTCCAAATTAGGTAGGTCTAGCTTTTATAGTTCCTGAGATCTCTGCAGACAGACGGACATGTCTCAATCGACTAGGCTATTGATACTACATTGTTACATACATTTTGACGACTTTAATATACCATTTCATCCATGGTATAATAAATAAAGTAAGTAAGTCGCCGGGCCGACTTGGATATACCATGCATCAGAGGGAACAAAACTACATCGAGTTTATAAAACTAAGTTCATATATTAAATTTCTTTCGTATGCGTGATTTCTAACATATGCTATCTCGCTCACTCTTATGTGTGTGCACTATAGCGCTCCACCGGCCAAATTCGCAAAACGTGTCAACGTATAACTCGGCCATTTATATTCCGATTTTTATGAAACTTAATGGAATGATAGATGTTCATAACATATATAAGTGTGTCGAATTAAATTTTGATACGATAACTATTGCAGGAGAAAATCACTTTTTATTAAATTCCGGAGGCGGAAGGAGGCGTGGCCAAAAAAATTTGGTATAATGATAGATGTTCATAAGATCTATGAGTGTGCCAAATTAAATTACGATACGATAAATATTGCGAGAGAAAATCACTTTTTATTAAACTACGGAGGCGGAAGGGGGAGTGGCAAAAAAAAAAAATAAACTTGGTCAGCGTCTATACTACACGAGTCCACATTCTAAATTTGGTAGCTCTATCATTTATAGTTGCTGAGATCTCTGCACTCTTACGGACGGACAGACGGACATGGCTCTGTCAATTTCTCTTCTCATGCTGATCAAGAATATATATACTTTATAGGGTCGGAAAAGCTTCCTTCTCCCTGTTACATACATTTTGGCGACTTTAATATACCATTTCATCCTATGGATGCATGGTATAAAAAGTAAGTAAGTCGCCGGGCCGACTTGGATATACCATGCATCAAGTGGACCCCATAAAGTATATATATTCTTGATCAGTATGATAGGGGAAATCGATATAACCATATAATATATAACGACTTACGGACTGTACAAGTGCGCAGATCTCGGGGACTATAAAAGCTAGAGCTTACAAATTGAAAATAAATGTAGACTCGTGTAGTATATACGCTGGAATTCGATAAAAGGTGATTTTCTCCCGCAATGTTTCTCGTATCGTAATTTAATTTGGCCAACTAGTACATATTATGAATATCTATCATTCCACTATCATATAAAAAACGGAACAAAAATGACCAAGTTATACGTAGAAAAGTTTTGTACCCAAATGGACTCAATGCGGTAGGCGCCCGTACAGTGGAGTGCTTGTGAGCTCATAAAAGTGAGCGAGATAGCATGTGTAGGTAAGGCTAGGTCTACCAAATTCGAGATGTAAATTCGTGTAGGATATACACTTTTCAAGCTTATTATACCATGCATCCATAGGATGAAATGGTATATTAATGTCGCCAAAATGTAACAGGGAGAAGGAAGCTTTTCCGACCCTATAAAGTACATATATATTCTTGATCAGTATCAATAGCCGAGTCGATTGAGACATGTCCGTCGGTCTGTCCGTCTGTTAAGTTGTGAAGTTAAAAATGCTGTGGTTAATGTTGTACAATTCCAATTTTGTATAGCCTTGCAGAGCGTATTATAAAATTGGTCAGATGTTTGTAACTCAGAGAAGGGGTCGTTTCCGACCCCATAAAGTATATATATTCTTGATCAGCAAGAGAAGACGAGATGATATAGCCTAGTCCGTCTGTCTGTCTGTCCTTCTCTCCGTCTGTCTGTCTGGTGCTGCGCGAACTAGTCCCACAGTTTTAGAGCTATGGCATTCAAAGTTCGTATATAAG
Source organism: Drosophila sp. 14030-0761.01 (assembly GCA_018150735.1). Classification (NCBI taxonomy): domain Eukaryota; kingdom Metazoa; phylum Arthropoda; class Insecta; order Diptera; family Drosophilidae; genus Drosophila; species Drosophila sp. 14030-0761.01. Next base: position 807,587 of record JAECWO010000106.1, on the reverse strand, counting down.
CTTTTCTATACAGCCACATGAATGCGATTTTGAATAAGATCAGACAACTATATCATATAGCTGCCATACAAATACAAACGTTAAATGCGAATAACTTCTCTATTTTTTGAACAATCTTATCAAAACTGATTACGTACATAAATAAATATCAAAGAAGCTAACTTCGGCTAAGCCAAAGTTTGTATACCCTTGCAGCCCTTGACCATTACATTTTATTTCCTAAACAATTTTTTGTTTCTTAATCCAATAAAGAAATATTTTAAATACATTGGCTGGGGCCAGCCAATCGCCAAATAGTAAGCGTGCCAAGACAATGTAGCGATTGATATTCATATTCACACACACACAATCGCAATTTTGACACATATATGTGCTTCACTGCTTATGCGTGCACTGCTTATGGCAGCAGTACTGCTGCATACTGCTGCTGCCATAAGCAGTGCACGCTTTATAGGCAAATTTTATATCGTCGAAATCAGGCGTTATGTTTATCCGATTGTTTTGAAATTCACGCATATGATGTAATCCCTTTTTATTTATGTACGTAATCAGTTTGGATAAGATTGTTCAAAAAATATAGAAGTTATTCGCATTTAACGTTTGTATTTGTATGGCAGCTATATGATATAGTTGTCTGATCTTATTCAAAATCGCATTCATGTGGCTGTATAGAAAAGCTTATATACGAACTTTGAATGCCATAGCTCTAAAACTGTGGGACTAGATCGCGAAGCACCAGACAGACAGACGGACAGAAGGACAGACGGACATGGCTATATTAACTCGTCTTCTCTTGCTGATCAAGAATATGTATATATACTTTATGGGGTCGGAAACGATCCCTTCTCTGCTTTACAAACATCTGACCAATTTTATAATACCCTCTCATCATATGCGTGAATTTCAAAACAATCGGATAAACGATATAAAATTGATTAAGAAACAAAAAATTTTTTAGGAAATAAAATGTAATGGTCAAGGGCTGCAAGGGTATACAAACTTCGGCATAGCCGAAGTTAGCTTCTTTGATATTTTTTTTTCGTTTCACTCGTTGACAATGACGGATGTGTTTTTATAAACGCTCATAAACTTTTATTTTGTTCCTCGCGATATAAAATTCTTAAATTTCCTAATATTCAATTCGGCATAATTGAAATAATTTCCGATTTTTATACCATGCATCCATAGAGCTATGTCCGTCTATCCGTCCGTCCGTAAGAGTGCAGAGATCTCAGCAATTATAAGTGATAGAGCTACCAAATTTAGAATGTGGACTCGTGTAGTATAGACGCTGACCAAGATTATTTTTTTTTAACACGCCCCCTTCCGCCACCGTAGTTTAATTAAGAGTGATTTTCTCTCTCAATATTCATCGTATCGTAATTTTATTTGGCACACTCATAGATCTAATGAACATCTATCATTCCACCAAATTTTTCGGCCAATTCGGCCACCAATTCGGCCCGGCGACTTACATACTTTATTTACTTTTACACGTATTAGCAGGTGTAACACTCTGAATTAAATTCAAGACCGTTATTTCGTGAATAATTCACAAAAAGGTTAACTTCAATTTCAACCATCATTGAACATTAAAAAAGATGTTGGCTTTTTGGCGTAGTGTTTTTGTGTAGTGTTTCAATGAATCATATGTAGTTGTTATCTCTAGATTAGTCAACATTAAATGTTGAGTTCTGCAATCTGACATTTGAATTAGATCATTTTTTGTACCATACCATCAAGAGGTTGAAAAGGTGATTTTCTCCCGCAATATTTATCAAATCGGAATAAAAATGGAACGTGAAAGTGGGTAAAATAACTTTAAAAACGAAATAGTTTCTAGGATATGTAGACAAATATAGTTTCGAAACTTCTGCATAATCATACTGCATGTCATCAGGTTAGCAAGCGCCTTTACCTTACTAAACAATTAGAATGTTTGTCCACATCTCCCGTAAGTTCTCGTTAAAATCAATATACGCTGGTCAAGTATTTTTTTTTTGTTTTTGCCACGCCTCCTTTCGCCCCCGGAATTCAATAAAAGATGATTTTCTAGCTCTATTTTATCTTATCGGAATTTAATTTGGCACACTCATAAATGTTATGGACATCTATCATTCCACCAAGTTTCATAAAAATCGGAATAAAAATGGCCGAGTTATACGTTGAAATGTTTTGCACTCAAAGCGGTGCAAGGGCGAATTTGGCCGGTGAAGCACTAAAGTGCACACACATAAGAGTGAGCGAGATAGCATATTTTAGAAATAGCGCATACGAAAGAAATTTAATGAATTTAGTTTTATAAACTCAATGTAGTTTTTTCCCCTGATGCATGGTATGTATATCCAAGTCGGCTCGGCGACTTACTTACTTTATGTAGCATTTAAAAGAAATTTAATATATATCTTTTCTCTTGATGCATGGTATATCCAAGTCGGCCCGTCGACTTACTTACTTTATTTTTATTTTGCCCTTATAAAGTATATATATTCTGATTCGGCCCGCCTTTCACACATATTGCTATCTCTCAATATATAAGATTGCTTGCTATTCTTTAATAATAAAAATAATTTACTTTGCCTCTCGACGATCAATCATTATAGGTTTATAGTTCTAAAATGTGTACGCGCTTAAAAATGTCTTAAATCTCTTACAGGCAAACAAAATAGGACTACCTCCATTTTTCTGTCACAACGGAGATCCACTGACAACACCGCCCCCCGCGCACTGTGGCATACCACCATACCAATTGGATCCCAAAGCTATAGGTAAGATTATTTATGTATGCGTATTTATATATTAGATTCCCACATTGACTTTTAGTTCAGCCGTTTAGTGATTTACAAATATGTATGCATATTTTTGTTATTCTATTCCTCCGTAACTTTTACCGGAGGTAAGGCTTTTATTAAAATGAGTTTCCACCTTTCGGAATGCAAATGTGTTCAGTGCTACAGATGAACAATCAGACAATTAATTGGCAATTGTGCGGAAAATTTCCATTATCGTCTGAAGTCGTTTACCCAGCGAGTAAAAATTGAATATTTTAACCTCATGCAACAAGAGCTACTTGTGTAAACAAATGCAGGATAAGATGAACACAGAAAAAATGGACGATAATACTTGTATAGTAAGAATTTGGCAATTGCATATATTGTCTGCAGTAACAAATAGATCCGAATTAGCTCACTCTTATTAATGCCTCATTAAACTCTGTACTCGTAGGGCATGAAAATGCATAAATATTAAAATGTTGAATTAGTGAAGTTATACTCTAATAAGGATACATTTGACCGGAATACGACACGTTGGAAATTATGGAAGTATTGAGTGCCGAGAATCCCTGGTCGGGCGACATATTCAATGTCTGATTTGTATGTATATGTAGTAAACTAGATGAGGTAGAATCAACAATGGAAGCGTCGCCTTCCGTCTGACCGACCGGCTAACCCAACCGCGAGCTATTGACTTTTTCACCCTCCAACTTTAAAGACGAAGTTCAACAAATTATGAAATAATAATTGCACATGATGCGATTTTATTTGTATTTGTGTGTATGGTATATTATGAAATTGATTCATCCATTCTGCCAAATTTCCCTCGCCGTGTTTGCTAGCTCGAGTGGAGTGGTAATGCTTGCGGTGCGGTACAATTCGGTGGTTGGACTGTCAAGGGCTCTGTAATACCCACACACTGCGGGTCGGCCGATCTAATGGGAACCAGCAGCGCAAATAAAAGGCATGCACTTAAGAGCTGCTTGTGGATTACACGGCTTTATGATTCCTTACAATAGCAGCGGCATCGTACTAATAATTGAATAACACAATAAAATCCCAACTAGCTGGGAAACGCAGACACGCGGGGTGATGATATGTGGCTGGGCCTAGGCTCATAACGTCCCCCAGATTGGTTGGAACTGAAAACTTTTTTTTTAGACCAATTGATAGCTAGATAGGTATTGTTTGCTTTTTTAATTCTGGATTAAAATATTTATTATTATAAACAATAAATGAGAATCGGGCAGCCAAGAAGCGAAACAATGTGATTCCTCTTTTAAATAAAGTGACGACTTGGATATACCATGCATCAGGGGAAAAAAAACTATATCGACTTTATAAAAATAAGTTCATATATTAAATTTCTTTCATATGCGCGATTTCGGCCAAATTCGCCCTTGCTTTGAGTGCAAAACGTTTCAATACATAACTCAGCCATTTTTATTCCGATTTTTATGAAACTTGGTGGAATGATAGATGTCCATAACATGTATAAGTGTGCCAATAAATTACCATACGATAAATATTGCGGGAGAAAATCAGAATCTCACTCCGACAAAAGTACGCATACGTTATAAAATCGTCAAATCAAGTTTCAGTTAACTATCTCAAAAACTGAGAGACTATTGTAGTTGGCACGGAAACAGACGCGCATTGGTTGGCCGATTGGGTATATAATTTGGTATCTGAACGAAATTCCAATTCCCGCAACTTGGGCATCTTATCGGAAACATATAAATATCAAAACAAATATTTTCATACTTATTCTTTGGGAGCTTCACGATTTGATTAACAGAAATGGTTTTGAATACCTAACTGATGTCAAACTAAATAAAGTTGCCACGAACTTTAAATTTAATTTATGTACCTCCTTTCCCGCTATTTGATCAAAGGTTTTTTTCATGTTCTTTGAAATGGTTGATTCTAATAACTGTAAGACTTGAATTTATAAAATTTTAATTTTGTAAGGTTCTACTGGAAGTAAGGTTTGATCAAAAGTAAAAAGATCGCAAAAACTTATAAAAAATGCATCGCTATGTTTAATAGAATTTTAAACGTTTAGGTTCAGAAACGCTTTCTTTTGTGTCTTACAAACATCAAGTCAATTTTAAATCCTGCTGTGATAGATAATATTCGTCTAAAAATTATGGATTGTCTAATATTCGATTTAAATCAATGACAAAACTGTTTGTTCAAGTAATTTCAGTGTCACACGTTTTATGAAATATTGAATATAAACATTTTAATGCTTCGGATTCGGTTCATGTGGGTCACGGTTTAAGTAAGTTGAAAATAACAATGCAAATTATATTTTGACAAAATCTGGTTTTAATACTATAAAAACGACTAATTGCCGGTCTATTAGTAAAACACGAATAGGGGCGTTTTTCCTTTCAACGGCTATAAAGTATTGCGACCGCCCTCTGTGCGGAATGCTCAAAAGGACGTCGCTCAGAATCTAACCTGGGGTGTTGGCAGGGTTGCCAACAACCCCTGTATCCTGGCCCTGCATGCAAACCGAACCCTGGACTAAATGTTGAGCAAACCCATACTGTATAATCGGGTTGTTCATCACGATTGAAATCGTCATGAGCAGAGGCACATGCCTCTCTAGATATTCCGGTAATGATATGCGCAACTTAAGTGGGTCGAGTATTGATGGCATCTATGAAACTGTCTTTCTCCTCATTTTAGAGTTCAAATGCGAAAATTTATCTGATCGATGCATTTCAAATGATTTGAATGCCATACATAATATATTAGCAAAAAAAAGTTTGAATAAGGAAAAAAATTGCATGGCGGTTCCAAATTCGATCGGTTTCAATTTTTTGAATAGCTTCTTGCCACAGAATATCTTGAATATATCTTATCAAAGCTAAAAAAATGAAACAGAAAATTTTATTTAACAAAACAAACGGTTGTTAATTGTATGTAAATAGAGTATTTCATTATTTTGAACAGCTCTCACTTTGTGATGATATTTAATAATATGGCACATTAAATTAGGGGATTGATAAGGAGTGATAGATGTAATTACAGCACAATTAAAATATGTCTTATTCAAAAAACTTACAAATCGGGCAACAACGACATATTCAACAAATACTTCCCTTATTTGAAATTGATAGTCCACCGCTTAAGAATTATACATACATATGTAGCTTAAGGGTTGCATGACAGACGAGTTAATAGGAAAGGGGAAGATATCAGTTATACAATGTGACCCATTCTAAGTCTACCAACAACAACGTAATGAATAAAAACATGTTGCACAACCACATAATAATGACATCTTTTTTGTCGCTAGCTCAATTTCAAGTCTTCATCACATTGCCGATGTGGCCTGCGGCACATGGCCGAGCCCTATCTGCCAGCGGGTGATTATAGCGACAGTTGACAGTCGCCCTGCACTCCGTTCTATTCAGTCAGCATCATCAACAATAAAAACTTGAAAATGACAACAACGACAGAAATGTATTTTGCAAAGGGACGGGCACATGGACAGGGACAGGGACATCGACGGATCATGAAATAGAAAGGACAACAAATTTTCAATTAAATTGAAAACGGCTTGAGCTGGGAGAAAAATTGCTACATAATCCTATATTTACACATCTACTTTACGGCATCTACAAGCAGGCGTACACATTGCATTTACTACCTACCTCCCTTTTATTCGAGTTTTCAATGTGTTTCTGGATGCGGATGTCATTGTTGCGGGTAATCAATTGAAACGCATCAGCATCTGAGCAACTGAGACGGATAATGAATTAGGTGGAATGGCGCAATGGTATAATCTATGCCAATCTCCCTGTTAAAAGATGATCATACAATGTAGACGGAGCAAATGTTCACAAATTTGATGGCAAAGGAGCGAATATGTATACTCTGAATGAGCCTTCAATACATGTTCGGCAACCTCGATATACCCCATATTAACTAAGTAGTACTAGTGTAACTTTAAATTAATAACATTTAATTACACGTTATTAATTCTTATTTTAATTCTCTCCAACGCAAACGCGCTGTTATATATGTACATACATATCGTTTTATTCTTTCGAACTAAACTTTTTTTACCTTGCATCCATAGGATGAAATTAAAGTCGCCAAAATGTATGTAACACACAGAAGGAAGCATTTACGACGTTTCTGACCTCATAAAGTATATATATTCTTGATCAGCATGGGAAGAAGAGTTGATATACCCATATCCACCTATCCATCTGTCTGCCTGGTACTATGCCAACTAGTGCCACAGTTTTAGAGCTATGGCTTTCAAAATTCGTATATACATATGTAAGCTTTTTATTTTTATTTTTTATTATTATTTTTCCACTTGGTGAATGATATACTTATTCAAATAGTATTGGCGCTGACCAAATTTATTTATTTTTTTTGCCACGCCCCCTTTTGCCTCCGGAATTTAATAAAAAGTGATTTTCTCCCGCAATATTCATCGTATTGTAATTTAATTTGGCACACTCATAGATCTTATGAACATCTATCATTTCATCAAATTTTTTTACCACGCCCCCTTCTGCCTCCGGAATTCAATAAAAAATGAAATACAAACAGAAACATACTTATGGAAAATCAACATTTTTCCAGACTTTGTGCGTAGCGTGGTTTGTGACAATCTACACAGTTTTTTTGTTTTTATTAAAAAACTAAATATTTATTTAAATTTTAGGTCTTACACGTCCAGCGTTATATCCGTTTGCCGCAAGTCAATACCCTTATCCAATGCTGAGTCCAGAAATGTCTCAAGTAGCTTCATGGTAAGTATTCTTTGGATCCTCTATACATTGCCGATTCGACAGATTGAAACAAAATATTGGGAATTTTTTTGGAAATACATATTACATTGTCATAATCTTTCAGGCACACACCATCTGTATATTCAGCATCTAGTTTTAGGACACCATACCCCACCTCCTTACCAATAAACACCACGCTCTCAAGGTAAAACAAAAATCTTAGCAGTTTTTTGTAGACCTCCTACTAATTTGTGATTTGTTTATAGCGATTTTCCATTCCGATTCTCACCGAGCCTGTTGCCTTCAGTCCATGCTACATCTCATCATGTGTTAAATTCCCATCCTGCGATTGTTGCGGCCAGTTCTAAACAAGACTGCGGCGCTCAAGACACAACAACGAATAATCGGTATCCAAGGTAAATTAAAATATACTAAAACCATTTATGTTTAATAATACTAAAACTGACTTTTCCCCCGCCCAAAATGAATTAAACTAATCTGAACTGAACGTGTAGTAGTCGAATGACTAGAATCTCAATTGGTGGCTCAAATGACTTCTTTTCATAATTAGCGGCATTTAAACTTCGTAACAATTTGGGTCCCAGTCAAAAACATTATAGGTCCCAATAGCCTGGAACTCGTGAACTTTAAAATATTTGAAACGTTGTACAAAAGAGTAATTTCCAGTTTTCTGTGTGCTCGTGGTGTTCCTTAGCATTTTCGTGGGTGGGCGCTTAACAGTCGCCATCTTTAATTCATCTACAGCTCACTTCAATTCTCGCACGTATACATATACAGCTATGAGCAACAAATGGACAAACATCCTCGATATATGAACTCTCATTGGCTTTCTCATTGGCGAAGCGCCTGCGCATTAGAAGCCATCCCCTAAAATTCGCCTTACGTTCGAATCTCGTTGCCCCTTAACTCGAAAGTCAAGCATGAATGCAATTCGAAATAATGCGACAGAACGCACATTCTACACTGCCAATCACGAATAGTCTATTATCCTACATATGCTTGTATGTATATATGAAATCAAAAATTTAAAATAGTTAAGTGCTTTTCTTAACATTCAGTTACGCTACTATAGTTTTTATACCCTTGCAGAGGTCCGTCTGTCTGTCTGGATCAACAGCTTCTCCTTCTAAACTGCTAGAGCTACAGAGCTGCAATTTTGCCTGAAGTCTTGTATATACTGCAGGCATTGCATATCTCGGATTCATCCCGATCGGACGGCTATATCATATAGCTTCCATAGGAACCATCGGTCGAAAAATGAGTTTTAGATCAATAACTTCTTTCTTTTTCACCCGGTTATCATAAAACTTAACATTTGGCAGTTTATTATACATCCATGCCAAATTTGATCAATATCGGATTACTATCATATAGCTCCCATATGAACGATCGGACCAAAAATAGTTTTTCTTCTAGAAACTTTTTATACCCTTGCAAAAAGGGTATATTAATTTTGGTCAGAAGTGTGCAACGCATAGAAGGAGTCATCTCTGACCATATAAAGTATATATATTCTTGATCAGCATGACAAGACGAGTTCAAATCCGTTTGTCCGTCTGTCTGTCCGTCTGTCCGTCTGTCTGTCTGTCTGGATCAACAGCTTCTCCTCCGAAACCGCTAAAGCTACAGAGCTGCAATTTTGCACGAAGTCTTGTATATACTGCAGGCATTGTATATCTCGGATTCATCCGGATCGGACGACTATATCATATAGCTCCCATAGGAACCATCGGTCGAAAAATGAGTTTTAGATCAATAACTTCTTTCTTTTTCACCCGATTGTCATAAAACTTAAGATTTGGTAGTTTATTATACATCCAAACATCCATGCCAAATTTGATCAAGATCGGACTACTATATCATATAGCTCCCATATGAACGATCGGACCAAAAATAGTTTTGCTTCTAAAAACTTTTTTGTTTCTTGAGCGATCATCGTCGAACTTGGTAAATAACATAACTACATAGAAGATTATAATTCTGGTAAATTTGATCAAAATCGGATGACTATATCATATAGCTGTCATACAAACATATGAAAAAATTGCATGCTGCATGTCTACATGCATGCATATGTATGTATGCGTGCCGTGGATTTTTACACCAGGGTCTTTACATTTATATAACTCTTTTTAGGGATCTAGTAACACAAAAGCTTGCAAGGGTATACAAACTTCGGCATGGCCGAAGTTAGCCCAGCCTTCTCGTTTGTTTCTTGAGCGATCATCGTCGAACTTGGTAAATAACATTTTCATATTTAAGTTTTATATCTGGTAAATTTGATTAAAATCGGACGACTATATCATTTAGCTGTCATGCAAACATATGGAAAATTGCATGCTGCATGTGTATGTACATACATGCATATGTATGCGTGCCGTGCTATGGCGTGTAAAAACGGACACCAGGGTCTTTACATTTAGACTAATCTTTTTAGGGATCTAGTAACACAAGAGCTTGCAAGGGTGTACAAACTTCGGCATGGCCGAAGTTAGCCCGGCCTATTGGTTTTTTTTATAAGGTATACAATATAACCATATAAGTCTTTCTGTCAGTCTGTCTATCTGGACTGCCTTACAGTCTGTCAAAATATCTCGGTCGGTCGAAAATAGAAGGAAAATTATTTGTTTTTAAAACGATTATCAGCAAATTTGATATTTGTAAGTTTGTAATTTGAACAACCGTTTTAAAAACGATCTTTTCTCAAGGTTCAACAATATAGGTCGACATTACGGTTGCCATAGAAGCATCAAAGCAATCGCATACTATGTGTGTATAGTACATACATATGTACATATATCATTTGCTTACCTTATTGGAATTCCTTTTGAATTTTTCTAGAAACACTTTCCTAATCGACTTAAGCATGATTTATTGGATTGTACTCTTGGATTGTACTCTTTTTTCCATTGTACCGAAATTACATGTTGTTGATATCACTTTCGGTCTTTAAGCGAGCGGCCTCACCTCAAAGATGCGGAACTGCCGATATAATACTAAAGTCGCATTTATTCAAGATCCATTTATCCGTATTTCGTCTAAAAACACAAAACCAATTTATTAGGTACCATAAAGAAATATTTGAGACGAATTAATTTTTGTAACATGTAATATTACATTTACTCGGAGACTCAGTTGGAGAAATTTGTCGGAACTGAAGTCCGATTTTGATAATGGTCTCATTGTCCCAAATTCTTGTTGTTTTCATCCAACTATTTTATCCTACATACATATGTACATACATACCTACATACATATATACATACACATATGTACATATGCACATACTTTCATATACATTTGTAGCTTACATACATATGTATCTATTATCAGTTGTCGAATTTCTTTTGATTGACATTTACCACTTTGCACGATTTTATAAAATAAATCTCAGTGGCCTAATAACGCAGATTGGAGCCGGTTCCTTGATTCCGAATGATATTTGTTTCTCCACATCCTCGGCATTCAACAAGTTGAAATAAAAGCAGTTGCCCAACCGTTTGTTAAAGCGAACATGTATTTTATATCGCTTATCGATAAGTACTTATCGATAGCCATTTTAAAGTAACGGCTCTTTGGTTTAATGCTGCTTTCAAATTGTGCAGATACATATGTAAATGCAATTGTCATGTTTCTATATACATATGTACTTATGTATGTATTTCTAGTGCACTATTATATGCTATGTAAAATAAGATTGAACTACGTATCCGACAATGATTAAATATTATCAGATTTTTGGGGGACCATAATTACTAATGTGTATCCTTAATCTTGAATCTAAATAAGCAGAATTTAATTACAAATGCGTGGATTTTAAAGGAAAATTTTTGCATACTTTTATGACTCTTTGATTTGCAGAGAGTGTACAGAAGAGACAGAGAGAGAGAGAGAGAGAGAGTGAACTGCGCCTATGCTCAGTACGGTTCTCACCGCGCATTTATGGCACTGGCGCACGCTGTCGCATTGCAATGAAACGATGAAGAACGAGTCGTAAACTGATAGCTTTAATGCCCGAAAGGACGAATGTAATTTGTCAAATTGTTGTGCCAGTATGTACACGTTTGCGAAAATCTTTATTGGCGGCGGCTACAACAATCGAAAACTTAAAACTGTATAAACATTTGTCTAATCGGTCAGATTTATAAATAAAAATAATGATATTGTGGCGCATTAGTTGGTCATTATTAACAAACATTCTGAAATTTGCATTGTTATTTGCATGACGTTTTACACTGGTGCACTATGTATACAATTAATGTGATGCTAAGACCGAGCCCTCAAAGAGGGCACACAAATTATACATCGGGATTGTGAAAGAGGAGTGCGGCTAAAAAAATTTTGGCATATAAATATTGTTTTGAAAACTTATTTATTTGCAGTTTTCGTGGCGTTTGTGAACTTGCATAAAAATAAATTTATTTCAATTACATTCGTCAGTGAAATATACGTACATCTCAGATATAAATGTTATACATTTAATGCAAAATGCTATTGGAAACTATTATGATTATCTTTTAAAAACAGAAATTTGTATCTACACATACAGATTTCAATGAAATGGTGGATTTTAATTACATGCATTTCAAATTCGTTCACATAAATCATCTTTACAGACAAGAGTAAATGAATTTAAACGTCTATAGACGTATATATGTACATACACATTAACTATATTAGTATGTACAAGTACATATGTATGTATAAGTTGAAGACCATTAACGTTTGAAGTCAAGCTGCATGTTCTAGGCAACAAATCGCAGCTGGAGAATAGAGAGAGGCCGCTAAGAAGAGAGAATCTGAATAAGAGAGTGGTAAATAAAGCTAAATAATGTAGGTACAGAAACAATATTGAATATTTGGTTCACATATTTATTCTGGTTAGACATGGTTATGTTATTGCTTTCATTTTATCTGTCTGCAACAGGCAGGCAACAGGATAAATTTAACATCCATTGCGCCTGCCGATTACAGAGACTCCAAGAGCCCCACAGAGAAATTTTGCAGATTCAGCAACTCTGAGAGATTTTATTAATTAATGTGTAATGTGAGAACGGCGCTGACTGAAAACAAGGACCTACAAAACACATTTTGTTGATACATATTAGTAAATTATCCCACTGTAGCTAGTACAGGTCAAGAACATGTCTAATATAATATAGTACCTGCATTACATAAAAAAGATTGAGAGTTTTCGCTGATGGAAGCAGCAACTGGCTTGACCTAGATAGTTTTTTTTGATTTCATGAGTATACCTTTCCCAATTGAATGCCTAAGAAAGTTTGAATCACAGAATGCTATTTTAATGCAATGTATTGACTTTGCAACCGGTAAACCGGAAATTTTTAATACAGGCGAAACGAATTAAATCGAGAATTTTTGACTTTAAAGATGACTAATTTGAATGAAACTTTGACAATAGTGTGTGTGTATAATACCTTTTCCTACAAGATATAACGAATAACCGATAAATAAACCGCTAATCGAAGTTTGAGTTAAAATAAAAAAACGACTAAGCAAATTTTTTCCGGGCTTTGGTTTAATATACATAATTTCTTGTAAAACATTATAAAACCGAGTGAAAGACAACAAGTAAAATCGTGGCATTGTTAATTTTTTCAATGACATTACCGAAATATTTAATAATCCCCAAACGAGTCTAGTGATGAGTGTGTTGTGATTTAAAGTAGTCACCAGGCATATCAGTACGGTTACTCAATTTAAATACGTACAATGTCGAACTACGATGAATCCACTAATGGTAGGGAAGGAGATTCAACGAGTCCTTTGACTGGCATGACATCTGCAACGAAAGCTAACACACCTTCGATTGAGATTGGTAACAATATGAAAGACAACTATTTGGACACATTTAGAGCAGCTTATGGGGAGTATAGTACTCTAAATGTAAATAAGCAAAATTTGGATATTCTGGAGCATATATTCAGTGTACCTATTTCTGCTACCAATGCCACAGGTATGAGAATGGGGGTTGGGACACATGCCACGTCTTTGTCCGATTTGCTTGCGCGTCAGCACTGGCAAAAAGCAGAGGATGGAGGAGAACGCAATCTAGATCGAGATGAACTAATAAATCAGGTCTATGGTACTAATGCTCTATCTCAGCAAAAGTGCTCTCAGCAACAGCAGCAACAACTGTTAGCCACGCAACTGCTCTATGCACGATTTTTGCAGCCCACTCTATCCGAACCAGACAGCACCCCCGATATAAACACAAAGACTGAAAAGGATCACGGTTTGCATGTTATGGACTTTGAGGGATCAAACAGTAATATTGATACAAAATCGTCAGTTCGCCAAGCAGCAGTTGCATCGCCATCCTTAGCCCTTTCCTTTGTAGCCACTTCACACGACAGCAACAACAACAATCGTATAGTAAATGACGCGGAGCAGAATGATGAAAACTCAGGAATAGCTCTACGTCAGTATGAACATCCCGATCATTCGTTACATCAAGTTCCAACTCAATCTAATCTTTTCCGCCAAGCGAATCGTAAGATGTCAAAACGCATTAGAAAAGAATGCTGCACCGTGGAATCCACGTGCCATTTGTTCCGCGAACAGAAAACCCTGCTCTCTGATGTGAAGAGGAGCCTGGAGCAGCTTTCAATGCTTTCCAGTAAATTCCGTCAGAATTTGTTGGCACGCCAACAATCTCAGTCACATACTCATGACGACAGAAATGAAGGTAACTACAGCGATACAGCTTTGGACGCAACCGTGAAGGGGCAGTTGGATGGCAATGGAAAAATAATTGAAAACATGCTAGAACAAGTAAAAAAACTTTATCATCAATGGAGTAGTGCGGAGCTATATTATTTGCGTAGCCTTCAACGTTTGGGTCTCACACCGGATCCAGTTGGACTAGGCTTCAAATCAACCTTAAGTCAAACACCAACACATGCTGTAATGGCCCTGGCTGCAATTGCTTTGTCCGCTGAATGTGAAGTAGCGACAACAATTCCTGGCACAGGAAAATTTGAATTGGAGGAGTTAGATACACTAAAAGGAAGTGCCGAAGGAAATGTTGACAAAACCGAAAGTGCAAGCGATTCTGAAACTAATAAAACACCGCGAACATTGCACGATATTGAGAACATCATTTTACGACAAGCGAAGTCAACAGCAGCTCTTGACTCATTCAACGGTCACAGTGATGGGGCCCACAGTGATAGTGACGAGGAATCAACGACGACTTCATCACCTTTGTGTATTTGGCATCCAAAAGGTGGAAAAGGTGAGCTAGTGGAAAATTGTACAACAGCAGCTGAAATAATTCTGGAGTATGCATCGTTGTCATCGGTCGAATCTAAAAGCAATGCCTTGCGTATACCCAACATATTCACTGCTGCTGTGGCGACTCCTGCAGATACCAAAGGTACGAGGGATACAATGGAGAACTTTCCTGCTCTAAACCTCTCTCCAGTTGTTGTTTTGCGAAACCACCGGGAAGGCGTGACTGTTTCAAGTGCAAGTGATACAGCTTACTTGGCCGACATTCAGTTTCCTCCCACGCCATCAACACCTCCAACAAGCAGCAATAGCAGCTGCTCCACTGGTACATTTATCAGCTCCTCAGTCTCAAACAGTAAATACCACAGAAGAAAATCTAGATACGCGCGTCGCATTGAAACACCGGCCCTATCATCTGGTGTCTGCACATCCATTCGGAATAACTGCCAACAGGAATATTCTTCTGGGAAGCAATCAAACGAAAGTTTACCAGCTTCTCCGACAGCATCCACGACGATGAAGTCACCTTCAGTTCCACTTTCAGTTCCTGTACCCATTCCAGTTGTTCATGGGGCATCATCAGCCATTGCCGCAGTAACCGCACTGCAGGAACGAGCTCTAACCGATATGTTTAAGGCTCGTTTTACTGCATTAACAGCTAGCATCGGATCTGGAATTGGGGATGAGTGCGACGAAGGGCCCGTTGCTGATGCCCCCTTTGACTTGAGTATTGGAACCAAACTTAAAAATATGTAATTTTTCACAAATTAATTTTTTTTAAGCATCACATCTGATTTTCACAGACAATTTTTTTTTTTAAGATATATTTGTATTTACAATCTGTCCTTGGACAATAAGTAAATTTGCAGATACATTAATTTTAACAGGAATAGTTGGCTCCATTGAGCCAAACTATTATATATAAACTCTAGGTGGTACAGTTAAGTCATTAAATCAACTTGATTATTATGCACAATTATTATATGAGCCTAAGTTTAATTTTATATACTGTTATGTATATTAGATTCAAAGTCTATTCGCAAGATCTAAAATATGTACTCTTTTTAGTCTTCTTGTTGTTAAGCTGACAAATTAAAATTATTTTTTTATGGTGATGCAGAAACATTCAATCAAAAATTTTTCAAAAAGAATAATACAAATACCAAATTCTTATTCCTATAAATTATATGTATATACTTGATACTGTCGAAATGTAATTCTTTTCTGCATTCTTGAGTACGCAGATTGAACGTTCGGAAGGTTTTTGTTGTTTTTATATCCTTGCAAAACGGGTAGAACGTTGCACACGTATAAAGTATATAAATATGTATATTCTTGATCAGCAGGGTAAGGCGAGTATTTGGCGATAGCCAAATAGACGGAGTCTGTCTCTTTGTCTGTGCATTTGTCTGTCTGTTTGTCTGTCTGGATCAACGCAATCTCCTAGACCGTTAAAGCTACAATGCTGAGGTTGTAGGCTTCTATATAATGTAAGCATTGTACATCTCGGATTCATCCAATCGGTCGAAAATAGAGTTTTAGATCAATAACTTCGTTGTTTTTCACAGAATTATCATTAAATTTAATATTTGTCAGTTTGTTATACTTATATCATATAATACTTATAGAAACGATCGGACCAAAAAAAAAAAGGTTAATGCTTAAAAACTTTGTTAACATATATATATACATACATAATATTACATATCACAAAACATGTGACAAAATTCCGGCCTTCTGGTTTGATTTTACACCTTGTTGGGTGCCCTTCACTAAATTAAATAACCAAAAATATCAGAGTGCAACTGAAACTATAAATTTTAACGGATTTTTATTACAGAAACTTGGATGCAAAAAACTCAACGAATTCGCAAGCAAACGACTGTAAAGATAGTTCAAACGACAAGAAGAAGCCACATATCAAGAAACCGCTAAATGCATTTATGCTTTACATGAAGGAAATGCGTGCCAAAGTTGTTGCTGAATGTACGCTCAAGGAATCGGCGGCAATTAATCAAATTCTTGGACGACGGGTAAGCCAACAGAAAATTAGTTAGATACAAATTACAAATTACAAATACAAATATGCAGTTATAGTTTTCAGAAAATAATTTGAAAAAAGAGACAGATAGAATGGAGTAGACTAAAATACGCCAAGGAATTTCGTTTCCAAATTTTTGGAATTCGTTAGAAACCAACTGGTGGTTTAATAGAAAAGACAAATTTTAATATAAAATGTATTTCAATATCCACCATGTATTGCTTAATATATAGAACGAATTTCGTATAATTTCAATAAACCTATGCTAATTGATTCCCACATTCATATATGATACTTTTGTAGTGGCACGAACTGTCCCGCGAAGAACAAAGCAAATATTACGAAAAGGCGCGGCAAGAGCGTCAATTGCATATGGAATTGTATCCGGGGTGGAGCGCACGGGATAACTACGGTTACGTGTCAAAAAAGAAAAAGCGTAAAAAAGACAGATCGACAGCGGATTCGGGAGGTATTGCACAAAATTGTCAAATTTTTAAATCACTTTCTTTTCTAACTGCATTCAACTTTTATGTTTTTCGATTTCATTGAATCATACACCTTTACATACATAAACACACATACATACATTGTAACTCTCAAGCACACATATTACATCCAGCTACTAACAAAAAAAATTAAACAAGAACAACACCAATTAACAGTAACAGTAATTTAAAAATGTACCTAACATCTCTTTGTAATTTGTGTAAATACTTAGATTGTATTGAACTCTCGTAACCTACCGTAAAAGTATGTATTTAAACGAACTTTTGAACTACAAATTCCAAAAACACCTAGAGAGTCCGTATCATCGCTCTGTTTTATAGCTTTGAGTTTGACCTTAGACGAAGTATTAGAATAATAGAATTATCAACCTATAGAAAATCACAACAAAACCCGAACTCAACAAAGAGTTCACCCAAACAGATTTTTGGTACTTAGAATATGGTGGATAATTCAGATCTGTATATGTATATTCTACCATTTGATTTGGTAAATAGGTGATGAACAAATTTTCTTCCGTTCTCGTCCCTTATCTCCACCTTAAATATTGGGAAATCGCAAAATTCGAGTAATACTTAACTCGACAAATAATGCACCTTAATGGACGTAACTGCAACTAATTCAATGCCTCCACATTGACATTTACTAATTTACAAAAACCGACACTGGAAAACAAACTTTTCAATTAGCAACCGACGTCATTTTAATGTAGATAAATTTAGTAAGCAATCCCAAAATTGTGTAATTCTTGATTTGAACAAGTGTCAGCTTAACAAAAAAATGCAAATAATTTAATTTACTGATTATCTACTTTCAATTGACGCCAAGACTATTTATAAAAGACTCAATGGTATTCAAAAACAATAAAGTAAATACCTTGAATAAAAAATTGAAGCTGTTTTAAATTTACTGGTCTGGATTTATTTTGGACGTGACTGTATTCAATTTACTGTATTCAATTTACAAAGCTCACAAACTATTCGCTAAACATCCCAAATCACTGGTTTGACGACTATAGGTCGTAGAGCAACTACAGATCAGCTTCTGATCCATGGCCATGGCCAGATTAACACAAATACGCACACACACAAAACACAACCTTTGTAAAATTGGCAACAAGTTCCGAAAGCGAGTTAAAAAATATATAACAAAAATTGTATATAAATAAACATACCATTTTGTTTAAAAACTTTCATTTCTATTGATTCTGAATATAAGAATCATACATCGAATCTAAAAAACTGCGAGTCTGGAATTAAATTGGCGAATGCATGCACCCGAAACCGTCTAGAAGATCGATCCGTCAAAGCTTTTCAACGTCAAACGCTGAGATATGCGTTTCCCTCTCGACACTAGTCTTTGCCTGGTGCTTGATCCTCCAAGTTGGGGTGTGTTCTTCGCCCTGGCTGAACAGAAGCCATGAATTATAGCCACATAACATCATATGTATATGTTCTATACCATGTGATATTACTGTTTTATTAATATGTCTGCATATTATCTATTTTTATTTTTCATAATTTTGATTTGCGCATATCGCAATGTTATCCACGCATAACTTGGTAAATCGATCGGCTAAAACTGAAACTGAAATTGTGCACCTAAAATCGAAACGAACCAATACAATATTTGATCCATATTAATATATCCGCAACAATTGCATAACAACTATTAAATAATATTATTTTCGCGAATTCACGCACAAATCAAATCCCACTCCCAGTGGCATGCCTTGGGGCGTGAAGAACAGGCCAAGTATTACGAATTGGCGCGGAGAGAGCGTCAGCTGCACATGCAAATGTATCCCGATTGGAGTTCGCGCACGAATGCCTCGCGCGGCAAGAAGCGGAAACGGAAGCAAGATGTCAATGACGGAGGTTAGATACATTTTCTTAAAAACTATTGTACGATACTACGAGATATATATATATATATATCTATATATATATACATATATACATTCATATATATATACCTATATACATATATATATATATACTTATATCATACCAACAATCAATTTCGATTTAAACCAAGCTAGATCAACTTGAAACGATCAGACAGATACAGATCAGAGATGTGAAACCCCCAGCTCTATATGTGTCAACTTCAAAATCAGAAACAAACCAAACCATCTTGTGATGTGCATTTGCAGAAAAATGCTCATGCACAAGCATACATCAGCAAGGCTTTATATCAAAAATATTATATAAATTTATATAATAATTCGAAACACTTTAATCAGCAGTTGGTTTCAAAACATCATCACACAACCACCACAAAATTGAATTGTCTTACCTACTCCGCCTATGTACCTGTGTTCTTACACAATTTTACAAAGCTACATCTAAATGTGGAACCCTTTCCACCCATAATACTAAACACATACATACATATTTCATACATACTAGGTGTACATGCATTATTTTCCACTTAATTTTCCAAAATATTGGCAATAAAGTCATCGAAATCGAATCTAGTTTTTACTCTTCTTGTTTTGTTGTTGTTTAATTAAAGCATCTTTGTATTATCTCGATCAATATTTACCTGCATTAATCACCATTACCATCGTGAACCGAGAAATGTTAACATGTGTGTGTGTGTGTGTGTGTGTGTGTGTGTGTGTGGGTGTCTATGTAATTATAGGTCCTAATCATAAATCATAGTATTTGTATTATCTCTCTCACAGCATCCTACATTTGGCTTTATGAACATCATATAGTTACACACATACACATGTATATACATATACTTATCAAGTTACATTTTATGCATGCGTATATTACTGTATATTGTATCCTTATAACCATCATCGTTTGCGCCGGCTAAGTCTGGAGAGTTAGTCTGCATATGTACATATGGATAAATGTGTAGGCCCGCGAACTTCTTTTGCTTATTCAAGCTCAAAATATGTAAAACTTATTAGATATAATAGTAGATACGTATACACATAGGTGCTTGGATAAACATTTTTCTACATTACTGTTGATAGCGATCTAACTAATACACAGTACTGCTATGATACAAATCAAATATACTTATTCGAAAGTATGTAAATAAAACTGTAAAAATCCGTAATCCATTTATATTTGTTTAATGTAGAAGGAAATAATAAGGTAACATATATAAGAGTTTGTCGCAATAGTCCCTGGGAACACCTACACGAATACATATGTACATATGTATATGTATGTACATATATGCACAAATTTACATAATGCTCCTCCGTTGTTAGTGCTCCTTTCAAAAATGGCATATCCATGAATTCATATGCTTTTTTTAATTAACCTACTCTTTTCCACTGGTTATGTGTAAGTGTAGATGTTGTAAATAATAAATTGTGGATTACTAACTTATGAATATTCTATATACATACAAATACAACACCATCATTATGAAACGTAAACATTAATACTTTCCGGTCGATTCCGTAGGTAATAACATGAAGAAATGTCGCGCCCGCTTTGGACTGGACCAGCAGAACCAATGGTGCAAGCCTTGCAGGTAGGTTTGAATCAATAAACTTGTAGGTTTACGTATAAGAACAATGCCCGTTTTAATTGTAATACAACTCATACTATATAAAATACATACTTACATAAAACTATGACCTTACTCCGATCCAACTCCAAGCCAACTACATATGTATCATACTCGTGTTGTTCCTCTCCAAACGTATGGCAAGAGAATTCATTCTTATTTTAGTATCCTTTCACTTATCGCGGACACTCACTCATACTGCTCGTATACTCCGTACACCTCATACATACATATAGGTACGTGCGTACATAACACCAACACTATCACAACCCCTAACAGCAACAAATTCTACACATATCATGCGGCAAATGTAGTTGCATGGATTCGAGCGCTCTGGTGTGCCTACAATGACCCCTGCCTGCACCCCGCACAGAAAAAAACTTTTTATTTACAAATGTTTTCTTTGGTTTTTGGAGCATAAGGAAATTACACAACAATTTCGCGCACGTCAATAGGATTATTGGCAACAGAATCTGTCAGTGAATTATTTTGACAAAACATATTTAAATAGGACACTGCTAGCATCCGGAAAAAGAACGATCGGCCAAAGAAGAGGATTTTGTCGTAAAAGTATTTTTTCTTTTGTCTGCAAACTGATACTATGTAGTTATTTATATTGTGCGAGTATAACTTTATGTTGTCTATTCGGTTGAAGGATGCTTAGTTACCGCACTCATAACATTCATACGATCGTTCTTCAAATTTGACTCCCATCAGACTCTCCTCAGTAGGCTGAATACGTTCCAACTAAAATTCCAATTAGATTAAATTCTTCGAATGGGGGTTCGGAATGTGGGTGTGCGAATGAGTATATGTGTGAGTCGATGTGTGTTTATAACTCCAGCATTATTTATGCGAATCTTCTCTTTAGCCTTGGTTTTATCCCTCCTGAAAATATATACACAAACACACTTACACTCATCAAATGCAATTGAATGTATGATTATGATAAAACGATTTTGATGTTTTCGATTACCCATTTTCTTTCCTCAATGCTAACCGTTAAATCAAATCATGTTTGGACCATATTTATAAAATACTCTCGCTCTCGACTCGAATGATAATTCAGTCCCAGTTTGGGTGTCATTTCATCGGTGAACAACAGCGGCGGCAGCGTCGGCATCGCCAGTGGTCCAGGAATGGGCAGCATAGGTGTCGGTATGCTAACACCGATTGTAAGTGGTATTGGGGGTACAGTAATGCTGCCCAATTCGTCGTCCTCGTCCTCCTCATCGTCATCTACATCGTCTTCCCACACACACATCCAAATGATGGCCAATAGTAATGGAAACGGATTAACACCTTTAAACGGTAGCGCCGGACCCACTGGAGGCGGTGGTGGTAGCGTCACTAGCGCGGGCTCACAGCAACTCTCGCCACAAGCCCCACCAACATATGTTAATTTGTAAAAGCGACTCGATATGTGCCGCGTATTGTGGCTATTACAGGACAAAGTTCACAGCAGAGGCACCAACATTTCAGCCTTGCGGCTGTGCAACCGCCAGTAAATAATCCACTAGTCAATATACCTCATAAATGTACATCAGGGCTCTCAGTCACTAGCATCCAATTACTCTCAAAGTTATAAAGAAATATGTCAGAAACGGTACAAAAATACAAATAAAATTGTAATTTAAATTTTCAGAATCAAAACATATTATTTCAGACAAAATTGTGCAAAACATTATTTTGCAGATCTTTCAAGTAATAGCTATGTTTCATTTGTAAACAACATAAACTTTCCGACAATTTCAACAGTAAATGTTAAACTTTATTTTTACTTAAACCATTTTTCCACTTATAAGAAAGGTATATCGACTTGTAAATTTTTCAATTTCTCAATTCATCAAAATTTAAATAATTTTTTTTTGGCTATTTATAACCCGTTTGGTATTCCTAGTATATCCCCTATTTGACATATGTAAGTACGTACATACATATATACAAAATACAGTCGAAATTACAGCTTTGAAAGGATTATTCTGTCCTAAGGCTTACATAATTTCCAATCAATGTATAGGAAATAAAATTAAGCTGCCCATTTGTAGACTCTGATGTACATATTCGTATATATATTTACATACATTGTTGTTTTATTATTAAAATTGGACGTACTTATTTTTATGAGTGCTAATCTGATCTTTGATGTTGTTGTTTGTTGTTGTTGTTGGCTTATCAAAGCCTTTGGCTGATCATTAACACATTTATTGTTTGGTTTTGACTTTTTTCCCTTATCATTTCACTGTATTGCGTTCCCAATTGGTTTTTTTCCGAATTATTGGAAATATCCAACCCATTTTCATGCACCAAATCGCTATGATAACACGCTCAAATTATGTTTGCAACCGACATGATACCAGAGTCCTCAACTCTAAAAATTAGGTTTCTCTTGTTTAGTTTTAATTAATTGCATTCCCCTGCACGCAATTCTCAACAAGTAGACGAATAATGTCTACTAACAAACAGGTACATACCCTAGATCCAGACACTCCCAATGTTACTATGTGGATTTCAAAAATAATAATTACACTGGCTTACAAATTTAGTGGTCATCGAGTGTACCTTGAAAATAAGAACTTTTTTAAAGTAATTTTGGGTCGAGATTTAGGTGGATCTTATGTTGGTGGATAACTTCGTTCATAAGATATTCACATATATCTCATAAAACGGTGCATAAGAAAAAAAAAATGGATAAGAAAAAATTCATTTTCTCGACCCAAAATTACCCTTATAAACTCTTTTATTTGAAGGTTCATTTTTAGTGTAAACTAGTGATATCTACTTCTATTTTAAGAAAAGTGCCCATTTTTGGGACTTATGGATGCTGATCATAAAAACTATAATTAAAGCCAAGCAAAATGTAATGAAAGCAAATCTAAACTATCAAAATGGAATTAATAAATAATCGCAAATTTTAAAAGATTAAAAGAGCTCTCAAAATTTGAAATCAGTATTAATTGTTACCGCGGTAATTTGAAATGTTTTTGTTGATGATTTTATTCTTTTTTTAAAATTTAAATTAGTTGTTTTTCATTTTTTTATTGCATGCTAAAATTTATATCAAATCTTCTTTTCCGTATGTTGACGGCATTAACAAGTAAAATGTACATTATATTCTATAAATTCTTTATTAGGGATATATATGAATATTTTCCAGCCTGTCTTTGCAATAATTTGTAACATTTTAGTTTACTGGGTCCGATAATAACAATAATAATAGAAATTTATGCAGCTAAAGGATAACTACACATGTTCGTACAAAGAAGACTAATTTGTTTATTTCGGTTCGCCGAAAATTCGTTTCCTCGCTGTATTGAGAAGATATTGGCGTTAACTACGTCTGGTTCTTAGGTAATCGCGTATATAATCTATCCAGTAATTTGGCTTGGACAGAATACTAAGAAAACCAGAAGGCCAGGCTAACTTCCGCCATGCCGAAGTTTGTATACCTTTACAAGTTCTTGTGTTACTCAACCCCTAAATAGAGATACATATGTACATATGTATGTATGCAGCATGCAATTGTTTCATGTTTGTATAACAGCTTCTTATAGTTATCCGATTTTGATCAAATTTAGCAGAATTATAACTTATTATGTATTAATGTAATCTAATAAATTTTATGCTAATCGCATATGAAACAAAAAGTTTTTAGAAGCAAAACTATCTTTCGTCCGATCGTTAGATAAAGTTGGCACATACATATTGTACGTTTGGATATATGTATAATAAACTCACAAAAACTGTTTTTCATGATAATCCCTTGAAAAAGACTGAAGTTATTGATAAAAACCCCTTTTTTCGGCCGATAGTTCCAATGGGCGCTATATGATATAGTTGTCCGTTCCGGATGAATCCGAGATATACAATGCATGCAGTATATACAAGACTTCGTGCATTTAAGCACTGTACCTTAGCGTTTTAGGAAATTTATAATCGAGTTTGTAGAAGAATCAAATGTCATTATCTGTCATATTCAGTGGGTGGGATGTTTTCTTTTAGGGCTCTGCACGATTTCCCCTTGAGCTTTTCAATCCATATATGTAAACAGTATCGCGTCCACATGGTGCATGATATATTTATTCGATAATGTATATTGTTTTTTTTTTTGCTTTGGAATGCCTTTATATTCGCATCCTTCTTCATATATCCAGATACTCGACTTCCGACATATCTAATGCTCATTTCTCGTTCTATTCTACACAGGCGCAAAAAAAAATGTATACGCTATATGGAAGCAATAAATGGAAACGGCGCAACAGAAGACGGCAGCGGAATGGAGGACCCTGGAAGCCAACTCAGTGACGACGATGAAGACGACGATGATGATGATCAACTTGGGGGCGGAAGCTGCGGAAGCGGTGATGAAAGCAACAAAATGGCGGACGAGGACACAGAGTCCCTCAATCAGTCATTATCAAGCCCAGGCTGTTTAAGCGGACTATCTAGTTTGCAGAGCCCGTCCACCACCACCAGTCTGGCTAGCCCAATTAATATGAATATAAGTCCGGCAACACCGGTCTTATCAGCTGTGAGTTCCAATGTGCTTGTGGTGGCCAATGCTGAGCACGCATCAAGCCACTCCCGATCGTCAGGTTCAGTATCTGCGCCTGGATCCAGCAGTGGGTCAACATGCAGCGTTAGTACTACCCCGAATACTTCTAGTACCGCTTCACCAGCAACAACAGGTCAGACGGGGTCAACAGTAGCCGGAACTTTAACTGGGATGACGCCCGGACCGGCACCTACAACAGCCCACGAGCGTGCAATGATGCTGGGTAATCGTTTTAGTCATTTGGGCATGGGCTTAAGTCTACCAGGAAGCCACCCCGTTGATTCAATATTCCAATCACATTCTGTAATTGGTACCAGTGCAAATAGCTCATTGACAACGAACGGATTTAATGGGTCTATCTCTAGTCCCATGCCAGGGTCCAAGCTACAAGCATCATCAATTTTGCACCGAAACCCAATAGGCGCTAATCCTCGGGATATAAACAATCCCCTTAGTATTAATCAACTAACCAAGCGGCGAGATGATATAAATGTGGGTTCCATTGATGGGTGTGATTCACAAATGATGGTTGCCTCGGCTGCTGCTTCACTTCTTCACCATTCAGCACCGCACGCTCACGCAGCATACCATCCGCATCATGGGCTCTTCAGCAGTAGCTTCAGTCAGCACTTTCACCAAACGTTAAGCCACCACTTGGCAGAGACCAATAATATAAGTGTGGCTGCACCAATGTCTGTCGACACAGCTTCCTCTGTATCTAGTGGTAAGCTTCGAAATACCTCCGAACCGCCAACAACGCCATCCACAACCAGTGCTTCCGAAACTGGGGCCATTAGCGTCTCATAGCACCGGCAAAATCGGGCTGTATATCTGGATATAGGTGTGGATCTGGACCTGAATCTGCGTCTTCGTTATCAGCCATGCATACGCATGAAGCCAACCCAAACCACAATCAACGTGCAATAAGTAGTATTCTCGCCATCCCATCGTCATTTTTTAGAAACCTGTGGCCATTAATGGACAAGTGCCAAATAACTCCATTTATCTATTGCACATGCATGATGTGTATATCTATTATATGTATCTGAGGCCAAACGCATAGATACACACGTTCACAATTAATGCCCAAACTATGTAAATTGTGGCTTACGACTTACCACATACCATAGTTAGAGTTGCCAAATAGGATCTTAAGTCATCACATATATGTACGTGTAGGTACCGATATTGATATTTATATATGTATATTCAAACCATCTCCACCATCGGCAGCATATCTACAAAAATGATTTGTATAGATGGATATTGTGTGTACAATACAATGACTCAACTCTATCGCGTGCATAGTAGCTAGTAAAAGGTTCGCAATTGGTTTTTATTTGGTTTTGTTCCGATTCTCAACTTTTCCCTTCATTATTGGTCGTATCTAAAAATATATTGGGGCGAAGCCATTTTGATTACAATTTGAAACAGAATTGTGGCAATAGGTGAATTTCGGAATGTAGTCTGGTCCATCTTTAGTCCAGAAGTAGTAGCGGCTTAAAACTTACATTTTTCTGAAAATATCCGTAATACCAAACAACTGTGCTTCGTCCAGATTATATTAGCTGTAGAGGCGTTAGTAAGAGAGCCCTGCTTCTGTTTTACGGCCGTGAGTTAAACATCGTTTAGATAGTGTGAAGATATTTACTTAACATGGACTTTGAATCGGAATTCGTTAAGAACACGATGAGTAATAGGGAATACTTTTTTGGAACATTTACTCTAGTAAAAATTAAGTATTAGTCTGAGAGAATTAAATAAATTTATGTATTTAGAAATTTAAGACAACACTTACGAATTTATTGACCATAAGACCTGATAGCTACTACGACTATTGCAAATGTACAACCAGGAACTGTATAAAAGACGATGGATCATGTTGGGTAGAAATGGGAAAAATATGCCTTATCAGCACCAAAGGAACGAGTCGGCAAATTCAAAACTAGGCTGATCTTTTCAAAATTCAAAAAAAAACATAAAATGCGAAACAACCATTATTGAAATCAACACAAAATATAGTTTCTTATTCTGCCGCTGATTTAAATTGAGTCTACAATATACATATTTGTCTGGTATATTACAAAACCAGTTCAGCTGTTCCATATTTGTTCAGAAAATGGTAAGAGAAAACTAACTTTTAACACAAAAAAAGTTTTCAATTGTTTGAATAAATTTAGAAAACCATATATGTATAGACCCCAAACATTACACATGAGAATGAGGAGTAACTTCATAGTATATTGCAATTATGATTGTGGTGCCATTGTAAAAACCATGAAATTTATATCGCAGCCATTATCGATCTGACTTAAAGATTAAAGAATATGTCAAAAAAATGTCGACGATTTTGGTGATATCCTGATATGAACTTCGATTGTTTGCTCATTTAAATGCACTGCTATTTAAATTCATTATATAATCGGAACAATGTGTACAGCCATTGCCAATTAAAAAAGACTGTTTAACCAATTATATGTACCATTATCATAAAACTTATTCTACGTTTGTGTGCGAGTGCGTGAAGAAGAATTGTGAAAACGAAAGGGAGAGATAGAAATTTGGAACGAATTATGTTAAGCTACCATCTAAGGTAAAATTAAAATTAATGCATTACTTAGGTCGTTCTCCAACCGCAATTAGTCAACGAACCGTAACACAAAGTAAGTCAATCCAATCCGCATGGAAATAGCTGTATTGCTAAATTATAAATAAAGATATAGAACATTGAAATGCAATGCTATAACTAAAGCCTTGTACATTTTCATAACATGTAAATATACACCCATGCCCACGATCATAAAATATTATCATTAACTGCTTTAATTTTAAAGAAAATATTCTAATCAAAAATGTAATATTTACTATGCTTCCAAACTTCTGTGTTTTTTGATTCGAAAGGAAATGGAAATTTCATTTAAAGTGTAGAGCACTTTGAAACGTTTTTGCAATATTTTATTTATTGACTTTAATTTTTAAGTTACTGAATATGTATGTTTCTGTTAATTTTAACGCTTTAGTTGTCGCATTTTTATTGAAGTCAGTAATAATTACGAACAACCCTTTCCAACCCTTAACACCCCCAAACTCAATTGTTACTACATATATTGTTAGACAGGGATAAATCAAATGTGTGAAAGAAATGGGAGACGATCCGGATCCGAGTGAAAATGTTACTATTATTTGTACGATCATGATTTAATTAGCTAAATCAGTTTAATTCCGTACGTCCCTATATTCTTGCTAATTTGTACAGTCTGAATGGGAAATATGTACGTATGTATATATGTATCCCAATCCCAACCTCAGCCATTTTCTAACAAGATTTTTATCTGTATCCATCGATAAATCCGATAGGTTCATTTGAGTCCTTGTCGTTAATGACCTGTAGATAGGTTAAGTTGTAAAAGGTTAGCGGTGATTATATATACACACACACATGTATGTATGTTGTATAATTTACATACATATACATATACACATACTAAATATCAAACTATATTTAATAAACAGTACACACAAACATACACATACATATAAGTAAATAATGCTTACAATTAGTGAATAAAAAGATGTAATAAAGAATATTAAATATATAGTGTTAATACATTGTCAAATATACATACATAGCTTGGTTTTATTTCGCGCGAGTCCCAGGCGTTTCGTACACCTCCCGCCCAACCGACCGAGGGGCGCACGCATAACGTACGACACGTTATCGCGTGGACGAAGACAAGAAACAAATAATCGAATAGTTAAAGTTAATTACGAGCTAAATAACATAAAATAGATGTTTTTAGTATAGGAAGAGAGGACTCTGTGCTGGTCGCTCGGTACAACCGATTGTAGTCAGCACAAAGTACTCGAAAGGGTTCATGCATAGCATAGTTAGTAGTACAGCGAGTCAAAAATAAAGTCTACTGGAGTACGAAGGCAAATTGACATTGCGATTCCAGTTAAAGCCACGAAGAGCAAACAGCAGAAATTGCTTCTGTACAGATTCGATTCTAGTTTGGTGCGTCTCACACTGGGGCGACCATACACAAGAACAGTACTCTAGAATTGGACGTACAAGTGAGATAAAGAGAATCTTGGTTATATATGGATCATCAAATTCCTTCGACCACCGCTTAATAAAGCCAAGAACACCGCCCCACCGGCCACATTCGCCCTTGCACCGCTTTGAGTGCAAAACGTTTCAATGCATCACTCAGCCATTTTTATTCCGATTTTTATGAAACTTGGTGGAATGATAGATGTCCATAACATGTATAAGTGTGCCAAATTCCCATACGATAAATATTGCGGGAGAAAATAACTTTTCATTAAATTCCAGAGGCGGAAGGGGGCGTGGCAAAACAAATTTGGTGGAATGATAGATGTTCATAAGATCTATGAGTGTGCCAAATTAAATTACGATATGATAAATATTACGGGAGAAAATCACTTTTTATTAAATTCCAGAGGCGGAATGGGGCGTGGCAAAAAAAAAATTAACTTGGTCTGCGCCAATACTACATGAGTCCACATTCTAAATTTGGTAACTCTAACATTAGTAGTTGCTGAGATCTCTGCACTCTTACGGACGGACGGACGGACAGACGGACATGGCTATATCAATTTCTCTTCTCATGCTGATCAAGAATATATATACTTTCTAGAGTCGGAAAAGCTTCCTTCTCCCTGTTACATACATTTTGGCGACTTTAATATACCATTTCATCCTATGGATGCATGGTATAACAAAGCTTAACGTCATCAGCATACATAAGCTCGCGCGAATGTAGCATAACTGAGAGAAAATCATTAATAAAGAGTGTAAAAAGCAGAGGGCCCAGATGACTACCCTGAGGCACCCCTGACGTCACATGAATAGAACTGGAATAGAAAGTCTTGAAAAGTACCTTCTGTGTTCTATTTGTTAGATACTCGCGAATCCAACAAAGTAAGGTTGGCGGAAAGCCAATGTCGCTCAACTTAATAAACAATAATACTTAATACTGAAATCAGTATATATGAGATCAGTTTGTTTTGGATTTCTGATTCCATCGATCGTTAAAGTGTATTCTAAATATCAAAGAAGCTGACTTGACCATTACATTTTATTTCCTAAAAAATCTTTTGTTTCTTAATCCAATAAAGAAATATTTTAAATACTTTGGCTGGGGCCAGCCAATCGGCAAATAGTAAGCGTGCCAAGACAATGCAGCGAATGATATTCATATTCACACACACACAATCGCAATTTTGACACATATGTATATGTGCTTTACTGCTTAATAAGCAGTGCAAGGGTATAAAAAGTTAGTGGTAGTGGATGGCGAAATAATAGCCCTACAGAAATGTTGCAACTGAGAAGTAATTATCTTTTCAAAAGCTTCAGGAATAGCAGACAATTTTGAAATACCCCTATAGTTTGAAGCTTCGGACTTTTTACCATTTTTATGGAGAGGAATAATATATGATTCCTTCCAAATAGCTGGAAAAGAGGACGAGTCAACGGACAACAAAAAAAAACTTCAAAATTGGCTTACATAAAGCATTTGCACAAAACCTGAGTACGCAACCAGGTATACCATCAGGACCTGGTGAATACACGTGGATCTTGACTTCAAAATTTTCAAGTTGGATAACTCCCGAGAGAACCAAGGAGGTCTATTAGAAATCACCTGTCTCTTGAGAGGAACACAATTATCGAAAAGTGAATCAAGTGTACTATAAAAGAAAGAAATAGCTGAGTCTATGTCTATACAATTGTAAAGATATGACCAATCAGTAGAAAGAATGATATCATTAAGTCCAGAAATATCTGTTTTACGAAAGCAGCGGGTTCGAGGTATCATATTAGCACAAAGTAATGCTGGTAGATAAGGTAGATCAATTGTTAAATTTAAAGTAGGATGAAATTTATCTTCCAGAAGAACAAAAGTTTGTCTTCTGGAAACAGCACAATTTGAAGGATCAAGTACAAATATCAGATCTAACGATCTTTCATTTATATTACGCACGAAATTGACTTGAGATAGAGACATACCAAGAAGGCCATCAACAAAGTCTTGTGACGTGGAAGGCAACAGTATAGTGGGTTCATCCGCAAGGGACCTTGCTAAAGAAGGCAAATTAAAATCACCTAGAACAATGAGAATATCACGATTAGAAGTCAAAGCAGAGACAGATCGAATAGCCTTTAAATGATTTAAAGAAACCACCATGTCTGACTGGGGAGGAATATAAGAACAAGTGATATAGGCGGAAAAAGATTGATAATCTACCTTAACACCGACAAATTCAATCTCCTGATTAAAAGAAGGCAGAATCTTTTTAGATGATAAAGCAGCATCAATAGCAATCAAAACTCCTCCACCCACGCGAGAAATTCGATCACATCTAAATAACGAAAATTTTGAATCTGATGCTGGTGTTCCCGAAACAGTGTTATTAGCTTGAGCAGCAGTTAGCAGGCGAATCGGTGGCCGATTTTTCTTTTTCACAGTATATTCCTTTACAATAATGTGCTCCGGCCAAAAACGTTTATGACATAAAGTGTCAAAACTGTTGGCAAAAACACTTATTTTAAAAGACGCAATGTCACGGGCATACGTAAATTTAAACTTTTCCACTGCAACTTTCGGGTCTTTAACCACAGACCGCATATAGGCTATAACATCATCAGATTTGAATTCAGGGGCAAGCCTAGAAACAAATATGTGTTTCTTTGGTGGAACACCAATAAGACCCCTTGGCGGGTCAGCCATTTTCTAACAAGATTTTTATCTGTATCCATCGATAAATCCGATAGGTTCATTTGAGTCCTTGTCGTTGATGAACTGTAGATAGGTTAAGTTGTAAAAGGTTAGCGGTAATTATACATACACACACATGTATGTATGTTGTATAATTTACATAAATATACATATACACATACTAAATATCAAACTATATTTAATAAACAGTACACACAAAAATACACATACATACATCCAAATAAATAAATCTTACAATTCGTGAATAAAAAGATGTAATAAAGAATGTTAAATATATAGTGTTAATACATTGTCAAATATACATACATATGTACATACTTAGCTTGGTTTTTCTTTCGCGCGAGTCCCAGGCGTTCCGTACACCTCCTGCCCAACTCCGAGGGGCGCACGCATAACGTACGACACGTTACCGCGTGGACGAAGACAAGAAACATATAATCGAATAGTTAAAGCTAATTACGAGCTAAATAACATAAAATAGATGTTTGTACCATGCATCCATAGGATGAAATGGTATATTAAAGTCGCCAAAATGTATGTAATAATGATATATTAGGTAAAATAATTCAATTCTGCGCAGTGGCTAAAATCGAAGAGCACGCTAAGGTCCATTTAATTCTTTTTACGTGACGATATTTCTGGCAGCTTAGGGCCATAAAACAGAGGGTATTATAAAATTGGTCAGATGTTTGTAACGCAGAGAAGGGATCGTTTCCGACCCCATAAAGTATATATATTCTTGATCAGCAAGAGAAGACGAGTTGATATAGCCATGTCCGTCTGTCCTTCTGTCCGTCTGTCTGTCTGGTGCTTCGCGATCTAGTCCCACAGTTTTAGAGCTATGGCGTTCAAAGTTCGTATATAAGCTTTTCTATACAGCCACATGCACATCTGCGATTTTGAATAAGATCGGACAACTATATCATATAGCTGCCATACAAATAGAAACGTTAAATGCGAATAACTTCTCTATTTTTTGAACAATCTTATCCAAACTGATTACGTACATAAATAAAATGGGATTACATCATATGCGTGAATTTGAAAACAATCGGATAAACGATATAAAATTGATATGATTTCGACGATAGAAAATTTGCCTATATATACACACACGCATAAGCGCTGCTTGTTAAGCAGTGAAGCACATACAGTGGAATCCGGTTATAACGACACTCAAGGGACCGACGATTTTGCGTCGATATACCCGGAAGACGCTCTAACCAAAAGTGAGAAAAAAATAATTTTTTTTTTTTATGGTTGCCATGTTTGTATTAGTTTTTAAAATAAAACAAATTTCTTTTTTTTTTGTCATTACAAAATTGTTGTATGGCACACATCAAACACTTTAGCCAAATTTACATTTCGCTCGCCGGCTTCCAAGCGTCGAATAATAACCATTTTTTCCTTAACCGAGAAGCACTTCGTATTGATGACATTTTGCGTGTGTAATGCAGAAGTGACGAGTTTTAACTGCGCTCAGTAATAATGCGCATTACGCATTTTTCGCTTTTACGCACTAAATTTTTTCTTAGAAAAAAGCAACAAAAAACTACAAATTTAACGGGACCTCTCATGGAAGAGACTATGCACACACACACTGTAAGCATTTGTGTGACTTCAGCTCTCTCTCTCCCTCTCAGCAGCTTTGCTAAGGCAACAGAGAGTAGTGAGAGCGTACCGACCACTGATAAATACATAAATTTTTAAGAGCATCGTTTGAAGATTAAATTTTTTGGCTTTCTTTCGCTGAATTTTTCTTCGAAACGTCGCAATATCCGGGTAAATTATGGAAAATATCGTCTGTATAAGCGGTTTGTCGCTAAAAGCGGAAACGTACTAAGCGAAGGCTGCTTCATATAAGTTTGTATGGGGACCAAACAAGTCATCGAATTTTCGTCGCAATGACCGGACGAAGGCTATAAGCGGAGTCGATATAACCGGATTCCACTGTATTCTTGATCAGCAAGAGAAGAAGAGTTGATATAACCATGTCTGAATGTGTGCAAACTCGACCGACAGTTTTGAAGCTGTGGCTTTCAAAGTTCGTATATAAGCTTGTCACCAGGCACTTTATGTTCAATTTTCAAAACGACTGGGCCACTATATCATATAGCTTCTATAGGAAAACTCATCGAAAATAGAGTTTGAGATCAATAACTTCGTTATTTTTCACGGAACTATCATGAAACTTTATATTTGGCAGTTCTATATATCTAAACGCCCAAATCCAATTTGATGAAGATCAGACTTTCAAATTAAATAGCTCCCAAACCAAAAATAGGTTTGCTTGTAAAAACTTTTTCGTTTCTTGAACGATCGGCAGCAAACTTTATAACATTTTACATTTATAAATATTAAATTGTAATCCTGCAAAATTTGATCAAAATCGGATAACTATTATAGCTGTCATACAAACATATACAACAATTGCATGCTGCTTGCATACAGACATACATATGTACATGCCTGCTGTGTTATGGCGCGTAGATACAGGTTCCTACACAAAGGTTTTTACATTTAGCTAACTCTATTCAGGGTAACACAAATACTTGCAAGGGTATGCAAACTTCGGCATGGCCGAAAATTTTTCTTAGACATTTTTACCTTGACTCCATAATATAAAATGACTTTTTAAAGCGCAGATGCACATAATTACATATGTAACAGGCAGAAGTAAGCATTTCCTACCCTATAAAGTGCATATATTCTTGATCAGTATTAGAAATTGTGTCGATTTGGACGTGTCCTTTTTAATAATAAACATAATTACCAGGGTAGCCACCTAAAAAATGTTAAATGCTTACCTCGGACAAGTGATTGTCTAATACAAACATGATCCGATGCTGGACCCTCAAACTGCGATTCCAAACGTCTTCGTAGTTTTGCTGTGAACAGCTTAAGGAAATGAAACCAATAAAATATTCACTGGGATATGAAATCTGTCACCACATAGTTATACATTTGCACTAGTTCGTGCTCAGTCCAGTGTAGTTTGCACGGATAAAAATGATGTTACGAGTTGCCTGAATAGTGAATGTTTGCTGGGTTATCTACGTGACGCAGCAAACGACGGTGTGTTAAAAAAGACGGCGACGACGGGGATTGCCAATAAAACAAAGTCTTTAATTTTCAGCTAAATTTGATCGATGTGCGATTGTTAAATTTTATTTGCTTCGTTTGCATTTGCGAATCCAAAGGCTCCAAAGAGTCACTAGCTTAAAAGCAACGTAACGTAAGATGTGAAATCTGTGTACACATATTCATACATACATACATACATACATCAGCATAAGTGTGTAGACACATTCATACAAGCGTATTATATATTTTTTTTAGCAAGTAGAAGTTAGATTGCAGTGAATACTCGCTGAAGTCCAGACATTTTTTGCAATTCAATCCCAGTTAGTGTTAATTCCTAAACAACATATGTATGTATGTACGTATGCACATATGTATGTCTATGTAGGCATATGTACATACTTTTGTGCATATGCTAAGAGTTTTTGCAATGGCAAGTGGAGTTTTTTGTGGGCTTTGTTAATTTTTACTGCTTTCTTTTTCTCCCTTTTTTTAACAGCTGGAGTAGTGATTGGATAAGACCGTGGGCCAAAACGGAATAATGGACCCTCCACAGGAGAAAGCAAGGTAAGTAACCTGAAAAATTATTTTCTATATAGGTAGAAAGAAAGATATTACCTGACTGGTATTATAACTATGTATTACAAGGGACACGAAGGCTAAACCCAATCATTATTAGACGAATACATTTTTACGATTTATATGTTGTGTATATTTTATATGTATATGTACTTATGTATGTATGTTTATATAAAAATTCATAAATGTGTATTTTTTTCCAAGTGCAAGAGTTTCGATTTAAAATATATATATATGTATATACAAATCGCAGCAGTTCCTGGACGCATCTGGCCAATTTAATCGGACTTTTGCAAATATAGAACACAAATTCAATAGCCACGTCAAGACTACATTGAAAAGTACAAAACAGTACTTACATTAATTTTATTATAGCAATTTGGCCATAAACTAAACAAACACAAAAACATATATATGTCAGCTAAAAATATAAACATATGACAATTTAGAATACGGCTGTGTTTCGCCAATTTTCAATTCTGTAACTTCCATCTAACGTAAATTTATCGATTTGGCAATAATACAATAACTGGATTCAGTTTAGCATAAAGCATTTTTGGTTCGAACATTATTCAGTGTATTAAATCATATTTTTATATAGTATAATTTAATCTGATTTATATTTAACTTTTTAGATACTCTCGGTCAGATCTATTGGCCCTGCGCTACGAGGGAAGCGCCAGACAGCGTCCAAGCTGTTCCAACCAGAGCGAACTGCAATCGCTTGGTTTTTGGAAAATCGGAGTGCTTTCGGCGGCTTATACTGTTAGTAGTGGAGGTAGTGGTTGCGCTGTCAGTGGCAACAATTATGGGAATAGTTGTCTGTCGCCAGAAACGGATAACTCAAGCCTCAGCAGTTCTAACAATGGACTAAATAGCTCACGGCGTGCGCTACGAAATCGTGAACGAGCGAATAACTATTATCAACGATTTACTCCCAACGATTCTCAATTGGGGGGCGAGGATAGAGAAAGAGATAGGGATAGAGAGAGGGAAAGGGACACACAAGCAGCGAACAACATTTTAACTCCATCTTTTAAGTCGTCTAGTATTGATCATAGAAGCATTTCCTCATCGCATTTAATGCCGGCATTTGCAAAACGCCGATTCGCAGCAGCTGCTGAGAACAGTGAACTGCCAAATAACAATGCCAATGAGGACTTTATGTCCGGCGGTGTGGAGCGAACTTGCACTCCGACTCTGTTATATAAGGAATTAAAGCGAAACTCGCTGGTTTCCCCTGTTCCAAAGGGTGGCGGAGGATGTGATCAGGAACACTCTCTAGCATCATCACCAACATACTCATCAGCGCGCCACGAGCGGCGTATTGGTAGTGGTCGACTTTTGCCTCGAAACGACAACTGGGAGTTCAAAAAACAGGAGACTGACACGGACTCCGCCGTGGTAGAAAGGGATAGGGAGAGGCCCCATAATGGAAGCATTCATCAGCAAAACCAAAATCCCAATCAACAGCATCAGCGCACATATAGTGGCAGGCAAAATGATCGTGATTTTTGTGGTGATCGTGACCAACGTCGTTCGCAATACGAGGGTAAAAGACCAATTGATAGACAAAGTAACGTAGCCACTGGTAATGGGCCGGGGGCAGTGGGTGGATTAGGCGGTCGCCGATCATCAAATAAAGATAAATTTAGTTTTGGCGACGTAAGTCGTGGAAAACGTGGTGGTGTATACCACCAAATGCACGATAGACATCACAAAGAGCCGGAATGGTTTAGTGCAGGGCCCACATCACAATTGGAAACTATTGACTTGCATGGATTCGACGATTTGGAAAACAGTAGTAGGGAGTCGCGATCTTCAGACTCCAAAAATGACCGTATATGTAACGCACTGCATACAGATAACGCTCAGCCAGCTGATCAGGACACTGCCTCAAAGAGTAGTAGCATTGGAAGCTTGAACTTGATAGAATCAAAGGGAGGTGGCGATGTAAATGATTTGGACAAGCATACCCCAGAAACCGCAAATTTTGCAATTGATCGTCTAGAGTCAGATCAGCTACTAAAGGCGCAACAGCCATCGAATCCTGAAGTAGAATTTAACTTTGATGCTTTTCTTAACTTGGATCCATTGGATAATTCATTGATGGTGAGTAGTTACTAAAGATAATTGATTCTTAAGCAAACAAAACCAATCTAATTTGTGTTTCTCAATCCACAGGGCAATGATACTGATACGCAAGGTGGAGAAATGAGCGGATTTGGAAAGTCTCGCTTTTCACGGTGGTTTGGACCCAATGAATCTACGAAAAACATTAACAATAATGATGAATCCACAACAATACGCGAAGCGAATACACCGGATCTGCATGGTAAATTGATCTAATCTTTGCTCAAGCGTAATATGACGTTGCATTTGACTATTCTTCAGGTATTCCTAGTGTTAAAGACTTGGAAGCACAAATGACTAAGGTGGACCTTCGCCCAGAGCATCACACTGCAATGGCCATGCCGGTGCAGTCAGTATCGCAAGTGGAAAAGCCCTTGGCCCGTGACACCGAAGCATTTAAGAAACTTTTGCAACAGTTGGGCGCACAAAATATACAGCAGGGGCATGAGCAAGAATCAACCAGTGATTTATTTCAAATGATGAGAGTGTCGAATGCCGGTCCTCGAAATGCGCATCAACTAGGTCATCCTCATCTTATTGATGCTCAACAAAACATTGTGATGCGTTCGGATGAGGATCAACCGTCGTTCCAACAGCAGCAGCCACGCCTGAAGCTAACCGTCGGCATGCCGTCGCAGAGAATCGTCGAGCCAGTGACGCCTCAGCAACAGACACAATCGCATGGACCAGCACCAAACGTACATGTGCAAACGCAAAAGCGAATGGAAATTCAACACTTGATCCAGAGTAAGCGTTAACGATTAAGAGTAGTACTTTTGACAATCTATTGTGGTTTCATGCTCTCGTTTCGTTATCAGGTATTTTTCGTGGTGATGTTTCCCTAGAATTTTTAGAAAAGGAACTGAATAATCCTAACACTACAGCTCATACAAAGGATGTAATTGCAACAGTTTTTCGTGAATGTTCAAATGCCAGAAGAAATTCCATGCCACAAAAAGCAACATATCAGAACGATGTAATCGGTCACCCAAATTTAATAGCGACACTTCCATCCTTCCACCAGACATTGGGCCCAAATATTTCAGAAGGTACGAGGACATATTTAAATACAAAACAATTTTGGTCAGAGGTTTGCAACTTATAGAAAGATGAGAATATGTTCTTGATCAGTACGACGAGCTGAGTCCGTCTGTTTGGATCAACTCAATCATCTACAAAAATTTTGCACATTGACTTTTCCATATGGCTTCCGTAACATCGATCGGGCGAGAATATAGTTTATGATCAATAAGTTCGATTTTTTTCAGGAGGTTATCGTAGTCTAAAATTTGTGAGTTGCTATTTATCCAAATGATTAAGATCTGTTGGGCTGTGGTACCGACTAACACAAAACTTGAGTACATATAAACTTCAGTAAGGTAAAAATAATGCTTTGGTTTCCAATTGTTGAAAACTTATTTTATAGCAATGGATAAGGTTAATAAGCTACATCCAACGGTTTTTTCTTTTCGTTAAACTTTATGGTTGTTAGGTTTTCGTAAGAAGGGCTCCAGGTTTGGGTGCTACGGCTCGATCTCGGAGAACTGTCATCGACTAGAAGAAACGTTGATGAAAAGTTTATTTAAGAAGTATAATTGACAAGGCTGTTTCGTTGCAGTTTTTGTCGATTTATACACCTTTATTTTGTAAAACACATCTTAGGGGATAAAAAATAATGGTTTCTTAAAAGAAGTAATTAATTACTTGGATGTACTTCAATAATCAATTTCTGTTAAATTTGTAGAGCTATTTACGCCCAACTTACCTTCTAACCAGAGCATAAATCATCACATTCGGCATACTAATTCACCCACACCTTTGGCTTTTACGCCGACGTCTGTACTGAGAAAGATGACAGCGGATAAAGATACGCCACCACTGCATAATAGTCCAAGCGGTCAACAGCAACAGAAGCAACAGCAGTATCACCAATACCAATCGCAGATCACCAAACCCATTGCGCACAATATACTGATTGAACCACAGCAGATGCCAGCGATCAACTTACAGCCTCGCATGATATTAGGTGGAGGAGGCCCCTATGCCGTTAATCCAAACAGCCCACAAATTTCTCCAAAACTGCTTCCCCAGTCCCGAAATCAACAGCAACCACAACAGCAACAGATCAAATGGCCTACTAGCAATATTCAAACTGTGCATAACATAAAATCTTTTGGTAAGTTACCATACGTGTGTCCAAGGATAATGCCAATGATCCGATTTGTGGAACCATTTCTAGGTCGCCCCATATTAAAGGGAACTTTGAATTCTGTACCGGCCCAACAAGTCGCACAGCCAGTGGCGGCTTTTGCGCCTAAAATGGAGTTACAAAGACTCTCGGACGGAATCTCCCAAATGCAGCAGCACCACCAATTTGTGCAACAGGCGCAGTCGCAATCGCGTCAACCACAAAGGCAGCCAAGACAAATGCTACATGTGGATTTGCACCGCCAACACAATCAACCAGGTAGACCAGTCAAGATGTGATTTGATTCCATTGAATTAAATTTGCATACTTTTTTTCTAGGACCTTCCGACAGCTCCGAGTGTGTGAATGTATTACAGAACAATGGTGTTGGTCCCATTAATTTCCATAGAGATGACCGATTATCATCCACTACCAATCAATTGGCCCAATGGTTCTCACCAGAACTACTTGCCAAAGCATCGGCTGGAAAGTTGCCGCTTTTAAATATGAACCAAGCACTGAGCTTGGAAGAATTCGAACGAAGAATTCAACATTCCTCGGCCATTGTGCACAATTAACTTATTTCATGCTTTAATTGATTTTTCGGATACTACTAAAAACACGAATGAAATTAAACGTCTTGCTACTTATTACATTGATTTTCGCCAAAAACATGCGGAGTCTGAGAACGCATCAAGATTATTTTTAGCGCCACTATGGTAGTTAAATTAAAACATTTGAACTCAAATTATCGAAAAATTGTAGTTGACTATACTGTAAAAAGACTATTTTACTGTAAATAATAAAGTATTTAGTAAGCCTTCAAATTATTATTTCTTATTAAGAAGTTTGTTGCGCTGTTTACTGACTTCGAAAACTCCAGACATGTAAGGGAATCTAAATGAGCTTACCATAAAAAAGATGACATTTATTATTTTTGTTATTTTTTTTATTTTATACTTTAAAAATTAAAATGATACGAATATTCACAGAGACCAAAGACTTCGACTTCAAAATGGTAAGCACACACACGTTTTATACTAACAAAGCCTTCCAGCCTCCGCTGAGATTTTTTGTTACTTTTTTTAAATATCATTTTAAGTTTGTAACAATTTTTGTTGGCGAAATTTCCGAACTTGGACCGGGGAAAAAATGCAAATGCATGTTAATCTTAGAGCGGTGCATATATTGATTAAAGTTATTTTTTCCAGATGTGCTAGCAACGATCCGAGTTAATATTCCATCAAGCACCACTTAATCGATAAGCGTTACCAGGTGCTCGGGATTAATTTTAGTCTCTCGCCCTATATTAACTATTAGGTGGGTAAGCTACGGCTAATGCTATTGCAAATGGGACACCTTAGAAAAGGACGAGGAAGTACATATGTATGGGTATATATGTAGGTATGTATTGCCCACAGCTACCGTGCAGGCTAAATTGATTTAATATAGTTAAGAATATTATAAATATGTAATACATTTTTGATTTGGTCGATAATTACCCCTTCTAATCGATTTTCTCTCTTCGTTTTTGCTGGTCACCGATAATCTGGGAATTTATAATGACCAGATATTGGAGCACTATATCACTTGAACCTAAGGAAATTAAAAAAATCGATTTAAGACCGTTGTCCTATTTAAATATTAGTGCTAAATATTGAATTACCCATAAATAAAAATAATATCAACTGAACGTTTTAACTAAATTTTCTATTGAATGAAATCTTCTAGTGAACAACAATGAGGTTGCGATTTGATAATTCTCCTGCTGGTATGGTGGGTTTACGTGCTGGATATAACTTGATCTTAAACTAGTCTGACTAGATTCATTTTAGCCCATATATTTAAGGGTTAAGAATAGTGTTCTCTCCGACTCTTAAATTTATCGGGCTCTAAATCGTCTTATACATATTTTGCAACAGATAAAGCTTCAGATTCCTTAAAGTGATCCAACCGCTGACTGAGTTCAAGAGTTACCTTCATCCTCAACTCGAATACAGGATGGTTCTATAGGGTAGTCGGATTCGACCCTGCTAACTGCTGCTCCAACTGGACCTGAATCGGTTAAGCCGATGTCTCCATCGCTGCATTCATTGTCATTGCCATTATGGACAACAGCCGCTTGGTCGCCACTTGGAATCGGACTGCCCTGACTGTCATTTGGCGAAGGGTAGGGTCGGTCGCTTGAGGTGGCTGTTGCCGTAGCTGCGCCGGCAGCTGCTGGTGTGGCATTGCTTGGAGCTTGTGTCCGGCTGTATCCGGAACTGGTGGGCACTCCGTGGGCCCCCGTCGTTGCTGATCGCCGATATACTGTACTGTTCATCGTCAACTTTCGGACGTTCTTATCGGGATGGAAGACTAGGATATACACCTTGGGAGAGTAAAGACAGACTAATGCTACCGAAGCACTGAGACTAATTGAGATGCACAACGTTGTAATTTGTATCTGCAAGCAGAGAAAAAAGAAATTATGCGGTGCAACTCCAGCTTTTGAACTGTTGGGGATGCTTACCTCATAGGAGTTGCCTGTGCCAAAGTAGATGGGCACAAAAGCTAGCCAAATAATGCACGTAGTGTACATGGTGAAACCTATAAACTTCGACTCGTTGAAGTTCTCAGGAATTTTTCGGGTCTTTATGGCATAAACGGTGCAGATTGTGATTAAAATCATATTATATAACTGGGAGAATAAAAATGACATGTCCTGAATCTTGCATTTGAGTATAACCTCACTGCGATCGGGATAATAAAAACGTGTCCCCGGAGGTTCGACTATCATCCAAATCATTGTTATTAAGACTTGAATTGCTGTCAAATATAAATGTTAGTTGTTTTCGGCTCCCAATTCAATAGTAATGCTTACCAATTAGAGATGAAGTTATGACTACCTGTGATTGAGGGCTGATGTACTTAAGGCGCTGCGCCGACTTGGACGCAGAATGGAAGATTCGTGAAATGCGATTGGTTTTTGTTAACAATGCACTGTAGATAATAGAGAATCCAACACCAATGCCAAAGCGTTGCAGTACACAAGATACAATCGTTGGCTTGGCAATAAGAGCGAAAGTATTGCAGTAGCAGACCAAAATGCCAAACAGAAGGGTGTAGCTAAGCTCACGGCCGGAAGCCCGGACAAGAGGTGTGTCGTGATTCTTAGCAAACAATACGATTACAATAATGGTCATTAAAATGCCTATTATAGCAATGGCCATGGGGACGAGGGCAAACAACGAATTCCAGCGCATGTATTGAATGTTTAGACCAAAACAGGATAGCTTGTCTGGGTACGGCCAGAGTCCAGGGCCGCAGTCCTTGCACGTAAACTCGTCATAAACGAACTCGAAGGCCTCGCAGCTATCGCATATCCAACAGCAGGTATCTCCCTGTTGTTTTTTTATCATTCCCACGTCACATGGCAGCGAGCATGCTGAAGTAGGTTGATCGATCTCCTTGTTCCACACAATGTTTTCTAAATTCATTTCCAGGCTATTGAACCACTTTCCAATGACCTACCAGAAAATAATTAAAACTATTTTAGATAATTGATCAACAACTTATTTTACCTTATATTGATATCCTGAGGAGTTGTCAAGCCGTTGATAGTTCAATATGTCATAGCGGGCCAGACCATCACCTTGCCTATCGAACTTTACTTCGCTTCCGGCCAAATCTTGGGAATTCAATCAACACAATGTGTAAATGAAAGTAAGTAAATAAATAAGTAAATGAAACTAATTGCGAATACCTACCTATGAATGACACATTCAGTAGATAGTTGTTATAAAATTCTTTTCCATCATAACT
Organism: Drosophila sp. 14030-0761.01; assembly: GCA_018150735.1. Taxonomy (NCBI): domain Eukaryota; kingdom Metazoa; phylum Arthropoda; class Insecta; order Diptera; family Drosophilidae; genus Drosophila; species Drosophila sp. 14030-0761.01. Next base: position 763,586 of record JAECWO010000106.1, on the reverse strand, counting down.
GGCCATGTCTGAACATGCTTGAGAACTGCCCAAGGGCTTACGAAACCACACGGATTCTCTTTGCTGGTGCTTTTGGTGGCTCTGATCGACATTTTGGTCTTGGTGCATGCAACGATCATTGTGTAAATTGTGTAGAGCGTGTGCGAAGGCGTAAACGGCGTCTACTACAAACTGAGTCTTCGACTCCTGTTCATATCTGTGCATAGCAATTTTTCATATGCATATTGTTGGTATATTAAAACTAGACCTTCTAGTGTCTAGAAAGAAAAGTCAAACTTACCCGACTTTCTCCGATAGTCTTAAATTGTCCTCACAAGGCATATTAATCTTTTCCTGAGCCAATTTAGAGCCATTGGTGCTGTAGTTGGCATTTAAAGACTCAGACTCCGATGTGAGTACACAGTTGAAAGTGTCCTCCCAGTACTCAGCAAACCATGGATTTCGCTGATTTGTCTTGGGAGTCAGCTGCATCATATATCGGTCAAAGTCCTCAATTATCTCTGACTGCAACTCAACAGTAATAGCCCCTTCTGCAATATCTTCAAGGCCTTCTAACAGTTTTTGTTGCTTTCCCCAGCCGTCGCTAGCGATCCAATGAAATGGCTGGCCCAAATTGGCCCGTTTAGCTGCTTGCAGAATCCTGCGCGCGTCCTCTGCTCGAGTAAAAAGCACCACTCCTCGAGCGTTAGGCTTCTTTTGTAGCTTGCTAATAATTCCATCGAAGACCTTATCGTCGGCGGCGCTTGGTACCTTTTCAGCGGCGGCAATACAAACGTGCCGTTCCGTTGCTTCCTTGTGAAAAGCCTCGATTCCGTATTCACCATAGGAGCCTTCTGAGTGAATTGTGGATACATAGGACCAATTCAAGTTCTTAATAATGTCAACTAGGGCTACTGATTGAAACGTGTCAGGTGGCACAGTCCTTGCAAAGAGGTCGAACCGAGACTTGTCGGATAACGTTTTTGCTGTAGACGCAGGTGAGATTTGCGGTATGTGAAAGAGCCGCAGTAGATTAGCGACTTGAAGTGATACCGAGCTATAGGAACCGCCAATCACCCCAAAGACAGGGCCGGAAGAGGAATTTTTTCTTAGCTGCGGACTAGATGTGTCCGAGCACTCGAATGCAGAGGTGTCTAAGTTGTTGAGGGAGGCTCTGACAAACTGTAGCGACTGATTTAATGCGTATGTGTCTCGCGAGCAGGTGTCAAGTATGTGGACACCTATCGTTATACCCGGCAATAAGTTGCTATCGTTATTTACGCGATCTACGGCATAAAGCATAGCCTCTAGTCGCTGAACTCCGCGGTTGTATACTTTAGGACCGCAGGGCGTTCCTTCGCCCTTTTCGTGCACTGGAAAAAGTCCGCCCAAAATTATGTCACCTGGTAAAGAAACAGAGATCATATCTTGATTTTTATTCTTGATCTTAATCACAGATTCTTGTGATTGCGAAGTTCCCGCTCCTTCTAAGTGAGGCACTAGGAATAGCAGCGCCACAATGTATCCGACAGAGCTTGCGCTCAAGGGGCATCTGTAAACTGTTGCGCGCCACATGTCTCCTCCAAGGTACTGATGGAGAAGAGGATTTTTTGACTGATTATTCGCTCCTAACGTAACTTGGCGGACATCTCAACTCATTTGTCGCCTGTATTTGGTATCGCAGAATTTGGAGTCAGACATTTTACGCACTCTATTCCGAGGCAACTGGAAAAGAAATTCGAAAATTAGTCGATGAATATTAACTACATATGTACATATGCATACATATGTAAAATGTATTTTATAGTAATGATTTATTCACAACAGACGATGTTAAAATGCTAATAAGAGTGTGCGTTATGGCGGAAGTTCCGTATTTCGACTCCTTTGGTTCAATCTTTTTATTTTTTAAATTTTTTACAAATTTCAAGTAGTTTTTATACCATGCATTCATAGGCTGAAATGGTATATTAAAGTCGCCAAAATGTATGTAACAGGCAGAATGAAGCTTTTCCAACCCTATAAAGTGTATATATTCTTGATCAGTATCAATATCAAGTGCTCGTATCCACATAAGAGTGAGCGAAATAGCATTTGAAGGAAATTTAATAAATGAACGACTTACTTACTTTATTTTACTTGGCGCATGGTATATCCAAGTTGGTCTCACGACTCGCTTCATTATACCCATGCGAAAAGGGTTTGGTCAGAAGTGTGCAACGCATAGGTGGATACATCTCCGACCATATAAAGTACATATGTACATATATTCTTGATCAGCAAGACAAGACAAATTCATATAGCCATGTCCGTATTTTTCCCACAGTGGTCGGTGGCCAAAAATACTTCCACTGCATATATCAAAATGAAATTTTTATCTGAAGTTTTTCAAATTAATAAATATATAGTAATAAAGAAAATAATAAGTAATAAAGAAAGTAAGTCGCCCCGCCGATTTGGATATACCATGCATCAAGTGAAATTTGATACCGCCTGCCGCGATTTCGCTATTTCGCTCACTCTATTTGAGTACAAAACGTATTTTTATTCCAATTTGTACAAAATTTGGTGGATGATTGATGTTCATAACATGTATGATTGCGAAGTTAAATTACGATACGATAAATATTGCGGAAGAAAATTTACTTTTTATTGAATTGCGGGGGCGGATCGGGGCGTGGCAAAAAATAGACTTGATCAGCGTTCACGAGTCTACATTCTAAATGTGGTAGCTCTCTGATTTATAGTTCCTGAGATCTGTCCACTATTACGGACGGACAGACGAACATGGCTATATAAATTTCTCGGCTCATACTGATCAAGAATAAATATACTTTATAGGGGCGGAAATGCTTCCATCTGCCTGTTACATACATTTTAACGATTTTAATATACCATTGCATTCTATGGATGCATGGTATACAAATTTGGGATTCAAACATAATCACCTCAACATCTAAGAAATTGAGTTAAATGGTTGTTTACGGAGAAAGTTGTGTCGAAGAGAGACATTGAAAACCAAAGAGAAAAACGAACTTAAATGAGTTACTATTCGCGTCACCGACTGTGAGACTCTCGCAAATGCGGGCAGTGAGAAACGTGTGTGCGTGGAAAGTGACTACGGCGACCCAGAAAAAGCTTTAATGCAAGAACTTTCCCAAGAAGTACCAACAAGAACAAGAATGGTCCCTCAACAATTGCCACCTTCTCTTCATCGACCAACAAGAATGGTACCAAGAATGGTACCGATGCTGATGATGGCGATGCGAAGCAAAAAGCAGCACACATACACACAAAGGTATAATCATTGGTATTCAAATTTTAATGGTTTTCCTGGTAGAAGTGATATCTGGTTTTTTGATTGAGACAAAATGGTCAGATTGGTATAGTTCTTGTCCTTAAAATACACCTACATCAATACATATTCATGAATATTTTCAGTTAGATCACAGTGCTGCTGTAAGTACATACATACATATACCGATATAAATATGTGTACCTTAGATGTCCGTATGTACGTACATACATATGTATGTAGGACGAAAATATTAAACATTGGACAAGAACACAATGCATCTTACAGGAAATTAAACTCCGCTATATATACATATATATGCACGTATGCACAATCACTTCCATAAATACTTACATATGTACTTACGTACTTGCGTTACGTTGCCAAATGCAATACTTTAATTGTTCCTCTTGAATTTTTTCTGCACTATACATAAACTGTCCTTTTTCTTTTTACGGAATCGCTACAATTTTCATAAATTTAATTTAAGGAAACTATGCGTACATCTGTCTCTAACATTACAAGTAGATAAACTGATTTACCCACGATAAGCTCAAGTAGATGGAGCAGCAGCAGTTCTTGTACCGACCAGCAGCATCCAGCACCACCACCAGCAACAACAACTGTGGCATCTAGCTAACTGTCCATCTCTCTCCAGATAATAAAGAGCACGCACAGAGAGAGCGCACTCAACAGACTCTCACAGAAGGACCAAGTATAGGGTCGCTCGCTGTGGTCCTTTCGTTTTTAAGGAGCCGAACTATAGTTGCCGAAGCTTAACCGGAAGCTTTTTCTCTTTATTCAATAGCATTTGTTGTTCTTTCAAGGGTATTTGAAAAATGCTACGATGTTTGTAACTGTAAAGAAATGTATTATTTATTTAAAAAATATGAAAGAAGCTAACTTCGGCTATGCCGAAGTTTGTATACCCTTGCAGCCCTTGACCATTACATTTTATTTCCTAAAAAATTTTTTGTTTGTTAATCCAATAAAGAAATATTTTAAATACACGCCAATCGCCAAATAGTAAGCGTGCCAAGACAATGTAGCGATTGATATTCAAATTAACACACACACAAACGCAATTTTGACACATATATGTACATATTTGCTTCACTGCTTAATAAGCAGTGCTTATGCGTGTGTGTATATATAGGCAAATTTTATATCGTCGAAATCAGGCGTTATGTTTATCCGATTGTTTTGAAATTCACGCATATGATGTAATCCCTTTATTTATTTACATAATCAGCTTGGATAAGATTGTTAAAAAAATAGAGAAGTTATTCGCATTTAACGTTTGTATTTGTATGGCAGCTATATGATATAGTTGTCCGATCTTATTCGCAGATCGCAGATGTGCATGTGGCTGTATAGAAAAGCTTATATACGAGCTTTGAATGCCATAGCTTTAAAACTGTGGGACTATCTCGTTCACTCTTATGTGGAAACGAGCACTTTAGCGCCCCCCGACCAAATCGGTAATTTCCAGCATATGCTATCTCGCTCTTTTTCGCGTGCATCTGCCTTGCACCGCTTTGGGTGAAAATGTTTCTATGTATAACTCGGCCGATTCCGATTCTTGTGATATTTGGTAGGATGATAGATATACGTGACATGTATTAGTGTGCCAAATTAAATTACGATACGATAAATATTTCGAATAAATCGAATTTTTAACAGGCAGAAGGAAGCTTTTCCGACCCTATCTAGATCTATCGGATCTAGGCACTCTTTCGGACGGAAAGACGGACATTTCTCAATCGACTCGGCTTTTTATGCTCGACTTTATAGGGTAGGAAAAGCTTCCTTCTGCCTGTTACATACACTTTGGCGACTTGCATGGTAGAAAAACCTTTGTGTAAAAACCATTACACGCCATAACACGGTACGCATACATATGCATGTATGTATGCAAGCAGGATGCTATTGTTTTATATGGAAAACTTTTTTTGGTCCGATTGTTCCTATGGGAGATATATGATATAGTAGTATATGATATTAATTTTGGCATGGACGTTCTGATATATGTATAGTTAACTGACAAATGTTAAGTTTCATAATAATCCCGAGAAAAACTCTGAAGTTATTGAATTCGACCGATGGTTCCTATAGGAGCTATATGATAAAGTCGTCCGATCCGGATTTGGTTAAAGCATTAAACTACAATATATGAATGACAAAAAAGTCAGCAACCTCCAGTATGGTGGCTACATTCATGGCAATGACATAACGATGATATTAAAATATGCAGTTAGATATTTACAGACCGGCAATATGTTTGATCATTTTATGTCCTTTGTACTTTATTGGGTTTTAAAGAAAATTTTAATAATTCAACTTACACTCATTTTGAGCAACAGAAAATGCTGATGATTTTCCATTAATCATATAACGAATACTTTAAATTACATTATTTTTTTAAGGACCGTGGAGGTACATAAAAATACACTACATTTTTCATTTTATCAGGGAAAACGCAAGCAAAATTGACCAATTGGCCTTTTCCAGCAGCATTCTTGTCCATAGGACCGATACCTGCTAAATTTGAATTCGTCTGACCAAATCACCCTTTTCCAGTCCTCAATGGTCCCAATGGAAAAATGACGGAAAAAGAACTCAATGACTACATGTCAGCGAAACTTTTAAACACGGAGGCAGTCTCGTTATGGCTTGGAGAAGTTTTACATGGTGGAGTTCTGCAAAATTCGTGAACGTTAACGGAATATTGGTGCATAATTGGTTGTTACAAAGTCCTGCACTCTTAAGGACGGACATTGCTACATATATCAATTTCTCTTCTCATTCTGGTCAAGAATATATGTATATAATTTATAACTGCGTTACGCACAATAGAGAGTCGAGAAAAGGTATCATTATACACGTGTGCTTGCTTGTGTCCGTAACATTGAATTACATTTGACGTCCACTGTATATCGATGTTTCAAGAACCGATCTCGTAAATGTGTAACGAACTGATGTATTTATCAGATGTGTGTAAATGGCACCGTGGCTGTTAAAACACCATGCAGCATTTTACTTGTCCTACTTGATGGAGAATTACTTTTTTCACGACAATTTATTACGAGAGTAGTACTCCAAACTACATAAAGAGGAGGACTACATGGAAAGACTAAAACAAGGAAATCCCAAAAGATTTCCTTTAAATCTATACGAAGCAAGCGGAAATGCTTGAAAAGACCTTTCGCCGATTTTTTCAACTTGGGAACTTGAAACTTTCCGTCTGACTTGCAGCAATGCTGATTTGGATACATTTAACTTTGCACATTCAAGTGGTTTCCATGTGAAAGATTGGGGGAGAAAATGAAAACGTTGTCTGAAGTTTTATGTTTCTTCTGTGATCAACATTTTTGAAAATTGTGCTCATCGCTAACCATTTACATCTGGTCACACTGCTTTAGAAACTTTTCAAATTGACTCCGCCATCTCCATGTCCAACTTGCAGCAAATTATATATTTTGTAAGTATTATTATTAACGCTAGTCATAAGTCTAAATGTACATACGATTTTGTATAATATAAACTAGTAGTAATGCTATCTCACTCACTCGCACACGAGCACTTTTACCCAAGCGACGCGTTTTTCTAAAAATTTAATTTTATCTTAGCTTGTAAGGCAGCTTCACGATAGCCGGTTGGTGTACCTCCCGATTGTTCGCCAGGGAACAGGAATTACAGGAAATTGGATAGAGATTTTAAAAGCAATGAGGATAGTGATGGCGCAAAGAAGTTAGAATATAGTTTTATGTAAAAAATGAGAGACATGCGATCCACAAATCCGGATGTGGTATTACTAAGGAAACAATTTCACATTTAAATATACCACGACTTTAATATACCATTTCATTCTATGAATGGATGGTATAAAAACTGCGTCAAAAATAGCCATTATGCTGACGCAGGTGTGACTGAAATCTTTCATTGGCGTTGCGCCAATTATAATTGAAATTAAAATAAGCTAAGAATTTTGGCTGCTTTAAAAAAAAGAAAATTGCTGTCGGTGAAGCTCAACACAACTGCAGTTTTGAGGGTATAAGGGTATAGAAACTTCACGCACCTCTTTTCTTAAGCCATTGTGTTACGTAACGTGATTGCATTTCGATATCTATGTGATGTAGAGGCGCCACCATGCCTGCGTGGAAATGATGTGCGTGCTATAAAGACGTAAACCATCATATTAATGCGGCGAATTGTCCTTTGGCTTTTCTCTGCGACGAACTCATTTAAGAGTAGCGAGTTAGCAACTGACAAACACAGTTGTATTGTGTGTTTGAATATGAAAGTCAGTTAATATATGTATGTACACTGGCCAAAATTAAATGCATGAAAAATATGCTCGAAACAATCTTTTATCAATCAATTTTGAAATTTGTAGCCTTTTAGACTTGCTCGAAATGCTGTGGCAGGCTAATTCAGTTTTTACGTTTTCATCAGATCTGTGTTTTTAAGCATGAAAAGATAATGATCATTATCATTGAAAATAAGTAATAATAACGAAATTTGGTTTCACTCGCTTTGGAAAAGTAATAGCAATGACATTTTTATACCCTTGCAAAAAGGGTATTTTAATTTTTGTTAAAAGAGTGCAACGCATATAAGGAGGCATCTTCGATCATATAAAATATACATATGTACATATGTGTATATTCTTGATCAGCATGACAAGACGAGTTCAAATCCGTTTGTCTAAACCGCTAAAGCTATAGAGCTGAAATTTTGCAACCAGTCTTGTGTATTATAGCATAAGAACGATCAGACCTATAAGAAAATGTTTTATTTCTAGGGCGATTATCATCAAACTTGGTATTGAACATTTATGCATAATAAATCTTAATCCTGCTACATCAAATTCAGATGACTATATCATATAGCTGTCATACAAACAGATGGAAAAATTGAATGCTATATACATATGTACCTATGTACATACATGCATATGTACATATGCGTGCCGTGCTATGGCGTGAAGCATATACAGTGGCTCACAGCTTATTTCGTGCAGAGGTACAAAAAATTTTCAAAAGTGTATTGCTGCTAAACTATTTGAGATATCGCAAAAATTTAAATGCAGTCCTTTTTAGCGATCTATTAATATATATAAAAGCATTTGATTATTATTTTATCTTTTGAAATAATATTAAAAACTTAAAAAAACCAACTCTATCGACATTTTCTATGTCACAGCTTATTTCGTGCAATTAATCTCAAAAAATTGAATAAAAAATTTAAATTTATCGTTTGCCATGCCTTTTTATATTGTTTTTTAGAGTTTCTCTAGTACATTTCCATTAAAGTTACTAATTTTCCAGAGATTTTCTTGGAGATTAACCCTATTTCTTTAACCAAGCCGATGCATATGTATGCGTGCCGTGCTATGGCGTGAAGCATATACATACATACATATATTCAAAGAAATTGTCGGCCCGGTGACTTCATTTATTTTTCATTGGAATTGAAACTCAGTGACTTTAAGGGCTACTGTATATAACAATAAGTGAAGACTTTATTTCAGTAAAACGTATATACAGATACAACAGACCTACTTATATTAGGATGGCTCACAAAATGATCTGTTAATTATTCTGTGAGTAGACCGTTGAATGGATTATTATTTACCTAATTATGCAAAATATATACATACATATGTACATATGTATGCATGTAAATCTCAAAAATAAAATTAAAAATGGCTCGATCAGTATTTTACCATAATTGCAAAAAATTGTACGTTTTGAAAAATTCAGCTTGTGAAACATCATTTTATGTTTTATTTGCTTTAAAAATTTAGCTAATATTGAATGTGAAACTATTACACAATACACAATATACATACATAGTCCAAAGATAATTCAACCAATAAACCTTCCCTGATTGGTCACTAATGCAGCTACAGTGATGGCCAATTATTTGGCACATATTTTTTTCGTTATTCAATTCAGATTTTCTCGAGTGTTAAACAATTTTTTCAAACAATTTCGTTAATATTAACGAAGAACTTTTGGACCCTTAGAAGAAGTTAAAGATCTAGCAAAAGTAAATATAATTTTATACCAGAACTTTTGAATTTGTCCCGAAATTGAGTTTTGGAGTCAATTGAAGTTGCGAATTTTTGCTCCTAGATTTGGGTCGTTTCGCTTGCCGCCGTTTTACGGCACTAATTAATGCTAAATCACTATTTTCTTCAAAGAACGAAATAGAGGACATAAAATGCCCCGTCCAATGAGGTATCTTGCATCAATTAGATATAATGAATCGCAATAAGTGTAATTTTTATGCGAGATATACATTTCTGGTATGCAATTTTTTTTCTTTTACTAGATTTTTAACTTCTTCTAAGGGTCCAAAGGTGTATCGTTAATATTAACGATTATGGAAAAGTGTGCCGAATATTTGTGCACAGAAAATGGCATTTGCATTTTTCCAATCAAATGCACCTGGGAAAAAAACGGCTAAAGCCAACTTAACAAAATTTACGGTGCATCATCTCAATATATTGACAAAAAAAATAGTTTGAAAAAATTGTTTAACACTCGAGAAAATCTGAATTGAATAACGAAAAAAAATATGTGCCAAATAATTGGCCACCACTGTATATGTATATTCTGTACCCAAACAATAACATGCACAAGAAATCAATTTAGACATATGTATGTATGTACTTATAAACATATGTTTGTACATATGTACATGCGTATACATAGTATTGCTGCAAGAGAATTGCGTTAATTTTAAAATTTGTGGATAATTGTGTCTAAGTTTAGGATTTTTTAAAAAATGGTCAGCTGTTTATCGCAAAGCAGTTTGTAACACACATATGTATGTTAGTAGTACATGTCTATTTCGGTTTCTATTACTTGCACGCAATCCGTTTTGGAGCTATTTGGAAGAAACTAAATACTTGAATCAGTCGGATCCGACCAACATTTTATATAGGTGTCATTTTTAATTGTCAGTTAACGCAAAGTCTTTTTGAGAAAGCACTTTGGTTACCTAACCTTCTCTAACCAAGTTTGGCACTCATAGCTTCCGTAAATTAATAATACAATATACAATAGGTCTAATGAGAAAAATTATCGTAGTTTGAGTTTCAAAAAAAAGGTTAATTTATACGAGTATTATACGAGTATTAGTCAAATCGAATTAATAAAACTGAAAATGAATAAAAAGTAATCACGTTCATAAACCGAGGTATAACAATTTTTTGAAATTGGAATGGTTTTAAATAATAATTCAACGTTATAGAAATACGGACACAGAAAAAGAGTTCATAGTATAAGTATGTGCATAAAATACAAATGTAAATCTATCGAGTGGATAATCAATACAACTACATATGTACATATGTACATTAGCATGAACTATGTATATAAGAGGTCTGCTTAAAAAAGGTACCTTCATGGGCTACATACATTTAATTTTATCTTGTTTTAGGCTAAAAAGGAATATTTAAGTCGCCAAAATGTACATATACATATATGTATATATGTTTATAATTCATGTATTTAATATAAGTTTTCACATAGTTTGTTATACCTATACATACATACATGTAGCATCTATCATCCACATCTATCAAATATAATTAAGAGCGTACTTAGCTAAAGCTGTGATATTTTCGTGTCGCACATATTGCGGTTGGAAGTTGTCCGTCCCGATACCATTAAAATTAGGTCCAGCTTGGCAGAATTCGCTCTCGTATGGTCTCGTTTATTTTAAATTTCAATTAAAACGGAATTATTCCGAGGATTTTAAAATATTTGGGATCTGTATTATATTCTTTGATTAAATTAATTAATTTGGAGGAAAACAAATTGTCACCTTTTTTGAAGCTAATTATTTCGTACATGGTTCAGGGTGGGATCATGTTTGGTTAAACTACCGCGTACGATTATAATTAGGATTTATGCGCAACAAATTCAATTGATGGAGGCGGCGTTATGGAACTCGACTTAGTCCGCGACGCTTCAAGATTGGCGCGTCTTGCTGCTGCAGCCATATATGTGCCATAATATCTGCTTAAAATATGGGGATCAACATGGGTCAGCTCGACGTATCCTTTCTGTGCACCTGAAGACCCCAGTTGGGGTGTTGTAATCGCTAAGGCTGGGCCGGATTCTGTGCTGGTAGCAACATCAATTGGGCACTCTTCCAACGAATTGGAATCATGTGGACTACAGCTACTAGCTAAGGAAAGCGCTGCAGAGTCGCCCAGGACGGGCGATACGGAAACTGGAAATATCTGTGGATCCTGGTTCTCCTCTGGATCGACATCGGCATCGAGTGAAGATCGTCTGGTATCACTTAGGTACGAGTTATTGTCATCAGACGAGAATAATTGTTGAATGCGGCGAACTTTATGTGGATTTTTTGCTACATTATCAGTGTCGGCAAGAGCTTTGACTTCACCATCGCTGGCATTGTCGACCACATCTACGTCGACGTCGTCATCTACATCCTGATCTGCTCCATCAGCTACCATATCAACTACCGGTTGTTCAAGGCCGACGAGGACTTCACGATGGATAGTCTGCTGCTTCTGCACTTGAACCTTGGTAATAACAGTATGCTGTGTTTGAGTCGTAGTCCGTGTAGCGGTAGACGTGGCGGTGCCTGGAGATTCTACTCGATTCCCGGAAACAATATCAAGCTGAACATCGGGTGCCAGCAGCGAAGCTACATCAAACTGTCGTTTTCGTGTTTGGGAGTACAGGTTGGCAATCGTCGTGGTCGTCGTTGAGTTTATGTATGCAATGTGGTGGTGGGCTTGATCCAGACTCTGCTGCTGTGCTTGTTGGACATCTGTTTCCAAGGTCTGCGGGTGACCCATCACTGGTTCCGATTGGGGCAAGTTGCCTCGCTGTCGTTCCAAATGCAGATCCGTATATTGTCGGTATGGTGGTAAGCTGCTAATAATATTACGCCCAAAAAACTGCCCGATGTAGTGCTGGTGCTGATGATAAGGGTAGCTTAGAGCAGCTAGCTGCAAAGAGGCCTGGGTGGGAGGCGGCGGAGGTGGAGTACTTAGATCTAGGGGCGGTGGACTTGGCGAATCAGTAGTGGCGTCGTCTACGGATAGACCCATGTGCTTTCTAACTTTACGTTGCGCTTTACGACGTCGGAAATCTCCCTTACGAAAATCATCAATATTGGCCGGGTGTATAGCCCAATAATGTCCTTTTCCATTTGCACTACGACCTGACTTGATAAAGCAATCATTCAACGACAGGTTATGCCTTATGGAGTTGCGCCAACCAGGTCCGCGACTGCGAAAATATGGATAGTTATCCAGAATATACTGGTAAATGTCCGAGAGCACAAGCTTCATCTCGCTTGAACTGAGAATGGCCATGGCGATTAGGCCGATGTAGCTATGCTGCGGCTTTGGCTCCTCTGGCTGGAATATGCGCTGTGATTGTGGAAATAAAGATATTGTCGACAACGCCGCCATCCGGTTCGCATTTACAGTTGTGCCAGGGTTATGTGGGCTGTATGGATTCAAATGCATCCACGGGGGGACACCGATCGCTGCTGCTCCTGAGGCAGCATATTGCGGGCATCGCAACCTCTCCATGTGTCTAGGCGAAAGTAAGTTATAGAGCTGTAGTCGATACTGCTCGAGTGCCATGCTAGTAGACTGTGCATGCCTTGGGACCATCGTTGAATTCGGGTAGATGCCACTCATAAGCTTAAGAGTCGAGGATTGGTCCTGATCTGGTGAGGAAGTCCGCGACGTCGTTAAGTCTGTGTGCGCCATTTCCGTATGACGGTATCAGTTCTAGTGTCTGGTTTGGCGTTCTGGAGCTAGTGGGCGCTCCAAGTATACTGATGTCTCCGACATATTATCGACTACATTTTTTATATTCCAACTGCATCTAAAACGAGATTAAAAAAAAATTGTTTCTTTAAGCAATTTCAGCCATATTTTCGAATTTTAATATAATAGACAGACTGCATTGAATGCGTCTGCATTTGCAGACAATAGGAGTTAATTGTTTAAAATACTTCAACGAAAATTCCGATATAAATGTAAACTGAGTAAGTCGTCGACTTGGATATGCCACGCACCAAGTCATAAAACCAAATTCATATTTAAATTTCATTCACATGCTGCGATAAATAAGACATGAATATTGTCTTCATCACTTTTATCGGCACACGAGCACTTTAGCGCACCCAACGGCGAACGATTTCTATCGATTTATTCCGGTTTTTAGGAAATTTGTTTGTTTTCTGCTACCCTTGCAAGATGAATTATAAAATTGGTCAGATGTTTGTAGAGAAGGAAACGTTCCCGACCCCACAATGGATATATGTATATTCATGACCATCCTGAGAAGCCGAGTCGATATATGTACCAATGTCCATTTGTCCGCCCGTTCGTCTGTTTACATCACTCTAACGGACTCAGTTTTATAGCAATTGACCTCAAATTTTGTATGTCAACACTATCATCTCATAAAGCTACAGTGCTGAAATTTCCCACCTAGATATACTGCATTGTATATCTCGGATTCATCCGGATCGAAGGACCATATCATATAGCTCCCATAGGAACTATCTAAAATAGAGTTTTCGATTAATAACCTCGTTGTTTTATCATCCAATTCAATATGTGTAAGTTTGTTATGCTATGTGTATTCAAACGTCCGTGCAAAATTTAATAATATCGGACTACTATATGAAATAGCTCCCATTGGAACCACCGGACAAAAAATAGTTTTGCTTCTATGCGATTATCACCAAACTGTACAATTTGCATTCATACATAACAAGTTATAATTCTGCTAAATTCCATTTAAAGATATTCGCGTTGAGACTTCCGCTGAAGTTAACGTGTATTTTACCAAATTTTAACGAATTTGGCATAGCATTAAAAAAAAACATTTTAACATTACAATAAACTAAGTACATAGGTATGTATAATCGGTAATCGTCTAAATTCAAGGCATTGCCTTTATCTCACTAACTAAAACTGGTACAGAAAATCTGAGGGTAGATTCGAAATCAGCAAAATCACTCAAATTAGTAAACAACAATGCGAACTCACATGCTGTTTTGCTGTGTAACCTTAAATGAAATTTGCACTGATATTAATCTCATTTGTAAGACTTCAAAAATATTTGTGTTTTTATACCATGCATTCATAGAATGAAATGGTATATTAAAGTCGCCAAAATGTATATAACAGGGAGAAGGAAGCTTCTTCCGCCTTCCGCCCCCGCTATTTGAAAAACAATATTTTGAGCCTCTATATCTTGGAAACTATAAAAGATAGAGCTATCGGATTTGGACATTAGATGCGTGCAGTATGCACGCAGACCAAGTCTGTTTCAAATTTTTGCCACGCCCCCTTCCGCCGCCGAAATTCGAAAAATTCAATTTTCACCCGAAATATTTATCGTATCGTAATTTAATGTGGCACACTAATACAGGTCACGTATATCTATCATCCCACCAAATATCACAAGAATCGGAATAAAAATGGCCGAGTTATACATAGAAACGTTTTCCACTCACAGCGGTGCAAGGCAAAAAGACCGAGATAGCATATGCTGGAAATCACCGATTTGGTCGGGGGGCGCTAAAGTGCTCGTTTCCACATAAGAGTGAGCGATATAGCATTTGAAAGAAATTTAATATATATCTCTTCACCTAATGCATGATATATCCAAGTCGGCCCGGCGACTTACTTACTTTATTTCTATTTAAAGAAGAAAGTATTACTAGTCGGCGGTTTAGTTCAATCGAAGAAAACTTTTGGATGCACATTGTTAAACGTCCGTGATCTTAGAACATTATCTATAATGTGATAATATATGTATGATAATAAATAGAATGGAACATATTTATGTCATTTTTATGAACGTCTAAAACGCTTATTTTGTATAGCAATAGAACAATTTGAAGTAGGTGTAATTGTACTCATTTATAAAAGGATTTCCCAAAAACTTTACCTTCTTATAATTTGAAGGTTTAATATTTCTCGGAAACTCCTATAAGTTTGCCAAATTAATTCTGGTAATATAAAAGTGTCTTTTCTTTTTGCTTCCTGTAGGCAGAGATTGAGTAACACAAGAAGTTGCATACCCTCAAAAAACAATAAGAATGGGATCACGTGAATTTTGAATGCTGTAATGTTTCCTTTTACAACGAAGGGGCCATATATAGGTCTCTATTATCAAATTAAATAAAGTAAGTAAGTCGCCGTGCCGACTTGGATATATCATGCACCAAGTGAAAATCTACTTCAAATTTATAAATTCATATTGAAGTGATAAATTCGTTTTGCATGCGAGCTAACCTATACAAGCAATCTCGTTCACTTTTATAAGCACACGAATTTATCTCCCTTTATCGGCCATTTGAGTACGAAACGTTTCTACGTATAACTCGGGCAATTTTGTTCAGATTTTTATAAAATTTTTGGAATGATAGATATTCATAACATGTAACAGTGTGTTTAATTAAATTACGATGCGATAAATATTATGGGAGATAATCACCTTTCCGAATTCCCAAGGTAAAAGGGGGCATGACAAAAAAAAAACTTGAAAAGCGTATATACTATACTAGTCTACATTTCAAATTTGGTAACTCTAGCTTTTATAGTACCTAACATCTTTCGTCTCCTACGGACGGGCGGACTGCCTGTTACATACATTTTAGCGACTTTAATATACGATTTCATCCTATGGATGCATGGTATAAAAACAAAATGGAAATGGAAACCATGCACTTAAGTATTGAGAGCTGATCGAGTATTTATTATAAAGGCCTGGTAGATTGGTCAAAAGAGACGACTTTTGACGGAAACCATGCGCAAAATTATATCAAATTGCTATGCCTGTCATGGTCACTGAACAACTATAATATAGATAGTTATACAAATATTAAATTCACAATTCCTTTATCTAAAAACCTGACGACTGAAACGCTGCAGTGTCACACATTGTTATCAATATCTTAACTCCATTGTTGCTCAACACTAAGAAATATTTTCGTAGCCTGTATTTCAAAGGAAAAAAGAATATGTTTAACTTGGTCTCGTAATTATTAGAAATAATTTTTTTTTAGTAACACAGCTACAACAATTTAAGAATTTGTATAACCTTGCAAAAAGTTGAAAAGTGTGCAACGCATAGAGGGTGGCTTCACCGACCATATGAAGTACATATATGTATACATATGTACTTATATTCTTGATCAGCATGACAAGACGATTTCAAATCCGTTTGTCTGGATCAACAGCATCTCCTCCTACAAATAGAGTTTTATATCAATAAATTCAGTGTTTTTCACGGGATTATCATGAAACTTAACATTTGGCAGTTTATTATATCCAAACGTCCGTGCCAAATTTGATCAAGATCGGACATATTGTTATGGTATGTAGATATGGGTTTTTACACAAAAGTCTTTTCATTTTAATATCTCTGTTTAAGTAACACAAGAACTTGCAAGGGTATACAAACTTTGGCATAGCCGAAGTTAGTCCGGCATTCTGGTTTAATTTATTTCATAAACTATATCGGCCAAACAAAGTAGTGAACGAACGAAGCTAACAGCTTGCTGTGGGGTCCCTGGGCCCTTCGCGGAGTGTTGATATTCGGTATTTATGTTAATTTAATGAGAGGTCCACTTGACGCCACTTTCTAAGAGCTAGTGTTAACCAGGCCGTGTTTCTGTTTCTCGTTTTCAGGCTTGATATAATAAAAACACACTTTAAATCTCAAGCACATACGAATACGAGAACGAGGGTATTGTGCATATGTATATTGGGATACATACATACGTACATCATTAAACCCCTTAGCATATATGTATGTATTATATGTATTGTATATACATATGTATTTGTGATGCTGAATTTAAGCTGGCGGCTACATTTGGGATTGAGGTGTGGCCGCCAAAGGTATTACATTTATACTAGAGGCACTTACGTATGACCACTTTTGTAAAATCCGAGTAGTGGGTTTTTTTAATGCAGCCATCATATTAGGAATATACATTAATTAATAAACTTAAAGAAAAAAAAAATTTTGTAACATCGGACAACATTTTAAAAAAAGCCAAGCAATGTTGCAGATTTAAAAACAACGTTCCCGCGTTTGTAATGAATTATTATGTATGTACATATATTTTTCATCTTATTTTCTTTATCAAGCTAGTATTGATCGATAGGAAATACTATAAGAAATTTATTGCATCGAGATGCATGCTTTTAAATAAAATATGTTCTTTCAATAATGTTGAAAGCTAAACATACATACATAGGTGATCGATTGCGATCCGAATTGCGTATATGTTTTAAAATATGAAACCAAACTTGAGACGATGGGGCTCAAATTTACGACATTTTAAAATTATTTATTCGGGCAGTTTTCACTATGCTTTCGTACATATATAAGCCACTGGCGGTAAATCACTTTTCGATTTTGTATGATTGTTGAATTTGGGTTCAGTTTTATATGTTCAGTTAAATCTCAAGCACATCACATCAAACAAACCTTTTTTTTCGCAAATTATGTTTTTGATTTTTGGTTTCAATATAATGCGTAATTCGTTGTCAATGGCCGGAGGGGCCTAATAGTGCCGACACCACCATGTTTTCATAATGCAAATGCCGAACGTTCAAGAATGCGTGTGACCGACACGGAGTTCAAACTGGGTCTGAATAGTAGGTACAACATACAGTATGTATGTGAGCCATTTTGCTTCTGCTGGTTCTGCGCAAAATGGCTCGAAACTACGGCTGTATGCGGCAAGCCACGCCCGCGAATCTGATTGGTCCATGAATTCGTGGCGGCCCAGACAACCTATCAGCAATGGCGTTTTTGTCTATAAAGATTTTGTGTGTTGCCGTCTCTGTTTTCACGTATGGGGATGAAGTTCGAGCTGAAACCAGTTCGAAGAGAAACTCTTGATTCAGCAATTCAATCGACGCAATTGCAACAAAAACAATAACACTTCAGCGGCGAATTGTAACTGAATCGCTAGAGTTCTTTTTGTGAAGGTTAATACAGGGTCTGACAGGGCCAATATATGTATGTACGTACAAACATAAGTATATATGTATTTGTGCTTGTATGCTTAAATGAAAATATATTTGTATATACAGACACACAAAAATTCATATTTGTCGCTGCGTTGCGTTGGTGATAATCATTAAAAGCATTACTTGCAAGCCTCTTCATAAAACTGTATATACACACACAAGCGAAAGCTATTGCAAGTGGTTTTTATGTTACGAAGATATTAGGAATTCTATTCTATTGATTTCATCCCTAGACTCGTTACTTTAAAAGTAATTTTCGCAGATAGGCGAGCTTCAATGGAAAATTTAACAATCCATAGACCATAAGACCCCCGCCTTTGTTTCGTATTTTCCAAAATATCGATTATATTCACAAATAGGCACGTAACAACTTTATATACTAGTCCATCTGATTTCTTTTATTCAAATTGTGTAGCCATGTTCATTTCTTTATAATCTACAATCAACAGATAAGTACATTTGTACCTAGGAGTGTGAACTGAAAACTAGTTAATAAAAAAACAAAATAACAGTTGTTCATCCATAGGCATCCATAGGACATCCACAATATGAAATATTAAAGCCGCCAAAATGTATGTAACAGGCAGAAGGAAACATCTACGAACCTATAAAGTATATGCATATCTTCTTGACCAGCATGAGAAGAGAAATTAAATATATGAGGGAAAAACGTTTCTATGTATAACTCGGCCATTTTTATTAAATTACGATACGAAAAATATTTCGGGTGAAAAACGAATTTTTCGAATTTCGGGGGCGGAAGGGGGCGTGGCAAAAATTTGAAACAAAAAGGTCTGCGCGCATACTGCACGCATCGAATGTCCGATAGCTCTATCTTTTATAGTTCCCGAGATATGGAGGCTCAAAATATTGTTTTTCAAATAGCGGGGGCGGGGCGAAAAAAAAAAATAAACTCGATCTGCCTGCAGAGCAAACGGGTCTACATGCCAAGTTTGGTAGCTCTAGCTCTTATAGTCTCCGAGATCTCGTTGATCCTACAGACGGACAGACAGACGGACATGTCTCAATGGACTCGGCTATTGATACTGATCAAGAATATATATACTTTATAGGGTCGTAAAAGCTTCCTTCTCCCTGTTACATACATTTTGGCGACTTTAATATACCATTTCATTCTATGAATGCATGGTATAAAAATGGCCAAGTTATACGTTGACACGTTTTGCACTCAAAGCAGTGCAATGGCGAATTTGGCCGGTGGGGCGCTAAGGAGCACACACATTAGAGTGAGCGAGATAGCATATGTTTGAAATCGCGCATACGAAAGAAATTTAATATATGAATATATGTATATGTATATATAAATTCGAAGTAGTTTTTTTCCCTTGATGCATGATGGTATATCCGAGTCGGCCGGCGACTGACTCACTTTATTTCATATGTTTGTATGACAGCTCTATCATATAGTTAACCGATTTTGATAAAGATGATCGCATAAGAAGCAAAAAAGTTTTTATAGGCAAAACTATTTTTGGTCCGATTGTTCCTATGGGAGCTAGTTTTGCATGGTATATCCAAGTCGGCGCGGCGAACTACTTACTTCATTTAAAAGGGAAAACGTACTTTTAAAATCATAATATGTACAATGCCACGAAAATCAATGAATCACTTAATCCACTACCAAACCCTAGTAAACTACCTACTTCAAACGGGTCATTCATTTCGCTTTTGCGAAAATCTTTATCTTGTCGACTCTTGGCAAAACATTACACCTTCTTGAGATTGCTGTCCTGCGCAAAGGTGAGACAGGAAATGAATTAGTTGGGACTGGAACAAAGCATACATGAAAATTTCAGTAGTAGTAGTCGATTGCCCACAATGCGATTACGATTTTTGCAATATTCCATTTTGTTTGGGTCCGCTTGTTGAGCCAGTCTGTTTTCTAGGATCAGCGAGCGACTTTTTCAGTGCGACCCAAACCGTTTTTCTCGAATCATTATTATTATTTGTTTTCCACACTTTTTGTTCAGTGAGTATTTTCTTTCAAAATTTCAATAGTTTCCAAACAAAAAGATTTCCATACTTATCTCTATCATCACAAGCACCTATGTATGTACGGCAGGCAAGATTCTTATGAATTCTAGCTAATGTGTGTGTGAGACTAATGGAATGTGTGTATGAGTGATTACAAAATTGCTGGCTTTAGGTAGTGTATAGAATTTACCCAGAATAGTGTCCTAAATGATTATGGGAGGCAATCAATTTTTACTTCAATTAGTTATTATAAAATTCATCAGATTACTTTTGTGCATACATACATGGACTTCAACCAACGTAAGATGAGCAACTCCCTCACGAACACAAGTACAAAGGACATATATAGTACATATATCTGATTACAGGAGGTATACAACTGTTCACATTACACTAATTTTATAATTACTAGTCCTAGTACCTACAATACTATAAAAAATATTCAAAATTAATGGAAATGAATTTTTTGACCCCATTACTATGGGGTCTAGAGCTAATTTGTATAATTATGTATAAATAATGTTGATGTCTACATTCGCAATAAATATATATCATATAGCTCCCATAGTCGCAAAAAGAGCTTTAAATCAACAACTTCATTTTTTTTCACGCGATTATCATGAAACTTTATATTTGGCTGTTTACTATACATATATCCAATCCGACCAAAAATAGTCTTGCTTCTAAAAACGTTTTTGATTCTTATGCGATCATCGCCAAACTTGGTAAATAATTTTTTCATATAGTAAGTTATAATTCTGCTAAATTTTATCAACATCGGATAACTATATGATATAGATGTCATACAAACAAATGAAAAATTTGCATGCTGCATACATACATGTACATGTATGTATATACTTATGCCGTGCTATGGCGTGTAGATACAGATTTTCACACAAAGGTCTTTACATTTAGATAACTCTATTTAGGGATTTAGTAACACAAGAAAGTTCTTGGCTGTTCTTACAAGTGCAAGGGTATACAAACTTCGGCATGGCTGAAGTTAGCCCGGACTTCTGGTTTCTAATGATATATCTCATATGGATGTCTCATATATATGGATGTTTGTGTATACACATGTGTTAATCAGTGTTGAAAATTTCAAATACAAAAAATTTGCAAACAAAATGAATTCAGCTCTTTAGTAGAACTTCTATGCGTTACAGACTTTTGACTAAAATAAATAGATGTACCTTTTTCAGTGTTGTTGAAAAGAGCACCACGGCCTGCTACAGTTTCGAAGTGCTTTCGAAGATTGCTATCTGGGGGTATTTAAGACTCTGCACACAATATTTATTATTCCTGTTTTCTGCCCTTCGATACACCTGCATTGCTTTCACGCCTTCGAAAACACATTTCGATTTAAATCTTTCAAAGAGGTTTATGATCATACCCATGAAAAAACTGCATATTCATTCTGTAAAGCATTGAATGAAGCATCTCTGACTATACAAAGAATAGATGAGCACGACAGGAAAAGCTCTTATAGCCATGTCTGTTAGTCTGTCCTGTTTGACCTCGAACTACCGAGAGTTAAAGGCTGAAATGTCATCGTATATTTTGGAACCATCTGGAATGGGTTATCGATTAGAAAGTATTAGTAGAAAGTAATTTGTGCCATGAGCTATTGACACCAAACTAAATTCGCGCTTTTTGTACGATATTTCGCTATTACGATAATTCGATTTTCAGATCAGTATTGATTGTTCCATAGTACTAATTGGTTCAAATTATACATACCTGGCAAGCGTATACAAACTTCGATTCGGCCGAAGTTATCGCAGCCGATTGTCTTTTCATTTATTCACACATTTCCAATGTTTAACGGAGCTATCGAGAGCAGGTGCTGTCCATTGATTATACACAGAATTTGAGAAGTCATATTCGTTTAAAAGGTGTGCCACCAAGCGATAAAGATAAAGGTATTCAGGATAAGTACTTTTGCCTTTTTCACTCCAAATTCTATGTACAGGACAAACTACATATCTCAGAATGTTGTGGTAACAGACGTCAAAAATGTGGCAGTGCACATGGAAACAGCATCGCGGTTGTAAGCCATATTCCAAAAATGATATGTTAAAGAAAATGAAAAATATTACTTGCTCGATTTTGGATACTTAAGTACCAACCGAATTTTGTATTCTAGTCAACAGTCGACAGTTATTCATAACATGTATTAGTGTGTCAAATTGAATTACGATAGGTTCAATATTACGAGAGAAAATCACTCTCAAGTCGACGCAGCGATTCACTTATTTCTTTTTAAAAACATCGGCGGAAGTTGGCGTGGCAAAAATTAAAAATGTACTGCACCAGCGCAGATATTTCACAAATCTTCATTACGAATTCGGTAGCTCCCAAAAATAAACATCCTTGATCCTGTTGCCATTCAATAACATATACTTTATTGTCAGAATTGATTCCTTTTTCCCTGTTACTTACATTTTGGCCACTTTAATATATGCAGGGTATAATGAATATACCATTGGTGTATGGATATAAAAACCTCCATGTATTTAAATAATGTACTGTAAAATTTGTCAACTTGATTCTAGCCCTTTTTCCAAATGCATTTGAATGCAAAATGTGCCAAATCCACCAACACTACTGTAAAATTAAGAACAGTTTAATATGTATGCACTTATTAAAAAGTAACAGATCTGCAGTAAAGAAGAGAAGAAGCATTTAGCAAGCTGCAGCAGCCGTATATGGACGTACAGACGAAGAACGATACTCGTTATCAGTATCGTTATCCATTAAGCGATCGAAGTTAGCTAAGGTTTAAAACCTGTCGTGCATCTAAAAGCAATCTGACCCTATACATAGTTCTTTCTTTACAACAGTCACTCAGTGCGGCTTTCATTGTATTTTGTTGAATGTAAATCAAATGGATACACACCGCCCACATGTGTGGGTAGCGGAAAAGATAGACGGAAATGTGGGGAAAGGCGCCGATGGTGTATTGTGATGTATAAAGTCTAGCACACTGGACGAACATAAATACAGATACGAAAATCACCGTTATGCTGGAGAAGGTCGGGGTGGTCATGGTGATGGGGAGTGTTGTTCATTAATATTTAGCTTAGCGGGCTTCTGTGGCTTCAGCTCCCAACGGGACTTATTTGTTGAGAACGTAAAACGTAAACGGATTACAGTTGTACCACTCCTCCGCCTTCCTGCCAAGGGCATAAATAGCCAAGACGCTATTGCTCTCTTCGCCGAACAGGTAACGTAGGCTCAGATCTATGAAATTTTATTCCCAGTCCGGACCTGCAACTGGCATTGCCTCCCCATCATCATCACCCCATCCCTTTGGCAGAAATATTCCATTTATTTCATTAGTGTCCCCTTTCTTTATAACGCGCTGATACGCCTTATTGTTGGTGTTATCCTTGCATGACTGATGTCGATGTCGCTGTTGCTGTTGAAATAACAAATTTTGTGGTTGCTTCCTGTTGTGTGCGTGCGCCTTGGGATTAGCTATTCTGCTCCCACTTCTACATCAAGTCCCAGTCCGACTGCTTGTTATGTTTAAATACCGTTTAACAATTTCCCGTCGGCGAGCTTTGGCGCTGAGAGCAAATGAGCGAAAAAACCTGTACTCACTACCCTTATCCCATCACCCGATTGCAAATACGAGTCTGTATCTACATGCATACATATATGAGTTTTTCTTATCCCTTTTTGTCGTTCGCTGTCCTTACCCTTGATAAATGAATTCCTTGGGGACTGGTGATTTTCAAACAATTTGCGCGCATTACCAGTATGCCGATAGAAATGGCCACCAACTTGTTCAAATTTATTTCCTCTTGACTTTGTCTAGAGATCTCTTTTTCTCCAAGTATCCGAGACAAAGAAATAAATTTTTGTTACAGAATTGTTGAAATTGGGAATATTTGTTAAATCGTTGTTCTAGCAATTGTAGAACGAGATAGTTAAGATTGAGTTACTAATCATGGGAATCACTTAACAATATTTTTATACCATGCATCCATAGGATGAAATGGTACATTATAGTCGCCAAAATGTATGTAACAGGCAGAAGGAAGCTTTTCCGACCGTATAAAGGATATATATTCTTGATCAGCATGACAAGAGAAATTGATATAGCCATGTCTGTCTGTCTGTTCGTCCGTAAGAGTGCAAAGATCTCAGCAACTTCAAATGTTAAAATGTAGACTCGTGTAGTATTGGCGTTGTCCAAGTTTTTTTTTTTTCCACGCCTTCCTTACGCCTCCGGAATTTAATAAAAAGTTATTTTCTCCCGCAATATTTATCGTATCGAAATTTAATTCGGCTATATGATATAGTGGTCCGATCTTTTTGAAAATCGCAGATATGGTACCTGGGGTATAGAAAAGCTTATATACTTTGAAAGCCATAGCTCTAAAACTGCAGGGCTAGTTTGCATAGCGGAAGACAGACAGACGAACGTGACTATGTCAACTCGTCTTCTCTTGCTGTATCGCATCTCTGCGTCACAAACATCTGACCAATTTTATAATTCCCTCTGCAATGGTATGAAAAATAATCACGGTCTCAAATTGGTTGCACCCGCGATCGTCATATTTATATCGCGGGTGCAACATATTGAGAACAAGCTAATGACATGATTTACAACATTTGCATGTATTTTTATACCTAAGAAACCAAGACCTGCTAAAATCGATGAATGTCCTGAAAATTTATAGCCAAGTGAAAATGATCCATTTTTAGATTTTCGCTCTAGATCTCGCATTTTCTGCCGCAGAACAAAATGAAATGGTTTTCTGGGATGGCTTTAATGATCTGTTTCGAACGGCGGAAAAATCAGAAAAAATATATTCAGAGAGGTTTCATCATCCTTTGACGCATTAAGCGATCGCTTAAAAAGTTAATTATTTAATGTTTATTTATTTATTTGGTTTTTGATTTTAAGTTCTATTACTTTATTGACCTATTATCTTATAAAAAGTATGTAAATAACAGACTTTGCAATGTTGTAATGTGTATTCAAATCATATATGTATTCAAAAATGAATATATTCAGAGAGGTTTCATCATCCTTTGACGCATTAAGCGATCGCTTAAAAAGTGAATTATTTAATGTTTATTTATTTATTTGGTTTTTGATTTTAAGTTCTATTACTTTATTGACCTATTATCTTATAAATAGTATGTAAATAACAGACTTTGCAATGTTGTAATGTGAATTCAAATATGAAGTATGAAGTAACTTGTGCGGCTCCCGCTCTAACCAGCAGCGGGACTTTTTGGGAACTGCTTATACCAATAACTTACCCTGTATATGAAAAAGTAAATGCCGCTTCATCACTCATTCTTCCTAATTCCATGAAATCGCGGTGATAGATAAGTACTTCTTAATTGAATATAAACGTAATTGTAGGACTACAAAGGCAAAAGCAGTATGTCGTCAAGTGTGGTGTTTACTTTCAAGTGCGAAAAATTAGGGAAATGGCGTAGGAAAATAGAGGGAGAAATTTGTTTGACAAATGTTACCACCAGTCGAAGTGCACCCCATTCACGAATTTTTGTATAACCATCTCAATCAGATAATTCGCAGGTATCTGGTTTCAAGTGAGCAGAAGCTGAACCCGGAGGCTTATTCTATTCCAGAATTCTCCCAACATCTGTCACCATAATTCCAATTCACAGCTCGTATAACTCAATTAGGACATTCAATTTTCAACAATAAAAATGTTTACTATTCACTATGATACTATTCATATAATATGTTGTTCTTTACAAATAATGGTCATTATCCAATTGATTTGATCCTATGTAGGTGTCTGTACCCAAATGTTGATTAATTTATTTAGCCATGTACAATAATACTCATAATAGTTTTAAAACTCTTTGGTAACATTCTTTCGAGAAGTCATGGTATGTACCGGGCAAAAGTAAGCATTTCCGATTCAATAAGGTATATACATTCTTGTTCAGAGTCAACAGTTGAGTCGATCTGGTAAGTAAGTCGCCGGGCCGACTTGGATATACCACGCATCAGGTAAAAAGATATACATATATTAAATTTCTTTCAAATACTATCTCGCTTACTCTTATGTGGACTTGAGCACTTTAGCGCCCCCGACCAAATCGGTGATTTCTAACATATGCTATCTCGCTCACTCTTATGTGTGTGCACTTAAGCGCCCCACTGGCCATATCCGGCCTTGGACCGCTTTGAGGGAAAAACGTTTCTATGTATAACTCGGCCATTGGGATGACAGATATTCGTAACATGTATTAGGATGCCAAATTATATTACGATAAGATAAATATTTCGGAGGAAAATCGAATTTTGTTTGTCAAATTGCGGGGGCGAGGCAAAAAAAATAAACTCGATCTACCTGCAGAGCAAACGAGTTTACATGCGAAGTTTGGTAGCTCTAGCTCTTATAGTTTCCGAGATCTCGATGATCCTACAGACGTACATGTCTGAATCGACTCAGCTATTGATACTGATCATGAATATATGTATATACTTTATAGGGTCGGAAAAGCTGTCTTCTCCCTGTTACATACATTTTGGCGACTTTAATCTACCAGTGCATTCATATTATTATTATATATTTATAGAGTGTAATCTCTTCGACATAATCACACTCTTCCAGTCGCTCGTGCCCCTTTTATTTGAAACTAAATGCACGCATTCAAGCAAAAAAGAACAAAAGTCGTTAATTTGTTTATTGTATTGCGCAATGTATACAGTTCGAGCAAATTCACTCCAGAAAGACCAAAAATAATAACATACACAACAATAGACATCAGCGTGTTACCGTCCCCAAGACTGCGACGGAGGCAGAGCTTTATCCATTGTTAATTTCCATTGGTTGTTCCACCACCACCCCAACCTCCAGACGCACCCTCGACCAACCAACAGGAGCTTGACTTGTTTGGATCAGCCTTAGGCTGTTTTGCCACCCGCTGGTACCAGTACTCGACGGGACAAACAGTCGTGTGAAGAACAACATCCAAAAATTCTACAACGACTGAGTATGAAAATTATTTATATATACATATGTATGTATATGTATATGCTATTTTTCTAACAATTATGCTGCAACGTAAATCTGAATAAAAAAGCTCAACTTCAGTGCAATCCTAGGACTTGTTTATCTTCCTACTTCATAATATATAATTTAACTTATTAAAACAATTCCCTTTTTCAAACTGACTGTCATTAGTTTAACAAATGTTCAAACGTTTTTACGATTTAAACGAAATAAAATTAGAAATTTCTCACACGACAGCTATTTGATTTACATAGTTAACTAATTTTGTTCCAATTTGTCACAATTATTAGTAAGGAATGCAATAACTTATGCTTAAGCTTTTACTAAAAAGAGATCTAGGTATTTAAACGGTTAGATGGACATGGCTTGTGCGGTTCTGTGCGTTACTCTTCACGATCAGAAATATATATACTTAAATATACCTTTTCCGTGATTACTTTACGAACTTTGGTTTTTCCGTAAATATCATAAGTTTGACATTATTGTATTTTTAATTTATTAAAACTTTCCACTTTTCAGTTATGAATCTGTCAGCTATATTTCATTCAATTCTTTATTTGTAACAGATTTCATTCCACATTCGATTGAATTCTTTCTTTCAACGCAATATTTATAGTTTTAACCTTAATTATGACCTGCCGTTTAGCCCAGCTTTATATTTAGCAGGACCCTTCAATCGGTAAGGTGGTCCTTTCCAGAAATGTTACGGACCATCAACAAAGTCACGAACACCGACATTAATACGGCCTTCTGCGGCTGTTACAGAGAATCCGAGGATGCGTGCGTCCATCTTAGTCATCTTGTTTTTTTTTAATTTCTTTTGCTTGTTCTGCGGTTACAATAAGAAAAGGTTTCTTTACTATGGTATGCAGCCAAAATTTTTACTCACCTTGTTGTCCGCGTTGTCGTTGCTTGATGGCGTTATTGCAGGCGCTGGCTTGCACATATCGTCATTATGTGCGTACTGTGCACGCTGCAAATTCTTATATTTACTGCGCCGCTCCAAAAATTGCTTCGCAAAGTCAGCAGAATCTTTCCCTTCTCCTACAAAAAAAAAAAATAATAAAGCAGTTAATAAAGTGCCCTTATAAATTGACAAACCAGGTAAGGAACTAAAGGTACACTAAACCAGAAGGCCATTACGATGTTTGTATACCCTTGTATATCCAACCCCTATACATAGAACAAAATGAAAAGACATTTTGTGTGACTAGCTTTCTATCTGACTAACTTATAGTCATCCGATTTTCATCAAATTTAGCAGAGTTAGACCTTATTATGTAAAAATGTTAATTACAAAGTTTGGTAATCGCAAAAAAACAAAAAAGTATTTAGCAGTAAAACTATTTTTAGCCCAATCATTCTATAGGAATGAGGGGCTATATTACATAGTATTCCGATCTTGATCAAATTCGGTTCGGAAATTTGTATATACAACAAACTGACAAATATTGAGCTTCATGATAATTGCGTGAAAAACAACGAAGTAATTGATCTAAGACTCTATTTTGGACCGATGATTCCATATGATATCCAGATCCAGATCAATTCGACATTCACAACGCCTGCAGTATATACAAGCATATATATTAGCATTGTAGCTTTATTGGAAGAAGCTTTTGATCTAGACAGACGGAAATGGCTATATGAATTCGACTTGTCGTGCTGTCGTGATCAAGAATATATATACTTTATATGGTCGGAGGATGATTCCTTTTGTGCTATGCCAACTTCAGACTAAGACTAAGTTTTTTTTTATCAGACCTCTCCGGCAGCCCTGCCCTTTTGCTGTTTAGGTATTATGCGCGGCAAAAAAAACAATGAACATAGCCAGCGTACATAGCGGTACATCCGGTAAATAAGTTTCAGTTTTTTCAGCATTTGTCGAAACAACATCCCCGATCAAAACAGAAGGCTAAGAGAGGAAAAATAGTCTTACTACTTTACGTTTAGTCTACGCAGACTAAATCTGTGCAGCTACCACAGTAGTTGATGCAAATTAGTTTGATGTTAAAGTTAAAATCATAAGCTTAAAGACGCACCAAGATATATGCGGACATAATCCTTTACTTCGTACGGCGCCTCGAGGTCCTGCAAGAAGGCCACAAATGTTGGCACTGAAATTGATAGATAAGTAAGTTAAATTTTTATATTGTATTATCGGCTACAGCTTACCGTCCACCTTAGCCGACATATTCTCCAGGCTCTTTGTGCACCAACCGGTGAACTCATTCTCAAAATCGTTGCCATGTGCGTTGCCCTTTGAACTCGGTTTCTTGTCTTTGTTTTCCTCTGTTCCTATAGAAGCTGTCTTGGCACCCGGTTTGGCCTGAGTTACCTTGTTCTTTTCCAATAGTTGCCCCACAGCAGGTTTTAAGGTTTTTCCCAAAGAATTCGCATTGTGCATTGACGGTAAAGTTTGGCTTTTCCGTATATTGCGCGGTGCTGTCAAAACGACGGCTGCTGATTTTGGCTGGGATTTGGTAGCCTGTTGAAGTCCAGCTGCTAATACAGCGGCAGCTGTGGCGGGCCCTGTGGCACTGCCAGCCGAGTTCAATGATCCGCTATGCTTAGATTCATCCCATAGACTCATGGATGTGGTCGATGTTAGCGAATTGCCGCTTGCAGTGCCACTCCAAGCCTTACTCGAATTGCCCCAGATGTTGGACAATCCGCTAGCCACGACGACATTGGTGGATAGAGTGGACTGCTGTTGTTCGAGCTCCCGTCGACGTTGCTGTTCCAAAAGCTCGGTTGCCAGACGCTTAGCCTCCTCGGCTTGAATTTCGGCCAGACTCATCACTGGCCCTTGCGCTGGTGCCGCCTGCCATTTCAGAAGAGCGTCATTTGCTTCAGCCGCAGCAGCTGCCGTAGCACGCATTTGCTTGTCTAACTGTTCCTGTTGTCGCTGCTGATCAGCACGACGCTCACGACGCTCCGCTTTCTGTATTTCTGCCAGACCTGGAGCAACATTGTTGGCATTGTGTGTCTGCAGCGACCATGGAGCAATCGAAGAAGCTGGTGTTCGATCCTTGTCGGATCCAACACCTGGCTTACTAAAGCCTTGTTTCGTGCCAGTGCCAGTACCTGCAGATAAACCATTTCAAAGAAAATAATTAATTTCAATTATATTAGTACATATACATTTTCTTCACTATCCCAATAAAATCAATAAACTATACATGCTGTGTCATCTTTATCTCTGAATTCTTAACACTGGCCGAGAAAAAAAACTTTCTACAGTAGTGGATCAAACTTACCTGACACCATTACTGGAGTTGCAACTGGAGCATTGTTGCCTAACAATGCCTTACGTCGCTGAGCTTGAATTTGCTGTTGACGCTCACGTTCTTCTTGAATTTCGCGGCTTCGCTCTTCCTCTACTTGATGTGCACGGCGTTTTTCTTCTTCGATTTGCTGGCGCTTGCGTTCCTCCTTTAGTCGGCGCTTCTCCTCGACTTGCTCGCGACGGCGCTCTTCCTCAGTGACTTTTAGTATGGGTTGTTGATGTTGTTTGGAAGCTTGAAATGGTGGTTGTAGCTGTTTATTGATCTGCTTGGCACTAAGCCCGGATTCTGATTGCTGGTTCTTACGTTGCTCCAAATCGTCGCCTGCTTGCTTTGCATCTGGTGAGCCGTCCTGATCGGCTTGGTTATTATTGATCTGAACTTGGTCTGATAATTCTATTGATGAAGTTGGTACCGGTACGGAATTACACTGTTGCAGCACGTTTTGCTGCTGAATTAGTTGTTGCTGCTGAGTCTGCTCTTCTTCCAGAGCAGCTACATCCCATAAAGTGACTTTCGCGTTTGGCATTCCCGGCCATTGCTGGTTGGTCTGGGAGTGAGTCTGAGTGTGTGCAGAAGGTAACCACATTGGCATTACAAGGTTTTGAGCTGTCAGCAGCTGGGATTCGGCCATAAAATCCGAAGACGAACTTGCTGTGGCAGGTGCCGGCGGTGGCTGCTGCTGTTGACTAACACTGGATTGACCTCGCAATAACATTCTCAAATTAAATTCATTTAACAGATCCAGTTCGCTTCCTCCGGGTAAATCATTAAGTTTATCTGGGTCACTAGCCGCTGGTTGTTGCTGCACCTGGGGTTGGGATTGTACGTGGGCCTGAGCTTGCTGATGCATTTGTTGAGCATTGAGTATGAAATCATTGGCGTCCAACAAATTACCCACTGGCGGTAACTGCTGATCTTTTTTAGCCTGCTCTGCAATGACATCGTACAACTGACTACCAGCTATGGGATTGTGAGCAGCCAACGAATTGCTCAGGCCACTAAAACTGCTTAAGTATTCGGGCAGCACGAGCATCTGAACCCTGCGCCGAACCACAGACTCCCGTTCAATTGCTGACAGTCGTTGAAAACATTCATTCTTGGAGAGTTCAGCCAGTATCTGATATTCCTGGTGTTGAAGGTACTGATCTTGAAGCATCTGGAACCGCATAGTAAGCATGTGGGATGTGGTATTGTCCAAAGCGTGCCCAGTTGAACCACCACCGAGGTGGACGCCCTTAACAGCAGCGCTCAATGAATCAGCTGCAGCCGTCACGTTTGCTTTAAGCTGCAGTTGCTGCTCTTCCGATGAGGGACGAACAGGAATGGTAACAGGGACTGTGGCTGCAAGACCCGGCAACTGCAGATTATCCACATCCAGACGCGATGGGAGCAGATGGCTATTCGTAAATGGCATGCTGCCATGGCAAAGCTTTATCAGTTCGCCCAGTGGCCTAAAACGACTGTCAGAAAATCGTCGAACAAAAAGGTTTTCGTTAAAGTAACCAGCTCGGTACCATTCTGTCATCTCCATGGCACTGAACGGCCCTTGTACATTCGCTTGGGGATCCCGATAGAACCACAAATCATTGACATTGGCATTCATCATGTGGGATGTGGGGGTAAGCATAGCCAGATGCTGTTGTTGTAGATGTTGATGGTGCTGCTGTATCGTCAGCTGATCGGAAAATGGTAACGTCTGTTGTTGATGGTGTTGAGCTGCAGCCGTACCGGGTGCAGCTCCCGGTATCCCAATAGGAGGATGTTGTCTTATATTCATTTCAATTTCAGTTAGACCCCTTATTTGATTTTGGGACACACTAATATCATCATCCATAATAAGCTTTTCAACTTCATCTGCTACTTCTTTAAAGCGCTCAGAAATATCACCATGGACAATAGACTCCGTTGGGGATACGGATGCGCTGTCCTCAATACGGAGTTCGGAAATAGCTGATGTGGGCTCTGCACCATTGCTACCTACGGTCCCGCTAACTACTGCATTTTTTCTTGCGCTTGGCTCCCGACTGTTAGCCTCTGCTTCTCCTTCTGATGCATGATAAAGCTCATCATTACAAGAATCTACTGAACTTTTAATAACCTTTTCTTTTAGATCCGTATGTGTTATGATTCGGACAGACTTTCCGCCACTGCTAGAAACACCGCCGCTGCGCTCAGGTTTGTCGCTGTCACCATGAAACGCACCACTCGCATCAAATGTTCCCCCTAATTCCGAAGGGTTCTCCATGGCCCATTCCGGTAAATTGTCCTCGACGTCATGGCCTCCGCTGCCACACGCAGACCACGACTGATTTCCTTTAGAGCCCATTATCTGCCGAGAAGTATCATTTGGAGCACCTGCCCCGCCGACACCGGTTCCAGATGATTTTGCGCCTCCCCCACCTGCAATACGGTCGCGATCGCTGTTCACTGTTCCAATTGTTGAAATGGAACGCTGAATATTACCTGCCGAGCTTTCTATACTAAGCTCTTCATCGCGCCAACTGGTCGACCTCCCTGAAACGATAATAAACAAGGTTAACTTTTAAGCCGAATGCCTCAAAGAATTGTTATCGTTAAAAAGAGCTAAACTAATAAATCAAAAAATATTGCGGAAAAAAAATATTGAATACTCACCCCATCTATGGCTGTTGCTTACAAAACTCGCATTATTTGAGGCGATTCCGCCACCACCGCTACTACGCCACCCAGCTACCTCCGCGCCTGAAAGACCACTTCCGCCGACAGTTCCGCTACCAGTCGCACCTGGACCATCGCCAGAGCCATCTTCGTTGCGGCTTCGTCTCCAATTCTCCATGTTGCGATGATGACTGGAGAATTCCTTTCTAGGACTGGAGCTCGGAGTGCCGTTCCAATCCATACCATTGCCTCCCGCGCTAGCTGGTCCTCCAGTGGATGTGCCAATGGCAGCTGAATCACCAGTACCATTTCGTTCATTCCAGTTGCGTTCGGGCTGCACACAAACAGTACATATAATTACAACATTTTTAGGACTTGTGCAAAAGACTTACTTTCATTGATATAGATGACAGGCCCCCTTCGTCATAAATACCGCCAGATCTCTGGAAAATGGGATGATAAATAGATTTGCCGCGCATCCGACCACGGTCAACTGTTCCGCCACGTCCAGTGCCACGGGAAGTTGTTCCAAATCCGCCTGTCGAGCGCTGCAGCCAACCGGGGCGCGACTATAACAGTTGCAATTAATTAAATGGTAATATTAGCTGATTTCGAGTGCTGGCAGTACTTACACTACTTCCAAGGGGAATCTGACTATTCAGCTCTTCCTCAGAACTGGGAGTCAGTGCAAGTGGATACTGAACCTTCTCCACGAAGAGTTTCTTGAAGGAGGGTAAAATCTGCGGCAACAAACAGTTCCGATCGAATAAAGATAACATCTCTTCCCTCCCATACCGATACTCTGGAAACATATTTCTTGAACCGGAACCAATTGTTGTGGTCGAATTGCTGTGTGTGGCGAAGGAGCTATTTGTCCCGCTGACACCACTGGCTCCGGATCCTAAGCCACTCCCTCCTCCGCCAGCACCATTATTGCTGCTGTTGGTGGCTGGCAAAGGCTCTGCGGACATGTTACGCAACCATTCTGGACCAAATTTCATCGAGTCTGTCATTTTCAGCAACTCTTTCTTTATTCCGACCTTTCGTTTACACTAAGAGTAGAAATCAGAATCGAAATCAAAATGTAATAAATAGAATAACTTAAAATCTACAACAATCTCCTAGTTTACACGACGTTTCACATAAATCATGATTTTAAAAATAATTTATCAAATGGCGTCATTCGGGAATCTCACTTGCATTAAAATAGTGAATCACTAGTACCGTGTAAACGAACTTATACATATGCCTACACACGTATCCATGCACATGTGTGCATGTTTGCGTATGCTTGGGATTTGGTCTGCAATCTTCCTCCGAAATAAAAATATACATAAATACGTCTGTATGTATATATATATGTATATGTATGTACGTGTGCGCGATGTGGCACACAAATGCAGAAACATATATACACACATGGCTGATTTGGTATGTATCAAAGGAACCACGTGTACATATTTGCATTGCAGTATCATTTTTGACGAAAGAAGGCTGCATTTATAAATCCTTCAATTAAAATTTAATTCCGTTTTTTATACTTACAATTACACTTACACAAAGTAAAGTGACATTTAGTGTTGCAAAACGAAAACACTGTCAACGTTGCCAGAAATTGGATATTTCCTTAGGGCGCTGGCAAAATCCGCTAAAAAGGGCAGGTAAAGAAATGGCTTAAATTATCACTAGAATGACAGTTAAATTTTATTTATACCTAGGGCATTAATATAGTTTAAATTATAATGGACAATTTGCCTAATATATTTTTTGGCTACTATTATTAAAAACATGTAGTTGCTGAAAATTTAACCAGAACAGTGCTGCCACATGTTCTAGGAAGACATCTGGTAGCACTCACATTGGCAACTCCAAAGATGGCGAAATAATCGATTGCAGTTTTCAATATAATCGATGGTCAAGAATTTCGGCGAACATCGATTGCCCGCACGGGCTATGGTAGAGCTGGAAAATACATCGATGTTCTGTTATAGTTAGAATTGATCAAAATACTTCAGCAGTTTCGTTATCGTTACCAATTCTCCGGATAAGAATGTAACCTTGGATGGCTTTATGTATATCAGCCTTACATGCCGATCAGACTTTTAGTGTGTGCCGGCGTCGTTCTGCCAGTCGGAAATAGCTTTAAGTAAAGCCCGGCAAATCATATCTGATCGCCGTTGCTCTTGAAAGTCAAATGTAGTTAACAAACTATTGTTCCTTAACAAAATACATAAAACTAAATAATCTACAATAGATATTATTTTTAAAGAAAATGATGTCTTAAGACAATGAATGAAATTTTTAATTAAACTATAAGCAAGAGAGAAAAATTAAATTAAAATGTTATTTTGTATATAGTCAAAGGTTATAAATTAATTGTAAACAAAAACTTTAATGTAATTTTGGTTTCTATTTACTGAGGTTTTTATTTAGGCCTCTATCCTAAAAAAATATAAAAATATTAACATAAATAAATCATTTTGAATTTACCGCGCAAACAACGAAAACATCGATGTTTCCTTTTAAAAACATCCAAAACATATGTAGATGGTGGCAAATATGGGTGTTTTCCCAGTTTCTCCTATGGGTGCAGACCCCTGGTTTAAATCGTTTCTTTGGCAGCAGCCGCATTTTAACATTTTTTTACCAAAATGTATGTAACGGGCAGAAAAAAGCGTCAGCAGTTGCAAATCCCAATGTTGTAGCTGCGGTTGTAGCACAACCGCCAAGGCATCTTATTGGTGTTCCACCAAAGAAACATGTATTACATTCTGCCCCTGAATTCACATCTGATGATGTTAAAGCCCATATTCGGTCTGAGGTTAAAGACCCGGTTTAGCGATATTGGCTTTTCGCTTTTCTTCCTTTGTTGGATTCGCGAGTATCTAATAAATTGAACATAGAATGTACTTTTCAAGTCTTCCTATTCCAGTTCCATTCATGTGATCTTCCCTCAGTTAAATAACATTCGCGCATTCTTATGTATGTTTTGTATCAGTAATAAAGATATCATTTCGTCTGTTCGCTTACAGGCCGATCTTAACAATTTCAAGTCTTGGTGTCGGTCCAACTTGTTAAACCTTAATACTACTAAGTGTAAAGTATTGACCTATTTTCTTTAACATAGTCCATTGGAACGTCTAACTGAGATGAACGATTTACATAGGTATGCTTATGGACGGAAAGCTAACTTTTAATTCCCATATTTCCAATACTGTTGGTAAAGCAATGGGTGTTCTTGGTTTTATTAATCGGTGGTCGAAGGAATTTGATGATTCATATATAACCAAGATTCTCTTTATCTCACTTGTACGTCCAATTCTAGAGTACTGTTCTTGTATATTGTCGCCCCTAGAATCGAATCTTTACAGAAGCAATTTCTGCTTTTTGCTCTTCGTGGCTTAAACTGGAATCGCAATGTCAATTTGCCTTCGTACTCCAGTAAACTTCTTTTGATTAACCTTCCTTCCCTCATTAACAGTAGAATTATGCTTGGTGTAATCTTTATGCACAAGATTTTGAATGGGGAAATAGATTCGCCTGATTTATTGTCTCAGGTTAATCTATCCGTACCCTGTAGACCTACTAGAAACTTTATTCCTTTATCTTTGACTCGCTGTACTACTAACTATGCTATGCATGAATCCTTTCGAGTACTTTGTGCTGACTACAATCGGTTGTACCGAGCGATCAGCACAGAGTCCTCTCTTCCTAAACTAAAATAAAGTAAGTAAGTCGCCGCGCCGACTCTGATATACCATGCATCAAGTGAAATAAATTAAACAAGTCGACTTGCATATTTAGATATTAAAATGAAATGGAAAATAGCAATAGAAATAATTTTTTTAATTTGTAAATTTTTTTTATTTTTAAACCGCCGCTCGCATTTGCTACCGACCTAATAAATTTGTCGGTACCCAGGGAACACCACGTGAAGGCTTTTGAAAAAATCAATTGGGTTACCAATTAAAGCAAAATATTGTTAAGGTAGATTATGTAGTAGCAAGGTTTAGTTATTTCTTATTCTTTAGTTGTTATTATTTATTGCTTATTCTTTATTTGTTATTATTTATTGCTTATTCTTTATTTGTTTTACAGCTCTTAATGTCTGTCCTCTTTGATCGTCAACTCTAGAATGAATTCCTCTCTCCGTTCGTCTGTCTGTCTCTACTCCAGAGCCGGCCACGCAAAGCCCCCGGGGGCCGAAGTCAAAACGCGAAACTCATGTATACGAGCCGAGCGTGAACTCATGTTCACTTTTTATTTTGCGCAGTGTAAAGCAACATTGAAATGCACAAATACAATGATACTTTTTGTGGGCTCTCTCTCTACTCTCGTCAACTTGCAGAATGCTCTACCACAACAGTGCTGGCAATTCCCGCACACACACCGGTGCCCGCCATAGTTCAAAATAGCTATCCTAATACAATTATCAATCTTTTTCCACCTATATCACTAGTTCTTATATTCCTCCCCAGTCAGACATGGTGGTTTATTTAAATCATTTAAAGGCTATTTGATCTGTCTCTGCTTTGACTTCTAGTCGTGATATTATCATTGCGATCTAGGTGATTTTAATTTGCCTTCTATAGCATGGTCCCTTGCGGATGAACCCACTATACTGTTGCCTTCCACGTCACATGACTTTGTTGATGGCCTTCTTGGTATGTCTCTATCTCAAGTCAATTTCGTGCGTAATATAAATGAAAGACCGTTAGATCTGATATTTGTACTTGATCCTTCAAATTGTGCTGTTTCCAGGAGACAAACTTTTGTTCTTCTGGAAGATAAATTTCATCCTACTTTAAATTTAACAATTGATCTACCTTATCTACCAGCATTACTTTGTGCTAATATGATACCTCAAACCCGCTGCTTTCGTAAAACAGATATTTCTGGATTTAATGATATCATTCTTTCTACTGATTGGTCATATCTTTACAATTGTATAGACATAGACTCAGCTATTTCTTTCTTTTATAGTACACTTGATTCACTTTTCGATAATTGTGTTCCTCTCAAGAGACAGGTGATTTCTAATAGACATCCTTGGTTCTCACGGGAGTTATCCAACTTGAAAAATGTGAAGTCAAGATCCACGTGTATTCACCAGGACCTGATGGTATACCTGGTTGTGTACTCAGGTTTTGTGCAAATGCTTTATGTAAGCCAATTTTGAAGTTTTTTTTTTGTTGTCCGTTGATTCGTCCTCTTTTCCAGCTATTTGGAAGGAATCACTTTTTACTTTTAACTTTTTAGAATTCACTTTAACGATCGATGAAATCAGAAATGCAAAACAAACTGATCTCATATGCATATACTGATTTCAGTAAGGCTTTTGATTCTGTTAATCATACGCTTTTGATTATTAAGTTGAGCGACATTGGCTTTCCACCAACCTTACTTTGTTGGATTCGCGAGTATCTAACAAATAGAACACAGAAGGTACTTTTCAAGACTTCCTATTCCAGTTCCATTCATGTGACGTCAGGGGTGCCTCAGGGTAGTCATTTGGGCCCTGTGCTTTTCACACTCTTTATTAATGATCTTCCCTCAGTTATGCTACATTCGCGCGTGCTTATGTATGATGATGACGTTAAGCTTTGTTTTAGTTACAAAGATATGATTTCGTTTGTTCGCTTACAGGCCGATCTAAATAATTTGGAGTCTTGGTGTCGGCTCAATTTGTTAAACCTTAACACTACTAAGTATAACGTAATGACTTTTCATAAAACTTCTCCTCAACTAGCAACCTATTTTCTTAATCATAGTCCATTGGAACGTCTAACTGAGATAAACGATTTAGGTGTACTCATGGACGGCAAGCTAACTTTTAATTCCCATCTTTCCCATCTGTCGGTAAAGCAATGGGTGTTCTTGGTTTTATTTAGCGGTGGTCGAAGGAATTTGATGATCCATATATGTACATATAACAAAGATTCTCTTTATCTCACTTGTACGATCTATTCTAGAGTACTGTTCTTGTGTATGGTCGCCCCAGTATGAGACGCACCAAACTAGAATCGAATCTGTACAGAAGCAATTTCTGCTTTTCGCTTCGTGATTCAAACTTTAATAGCAATGTCAATTTGATTTCCTACTTCTTTTGATTAACCTTCCTTCTCTCATTTACCGTAGAATTATGCTTGGTGTAATCTTTATGCACAAGCTTTTGAATGGTGATATAGATTAGCCTGAGTTATTTTCTCAGGTTAATCTATCTAATCTGTAGATCAGTACAGAGTACAGTATTAAAAACGTCAAATTTAGTGTACTTAGCTCGTAATTAGCTTTAGTTATCCGATTATTTGTATTTTGTCTTCGTCCACACGATTATGTGTCGTACCACTAACCAGGTTATATCATAGATAGTGCAAACAGAAGATTTTTTGATTGCAAACGCTAGCCTAACCATGGAACCCCAGAGGCGTTCGGCAAAAAGCCGAGCGCTCATAAGCTAAATGAGAGCGTAACGCAGAGAGGGAGGGAAACGTCCAAAAATTATTTAGTCTCGCACAGACTGCAGAACGACGAACACACGGCTATGTCGCTTGTGATCTCGTTCTGTCTATGTATGCGTGCACAAGTCGGTATATGGGCAGATATCGTAGTGTGTGTGAGCAACGTGAAGTTCGACAACACCGAACTTTAATAGCTTGCCAGACCCAAGTTCTGAGTTTTCGACAAAGCAGACAAATAAATCAATTATTATAAAAAAGAAATCAAAAATACTTTTTACATGGGACGATTGCACTGGAGATCGAACCCACAGCATGCACAACGTCAAACAAGCACTCTATCGGCAGAGCCATGACGGTACTTGAAATCCTGCTGCCAACATCGCTGGATGTACTTTCCACAGGGAAATGCCTTCATCGCCCTTGTGTCTGCTTTGTCGAAAACTCAGAACTTGGGTCTGGCGAGCTATTAAAGTTCGGTGTTGTCGAACTTCACGTTGCTCACACACACTACGATATCTGCCCATATACCGACTTGTGCACGCATACATAGACAGAACGAGATCACAAGCGACATAGCCGTGTGTTCGTCGTTCTGCAGTCTGTGCGAGACTAAATAATTTTTGGACGTTTCCCTCCCTCTCTGCGTTACGCTCTCATTTAGCTTATGAGCGCTCGGCTTTTTGCCGAACGTCTCTGGGGTTCCATGGTTAGGCTAGCGTTTGCAATCAAAAAATCTTCTGTTTGCACTATCTATGATATAACCTGGTTAGTGGTCGTACGTTATGCGATTGCACCACTCGGTCGGTTGGGCGGAAAACCCTGGGACTCGCGAAAAAAAATGAAAAGAGAAATCATAATCTCATTAACAATTTTGTGACTCTACATTTATTTTATTATACGCTTGCAGAGGGTATTATAAAATTGGTCAGACGTTTGTAACGCAAAGAAGGAATCATTTCCGACCCCATAAAGTATATGTACATATATATTCTTGGTCAGCAAGATAAGACGAGTTGATATAGCCATGTCGGTCTGTCTGTCTGGTACTATGCAAACAAGTACCACAGTTTGAGAGCTATGGCTTTCAAAGTTCGTATATAGCTTTTCTATACCCCAAAATGCACATCTGCGATTTTCAAAATCGGACCACTATATCATATAGCTGCCATACAAGTACAAACGTTAAATGCGAATAACTTCTCTATTTCTTTAAGAATCATATGCCTGGGTATCAAGACAATCGGATAAACATAACACCTGATTTGGACGATATAAAATTTGCCGAAATACACACACACGCATGAGCAGTAAAATATGTGTCAAAATTGTGATTGTGTGTGTGTGTGAATATGTCAATCGCTACATTGTCTTGAGATGCTTAGTATTTAGCGATTGGCTGGACAGAACAATTGAGGTGCGGTGGCTTAGTGGATAGAGGTCTTGCGTACAAAACGAAAGGTACGGGCTCTCGAGTCTCTTTCGCGACATAGTTTTCTTTTTGAGATTTTTTTTTGTATTAAGCGAATAGACGCGAGTTTGAATCCCACGAAAGTTGATGAAAAATTTGTTAGTGTATTTAAAGTATTGCGTTATTGGAATAACACACAAAAACATTTTTATGATATTTGCTGGAACGATATATACATATTTCTAACATGTATTAGTGTGCCAATTTAAATTACGATACGATAAATATTGCGCGTGAAAATAAAATTGATCGAATTTTGAAGGCGGAAGAGAGGCCCGGTGAAACGTGACGCATTACGATATAGAAATAAATATGTAATTACAACTTTCCTGTTAAAATGGTCACTCGGTGTTCAGAAAAACGTTACGCCGCGTTACAGGGGAGGGTCAAAAATCTTCCAAAAATTGCGTTACGTAATACTTGAACGACAGCTAATCTGGATTTTTAATAGATTTCACTGCTTTCGGTGTTGTTACGGTACAATAGTCCCAATACAATTTTCAATTATATTGATGTCTCGGGAATAGGGCGGACAATCGAGAATTTTTACACTTTGATTATTTATCCACTCTTTCATTAATCTGACAATATGTTTTGGAGCGTTGTCTAGATGGAATGTCATCTGAATCGGTCCAAAAATATTAAAAAAATGGGGGAAATTCCTTTTGTATGACCGTCTTGTAAACATTCGCATTTATTATTCAAGTAACAAACTGTGACTCGCATGCTCCATAATACGAAATGGCTCCTCATACCTTTATTTCACTCGCGCAGGTGTACCGACGACTTAGTAGACATTCTTTCTTTCTTAAATCGTGATAATAAAAGTTAAACCGAGTCAGCGTCTTGCACTCCACGAGAAGTGATAAGCTCGTTGCGATCAAACAATCACTCGTTTACCTCTCACTTCTTAGTTATTTTTCTTTTTGTTCATCAAGTAGTGAGCTGTATCTTTTTTATTGGTAAAGAAAAGAAAAACAGCAAAACCTTGCCCCCAAGGACAACCATAGGTAGAGAAAAAATGTTTCCCTGCTAAGTGGTAGCCCAAAGCCTAGAAAAGATAACATCAAAAAACAACCATCGAATTTCCAGACCTACCAGAAGTCACAGGACTTAAACCTAAATATATCATCTTATCTGTCAAAACCCCTTATCAGATAATACTCACACTTCGCGGTCCATAGAGCAATACCACTACCTAGCAAAGACATGATCTCCATATCCACCCTAAGCTACAGAAACCTCCTCATGCTTGTCAAAAGCAAAGAGATGGGCAAGAAATTCTTAAAAACAAACGAACTCCATGGTATATGCGAAATTACATGCAAATTGCATGATTCACTAGACAGCATCAAAGGTACCATTTATTTATGACTTCCTCAACAATGTAACCAAAGAAGAAATCGACAAGAACTAAAATACCGGCCCGTTTCTTCGGTGTAGAAATTTAATCGAGTGACCGATGGCACACCAAAACTCAATCACAGTGCACAAACTACGAAGAGACACACGCAGCTTCTTTATCCCAATTCATATTTTTAATTTCTGTGCCAAATAATATTATGATGGCGGAAGGGGCGTGTAAAAAAAAAAAAGGAGGTGGTAAGTCGCCGATATACCATGCATCAGGTGAAAATTCTTACTTACGAAATATTTCGGGTGAAAATCGAATTTATCGAATTTCGGAGGCGGAAAGGGGCGTGGCGAAAATTTGAAATAAATAAATATTTGATGTATAGTAAACTGCCAATTGTAAAGTTTTATAATAATCAGGTGAAAAAAAAACGAAATAATTGATCTAAAAGTCATTTTTCGACCGATGATTCCTATGGCA
The DNA here is from genome assembly GCA_018150735.1 of Drosophila sp. 14030-0761.01. Taxonomy (NCBI): domain Eukaryota; kingdom Metazoa; phylum Arthropoda; class Insecta; order Diptera; family Drosophilidae; genus Drosophila; species Drosophila sp. 14030-0761.01. The sequence goes on along the minus strand of JAECWO010000106.1, from coordinate 720,532 downwards.
GCTATGTATATGATATAGTCATCCGCATGAATCCGAGATATACAATGATTGCCGACTTCGTGCAAAATTGCAGCTCTGTAGCTATAGCGGTCTGGGAGGAGAAGCTATTGATCCAGACAGACGGACAAACGGATTTTAACTCGTCTTCACATGCTGATCGAGAATATAATAAGTATATTTTTACAAGGGTATAATAACAGTGAACTTCCTACAGCATATGAAGTTAGGAAAAAATAGTTTATATCGGATCGCACACGTTTGTCTCTTATATAATATAATATGTATAAACAATATATTTTAATGCGAAATCTGAAAATAAATCATAATAGTGGCATAAACCATAACTGTAAATTAATTTAAAAACAATGGTTAAAATTTCATTGCAACATCTTTTAAGTCAAATTGCTAGCCGGATAATGCTCATGCAAGTTGAGGTTTTAAAAGTCCTGGACATTAAGAGCGCTAAATTAGTGTCAGCTATGGATTCGGCATCACTACTGGCCAGAGCTTATATAAAAAGAAATTTCCTTGTTTGTGACAACACTTGTTCCCATTTCCTTAATAAATAATTCAGAAAAGGTTATTTGGCTGAATCTGAATTTATTTATAGAAACCAGTGATTCAGAATTTGGGTCTGAATGTGATGATGTCTACTAGATTGAATTAGAACTAGAAGATTCGGAATTACTATAACAAATCCGGTTTACGGCCATTTAAGTAGGTATAACTCGATCAGCGTATATACTACACGAGTCTGCATTCTGAATTTGGTAGCTCTACCTCTTACAGTTCCTGAGATCTTTAGTCTCTTACGGACGGACGGACATGGCTCTATCAATTTCTCTTCTCATGCTGATCACGAATATATATACTTTATAGGGTCGGAAATGCTTCCTTCTGCCTGTTACATACATTTTGGCGACTTTAATATACCATTTCATCCTATGGACTCATAATATAATTACTATACGGGAGAATATTGTTTCTTTTTTAATTACAGTGGCAAAAGAGGACTCCATAAAAAAAAATGTATTAAAACCGGAAGGCTGGGCTAACTTCGGCCATGCCGAAGTTTGTATACCCTTGCAAGATCTTGTGTTACTAGATCCCTAAAAAGAGTTATCTAAATGTAAAGACCCTGGTGTAAAAATCCGCTTTTACACGCCATAGAACGCCACGCATACATGTATGTAAACATGCAGCATGCAATTTTTTCATATGTTTGTATGACAGCTATATGATATAGTCATCCGATTTTGATCAAATTTACCAGATTTATAACTTTCTATGTGAAAATATTATTTACCAAGTTTGACGATGATCGCTCAAGAAACAAAAAAGTTTCTAGAAGAAAAACTATTTTTGGTCCGATCGTTCATATGGGAGCTATATGATATAGTAATCCGATCTTGGTCAAATTTGGCATGGGTGTTTGGATGTATGGGTGTATATTAATGATAATCGGGTGAAAAAGAAAGAAGTTATTGATCTAAAACTCATTTTTCGACCGATGTTTCCTATGGGAGCTATATGATATAGTTGTCCGATCCGGATGAATCCGAGATATACAATGCCTGCAGTATATACAAGACTTCGTGCAAAATTGCAGCTCTGTAGTTTTAGTGGTTTAGGAGGAGAAGCTGTTGAACCAGACAGACGGACGGACGGACAGACGGACAGACAGACGGACAAACGGATTTGAACTCGTCTTGTCATGCTGATCAAGAATATATATACTTTATATGGTCGGAGATGCCTCCTTTTATGCGTTGCACACTTCTGACCAAAATTAATATACCCTTTTTGCAAGGGTATAAAAATAAGAAACAGAATTAATCCTTTCCTTATGATGCAAAATTCAAACGGAAAACTGTCGACTTTGTTTAAAGAAGAATTGAATTGACGATAAACAGCAAATAGCTGTTAGTTCGGCGATATGTCGTTTTGGGCAAGGACGATGACGACGACTGGGATTGATCGATAATATGCCAATGTTTATTATTACAATAAAAAAACATTCGTATTCACATGGACCCAGTGCGCATATGAATTATCTTAAACAAAATATGGAAATACCAAATTATATTTATACAGGTACTTATTTACATAAATAGGAATGTGCGTGTGTGATTGTATCTCAAACGTATGTACATATGAATATGTATGTATGTTCGACGGTGCAGAATTCGAGAATTGGATCCAAATCAAATGTTGATGCCGGCTGAAGCTTTAGGTATGCCGGCGAAGTTAGAATTGATTTTTTAGTACACCACTGGCACGATCGCTAATAATATCATAGTCTTAGGGAAATAAATATTCATATTTGTATTGTATTTTCTCGTATATGTATGTATGGCTATATAAATGTCTGTATGAATGTTTTTTATGTATGTATGCGGTCATCAGTTAGCAATACATGTACATATGTGCAATTGTATATGGTGAACGGAAATGGTTGGTAGTCAAATTGTCATTGAGATTATTTTGCCGATGTCTGTGTATGTGCGTTATAATTGAAGATTGGATCTGGGAAAGTGACTGGAACGGTTCATTCCGCTAGCCATAATATGGATGAGCTTAAGTACCCATAGTCGGCTCCTGACGAATCTCTGACTTTAGCTTTACAAACTCCTTGGCAACCTCATCGTTACTTCGCTGCGACAGTATACGCAAAATGGTCCAACCCGTTTCGTCCATCTCGATTCGACGCTGCAATGGCAACCAGCATGCTACCGACCCCTACGGATATCAGAATATTGAGTCATATATCATAAAAAAGTTAGATGTTTTCGTTCTTGCCTTCTCAGATATATCCTTTAGTGGTATAACGGCTACACCTACTAATCGATCGTCTCGTGCGAAACAGTAGTCTTTTACGCAAATGTGAAGTTCAAAGAAGTCAAGTTGTTCCTCATTTCCAATGGCGCTGCATAAGAAACAAAAGGTTTATTTATTTAATTTCTTCTCATACTCATGAAGTAAAAGCCGTGTCACACTTACAAGTTGAATGACTCATTGTACTTGGGTGACCAGTTGTTTGATTTCGATTTAGTAGCAAACTTTCGCTTCTTATCCTGCAAATGTGGTCCAATCAGATTGATTTCAACGAAGGGCCGGAACATTCCAGATGGTATTACCCATTTTAAATCGTTGGCAGCCACAACTAAAATAGAATAATTAAGTTTGTTGAACTTGGTATTTTCTCAACCAAATACGCACCTTTCACAGTCACTTTATGCTCGCCGGTACCTGGGTGAGAAAACAAGTCAATCTGAACTGAAATCTCGCCGACACTTTCCTCTGCGTTCTCGGGATCAACTGAACCAAATAGAAATTGAAAGTATATTACAACATAAAGTTCAATGCAACAACCTACTTTCATGCACTTGACTGGATATGAACGTTTTAATCAGCGTGTCGGTCATTTGCGTGTACAGGCTAAGGGCGTACCGCAAACTTTGCAGCTCGGGTGATTTTTCTAAAAATGTCTTTTTAAGTCCGTTGCCGCCAGCATGGAAGTACTGCTTGATTGTATCTAAGGCAACGTCAAGCACGGCACATTGTTTGGGTGACAGATTCTTTTCCACCTCCTTTGACATGTCCATGACGCCACTAAGGGCACTTTTCACGTCCTGCTTTCCGGCCATGTGCGACTTGAATAGACGACCCATATCTTCTATTTTAGCATTTGAGGCTAGATTTTTGGCATTATCGGTGAGGTGTTTGAACATCATCTGAAATAAAAGATTACTCGTTTATTAACTGGATTCAGACCTTTGGATCGTGGGTATGTGAAAGCTTACAGTCTTATCAGTCATTGGCGGCAACACAATTGTTTTTTCTAAAATACGCATGACAATCTTCCAGAGTTCCTTTAACAGGCGCTTCAACACGGTTTTTTCGCATGACTGGGCGTATAGGGTCAGAGAACCATCCAAGAGATCCATTAGGGGCCGCAACACTTCGTCGGCTTCAACGGCAACTGCGTTGCGCTGGGCAGCTTGGTTACCAGCAGCTAGGTTTCCGCTGCCCCCCTTTATGGAAAGAAGCATATCTCCTAGCTCCCGGACAGATTGTGTTATGCGCGGCTCTAAGCTGGAAACAGAAACGAGGGAGGATGAAGTTCTATCGTGCAATATATTGCTCTTGGGACTTACCTAATGGCAAACAGCGAAGCTAAATCATCGAGGGCGGAATTCAAGTTCTGCTGCAGCTCCTTTAGGATATTCGCAGCATCTTCTTCTAACTTATCGCCACCCATAGATTCAAACATTTTCTCTAACTGAACTCTTAATTGCTGTATATTGTTCATAAGAATGCAAGCCTACATGTACGTTAAGTGCAGAAGGAGATTCAAATAAAGGTTAATTACACATGTAAAATGAAGTAAGAAAGTCGCCGCGCCGACTTGGACATATCATGCATCAAGTGAAAAAACTACTTCCAATTCTTATCACCAAATTCATATATTAAATTTCTTCCGCGATGGCTAAAACGTGCTATCTTGCTCACACTCTTATAATCACACAAACGCTTTAACGCCCTCCAACGGCCACCGCCACGCTTGCGCCGTTTTGATTACAAAACGTTTTTTACGTATAATTCGAATATTTTTATTCGGAATCTTTTTTGGTGAAATGATATATATTCATATGTATAATAGTGTGCTAAATTGCGATGCTGATCAGGAATATATATATCAAATGATTGATGATAATCTTGAAATAAAGAAAATTGGAATTTCCTATGTTTTGCCAATTAAACAAACATCCCGAACTCATCCTTATAACGAAATTTGAAGAAATAATGAAAAAGTTCTTGTATACTTAATCACAAAGTACAGTTAGCTAATTGTAAAGTCCTTTGTGTAAAAACCCGTATCTACACGTCATGGCATATATGATATTTTTATACCCTTGCAAAAGGTATTATAAAATTTGTCAGATGTTTGTAACGCAGAGAAGGGATCGTTTCCGACCCCATAAAGTATATATATTCTTGATCAGCAAGAGAAGACGAGTTGATATAGCCATGTCCGTCTGTCTGTCTGGTGCTGCGCAAACTAGTCCCACAGTTTTAGAGCTATGGCATTCAAAGTTCATATATAAGCTTTTCTATACAGCCACATGCACATCTGCGATTTTGAATAAAATCGGACAACTATATCATATAGCTGCCATACAAATACAAACGTTAAATGCGAATAACTTCTCTATTTTTTGAACAATCTTATCCAAACTGATTACGTACATAAATAAAAAGGGATTACATCATATGCGTAAATTTCAAAACAATCGGATAAACATAACGCCTGATTTAGACGATATAAAATTTGCCTATATAGGCACATATATGTGTCAAAATTGCGTTTGTGTGTGTGTGAATATGAATATCAATCGCTACATTGTCTTGGCACGCTTACTATTTGGCGATTGGCTGGCCCCAGCAACGGAGGTGCGGTGGCTTAGTGGGGATGTCTTGCATATAAAACGAGAGGTGCGGGTTCGAATCTCGGTCGCGACATGAGTATTTATTTTAATTTTTTTTTTTTTGTTTATTAAACGAATAGACGCGAGTTCGAATCCCACGAAAGTCGATGACAAATTTTTTAGTGTATTTAACAAACAAACAAAAAATTTTTAGGAAATAAAATATAACGGTCAAGGGTTGCAAGGGTATACAAAACTTCGGCATAGCCGAAATTAGCTTCATTGATATTTTTTTTTTTTACGATAACTACATCCATCCTGGGATTCGAACCCGGAACCTCGTTGTTCAGTTGCATTTTACCCCGGCCACTCAGACAACTCGTCTACCGAGGTCTGCATCATACATTATATTTAGCAGGATTATAATTTATTATGCAGTAGTTTGATCTTGATTAAATTTGGCCCGGACGTTTGGATAAATAATAATCTGCCAAATATTATAATAATCCCGTGAAAAACACTGAAATAATTGGTCTAAGACTCTATTTTCGACCGATGATTCCAATGGAAGCTATATGATATAGTTGTCCGATCTTGACGTTATATATACTTCAAATGGTCGGAGACGCCTCCTTCTATGCGTTGCACACTTCTGACCAAAATAAATATACCCTTTTTGCAAGGGTATAAAAAAGACATATGTGTGTATGTACATAATTGTACTAAGTCTTAGAATACCTCAAAAGATCTTAAAATTTCTCATTGCAAATGCTCCGCAGTGGCTGTTTTTTCATTATTTAATATTAGAATTTTTTGTTAAAAATTGTTAAAATATTATATACATAATATATGTAAAATTTTTTATAAAAGTTGGACGCCAAATTTTCAAAGGAAAAAAATCACAAAAAATGTGCTTTACGCTTTTGTAGGCTAAGTACCCTTCGTATATAAACATAATTATTATTGATGTGCATCACATGCCACCTTGGTCCATTTGTCTGTGTCTTTCAGTTCTTACTCTATTAGAATGAAATTTCAGCGTTATAAAACGAGATTTAAACGCTTTAAGTCAAGACATTTATTATATTCTTCTAAAAGGGGTATATGTATTAATTTTGGTCATAGGTTTGAAAAGCTTTTTCTAAAAATCTAAATTAACCGACTTTATTAACACAACATGTATATGCTTCATGGGTCAGGCAGACTTGTATCCTTCTGACTGGTTACATATATTTTTGAATATAATGCAGCCTCTTACCCTTTGTCTACACTGTAGATTCTACAGGGTGAGCAAAAACTTTTTTTTACAATTTTACAATTTTTTTACTTACAATTCGTTCGTCCCTCATGTGCTCTGGAAACTCCATTTTCACAATATCGGCATAGGCTATTAGCACTTTTACGATTGTTTTAGCAAAACGCCTCATGTATCGTTTCCAAATTTCTGGATCAGGACATTCGAGCTTGCTAACAACATCGAAACATTGCGTCAATTGAGTGAAAACGTCAACTACTGAGTTGGAAAACAACGCGTGCTCGCTGCTTTTTTGAAACTGATAAAATAGATTAAATAGAAATGAAAGAGTTCATGGGTAAACATTAAGTGACTTGTTCAGTCAATTATATAAAGGTTGATGATAGAAGAGGTGATGAAGATGATGATGAAGAGGTGATAGTCTCAGTCTTACCCCGTCTTTTTTGTCTCGATTGAAAGCGCCATGGAGATATTCCAAAGACACATCATCATTCTCATTTAACCATTGCATCACGAATGGCTCGAACCATGCGGGATAGTCTGGAACGGCACCTTTGTATGGAGGTACCTCCTTGACGTAGTTGCTATACAACCATTTAACGCGAAAATGTAAGTTCATATAAGCGGACGATTTGCAAAGACGATGTTGTTCATGCTCCTCCAGGGCGTACTTCATATCCACAGCAAAGAGATGCCACATTGATGATGCTGACAGCTGCGTAAAGGACAAAAAATGTTTCAGGCATTTTAATAAAGACTTGATAAATATTAAGTTGACTCTCTGTATGGCGACTAGACTTTTAATTTTGTTAATGTATTACACAAGCTGGCTGTGTTTAAACTATAGAATACTGTAGTAAGACCAACTATGTATAGCCTATGCGTATCGAAGCCTTTTTATACCATGCATCCATAGGATGAAATGGTATATTAAAATCGCCAAAATGTATGTAACAGGCAGAAGGAAGCTTTTCCGACCCTATAAAGTATATATATTCGTGATCAGCTTGAGAAGAGAAAATGATAGAGCCATGTCCGTCTGTCCATCCGTAAGAGTGCAGAGATTTCAGCAACTATAAATGTTAGAGTTACCTAATTTAGAATGTAGACTCGTGTAGTATTGGCGCAGACCAAGTTAATTTTTTTTTGCCACGCCCCCTTCCGCCTCCGGAATTCAATAAAAAGATTTTCTCCCGCAGTATTTATCGAATCGGAATTTAGCACACTTATATATGTTATGAACATCTATCATTCCACCAAATTTGATAACAATCGGAATAAAAATGGCCGAGTTATACATTGAAACGTTTTGCACTCAAAGCAGTGCAAGGCGAATTTGGCCGGTGGAGCGCTAAAGTGCACACACATAAGAGTGAACGAGATAGCATATGTTAGAAATCGCGCATATGTACAAAAGAAATTTTATACATGAATTTAGTTTTATAAACTCGATGTAGGTTTTTTCCCTCTGATGCATGGTATATCCAAGTCGGCCCGGCGACTACTTACTTTATTTAGGCCTGGTATCAATGTTGCATCTAACATTGCAAATAAATCATACAATTATGTATGCATATTGTATGTATTTCTGGGTCTCCATTGTTCACTAAATAATATTTAAATTTTATAATTTTTATTTGAATCTCCGGAGGTGCTACGGAAAAAATAGGCTTACAGGATCATCGTTAAAATCAAAATGATTTTAAAAGCTAAAAGGTATCCCGTAGTAATGACAAAGCGTTTTTAAAGTAAAATTTTCAATTTTTTATCAATTTTAAATTACAAATATCAAAGAAGCTAACTTCGGCTGACCATTACATTTTATGTTCTAAAAAATTTGTTGTGTGTTATTCCAATAACGCAATACTTTAAATACACTAAAAAATTGTCATCGGCTTTCGTGGGATTCAAACTTGCGGCTATTCGCTTAATAAACAAAAAAAAATCTCAGGAAAAAACTATGTCGCGGAACCAGACTCGAGCCCGCACTTTTCGTTTTGTACGCAAGACCTCTATCCACTAAGCCACCGCACCTCAATTGTTCTGTCCAGCCAATCGCTAAATACTAAGCATCTCAAGACAATGTAGCGATTGACATATTCACACACACACACAATCACAATTTTGACACATATTTTACTGCTCATGCTTGTGTGTGTATTTCGGCAAATTTTATATCGTCCAAATCAGGTGTTATGTTTATCCGATTGTCTTGATACCCAGGCATATGATTCTTAAAGAAATAGAGAAGTTATTCGCATTTAACGTTTGTACTTGTATGGCAGCTATATGATATAGTGGTCCGATTTTGAAAATCGCAGATGTGCATTTTGGGGTATAGAAAAGCTATATACGAACTTTGAAAGCCATAGCTCTCAAACTGTGGTACTTGTTTGCATAGTACCAGACAGACAGACCGACATGGCTATATCAACTCGTCTTATCTTGCTGACCAAGAATATTTATGTACATATACTTTATGGGGTCGGAAACGATTCCTTCTCTGCGTTACAAAACGTCTGACCAATTTTATAATACCCTCTGCAAGCGTATAATAAAATGAATGTAGAGTCACAAAATTGTTAATGAGATTATGATTTCTCTTTTCATTTTTTTTTCGCGAGTCCCAGGGCTTTCCGCCCAACCGGCCGAGGGGCGCAATCCCATAGTGAACAATGGAGACCCAGAAATACATACAATATGCATACATAATTGTATGATTTATTTGCAATGTTAGATGCAACATTGATACCAGGCCTAAATAAAGTAAGTAGTCGCCGGGCCGACTTGGATATACCATGCATCAGAGGGAAAAAACCTACATCGAGTTTATAAAACTCAACAGTGAATTCGGGTATATATGTAAGTTTGATCGGTTGAGCCGAATGGCACGATTATTCGGCCAAGCCGTTATGTGCTGAATAAGCAAGAGCTGATTTTCACTCAACGCTAACTTTTGTTCGGAGAGCAGAATTGAGTGAGAATTTGGGCGTATGAGTAAATCAAGAAAAAAGTGAATTTCGCCGATCTCTGGTAAATATGATTTACAACTTTAAATACTATGTATTATAATACCAACATTCAGATAATTTAAAACGTACTTGACCAATGTTAAGTTCCTGCGGGAATTGATTTAGCACAGTACCATAGCTGTTTTTGTCTTCATCAATGACGGACACAATTAGAGCAATCAGCTTATGCCAGAAGTCGACACTGTCTAGCTTTGGTTCATGATCATCGGGAGCACGCTTAGCTTCGTTCGGATCCACCTAACAAAAGCGAATACATATGTACATACATATTTGTTATTGCTGAATTATCCCAAAAGTTAATAGACTTACTTGAAACTCCCTATTGTACAGTTCGTAGCAGTTCTCAAACAAGAATTGGTACGTGGATCGCAGACAGGCTTTTACACAATCTTTGACAACTGTGCTTGCTCTTGGTGGACTGGACAGTTCTTGCACCTTGCAGACCAATCAGATTTATTCCACTTAGCTCAGAAAATTGATCGCTTAAATAAATACTAAAATACTTACTTTCATGCGGAAAAATGTTATGCTAGTTAGTAGGTCGACGGTAGACTTCAAATCCATTAGCTTTTCTGGGCTTGATGCCGGAAAGTTGTTTCTGTACATGGACAGGTCGATTCTAAGAGAATTGTGCAGCTGGTCGAGCAACTTGACAAATTTTTCTTTCTGTGAAAATAGCAGCAGTTTTATTATTATTAATAATCCATGAAATCGCATAAAGTGTACAGACCCCAAAATTGCTTGCTGCAAACCGGTCACTAGCCGAAACTGCTGAAGAGGCGGTGGTATGGGCGTAATAAGCGTTAATATTGGCCAATAACGTACTCATTACGGCGGGCACACCCGGGCAAAGATACTTGGCTGACAGACAGTGAAAGTGCGTCATCGCTTGATATATATTCTCGATGCCGTACCTCATAGAGAACTCGTCTACAATTTCCTCAGGGATTTCATCAAAATACAGTTTCCAGGCATCATCGCCTTTCTGAGTTGGAAGCTTAACCTAACCAAATACGGGAAGGGTAATTGTTAAATCACTTGCAAATCTAGACACTTGGGTTGGGTTATCTCACCATGCCGCTATTTTCTTCGCATAAGTAGTGAAAGAGATTCTCATGAAGGCAAGTGTATTGCACGTGATAAGGCGCCACCTTCTCTTCTCCTTTTATTTCAACAGATATGTGGAGACGAATAGCACCCGACACGGCTGACTTGTCAGTGCGCTTTTCCAGATTATACCACACGTCCATTTCACCAGATAGAGTACGAACTTCAATTATTGTCTGTCCCAGGAAGTCGTCTGACTCACGTGTCAGCTTTTGCCGCAACTTGGACTTGAGGTCGTTGTCCTCATCCCACACGCGAACCTTGATGCGATCTGATGAGTTATGGCACTCACTGTGAGACGAGTATGGGCCACGTAGACACAGGCACATTAATACATAACAGCGTTAAAACCAATTCCGTAAAAATACTCATCTACGAACACAAAATCCATGCATATGTATATGTACATGTGCATTATAAACGGGAAACGAAGCAACCTAAACGAACCTAACAATGATAAAGTCTTAATCTCGAATTACGCACCTACTGTGTACATACATATATGTATGCTAATAAGTACATAAATCGATTTCTCCTAATTTTTCAATTAAAATCTCCATCTCGATTTAAATGTCCCTTATAGTGGTAAAAAATGATTGCAATCTTTACTGTGTTGGTAATTGCTATCCATAAATGCCGTTATAGCCTTCTAAATTCCAGATTTTTTTTTAAAGGAAAGACGCATGATATAGCTTTAGTTCAAAATCGGTACTTAAAATTTCTAGTGCCTAGGAACGTTCCGTAATAATCCCGCCCATTAAATTTTGAGTGAGTAATTAAACATAGATATGTACATAAGTATGGATTAAGTTAACATCATATCTATACTATAAAACAAGATTTAAGTTGGCATCCCAAGGCAATTCAATAATAGAATTATTAGCAATGAACGTTATCTCTCTAAAAAGAACTTAGAAATGAGAGAATCGAATTGCTCGTCGAGAAGCAGTTGACCAGATTTAGTATTATTATGCTTAAAATTTTCCTTACTTACATATACATACATATGTATGCACATACGTGTCAGTGCTTGGTCGGTGGTGCAAAGTGAAATGAAATAGTCAAATGATTCGACCGAAGAAAGGAGTGTGCGTTTGAATTATTTTATAAAGAAACGAAAGTACTCTAAATTGGCACAAAAGTTGGGGACAGGGTACAATGTTGCGGTGATTACGACTTAATTGGTCCATAGGAAAATAAAGAAGAGAATGGATAATCGAAAACAGGGCAAAACGGAAAAGGGACATAGGCATTCTCGAAGAGTGCATTGCGGAAACAGATACAGATAGAAGTACAGTGTGGCCGCTGGACAACATACGATTGCGAGTAAAAGTACATTTAGAAAGAACACAAAGAATCGATTGAAATACTCACAAGTGAAACTTCTCGTTCCACACAGGGTTTAGCTCCTGCGGCATTGTGCGCGTTCGTTTTTTCACCTTGCTAACCTGCACCGTCACATAAGGATCACTGGTGCCGCTTTTATCCTTCGCTATCAGGCCTTGAGCACAAATCACTGCACAGTGCATCCGATCGTCAGATATTTGCAATTGGCATTTCGTTCGTTTCAACACCAGATCCAATTTTTATTGTTTTTTTATAGCGACCGACCATTTATTGTGTTGTGTTGGATGGGTAAATATATGGCGGTAGCAATTGGGAATGACCGTTGTACATACGGGAAGATTAAATTAGATTTCGATTTGGATTTAGGTGTAGTGTTTAATTCAGGAAATATGTGATTTCATAGGGCAAATAATAGAAGTAAAAAAAGCATTCAGTGAATTAGTTTGTATTTTTTTTTTTTTTTGTTTTGATAGGCGTGCAGGTTTTTTTTGTTCAATTTGAATTGTGTGGTATGGAGCAAAATTGTGTTTTATATTTGGATTTGAAACGAAGAGAACCGTTTTGATATTTTTTTTAAATTGGTTAACATTTTATTTAGTTCCAATTAGTTTTTTTTTAGTTTGTTCAGTTTTTATTTTCAAGGGAGAAAGAAGAAGAGAAAAAAACGGAGGTTCTGATTAATTTTGATTTTTGCAATCAGTTGACAACTCTGGAGCCTTGACGAAGCTGTCTTTGTCTTTGGCACCGACTCCGACTGCCAACTGTCACACATAAGTGTAGATAAATACATATACATATGTACATTGGGTTGATTATTTACTACACGTGAAATCGGCAACAGGTTTAAATTTGTCGGATCAGTGATCACAAACTCATATATAGTTAGTACACATGTACATATACATAGCAAACAGAGAAAATTTAAAATAAAACTGGAAAAAGGAAAACTGTTGTGTGTTGACATCAAAACGAAAAACTGCAAAATTTATTTAAAGATATTAATAGTTTGATTACTGATTATCGGTAACGTCTCGTTTGCTCGATTTACATATGTACTCGTATATAGATATAATTAAAGATAAATAAAGATAATATACAGATGCTGATAAGAAAAAAATATGTAGGTACCTAAGAGAAACTTGAGAACAAATTGGTTGCTGGTTGGTAATAAGTGGACTGTTATACATGTGTAAATCTGTCCTAATTTCATTTAAGTTTCTAAAAAGCCATATAAGAAAAAGATGACTACTATAAAAGAAAACCAGAAGGCCGGGCTAACTTCGACCATGCCGAAGTTTGTATACCCTTGCAAGTTCTTGCGTTACTCAGTCCCTAAATGGAGATCGCAAAATGAAAAGGCTTTTGTGAAAAAACCTCAATCCACACGCTATAGTACATATGCATTTATGTAGAGATGCAGCATGCAGTTTGCCATTTGTTTGTATGACAGCTATATCATATAGTTACCAGATTTTGATCAAATTTGGCAAGATTATAATTTGTTATGTGCAAATGTTATTTACCAAGTGATGATCGCAAAAGAAACAAAAAAGTTTTTAGAAGCAAAACTATTTTTGGTCCGATTGTTCCTATGGGAGCTATATGATATAGTAGTCCGATCTTGATCAAATTTCGCACGGATGTTTGGATGTATAGTAAACTGACAAATGTTAAGTTTTATAATGATCAGGTCAAAAAGAACGAAGGTATTGCTCTAAAACTCATTTTTTGACTGATGGTTCCTATGGGAGCTATATGATATAGTCCGAGATATACAATGCCTGCAGTATATACAAGACTCTGTGCAAAATTGCAGCTCTGTAGCTATAGCGGTCTACGAGGAGAAGCTGTTGATCCAGACAGACGGACTGACGGACAGACAGACGGACAAACGGACTTGAACTCGTCTTGTCATGCTGATAAGGAATATATATACTTCATATGGTCGAAGATGCCTCCTTCTATGCGTTGCACATTTCTGACCAAAATTTGGGATTGCTTTTAAAAGCGATTCTTGTGTAGATTTTAATTATTGTAGACATAAACATTGTACGTAGCAAAGGGTTTTATTTATATAGATACTTATATATGTATATGTACATATCATGCTGCAGTTATGATTTGGCAGGCTTCATGCAGGAACGGTTTCTGTATACATACATAAATGTAGAAGTATTTGTGCGAGCGTGTGCAAAAGTGTGATAGGATAATTTAAAAAATAACACAATAATCTTTACATAGTAGTTAGTCAAGTCTCAAAAGTTGGAACTAAACTTTGTAATTATTTTTTACACTATACGTATATTTTGCGAAAATTCGGTAGCTCCTTCTGATATAAAGATAATCATACAAATTTTATATTGCATTATTTTCTTTTTGCCCATCACGGGAAATCTGTGTCAATTTCATTCGGATTACTCCATAGGCTAGAAAGGACGTTTTGTGCCTTAAGGCTTTTGCGTACAAGTGTGAATAATAACGAGAAATTAAAAGTCAAAACAGGTTCTCGGGCCGCTTTTAATTTCAATTGCTGATTTGAATGTGAACTTAAAAGCACCCGCATTACTGATCCAAGCTGGAGCACACATACAATGTATTTGAACAACTGGCAGACTATCATATTCATTGCGATTGCGATGGCGCGCGGGTGTGCCATTGCTGTCCATATATCAGTTTGTAGAAATGAAACGTAACTATATAAGAAACATCTTAAAGGGATGCATATAAACCAGTGTATTTAAGTGTGTCTGTGTTGGATGTGAACTAATTTATTTTATATATACAAGTTCATTAATATGTGTGTAAATGTGGACTTTTGTTAAATAAAGTAGACATTATAAGTAATTGTCACCTTGTTAAATACTTTAATATTTATTGTTTGTATTCTTGAAGAAGAAAAAATTTTCGATATATGTATATTGGAACACCCCATTTTAGTAGGAAATTTTTTTATCTATTTTAGAAAATTGCGCAAATTTGTATCACAAGGATAAAACAATGAGTTTGCAAATGGATAGTAAACGTCACTCTACTTAGATGAAACAAATTTGATGGAGTGCAAAATGAGGGCCTGCCGTTGACATATACTGTAAAATATTATAAAAATATCTGTTTACATAAAACAATTCTGAAAGAAGTTGCTAAGTATTAAGTATGCAGTACAATATACTGTATACAAATAATATAACGTGTCGGTTTTGTGAGTTTGAACGATGTTTCTTACACTAATGACGTCTTTCGGGAATGCAAACATTAAGAACTTGGCGGTTCTTGAAATAGCTATATAGACAACCTGCTCACTTTTTGTTTGCTCCCATTAAATGACCTTCAGCCGGCATTGAAGGAAAACACTTTAGGCTGGTCAATTATTGTTAAATGTACATCCGTAATACACGAAGTTAATGCGGTTTTGAAAGGTAACAAAAATATATCGAAAAAAGGAGATGCCCATATGCATATATGACTTATATAAATAATTTTATAATTTCAATCTTCTTTAATCAATCTTCTTAGTATTACTCAAATAACGACGAAATATGTAGGTCTGACCTACATACATACATATAAGCTTATATACGTGTTTCTTCAGTTTGCTAAGATGCGTGAACATGGCTAATCGCTTTAAATACTGATGAAGGAAATGTAGGTATACTTTTTATTAAAGGGCAATTGTTACTTTTTGATATACATACATACATTGTGCATACATTTTTATGTTATACACCAAGGCTGGGAACGTAGGGCCTCACTTAACAACCCTTATTTTTGGGTCGAGGATCGGTCGGGTCTCAATTGGAACCTAAAAAGGTTTTATTGCCCTTATAAACCTCGAGGTCGCGCACACACAAATATTGGCGGGCCGAAAAATTGTTATAATCGGTTTTTGTTGTTCGGGCTGAATTGTGAGATTTTCGTGCCAAGCCTTGTTATACACAAGTAAAACAACATATTTACTGTACCCTTTGGAAATAGAAAATTTAATGGGTATGTACATATGTATGTATATGCGTCTATGATGGATTAATCTTTGTATTTATTTTATTTAAAGTGCACTGACTTTAGGATACATTTACTCTCACATATGTATGTATAAACACACATGTAGTGTTTGGCATTTACTAAACCAATATACATATGTAGATGGATTAACCGATATTTATACGCATACAAATATACATACATACATATATAGGAATATATACATATTGTCTTTTAACTGGGAGTGTTGGTGTAGTGGCGACAGATTTAAAATTGAACAAATTTTTGTAAATGAGAATAAAAAACTAAGGGACGTCTAAGCGAAATAAGAAATATAAATCATAAAACCATATATTGGTTTGTCGGTGTATTGTACCTGTGATTGTTAGTTTGCATGACCATTTAGATGTTCCCTCAACAGTTGCGTGCTCAGCCTGTTCTAATGAATCTATGTGTGTGTCTGGATCCACACCGAATGTCATCCTTAAATTGAATTGAATTGATTGTACATACATATATATATATACATATAATATATACACATATAAATACACACACATATATATATATATATATATATATATATATATATATATATATAATACATATATATATATACATATGCAAACATATATGATACAATAAGAACTCAATGAAAACCTTGGATTATTATAATTTTCCTAGATTATCTACTTACTCTCCCAACGTTTGTCTGTTCCTAACGCTTGGGTAGACGCCGAAATTGTGAAATAATGTTAATAATACCAATTTTCATATTTTATTTAGCAGGCCTCATTTTAAAATTACTTGTACTTTCCATAACCGACAACACATTATTTGTATTAGTAAAGTTAGATACAATCTAGTGTCATCCTCACGCTCTATTTCGAGTCCCCTACAACGTCCTTCATTTTTTAGCTACTTAAACATATTTTCGGCTATTCGGCTATGTTTTTATTTGTGTGTCAATTGAAGTAGTTCTTACATGGAATCATGAGTGTGGATACGAGGGCTGTCAGAAAATTTGAAACGATTATTAAGTATGATCAGAAAGAAAGCAATGACTTTTCCCGGTTCTGTTTTATGGTTCAATTCTAGGCAGCGACAGCTCTCGTATAGGCGCGCAGTCTATTTTCACAGATGCATACTATAAGTATGTCAATATGCAAACATTACAGTCATATTGTTATTTATAGTTAAATATGTATATATGTATAAACATTGAGCTTTAGTAAACACATTATGCCAGTCGAGTTGAAATTGCAATAATAATACATACACTAACATACATACAGACAAAATTTAATTGAAAACCACGACGATTAGCAGAGTAGGTGTACATACATACATACATACATACATATGTAAGATGTAATAAAGCTCAAACCTGTGATTGCTATTTTGGCCGACCATTTACTGGTGCCATCCAGGACACTCTGCTTCACAGCTTTCATGTGGCCGGTGTGGCTCTTCTCCTCAATGCTGAACACGGCTCTAAATACGGACAATGTGATCGTAGTTATGGCTTTTATGATAATGAACTTATATACATAAATATATAACTATGTATATTAAAGAAATACTTAGTTATGAGTGTTCAATATCTAATTAAAAAAGCATTAAGATAAGTTATATAACTCAAACGCCCGAACCCTGAGATAAATCTCATCTATCGACAGTAACGTTTCTATGTCTCAAATACCACGTAGTTTCCATTGTTCTAGTAGTCCCTAGGCAGCACCTTACCTGGAACTTGGCTTCAGATATCGGACTCTCTAGACATCACCTTACCTGATCAACTCGAAGATTTCTGGCTTCTCACGCTCTCGCTGCTTCATGCGGTCTTTCATGGCTGTGATTATAGAATTTGCTTTATCTTCGGCACCATGCTTCGAACTCTTTTCAGCAGCACCTGTTAACGGTTTGATTAGGCCTAAATGAACAGAAACATGGGCGTCCATTAAATTTCTTACGTTGCAAGCAGTCGGCATTCAGCAAATCCTTGCATTTTTCATGACACTTTACGCCGCACTCTGTGCAACGCACACCCTGACGTGCTATCCCCCATAGCAGACCTTCGCATTCATAGCAATAGGTAGGCGACGTTGCTGTCCAAAGCACAAAGTTATGGGGAGTCGTAGAAGAAATCGGGTAGATTAGCGCCTGGAGTGCTTTTTTATAGACATGCATTTTCTGTAAGAAAATAAGCAAATAAGCATAATGTATCGAAGATTTAAGGCTAAGAAACTGTGACCCAACCTTATTGAATTCGTAAAATAATTCGCTAACAAAAAGACAAACGTACATATGTTTGTATATATTTCATATAATTCATGGAACTAAAAGTAACCGCCTCCTAAATATTTTTTCATCAATCGTTAAAATGTCAAAACAGCAATTTGCATTTTTAGACTAATTTCGCCATTCATTTAATGAAAATGTTTCCAGCAGACAATCAGTAAAGCTTGTGCAATCTGGGTAAAACCGACATGTTTCCATTTCTGATACTTTCATTTTATCGGTGATTCTTATATACGGAGTTACATAATGAACCTTAATCACAAAATCCGACATTCTTTGCCCAAATGCTATTTCAGCCGTTTTAACATATACTTTCATAAATCTTTATATGGTAGATCGCTTAATTACCTGTTAAGAGAACGAACTACTTACCAATTCCTCATCGTTAAGAGTCGCCCGCGGTACAGCAGATGTTAGTCCAGCGTTTCTTTTTGTGGCAGCCATCGTCTACAGCGATGCAGATTAATACAGTGATTTTTATTAGTGTTAGTTTTATAAGTCTAGCAATACGCAAAGGTAATTCAAGCAGCTTATATCGAAAATTCATATAGATCAACTACTTTAACTACTTAAAGAGAAATTGAATCAAAGTTTAGTTAAAAAAGAATTTTTAGAAAAAAATAACAACAAGTTTAAGAAAATAGCTGCATCAAGCAATTTAATCAAGAGTAATGCAACGCAAATCAAACTTAATTAAGTTGTAAATGTATTGACAGCAAGTATGACTGAAGTATCTATAATTCACTCCAGCCAAAATACTAGGTGCTTTAACCATTTAATGTGTATATTGTCCTCTGAATTAAAAATTGGCGAAGCGAATTATAATTACTGTTTAGTCGGTTAATTTAAATTGGATCAAAAGTGCGAAACTAAATTTAAATTATTTAGTAACTCTAATTGTCTAAATGTTGGAGCACATTCCGGGATGTGTGTATATGTATATGCGAGTACATCTAGCTGCTATATGTTAATTCTATGTACTTGTATCGATGGCCTTATCTGTGCAGTATCGAAATGAACTTATTTGGTTACGACTTCAATTCAAGAATAAGGATTTTTCCTTTGTGGTTATGTGTATGTATGTTGGTATGTAGGTGTTATGTGTGTATGTTTTTGCCGCGAGGCTTAGCGTTGTTCTACCAACCGTGTTCTGGTTCTGTTCTTGTTCATACAGAGGGATTAGACTATTTTTCTTCTGTGGTGCGAGGCCGGCCGATAACGTTTCTGTTTGCTGTGGTTTTTACCCATTGGTCAAAAGTCAGAAGAAAAATCACGGATTACTTAAGGTATCTGTCCTCCACCTGTTTTGTCCTAATCATTTACAAATGTATGTATGTATGTCATAGCACTCGGCTGATTGGAAATGAGTATTGCAATGTATCATTCTAAGAAAGCAGTTGTCTAACTAATTCTCTTGCTAAAAATTCAATATTTTTTATCTAAATTAATATTTTAGACATGACTTTGTTAAAAGTTAAGGACAGTAGAACTAAACTAATATTAATAATGAGGTGTTTTGAGATCATTGAATCTATTGCATCTGATCGTGAGTGCTATGATATATTTTGTGACTTCTGTTGACTTGTGTAATGTTTTACTGTGCAATCTACATATCAACATAACGAAAAATGCTGCGCTGCACGTGTACGGCAACTGTGTCTCCAATATATTATATTATTTGTACAACTGCTAAGGTGAATAGTATAAAAATCGAAATTGAAACAATGTGAGGAATCAATAGGCGTTCTATACCTTGAGCACCTGCAGTCCATTAAATCATCGAAGAAAGAAACAAAATTTGAACATCGTATTTGAATAGTAGTATGTATGTATGTAAAGTAAGCACAATGACAGTGATGGGAGCAAAATGGAATTTAAAGAGGAAAGATAATCGAATGGGAATGGGGAAGTCATTGGTGGGAAATATCCCTAATATTATGATATTTGGGGTAACGACCTAATTGTTACTTACCAATTCAGAAACAAGGGGTATGGATTTTCGTCGTGGCCGAATGTCTGGCATGCTGTCAATATTACTATAGAATGGATTGTCGCCGGGATGTCCATTCGTCCGGATTCCGACATCGCCAGTCCCACCACCATTCTGTAAATAAAGGAATGCGCAATAAACAGATTATTGGAGAATTATAGGTAGACATTTAAAAACAAGTTTTTAGAGTTCTAGAAATGATTAGATATCCACTTGTATTGTTATTTCAAATATGACAAACCACATTATTTATTTTCGTTTCTTTAGTTAAACCAGAAGGTCGGGATAACTTCGACCATGCCGAAGTTTGCATACCCTTGCAAGTTCTTGTGTTACCAAGTTACTAAAGAAAATAAAGTAAGTCGCCGGGCCGACTTGGATATACCATGCATCAGGTGAAAAGATATATATTAAATTTCTTTTAAATGCTATCTCGCTCACTCTTATGTGGACACGAGCACTTTAGCGCCCCCGACCAAATCGGTGATTTCCAGCATATGCTATCTCGCTTTTTATACCATGCATTCATAGAATGAAATGGTATATTAAAGTCGCCAAAGTGTATGTAACAGGGAGAAGGAAGCTTTTCCGACCCTATAAAGTATTTATATTCTTGATCAGTATCAATAGCCGAGTCGATTGAGACATGTCCGTCTGTCTGTCCGTCTTTAGGATCATCGATATCTCAGAGACTATAAGAGCTAGAGCTACCAAACTTGGCATGTAGACCCGTTTGCTCTGCAGGCAGATCGAGTTTATTTTTTTTTTCGCCCCGCCCCCTTCCGCCCACGCTATTTGAAAAACAATATTTTAAGCCTCCATATCTCGGGAACTATAAAAGATAGAGCTATCGGATTTGGACATAAGATGCGTGCAGTGTGCACGCAGACCAGGTTTGTTTCAAATTTTTGCCACGCCCCCTTCCGCCCCGAAATTCGAAAAATTCGATTTTCATCCGAAATATTTATCGTATCGAAATTAAATTTGGCACAATAATACATGTCACGTATATCTATCATCCCACCAAATATCACAAGAATCGGAATAAAAATGGCCGAGTTATACATAGAAACGTTTTTCACTCATAGCGGTGCAAGGCAGATGCACGCAAAAAAGAGCGAGATAGCATATGCTGGATATCACCGATTTGGTCGGGGGGCGCTAAAGTGCTCGTTTCCACATAAGAGTGAGCGAGATAGCATTTAAAAGAAGTTAAATATATATCTCTTCACCTAATGCATGGTATATCCAAGTCGGCCCGGCGACTTACTTCCTTTATTTTGCCTTGCACTGCTATGAGTGAAAAACGTTTCTATGTATAACTCGGCCTTTTGTGTTCCGATTCTTGTGATAAATGGTGGGATGATAGATATACGTGACATGTATAAGTGTGCCAAATTAAAAACCAATAAATATTTCGGGTGAAAATCGAATTTCGAATTTTTCGAATTTCGGAGGCAGAAGGGGGCGTGGCCAAAATTTGAAACAAACTTGGTCTGCGTGCACACTGCACGCATCTAATGTCCAAATCCGAAAGCTCTATCTTTTATAGTTCCCAAAATATTGTTTTTCAAATAGCGGGGGCTGAAGGGGGCGGGGCGAAAAAAAAATAAACTCGAACTGCCTGCAGAGCAAACGGGTCTACATGCCGAGTTTGGTAGCTCTAGCTCTTATAGTCTCCGAGATCTCGATGATCCTACAGACGGACAGACAGACGGACATGTCTCAATCGTCTCGGCTATTGATGCCATATCACGACACACATGCATATGCATTTATGTAGATATGCAGCATGCAATTTTTATACCATGCATCCATAGGGTGAAATGGTATATTAAAGTCGCCAAAATGTATGTAACATGAGAAGGAAGCTTTTCCGACCCTATAAAGTGTATATATTCTTCATCAGCATGAGAAAAGAAATTGATATAGCCATGTCCGTCTGTCCGTCCGTCTGGCCATCCGTAAGAGTGCAGAGATCTCAGCAACTATAAATGATAGAGCTACCAAATTTAGAATGTAGATTTGTGTAGTATAGACGCTGACCAAGTTTATTTTTATACCCTTGCAAAAAGGGTATATTAATTTTGGTCAGAAGTGTGCAACGCATAGAAGGAGTCATCTCCGACCATATAAAGTATATATATTCTTGATCAGTATGACAAGACGAGTTCAAATCCGTTTGTCCGTCTGTCTGTCCGTCCGTCCGTCCGTCCGTCTGTCCGTCTGTCTGTCTGGATCAACAGCTTCTCCTCCTAAACCGCTAAAGCTACAGAGCTGCAATTTTGCACGAAGTCTTGTATATACTGCAGGCATTGTATATCTCGGATTCATCCGGATCGGACGACTATATCATATAGCTCCCATAGGAACCATCGGTCGAAAAATGAGTTTTAGATCAATAACTGCTTTCTTTTTCACCCGATTAGCATAAAACTTAAAATTTGGCAGTTTATTATACATCCATGCCAAATTTGAGCAAGATCGGACCAAAAATAGTTTTTCTTTTAGAAACCTTTTCGTTTCTTATTCGATCATCGTCAAACTTGGTAAATAACATTTCCGCATATAATAATTCTGGTAAATTTGATCAAAATCGGATGACTATATCATATAGCTGTCATACAAACATATGAAAAAATTGCATGCTGCATGTCTACATTCATGCATATGTATGCATGCAGTGCTATGGCGCGTAAAAACGGATTTTTACACCAGGGTCTTTACATTTATATAACTCTTTTTAGGGATCTAGTAACACAAGAGATTGCAAGGGTATACAAACTTCGGCATGGCCGAAGTTAGCCCGGCCTTCTCGTTTTTATTATACCCTCTCCAAACGTATAAAAACAAGGGGCCGTGCTACCTTCGACCGTGGCGAACACTACCGCAAGGTTAAAAAAATAATTACGAAATTTTCTTTTTTATCATAAGTTTTTTACAAAGACTTACAACAATTACCTTTTCTCTATCTTTGCTTAAAACTTCATCCTTGATCTTGTCCTGGTTATTTCTTTCTTCGATCTTTCGCTCTTTAAGTGTCTTTAACAATTTCCACTTACTGCTGCCAAAACCCGCAGCAGCGCCATTTCCTACACTACATTGAGCTACATCGACACTGGAATCCTGACTTAGCAGTTTTTTCGGATTTGACTGGGCTACTATTTCATCCGCTAATGTTATGGCCTGAACTTCCGGCTGACTCAAAGTAGAAGATTTATTATTTTGCTCATTCGATTGCAAATCGTGAACATGGATGTCACTGGAGTCTCTATTTTTAGCAACCTCTCCATGATTAGAGAGAGAAACTTTGTCCTCATCAGTAGCCGGATCCATGGCAATGTCATCACTAAGCTCTGCTGGTGTATCGGGCCCTGAAGTTGCGCTTGAAGTTTCTGTTCCTTGGGAGCCTTTATCAGCTTTTTCTTGGTCCGTTCCCGATTCAACGGCAGCTGTCGTCTTTGCCGCCGCGGCGGCTTTTCTTAATTTTTGCGCCGGATTTTGTTTAAACATGCTCTCTTTGAACTCGTTTTCCGAGTCACAAGATGAACTCGAACTGGCTACGTGCTCACGATTACGCCGTTTTTTCTTCAAGCGCTTTAGATGCGGTTTTTCACTAAGCATACGTTGCTCCTCACGAATAGATTCTGCATCCTCATGTACTTCCATGTCAGATCCAGCCTGTTGGAGATCGCCATTCACGTCCTGCCACGCACTATGCATATCGCAAACTCTAGCAATCTTCTCGCTCGGTTTTTGCCTCTTTACACAGGCACTACTATTTAACACATTTGTTGTTGTACATGCAGATTTAATTTCAACTGGAGGGCCAATTGAAATGTCCGGTTCTAGTCTAACGACGCACTTAAGTTCATTTAATACTTTAGACATCATCTGCCTAACGTTTTCGTCTGGCGAGAACTCTACTTCAGCCAGTTCTGGATAGCAGAAACCATCTTCGTCTATTGTTAACTGGCCAATCTGCGAGAAAAGCACGTCGTTATTGGTCCGTTGTTCTGCCTCAGCTGAGTGCTGCTGTTCGAGTTCCTGAAGCTGGCGTAGCTCATAGCAAAAGTACTCGTCGTCCGTATCAATGCTGTCCTCCGTACTTTGACGCCTCGATGATGAGAATGTGCGCCCAGAATGCTGACTACGATTGTCATCATCGTCTCGTGAACCATGACCGAGAGAGCTTGGAATGTCTAGTGACTGATGTGCTGCAAAAACAGCACTACCCACAATATTGCCGCGATTAGTTTGCTGCTGTTGGTTTAGTTTAGTCGATGGTGAGGCAGGAGCAGGAGTTGGGGTGATAGCTGTTGTAATTGCTATATGCAGCAAGGGTATACTTATCTTAACTTCGCTTGACATGCAGGGCACGTCAAAATCGTCATCCTGGTCGCCGACATAGAAGGAATTAGATTTCTCAAGACATGCGTTTGCCAAAACTTCTGATTTCGACATCTCTGTGCTCTCCAAAACTGTTTCCGGCATTTGCTCCGATATGTCTATATTATTTTGCATAACAACACGTTGCTGAAGTTGAAGTTTGCTTTCGGGCGCGGCCTCTGACTTCTTTAAGTCTCCAATGATGGCAAAAACATTAGCATCACGAGTCTCGCCATCCTCATTTAATTCCTCGAATTCACTAACATTAACCCCAATTTTATAATCGATATTGTCAACGTCAGCCTCAACATCATAGGGGATGAGGGAATTGACATCCTCCTCGTCATCATCATCGACGGCAGGGTCGGAATTTGTGTGTTGACGAGTGGAATGCTCATTTGCCGACCAGTCATCATTATCCGACGAAGTACAGCCTGGTATGTCTGTTTCGGAATCAGAGATGCTGGAACCGGGGCGCGGACCAAAGCTCTGCCGTTTGTACGTCTTCGCCATCTGCATCAGATGGTTCATCTTAGCCGAAAATGAACGCTTCTTTTGCGATGCACTTCCATTTGAAGAAGAGTGTGAATGGGAGTGTGAGGCTGTGGCTCTTTGTATAATGCGCATCGGCAAATTTTGTATGCGCTTAGGCAAATCCAAGTGGCTGCGACTCACAACTTCACCATCAGCACTGCCACTCCTATCTTCGTCTTGAGATCGTCTATGACCGATTAACGGATACGAGCCCACCTGGCCACGTCCATGCATCTGTGACTCCTGCCTTTGCACATCACCTGGTAATGATCGAGATCGAGCGTATTTGGCGGGGCGCTTTAACTTCAAGTTTTCAGGCAACAGGTTGTTAAGCTTATTCCATACTTTTGTTGGTTTTTGTGGTGCTGCATTGGCTGATAGAGGAGGGTCTCCATTGGAATTAGTTGAAAAGGGTTGGTCTGACCGAGATTCGCTGGCAAAGTGTTCAATACGCGAATCTAAAGCGTGAACTGACGGTGAACTGTTGGCATGGGATTTCACCAAGAAACTCAATTGTTGTGAACGTTGATGCTCCGACTGTTGAAGGCCCATAAAGTCCAGATTACGGCTGCTGTTGTAGTCCGCTATACCGTTTGATGACGGATAGTAAGCTAGACGGTCTGTTAAATAGGGTTTACGAGACTGATCCTGTCGTTCCAAGTGATCTATGTCGGTTTCCTCATATCCCCGTGCCGATCCTAAGGCTTCTATTTGTTTGTCTGTCTTAGACAACCTTTTCCTTGAAGATGGTTTGACCGCTGAACTACGCGTTTGGTTCTTAAGCAAGTCTGGCATACGGCATTTAATTTTCACACTCTGTTCAGAAGAATTGGTAGCTATCCGCCTTTGGAACGATAGCTGTTCGTGCTCTAGGTTGGACTCACTCCGTTCTTTTTCAGTTTGCTGGTCCCATTTAAGTAATTCGTCTACTGTGCAAAATTGTTCGACTTCATTGACAATTACATTGAAAATTGATTTATTTTCATAGGCCGAGCAAATAGGCATATTTTTTGATAGCTCCTGTATGTAGTTTAAGTTCTCTTCCGAAAATACGTAACCGTCTATACCTTTCGGCTGCTGTTCCAGTGTGTCAGGACGTGATCTAGTGTTGTCAGCAGAATCAGCACTAATATCAACTATTCCATGTGGAAGTCCCAGGTGCATTTGCAGCTGTTGCATTTCTGTGTTGATGTCTTTGTACTTGTTTATGAAAGGATTGCAGTTCTGCATGCTGATGGGAACAGGTGAGTTTGGTGACCAGCCACTCATAGAGGACAGGCCCGAATCAGATTTGGCCTGTCTTGGAGAAACGTGCTGCTGATGCTGTTGATGGATCTGTTGTTTGTTTTGGTCAGCAGTAAATGGATTAGATGACTCTGTTCCCATCCCTTCGATAGTCATTATCTCTTCAAATCCATTGTCGTAGGGTGCTGGAGGAGGAGGGCTTGGGCTCTCTCGAGTTCGATCTAGTTGAAGTATTTCATCCAAATCACTGATTTTTCTGTGTTTCTCCGGGTTTTGCAAATGCAACAGAAAGAGCATGCTGTTATGTCGTTCTAAACTTTTCTTCAGCGATTTGATGTATTCATCTTGGTTGTAAATGTTGTTTGCCGAGCTTGATAGATTTTCCATATGACTTGACTGGGAGCTGCCTCCATGGGTAAGCTCACTTCTACTGTCTCTGTACCTTTGCTGTACTCTACATTCTAAATCGATATCCGAGCTACCGACCATTATTCCTTGTGGATTCACTATCTGTTCGATAGCCTTTTTTCGATTAATTTCAATCTCCTGCGTCTCCAGCAGCTTTAGCTGCTCATCTAAGTCAGAGTTATTACGAAGCAGGTGTGCACTATAGCCAACCCCTCTCTCATTTGAATCGGGTATAGAGAGCATTGTGCAATTATTAGGACTCTGATCTCTACTAAGACCAGGACTAAGGGTAAGTGAAGGTGCAGATTTGTTAGCTATCTTGAACTCGTCAAATGAATTACCAACGAGTTTCTTTAGCGTGTCGATATTCTTGTTGAATTTTTTTATCACAAGATCAAACTTATGGCCGGGCTCTGTGACACGAAGGCGGCGCATCTCTTCTTCCATTGTGACCGGATTGAGTAGCAACAAAGTCAAGTTTTTATCTACCTGGTTCAGCTTTTCAAAGAAGATAACTTCCGATCGAATTTGCTGCCGTAACTTACGAATTTGTGAAGCGTTTAATGAATGCAGATCTTCAATTTTATTTATTTCACGTATCATCAACTCGGTTATGGTATTCAATATCGCGATGTTCTCATCGTGGCATAAGCTAGCGGAATGATCAAGGGACGATTTTCGATTGTCATTTTTCTCTCTGTTAGAATTTTTACTGTCTTGTGAGTGCTGCTGCTCCGAAAGTGAATTCATATTCTTGTCTCTGTTAGGTATGGATTGTGCTTGAGCAAGAATGCACTTAAGATTATTAATCATGTCCATCTCGTTTTTATAGTGTTTTTTTTTTCTATTCTTACGTGACTCCTTGCTGGTTTGGTGGTCAAGGGGGCCCGCTGACTTAATTAGCTTACTCGATTTTAATGGGTCAGGAACCTGCGCTGAGGGATGTGCAATTTCTGGGTCTACAGCATCATCCTCGTTGCATTCGTGAATCATCATTAGGGAAGATGTCGATCGGCCACTACTTAATGACGTGATTTGTTCGTGAGCAGCCTCGGACTGTTGAAGAAGGTGCTCTACTTTGGAGATTTCAGAGCTTAAATTGTCATCACGATATGCTTCATTGAGGTTCTTGTAAAAAGTCTCGTTCATTTCATTATTCAACACTTTCGTCTGCGCCGTTCCACCAGTGTCTTCGATGGGCAAAACTTGTTTCCCTCCCTCGCCCTTTCTAAAGGCGGCTAGCCGAAAAAACGTAGCCTCCTCAATAAGGTCGTCCAGTTCCTCCTGGTTTGTTGCAGGCACAGAGACAGTATCCATTCCATGCATTGATCCGCCGGCAATAGAATCAGTTATTGTTAAGGCATGTTCTTCGCAATGCGCTTGACTATACGAATGACCTTTACGTTGCCGATGTCCATGAGCTCGACCTTTTTTTGTCAATTGAGTCAAATTCAATAGGCTACTAGAATTTGCAGACATTGGGGCGGAAGCTGCAGACCCCGCAGCAACTTCTTGAAGAACGCGACGCCCATTAAGAAATTCCATTAACAAATCCGCCCTAGCATTGTTTGCCAGAACCTGTTGCTGTTGCTCATACAGTATTATATCTGAGTCCGAATAAAGCTTTTGGCGAGATTTGTTAGAATCAACGCCTGTACTTAACAACCAATTTCGATCAGTACTAAACTCTATTTGGTCAGCTTCTAAATCCACGTCATGATCATTGTCGGTTAGAGTTCCAGTTTCGTAGTCTAAAAAGAATTCATCGCAGGCATCGGTTCCTAGACCCAGTCCATATTCAGAATCCATAAACAATCTGGAAATGCGTCCGCGCCCATCCTCTTCTGTGGATACGGATACCCCAGTATCCAAGTTTAAGCTGTTCAAGTGCTTTTCGGCTTCATCTTCAACCATATGTAAATTAACATCCATATCCAATGACAGGAACTCGGGGAATGGTGTCTGCGTTTCCTCAAGGTCAATATCAACACTTTGGGTCGTCTTGGCTGATGCAATGAGGCCCATGAGGTTGCTCACTACAGATTGCTGCTCTACCGATATATTTTCAAGCTTCTCCAACCGAGTCCATATTTTACCGTATTCGGTGGATAGTAAATCTAAGGCCCGCCAAGCGAACTTTAGCTCAGTCTCCAGCAAGCTGATTCTAGTCGCTATCTTATCCATATAGTCGGAGATTATGTAGTCTGAGTGTTGCTGTGAATTGTAAATCTGGGAGAGCTGCTGCTCACTTCTGATAGACACCATACTGCCGGTGGCTTGGTTCGACCTCGACATTGCCATGTGCATAATGGCGTCGCTTCCAATCAGGTTTGCTGGTGTCAATTGACTCTTTTTGGCAAATGTCTGTGCTGTTTGTTGTAATTGGTGCTTTATTTTAAATTGACTTTGTAGCGCATTTGCTCCAACTGCATACGGTTGCTGTTGCCCATCTAAAGCGCCGTCAGAGCCGCCACACGAAAATTTAGTGGAATCCGAAATCTGCGTGGGATGCTGTTGTTGGCAATTTCCTGATTTATCGGAAATTCCTGATTGGGTGTCGGCAAATGGTGCTGAGGTTGACATGCTGCCAAATAATGGTCTGAACAGTATAGTATGTGGTACCGGTAACGACTGCGACGGATTGATAGACATCCCGTGTACTTTCCAGTTCCTTTATTAACGGTCGCCGCAAATTGAACTGAACATAATATACATCATTTGATCAATTATCAAGTATTTGGAGAGAAATACGTACTTGTGTGCGATGTCGTAAGATTATGAAGATATAATATATGTATCTCACTGGAGTTTTTCACTTTCTCTCACGCATGAACAAATAATATATGTAAATTGCCACACTCTAGGATGTAGGATGTAGCTCATCAAATTAATTTTTATAAAATACAAAAGACAGTCCTGAAAAATACCTTGGAAACTTTGAATTCCTCAATTGAAAGCTAACAGTTTGAGAACTAACTACGTCTATGTCCTATTAGTATGGATATTCGTGTCTGAGTGGATATGTCGTCTCTGCATATTTAATGCAAGCTTAATGCATTAACGCAACACATATGTATACACACACATATGTATATATATATATGTATGTATGTATATATACGCATGTACATACGTACATATATGTACATGGGTACATACTAACTGCAATTTTCCTCATCGGAGAACGATTTTTTACATCCATATGTACATGAATATATATATGTACATATATATGTACATACATACATATATGTATACAAATCTATTCGTATGTCGAATAGATGATGTATGTATGTTGTATGTTGCTGGCAAAGTATATCCCCATTTTCAAATTAATTCCCATTGGAAACGCTCGACCTTCGAGCCAGGTGTGTGAGTTGAACTGCGATTCTTGACACAATTCTTTAGTTTTGCATAAAACTATATGTACATATGTATACACATTTTATTGAATTCGCCTCGTGTATTGTTTGATAGTTTCTGGTGTTGCTTCTTGATTCTAATATGATTAATTTTCCTGTCGCTACTCTACATACGCTAGAAGTTATAAAATGTTTGAAGTAGTCAAAGTATAGCGTAAATTTCTGTATTTTCTGTCAGACTACACTACGAATGCAACCACTGCTCCGATGTGGATTGAGAAACGCTGAAATGTATACTACAACTTGATGGGCTCTGTCATGTTGTACGTTCTACCTACAAAGTATTTGAGCTCTTACATACTTATGCTCTCTCCAACATGCGAGTGTAATTCCCTCAGAACTTTCGCCCATAACACAGGAACCCTGCCGCGGCCATACCATGAAAAGCAATAGCTTTTGTGTCTGTATGCAGTCAAATACATACATACATATGTACATGTATGAGGGTCATTCTCATACTCATGCTCATGCTCAGAGAGCCAACAGCAGAGAGTTACAGATACTGCGCATGGCTATTTTTTTCGGCCATATTGTTGGCTTCCAACTTTGCTTCCAACTAATGTTATTCCCGCTATTCTGACTCCATTGAAAGCTCATAAAGACAGTTGATACATACATATATACATACATACGTATAACAAGTTTATAGATTCTTTGAAATATACATATTCAGATATGAGTCTACATTTAAGCCCGTTCTATTTGAATACATTTAAAATAATTTCAGTGAAAAATCTAAATAGATTGTAAGGAGACCAAAATTGAAAAGTTTATTAGGAATCTCATTTACTTATTTTATAAGATAATAGTTCAACAAAGTAATAGAACTCAAAATTAAAAAACAACATTGAAAAAGCACTGTTGCAACACGTCTCACTATATCCATACGATGAAATGGTATATTAAAATATACATATATCAGCAACTACAAAAGATAGTACTACCAAATTTAGAATGTAGACTCGTGTAGTATAAGTAGACGCTGACCAAGTTTAATTTTTTTTTTTGCAACGCCCCCGGAATTTAATAAAAAATGATTTTCTCCCGCAATATTTATCGTATCGCAATTTAATTTGGCACACTCATAGATCTTATAAACATCTATCATTCCACCACGTGCAAGGGCGAATTTGGCCGGTGGGGCGCTAAAGTGCACACACATAAGAGTGAGCGATTTAGCATATGTTAGAAATCGAGCGTAAGAAAGAAATTTAATATATAAATTTAGTTTTAATATCTAAATTTAGTTTTTCGAAGTAGTTTTTTTCACATCCAAGTCGGCCCGGCGACTTACTTACTTTATTTTACTATTAACTTCATCCTTACTGCAGAAGGAAGCTTTTTCGACCCTTCAAAGTATATGTACATAAATATTTTGGATCAGTGTAGTACATTTTGTACTCTGCACGGATGTAAGAAAAAAATGTAAAGTGGAATACATAGATAATTTATTATAGAGCATCTTAATACGATAACCGACACATATATAGAAAAACAAATTATTTGATTAAAATATTTCTGATAACATTGGAATAATAGATTATTTGAATGATCGGTCCAAAAAAAAAAACATAAGCTTTTAAATATTTTTGTGTCTTTCTTTTGTGGTTTACACAAAAGGTCTTTTCAGTTTGCTATCTGTTGGGGTCGAGTAACACAAAAACTTAGAAGAATATGCTAACTTCATTCCTTATACCCGTGCAAAAAGGGGGTATTAATTTTAAGAAGAAATGTGCAACGCGTAGAAGGAGGCATCCCCTAACATATAATGTATATATATTCTTCAGGATAACAAGAGGATTTCAAATACATTTGTCCGCCTGTCTGGATCAATAACTTCTCCGCCTAGACCAATAAAGCTATAGTGTTGAAATTGCACGTTGACTTGTAAGTATATACTGAAGGCATTGTCTCGAATGCTGCCGGATCGGATAATCATATCATATAGCAACCAATAAATTTTTCACGAGATTATCAAGAAACTCAAATTTGATTACAATCGGATGACTATATCATATAGCTGTCATACACACATGGAAAAATTTCATGCTACATACGTACACATATACATATTATTATATGCCTTTTTACACAAGAGGTCTTTCCATTTTGCTTGCAAGAGTATACAAACTTCGGCATGGCCGAAGTTAGCCCGGCTTAATATTCGGTTAACCAATACTTCTTGAACCTTTATACAAACGTCACCGAAACGAGTTTGGGACCTGTTGACTAAATCGTATTTGTAGATTTACATATATTTTCACATGCTCTCTTGCTCACTCTTATGTGCACAGGAGCACTTTAGCACCCCACCGGCAAATACGCGATTTCAGGCACATGGTATCTCGCTAACTTGTATGCTCACACGGGCACTTTAGAAAACTTTTATACATATAACTCGGCCATTTTTATTCCGATTTTTACAAAAGTGGTGGTGTAGACGCTGACCAAGTTTATTTATTTCCTCTCCGGAATTTAATAAAAAGGGATTTTCTCCTGTAATATTTATCGTATCGTATTTTAATTTGGCACAATCATACATGTTATGAACATCTATCATTCCAACAAATTCCATATCTGAATAAAAATGGGCGAGTTATACGATGAAACGTTTTGCATTTAAAACGGTGCAAGGGCCAATTTAGCCGGTGTGGCGCTAAAGTGCACACACATTAGAGTGAGCGAGATAGCATATGTTAGAAATCGCGCAGCATTTATTTTTATAAATTCGAAGTATTTTTTTTCACTTGATGCATGGTATATTCAAGTCGGCCCGGCGACTTACTCACTTTATTCAAATTCATAATGTCATTTCACTTTAGCGCAGCTGCCGGCGAACTCTCCGTTTTTAGTGCTTCAGCATACAAATAACAAAAAAAACTTGGCCTGCGTCTACATTTTAAATTTTCATTGTCCTCGAGATTTCTGCACTCATATGGACGGACAAGTCTCAATCTAGTATCAAGCAAATGTATAATAATGAATAATTGCAACAACACAAATATCGGCTGGTAACCTAATTCAATACATTCCGAAACTCACACACGATGACACACTTAGACATTTCAGCAGACTGCTAAGCTTGCGCGTACGCTCTGCTATTGAAGGAATCTGGCACGATGGTTGTCTGTAGCATCCTCTGGTTACGTCGGTATCTCGTTTGTAATCCTGCGTAGAAGCAGGCAGCGTTGCGGATCGACCGCGTAACTGAAACCATCCATACAGCAAGTTCATCACTACTGTGGCTGAAGCTAATGGGATCACGCAACGTTTTTTTTGTTTATTTACTTGTTCATAGTACGAGTTGTATTTAAATAGTATACAATAGTATCTATTTATCAACTTTATTCATGTGCCCTTGTCATACAGGGAATTGGCTCAATGTTCAAGACAAACAGAAACCGATATAGTGTCATTTCTAATTCAAGGTATGCAACTACACGGTTAAACATTTTTTCTTATCTCACTGCTTGATTCGCTTGTAGTGCCTTTGTTTTCATTTACGCACATTGGCCTTCACCCTTCACCAGTGCACGCTGCGACTTGAACTACCTTCGCAGCATGGGTTAACGCTTGGTATAATAGTCAAAAAGCTTTTAGTACATATTTATGGGCTTATTAGTAAATGTAGCTATAACAGCATTTCCGTTTCTTCAATTCGACTAGGATAAATAAATGACATAATGCAGAAGAAACCAGAAGGGCGAATCAACTTCGGCCATGCCGAAGTTTGTATACCTTTGGAAGTTTCTGTGATACTCAATCTCTACATACTGATAGCAAAATGGAAAGATCTTTGTAAAAAACCCTACTCGACATAGCACGCCATGTATACATACGTCAAAACACGGACGTTTGGATATACATTACACTGTCAAATATTTAGTTTCATGATAATCCCATAAAAAACAACGAAGTCATTGTTCTAAAACTTTATTTTCGACCATTCGTTCTCACCGTTCCTGGGAGCTATATGATATTGTCTCCGATCTGGATGAATTGGGGATATACATGCAGTATACAAGCTTTCGTGCGAACTTTTGGCACTGCACTTTCGGCGATTTTGCATAATTGCATAATCATAAAATTAAGGTGGAATATTAAGAAAATGTTTTTATTTATTAATAGTAAACACTTCAGTTAGTTTGAAAACAATTTTTTCAACTCTCTTTTTATGACAGCCTTTCAAAACTAACTGATCTGTTGAAGCTATCAATTAAAAAAAAAAATTTGCTGCTGTCCATTATTATTGTTAATTGTATTTTTAGCAAATATCTAACAATTTTAATTGTGTTCGTTAATTGTCGTAATAATTTTTTTTGCTCGTTTATGCTCCTTTTGAAAAAGTTTCCTTTGCGTTCAACAACAACACGCTTGTTCATATTTGGAACAGCAACAATCGCAACGCTGATGCTGTCACAGCGTACATAATAAATATAGTTTAAACAAATCATATAATCATACAGCAAATTAACGCAAAAATGACCAATTTTGTATTTTGATAGAAACAGGGCGAGACGAATCTTCGCAAATACAAAACTGGTTGCTTCCATTACATTATTTGATGAGGTCAGTTTGAATAACTTTTACAGTATATTAAAGATAAGGATAGGCCGAATTTTTGCCGACATCTCGACCCAGCCCGTGCGCCGAAGAGCAAAACTTTACCCGTACACGATGACAACAAAAATCATCAAACCCAAACCCAACCTAACCCGAAAAAATTACAAAAACCAGAAGGCCGGGCTAACTTCGACCATGCTGAAGTTTGTATACCCTTGCAAGTTCTTGCGTTACTCAGTCCCTAAATGGAGATCGCAAAATGACTAGCCTTTTGTGAAAAAACCTCAATCTACATACACGCTATAGTACGGCACGCATGCATATGCATGTATGTAGAGATGCAACATGCAGTTTGCCATTTGTTTGTATGACAGCTATATCATATAGTTACCCGATTTTGATCAAATTTGGCAAGATTATAATTCGTTATGTGCAAATGTTATTTACCAAATTTGTTGATGATCGCAAAAGAAAGAAAAAAGTTATTAGAAGCAAAACTATTTTGGGTGCGATTGTTCCTATAGGAGTTATATGATATAGTAGTCCGATCTTGATCAAATTTCGCAAGGATGTTTGGATGTTAGCCAAATATCAAGTCTCATGATAGTCGGGTGAAAAAGAACGAAGTTATTGATATAAAACTCATTTTTTGACTGATGGTTCCTATGGGAGCTACATGATATATTAGTCCGATGCGGATGAATCCGAGATATACAAAGCCTGCAGTATATAGAAGACTCCATGCAAAATTTCAGCTCTGTAGCTATAGCGGTCTACGAGGAGAAGCTGTTGACCCAGACAGACAGACGGACGGACCGACAGACAGACGGACAAACGGATTTGAACTGGTCTTGTCATGCTGATCAAGAATATATACACTTTATATGGCCGGAGATACCTCCTTCTAAGCGTTGCACACTTCTGACCAAAATTAATATACCTTTTTTGTAAGGGTATAATAATAGTTCACGGAGCAGATATTATAGATTTGTGTATAGTTCCAGTTGGATGTTTAGGTGAGAATGCTTCAGAAGCTAGTAACAAACATTATAAAATGGACCGAAGTTCTCATACCAGAAAAAATTGTGGAATAAGTAATATGGCTGACGTTTTTAATAGAATTATGGACTCATCTTATCCATTAATATCAATCTACTATATAAGCAATAGGCTAAAAAATATGAAAACACAAAACCGCTTCCAATAGAAGTTTAAAACCTTTTAGAGAATCAGAGCTGAGTTCATATAATTTATTAAATGATGAAGACACAGAATCGGATGAGAATTCTGTTGTTTTGGATGAGGAAGATTATTAACTTTTAGTTTTTATACCAGGAATCCATAGGATGAAATTGTATAAATGAAAATTAAAGTCGCCAAAATGTATGTACCAGGCAGAAGGAATCCTTTCCGACCCTATAAAGTATATACAGTGGTGGCCAATTATTTGGCACATATTTTTTTTCGCCATTCAATTCAGATTTTCTCGAGTGTTAAACAATTTTTTGAAACAATTTTTTTGAATGTGTTTGTCAATATATTGAGATGATGCATTTTGTTAAGTTGGCTTTAGCCGGAAAAACCCCCCGTTTTCTGTGGACAAATATTTGGCACACTTTTCCAGAATCGTTTATATTAACGATACACCTTTGGACCCTTAGAAGAAGTTAAAGATCTAGTAAAAGTAAAAATAATTGCATACCAGAAATTTTCAATTTGTCCCCAAATTGAGTATTGGAGCCAATTGAAGTTGCGATTTTTGCTCTAAGATTTGGGTCTTTTTGCTTGCCGCCGTTTTACGGTTCTAATTAATGCTAAATCACTATTTTCTTCAAAGAACGAAATAGAGGATATGAAATTCCCCGTCCAATGAGGTAAAATAGGAAATCAATTAGATTAATGAATCGCCTCGCAATAAGTGTATTTTTTATGCGCGGCGTCTTATTCCTTATGACACAATCTTCCATCTCTTTCATTTTCGTACATGCAAGGACGCTACTTAGGCAATAAGAGACAATGCCCGCAGGTACCTGGGTGTCATAGCCAAATAATGCGTCCACAAGCCGTCAAAATTAATGCATCGTTTTTTCCAAACCAAGCAACCTAAATATATTATGGAATGAAATCCACAGGGCAGATGCTTGGTTGTATTAAAAAATAGAGGATATCCGACTAACTATTAAATACTTTTTTAATGATATTAATCAATTAATGCAACGTTTTCTAAACAGTTATTTTATTTAAACTATTATAAGTATGTATTTAATATTTAGTCGGATACAAAAGCGATGCAACTTTCCTTTATCGTGAAAAAATGTTTTGACGGCTTGTGGGCGCATTATTATATGTTTAATGTAAAAATTTTACAAAATATTTTTTTTTAAATACAATGCATTAAAAGAATAAAAAGAACTAAAAAAGGTAGTGGTACCAAATTTAGAATGTAGACTGTAGTATATACGCTGATCAAGTGTTCTTTTTGCCACGCCGCCTTTCAGCCCCATTATCGAATTTTCTTGCTCAATTTTTATCGAATCGCAATTTAAAAATCGGAATAAAAATAGTCAAATTATACATAGAAACATTTTGTACTCAAAGCAAGGGCGGATTTTGGCCGGCTAAAGTGCTGGTGCCCTGGTGAGCGAGGTAGCACGTGTTGAAAACGCGGCAAGTGAAAGATATATGTATGTACATATTCCAATTTAAAATGTATACTCGCTCAGTATGTACGCTCAATAATTTGATGCAAGGTGATTTTTTTCCGCAATATATATTGTATCGTAATTTTATTTGGCACACTTGATGTTCAAGACACAAAATTTCATAAAAATAGCCAAGTTATACGTAGAAAGTTTTGTACTAAAAGCGTCGCTTGGCCGGCGGCACTAAAGTGTGCTCATAAGAGTGAGCGAGATAGCATGTGTTAGCCATTGCGGCGTGCGAAAGGAATGAATTA
Organism: Drosophila sp. 14030-0761.01; assembly: GCA_018150735.1. Lineage (NCBI taxonomy): Eukaryota > Metazoa > Arthropoda > Insecta > Diptera > Drosophilidae > Drosophila > Drosophila sp. 14030-0761.01. The sequence continues at coordinate 682,576 of JAECWO010000106.1, read as the reverse complement.
TATATAGTTATAAAGTTGGAGTTGTTTTTATACCATGCATCCATGAAATGGTATATTAAAGTCGCCAAAATGTATGTAACAGGGAGAAGAAAGCTTTTCCGACCCTATAAAGTATATACATATATTCTTGATCAGTATCTATGGCCGAGTGGATTGAGACATGTCCGTCTGTCTGTCCGACTGACCGTCCGAAAGAGTGCTTAGAAGCTAGAGCTACCAAACTTGGCATGCAGACTCGTTTGTTCTGCAGGTAGATCGAGTTTATTTTTTTTTGACACACCCCGGCAATTTGAAAAACAATATTTTGAGCCCCCATATCTCGGGAACTATAAAAGCAGTATGCACGCAGACCAAGTTTGTCTCAAATTTTTGCCACGCCCCTTTCCGCCTCCAAAATTCGATAAATTCTATTTTCACCCGAAAATCGTATCGTAATTTAATTTCGCACACCAATACATGTTATCATCCCACCAAATATCATAAGAATCGGAAAAAAATGGCCGAGTTATGCATAGAAACGTTTTTCCCTCAAAGCGGTGCAAGGGCGGATATGGCCGGTGGGGCGCTAAAGTGCACACACATAAGAGTGAGCGAGATAGCATATGTTAGAAATCACCGAATTGGTCGGGAGCGTTAAAGTGCTCAAGCCCACATAAGAATGAGCGAGATAGCATTTGAAAGAAATTTAAAATATATCTTTTCACCTGATGCATGGTATTACTTACTTTATTATTCAGATATTTATGAAATTTGGTGGAATGATAGATAGTCATATAATGTACATGTGTCAAATAGAATTATGATACGATAAAAAAAAAAAATCCCTTTTTATCGAATTAAGGGGCGGAAGGGGGCGTGGCTAAAAAAATAAATAAACTTGACCACGTATATACTACACGAGTCTACATTGTAAATTTGATATCTGTAGCTTTTATAGTTCCTTAGATCTTTGGTTTCTTACGGACGGGCGTACGGGCGGACGAACGAACTTGGCTATATCAATTTCCCTTTTCAACTTACTTATTTTACTTTATAATAATCTTTAAGTAAACTTATGGTAGCAATAATCCCCTCCACGAGGGGACTGGCGTGCAGTGCCATTTGCTCAGATTAGCGCTGGTTTGGGATTCTCCGCGCCGGAATGCAGATTTTTTAGATCAGCCCATGGTTTTCAGGTGCCTGGCGGAAGGCATATTACCCGTTTTAAATCAAACATTGAGTGTCCCAAAGAGACTCGCGCTGGGATATCAGCCAAAACGTCGGTGGAAGACGAGGTTCAAGGGGGTGAAAAATCGCCTCTGCGTGTCGTCAGCGGTCACAACTAAGTCTTGGTTGGAGAAGGCCAAGGCGGTTGCAATGCTACTTCCAAACTGAAGTGAAGAACTTTCACAGTCGACCGATCTCAAGGTCAGCTTTGATCCAATACTTCTCACAAACAAACAGCAGGCATCGAGCGAAAAGTTTGCAAACAAAGTGGAGGAGATGCTGGCTACTAAGCGGCAGTGCTCTACTGACAGCAGTGCTCTACTGACATTTCACGTAGCCTGGAGGGCCTGTGGAAGGAAACACGCTTGAGGTAGTAGATACCGAAGAAAGAGCTAGCGCTACAACTTCTGCGGTACCAGAATCCTGTTGTACCAACCTTAGTCTCAGGTCTGAAAGCCATTACAGAGGCATCCCACAGACTCTCACTGGGTACAAACGAACGAGTCGCCCCACCAAAAGACCAATGAAGCTGAGGGTGCTTCAGCTCAATGACCAAAACACAAAATGGTGCTAGGAGAACCGTTTAGGAGGAGGCCGCGGATGTCCAGTCCAGGAATTATGGAAAGCGTTAGTAACCATGTTGTCACAATAGAGCGCCGTTGACCTAACGGTCCGCCAGAGGTAATGGCAATCGCGTACGAAACAAAAAAGTTTTTAGAATCAAAACTACTTTTGGTCCGATCGTTCCTATGGGAGCAATAATAAGCTATAATCCGATCTTGATCAAATTTGGCACGGACGTTTGGATATATAACAAACTGACAAATATTAAGATTCATGATAATTCCGTGAATAACAAAGAATTTTTATACCCTTGCAAAAAGGGTATATTATTTTGGTCTGAAGTGTGCAACGCATAGAAGGAGGCATCTCCGACTATATAAAGTATATATATTCTTGAACATCATGACAAGACGAGGTCAAATCCGTTTGTCCGTCTGTGTGTCTGTCTGGCTGTCTGAATCAACAGCTTCTCCTCCTAGACCGCTATAGCTACAGAGCTGAAATTTTGCACGGAGTCTGCAGGCATCTCGGATTCATCCGGATCGGACTATATCATAAAGCTCCCATAGGCACCATCGGTCGAAAAAAAGATTTTACATATATCAATAACTTTGTTCTTGTTTACACGATTATCATGATACTTAACATTTGTCAGTTTCCATGCATCTACATGTTCGTGCTAAATTTGATCAAGATCGGGCTACTATATCATATACATAGCTCCCATAGGAACAATCGGACCAAAAATAGTTTTGCTTCTACAAACTTTTTTGTTTCTTTTGCGATCATCACCAAAATTGGTAAATAACAATTAATAAATTATAATTCTGCCAAATTTGATCAAAGTTGATCAAAGTTGAAAAAAACGCATGCTCCATATGTACCTACATGCAATGTATGCGTGCCGTGCTATGTCGTGTAGATACGGGTTTTTACACCAAATCCTTTTCATTTTGGTATCTACATTGATGGATTGAGTAACACAAGAACTTGCAAGGGTATACAAACTTCGACATGGCCGAAGTTAGCTCGGCCTTCTGGTTTGATCTAAAACTCTATTTGGTACCTAATGAGCTTTATGATATAATCATCCGATCCGAATGAATTCAACATATACAATACCTTCAATTTCTTTTGTCATGCTGATCAAGAATATATAAACTTTATAGGGTCGGAGATGCTTTCTTTTGTCTGTTACATACATTTTGACGACTTTAATGTTGAATATATGAATTTGATATATCGCATGGTCGGTGCGATAACTTACTTATTTCATATTATAAAGTCAGATGTGCAGATTACTTAAACTCTAAAATATTCGAGAATGACCTACATAAGTATGTATAAAATTCAGTACTTACATTGAGCTGCATGATTATTTTATTGTAGGCCCAATGCCAGCGTTGCCTAGCTGTAATCTCAGTCTTTCGCAAGATTTGCATATGTCCACTAACGACTTCTTCTGTTTCGCCACGCATTAAAACGCGTTTCTTTTGGGACTTCACTCTGGTCAAGTCAGCCAAATCGGACAATTGGTCGTTGGCTTCGTCCTCCCGAGGACTTAGATCGATGGACCTCTGCGCAGGTACTGCTCCACTCATTCGTCGATTATCACAGAGGTCAATCATTCTATTCTCTGATTCCTCGATAATTATGCTGTCCTGCTTTTTGATTTGCTGATGTGTCAACTGCAGAGAGATGTCGGCGGACTTGGTAGCATTCACGATGGTTGCGGAAGCATCTGTTTCAACTTGAAGCGTTTCTCTGGCCGTATGTTCCTTGCTTTGCCTTTTCCGACCATCAACGATACCAACACTACCACTTGAGCTTTCATCTAAATAATTGCCACTGTCTTCTTCACTATGATAGTTATCGTATGCAAAGTCATCGTCCTGCCCCTCATCTATGTAGTCTAATGAGGATTGATTGTGCGACAGCAACATTTTGTGCTGCTGCTGTTGTGTGCTTTTAGGCTGCTTTTGCTGCTGCTGCTGCCTCTGCTGTTCGAGATACTTGTACTCGTCTTCCTCGTTAAAATAATCCTCCCGGTAATCATACCCACTACCAACGTGTTCATAATAACCGTTCGGCCGGGTTGACGGTGTCGTCTGCTGGTTGTCCAAGTAGTAATCATCCTGCTCACCATCGATGCCATAGTTGCGATCGTGGTCGACTAAAGCGTCAAGTTCAATTTCAATGTCCGATTCATCGTCAAAAATCTCCGTTGGCATTTGCTTAATAAGCAGCCCGGATTTGCCATTGATGGTGGGCAGTTTTTTGCCGGTGGATCCCGCTGGCGGCACCGTCGGTAGGAGTTTTGCTCCACTACCTCCCAATGGTAACATGGAGTGTCCGGCTTCAACATTTTCTACCTCATTGTGGCTTTGATTACCGTTGGAATAATATTGGTTATCGTTATTAGCGAAAGCACGAACATTTCTATTCTCATAGTCATCGCCAGAATTTGAGTACTGACTTGACTGCGATTCCTGGTTCATTAACGGAAGGTTGTAATCATTATTGACTGCATCAAATCCGGACGATTTTATTACAGTGTGAACCTGTGATGTGGCTTTCTGATCAGAGCTAGATGTTGCTTTCTGGGCGACAGCCGACGCGACTGAAGAAGCACCCTGATTGACTGCCTGCGTGGCTGATTGAACAGCAGCGGCAGCTTTACCGAAAATAGAGCCCAACATGCCACTTGTGGCTGTGCTAGCGCTGCTTGAAGAGGGTCCATTCTTGGAAGTAGAAATTATTGTCACGGGCGCTTCAACGGCGAGGGGCGGGTGAGTAGCGCTAGTTTCAGATCCAAGTGTTTTTGGTAAAGGAGCTACTTCGCTCATTGGCGTGGAAGACAGATACTGAGCGGTCGGCAAAACTGATATTGCATTTAAGACATTCATTCCCATGTTCATCTCATTTTCAGCTCCTTTGTAGGGATCCTCGTAACTGTAACTAATGTCACCATTGGCACAATATCCGCTGTAGTCATACTCATCATCATAGCAAAGCACTTCAACTGTAGAGTTATCCACGCTGAGCATTTCGTCACCAAATTGTAAGTCATCATAGTTATCGTGATATCCCATCTCGATGTCTATGAGAGATTTTGTTGTTGGACAAATGTCCGTCGAAATTGCGATAGGAAGATCGTTGCTGTTGTTGGAAATTATAGGTGAGGTGGAAGTCGGAGTTGTACTTGCAGCAGTGGCTGACATGAGCTGAACGTTTGTATATCTGATTTCTTCGTGGCTGATTGCCGATGTTTTAATAGTAGCTGGAATAGGAGTTATCTGCATCTCGGATGGGACTTGTTTAGTGGTACTATTCAAGAGTCCACCGACACTGGGCACAAACTTGGAGGCCAAGGCGAAGCCGAAACCTTTCTTCCCTGCATTATTGGCCTGCTGCTGAGTCGTTTCCATAGTGGAACTGCCACTGAAGACGCCATCAAGCCCAAGACCACCTTTGATCCCCTTGGAAAGTCCGCCCAAAACACTTGTTGCCGCCGACGCCACCGTTTTCGCTTTTTGTGGTGTTATTGGGGATGATGAAGCTTTCACGATTGACGGCTGAGATTGGGTTGGAGGTTGCTTATCTGGAGGCTTATAATATCCGCCCTGTTTCGACTTCAAGAACTTGTTAGCTTCACTTATAGAATCTGCTTTCCTGGCATCCACTTGATTGTCGTTAGTTTCGTTAGTGCTGGTTATCTCGGTAAATGGAGACATACAATTTACTGTAGGCGCATCGGTCAGGCAAATAGCACTGTCAACATGCGCTATGGACTCTGTTAGCACTGTCAGATCAACATTAAAGCTGTCATAGAAGTTATCGTCGAATGCTTTGGGACACAATGATTGAGACACCGAGCTAGTTGTTTTAATTGATGCATCTGGATCTGCGGAGCTTACTTGTGTCCTTCCCTCGTCTGTCAACACAGATTCTGCTTTCGTTTCGGTTATTGACAGTGTGGAAATAGTCTCATAGCTGGTAGTCACAGATGCAGTGGTGGCTGTTGTAGTGCTGTCGGTATAGTAGGCAATCGGCTCCGTTTGACAAAAAGACATTGGAATCATAATTGTGTTAATGCTAATGGCTGTAACATCATCCTCTTCTATAGCATTATTAGGGGTATCAATATTAACAGTAGCAGATTTAGAATCTATTGCAGGTGAGTCAAGGGTACAGATTTGCAGAATCGGTGGCAGTTCCGGTAGTTCAAACTTCTTCATGTAATCAACATATGTGAGTGTGGGTGAAGCTAGTGGCGTTTTTTGACTAACTGCGTTCGAATCTGACACCGAAACTAGAGTTAAATCTGCGCTGGCGACAACACTTGGTGTAAGAGAAGCAGAAGCAGTGGTTGTGAACACGCTATTGGAGTAGCTCCAACCAGTAGAAGTACCGACTGTCTCGGGGGAGATAGGGCTAGGAATAATGATTGTCTCCCTTGCGAATGTATTCTGCACCCGAGTATCGCTTGGCCTGCTAAATAAACACGAGGAAGAAGAGTCGCTAAACGTGTTGACAATCGTTGCACTCGTCTTAGTCATTTTTGGACTCAGTTCCGTTTTAGTTGGGCTGGAGCCAGCAGCACCAGCAAGGCCTTTACAAGCCACCGATGACCACGTGGACGTGGAATATGGTATGTCGGAGTTCAATGTCGGTGAAAGCGGCAATGAATCCGAGGATACGATCCTATCGTGTGAAGGATGTGATTGTGTGATCGTGTTGTTATTGCTGGTGATGAAGCTATTTTGAATATCACTGGGAAAACTAAAATCTTCTAATGTATAGGGCTTTAGATATTCAGATATGTCAAGAGCGCACGCTTCAGGTTGGGATATATTTGCCGTCGTCGATGTCCTTGAAGTGGTTGTTGGTGAAAGTTTTTTGGGCATTGACGATGAATCTATGTCTGGCAATAAAATTTCAGCTCCGTGTTCCTTTGCGTGCACCACAATTTTAGAAGGAGAATATGAATCTAAGAGTACTGAAGAAGATGTGGACCATGTGTTAACGGAGGTAACGGATTTGGAAATTGCTAGATCACTAATGTTTAAATGGGTACTTGTACTTGTGTTGGATTGGATAAGGTCCTGACTGAAATGGTCTGAACTGTACATATTTCCGTCAATTTTTAATGATTCCGATGTGGTTGAGGCTGCAGATATGGCAAAACGAGATGTATCTACTTCTGACGATGAACGATATGTATGTGCTGGCTCGGATGCTGATGCCAATGGCAAAACAGAATTATATGCTAAGGCGTCCGCCGTAGTACCCGTGGCAATTGAGTCAGGAACTAAACTTGAATGAGAATGAATTTTGGGTTGTGACACGGGTAACTTCGGTAGCTGTTTAGTGCGCACTGTTTTCTCCGCTTGCGCTGATATAGGCGGTTGTGGGTGTTGTAATGAGAAACCTGATATATCGTTACTGGTTGACATTGTACTCAGCTCCGATTTAAATTGTGGTGTTGGTAGACGTTTTGGCAATTTTCTAGTTGTCGTCATAGACATTGGCGTAGTAGTGATGGTGGCGGAAGCGGCAGTTTTTGTGGTAGGGGCCATTGCACTACTACAGAATTCAGGCTCAAGCCACGTGGCTGCAGCGCCTGCAAATGTGTTACCAGAGAAGTCATACAACTCGCTGGGGTGCGCCTCCAGATGACTTGTCGTGGTCTGAATCTGTTTTTTGGCATTCTGAACAGATACTCGCGTTTCTCCAGAGGCTATCACTGAAGCCGTTGTCATAGCCATCATTAGGGAGAGCTTGCGCTGCTGTTGCTTATGCTGAGTGATGCTTGTCGGCGGTGTGTCACTATAGGTAGAAAGGTTGTCGACGTTGTACCCATAATCACTGTGATAGTCGCTGTAGTTTAGCGGCAACATAGAGGTATAAGGACGCGACACTTGGCCAAAGACGACGTTTTCAGACGGCGAAACTGCGTCCAACACACCAAAACTATTCCCTGAATTACCGCCGCTGTGAGGCCTAGACATACTGTAGGTTGTTGCATCCAGCTCTATAAATTGGTTATTTAATACAGAGCGTGATCGTAATTGAGGCAGGACCCGCAGGGGCATCGTTGGCGTCCTGTCATCGCCGCATGTTGACGGTGCACCGCCAGCATGGCCATTAAAACTGTTGGTGTAGACATTCGAGTAGGAAACTGCCTGCGGCAACATGCGACTCTTGACACCGTCAGCGTGCGCATCAAAGCGCTGGCCTCTGCCTCTCCTCGCGTACGTACCTTGTACCTCAGTGTCCACTCCGAACTTACTTCGGGGTAATGCCGGCAGCAGCTTTGGTGAAGAGTATCCTCCCCGTCCATATCCACATTCATCCTCGTATCCCGTTGTGATTATCGCCTTGTTTTCGTCCCAATAGTCACCAGTTTCCACTTGCTCCCGACCAAGGTTCTGCATGTTGTCTTTGTCATTGACATAGTAGTCGGTGGCATAATCATGACTAACACCTTGGCTGTTACTTCTCTCATCTAGTAAAGCTTCTGAAATCTCTCCACTGGTCCAGTGGTACTCATCGTGTGCGTACGGAACATTCTGATTCGGATTCTGGTTCTGTGTTCGTGTGTCCTCGTCGTAAATATTGCTATAAATGGTGCAGTTGTCAATTGGTCTTTCTGTAGACAAGGATAAGGCCTCGTTTTTGTTATTATAGAAGTAGTCATGCGGTGCATAATGCTGAAATCAACACAGGCAGAACAACAGTTATTTATTGCAAATGGAATAATGAACTACATTCACGATATAAACTTACCGTCATATTTTAAGTTAGTGGACCTGCAGTTTCTTCGCCAATCCGGCCTTCTGACATTTTAGCGCCTGATCAACATCAAAAAACGAAATTTGGTGATGCGCCTGCAAATATATTGATTAATAAATATGAAGCCTTGACTAAATCTACTAAAAATTAAAGCAGGACTTTGCTCCTCTTGTAGTTGCAAGTCGGCGTAGTCTTCATCCTACGTAAACTGTACATAAACGTAAATTTAAATGCATTGACATGTCGATGGGTTGCTTTTACGGGAAGCCAAAACAATATATAGAGAAGACCTTGGCCCAATACAATTAAATGCACACACAGATACATATACACACAAACAGATATGCGTTCGCTTAAATATGTATTGCTGCTGCCGTGTTGATAAATAATATTTCTTATATCAGCAGATAATAGCTTCTTCAGATTTATGGTCTGCATCGATCAAGAATACTTATGTAGTATAGCGCGCAAGAAGAATAGGGTCAAAGTCATATTCACAGTCCACATATGAACATATGAATATAAGTGTGTACATACATGTATATATATCATGCATACATACAGACATATCCAAATAACATCTATAACCTACTTTAAGAGAACAAACTTTTGTGGAATAACAATACTTGTAAAATATAGTTACATACTTGGGCAGCTCTTTGTCGAGGTCTTCCATGGGTCACTGCCATTCATTGTTTTTCTAATTTAGTTGCTCTTTGACTTTGGGACACCACTTTTGACCAACTGCGTCCTAATGTTCGTCTGCCTGCTTCGCTGTCGCTACTTCAATTGATTTAGCAAACTTGATATCGTAGTTTGAAATACTTCCAACGCAATTATTTTTCGATTTTTGAATGGAACTGCAATCTTAAATCCGTTATCGCGGCGCAAAGTAAAAGTGTATTCACCTCTTTTGTTGTTGAATTTGCTAGTCCGTACTAATTTCAAATGTCCATGTTGAACATAAACTTGTTCAAAGGGACTGAAAAAATTGTATTTTGTATTGTATAATTATATACGTTTGACTTTAAGCCAATAGGCATGCGCGAAACACAAGCGAAGAGCGGATTGACAGAGCGGCCATTCCGAAGAGAATATATTTCACTGTCACTTTTTATTGTCACTGTTAACTGTTTACTGCCAACATTTGGTATTTTTTCGGGCGATGTATTTCTAAAAACAACCGCACCAATTAATTATATAACTTTATACAGTGCCGCTATAATAAGTACCTTTACAATAGACTTACAACAAATTATTTTATTAAAAGGTTGTTTATGGTTTGTTACAGATCAGACTAAAAAGCCTTCTTTCGAAAGATCAGTGTCTGAGTGGGATACATAAGAGATTTGCACGAATACCGAACAAATTTAATCACAAATACAATAAATTAAGTAAGTCGACGGGCCGACTTGGATATACCATGCATCAAGTAAAAACACTACTTCGAATTTCTTATATTAACTTTCTTTCGCATGAGCGATTTCTAACACCGGCCCACCGGCCATATCCGACCTTGCACCGCTTTGAGTGCAAAACAACTCGGCGAATTTTATTCAGATTTTTATAAAATTTGGAGGAGTGATAGATGTTCATAACATCTATGAGTGAGCCAAATTAAATTACGATACTATAAATAAACACGGGAGAAAATCACTTTCACTTTTATTAAATTCCGGAGGCGGAAGGGGCCGTGGCAAAAAAAAAATTGATCAGTATATACTACACAAGTCTACATTCTAAATTTCATAGCTCTAACTTTTACAGTTCCTGAGATCTTTGGTCTCTTACGGACAGACGGACATGGCTATATCAATTTTTTTTCTCCTGCTGATCAGGAATATACATATATACTTTACAGAATCGGAAATTCTTCCTTCTGCCTGTTACATACATGGTATAAGAAGTACATATTTTGTATTTGATCTGCTTTAAGTTAACGAATACATGAGTAAATTAAATTTCAATCGAATGAATACCGAGTACGAAATGTAATTAGTACATTCAATTTATATTTCATTGTATGCTGGGCTTGGACATTAGAAAATAAAGTAAAATAAGTCGCCTGGCCGAATTGGATATACCATGTATCAAGTGAAAATGAATATATTTAGCTCTTACAAAATGTCGATACGAGCACTTTAGCGCCCCATGCTGGATACCTACATTGGAAACATATATGTATACATACATATGTAATAGCATGCAAATCATGTTTCGTAGAACTGCATACAATAATTCCATCTCAAATTTAGTAAAGCATAAATAACTTAACAAGGAAAGTTATTAAATCTTAAGGTTATGTAGAAACAAAACGAAAACCAGAAGGCCAGGATAACTTCGGCCATGTCGAAGCCCTTGTAAGTTCTTACGGTAATCAATCCCTTAATGGAGATAGCAAAATGAAAAGGCTTTTGTGTAAGAAAGCGTATCTACACGCCATAGCATGGCACGCTTGCATATGCATCTATGTAGAAATGCAGCATGCAGTTTTTATACCATGCATCCATAGGATGAAATGCTATATTAAAGTCGCCAAAATGTATGTAACAGGCAAGAGGAAGCTTTTCCGACTATAGAAAGTATATATATTCTTGATCAGCATGAGAAGAGAAATTCATATAGCCATGTCCGTCTGTCTATCCGTAAGAGTGCAGAGATCTCAGCAACTATAAATGTTAGAGTTACCAAATTTAGAATGTAGACTCGTGTAGTATAGACGCTGACCAAGTTTTTTTTTTGCCACGCCCCCTTCCGCCTCCGTAGTTTAATAAAAAGTGATTTTTTCCCGTAATATTTATCGTATCGTAATTACTCATAGATCTTATGAACATCTATCATTCCACTAAACTTTTTTTGCTACGCCCCCTTCCGCCTCCGGATATCAATAAAAAGTGATTTTTTCCCGCAATACTTATCGTATCGGAATTTAGTTTGGCACACTCTTATATATTATGAACATCTATAATTCCACCAAAGTTTATCTTTTTTTTTCCAAGTTTATGTTTTTTTTGCCACGCTTCCTTCCGCCTCCGGAATTTAATAAAAAGTGATTTTCTCCCGCAATATTGATCGCATCGTAATTTAATTTGGCACACTCATAAATCTTATGAACATCTATCATTCCACTAAACTTTTTTGCCACGCCCCCTTCCGCCTCCTGATATCAATAAAAAGTGATTTTCTCCCGCAATACTTATCGTATCGGAATTTAGTTTGGCACACTCTTATATAATCTGAACATCTTTCTGACTTTATTTTTATTGCACACGCCCCTTACGCCTCCGGAGATCAATAAAAGTGATTTTCTCAATTTTTATTTATCGTATCGTAATTTAATTTGGCACGCTCCTAAATGTTATGGACATCTATCACTACAGCATATTTCATAAAAATCTGAATAAAAATAGCCAAGTTATACGATGAAACATTTTGCACTCAAAGCTGTGCAAGGGCGGATATGGCCGGTGGGGCGCTAAAGTGCACACACACATAAGAGTGAGCGAGATAGCATGTGTTAGAAATCGCGCTTGCGAAAGAAATTCGAAGTTGTTTTTAGACTTGATGTATGGTATATTCAAGTCGGCCCGGCGACTTACTTACTTTATTTCGATATAGCGGTCTAGGAGGAGAAGCTCTTGATTAGACAGACAGACGGACAAACGGATTTAAACTCGTCTTGTCATGCTGATCAAGAATATATATACTTTATATGGTCGGAGGTGCCTCTTTCTATGCGTTGCCCACTTCTGACCAAAATTAATATACCCTGCAAACCGTTGAGAACTGCCGTCTATTTTACAGTATTCAGAAAGCAGACTAAAAAAAACCATTTGCTAAGTAAACCATTTGTTGAGAAATGTTCCCATGCATAATTTACACCTATGCTTATAAAATTAATTAAATCCATTTTAAATTCTATTTTTCAGTATTCAGAAAGCAGACTCTTTCTGAATCGCTTTACATCAGAATCTAACATCTGCTTTTGAAATATAAATTTATCTCACAAAATACCTGCTCAAAGAATTAAGTCACTTGAATGAAAACTATTTAATCAGTTAAAATTTTGACAAAAAAAAATTTTTTTAAGCAAATTTTTATAATTTTGCAGCATTTTTCATGAATTATTCGCCAGAAATACTCTTTGTTCGCTGGTATTCTAATTACTAAAACGGCTTGTCTCGCAATTTAACAGTCATATTTTGCACGGACGTTTGGATTATAATAAACTGCCAAATATTAACTTTCATGATAGTCCCGTGAAAAACACTGAACTTATTGATCTGAAACTCGGTCGCTGAGATATACAATTCCTGCAGTATGCAGAAGCATACATACAATATTTCAGTGTAGCTTCAGCAGAAGGAAGATATTGCGTTGATCCAGAAAAATGGACGGGCAGACAGACAGACGGACATTAATTCGTCTTCAAGAATTGATTAAAAATATATATACATACTTTATAAAGTCAACAATGCTTTTTTTATTTATTGCTTTTTTTATCCATTGTCAAATGGATATAGTTGTAAATTAACAACCTAACAACTTTTACAAGCACCAGCAACAATACTATCGGCTTAGATGATAACTACATCCATACACTATGCTGGGATTCGATCGCGGATCTTCGTTATTCAGTTGCCTTTATGACAGGGCCACTTAGACAACTTATCGGCCGAGGACTGCTTGCTAATATCTAATTTGAGTCATTTCGAACAACCTTTCAAACTGAAAGTGTCAATTCATTTCCTTAAATTTTCAAAAATTCGCATATCGCCTTAGCACAAAAAAAAATTAATGATTATATCATTTATTTAAAAATGTAATTCTGACTATTGTCAAATGACTATTGACAATGCCAAGTAATACTACACAAAGCACAAGTCCCGTCTAAATACGGCCGTGCCCAAGTTTGTATACCCTTGTACCCTTTTTTTTTACAGGTAGCAAAATGAAAAGAATAATGAATAATTAATAAAAGAATAATACATTTTGTACCGTTTCCCAAAATTAAAGGGTCATAAAATTAAATTAAAAGGTCATAAAGGTCTGGTTTTTATACTCTTGCAAAAAGTGTATATTCATTTTAGACAGAAGTGTGGAACGCCTTAGAAGGCGGCTTCTCCAACCACATAAAGTATATATATAAGTATATACAAGGTATATATAAATCCGTTTGTCTGGATCAACAGCTTCTTCTCATAGACCGCTAAGGCTACAAAAATTTTGCACGAAGTCTTGTATACACGGCAGGCATTATATATCTCTAATTCCTTCGGATCAGACTACAACAACATATAGCTCCCATAGAAACCATCGGCCGAAAATAGAGTTTTAGTTCAGTTTTTTCACCGGACTATAATAAAACTTAATAATTGGTAGTTTATTATATATCCAAACATCAGTGCCATTTGATCAAGACCGGACTACTATATCATATACATGAACGATCAAACCAAAAATTGTTTGGCTTATTACGCGATCATTAACAAACTTAATAGCTCACAAGTAAACACAATAAATTATAAACTCAACACTATAGCCATCAACTGGAGTGCAGAAATAATACTGTCGAGTATTTGCCACCGTTTTTGTATTGGTTTTTAAATGCCTTCTCATGTGTCTCCCTTTTTCAAATTTAATTTTGTTGAAAAATTTTGTAGACCATCGTACAACAGTTTTGCGGGATCTTATATCTTGTAGGCTTGACCTAAATGCATGCCACTTTACTGTCCATATATATATTCATATATTAAATTTATGTCGCATGCCGCGATTTCTAACACATGCTATCTCGGTCACTCTTATGTGCACACGAGCACTTAAGCGTCCCAGTGGCCGAAACCGTCCTTGCACTCCTAAATTTTGTTGAATGACAGATATTCATAAAATATATTAGTGTCCCAAATTAAGTCACAATACGATAAATGTTGCAACAGAAAATCACTTTTTTCAAATTCCGGGGGCGGCAGGGGGCGTAGGATAGAAAATATATTTGATCTGCGTACACACCACACGAGTCTATATTTCAGATTTGGTAGCTCTAGCTGTTAGTCTTCGAGAGCTCGATGATCCTACAGATTGACAGACATGTCTCAATCAACTCGGCTATTGATACTGATAAAGAATATAAATACTTTACAGGGCCGAAAATGCTTCCTTCTGCCTTGTACATACAATATACCATTTCATCGTATCAATGCATGGTATAAAAACCATACAATTCAATCGACAAATGACAAAATTTCTAATTTGTTCTTGAAAATTTCTTATAACCTTTTAAATTTCGCGCTGTGTACAGAAATAAAATAAACGATTTTTAGACCAAGAAATAGATAACAGTTCAAAATGATTTATTATACCCTTATACCATATAAAGTATATATATTCTTGATCAGCATGACAAGACGAGTTCAAATCCGTTTGTCCGTCTGTCTGTCCGTCCGTCCCTCTGTCTGGATCAACAGCTTCTCCTCCTAAACCACTAAAACTACAGAGCTGCAATTTTGCACGAAGTCTTGTATATACTGCAGGCATTGTATATCTCGGATTCATCTGGATCGGACAACTATATCATATAGCTCCCATAGGAACCATCGGTCGAAAAATGAGTTTTAAATCAATAACTTCTTTCTTTTTCACCCGATTATCATAAAACTTAACATTTGGCAGTTTATTATACATCCAAACATCCGTGCCAAATTTGGTCAAGATCGGACTACTATATCATATAGCTCCCATATGAACGATCGGACCAAAAATAGTTTTTCTTCTAGAAACTTTTTTGTAGCTCATACGATCATCGTCAAACTTGGTAAATAACATTTCCACATTGAAAATTCTGGTAAATTTGATCAAAATCAGATGACTATATCATATAGCTGTCATACAAACATATGAAAAATTGCATGCTGCATGTACATGCATATGTATGCGTGCCGTGCTATGTCGTGTAAAAACGGATTTTTACACCAGTGTCGTTACATTTAGAAAACTCTTTTTAGGGATCTAGTAACACAAGAGCTTGCAAGGGTATACAAACTTCCGCATGGCCGAAGTTAGCCCGGCCTTCTCGTTTTTGTATTCATATGAACCAAATGACACACTTTTGAGGGGAGAACTCGCCATTACTTTTCTGATAGTTCCTATTGGAGCCTTATGATATAGTCGTCTGATTAGGGTAAATTCAAATAACCAGTGGCTGGAGTTTATAAAAGGTCCTTTGTAAAATTGGAGCTCTGTAGTTTTAAAGGTCTAGTAGACTAACAGAGGGACATGGCTATATAAATTCTTCTTGTCGTGCGGATCAAGAACATATATCGAAAAAGCTTCCATCTGCCTGTTACATACATTTTGGCGGCTTTAATATACCATTTCATCCTATGGATGCATGATATAATAATTTATATGGTCAGAGATGCTTCCTTTCATGCGTTGCACACTTTTGACGAAAATGAATATTCCTGTATACTTTATTACAACTATAAAAAAATGTTCTCCACGTCTTTTGAGCATTTCGAGAGTTTTAAATTATATCAAACATATTATGAACTAGTCCCACTAGCCAAGTCCTTGGTTTTCATTTAAACATAAACGAAACACGAATGGGTAGCAACTGAGGTTTGTGATTCTGTTTACCATTAAAAACATTATATTTAAAACTGGTTTATCATTCTCATCATTTATATGTTTACATATATGGTTGTAGAATTACACTTTCACAGACCAGTTCTTTACTTCTTGTTCTTAATTTTATAACATACTTGGGGCCAATTTTCCCAAATGTACAGTTACCAAGGATCCCATGCACTTAACGCTTATTTATTTCTCACAATCCACCGAGACCCTTGCTGTACATTGATAAAGTAGACCTATGTAAGATACATCAATATATTTTGTTACTCCAATGATTTTATTTCGTTTCTATTTGTTGAGTTGTGTTGCGTTATGTGTCTCTGGCTTGCGGTCTCGTGCAAACTCTAGAGAACTTGGTTGCGTTAATTAGCTTCATCGTTAAATAATGAGTTGAAAAAGTGATTCAGACTTTTTACAGCCACACCTATATTAAAAATATAAAAAAAGATTAGTACACGTACTAAAATACTGCATTAACTTCTCACCTTTGCCAGCAGACTGATCCTTTGAATCTCGCCACTTACAAAGCGACTCCTTCTGTATTATATAGCCGTCGTATAGCTCAGCGAATAGTTCACTTAACAAACCTAACACGGAAATAGATAAATGACTGCATATGAACCATTTGAAAAGATGCGCACTTACCTCTTGGATGCTCCAGACTATGCACCAGTAGTTGCACGGCGTATAAGCACTCGAGTTGATGCTCCTCGTGTGAATCAATGTACCGCTGGAAAACCGGTATACAAAACTTTTGGAAGATCTCCGTCTCTAGTTTATAACTAGTGTCTTTGTAGACAATTGCGAAATTACTCAATGTTTCTGTTAATCCTCGGATAAAGAGCTTATCTGCCGCCACAATATTGCCCTAAAGAATATTACGTTGCGTTAATACCTTAGAAGATTCCTGATTTGACCTTTCCATACATACATTACTGTAATCAATTATGCAATCTGCAGTCGCGCCCTCCTTTAGCAAGTGCTCAATATGTTCTATCACATTTTTAACGTGCTTTTCGATCGATTCGCGCTGCTCAATCACTGGCTGTTTTGATTCATTCTCCACGTACTCCAATCTCTGAAACAGTCCATTTAATATTACAGAATGTTTTGATTATACTCAAATATGAGATTAACTTACATTGGATTCAATAAAATCAGCTACTTCATTTTCTGGCATGAAGTCGGACCAGTGCATATTAAACTGTTTCCACATGGTACGTGTGAAATTCGGTCCTACTTCCCTCGTACAATATGTCAAATACGCTTTGAGGAACTTTTTTCCCAGGGTAGATCGGCTACTGTCTTTTAGATGTTTGTTCCAAAGATCTGCCACCGTCAAAATTTTCTTCACAATCAATGGGCCTGCAGGCGAAAGCATTGCGAAAAATTGAATATAATATTATTTCTTATTTTTGTAATTTTCTACCTGCAAATTGTAGAATATATAGCCAAAGTTCTGGAATATCCACAATCAATTCATCAGCGATCTCGCTAAATTCTTTGTACGCAAGTTGGAAGTGATCCACAGACATGTGGTTCTGCTGGATGAGGTGGGAAACAATGATAGCCAGGTACCGTCTATATTGTTTGCCTACATTGGCTAAATGCAAATAATCTGTTAATATATAGTAAACGAATCCACATCGCTGGGCCTCTGGTATCCTCTTGATACACGCAACGACAGTGGGTGTCACAGTTTTATTTGCAGCTGCCAGTTCAATCATTTCCGACACGACAGACTTAATAACCTTCAGGTCGCTGTCCCTTGGCTCAATGAACACAGCTGTTGGCGCCACTGTTTTAGACGTCGAGCCAGAGCCAGCAGCTGACGAACTTGATGAAGTGGATTGCTGTGGATCGCTGCTTCGGTATAGTCCACCTCCAATAGCTGCAACCTGTCCCTTAATAATCGTAAAATAAAAAGTTTATTGAAATGTTGTTTTTAATCGATGTATCTAGTGGTTTGTAAAATCTTTGATATATCTCTTCAATTGAAAAAATTTAAGTGCTCAACGAAACCACAAATGAAAATGGGTTAAAAATATTTATATTACCACTTAACCATCAAAGAAACGGCATTTAAATGACAAATTTGTTTGTCATCCCCTTAACTGTTTTCTCGCTTACCTTGGCAGAAAGTCTAATTGGTGGTGGTGTCTGTTGTGTGTATTTCGAATGACTAGCAGATTTCTGCATTGACGAATTTATCAGGCCGCGGCTTTGCTGGCCGACGCGCGATGATGAGTTTTCCCGCGAACCCTGTGAGGAACCTGTTCTTGAGTGAATTCCTACAAAAGGATTAAGGAAAGAACAGCATTAGTTTTAATCAACAAAAATCAGTGATCAGTTCAACCTCTGTCACCACCATAACGATCTCGCTCCATTGAACCCTTGTTGTATGAGCCCTTGTTTCTGGGCCCACTACGATCGCGATCCCGATCCCTGTCACTGCTGCTATTTTTGTCCATTAGCGAGGAGAGCACTGCAAATGAATTGGAGGGCGTTGTGGTGGCCGTGGCAGATGATCTTGTCGCATTGTTGTTCCAAATAAATTGAGACACGCCACCCATTTTTTTAGTGTCCAGGTTTTGGTTTAATTGTAAAGTCTGAAAAATATTTTACAAACATGCATTTATGTGGAATTGTTTGTAATAATAGAGTTAAATTGTTTTTTTCTTTTTTTAATTCAACTACGATAGAGCTTTACTAAACTGATGATCAATATTAATGTTGCTGCTGTAAAATCTATCAACGTTCAGCCTATTATGTATTATTATATCAGTCACATATATGTCAATATAAAGGTAAAAAGAGGCAAATTAAATATAAAAATCCCAATATCATTTACCTTACCTCTACATAAAATAAAATTATTGATTATCATTTTAGTAAAGTAAAGTGAAAATTGACTTTCATTAAACTCTAATATATAAATATTTGTATTTAAAGTTACCAGAAAAAAATTCAACTAACCAGACCCTCCAACTTGTTGCTATCAACAGCTTGAGAGCGACTGCCTTTGCTGGTCTGCACGTGCCATGTGTTTTCGTCGTTGCCGTTGGCATGCCCAGTTACACCAACGTTCCCGACCCCACTGTTCTGTTGTTGGTGGCGCAAGTTTCCACTTTCGCCTCGTTGACTAAGACTTCCCCCATAGCCTCCACTAGAACGAGTGTCTCCTCCGTAGCGTGCGCTGCCACGATCATCCCTTTTGACAGAACCACCCGCTCCACCAGTACCACCTCCTTGTGCACCGCTGGGGTTAGTAGAGGAAAGTGAACCGCTGTAGTACTGTGCAGAAAGTTGTTCGTTTTTGGCCTCCTTTTCGATTTGACCCATAGTCTTTGGCGCTTCGTTTCGAGTCGACTGCCATTTGTTTTTGCGCAAATCGATGACGTCTTGAAGCATGAAACGCACCCGAGAACTGACCCTAGCGCCATCTTTGTCTGATTTGGAGGCTATGGATTGCATGCGGGCTATAGACTTTTCCAGCGAGTAACAGCGACTCGGTTCTTTAGTGTTTATCAGCGTTTGTTCGAACTTAGCTCCAACTGTGGTAAGCAGCTTACACAGACATTCTAGCATGTCCTCGGAGTGGGGATTGAGTAGAGTGTCAATGCAGGAATATATAATTTTGCCCGTCAGCATGGAAATTTTAAAGAGCTCCCCTATGAATCGTACTGTGCCTCCAGAACGCCGTCGAATCTTCCGCTCCTCCTCCTCGAGCAATGCTTCGAGTTCGGCCTTTTCGTTAGCATCCTGGCACTTCTTTATTTTGTCTACAATAGGTTGGAGTTTCTTTTCCTTAGCATGGCTTTGTGTGACGTTCTGCGTGAACTCACGTTCGGTTTTGTCCAGCAGTGCATTACGGAAATGAGCTAGATTTGACTTGGTGCCACTCTCCATGCGCTCATCATGTGCCTTCACCTCACTAATCAAACGATGGCACAGCCGAGCATACGATACGGAGAAGTTTGGCTCATCAATAGCTTTTTCAAAAACTAGAACAATGACTTCGTCCATTTTATCGGGAGTGTCTATCTTCAGCTTAACTATCTCCTCAACAAGTGTGTTGAATCTTTCGGGCGTAAGCTTGTTAAGAATGCCGCGCACCCGACGAACCAGGTCATCCTTTTCTTGGTTGGCTTTTAACTCTGGCACACTGACGTCACCTGTATCAGATTTATTCAATTGACGCGGCCGCCAAGCGTTTTCCGTTTCATTCAGTTTAACGTCCTGATTTAGCGATAAATTCACATGAATCATGCCCTTCATGCTATTACGGCTGCCATTGCCTTGTACACCTGACATTGACATTTGTTTGCCAACGTAATTGCCACCAACACCGGAACTTGATTCGCTGCTTCGATTGCCTCCAATCGTACCCACCATTGACTGCACGCCACGTGATTTGTTGTTGCCACCCCGCATAAAGGAAGGCATCATAAGATTGGGCTGGGGCAGTATTGAGACATTTTTCACTTCCGGCTGCACACGCGAAGCTTTTGCCTCACGCAGCTGTAGCAGCTGTTCTCGGTCGTACTGCTTCTTGCCGCTTGGATTACTGGGAGACCATTGGCCTTCATTGTAGCTGATTAATGATGGTAACGACGCGGACTCATCCACTGGCGTCGGTGATTGTGGGGTATCCTCTTCTGTATCTGCTTTAGGCTCCAACTCTAACTCGGAATTAACTGGGAACATTGTTTCGTCTTCTTGCGACTGCGTTGCGTCGGCCTCACTACTAGGCGCACCAAGGGCTTCGTCATATAAAGGTTGTTCCTTAGCAGCTATAGTTATTGGTGTCGTAGCCTCTATCGCATCCTGCTGAGCCTCTTCTACAAGTGCCATCGGCGCACGATCAGTCTCGTCAGGAGTGCTTTCGTGTGTGCTTACAGGCTGTGAAAGCGGCTTCGTTGGTGTCACTGGCGCTGACTCTGACTTCTCGCTTGGGACAAACGCAGATGATGCCGTTGAAGTCGAAGCGTTGAGCTCAAATCCCGTTTCAATTATGTGCATACCAGTATTGCAAATCGTCTCCTCCGCTATAGGAACTGAATGTGGTTCGGACGGCGGTAACTGGTCCTGTAGCTGGGAAATAGAGTCACTCTTTTCTTCCGATGCGGCTGTCTCTTGGTTCTCTTGATGTATCTGTGTGTCTTGCCGGGGAACACAATCTGCTTGTATATGTAGAATTGTATCGTTGATGATATTACTTGCAGAGTCCGATTTCGGCACTGCATCATCCGCTTCAGCTAAAAAAAAAATTACTTATGTAGTTTATTCAAAAAATGGCTTAAACACGATCAAATGATTCAAAAATAACGTACGTCTCAGACTAATGTCTGCTGTCTTTCAATGCAGAACAGTCAAGTGACAAGTTAAGTCACAGATTGTCCTGTTCTTTCTACGGTAAGTAAAAAATTCCTAAATTTTATTTGGAACTTATGTGTACGTAAATTGTTGTTTTTATATGCAATTGATTTAAATATTTACATACAAATGTTGTACATCATACTAAGGGTCAAGATGAGCCCTGATTTTATTTATGGGCCCAAAGCTTAGAAAATGTTAAATAGATGTCATTAACGACTATTTGTCCTAGCAAAATACGAATGACAGAATATCAATAAGTTGTAGCATTACATGCCGCTTATTTCGATTCCTTATTTTATATCTATCTAGTTTATCAGTCCACCAATCTACATATCTGTTTATATATATTTTTTTTAATTTCCCATCTGATTTCACCAGCCAAT
This sequence comes from Drosophila sp. 14030-0761.01, assembly GCA_018150735.1. Taxonomy (NCBI): domain Eukaryota; kingdom Metazoa; phylum Arthropoda; class Insecta; order Diptera; family Drosophilidae; genus Drosophila; species Drosophila sp. 14030-0761.01. The sequence continues at coordinate 660,614 of JAECWO010000106.1, read as the reverse complement.
ATCGTCATTAATAATTGAAATGTTTTTTTTTATTACACATTGCTGGTATTTAGTACAAAACTCAATTATACCTATAGAATGATGCATCTTTTCACCAAATTACGAGCAATTTGGTTATATCAGTGGTGTGACATAGAAATAAACATTTGCCGATCAAATAAACAAGAAATGCAAATCATTTATAAAAATTCAGATATCAGTTGTTTAAATCAAATTTTGAAAATGGGTGGCTTAAGAAGGTCTTGACTTCAACGGTACAAATGCTACTGCTGCATCAAATGCTTCACTTTTCCTGCGCACAGATGTTTTGCATGTGTGAAAACATACATATTTGCCACTTAAATTATTACAGCCAAGGTTAAGTAATGATAATGTATGGGACACATCCAATTTTTCTATAAATTGAGGGAGGAAGACTAAATGAACACAAAATACTAATTGCAAGTTAAAGTGCTTAAATTATCGTCCTCTAACGCTTCACGAAGATGAATAACGAAACGCTTAAACCACGTTGCGCGTTTCATTTCTATATTCGTTGCTTCTTGAAATACTTTACCATTGACGTGCGTTGTCTTACCGACACACTGGCGCGGGTTGTTGCCTAGCGCTATAGATAGACACAGATGATATCGAATCGCACCACCACAAACGCACCCAAAATGATCATCGCATCATCGATCCGAACAATTCCGAACTGCCTAACCAACACGACCGACCAAATCGCACCAAACCTAAAGACGCGTAGCTATCGCCGCCAACAAATGCCTCATACCCCTCATGTAAAAGTTAAAAAGCAAAAGTGAAATTGTGTGTACACACATACAAATGTGTGCAGCGTCATCGCATTTGTGTGCGAGAGAGGGAGAGCAAAACACGAATATTAAAAGCTGTGCGAGTTGAATATTGTATTTTATGAATTCAAAACGTCGCACCACTGCGATGCGATAAAAAAATGATCAACTGGTGCTACAAACAAATTAGAATTGTTTTAATCCACCACAAGTTAATATATGTACATACATATGTATGTACATACATTCAAAAAATGTCAAAATGCCATAGCGGAGTTACAGAACTAAACAGTTAATAAATTGTGAATGTACATATGTATGTTTCAACTGACTTTTTAAGTGAAGTTTTTACTATTCTAACAATAACAAAGTTTGTGTTTGTTTGTTTCATGAAGTTTATCTGCTGTTGTTTATAAATTTTTACTGGGTACCTAGTGGCTCACTTAGACAGAGCTTGCTCAATTTTTCAGCCAAAAAAGGTTTTATTGTCCCTCATAAAACATGAGCTCGCACACACTCAAATGTTGGAGAGTTTAACTCTGCCGAAAAATAGTTGTAATCGGTTTTTGTCTTTCGGGGCTCACTTGTGAAATTTTCAACAACAAATTTTTTATTCAAATTATATTTATTTCCCACTGTAACATTTTGTATTTTTAGTCATGCATAAAATTTGTGAGATAAATGTTAGCCCATTTGAGCGACGGATACTTTTGTGACCGATTATTTAAAATGACAACACTCTTGGGTGGCCAACGATCGCGCCCAATTTTCGACCTCTTAAAAGTGTTATCAACCTAAAAGAGGTAATATTTAACTAAATTTGAACTTTTTAAAAAAATAAATAACAAAACATAAACGAAAATATGTATATATTTTATCGTCCCTATTGCCATATTTCTTCTCTGCAAGTACATAGGTATTTTTCTATCTGCCATTCTGAGCCATTCCCACTTGACATTACTATACTCCTCTACCTTCCGTCTTTTCAGGGGAATCCCAACTTTGTTAGGTTATGTTTTTTATAAATAGCTATCGTTTTACAAATTTGATCAAAATAAAAGTGGCCGAGTTATATGTAAAAACGTTCAATGACCAAAGGGGCAGAGTTCGCCTCTGGGTGCAACTTCGGAAGTAACTTGGATATAGCACGCGCCTTTTGCGTGACGAGCTACCCACACATGCTAACTCGCTAACTTTTATGAGCACACACGCAGTTTGTCACCCCCCTCTGCCACTCTTGCGACTATTTGAGTACAAAACGTTTTTACGTATAACTTGATCAGTTTTTTTCCAGATTTTTATGAAATATGGTGGAAGAATATATATGTATATTCATAGCATATATTAGTTTGCCGAATAAAATTACGATACGATACATATTGCGGGGGAAAATCCTCTTTTATCGAATTCCCGGGGTTCGTGGAAAAAAAAGCAGCGTGCATACTACACGAGTCACATTTTAAATTTGGTAGCTCTAGCTTCCCAAGATCATACAAGCGGATATTCTGTCCCTTCTTCTTGTTACATACATTTTGGCGAATTTAATATACTATTGCATCCTATAGATACATATTTGTAAAATCATATCTGTGCTAAAGAACCCAAAGTACCCAACAAAAGGATCATATTAATAAACAAGTTCAGTACTATCAGTTGGAAAGCTACTGTCCTTACGCAATATTTAACGAAAATATATTTTTCGTAACTAAACCATTTGTATGGCATTTTATGTAAATACGCGTTCAAACAGAAACAGAAGGCTGGAAAATCGTTGGCCATGACGAAGTTCGCCCTTGCAAGTTCTTGTGTTATTCAATTCCTAAAAAATATTATCTAAATGTAAAGGCCTTTGTGTGAAAATCCGTATCTACATGCCATAGCACGGCACGCATACATTGGATGTAGGTACATATGGAGCATGCAATTTTTTCAACTTTTGTATGACAGCTATATCATATAGTTATCCGATTTTGATCAAATTTGGCAGAATTATAATTATACCCTTGCAAAAACGGTATATTAATTTTGGTCAGAAGTGTGCAACGCATAGAAGGAGGCATCTCCGACCATATAAAGTATATATATTCTTGGTCAGCATGACAAGGCGAGTTCAAATCCGTTTGTCCGTCTGTCTGTCTGTCTGAATCACGAAGTCTCCCATAGGAACCATCGGTCGAAAAATGAGTTTTAGATCAATAACTTCTTTCTTTTTCACCCGATTATCATAAAACTTAACATTTGGCAGTTTATTATTCATTCAAGCATCCATGCCAAATTTGATCAAGATTGGATTACTATATCATAAAGCTCCCATATGAACGATCGGAACAAAAATAACTTTTTTGTTTCTTGAGCGATCATCGTCAAACTTGGTAAACAATTTTCACATAGAAAGTTATAATTCTGGTAAATTTGATCAAAATCGGATGACTATATCATTTAGCTGTCATACAAACATATGAAAAAATTGCATGCTGCATGTCTACAAACATGCATATGTTTGCGTGCCGTGCTATGGACGTGGATTTTTACACCAGGATCTTTACATTTAAATAACTCTTTTTAGGGATCTAGTAACACAAGAGCTTGCAAGGGTATACAAACTTCGGCATGGCCGAAATTAGCCCGGCCTTCTTGTTTATTAATTGTTATTTACCAAGTTTGGTGATGATCGCAAAAGAAAAAGCTCCTATGGGAGCTATATAATATAGTAGTCCGATCTTGATCAGATTTGGCACGGACGATTAGATATATAGTAAACTGTCAAATGTTAAGTCTCATGATAATCGGGTGAAAAAGAACAAAGCTATTGATCTAAACCTTATTTTTTGACCGATGGTTTCTATGGGAGCTATATGATAAAGTCCTCCGATCCGAAAGAATCCGAGATATACAATGCATGCAGTATATATGTACAAGACTCCGTGCGAAATTTTCAGCTCTGTAGCTATAGCGGTCTACGAGGAGAAGCTGTTGATCCAGACAGACGGACGGACGGACAGGCGGACAGACAGACGGACAAACGGATTTGAACTCGTCTTGTCATGCTGATAAAGAATATACATATATACTTTGTATGGTCGGAGATGCCTCCTTCTATGCGTTGCAGCTTTTTGATATAGTAGTCCAATCTTGATCAAATTTGGCAATGACGTTTGGATTAGCAAACTATCAAATGTTAAGTTTTAAGATAATCCAGTGAAAAAACAGAAGGCCGGGCTAACTTTGATCATGCCGAAGTTTCTGTACCCTTGCAAGTTCTTGCATTACTCAGTCCCTAAATGGAGACCGCAAAACGAATAGGCTTTTGGGAAAAAACCTCAATCTACAAGCTATAGCACGGCACGCATGCATATGCATGTATGTTTGTATGACAGCTATTTCATATAGTTATCTGATTTTGATCAAATTTGGCAAGATTATAATTTGTAATGGGCAAATGTTATTTACAAATGTTATTTAAATTTGGTGATGATCGCAAAAGAAACAAAAAAGTTTTTAGAAGCAAAACTATTTTTGGTCCGATTGTTCATATGGGAGCTATATGATATAGTAGTCCGATCTTGATCAAATTTCGCACGGATGTTTGGATGTATAGTAAACTGCCAAATGTTAAGTTTTATATTGATCAGGTGAAAAAGAACGAAGTTATTGATCTAAAACTCATTTTTTGACTGATGGTTCCTATGGGAGCTATATGATATAGTCGTCCCATCAGGATGAATCCGAAATATACAAAATTATGAGCACACTTTAGTGCCGCCGGCCATGCGACGCTTTTGGTACAAAACTTTCTACGTATAACTTGGCTATTTTTATGAAATTTGGTGTCTTGAAAGATATACATCAAGTGTGCCAAATAAAATTACGATACAATATATATTGCGGAAAAAAATCACCTTGCATCGAATTATTGAGCGTACATACTAAGCGAGTATACATTTTAAATTTGGAATATATAAATACATATATATCTTTCACTTGCCGCGTTTTCAACACATGCTACCTCACTCACTCATATGTGGACACCAGCACTTTAGCCGGCCAAAATCCGCCCTTGTTTTAAGTACAAAATGTTTCTACGTATAACTCGACTATTTTCATTCCGATTTTAAAATTGCGATTCGATAAAAATTGAGCAAGAAAATTCGATAATGGGGCCGAAAGGCGGCGTGGCAAAAAGAACACTTGATCAGCGTATATACTACAGTCTACATTCTAAATTTGGTACCACTAGCTTTTTTAGTTCCTGACATCTTTGATCTCTTACAAACGGACAGGCGGACATGGCTATATCAATTTCTCTTCTAATGCTGATCATTATAGGGTCGGAAAGGCTTCTTTCTTCCTGTTACATTTTGGCGACTTTTATATACCATTTTATTATTTTAATGCATTGTATTTAAAAAAAAAAAAATTTTTTTAAATTTTTTCATTAAAGATATAATATTAATCATCTTTAATATTAATTATTTCGAAATGCCATTTTAACTTTTCTCCCAGAAACGGTATCCTCATAAATTTATTTTTATATCAAAGAAAATTAAATTATAGAATTAAATTTTTTAATTTTTTTTTCATCCACTAAAACTAGAAACTATGTTTTAAACATAGTTACGCTCAAAGTCGAAAAGGGATGATAAGTGGTATTCAATTTTCGGCAAAGCTGTATTTAGCATGGACCTTACTGCATAATAGTTCTCAATATCAATATCGAAAATAACCGTGTCTGTCCGTCTTTCTTTTTCTCAGGTTTTGAGCTATTTGGATGAAACTCGTAATATGTATGTATGTATGTACATTAATAAACCTTCTACATTTAGCGGCCTATGTCTTCAGACCACTAAGTAACATACATAAAACAATCAACCAAAAAATAAGTTCTTTTCCAAGCTATCCCAACCAATCTCGGTATTGATAACTCATACCTTGCATCGTACCACCAATTTAAGTTCACATCGCAGTACTAATTATATCATACATATACATAGCTCTATATCGATTGTATCTGTGCAAAAATGTGGATCTAGTTTTGTAACACTTATTTTGTGCTCGAATTTGGCTCATTGGTTTTTTTTCGATTAAGAAATTTGTTTGTAGATACTATTATTTTTTTATGATCACAAAAATAAATATTGAGTGCTTGATGCAAACGATCATCTGATTTAAGCAATGAAATTCATAAGACCATTAAATCAATTAAGATATTTGTATGAATTGCTGAGTAAAGTATATCTTTGAGTACTTACCCAGCATTTGATCGTAAAATTAGTAAGAATAAGTCAACAACCTTTATTATGCATTCGATAAACGCAATGATTACTTATTAAAAAAAAAAAAAAAAAAAACTGACTGACTGACTGACTACTGCTTAGAAAATTGTTAGTCAAATTCATTTGAAAAATTTAATAAGAATTAAAATAATACTTTTCTTTTTAAGTTTTTTGGGTTTTGGTACTTACAAGTGGCTGGAAGAGCAATCGGGGACTCGGAATCGTGTTTAGGAGAGACTATTGGAATTCTATCAGAGAAATGGAAAATCGTAAAAATCTTTATAATTTTAATATTTTATACATGTACATACTTTTTATTTTTTATCTTCTGGGGTGTTGGCAATATCTCAACTGAAGGAGCATCGGTCATGGCGGATACAACCGGTGTTTGACCGACAATTACAGAACTTTGATCTTGTAATTAGGGAAGAAGCGATAATATTAGAACACGATTGCAGACCTAAAGCCTTACAAATATTTACCTAGTATATACGGCACATTGGCCGCAACTCGTATGTCAGGTGTCTGCACAATTGCGGTGCCAGAAACAACTATTCCAGTCGCTTCCGACTGTGAAATGCCGCCTTCCAGTAAAGTAGTCACTGTCGCCGATGCTATCGTTGCTGCTAATGGTGCTTGTGTTTGGTCGGACAGATCGCACTCTGCGTTCGAATTGGTCTGTATGCATTACAAATTTAAAGAAAAAAGATTATTAAACTAGAAAGATAAAGATTAAGAAGGTTTTGTTCATACCCTTGCAGAGGGTATTATAAAATTGGTCAGATGTTGTTTGTAACGCAGAGAAGGAATCGTTTCCGACCCCATAAAATATATATATTCTTGATCAGCAAGAGAAGACAAGTTAATATAGCCATGTCTGTCTGTCTGTCTTCTGCTATGCAAGCTAGTCCCACAGAGCAATGGCTTTTAAAGTTCGTATATAAGCTTGATGTGTTATTTTGAAAAAGATCGAACCACTATATCATATAGCTCGTACTGGAGCCATCGGTCGAAAGTAGAGTTTTTAACTCTATTTAACATAAAATCATAATTAACATAAGAACTTGGGTATACAAACTTCAGCATGGCCGAAGTTAGCTGCTTTGATATTTTTTTTATGCTATTGGCAGATAATTTAATTTTTTTTCTTCAATAGACAAGCTCACCTTATCTAAGTCATCAAGGATATTCTTCTTTGTTGTTGGATCAATGATCTGTAAACGGTGCTGATGTCGACGCCTGCTCGTTGGTTGCACCGAGACTGTCTGTGGAGCCACATTCGTTGGCATCACGCCGACCATAGGTGCTACGCCCACCTGGCCAACACCCACACCTACGCCACTAGGGGGAGCACCGACTCCAATTACAGTATTGGCACCCGGCTGTACGGCACCTGCTAGTAGCTGCAGCTGCGATGAAGAAGCCCCAGGACCAGCCAGTGGCCCTTGGGGCCCGGACTGAACAGGGCCGACGTTGCCAACGTTGACACTTGTGTTAACTGCCACGCCACTACGAGAGTGTGGGGGCGGCTGCTGCTGCTGCAGAGTTGGCAGATATTGGTAGGGCGCATAATATTGCATGTGCGGTGGTGCATACTGCAAATGAGAAGCTGGATATGTGGGCTGGCGAGGATTGTACTGTGTGTACGCCGGCTGCAAGACCATGCTTTGGTGTAGATTGCCTGGGTACATTGGTTGCACATGGACGTGACGAGCTCCTCCGCTGGCGCCACGCGGAGTATTTGTTGCCTGTGGCGGTCGAAAGATGCCGCCATTCTGTGGATTCGTTCGAGCGTTTCCAGAACTGTTATTTCCTGCGGACACATACTGCAAAACAAAATTATTGATTAAAAAGATTAAAAGACTAAAAGAAACTTGAGTAGCTTTAACCGTTCGTTGTAAAATAATACGAGATTGAGTGCCATTTGTATATGTCCACTACTTTTAGTTCATCTATCAAAACTACAGCAATAATCCTTAGAAAAAACCGATCATTTTAAAAAACACTCTTCATGAATTAACATACATTATAAAATTTTGATTAATTCGCTCAAGATTGTCAATGCTATATAAATAGTTGGAATTCCAACACTCATTGTTTAGCGAATGTAAGTATAATTTCTTCAACAAAAGACTTCGTGTACTACGAGAACGTATAAATTGTATAATACATATGACTTCGTCGACTCTGACATTATGACTTTTGGGACGTGCTGAAGACTTAATTTTCAAATTCGCATACCTCTTGCGATTGCTGGAAGCTGTTGCTTGAGAGTAAATTATTGTTCTTAAAATCAAACTTTCGGCTGTCGACGCAGTTTACGTTTACGCCGACAAGGTTTTTATCATGTATATAGGACGCGGCAGTGTTGGATGCGCTGAGAGCAACGCCAAGCGTGCTCCCGCTTAGCGAACTGGTCATAGGTATAATGGTGTTGCCTCCGCTTCCAGTTGCAGTCCCGTTGCTTCCAGCGGCGTCGTTGGTGGAAGAGTGCAACAAGGGGATTGTACAGTTTGTTCCACTAGCGGTCGCTACGTTTACATTGCTGCTGCTTTTGGCTATATCTGATACGCTCATAAAACGTCCATTTGCATCAATGATGGCACCGCTGCTACTGGGCAATTGTCTGTGCCCGGTGATGTTGTAAATAGCAGCTGTTCCAAGTTCCCCTGTACTCAGTTGCATTATGTTAGGAGCGTTGCAAATGACTGTAGATTGCTGCTGCGTCCCTCCTACTGGGCCAGTCGCCCCTGATCTGTTTACCACGTTTGCATAGCTTTGCTGTTGCTGCTGGTGGTGGTGCTGCTGTACTTGTTGTAGGTGATGGGTCTGCTGCTGCTGTTGGTGTGCCATATGGGAGGCCTGGTGGTTGTTGGTGGCCGAGCTCTTCATAAGGGAGACTACGTTGTACGTCTTGTTTATCTGAAACTGAGGCTGCTGCAGAGTCTGCTTTGCTGGTGGCACCTGTGAAGCATACTTTTTGGTCTTTTTATTGGCCGGCAAAATCTACAAGAAAATCACAAGAATTCACGATTTTTCGCCAAAAATTTCACAACTAATTGAAAGAAAGAGTCGAATCGAACGAAAAAAGGCAAATAAAATCAATTGAAGTAAAAGAATCCTAACCAAACCAAACTGAAATCATCGAATAACTTGAAAACCAAATTAGAAGCAATATAGAGAAGAGGAAAACATAAATGCCGATTATGCTGGAAAAGTTAAATTCAACAATAGCTATGAAGCTATTACGACATGGACTTAAGTTCCCGCCCTGCGAGAGAAAGTAACTTAAAAACGAACACAAAAGTCAAGCAAATCAAATTTACCGGCAGAACTAAAAAAAAAAATTGTATTCGAATAATCCGAATCGATTAAACTTCTTTAATGGCACTCAAAAGATTCGTTGATGGATATGCCCAGGAGAAACCAGACATTTTTAGCCAAAAAAATATATGGTTTATCTAGGTAGGCGTACAGAGCGATGGACAAGGCTATGTAAATATAAAATCGGAGAACTATATTGTTAATTTGTGATCTGCGAAAATGCTTTACATATCCATATCCACTATATTCATTAAATCCATTGGCAATCAAAGAGAATATACTGCGAATCAAACTGAAAGAGACCTACCATGTTTTGTGCTGAATGAGGCTGCATGGTTTTAGCTATATCAGATTGAGTGGATATAGTAGGGGCTGCTGGTTGCATTACGAATAAACCCGTCGGATTGCTAATTGAAATCGTCGTCACCTGGCAGACGATCTCGATCTCTTGGGCGATTGTAGACCCAATGCGATGCAACGTCACACAAGCATCTGATTCTGGAATTAAACAAGAAAAACACAACGAAGGTCAAATGAACCTACCATCTAAATATGAATCCATGTCTGTCTCTTACCTTCTAATCAATCAATGGTGCAATTACGGCCAAAAATTTTTGATCTGCAAGTCAGAGTGAAAATATGATTACAATTTTAATATCCCAACTGTCCGACTAAAGCACGCTAATATACACGTAAATGTTAAATTATTATGGAGGGAGTGGTTCTTGGCTCATCGAAATTTAGGATAACGTTCATTGGGTAAAGCCACAGTCCTTTATTTAACTATAAATTATATTTTTGACTTGGATTTGATACTCTTGAAAAATGTTTGATCAGTTTTCCCATCATTATATTAATTCCACATATTTAGTTTTATTTTATTGCCGACGTTGCCGTTCACACAATGAGAGAGCGAGAGTTGTGTGAGCGAGACGGGGTTAATAGCAAGGGGATATGTGGAGGGCAGAGCTGCAATCTTACACAAAGAAAATCGAGGGTAAAAACGTGCAACAGAGTTAACAGTTTGCCAATCTATAACTATAGGAAATGGCTTTTAAATGGTGTCCGACTTCACTTTGTACATACTCTTCCACGCTTCCGCAATACGTTGCACTTGCACAAAAAATTTTCAAGATGCAGATGCCACTCCGCCATCAAAACCAAAACTCATCATATCATGTAATTTGCTACGTCGCTTGTCACTCTCTCTTCTTTTTACATCACAATCGGTAACTCACCTGAACCATGCGGCCTTACTGTTCCGTACTGTCTATTATTTACAAAAACACACAAAATAACATGTACCAAAGAGCATAAAATGAAGAATTTAATTGTATTGCTCTAAATGAAGACTATACCAAGTTTTCATTCCATGTGGTACTTAGAGCTACCAGTGACAGTGCTGCCACAGTCTAACTCAGGAACAGTCTGTTAACGCTGAGGTTCCAACAGTGTTGCCGTAACGTTTTCCAACGTCTGGCAGCTCGGTTACTTGGTGCGACCAAATATTAAAACGCGGCAAACGCAGAAAACATTTAAGAGAGCAAACCTTTTCTAATTCTTTTGGTTGGCAATAAAATAGTATTATTTTATTATGATAAAAACTTTGCTATATAAAGTTGCGTTATATATCTACATGGTCATTTCCGCTAAAATGTCAACTATATAGACATAGTTAAATACAATAATTTAAACAGTTTTTATTTATTTTTTAACCACGATGTGCCTATTGTATATTGAATTTAAAGTTGCAGAATGCAAGTATATTTTTATACCATGCATTCATACGATGAAATGTATGAAACAGGCGGAAGGAAGCATTTCCGACCCTATAATTGATACAGATGTACATACATATTCTTAATCAGCATGAGAAGAGAAATTGATATAACCATGTTCGTCCGTCTGTCCATCCGTAAGCGTTCACAGATATCAGAAACTATAAAAGCTAGAGCTACCAAATTTAAAATGTAGACTTGTGTGGTATACATATACATATGTACGCTGATCAAGTCTATTTTTATTTTTTGCCACGCCCCCGGAATTTGATTAAAAGTGATTTTCTCCCGCAATATTTAACGTATCGCTATTTAATTTGGCACTCTTATATATGTTAAGATATTCACAACATATAGTCCAAAAAATTTACTGAAAATCGGAATAAAAATGGGCAAGTTAGACTTAGAAACGTTTTGTACTCTAAGCGGTTCACAGCGAATTTGGCATGTGGAGGGCGCAAAAGTTCTCATGTAGTCATAACTACATGCATGCGAACTAAATTTGTTACATGAATTGGGTTTTATAAATTTAAAAGTAGTATTTTCACTTGGTGTTTGGTATATCGAAGTCGGCGAGGCGACCTACTTACTTTATCTCTATGCTCTATGGCATAGAGTCTATGCTATCTCATTCTTATGTGTGTGCACTTTAGCGCCCCACCGGCCAAATTCGCCCTTGCACCGCTTTGAGTGCAAAACATTTCAACGTATAACTCGGCCATTTTTATACCCGTGCAAAAGGGGTATATTAATTTTGGTCAGAAGTGTGCAACGCATAGAAGGAGGCATCTCCGACCATATAAAGTATATATATTCTTGATCAGCATGACAAGGCGAGTTCAAATCCGTTTGTCCGTCTGTCTGCCCGTCTGTCCGTCCGTCCGTCTGTCTGTCTGGATCAACAGCTTCTCCTCCTAAGCCGCTAAAGCTACAGAGCTGCAATTTTGCACGAAGTCTTGTATATACTGCAGGCATTGTATATCTCGGATTCATCCCGGTCGGACGACTATATCATATAGCTCCCATAGGAACCGTCGGTCGAAAAATGAGTTTGAGATCAATAACTTCTTTCTTTTCCACCCGATTATCAAAAAACTTAATATTTGGCAGTTTATTATACATCCAAACATCCATGCAAAATTTGATCAAGATCGGATTACTATATCATATAGCTCCCATATGAACGATCGGACCAAAAATAATTTTTCTTCTAAAAACTTTTTTGCACATTGAAAGTTATAATTCTGGTAAATCGGTAAATTTTTGATCAAAATCGGATGACTATATCATATAGCTGTCATATAAACATGAAAAAATTGCATGCTGCATGTCTACATACATGCATATGTACATATGCGTGCCGTGCTATGGAGTGTAAAAACGGATTTTTACATCAGGGTCCTTACATTTAGATAACTCTTTTTAGGGATCTAGTAACACAAGAGCTTGCAAGGGTATACAATCTTCGGCATGGCCGAAGTTAACCCGGCCTTCTGGTTATTCCTATTTTTATCAAAGTTAGTGAAATGATAGAAGTTCATAACATAAATTCCGATACGATAAATATTGCGGGAGAAAATCACTTAAATTGAATTCCGGAGGCGGAAAAAAAAATTGGTAATCCTAGACAGCTATAGCTACAGAGCTCCAATTTTGCACAAAGTCTTGTATATACATCCAAACATCCATGCCAAATTCGGCATCGCCGAAGTTAGCCCGGCCTTCTGGTTTTTACTAAAAAACTATGTTCAATGGGAACAAAGTTCAATGTCATCGGGAAATTATTTAAAAGACAGTTTTTATATTCAGTTGAGTCCAGAATATTTAATCAATATAAGTTTATCGACATGCCTAAGCCTAACGAGACTAATTTTTGTACCAAATTAGGTAAGTACATCTTAGCGCCAACTTCGAAATTTCCTACACCACAAGTGAAAAAGTTATTTATTTAGTATAGGATATAGTTGTAAACTATCAACCTAACAATTTTTTACAAGCACTAGCAACTATGGCCTTCGGCTTAGACGATAACTACGTTCACTAGCCTGCGGATTCGAACCCGGAACCTCTTTGTTCAGTTGCCTTTATGCCACGGCCACTTAAACAACTCGTCTACTGAGGTCTGCAAGTAAAAAAGTTATTTTCAATTCATAACACCAAATTCTATTTGGTGCTTTAGTACAAAACGTTTGAAAAGGTGGATTAGCCCATATATATTAAGCAAAGATAGTTTGCATACCTATGCAAAAAAGCAATATTAAGTTTGGTCAAACGTGCACAACACAAAGAAAACCATAAATGTAAGTATGTATGTATGTATATGTATGTACATATATTCTTTTTCAGCACGGCAAAACGAATTCATATACCCTTGTATTTCTGTCCATCTGTCTGCATCAACTCAATCTCCTCCTAGACCTTCAAAGCTGTAGCGTTGAATTTTACATCTGAGCTTCTACATATATACTGCCGGCATTGTATATCTTGCATCTGGTGGTAATGAATATAGCTCATAGGAACGATCGGTCCAAAAATAGTTTTGTTTCTAAAAAATGTTTTGTTTCTTATACGATTATCGCCATACTTTTTATACCATGCATTCATAGAATGAAATGGTATATTAAAGTCGCCAAAATGTATGTAACAGGGAGAAGGAAGCTTCTCCGACCCTATAAAGTATATATATTCTTGATCAGTATCAATAGCCGAGTCGATTGAGACATGTTCGTCTGTCTGTCCGTCTGTAGGATCATCGAGATCTCAGAGACTATAAGAGCTAGAGCTACCAAACTTGGCATGTAGACCCGTTTGCTCTGCAGGCAGATCGAGTTTATTTTTTTTTTCGCCCCGCCATTTGGCACACTAATACATGTCACGTATATCTATCATCCCACCAAATATCACAAGAATCGGAATAAAAATGGCCGAGTTATACATAGAAACGTTTTTCACCCATAGCGGTGCAAGGCAGATGCACGCAAAAAAGAGCGAGATAGCATATGCTGGATATCACCGATTTGGTCGGGGGGCGCTAAAGTGCTCGTTTCCACATAAGAGTGAGCGAGATAGCATTTAAAAGAAATTTAATATATATCTCTTCACCTAATGCATGGTATATCCAAGTCGGCCCGGCGACTTACTTACTTTATTTATTAAAAGATACAAGAATGAATTACATCAAAATCAGATGTATTATGTGGTAAAGCTGTTATATTATATATAAGTATGTATATCATTTTGCTCGTGAGATATTTGGCACTTAGACTAAAACTAAATTTGCAAAGAGGTAAAATCATAAAAGGACGTTGAAATAAGTTTAACATGTCAAATACATTGAAAAAATTGGTACTTAGCAATTTTTATTAAATCACAACATTTTCTGGAAAGTTATCGGAATAAACATTTGCGAGTGTGTTGTGGGTGGTGCTCGCAACTGTATGCACAAACATATGATTAACATACATATCCAATATGTTTCAATATGCTTACACGAGTCCCTTCGTAAAAAGTTCTTCTTTTTTTTTAATATTATATGTATTTTTTATAGTATCCACATAACGTTACAATCACGTAACGGAATGTAATACGTTAAAAGCGACCTCTAGCAAAAAATTAGTTTTACCGAAAGAAAGGACCTTGAAATAAAAGACCGTTGGGGAATAGATTTCCATTCCAGCACCAGGTACACACGGGCCAGGTTCAGGCGCAGAAAGCGAATATTCATTCAACTCACACCCACGTAGTGCTTTTTAGGAGTACAGCTTTAGTGAGAGTGCCTATTTTTTGGAATTGTGGCAATAATACATTCAAGCTCAGTGTCAATAAATTACAATTCAATTTTGACTGTTGTTATTGTTAATTTGACGCGTGGAACGATTGATTGTCAGGCAAGTAATATTTCACAAGTCGAAGTCATGCATTCGCTCAGCCCACTCATTTACTCCCGCCTCCGCATCCTTTTTCTCATCTGCGCATGGCAAAAGAATACGTCTATGAAAGTTTATCGCATACACTAGCGGATCTAAAGGTTTTTGAAAGGAAAAAAAAATAATTTGTAAAAATTTTCTAAGATCATTACCGATTGTTTTATTAGTTATTTTCTATCTAAGATTAATTAAAACAAGGAATATAAGTTATTTTTGTAAGGATTTTATGATATTGACATACATTATTTAAATGAAAATGTGAAATTTTCATTTTTAACATGTTTCGACTTTTTTTAAATTTTAATTTTTCACATAAAACAAAATATGTTAATGTTTCGACATAAAAGAAGGGAAAGCGTAAAAAAGTGCCAACGGAAACAGTTGCGTCATTCACTGTTCCAGGGGACTGATGATAAAAAAATAACTCTTGATTATTTTTTTTTAGATATCTTAATAGTAGAGAAGATACAAGTTTTCCAGATATACATTAAATATTGACAAATAACGAAATGGCTGAAATGTGTGAATCATTCCCACCCCCTTCGAAGTGCAAGCGACAACGGGTGGAGAATCGGCGCTTGTCTATCATTTCTAATTGCATATGTGGAATACCAAAAATCCCGAAATTCCTGAAAAAAGTAAATCAAGCACAACAAATAAAATTTTAAGCATATTATGAGCACCAATTCACTTTTTTATATGCACATAATATTTGTTAGTCCAGCACCTGCACTTTAACATGCACTAACCCAGGTACCCACAACAACACCATCGATTGACTTTATGTATATTATTCCCTCACACTTAGAATATATAGAGTCGCCTCAGATGTCCTGATATTATGTTTTATATTAGGTACATTCAAGATAAAACATTTGAAAACGTTAAATAAATTAATGATAACTAATTGATCCATTTTAGTAAGTTAATTGTCAATGTTTAGCATTCCAAAAGAAATTAATCGTTTTACATATAGTACACCTCTCATCCTCTAATAGCTTTTGTGAAGAACCGGAGAAAGTTTGCTCAAAATGTTGGAAAAAAAATAGTTTCTACCAATTAAATTAATCTGAAGATCTAAAGCAAATGTGAGCAAATAAATTAGCTTAACTTAAAATTCGTAGAGAACAATAGAACAATGTTACCCATTTGAAGTTTTAACCAATTTCAAAAAGAATGTCCTTTCTTCTGTATTCTAAACAAAATGGCTGCAAACAGTTTGTTTCATATTTAAAAGGAATCAATGGACAAACGCATGTTGAGGGTATCAGTTAAATTCTAAGTCTAAGAACTTTTAAAAAATAGCACTTCGATTTCTCAGTACGCTTTTCAGCGAACTTGGTACTTATATTTCTAAGATATAATTGCATGCGATCTTAAATTTGATATTTAAAAATTGTGTGGTATCGAACAATGCTAATGTAAAACCCACTCCCTGATTGACAGATACTTATTTCGAGGTTGACATCAATCTGATCACTAAGTACCTCATCCTGTCGATGCAAGAATAGATCATCATCTTTGCGACTTGATTTATAGGCGTCACTGGATTGGGGACTAGAACAGGTTCCACAAAAATGCTGGTAGGTATGAGCCTGCACAGGAAAGCATATGTTTGTTTATGGGATTATTGTAACTGACGTCTAAGTCTTTATTTAGTTGCAGATTAAGGCCCTACACAGAGACTACTTGGTCATATTAATTTGCGTTTGCTTAAGTAAAGGGGAAGCCAATTATCTGAATGGGCGCAGTCGCGAATACGCTTCCCAAAGAACTGGGGATAGTAATAGTGCCGGCAAAGACGATGGGGACTCTTCTAGCGGTAGAACCGTTGGAGTTGGTGAAGTGTTCGTGCCGAAAACGTTTCCACTCGGTTCCCAGGAGCCGACATGTGAGGAGCTACGCGCCATGTGGATGTAAGTCTCAAAATTATACACATAATTTAGCCAGTAGTCAATACCAAAAAAAAAATTTACTTATGCTTGCTTCTTTAATTTCTGACTAGATTTTCGAAAAGACAATCTCGAGCTGCAGAAATAACCAATGAAATACCTACGTACCGAGACCCCTTCACGTACAATGTTTGGGAACCACTTTATTCCAATTCTCGTATGCTTGGCTCGTAAGTATTGTAAATACATAGCATAAAAGTCGGCTATTTATGTATTCATCCGTTCACTTGCCCACCCACATTCATGAACTAACGAAAATTTTATTTTTAACTAGCATTCGAATGGGTGCACGAGAACGAGCCCGTTCGCCTGTGTTTGGTCGGGTTGTTAGCCGCGAGCCCATAATGCCCCAACGCATACCCTTCGAGCACCGCCAGCGTCTAATAGATCCAGTAGGGCCAATTAATTCCGGCCTTGCTTCTCCAAGTCAAGCTCGTTTGTATGGTTCGGAAACTCGGCCACAGAGCGGGGGCGGCGTTTCGTCGTCATCCCGTAGAGCAAGCAAAAACAGATATATGGGAGTACCAGCTACAAATGTGCAAGGGACTGGCGCCAATAATGGTGGAAGCCAAAACTCTGTAGCTGTCCAAGGCAGCTTCCAAAAGCTCAAAGAGCTTATTTGGACGGAAAGAGCTAAGGAGTTAACGCAGCAGCGGCGCGACGAGGAAATGGCCGCACGAGTGGCCGTACTAAAGGAAATCGCTAACGGACAGAAGTAAGATATGGGCATTCCGACCTGACTGCATAAAACTATAGCTTACTCTAACTGAATTCAGCTCTGCTTACAGTATTCAACCGGCATCCAAACCTCAGCCTCAGTTCAGTACACCATCGGACTCCATTCTCATGGATGACGAAAACCGGAGTCCCGACGGTAGCGGACATGAGTACACTGACATTGGTCGAATTCGTAAACCGATACCAAGTGAGCAAATGCCCATCAACAAAATCACAAATAGTCAAAATAACGTCCGAGCATCTACTCGGCGTATTGGCCATTCGTTTGCTGCCCATAATGGCGGTCGACAGAACCCAAAGGAGAGCATATTCTCTACCAACTCTGGTCGGTCAGCCCGAATAAGGATTCCAGCTACTGAAATGTATTCAGATGACCTGCCAGAAAAAGATCAAGATCAAACTGTAATCGGCATAGCTAGGACATATCCTATCCGACAATCTCACTTTAGAGAAAGGAATCGCTCACTTTTCAAACAGGTTAGTAGCAACATATTAAGTTAATAATTATTGATGTGTGCTTTGTTAGATTTCCCCAAACGATAATTTCCAGCGCAATACAAGGGGCCGATCTATAAGTGTGGATGAAGCAGCAGCTCGTTTTCCAAATGTAAGAACAGAATTTTATGTACATCAGCGAAATCCATTTGGCATTGAAAACAGGGTGATTCCAAGCAGATTATTTTATTTAAAAAACAACAATGCTCTGGGCTTAGCAGACGCAAATTATGAGCAATTATCTATACCTCTGATATCTTCAGATCGAACAGGTCGAGAACAAGATCCCAAAACTGAGCACTATGGAGGGAAATTAGAATTTGAAGACGGCCATGAGTATTAATTCAATTACCGATATGAAATTGAACACTAAATCTCAATTTCCATCAAAATCCGATGTACGTAAAATTACCAATGCTTGTACAGTGCATGCGTGAAATGTAAAATATAAGTACGTATGTGTATGTATATCACAGGAAATAAGGGAAATAATTGTTCGAGACTATCATATCTACCGCTCTAATTTTTTATCAGGGAATACTTCCAATGTTCAAAAAAAAAACGTACACGTGAAAAAACTTGGGAAAGTTATCAAAATGGTTGTCAATTTAAACAAAATATGAGCTGCGAAAACATAATCGAGAGAAGCTTAATTAGTCAACATTGTCATATCTACTCCTAGTGAATGTATGTATATTGTATATTTTTTTTATGATAAGAATGCACATACCATATCTAAACAAAAACCAAAGTGCAGAACTCAAATTCATGGGTAGAATTACTGGCATTCAGTTAAACAATTTTAACATGCAGCAATTCAATTCCCTGCAGGGCACAAAAAAAATAATAACCAGACTTTGCTTAGCCAATCGGAAAAAGAGGATGTTTTTATCCTTTTCAAAATGTTCGGCTAAGCGAATTTTCGTCCTGTTCACATTAATACCGAAGTACCTATTACTATCCGATTAAGCACAAGGATTCACTCATATCAAGAAACTAGTTAGGCATAACACTCACCAACGAGTACGCAGGATTCCTTGATCTACAGTCTTGTTTTCAAAGCTGAAACGAAAATATCAAGTGGGTATTACGTATTAATAATTAAATTGACTGGATCTGAAGCTACAGCTGACTGGATCTTAAGATACAGATTTTTCGGGTAATATTCTATACGTGTATGAAAAATTGATGCTTTGTCAACTCCTGTGTGTGCGCCTCTTCGTAATTTGAATTATCGCTGTACCAATCAATCAATGAAATCGAAACGTGTTTTGGCCCACCCGAAACACGCGTCGGTTTCACTACGTAGTATGTTCATGTATAATGCACACATATATCTTTCTATATACATCTATAATATAACCGAACACTATCTACGACGAATATAAAAAGGAATTTAATTAGTTTGTACATAGTTTCAAAAAGTAAATATGAATATGCATGACGGTTTTGTACACATGCATATACATACATATATTGACAATACATACATATGTGCCATATGTATCATTTGATTGTGAGTTCCGTGACAATAATAAAATAATTTTATAATAACCATATCCATATATGTATACAAATATATATATATAGTTATACTACTTACTATATACATACCTAGTATCTGTATCTTGAAAAAATCTACGCATGGTTGATGTTTTAATGAGGAGTATTAAACAAATTAATATACAAAATTATAACTTACGAAGTTATTGCGAATCTTATTGTAAAATATATTGTATATTTCTCTAAATAAAAAAATATCATATGATCAGAGCAAGTAAATGATCCATTTAGATTCCTAATGTTTTGCAAATTAATACTCAATCGACAAAGAAATGGGCAACATTATACATATATAATACATACATTCATTTTATTTTAATGATCTGATCTAACCTACTTACACTTACTCTTATGAATGTATTTTCGAGCTGGGTAATATAAAAATACACATTTAATTAATGGGTTTAGTTCGTCATTCAATTGAAATAGTTGTAGTGCACTCCCTCGTTTGGCAAGCCCAAGGTGGTAGGCACATAAGTGGAGCCAGTAGCACATTTTAGGCAATTTCGCTTGAGTGCTGGCCTTTGCTTCGATTTTGATCCATGGCAGTGCATGGCAAAACGCAGTTCTTCAGCCATTTCAGAACACAGTGATTGGTTTTCGGTGTGGAGGTTCTTCTTTGAGTTCCAACAAAACTCAAAGATGGCCACAACCACGGCAAGCGCTAGACCACAAAGAAGAACGACGAATACGCCTCCTGAGAAAAAACAATAAATATAGTGACAACGATGTAAAGATGAAATGGATATAGCGAAGATCGTATACCGATGTTTTCAACGCCTAAGGCATTGGCTTTGGACTCCTTGCTTTTGTCATCTCTGTTACAAACATCGCCAGTGTTTTTCCACCACTTGTCGTAAAGTATCTGAATAATGCCTTTTTCTTGCAGCTCCAAGATAGCCAAGCTTATTTTGTCGCGCCAAATTGATCCCTTAGGCGTAGCAATGCCATACCCTGTACGTATAGATGACATTATCATACAGATTTTAGATAGATTTCGAAAAAACTAAAATTTCCTTCGGCTTCATACCATTGAACTGAGCACCCCACATGTCCTTAAAAGAACTCTTTGAGTCGATATTTAGGAAAAATGGAATCGAATTTTCTATGGAACTATGAAGCCGGTAATGTTTCAAAATTTAACGAACCCTTAGAGTCCAGGAGGCCTCCTATTTGGGTCAAATTACAATCCCGCTGTACTGCGTAGTCCAGCATTGTCGATTCCATTAGAAAAGCGTAGTTGCCTTCCATAACCCGTTTAATGCCATCTTCGTATGTTTTAACGAACACGTTGGCCTTTCGATTCTCCATGTACCGCCACATTTTTTGATATATACCAATTTTGGAGTCCTAGAAACGGCACATGATGTATTTTGGTTTAAAAATGTGAGTTTCCCAACAAATAAATACTTGCCCTAAAAAAAGTCATTGTTGAGCCCCCCT
This sequence comes from Drosophila sp. 14030-0761.01, assembly GCA_018150735.1. Taxonomy (NCBI): domain Eukaryota; kingdom Metazoa; phylum Arthropoda; class Insecta; order Diptera; family Drosophilidae; genus Drosophila; species Drosophila sp. 14030-0761.01. Next base: position 639,331 of record JAECWO010000106.1, on the reverse strand, counting down.
CTAAAGTACCGTATGATATCTCTGTCTGTTCGGCCAAATCGGATGCGCTTTCAATGGGGGAAATCATGCGTTCTACGGTTAAAAATGCAGCCAGATTGGCGGTATACGATGAAATTATGATTAGACAAAAGAAAAACCAACAGCCACCAACTATTCGGGTCGACGTCGCCTGCGAACGAAACGAATAGACTTTTGTAAGAACACATATGTATTTGTTTTTGATTTTTCCTATTTTTTATACCATTGATCCTAATCCTAAATGACAAGAAAGTTCGTGAGAAGGGTATTAAGAATCTTAAGTCTACCTAGAGAGTTCCGTAAAATTGATTTCAAAATTGATAATATAGTTGTATACATGCCATCTTGCTTACTCATATCACCACATTTAGTAGAAGATCTTACTCTTTAACTCGATTTTTATAAATTTTTAAATTTCTAAACCACGATTTAAAGTGTCGATCCCCTTAAAACATAAATGGAGCGTGGTAAAAATTATACACAAACTCGTTCAGCGTACATACATATGTAAGTACTAAACGAGTCCTTATAAAAAATTTGGTAGTTCTAGCTCTTATTGTCTCCGAGATGTATGTGATGTGTACCTTTTCATTATTCACTATTCAAGTGCTGCACAAAAAGTCGTTTAATACTCAATACGAAAAAAACATCGTGAAAAACCCATTTTACTTAACAGTGTTTTCTTTTTTGGATCATCAATTGCATACAAGTGGAAATACAAATATCGGACTTATACGTAAAAACGTACAATACAAAATCCCCAAAATTGCAGATTTTGGTGCAAAGGTGCGCCAAAGTGCTCATGTGATGATAAAAATATCAAAGAAGCTAACTTCGGCTATGCCAAAGTTTGTATACCCTTGCAGCTTTTGACCATTACATTTTATTTTCTAAAAAATTTTTTGTTTCTTAATCCAATAAAGAAATATTTTAAATACATTGGCCGGGGGCAGCCAATCGCCAAATAGTAGACAATGTAGCGATTGATATTCATATTCACACACACACAATCGCAATTTTGAAACATATATGTGCTTCACTGCTTATGCGTGCACTGCTTATGGCAGCAGTACTGCTGCATACTGCTGCTGCCATAAGCAGTGCACGCTATATAGGCAAATTTTATATCGTCGAAAACAGGCGTTATGTTTATCCGATTGTTTTGAAATTCACGCATATGACGTAATCCCTTTTTATTTATGTACATAATCAGTTTGGATAAGATTGTTCAAAAAATAGAGAAGTTATTCGCATTTAACGATTGTATTTGTATGGCAGCTATATGATATAGTTGTCCGATCTTATTCAAAATCGCAGATGTGTATGTGGCTGTATAGAAAAGCTTATATACGAACTTTGAATGCGATAGCTCTAAAACTGTGGGACTAGATCGCGCAGCACCAGACAGACAGACGGACAGACGGACATGGCTATATCAACTCGTCTTCTCTTGCTGATCAAGAATATATATACTTTATGGGGTCGGAAACGATCCCTTCTCTGCGTTACAAACATCTGACCAATTTTATAATACCCTCTGCAAGGGTATAAAAATATTTACGGAAAATTTCTTAATTGAAAATTTAAAAAGGAAGATTCTTATGTACCCTGGGATATAAGTCGGACCCTTGTTGCATTAAGGCCCCAATGGCAAACCAAAAACTATTCTTTAAAGTGAAATCGTTTTGTATGCTAATTAATTCCACTGTTTCCGAATTGCAATCTGAAGCCACTTCATCAAAACCAACATCCGTAGTGTCAACAATATCATCCTCCTTCTGATTCACATCAGCAACTGCATCCACACTAGCAACATGCGATTTCATCGAGGCACTCCGTCTTTGATCATTGATTATTTTAAAGCCTCCATTGTTCCGTTTTTCGATGCTGTCCAAGTCTGACAGTTCCAATTGCTCGTCAGTATAATTAATCTTCTGAATCTTGTGTATTATGTGGTCGCAGGCCATTGAGCACGGCGGTTTGGAATTAACCCATTCCACAGGTGATAAACGAGCCACTATCCAAATGCAAATCGAAACAAGGATGTAGCCAAATGCTATATAGACCCATATTTCAATGGCAAGTGGATTCATGAACGAGAAAAATTTGGTTTGGGCTCGGTCTGATATCTGCAAAACATTTACAATTGCTTAAATTTCAGGGTAGGACGCTTTGGAGAGATGTAAATGACCACGCATACAAAGGGAGAGGAAAGAAAGCAGAAAATCCGGTTTTTTTTTACAGGTATACCTTTGGATTCAATCCCGAGCCTTGGCGCAAGAATGTTCCAGTAATGAACCAAAAACTGTTCGATATGGTAAACTGATTCACCACAATATCCGTTTCCTTATAGCATGGGTGGGGGTTTTTCCACTCATAGGGCGAGAATCTGGCCATAATATATAAGCAGCAGGATACTAATATATATGCAGCTAGCACATACAGCCATATCTCGATAGCCAACGGGTTCATAAAGGAAAACAGCCTGGTGGGTTGACTTGTTGGAACCTGTTAAAGTTTGTCACATAGAAATGACTGATTAATGCTATAGTATTAACAGCGATAACCAATCGTCAAGCCACGCAGAGGCATTGCTAAGCCAACGGGAATGCATGGAACAAATGATTTGGGAGACTTGTACTCGTAACACGTACCTTAAACAGAATGCCAATTCCCAGGTTCATAAATGGCTTGGTAAAATCAATAACACTTTCGCGAGCGTAGTTTATTGTCATAGACGCCACAGCCAGGTCGGCGCGCTACAGCATTAATGCATTTAGTTATAAGTATGTGTACACATAGTATGTTTTACTATACAGCACTTACCCTTTCCATGAGTTCTTGAACAATTCCGTTCCAAGAATTTGTTTCTGGTATATAAACTCCATACATATTATCAGGCACAAGTTCAATTTTGTATTGAAACCCCACTTGCTGAGCGATGGCCTTGAGCAAATCGATGCAGAACCCCTCAAATCTGGCGTTTCCAGTTAAATTGGCATCCTCCTTAACCATAACATAGGGTCGTTCCTGCAACAAGTTCACACTAATATAACATAGGCGGTCTATCTCCCTATCAAATTTACACACCTCTCTTGTCATAACCACTAGAGTTATATTTGCAATATTCGAGTCGTAAAATGCTGTCGGATCTGATATGTTAACTCCTCCATCAGGATCCCAATAACCAACCTTTTGAATATGTTCTTGCTTTAATTTTAAAATATCTATTTTGAATTTAGTCCGACGTCCTTCAATAAAGTTTACATTGCCGGTTAAGCCATCAACTGTAGCCTTTAAAATAATTCATAAATATAAATATATGAACTCTTGTCACAAAGACTTTTTGAGATTGTTTAGCTTGGAATTTGTACTTACTGAATTTATATAATTATATAGTGAAAGCCCTTCTCCCCAGGTTTGATCAGAGCTGCAGGAAAGATTTTTGAACGTCAAGGCGAGACCACTATCTGAATGCAACGACTGCAGTCCGGATGCAAAAGTGTAAACTGAATCGAACATAAGAGCTGCCTCAGTCTGAAACCAGTAATTGGATCATAGGAAGAAAAACATACATATTTAATAGTTGTAGTCATACTTACCTTTATATATGGTACTCCGTTGATTAAGTCCAACCCACTATGTTGCAGTTTCTGCATATGTTCAATGACGTCTACATAACGCTTACTTTCAACGTCAACTAAACGGAAGGCCGTAATATTAACACTATTGTATCTGAAATCTTCTAGGTCATAAGTCTCGAGATCCTATCGATTTTTGAAATTTGTTGTTAAATTCCTAGTTTAATGCACTTTTTGTATTTAAACTTACAAATGTTGTAAACATATAGTGATATCGATGATCGTTCATTTGAAGTTGCAGTATCTAAAAATTGTATTTATTTGTGAATAAAAGTTTCTCTTTGTTGTACTGGCGTACTAATCGTTCTACTGATAGATGGTACTTCTTAAAATAATATGTATATATGTATTTGTACAGTGAGTGATACTGAAACTCGTACACCAACTTTGGATTTTCAATTTGTTTAATAACTTTTAAAGTAGACTATGTATGTTCACGCACAAAATATTTTCGCACTCAAAACAAAGGCAATAAAAAATACGTTTATTATACCCTTGCAGAGGCTATTATAAAATTGGTCAGATGTTTGTAACGCAGAGAAGGAATAGTTTCCGACCCCATAAAGTATATATTCTTGATCAGCATGAGAAGACGAGTTAATATAGCCATGTCCGTCTGTGTGTCTTCTACTATACGGACTAGTCCCACAGCTTTAGAGCTATGGCTTTCAAAATTCTTTTCTATACCCTAGAATGCACATCTGCGATTTTCAAAAATCTCGGACCACTATATCATATAGCTGCCATATACAAACGTTAAATGCGAATAACTTCTATATTTCGTGAAGAATTTTATCCAAACTGATTACGTACATAAATATAAAGACATTACATCATGTGCATAAGACAATCGGATAAACATAACGCCCGATTTCGACGATATAAAATTTGCCTATATACACACAAACGCAGTAAAGCACATACATATATGTATGTGTCAAAATTGCGATTGTGTGTGTAAATATGTCAATCGCTACATTGCCTTGGCACGCTTGGCAGTATTTGGCGATTGGCTGACCCGAGCAACAGAGGTGCGGTGGCTTAGTGGATAGAGGTCTTGAGAAAGGTGCGGGCTGGAGTCTCTTTCGCGACATAGATCTTTTTGAGATTTTTATACCCTTGCAAAAGGGTATATTAATTTAGATCAGAAGTGTGCAACGCATAGAAGGAGACATCTCCGACCATATAAAGTATATATATTCTTGATCTGTCAGTCCGTCCGTCTGTCTGTCTGTCTAGATCAACAGCTTCTCCTCTAGACCGCTAAAGATAAAGAGCTGCAATTTTGCACGGAGTCTTGTATATACTGCAAGCATTGTATAACTCGGATTTATCCGGATCGGACGACTATATCACATAGCTCCCATGACACTTAACATGTGGCAGTTTACTATACACGTCCATGCCAAGTTTGATCAAGATCGGACTAATATATCATATAGCTCCCATAGGAACAATCGGAGCAAAAATAGTTTTGCTTCTAAAAACTTTTTGTTTCTTTTGCGATAATCACCAAACTTTGTAAATAACATTTGGGCAATAATAATTTTGCCAAACTTCATCGAAATCGGATAACTATATATTATAGCTGTCATGCAAACAAATGAAAAAATTGCATTCTGCATATCCACATAAATGCATATATGCATGCGTGCCGTGTTAAGGCGTGTAGGTTCGGTCTTTACATTAAGATAATTTTTTTTAGGCATTTAATTGCAGAAAAACTTGCAAGGGTATACAAGCTTCGGTATGGTCGAATTTATCCCGGCCTTTTGGTTCTTCTTTAAGTTGGTTGTTTCCACGTATAATTCCGCTGACTTTTGACATTTTTTAAATTTAGGGACTAAGGGATGTTAATGTCATAATTCAAAATCAGGGTCATAGCGGTCATTTTTGTGTTAGCTAGTGGAAAATTTCAGCACAACAAAATAGGGAATAGGGGCAAATTGTCTCTAACATACTGTGAAAATAAAATAGATTCACTTTGCCTGGTCATCTAGTTATATTATAAATATGTACTCACGGATCGGAAAAATATTTTTATATTTGCTGGGTTCGTGTCCACTATTATTTTGTAAATCTCCTTTTGACGAATCGCTCGCAAAACTTGTCGATAGGTATCCGGACTGGCTTGTCTTATGTACATTTCAGTTCTCATCTCCGTTGAAGAGTGCATCAAATTAAAAAGTCCTAAACAACGAATTGAAGTGCCGAAGCATGAGAATTGAAGCTTAGTGTTAACAATTTATTCTATTACCATAATCTTCCTCATAAATAACTGCTACTTTCGTCCAATTGAGATACATCATTAAATCTCTATATGCCATCGTAAGAATGTTATATGATGGGTAAAGGTTAATGGAAAACTCCTTTCCGTTAGACTCCAAATCAATGCGCACTTCAATGTGAGGAATGTCGTAGGCTTCGCATATGGATTGGACGTGTCCAGCGAGAAGGGGATCTGTTGGACCAAAAATTGCTTGAACCCCAGCGTCCAGCTGACGGCAGACCTTTTTCGTTGTTCGAAACGAGTCGTCGCGTGGCACATACTCAATGTCGTATACTAGTTGGGTATTTGGCAAAAGTGACTTTTCTTTATTGATGCGGTAAATTGCATATTTAAATGCGGATTCTAAGCTACTCTCGCGCTCGTCTTCCGTGAAAATGGCACCTTAATGATCAGATTAATGTAAAAGCTTGGTAGAAACATTAACCTGACTCTTTAGACTTACCCACTCGAATAACTGGTGGTAGCGCATTTGCTATTATAACCATTGACAATATCACGTGTATTAAACAAACCTTAAAAAAAGTGGGGACTCTGGATACGGATGTCCATATAGGGTGTTTGTATTTTACCCTACATCTACAGCAATACACGCAATATGCAGAACCCACAGCACATTCTGGATTCATGGTTAAAATTCGCGACTATTTAGTTATTTAGGGGCAACGGGACTTATAATTTTGGCAAATTGCACTAAAATTTTTTATTTAATTTTTACTACTTTCCTTATACATACAATCGATATACATGATTCGCTTTCTTGTATGTTAAAAAGTCCAAACATTTGGCACACTTGTAACACAACTGTTATGCGAGTTTATTATTCTCTTTTCACATAATCTGCTTAAAAAATATCCAAATATCCTATTTTCTAGCACAGACCATGTATGTTTACGTGAAAATTTGAAAGTTTTTTTTTAAAGCTTTTAAGCTTTAGTAATGGGGGTTGATTTTGAAAGCACTTGAAAGATACACATTTTGTGTTTTGCTCAACACTTTAAACAAAATAACTGTAAAATACATCTAGAAATGCTTAATACCCAAAATAATGTAAACAATTTTTTCAGTTTGAAACTATCTTAAAGGGGATATTTGTTACAAAATGCATACTTATAAGCTATCTTAGTGAAGCGTCAGTCAAGCACTCCTATGAGAAATACCAAAAATTCAATTGGCATTCAATTAAAATTTAAATTATTAAATGTATTAAATTATTATTATTATGAATCCCTGGTATTCATAAAATAATTGATTACATACACATATGGAAAATATAAGCGAGTCGTGCTTCCCTGTCGTTATTTAGTTCAAGTTCAATAATGACATTTTGTTGGAAGAACAACAACGGCGGTGTTATTAGTCTCTGTTAACTGCTCCGCGAGTGAAAATGGGCGAGAACGTTAAAGTAGTAGTTCGTTGTCGTCCAATGAATCAGAAAGAAATTGAAACCAAATGCGAAGTAAGTATCGATTTCTATATTTTAAGCAGTCAGTATATGTGGGTATGTATGTATATATGTACCCTGTTCAAATAAGGTAAGAGGGTATACAAAAGTCACATATGTATGTACATACATACATATGTACTCATATATAAAGAAATACATCATTAGCAGATGTGATTCTGCTTTTTCTCTCTGTCTATATCAGTGGCTTCCAAGATTTTCTTGATCAGAGAGTACATACATGATTGACTATAATATTAGTTTGAAACCAGAAGGCCGGGCTAACTTCGGCCATGCCAAAGTTTGTATACCCTTGCAAGCTTTTGTGTTACTAGATCCCTAAAAAGATTTATCTAAATGTAAAGACCCTGGTGTAAAAATCCGTTTTTACACGCCATAGAACGGCACGCATACATATGAATTTATCTAGACATGCAGCATGCAATTTTTTCAGATGTTTGTATGACAGCTATATGATATAGTCATCCGATTTTGATCAAATTTACCAGAATTATAATTTTCTATGTGGAAATGTTATTTACCAAGTTTGACGATGCTCTCATAAGAAACAAAAAAGTTTTTAAAAGAAAAATTATTTTTGGTCCGATCGTTCATATGGGAGCTATATGATATAGTAGTCCGATCTTGATCAAATTTGGCATGGATGTTTGGATGTATAATAAACTGCCAAATGTTAAGTTTTATGATAATCGGGTGAAAAAGAAAAAAGTTATGGATCTAAAACTCATTTTTCGACCGATGGTTCCCTTGGGAGCTATATGATTTAGTCGTCCGATCCGGATGAATCCGAGATATACAATGCCTGCAGTATATACAAGACTTCGTGCAAAATTGCAGCTCTGTAGCTTTAGCGGTTTAGGAGGAGAAGCTGTTGATCCAGACAGACGGACAAACGGATTTGAACTCGTCTTGTCATGCTGATCAAGAATATATATACTTTATATGGTCGGAGATGCCTCCTTCTATGCGTTGCACACTTCTGACCAAAATAAATATACTCTTTTTGCAAGGGTATAAAAATGCAGTTTAACATTTCACCAGGTATATTTCGATATATTTCGGATACTCTTCGGTAACCATCTTCAGGGCAACTACAAAAAAAACATTTTCATTAAACACTAACAAACATAATGATAACAAAGAACCAGAAGGCCAGGCTAACTTCGACCATGCCGAAGTTTGTATACCCTTGCAAGTTCTTGGGTTACAGTATCTTGTCGTAATTTAATTTCGCACACTAATACATGTTAGAAATATCTAATACTCCATTAAATATCAAAAGAATCTGAATAAAATTGGTTGAGTTATACATAGAAACGTTTTGTACTCAAAGCGGTGCAAGGCCAATCCACACAAAAGTGAGCGAGCATGTGCTAGAAGTCACCGATTTGGTCGGGGTAGAGATGAGCACGTGTACCCGACTTACTCGAAACACACGGGTTACCCGTGGGTACGGTTACCCGATTCGGGTGGTGTGTGGGCGGGTGTGGGTTTGGAGAATACTAAAAGATGTGAATCAGTGTAGTGTAATTTCTCAACAAGTTTCATTGCCTTATTTTATAATTTTTTCGGGTTGAGCGGATCGGGTATGGGTAACGAGTAACCGTACCCGCGGGTACCCGACAAAAACCCAGCCCATGCCCACCCCTAGTCGGGGGGAGCTTCAGTGCTCATGTCCACATAAGAGTGAGCGAGACAGCCTTTGAAAGAAATTTAATATTTAGATTTTCACCTGATGCATGGTATATCCAAGTCAGCCGGCGACTTACTTACTTCATTTTATTTTATCCTAGAGATGAATTCATTTCGTATTTTTTTTAAATTTTTACCAGCTTGCTACAAATAGTGACGATATGTCCCATCTCAGGAACAGCATCAATAGCTTTCTCAACAGCGTTGTTCAGCAGATGGTCGACTCAATGATGGCATATCCAAAAGCTTTATATTTCTCACTTTTCGCTCGATCGTTATATGTATTTATACATATGTACAATGTATGTATAAATATGGGCTATGCCAAAGTTTGCATACCCTGGCAGCCCTTGACCATTACATTATATGTATGTTCTAAAAAATTTTTTTGTGTGTTATTCCAATAACGCCATACTGTAAATACACTAAAAAATTTGTGCCGACTTTCGTGGGATTCGAACTCGTGTCTATTCGCTTAATAAACAAAAAAAAAAAGAAAATCTCAAAAATAAACTACATACATACATATGTATGTTCCGCGAACGAGATTCATACGCAAGACCACTAAGCCACCGCACCTCAATTGTTCTGCCCAGCCAACCACCAAATACTAAGCATACCAAGCCAATTCACTATCGGCCGGAATCACTTTGTTTTGGCATAAACTACAGTTGTAATGCTTTAATACCCTCTGCAAGGGTATAATAATGTCCGGGGTACTGGGCAAACCGGCAATTTAAGATAGTCACATATGTCAACGCACAGCTTCATCCAATCACCAAAATGGCAAAGTCTTTTGTAAGAAGTGTACATTATATTGAGTCTGTTAAAGCCACTCGGTGCCCGGGGTACTGCGAAACTCCGCAATTGGAGATAGTTACATATCTCAAAGCACAGCTTCATCCAATCATCAAAATGGCAAGCCTCGGAAAGAGCCTCTTATTAAATTTAGTAGCTTCAATAAAGAAGCAAAATTTTTGTTTAAATAAGGCGAATGGAGAAAGCAGAAAATAACCTGTTTTCATTTAGCAGTAGTTTTAGCTATTTTTCACCAAAACATGTGAATGTGGGCTATAATTTGTATACCCGAAGCTGAAACTTTGCACGAAGTCTTGTACAATATAAGGATCGGACGAATAAATCAATAACTTCAGTGTTTTTCATGGGATTATTATGAAACTTAACAGTTTACTATATATTCAAAAGCCCGTGTCCAAGATCGGAGTACTAAATCATACACATAGCTTCTAAAAACTTTTTTGTTTCTTTTGCGATCACGACCAAACTTAATAAATAAATTATAATCCTGTCAAATTTGATCAAAATCGGATAACTATATCATACCTTGTCATGCCAAGTCGTTAAAATGTATGTAACATTCCTTCTGCCTGTTACATACATTTTAACGACTATAAAGTATATATACCCTATAAAGTATATATATTCTTGATCCGTATCAATAGACGAGTTTATTGAGACATTCTTGATCAGTATCAATAGCCGAGTTTATTGAGACATGTCCGTCATCATCGAGACCTCGTAGCTAATAAATTTGGAATGTATACACGTTTGTTCTGCAGGTAGATCGAATTAATTTTTATACGCTTAAAAAAGGGTATATTAATTTTGGTCAGAAGTGTGCAACGCATAGAATCTCCGACCAAACAAAGTATATATGTACATATATCAGCATGACAAGACCAGTTGAAATTTGTTAGTCCGTCTGTCTGTCCGTTCGTCCTAGACCGCTACAGCTACAGAGCTCCACAAAACGAAGTCATGTATATACTGCAGGCATATATCATAAATTTTGTACACTACACTTAAGAGAAACCGAGTGGCGTCAACAGGCTCAATATAATGTACACAGGAATATATCATATAGCTCCCAAAGGAACCATCGGTCGAAAAAAGATTTTTACATCAATAACTTCGTTCTTTCACACCCGACTATCAAAAAACTTAAAATTGTTTGCTATACATCCAAACGTCCGTACCAAATTTGATCAATATTTTTACATAAATTACATTTAGATAACTTTTTTTAGGGATTACAAAAGAACTTGCAAGGGTATACAAACTTCGACATGGTTGAAGTTAGCCCGGCCTTCTGTTTTTTTTTTTTTTTGCCACTCTCCCTTTCGCGCACTGTATTTGAAAAACAATATTTTGAACAACTATATCTCGGGAACTATAAAAGCTAGAGCTATCGCATTATGCACGCAGACCAAGTTTATTTTTTTAATTTTTTTTCACGCTCCAAAATTCGATAAATTTGATTTTCACCCGCAATGGCATATGTGTATATCATATGATCATCTATCATTCCACATTTCATAAAAATCGGAATAAAAATGGCCAAGTTATACTTATAAAAGTTTCCTAAAGTGAATTTTCACTTGAAGCATGGCCCGGCGACTTCGTTTATTTTTCCTTGTTTTCGAGAAATCATTATTAAATCGCTAATATTTGAATAAAGTAAGTAAGTATGCCTAATCAAAATAAAGTAAGTCACCGGGACGACTTGGATATACCATGCATCAGGTGAAAAGATATATGTTGAATTTCTTTCAAATGCTATCCGCTCACTCCTATGTGGACACGAGCACTTTAGCATCTTATCGGGCTTGTATTTCATATTTAATTTACTCTTATTCATTTCACTGAGTAATGTACATACATACATATGTATGTATCCATGAATGTACATACATATGAATGTACATATGCATATATGCATGTATGTACATAAATATGTATGCATGCATGTATGTATGTACATATCCTATGAGAAGTACCAACATATTTTCCTTGTTTCAAACAGAATGTTGTTGAAATTGGCGAATATTCCGTGTCTGTGCTAAATCCCTCGGCTAGAACAGTACCACGAAAAATCTTTACATTTGACAGTGTCTATGACACCATCTCGAATACTGAAACAATTTACAATGACATGTGTTATCCGCTGGTTGAAAGCACATTGGAGGGATATAATGGTACAATATTTGCTTACGGACAGACGGGGTGTGGTAAAACTCACACAATGCAGGTAAGCGAAGTTGGAAATTAGGATGGGTTTAATTTTTTAACCTAAAACTCTTTTAGGGCGATGAATCAAATGGCGGAATAATACCAAGATGCTTTGAACACATATTTGAGAGCATATCCATGGCCAGCAACATTAGATTCTTGGCTTTGGTGAGCTATTTGGAAATATACAATGAAAACATTCGCGATTTGCTAAGTGCTGATGAGTTTTCGGCTACTGCAAGTCATCCACTCAAAGAAGTACCAGGTGTAGGAGTCACTGTGCCTTCCTTAACCACACAAGCTGTGGTGAATGCAAAACAGTGTTATCATTGGCTGTGCGTTGGTAATAGAAACCGGGCGACGGCTGCCACACTGATGAATGAAAAGAGTTCGCGCTCCCACACAATATTCTCAGTAAGCCTAGAGCAGTTTCAAGGATCATTTACTTCATCTAGCCCAAAGTCTCAGACCGGAATTGCATCAGAGGATATTTTGGGAGGAATACGTCGAGGCAAATTGAATTTGGTTGACCTGGCAGGTTCCGAGAGACAACGAAAGACCGGTGCTTTTGGTGATCGATTAAAAGAGGCAACAAAAATTAATCTGTCCTTGTCCGCATTGGGAAACGTTATATCATCGCTTGTTGATGGCAAGACCAAACATGTGCCGTACAGGGACTCGAAGCTGACTCGGTTACTACAGGTACGAAAACTCGGTATTAATTTCTTTGACGTGATTTTGATAATTTGCTCTTACAGGACTCTTTGGGTGGCAATACAAAAACCTTGATGATATCATGTATCTCGCCAGCGGATACAAACTACGATGAAACACTTTCCTCATTGCGCTATGCAAGTAGAGCTAAAAACATTTCGAACAAGCCCCATATTAATGAAGATCCAAAGGACGCAAAACTGCGACAGTATCAAAGCGAAATCTTAAAACTAAAGAGAATGCTTGAGGAGAGACAAGGATATGAAAAGCTTGAAAGTGGATCCGAGCTTACAGAGCCAATTAAGGAAAGTTCCAGCAACAGTCCCAGATCAGCAATGCCCCAACATATGGACAATTTTAATAACATTACTGTTCAAGCGACAGATAAATTTGAAAAATTGTCAGATACTGTTTCTGAACTTCAGTTACAGGCACGAACAAGAATCGATCTGATCAAGCAAGCTTTAATAGGTGGCGAACGTGCAAATGATCTGCATTTGCGGGAACGGCATAGGGTCCGAAAAATGGAGGCACAACGGCATTTAAGTGCGATTGCACATGCACTCAGCAGGGTTGAAAGTCAGGATCGTGAGTTTCTGCAAGGACATTATGCCAGCATTGCTCAGGAGATAAATGTGAAAAACGACCACATTAAAATGTGCCGTCAAAAGATCAGGATGCTAGAACGGGAAGTCTTTGATTTAAATTCAGAGTTTCAGTTGGATCGAGACGATTATTTAGATGAGATTCGCACCCTTGGACGTAATATAAAATTTTACCAGCAACTCTTGTCCAGATTTCAACCTTTTCTTCGGAAAAACGGCAAGCATTTGTAAGTCAATCCTTAATATAAACCAAATTTGACGATCTTTATGATCCTTATTACAAATAGGACGCCCGACATTATATTGGAGAGTTCTACTTGGAACGACGACTTGAAAGTTTGGATGATCCCTGATGCCGATACTTTAAAACTGCCACCTACACAACTTAGCGCAACTCTTCAAAACAGGCCAGGTCGCAGCAAGGACAATTACAGGACAATGAATTGTCTCCAATCAGTTGAAATAGGACAGGTATTTATATTGTATGAAAATCATACTGAAAAAAAAATACTGTCCAGTTCAACAAATTTGGTTGTTCCGAGAATGTCGAAACTACTTTGAAAACTTCTTTGAGTTGTTCATATCTGAATATTTCGTTTTCTTTTTATTATTGATTTTAGGACTCCGATACTGACGAGTTAAACGAATCGTATAAAGTCAATATACTTAAAAATTACTTTCGCCCAAATCGCCAAAAAAATAGAGACAGAACAGAGCGAACAAAAAGTTCGCAGATTTTCAAAGGTAGAATCTTGCTCTTACTAATAATACAGTTAAGATAATACAATTATAAACTGTAATATGTTTCTGCAGGGGTTTTGCCGTTTAATACAAAAAAGATTTCTATCAGCGCAACACGATTAACGTACCCCGAGGGAACTACACCTGCTGATCATAAGCTCTGAAAAATCCACGAATCGTTAGGTAGGTCATGGACCAGTGCCTGGACTTCACACCCAATGACGGAGAATGCTTTTACCCAAGGATCCATTGAAGAAATACATGACAGATCACTAATCGATTCAGCCTTTTAGCGAAGCTGACGACATGTGCCATAATATTTGTACATACATCTATAATCAAGCTCTTGTGTATAAATTCATCGACTTTTAATTATACGAAAAAATGAAATCAAGTCAAAATCAAAATGAAATGTGTAGGCAAAAGATACACAAACTTTTACATATACAAATATATGTATGTATATATAATGCACAAGTATAAAATTATGTTTATCTAAACTGCAAACGGATCAGTCTGCATACACTATAAAAGGGGCATGGTCGGAGGCAGATGGCGATACATGATCTCCTAATTCCGCTTTTATAAAACTGCCAACAGTCTCTTCACTGTGTGGACTAGGTGGCTCTGCCTTGTCGTTGGAACAAGTGACATAGCGGGTGGTACTTCCATTCCTCCTGAAAGTGAAGGTAAAAAAAGTTGCTATGATAATGATATTACTAGAGCCGAATTTAAGTATTTACTTGGCCTTTGCGTGGGTTAATATGTGGGACTTCAGATTCGTGGACTGGGCGAATTTCTTGTTGCAGGCGTCAAAGGGACAAACGAATGGCCTATCTCCAGTATGGATCCGCACATGTGTCCTGCCGAAGATTTTTAAACAAACAAATCGTTCAATAAAATCATGTGATGCAAAACGAATATCTCGAAACTAAAGAATGTCCAGAAAGAGATCAAATAAAAGGTGAAAGCTAATCGGTGTTATATCCTGATCTTAGTAAATAAACAACAAAAATTGACAGATATTAACTTTGAATACTACGGTAGCCTTAACATTTTCTATACACTGATTAAATGCATTAAACGAAATTTTTAATAGGAATATGGAAACTAAATTTGGGATCTGTAGCTTTTATGGCGTCCAAGATTCAGACCCAACTCGATTATGTTTTGTTATTTTCCGTTAGATAAATATTAAAAGTTATGTAATAATTTAATCTTTTCCTAAATTCAAACAATTTATGGACATTCTGGATTTTGCCACAGCCAGCAAAGTATTCTATTTAGTCTCACCTCAAATTGAAGTCGAGCGAGAAGCGTTTGCCACAGCCCTCGAAGGTGCATTGAAACGGTTTCTCCCCAGTGTGGACTAACTGGTGTCGCTTCAACTTTGAGCTTTCCACAAAGGCCTTGCCACACTCCGCGCACACGTGGACACGAGGACCATGTGTATGCAAATGTTTCCTCATGGCAGACGAGTCTCTAAACGTTTTATGGCAACCCTTGTGGGGGCAGGCGATTTTTTTATCATCCTCCGTAGATGACTGGCCCAAATTAGCTTCTTCATTCAGCAATTGTGCCGGAGGAGCTGCTAATGTGGCAGAGGAATCGCCGGAGGTAGGCAGCTGATGGTAGCCGTAGGACATTGTTCCAGTTGCTGTATTTATGTCGCAGACATTGTCAATCCCAAGCAGCGTTTGATTCACTATTTCCATTGAAGTATTGATGACTGGTTGTGGACCGCAATCAGGTGCTACTGTTGGTTTCGATGTGGGATTCGAAATGTGAATTGCTTCTGCTGGCATCTTCTCCCTTGATAACTGCTCTGTTGTTAATGGACCCAAGCTCATTTGATGCGGGTGAAACACCTGCTGGTATACCATCTGTTCGTGCAGAAACGTGTCGACAGGACCGCAAGGTGTTTGCTGATGGATGCCGTCACCTTCTCCAACACAAGTTCGAGTTCGCAATGTGTTATCAGACTCAGAGTAAACATCATCGTCATCGGAAGTGCCTCCTGATGCCCACATGGTGACACTAAACTCACCCTCCATTGTTTTAATTTGGACTAGCTTCTGTTCCCATCGCCTTGACCTACTAGTAGCAGCAGCTAGATCTGAAGTTGCGGAAACATAGGAAACCTGCTCTTGCCCTTCCGTAAAAGCGTGTTGCTTAGGTTCCTTCTTTCTGTAAATTGTTATGATTACATTGGCGTGGCACTCAATAAAATTTCATAACCACTCACATCTTAGCCGTTGACAGATAAATACTCTCTGTTGATTTCAACAAGGATTTCCCTTCTGAGCTATAGTGCGGTTCCTGGATAAATGTGTCACCCATTCCTTGGGGCAGTAGAACTGCAACATCAGAAATATATTTGGAAATCAATTGATAAAAAAAAACTCGAAAGAGTTTGAACTTACCATCAGTCATATTCTGAATATCAACGTCGGCTTTGGCAATTGTGATCTCCTCGTCCTCAACTAGGATACCATAGCGTTCATATGCCATGCCGGCGAGGGAGTGTGGATCAGGATCCATTGCTAAGTTCTTTGTACTTTACACACATGCACATATGACTGTGTGCCTATGTTGACGCAGGTGTGTGTGTGTGCGGGCAGGTACATATATGTATGCGTAGGTCGGCTGAGTTTTGGTTTCAGTTTATCGGCGTCGTGATAGAAATACAGATTACCTACCAATGCACAATAATTGGCCTATTTCTGGCCAGAAACAAATGTTATGAGGGATTTTGCAAATAAAACGCTTGTACAATGTTCTTTACTTCAAGTCCAGCTCTATTTTTCGTAGTGGATGAGATGTAAACAACTCTACATGCACGCACATAGGCTCACATATGTATATTTCATATAATCCAAACTCGTACAAACAAAAGTATGTGAGAATGTACAGTGTTATTTTATGCACGCGAACATGAGTTATTAAACTCCTCTTGTGATGCTAAGAAAAATAACAACATAAAAGAAACGCACAGAATATAACGAAAGAGAATGCAATGCAAGAAATTGCCCGATAACTTTATCGATTATTTCTAGAGATGGCACGTATATTCTGAACACTTATAGCTTTATTCAGAAATAATAGCCCATTCCCGCGGAGCAACTTTTAACATCCAAATTTTTTCCATACAAATTATTACTGAAAGCATGCTCATGGGCTTCACATGTCATAAAACTCGTTGTCAAATCTAATTATTTTTGTTGCCACGCTCCCTTCTGCCGTGGAGTTCGATAAAAGGTGATTTTCTTCCGCACATTCATCGTATCGTAATTAAATTTGGCACACTAATACAGAACCACAATGGCCGAGTTATACGTCAATAGAAACGTTTTGTAATCAAACGGTCGCAAAGACGGTTTTGGCTCATGGGGGTGCCAAAGTGCTAATAAAAGTGAGCGAGATAGCATCTGCTGGCTAACTCGACATATAAAAGGAAGGAATTTAATATATGTATGAATTTAAAGTAATTTTTTCACATGGTGCATAGTATATCCATGTCGTAGCCTCGAATCACTTACTTCGTTTATTTATTGACTCAAATAACCAAACGTAGGCCCTTTTTAAGTATTCAATTAAATGTAAACCAGAAGGCCGGGCTAACTTCGACCATGCCGAAGTTTGTATACCCTTGCAAGTTCATGCCTTACTCAATCCCTAAATGGAGATCGCAAAATGGAAAGGGTTTTTGTGTAAAAACCCTTATCTACACGCTATAGCAGGGCACGCACACATATGCATGTATGTAGATATATGTATGTATGCTGCAGCATGCAATTTTTCCATCTGTTTGTATGACAGCTATATCATATAGTAATCCGATTTTGATCAAATTTGGCAGGATTATAATTTATTATGTGCAAATGTTATTTGCTAAGTTTGGTGATAATCGCAATAGAAACAAAAAAGTTTTTAGAAGCAAAACTATATTTGGTCTGATTGTTCCTATGGGAGCTATATGATATAGTAGTCCGATCTTGATCAAATTTGGCAAGGACGTATAGATGTATAGTAAACTGCCAAATGTTAAGTTTTATAACAATCAGATGAAAAACAAGGAAGTTATTGATCTAAAACTCTATTTTCGACCGACGGTTCCTATGGGAGCTATATGATATAGTTGTCCGATCCGGATGAATCCGAGATATACAATGCCTGCAGTATATACAAGACTTCGTGCAAAATTGCAGCTCTGTAGCTATAGCGGTTTAGGAGGAGAAGCTGTTGATCCAGACAGACGGACAGACAGACGGACAAACGGATTTGAACTCGCCTTGTCATGCTGATCAAGAATATATATACTTTATATGGTCGGAGATGACTCCTTCTATGCGTTGCACACTTCTGACCAAAATTAATACACCCTTTTTGCAAGGGTATAAAAAGCTTTTATTTATATATAAAAATTTGTCGATGTAATTCACTCAATATTACAAAGAGAAACAAAATAGAGAATACTTTATATGGTCGGAGGTGCTTCTTTCCATGCGTTGCACTAATATTAATTTCGCACGGGATAATAGGAATAGCCAATCAAGATAATAAAAGAGTGAGATATTTGTTATGCATAAGCATCTGCAAAGTAAAATTGGGATACTATTAATTTGATTAGTTGACTAGTAGTAGTAAAGGAATGTTGAGAATTAAACATTAGATCTATTAATGCGTAAAAACTTATAAAAATGTTCATACTATTTCTTGAAATTTGCCGCCCATTTTCTCCAAGTACCTACTGTTTAAATCCAGGGCTGCCAGAGCATGTTGAAATAAATTAGAGACTTAAAAATGAAAATAATGATTACACAATTCATATAGGGGATCTTCAATGTACCTTTTAATATTAAAAAGAGTTCAAGGGAAAATATTTTATGCAAGTTTCTAATATTAAATGGACCATCGTAAATAAAAATGATCTATGCAACTGTAATGTCAACGATAGTTTAGCAACACACTGGTTTTAACAACACTGACCGCAAAAAAAAGCGTATATGAAATGCGATTTTTAAATATCATATATAAGACCAGCTTAACAAGAAAGAGGTTGTGTTAATCTAGTTAATACAACACTGCTTATTACTTTTACTTCAAACTCAGCGACAGGTTTAAGTACGAATTGGTAGAGTTACATAAAAAAGCAGTATTATACTCTTTAATTAAATTTCAGCCATACTAAATAAACAATTTAGCTATATGGAATATAATTATCCCGAAAAAATTTAAAAATTAGGCGTGTAAACTCTTTTAGCGTTTGGCAGCACTGCGATGTGTTCAGTGCTGCCAGATCAAAAAAACTGTTAGACTGTGCCACATCGGAAATAATAAAGTTTTTCTTATCGCAATATCGTTTTTATTTTTCTAAAGTCATCAATTTAAGAAAAAAGTCACTAAAGAGAAATTCGAAGATGGGACTGACAATATCCAGCCTGTTGACCCGTCTCTTTGGGAAGAAACAAATGCGTATTCTGATGGGTATGTTTTTTTGCTATTGGCCGTATTTTCCTGTTCTTGTGTTGACTCATTTTTGGTGTTTTCGCCCATAGTTGGTTTGGACGCTGCCGGAAAAACCACTATATTATACAAACTCAAGCTTGGTGAAATTGTGACTACAATTCCCACCATTGGTTTCAACGTGGAAACAGTGGAGTACAAGAATATATGCTTTACTGTTTGGGACGTTGGCGGTCAGGACAAGATCCGACCGTTGTGGCGTCATTATTTCCAGAACACACAGGGATTAATTTTTGTTGTGGACTCTAATGACCGTGACCGTATAAACGAGGCTGAGAAAGAGTTGCAAAATATGGTATGTGTATGAAAAGAAAGAATAAGTGTATGACCTGTTGCCTTCTCTCCCGTTGTATTCGCAGTTGCAAGAGGACGAACTACGAGACGCAGTGTTGCTGGTCTTTGCAAACAAACAGGACCTGCCCAATGCCATGAGTGCGGCCGAACTAACTGATAAGTTGCACCTGAATCAGTTGAGAAACCGCCACGTAAGACAAAGACATTTCGCTGATTATATGATTCTGTTGATTTAACTTAATTACGAATAAATTGTTTAATTTTTTTTCAGTGGTTCATTCAAGCCACATGTGCCACCCAAGGGCATGGCCTTTATGAAGGGCTAGACTGGCTGTCCGCAGAGTTAGCCAAGAAATGATTCATGCTTGAGAAATGGCTGGCCCTCTGCCTTGTAAATTAGGAATGCCTATTGTCCTACACTGAATACAATTGATTAGACTCTAAATAAATGTGTATGTGTATATTAAGCTAACTTAATACTTTCAAAACTGCAGAGAGGGGGAGATTGTTGAGATACATACATACATAAATGCAAAATTGATGCGAAATGATTGACTACGTAACTAATAAAAAAAAGAAACCGATTTTTGTAACAGTTTATTAAATCAACAAATTGTACATTAACATTCATTTAGGAAAAAACAGTAACAGCGCCGCCATGTCAAACAAGCGTTTAAAAGTTTGGTGAGAACGTGGACATATGTACTTACATAGATAAGTATTAAGTGCAGGTAAGTACAAAAGGATTTGCGTAAGGCTATGGCTATGTTCCAAGTGTTCATTTAGCCAGGAGACTTGACAATGGAATGCAAACAAACGTGAACATACACGTACATCCAAACATGTATTATGTTTACGGGTGTCGAGTGTTGTGACATTTCTTCAAATCGTTTAGATCAGGGGTCGGCACCCACAGCCCGTAACTTATACAGAAACGCTCTCTTTGTGCCGACACCTGGTTTAGATATACATACATTGTAATACTAAGCAATCAATACAAGAGTTAAGACGCACAGATCCCATCGCCCACCAAACTAAATTGAGCCTAAATATTTTACATATGCAGCTATTTTCTTATACATGGCCCAGTTCTGGTGCCTAAAGGACCATTTGTAACTGGTATAGATGAAGTAAAAACATTTTACAATTCGTTAACAGCAATGGGTAACTAATGTCGTTCAATAGCGAGGATCGAGGCGTCGGCTACTATTAATAATACTAAAAATATTTCTACTTCAATTTTGAACTGGTGCTAGTCCTGGTTTGGCGCCTTTATTAGAGGTCAATATCCAAAGCATCTGGCGTGAGCAACATAGGTTCGCTATGACTGTCATCTACCAAGGAGGAAAGAGAGTCGCTTATCATGGCTGCAGACAAGTCAACACTATGGTGCTGATCGTCATCGAGCTGACCATGTCCATTTTGTGATGATGAGAGAAGCGGGTCACGGCCAAGCATGCTGGGCTCTCTATGTTGCTGATGGTGTTGCTGACAATGTTTTGCTTGATCCTGATGTGAATCTAGCTGTCGATGACGTTGGAGACAACCGCATGGGCTGCTGTTTGCAGTGCAAGTCATATTACCACAGTTGGGCAGAGGCAGTTCGCTGGACGAGCCGTCAAACAGAACAGGACTGCCTGCTTCCACTTCGGCATTTACATTGTTCTTGGTAGCGATTCCGACGCCGAAATTGTTTGAACAATGAAGCTGAACAGCCATAGGTGAATGAGGAGCAGATAGCATTTGACTGTGTGAAGAAAGCATTGGATCGCCGCCTTGCACAGGATGGTTGCAGTCCTCCATCAACTCATCGATTTGATTCATCGTTATGTTGGTATCGCTGGTGGACATAATTGGGAACTATTTGGCATAGATACGAAGAAAAATTTGATTATATAGAATTGTAACAATCTTCATATTAGTGGTGCTATTAAAAACTTAAAACTATTTGTAAAACATTAATAACTATTTCTGATGCCTAAGTCATTATACGTGGTCACTTACTCTTCTCTCTGCGACAAGTTCTTCCAAAAGTGAGTGGCGACTTTGTGATGCTGGTGGACTTGACTTCTTCTTGAGGTAGGTGCTCGGTGGCGTGGGTGCCGAGACTGAAGTCTGATTGTAGTCTGATAGAGATATACCGTGTGACTTGGCTTGCATTTCCAGCTCCTGGGGATGGGGGTGGTAAGGAAAAGAGGAGAGTGTGTTGGTAGTTGGTGGTGCGATTGAAAGTGCGCAAAAGGACAGTTACCCGAATACGAGACACGAGCTTTCGATTCTGCATCTCCATCTGGCGCTGACGGCATTCATTTTGCCTTAGACGTGTGACCTCATGTTTCAAACACTTAATATAATCTACGGATGATTTCAATATGGTTCCCTTATTGGGTCGAATGTCACGGACGACTTCATAGAAAGCTTCGCTGCCCTTGGGAAGCAGTGTTCCTAGTTCTTTGATTCTGTCGTTTATGTTGAAACGTCGCCTACGCTCAACTAGATATGAAATAAATTTAATGCTACAATACGAATGGGGATAAGGCGCTTTTGATCGTCCAAAACATTGGAATACTTACTCATGTTGTGATTATCCTTCTTTTGTCGGTCTTTAGCCAATGCATTTATTTCCGCATCGGTCAAATTCTGCGGCTCCTGCTTAATAGATAGCTCGGAGTTAAAATTTTTATCAAAATTGAACGAATCGTTCTGCAAAATATCATCTAGGAGATCGTCCGCCTAAAATTACATAAGTGGTTAACTAACCCATTCTAAATTGATATCAATATTTTTAACATATGTTATATTAAGCTTTTGTTTTAAAATTATAGAAAACTCAATTTGATTTTATTGTAGAACAAAGTAAGACACGGCGCCGACTTGGATATACCATGCACCAAGTGAAAAAACGTCTTTTAAATTTATAAAACCAATTTCATGGTGCCGCTACTGATCCGTCATGCCCCAATTAGACTACAAAACGTTTCTACGTATAACTTTCTCATTGTTATTCCGATTTGCATGATTTGGTGGAATGATAGATAATTATATCATGCCAAATAATTAGTAAACTATGATACGAATTTTTATCGAATTCCTGGGTCGGAAGCAAAAAAAACTTGACCGACGTATATACTACACGAGTCTACTTTTTATACCATGCATCCATAGGATGAAATGGTATATTAAAGTCGCCAAAATGTATGTAACAGGGAGAAGGAAGCTTTTCCGACCCTATAAAGTATATATATTCTTGATCAGCATGAGAAGAGAAATTGATAGAGCCATGTCCGTCTGTCCGTCTGTCCGTCCGTCCGTCTGTCCGTCCGTAAGAGTGCAGAGATCTCAGCAACTATAAATGATAGAGCTACCAAATTTAGAATGTAGACTCGTGTAGTCTTGGCGCAGACCAAGTTTATGTTTTTTTTTTGCCACGCCCCCTTCCGCCTCCGGAATTTAATAAAAAGTGATTTTCTCCCGTAATATTTATCGTATCGTAATTTAATTTGGCACACTCATAGATCTTATGAACATCTATCATTTCACCAAATTTTTTTTGCCACGCCCCCTTCCGCCTCCGGAATTTAATAAAAAGTGATTTTCTCCCGCAATATTTATCGTATCGGAATTTAATTCGGCACGCTTATATATGTTATGGACGTCTATCATTCCATCAAGTTCAAGGGCGAATTTGGCCGGTGGGGCGCTAAAGTGCACACACATAAGAGTGAGCGAGATAGCATATGAAAGAAATTTAATATATGAAATAAGTTTTATAAACTCAAGGAAATTTGTTTTCCCCTGATGCATGGTATATCCAAGTCGGCCCGGCGACTTACTTACTTTTTATTTTAATTAAATTTGGTAGCTCTAATTTTTATAGTTCCTGAGATGTGTGCACTCTTACGGACGGACATACAATAGCTATATAACTTTCTCTTCTTATGCTGATGAAGAATATATCTGCCTGTTAGAACATACATATTGGCGACTTTTATATACAATTTCAGTACACATACACATACTTATATGTTATAATGTACATATGTAAATATCTACCTATGTATCAATACGGGTAGACTCAATGTGATTAGGCAATTTCTTTTGTTTTTCCATTTTTATACCCTTGCAAAAAGGGTGTATTAATTTTGGTCAGAAGTGTGCAACGCATAGAAGGAGTCATCTCCGACCATATAAAGTATATATATTCTTGATCAGCATGACAAGACGAGTTCAAATCCGTTTGTCCGTCTGTCTGTCCGGCTGTCCGTCTGTCCGTCTGTCTGGATCAACAGCTTCTCCTCCTAAACCGCTATAGCTACAGAGCTGCAATTTTGCACGAAGTCTTGTATATACTGCAGGCATTGTATATCTCGGATTCATCCGGATCGGACAACTATATCATATAGCTCCCATAGGAACCGTCGGTCGAAAATAGAGTTTTAGATCAATAACTTCCTTGTTTTTCATCTGATTGTTATAAAACTTAACATTTGGCAGTTTACTATACATCTATACGTCCGTGCCAAATTTGATCAAGATCGGACTACTATATCATATAGCTCCCATAGGAACAATCGGACCAAATATAGTTTTGCTTCTAAAAACTTTTTTGTTTCTATTGCGATTATCACCAAACTTAGCAAATAACATTTGCACATAATAAATTATAATCCTGCCAAATTTGATCAAAATCGGATTAATATATGATATAGCTGTCATACAAACAGATGGAAAAATTGAATGCTGCAGCATACATATATCTACATACATGCATATGTGTGCGTGCCGTGCTATAGCGTGTAGATAAGGGTTTTCACACAAAAACCCTTTCCATTTTGCGATCTCCATTTATGGATTGAGTAAGGCATGAACTTGCAAGGGTATACAAACTTCGGCATGGTCGAAGTTAGCCGGGCCTTCTGGTTTTCTAATTTTTTTTGATTAGTCGTGAACTATTAATGACGAAACTCAATCCATACATACATCCACTAAATATCAAAAGTTGCGCAACCAATTCACAAGTGCAGGTTTAAATGATCAGCTCGAATATCTAAATAGCTAGGTAGGTTTACGAATACACAATTATTAACATGTGACATACATACATATGTACATACATTCATGCATCCACACTGTAGAGTGATACCAAATTCGTTTTCTACTTGCCTCAACGAGCATGACACACATTTCATTTCGGCGAGAGACAACCTTAACCAAATCGTAGGATTAGGCTTCAATTAATTGAAATTGCACACAAAAGCCTCAGAGCGGAGTAAATAGCTTAAACATACTGTGAATTTTAAATCAAAACAACCGTCACCGTTGACGTTTACTTCGACAAACAAGTATACAATATGTATTTCTATATGTAGGTATATATGTATGTACAAACACTTGCATATTCGTTAACGAACAGTAGCAATAGGTAAAACCAATCCCGTACAGGTAGATATAGTCGTTCGATCCGGATTAACCTGATACATATAATGCGTACAACAAAAAGTACCAAAGTAGCTTATTTGTACTTTCTTGCAGTCATTGACTATTAAATTTTATTATGTTTTATCTTAATACTATGACTATACTTTGTCGATTCTCAAATAAATTTTTCCATGTGATGATTATTATATTGAGGTGATGCACAGTTTGAATAAACGATATTTCGGGAACTGTAATCGCTGGAGCTACCATCGATATCTAATTTCGCACACTAATCTTGTAACACCTAATTTCAAAGAAATGGAAGCACCAAAAGGGGAGAGTTGGCCGCTGGGTCTGCTAAATTGCTTTTGTTCTTATAAGAGTGAGCGAGATTGTATATATGAGGTGTGAGAAAGAAATGAAATATATGCATTTTGACTTATGAAGTTAAATTAGTTTTTCCACTTGGTGTATGGTAGTGTCATTTTTGACAGTTTATTAAAATTTTTTTACATATTTGATATTTACTTACATCACTGTCAAATGAGGGGAGCTGCAATCATAAAATGGGAGTAAAATGTTATGAATATGTTTCTTTTAAGTCAAAATGTTAAAAATTAATAAAATAAACTAATTATTTAAAATTATTATAAAGAATTATAAAATGCCGGCTTGATAAATACTTAACTGCCATACTTGACATTCTTGTCGATATTTTATTCCAATATTATACTTGTGTATTTGTACACCGTCACGTAAAAACGTTTGTTATTTGATTTAAAGCACAGTAAGTTTTTACTCTTACCCATTGTCACGAGTCCTTATATAAAATAAAGTAAGTCGCCGGGCCGACTTGGATATACTATGCATAAGTGAAAACTCAGTACCTAACATCGCAAAATGGATAGGCATTTGTGAAAAAACCTCAATCTACACACTATAGCACGCGTTCATATGCATATATGTATGTAGAGATGAAGCACGCAGTTTGCCATTTGTTTGTATGACAGCTATATCATATAGTTACCCGATTTTGACCGAATTTGGCAGGATTATAATTTGTTATTTGCAAATGTTATTTACCAAATTTGGTGATGATCGCAAAAGAAAAAAACAAGTTTTTAGAAGGAAAACTATTTTTGGTCCGATTGTTCCTATGGGAGCTATATGATATAGTAGTCCGATAAATCAAATTTTGCACGGATGTTTGGTTGTATAGTAAACTGCCAAATGTTAAGTTTTATAACGATCAGGTGAAAAAGAACGAAGTTATTGATCTAAAACTCATTTTTTGACTGATGGTTCCTATGGGAGCTATATGATATAGTCGTCCGATCCGAATGAATCCGAGATATACAATGCCTGCAGTACAATACAAGACTCCGTGCAAATCTGTAGCTATAGCGGTCTAGGAGGAGAAGCTGTTGATCCAGACAGACAGACAGACAGACGGACAAACGGATTTAAACTCGTCTTGTCATGCTGATCAAGAATATATATACTTTATAAAGTCGTAGATGTCTCCTTCTATGAGTTGCACACTATTACATTAAATTTCTTTCGTATGCGTGATTTCTAACATATGCTTCTCGCTCACTCTTATGTGTGTGCACTTTAGCGCTCCACCGGCCAAATTCGCCCTTGCACCGCTTTGAGTGCAAAACGTGTCAACGTATAACTCGGCCATTTATATTCCGATTTTTATGAAACTTGATGGAATGGTAGATGTTCATAACATGTATAACTGTGCCAAATTAAATTCCGATACGATAAATATTGCGGGAGAAAATCACTTTTCATTGAATTCCAGAGGCGGAAGGGGGCGTGGCAAAAAAAAATTTGGTGGAATGATAGATGTTCATAAGATCTATGAGTGTGCCAAATTAAATTACGCTACGATAAATATTACGGGAGAAAATCACTTTTTATTAAATTCCGGCGGCGGAAGGGGGCGTGGCAAAAAAAAAACATAAACTTGGTCTGCGCCAAGACTACACGAGTCTACATTCTAAATTTGGTAACTCTAACATTTGTAGTTGCTGAGATCTCTGCACTCTTACGGACGGACAGACGGACATGGCTATATCAATTTCTCTTCTCATGCTGATCAAGAATATATATACTTTATAGGGTCGGAAAAGCTTCCTTCTCCCTGTTACATACATTTTGGCGACTTTAATATACCATTTCATCCTATGGATGCATGGTATAAAAATTAAATAAGTCGCCGGGCAGACTTGGATATGCCATGCATCAAGTGAGGAAACTACTACGAATTCTGACACATGCAATCTCGCTCACTTTTATGTGTGCATTTTACGTATTATCAAGCCATTTTTATATTACGACTTGTATGAAATGGAATAATAGATGTTCATAACATGTATGAGTGTACCAAATTAAATTACGAGATTATATACTACAGGTGTCTGCATTCCAAATTTGGAAGCTCTATCATTTATAGTTCCTGAGGTCTGACCACTCTTACGGACGGACGGAAGAACAGACGGACATGGCTATACCAATTTCTCTTTTCTGTTAAATACATTTTACCGACTTTAATATATCATTTCATCCAATGGATGGTATAATCAGCTCATTCATAATACATAATCGTTAACTCTAAAGGATTCACCTACATGCTGAGCGTGTTTGAACTCCGAGAATATATATAATGTCGACATTTTGACATCGAAAACTAATCTGGCAAATGTAGTATAGCTTCCACTTGCAACCTTATCTAAAGTTGCAGGCATCTAAGCTTTTTGAATTTATGTCTCAGAGTCGACAAGCCAAATAAAAGTCCATTACGAAAGAACCGCAAGGTGAACGTTCTGAAGTGTTTTATAAAGAGACAATGATTGCATCACAATATATACATATGTATAAACATGCGTACATATACACTGCATGAGTGATGGGAGACACTAAGTAATCTGTAAGCAACATTATACATAAGTCCCGCTATCATGATTCAATTGATCAAAACTGCTCCCTTGAATTTTAAAGAAACAATGATTGCATCACAATATATACATATGTATAAACACTGCATGAGTGATGGGAGACACTAAGTAATCTGTAAGCAACATTATACATAAGTTCAATTGATCAAAACTGCTCCCTTCACAAGAGTTAATTAAACACACAAACTTTCGATTGTCGGAGAATAGGAATTTTACCAAACTTCAAGAGGCTTTAATTTTTCTACATTATATGTTAGCAATTACATTATTGATATTTACGTCCAATATATAAAAATGCATATAAGTATCCCATGTATGGAAAAAAGTACGAGTTTCGTCAGACCAGTCGTTGTGGCGGTATGAGTATGTATCTACGAATGTAATATTCTAGAGAATGATAACCTTGTTTTTCCATGTCATAAAATTGACGTTGACTGTTGTTTGATATAATTATGTACACATATGTATGTATGTATGTATGTGCACACACGTAGTACTAGTACCCTCTAAAATTAGGGTGGATCCAATGGTCTTGGTAACAAATAGAAATTGGATTAAAATTTTTATCTATGATGAAAAGAAATTAGAACACAATTAACAATGACCTGAAAACTAAAATACTAGATTTTACATCACGGTCAAACAAGTTTAAAAACTGATTTTTTTATTTTTAACCTAATTAGTATTGCCACTCCACTCTGAAATGGAATCCCGAAAACATGATTTGTCGTTTGTGAGAAAAGTGAACCACAATTCGGTTGAGCAACTTCTTATTTAAGTGAGTTCCCATGTTTATGAAAATGAACAATCCTTTTTGTTTGTACGAATACTTAAGCCATATTGTTTTTTATACCCTGGACCAGTATTATAAAGTCGTCAAAAATTATTTTACTTTATTTTCCGATGTTTGTAATTGCTATATTTTAGAGATTATGAATCACAAAATTGAGGAACCATTTTAAAATTGAACTGTGTACGTTTAAGTTCTAAAAGTTATAGCACTTTTACGAAAAGAAGCATTTGGGACCTTATATATGTATATATTTGATTAGGATAATCAATAATGATAAAAGATATATACTTGCATCCTTAGATACCCAGTATGAAGTCGGTATAAAACACTTTCGCAAACTAAATAAAATATATAAGTAGTTTTTAAAAAATGTTTCAAAAATTCATATTGTGCGGATTAAATCTTTTTTAGTAATAGGCATACTATGCATGCATAGAACGAAGTGGTTTATTAAAGCCGCCAAATTGGATGTAATAGGTAGACGAAAGCCTTTCCGACTCTATGAAGCTCTTGAAAATTATAAAAGCTGGTCAGATGTTTGTAACGCAGAGAAGGAATCATTTCCGACCCCAAGAAGTATATATATTCTTAATCAGCATGAGAAGACGAGACGATATGCACACTAGTCCCACAGTTTTAGGGCTATGGCTTTCAAAGTGCTTATATAAGCTATACCAGAGGCAGCTAATGTGCAATTCAAGGGTATATAAACTTCGGCATGGCAGAAGTTAGCTTCTTTTATATTTAAAATAAAAAAAAAAAAATTTTTTTTATTTGTGTATATGTAAAACAACATACCCTAAGCACACATACATACATTTATTATATCTAATTTTCATCCGATTAAATGCAAAATACCTCGTTGGGCGGGGAATTTTATATCCTCTATTTCGATTATTGAAGAAAATAGTACCTTAGCATAAATTAGTTCCGTAAAGCGACCCAAAGCGAAAATCGATTGGCTCCAAAACTTAATTTGGAGATAAATTGAAAATTTGTGGTATGCAATTTCCTTAAGTGTTACTAGATCTTTAACTTCTTGTAAGGTTCCAAAGGTATATCGTTAATATTAACGATTCTGGAAAAATGTGCCTAATATTTGTCAAAAAATATCGAAGAAGCTAACTTCGGCCATGCTAAAGTTTGTATACGCTTGCAAGTTCTTGTGTTACTCAATCCCTAAATAGAGTTGGCTAAATACAAAGACCTTAGACCGTAGAAACCCGTATCTACACGCCATAACACGGCACGCATGCATATGCATGTATGTACAAATATCCGAAAAATTTCGAATAAATCCGACCTTAAAACGGCATTAACCGAGGAATGGGAGAAGATAACGCCACAAGTGACCCAAAAGTTGGTCGAATCGAAAAAGGTGGTCACACCAAATATTAATATTCAAAAATATTTACAAATATTAGTTTAAATAGTGTAATTTACTGGCTGGTTGAAATAAGCTGTGGCAGTCTGTTTGGTTCATTTTTTAGTTTTTAAGTTCTAAAAATGTTATAAATACATTTAAAAAATAAATGAAGTCATATTTTATATTTTAAAACAGTAAATTATCTACTTGCATTTAAATTTTTTTGATATCGCTTTTAGTTTAGTTTTTATAGCAAGACAAACTTTTTTCAGGGTGCTGGTTGAAATAAGCTGTGAGCCACTGTATGTATGTATGCAAGCAGCATGAAACTTTTTCATGTTTGTATGACAGCTATATAATATAGTCATCCGATTTTGATCAAATTTAGCAGGATTATAATTTATTATGTTTAAATGTAAAGTATTAAGTTTAATGACGATCTTTCAAGAAATAAAAGAGTTGTTAGAAGCAAAATTATTTTTGGTCGTTTCTATGGGAGCAATATATACTATATCCAATCTTGATCAATTTTGGAAGGGACGTTTAGATACATATTTAGTAAACTGTCAAATATTAAGTTTTATGATAATCCCGTAAAAAATAACGAAGTAATTGATCTATAACCCTATTTTCGACCGATGGTTCCTATGGGAGCTATCCGATCTTTTTGAAAATTTCACATTAGCTGTCTCTGGTATAGAAAAGCTTAAATACGCACTTTGACCCATAGCTCTAAAACTGTTTGCATAGCACCAGACAGACAGACGGACATGGCTATATCGTCTCTTTCTTTGATCAATTTTATAATACCCTCTGCAAGGGTATAAAAAATTAATCAAATGCACCTGGGAAAAACAAGTTACTTGACAAAACGGTGCATCATTTCAATATATTGACAAACTCATTGGAATAAAAATCGTTTGATAAAATTTTTAACACTCGCGAAAATCTGAATTGAACAATAACCAAAAATTTGTGCCTTATAATTGACCGCCACTGTACATACATATGTAGACTAAAACCCGAAAGAATGGGTTTAATGCTTACATAGTTATACATAGATGTACATATATGTATGTTTTTTCTGCAATTTTAATTATAATGTAACAGACAAAATAAGCTCATCTGCATTTAAGTCTGTGTGTAGCAATTAATTTTGGAGAGTTTACGAACATTAAAATGGTTCTGAAAAGCTTACTTTCATTTGACGGCGCGATATTAAAGTCAGTACCGGCATATTCTTCGTAAATTTAATACCGCCGGCGCCACGTTGGCCTTTTTCACAGTTTAATTTGATTTAACTCCAACAGGTGCTCTCCTTTATATCTATCCCAGATGAATAAGAAGCAATTTTAATACTGATGGAGCGGTTTGAGATCCGATGTCGTTGTTACGTCCTTATATTTTTCCATCCAATTCGTACCAAATCTAGGTCAAAAATTGTACCACTGCGCTTGCGTGCGTGAATCGAAGGCATGTCCAATCAGTCAAAATATAGCTGCGACAAAGCGACATACGACACAAATATACTGGGGTTGTTCACTTGTTCATTAATATCAAGACTGCATGAGTGTGTGGGTATTTTTGTATGCATGTACATTACATATTAATTATAACTTGTATTTGTATAAGTTACGCGACGAGTACGTCACGTCGAATCGAAGCCACGCAGGCGATTCACAGCCACTACTCCTCTCGCCACAAAACGCAATTTATTACTAAAATCTAAAATCATCGTTGGTCGATCGCGACAAAATATTTATAAAATACACAAACTTACGAACTCGCTTGCTGACAAAAGCTTGGAAACTCGACAATCGTTACTAACGAATTTAAAGTTATCGATGATTCTACCAGCCTATAAGTAGCATACTTTGTTTTGATGTAAAACAGGGCTGGGTACTACATAGTGGCATACATGGCTAACCGAGCTTTTAATGTCAGAGGACATAAAAGGTTAAGCAGCAAAAAGGTCATGATCGCGAGTCGGACACAGGATGGGAAAACTTCGAGTTTTTAGGCAGTGGGGCGCTTACTTGCAAGGGATTACCATCAAACTTAGTGTTTGTAAATTTATTATATGTATATACATATATATACATATTTGACCAAGGAGGAGTAAGGTTTTTGGATATTATAATTGTAAATATTCAAAATACGTATTTGACCAAGGAGGAGGAGTAGCGTTTTTGGATATTCGCGAAGTAAATTAAATCAAGCATATGTATTGTCTTAAAGTAATAGGTCAGTGGTCGGCACATAGAGAGCATTTCTGTATGAGTTGACAAAAAAAGTGACGGACCATGGGTGCGAATCCCTGTTATAGGCCATTTAGTGACCTTACCTCCTAGAGCGAAACGTCGACTTCAAAAATTTTTAACGCGTTTTTTTAAAACCACTTTTTTAAAGTGCTTTCACACACATACACACTTTCTTTATATAAAAAAACGCGCCCCATTTTTATACCCTTGCAAAAAGGGTATATTAATTTTGGTCAGAAGTGTGCAACGGATAGAAGGAGGCATCTCCGACCATATAAAGTTGAAATCCGTTTATCCGTTTGTCTGGATCAACAGCTTTTCCTCCTAGACCGCTAAAGCTGCAGAGCTTCGATTTTGTACGAAGTCTTGTATATACTACAGGAATTTTATCCAAACTCGCTTCTATTCGCTTAAAAAACAAAAAAAAACAAAGATCTGACTAAAAAATCTATGCCGCGAACGAGACTAGTAAGCCATATAACTTGGTTAGTGATGGTATATTAAAGTTGCCAAAATGTATGTAACAGGCAGAAGGAAGAATTTCTGACTCTATAAAGTATATACATATACTTTTAATTAGCAAGAGAAGTGAAATTGATATAGCCATATCCATGTCTGTCCGCAGGAGACCAAAGATCTCATGAACTGTAAAAGCTAGAGCTACCAAATTTAAAATGTAGACTCGTGTAGTAGATACGCTGATCAAGGTTTTTCCCACACCCCCTTCGGCATCCGGAGTCCAATAAAAAGAGATTTTCTCCCGCAATATTTATCGAATCTTCATTCAATTTTGCACATTCATACATGTTATGAACATCTATCATTCCACCAAATTGCATAAAAATCTGAATAAAAATGGTTATACGTTATACATTGAAGGTTTTGCACTCAAAGCAGTGTAAGGAAGGATATGGCCGGTGGGGAGCTAAAGTGCACACACATAAGAGTGAGTGAGATAGAATGAGTTAGAAATTGCGCATGCGAAAGAAATTTTATAAATTCGAAGTACTTTTTTCACTCTATCCAAATCGGCGGCTTACATACTTTATTTTGAGATATACATACATACATTTGCTTTACTGCTGTGCGTGTGTGTATTCAGGTAAGTTTTGTATCGACGAATTCAAGCGTTATGTTTATCCGATTCTCTTATAATAGAGGAATATAAAGTATTGTTATTCGCATTTAACGGTCGTTTTTGTATGACAGCTATACGATATAGTGGTCCGATCAATCGCAGATATGGTTCCTGGGGTATGGAAAACCCTTTATACGGACTTTGAATTCATGTTTGTATGACAGCTGTATGATATAGTCGCCCGTTTTTGATCACATTTAGCAGAATCGTAACTTACTATGTTTAGCGATGATCCCATAAGAAACAAAAAAGTTTTTAAAAGCAAAACAATTTTTCGTCCAATTGTTTCTATGCGAGCTTTATGATCTATTAGTCCGATCGTGATCAAATTTTGCACGGACGTTTGAATGTATAAAATGTCAAATGTTAAGTTTCATAATAATCGGGTGAAAAAGAACAAAGTTATTATACCCTTGCAAAAAGGGTATATTCATTTTGGTCAGAAGTGTGCAACGCATAGAAGGAAGCATCTCCGACCATATAAAGTATACATATTCTTGATCAGCATGACAAGACGAGTTCAAAATCCGTTTGTCCGTCTGTCTGTCCGTCCGTCCGTCTGTCTGGATCAACAGCTTCTCCTTCTAAACCGTTAAAGCTACAGAGCTGCAATTTTACACGAAGTCTTGTATATACTGCAGGCATTGTATATTTCGGATTCATCTGGATCGGACGACTATATCATATAGCTCCCATAGGAACCATCGGTCAAAAAATGCGTTTTAGATCAATAACTTCTTTCTTTTTCACCCGATTATCATAAAATTTAACATTTGGCAGTTTATTATACATCCAAACATCCATGGCAAATTTGATCAAGATCGGATTACTGTATCATATAGCTCCCATATGAACGTTCGGACCAAAAATAGTTTTTCTTCTATAAACTTTTTTGTTTCTTGAGAGATCATCGTCAAACTTGGTAAATAACATTTCCACATTGAAAGTTATAATTCTGGCAAATTTGATCAAAATCGGATGACTATATCATACAGCTGTCATACAAACATATGAAAAAATTGCATGCTGCATGATTACATACATGCATATGTATGCGTGCCGTGCTATGGCGTGTAAAAACGGATTTTTACACCAGGGTCTTTACATTTAGATACCTCTTTTTAGGGATCTAGTAACACAAGAGCTTGCAAGGGTATACAAACTTCGGCATGGCCGAAGTTAGCCCGACCTTCGGGTTAATCTAAAACTCTGTTTTCGACCGAAGATTCCTATGGGAGCTATATGATATAGTCGTCCGGATGAATCCGAGATATACAATGCCTGCAGTATATACAATACATCGTGCGAAATTGCAGCTGTGTAGCATTAGCGGTCTGGGAGGAGAAGCTGCTGAGCCAGACAGACGGACAGAAGGATTTGAACTCGTCTTGTCATGCTGATCAAGAACGAAACATTTGACAGTAAATGGCCCTGCCATAAAGGCAACTGGACAAAGAGGATCCACGTTCGAATTCTAGGCTAGTGTATGTATATAGTTATCGTATAAGTGCTCTATCGCTAGTGCTTGTAAAAATTGTTAGTTAATAGTTTACAACTATAACCTATACTAAATAATTAATAAATTATTATTTATACATAATAAATTACAACAATTGAAGTTTCTGTTTCGACAATTCGATACGAAAAATAAATATTATAATTCATATATTTCAACTGTTTAATTGAAGTCCTCAATTCATTTTCTACCACGTAAAGTATAATATTTTTATTCTCGATCAGCATCAATAGGTATTACTTAATTTGTTATGTAGATATGTTTTAGTTTTAATTTTTATACCCTTGCAAAAAAGGTATATTAATTTTGGTCAGAAGTGTGCAACGCATAGAAGGAGGCATCTCCGACCATATAAAGTATATATATTCTTGATCAGCATGACAAGACGAGTTCAAATCCGTTTGTCCGTCTGTCTGTCTGTCTGTCTGGATCAACAGCTTCTCCTCCTAGACCGCTATAGCTACAGATCTGAAACTTTGCACGGAGTCTTGTATATACTGCAGGCATTGTATATCTCGGATTCATCCGGATCGGACGACTATATCATATAGCTCCCATAGGAACCATCAGTCAAAAAATGAGTTTTAGATCAATAACTTCGTTCTTTTTCACCTGATCATTATAAAACTTAACATTTGGTAGTTTGCTATACATCCAAACATCCGTGCGAAATTTGATTTATCGGACTACTATATCATATAGCTCCCATAGGAACAATCGGACCAAAAATAGTTTTCCTTCTAAAAACTTTTTTGTTTCTTTTGCGATCATCACCAAATTTGATAAATAACATTTGCACATAACAAATTATAATCTTGCCAAATCGGATAATTATATGATATAGCTGTCATACAAACAAATAGCAAACTGCTTCTGCATCTCTATGCATGCGTGCCGTGCTATAGTGTGTAGATCGAGGTTTTTTCACAAAAGCCTATTCATTTTGCGAACTCCATTTAGGGACTGAGTAACGCAAGAACTTGCAAGGGTATACAAACTTCGGCATGGTCGAAGTTAGCCCGGCCTTCTGGTTGTTTTTAACTGTTGCCAACGTCCCCTTCCGCATCCAATAAATTCGAACAAATTAATAACTTCCCCAGAGTTTAAGGTATCGTTTTCTTGTTTATAATAACCGAAATGTAAAAGCTCTCAATACTTATGGAAATCGTAAGCTAAGAAAACAATTTTTTTTATTTCAGAAAATGATTGTTGAGTCAAAATTGAAAGTCAATCGGAGTAAAACTCATAGAGTCAGAGCATTATAACCGTTCGCTGCACCGACGAGGTTACCTTGTGTGCTCGAACTTTAAATCGATTTTCTAGAAAACGACGTTTTTATGTTATGTATAGTATTTAACAGTCTGCCAACTAACTTTATCGGACGCAAAAATGTTTAATAGCTGACATAGTTTGAAATTATTTACATAATAACATGTTTTCGTTTCCGAATATTTTCAAAACCTCTTATAAATATTTTGGCAAGTCTTCGTTTTCGATTCATGTATCCATGATCGATACATGTCAAAAAAGTGCATGCAAAGTAGAGAAATAAGATTTACATATATACAATGCCTGCAGTATATACAAGACTTCGTGCAAAATTGCAGCTCTATAGCTTTAGCGGTCTAGAAGGAGAAGCTGTTGATCCAGGCAGACAGACAGACGGACAAAGGGATTTGAACTCGTCTTGTCAAGAATATATATACTTTATATGGTCGGAGATGCCTCCTTCTATGCGTTGCACACTTCTGACCAAAATTAATATACCCTTTTTGAAAGGGTATCAAAATTAATTTGACCTGCTGTACGCGAGTCCACACCCCATTCCACATTCGGGGTTTCAAACTGATCAAGAAAATATGGAAAAGCCTGCCTATTACATACATTTTGGCGACTTTAATATACCATTTCATCCTATATATGCATGGTATAAAAACAACACTGGCAATATAATAAATAATCTTACTTACTTCTGAAGCACTTGTCGCTACTGAGCTCAAGCTGGGAGACATGGGAGCTGATGTCGATTGTAGTGGACTTGCCGTACTGGCGCCAGAGAAATTGGAATTACGCATGGCATTTAACATGCTAACTGCAGGTCGCGAGGTCAAGGAAGAGTTCAAACTTGATGTTGCTTTGGAATATGCATGTGAGTGCGACAAGGGAAGGCTTGCGTCTCCAATGCTTTGACTATCTATTCCTCCGACAGAGAATTGGTCGTTTGGGTTGCAGCTTACGCCTATTGAGCTGGCGCCATCCGCACCGCTAAAAGGTGACAACTGAACCGATTCATCTGAATGTATTGCTTGCTTGCAACTTATGTCACATCCAAAGCTGTTTGGTCTGTCAAGTTGAATATTCCTATTGGCCAAGGAAGAACTTTGCAGATTTCCGGTCGATGCTGAGTTCGCCGGCTTAGTCTGTCAATCGTTAAAAGAGGATCATTATATGATATTTGAAAAGATCATAATCAAAGAGTTCACCTACATTGAAGTTCGGGCATTCCCAAACAGATGGCTTCAACGACTCACTGA
The DNA here is from genome assembly GCA_018150735.1 of Drosophila sp. 14030-0761.01. Taxonomy (NCBI): domain Eukaryota; kingdom Metazoa; phylum Arthropoda; class Insecta; order Diptera; family Drosophilidae; genus Drosophila; species Drosophila sp. 14030-0761.01. The sequence goes on along the minus strand of JAECWO010000106.1, from coordinate 601,326 downwards.
GATATTGCCTTACTTGATTCTTTTGCTTTTGAATTACATGGTACCTGGTGGGGTTCTCAAGTACTGTGCTCACCTAGAAAAAAACCAATTTTGGTAAGAATTTAAGGCAGCTTATAGAATATGCCGTTCATTCCTTACCTGGAGTACTTGAGGGGGTACATCAACTCCGATACTCTGCAGGGGTACTTTTAAAGAACCTGGAGTAGGCGAATGCAAGCGATCACAATCTTTATGAACTAATTGAGACATCTGTTCTAAGCTGGATGCACTGGTGCTGTTGCTTCCGCCAAACTCTAGTTCGTTGGAGACCTGTAGGCCAAACATACTTTTTATTGTTTGATCTGGTGCATGAAGAGTTAGATGTTGTTGCATTAACATCTGCTGCTGCTGTTCCTGTTGCTGTTGTTCCCGTTGTAATTGAAGTTTCAGTTGTGTACGTGATGTGGGAGTGGCAGTCTTGAACGTTGGTCTGAGAATACAACAATAAGAGTCACCAAATTAATAAGACAGATATAACATATTCTGATGAGTAGCTTGTATATATAAGTTAGCGTTCGGATACCTACCCACCCGCAAGTGGAGGAAGCCCCACGACGCGAGACTCTGTCCTTTCGGCAGCAACAATGTCCCCTAAATCTACAATGCTTGGGTCCATTTCAAGAATCATTTCCAAATCCTTATCTATGCCAACTGTTACTCGTATATTCGTTGTAGTCGTAGAGTTTAAAATGGATTTTAAACCAGTATTTTTGGTAACAGGTTCTAAATGTGCAGCACAAACAAAACTGTTTTTTTCTGTATCGTCTAGTTCCATTAAAGTTGATGGTTCTATGCCTACTTCAATTGGCACTAACGGACTTGATGGAAAAGATTTGTTTTGTTGATTTGTCGCATTTCCATTGTCATAAATCGGTGTTGTTGACGACATCTGCCACTTCTGAACACGTATCAGAAATTCTTGAAATTCTTGGAGGCGTTTTTCTGATGTTGGGTTGATTGGCTTCTTCTTCTGCGTAAAGTCATCTCTATATGTAGCCATTGCGCTAGGAGCATCGATATCACTTGTTGATTCAGTAACACAGTTGCCTGAGCATGCTGTAAGAGTATCCAACTCATTGGTTTTGTTTAAGCCCTGTAGGGCATTTGGATTACCTTTCTTACTCCAATAGGAAAACATAATAATGTAGTATACCCGTCAAATACAGTCCCAAATCTTATCCTGCTTGCACAAATTATTGCAAAGACCTTGATCTTGCCTATCCGTCGTCCGATTTGTGAATACAAAACCGCCGAGCTTTTTCCAAATAGTGGAGAGATCATTGGTACCCACACTAACACATTTAACAGCGTGTTCGACCACACATATGTATGTTCATGAACATACAATACTTAGATGTTTGTACGATACAGGGTGTGCTTACACTTTCGCAGTATTGATGCGCCGTTGATGCAGAAAGAAATTGCTTTTTCAACTTCAATAATGTCAATTTTTAATATCGCTATTACATTTTCAAGTACCACCTCATAAGTTTACCCTATATATGTTTTTTAATAACACATAAGGTACATAGTCAATTTTAACATATGTACATATGTATACAGGTATACAATTTGGCAAGGAACCGCACATGCGCTAGCAACAAAAATGCTTTTAAAAAATTTGATTCGCACCATAGTAGCACTTTCTCTTATGTTGTGTTCTCTTAGATCACAGCTGCAAGCTCCTTTTTCAACTAATGTTTATGTATGTATGACGATTGACAAGAACCATTTTGAATTATGTTCTATATTTTTAGAGTATTAAAAAACATTTTCTTTTAAATATCCTTTTTTGTATGTTGTACATGTATTTCTCTAAAGTGGCTGTTACCTAACCGAGCGCCGATTGTTTCCCAAACTCTTGCAGAAACTTTTAGTTAATAACTGATGCAAACAGAACAAATTTTTCATAAAATAAGTGTGTACATGTAACCTAAATACTAGTGTTTAATACTTCGCTTTTAGAAATTTAAGGATCGTTAAACCCATTATAAAACAGCATCACCGAATATACATATCTACAAATGGTCATGTACATACATACATATGTATGTATGCATGTACGTACATACATATGTACATACAAGTTTAGAAGTAAATGTTTGGAAAGTCATTAAACTTGTATTTGTGATCGATAACTGATAGGCTAGAATATCCACATATGTATGTACATAAGCATGTTCACAGATATTTTTTACTGTATAAGAAAGTAAGACATTCATTAGTTTATTCACAATTGTATGCACATACATACATACATGCATGTGTGCATTCATACACACATATGCACATACATACGTATGATACTAAGACCCTGTTGGCCGATAAGATAATAAAAGAGCGCTAATCATGCGCAAAATAATATCGCGTTGTACATGTATTATATACATATACATACATATGTATATGTTCATAAATATAAGGGCTTACATACATACATATTATATGAATAAGTGTTATACACATATACATACATACATAAATCTGTAGATATTTTTTCTAAGCCATTGTTTATTTTCCAATTTGTATCTGTGTACATACATATGTATGTATATACATACATATGTACCGAAATATATATGGATGAAGGTATGTATCTATATTTCTACTCACATTTCGTCGGTTCGTAGAGAACGCGTTGACTTTAATTCATAAAACTCAACATTGTCCGAGTTTCCCGCTGCTGTAACATTTGGCATAAATTCCATATTCTCGGTGCTGTCGTTAAGCAAATTCAGATTCAAATCGAATTCCATGTCAAAGCCAAGATCAATTCCCGATTCCGCCATTTTTATGTGATAGATGTACGAGTTGAAGAGTAAGTGCGAACTTCTATACGTAAGTTTCTATGTGTATTCGTGTGTTTGACCCGTATCCAACTTGAACACAGCGTTGAATGAAAATTAGTAATAAAATGTGGTTGTAATTGAAACTAATTGGATACGTTTCCACATTTTTGCACGAGTTATCCCAGCCAAAATAAACAGCTCAAGAAACTACAACTACCAGAAATGACAGTAAATATGAGATCGAAGCAACGTCACGGCCACTTGCGATAACGCTGCCGCTTTAGCGGTGTGATCGTAGTCGAATTTGTTCGATATATGTATACATGTACATATATACATTGTATGCCGTGGTCCAGAAAACTACTATAGGTACAAATCGTTATTAGTGTTACATTTTCAAAAAAAATAAAGGTATTTGGAAAAATAATAATTATCAAAAAATGTTTGCTATCTACACTTAGATTTTAACCAAATTATCGATACGCGAATGCTTCAGAATCGATAGCGATAGGCTTACTCTAGTAAATTATTCTGCTTGTTCAATATTTTTTTTTCGCGTGAGTATACCACGTTATTGCGTGGACGAAGACAAGAAACAAATAATCGGATAACTAGAGTTAATTACGATCAAAGTAACATAAAATATACGTTTTTAGTATAGAAAGAGATGACTCAGTACTGATCACACGGTAGCCTCGATTACTATCATAGTTAGTGGTACATCGAGTCAAAGATAAAGGAATAAAGTTTATAGTAGGTTTACATGGTACTGATCGATTAACTTGAGTTAATAAGTCAGGCGAATCGATTTCACCATTTTAAAGCACCAAGCACAATTCTACCGTTAATGAGACAAGGAAGGTTAATCTAAAAACCAAAAGGCCGGGCTAACTTCGACCATGCCGAAGTTTGTATATGATTGCAAGTTCTTGTGTTACTATTTAGAATTGCAGCGTGCAATTTTTCATTTATTTGTATAACAGCCATATCATATAGTTATCCGATTTTTATAAAACTTGTCAGGATTATAACTTCAGCTATGTATATGAGCTATATGATATAGTAGTCCGATATTGATAAAATTTGGCACGGACATTTGGATGTATATCAAACTGACAAATTTTAAGTTTTATAATAAGGTTTATCAGGGGAAAAAGAACGCAGTTATTGATCTAAAATTTTTTTCCTTTTTCGATCAATGGTTCCTATGGGAGCTATATGATATAGTTGTCCGATCAGGATGAATCCGAGACATATTATGCCTGCAGTATACATATATGTACAAGACTTCGTGCAAAGTTGCAGATATAGCGGTCTAGGAGGAGAAGCTGTTGATGCAGACAGACAGACCGACGGACAGACAGATGGACAAAGAGATTTCCTCTTGTTATGCTGATCAAGAATATATATACTTTATATGGTCGGAGATGCCTCTTTCTATGTGTTGCACACTTCTGATCAAAATTAATATACCCTTTTTGCAAGGGTATAAAAATGAATTCTAAAAGGTTAGTGGTAGAAGACCTATGTTTCACAAAATGTTGCAATTGAGAAGTATTTATTTTTTCAAAAGCTGTTGGAATCAGACAATTTGGAAATACTTCAATACATAGTTTGAAGAAGAGGCATAATAAGTATATTGATTGTCCCTCATAAAACTCGAGTTCAAGTACACAAGAATGCCTATGTGAGCTTCAGTATATCCGTTTCTGTCTTGGCATTCTTTTCAAAACTTTTGAGTTGATAAAAGAACAATCATCATTTTATGGAGCTAAAACAACAAGTTGTAAATTTTGAAAGATACAAGACTTTCTGAAATATTACTAAGCATATCATTAATAATATTAACAGAGTCCCAAGTCGAAATTTATCAATCAAAAACCAAAATCTGGAGAAGCACAATTTGGGTTTAGAAAACCAAGTTCCATAATAGGAAGTATTATGAGTCGGAACCATATCTTCGATTGTAAGAAGACTTTTTTTATAAGATATATTTTGACTGAAGTCTCTTAAAAATCTTCGCTCGTATTATCTTTAAAATCTTTCCATAAAGCTAACGCAACGATGCTAACACGGTTTTTTCATCAAGGCACAGAGCACATACAAGGTAAAGGCACGATTAAGTCGAAATACAACAACAGCAGAATGTGAAAAAAGAGCGAGTAAAACACACACACTTGCTTTCTTGCAACTTTGGGGAAGAAAGAACACATACACAGATAAGAAATATAAGAGAAAACGGGTAAAAGAGATACGGTCGATCTCTCGTCACTTTGCTAATGAACACATATATGAAACTAAAGAAGAACAACAGCTCTTTCTGCGCACAGAAGTAGCTAACTATAATCGCCTCTCCTGGCCTTACTAATTAAGATATCTTAATCAAAATAGATACGGGATACTTTAAGTTAACAATTGTAGGCTCTAGGGCTGTCACAAGAAAAGTGTTTGCCGTTTAATTATATAGATTCCTTCCAAATATCTTAAAAAGTAGCCAAGTATATCACCAGATCCTGGTAAATACATAGGATCGACTAAATTAACACTGAGAAGCGAACAGTCATCAATCACTGGATTAAAAATATAATTACAATTTTTTAACTGATAAGAGTACGAAAGTCTCGCATGATATTCCGTTGAGTTATATGTATATTGTTTTGAAATAAAGTAAGTAAATCGCCGGTCCGACTTGGATATACCATGCATCAAGTGAAAAAAACTACTTAAATTTCTTTCGAATGCGCGATTTCTGTCATATGCTATCTCGCTCACTCTTATGTGTGTGCACTTTAGCGCACCAACGGCCAAATTCGCCCTTGCACTGCTTTGAGTGAAAAACGTTTCAATGTATAACTCGGCCGTTTTTATTCCGATTTGTATAAAACTTGGTAGAATGATAGATGACTATAACATGTATGAGTGTGCCAAATTAAATTCCGATACGATAAATATTGCGGGAGAAAATCAAATTTTTATTGAATTCCAAAGGCGGATGGGGGCGTGGCAAAAAAAAATTGTTGGAATGATAGATGTTCATAAGGTCTATGAGTGTGCCAAATTAAATTATGATACGATAAATATTGCAAGGGAAAATCACTTTTTATTAAACTACAGAGGCGGAAGGGGGCGTGGCTGAAAAAATAAATAAACTTGGTCAGCGTCTATACTACACGAGTCCACATTCTAAATTTGGTAGCTCTATCCTTTATAGTTGATGAGATCTCTGCACTCTTACGGACGGACGGACAGACGGACATGGCTATATCAATTTCTCTTATCATGATGATCAAGAATATATATACTTTATAGGGTCGGAAAAGCTTGCTTCTGCCTGTTACATACATTTGGGCGACTTTAATATACCATTTCATCCTATGGATGCATGGTATAAATATCAAAGAAGCTAACTTCGGCTATGCCGAAGTTTGTATACCCATGCAGCCCTTGACCATTGCATTTTATGTTTAAATACACTAAAAAATTTGTCATCGACTTACGTAGGATTCGAACTCACGTCTATTCGCTTAATAAACAAAAAAAATCTAAAAAAAAAAAACTATGTCGCGAACGAGGTGCCACCGCACCTCCGTTGAGCGGTCCAGCTAATCGCCAAATACTAAGCATGCCAAAACAATGTGGCGGTTGAGATATTCTCACACACGCACAATAGCAATTTCGACTGCGTGTGTGTGTATATCCTATGTTTATCCGATGCGTCTGATATCCAGGCATATGATGTAATGCATATATATTTATGTACGTAATCAAGATTCTTCAAGAAATAGAGTAGGTATTTGCAGACGGAATGACGGACATGGCTATATCAACTCTTCTTCTCTTCCTGATCAAGAATATATATACTTTTTGGGGTCGGAAACAATTCCTTATCTGACCAATTTTATGATACCATCTGCAAGGGTATAAATAAAGTAAGTAAGTCGCTGGGGCGACTTGGATATACCATGCATTAGGTGAAGAGATATATATTAAATTTCTTTCAAATGCTATCTCTCTTTTGTGGAAACGAGCACTTTAGCGCCCCCCGACCAAATCGGTGATTTGCAGCATATGCTATCTCGCTCTTTTTCGCGTGCATCTGCCTTGCACCGCTATGGGTGAAAAACGTTTCTATGTATAACTCGGCCATTTTTATTCCGATTCTTGTGATATTTGGTGGAATGATAGATATACGTGACATGTATTAGTGTGCCAAATTTAATTTCGATACGATAAATATTTCGGCTGAAAATCGAATTTTTCGAATTTCGGGGGCGGAAGGGGGCGTGGCCAAAATTTGAAACAAACTTGGTCTGCGTGCACACTGCACGCATCTAATGTCCAAATCCGAAAGCTCTATCTTTTATAGTTCCCGAGATATAGAGGCTCAAAATATTGTTTTTCAAATAGCGGGGGCGGAAGGGGGCGGGGCGAAAAAAAAAATAAACTCGATCTGCCTGCAGAGCAAACGGGTCTACATGCCAAGTTTGGTAGCTCTAGCTCTTATAGTCTCTGAGATCTCGATGATTCTTCAGACGGACAGACAGACGGACATGTCTCAATCGACTCGGCTATTGATACTGATCAAGAATATATATACTTTATAGGGTCGGAGAAGCTTCCTTCTCCCTGTTACATACATTTTGGCTACTTTAATATACCATTTCATTCTATGAATGCATGGTATAAAAATAAATAGCTGAGTCCATTTAGTCTAGAAAAATCTGTTTTACGAAAGCAACGGGTTAGAGGTATCATATTAACACCAAATAATAATAGGCAGATCAATTGTAAGATTTAAAGTAGGATGAAATTTAACCACCAGAGAAACAAAATGTTCGTTGCGGCAATTGGAAGGAAAGGAAGGATGGTTACGATTAAGCCAAATAATAAATGCTTTTAGGAAATATATTGAAAATTAACTTGCATACATAATCAATAACACAGCTCGAGTAACTTTTATCAACGAATTAGCCTTCGAGTTTTTTCTTTTTTACCTAAAAAGTAGTTTCCGTTCTGCGAAAACCAAATCCGCTCATTGACCAAAATAGAATGCATTCTTCCCAAGGCAGATTCTCGGCCATATTTTTTGTTGCGCAATTTGTAAAAGTTTGTGAAAACGTTGGTAACTACCCACTATAAATAAACAGAGGTGATTTTTACAATTGTTAAGTACTAAAGGTAAATAATACTAACCGTCACCTGATCCTGGCTCTGGTACAACACTTCCCGCATGCAAGTGTAGAGTTCTAGCAAGAGCTCATAGCGCTGGCGAACATTTTGCACCATGCGCAAAGCAAAGGATAAAGAGTCGACAATGATTAGCTTTATCTACAATAGTGTAATTTTAAATTCATTTTCATAGTTTGAATATAAGTACATACGTATATGTGAATGGGCTTACATTTTGGTTTGCTGATAGATATTCTTTGCTCATTCGTACTTGAGCAATTAAATGTGCGGCGCTAGTACATTGGATGTAATGGACTTTGCGCAACATCTGTTCGGCATTCATATCTTCTGGTTTACCCGCGGACGAGTAGCATCGTTTAAAGTCATTGGCTAGTTCTGGAAACAAAATCTGATCTTACACATACTCGTTACCCAATTAACTCATACTCACCTTTAAGACGGCTGGGGTTAAAATCGCGTTTTGTGTCGAAAAATAAAGATTCACCCTCTACGCCACCAAAAGTTCTGGGTATTTGTACATTTAAGCAGAGCTTCATGCTAATGAAAATATAGGTATTAATGTATGTGGAATGAAAAATTCTTTTTTTTACTTGCCACAATTGCGTCTTTCCTGTTCCCGGATTACCAATCAGCTCAATAAGTTTACCTAAAGAAACCCCACCTTTTAAATGTACATCGAGAGATTTGTTTCCTGTTGCAATCCTACAGCGTGTTCGCTTGCATATATCAAAGCTGGAATTCCCGAATACATACATTTTGTAAATCAAAACAAACCATTCTTACTCAAACGCTACGACTCAAATTTTTCGCGCTTTTTTAGAGTCTCTGCGCAGTGCGCATATAGTATATAGTTCGTGAATAGGGGTGTGGAGTGACCATACCACAAATTTATAGTTATGCCAATATTTTACAATCGATAACACACCCTTTAAGAAATTAAAAGAATTCTTTGCCCATAGGTGAATCTGATTTTTAACTATCCATTATAAGCTATAACTATCTATAAATAAAAAACAAAACTTTTAAGAATTATTTATTTTTTTCAACTCTTTTGTATAACATATTTCTATAAGTATACTTTTATATAATTTTTGTTTGTTTTAGTGTATGTACATACATCCAGTATTTTATAATCGACACCTACTATGGCAATATATGCATACATATTGCGCCAGAAAATGTTGCAGCACTGGTATTTGTAACGAGTTGGCAGCACTGTGAGGATTTGCGTGTGTATTGCGTATTTTATATTGTTTTATAACAAATAAGTCTGTTTACCTGCACATACCCACGAACAAAGCCAAGCAAAACAAAACAAACGTTAGTACATATAAATATACGCATCCGTTTAGGTATCTTCCGCCTTGTCGTGGTGGTAACCAACTTGGCTTGATTTTTCAGGACTTGACACAGTCGTGTCACAGCCATCCCAGAAAATGGATAAAAAGATCTCTTCGGCTTCGCAACCGCGCATTTTAAAAAAAAAGCACTTTCGGGTGAAACATCAGAAAGTTAAGCTTTTCCGTGCGAACGAGCCAATTCTTAGTGTTTTTATGTGGGGAATCAATCACACCGTAAGTTGCCATGAAATTCCTGGCACCTATACTTCTTCTAAAAAAAATCACTTTTAATATCGATTTTGTAATTTCCAGATCAATGAGCTAAGCCACGTTATGGTTCCAGTGATGCTGTTGCCGGATGACTTTCGTGCCTATTCAAAAATAAAAGTCGACAACCATTTGTTTAACAAGTAGGTATTTTACATTTTTGCAATGCGTCAATGTGGGCAGGACAGCATATAGAAACCATTTAAATTACATACATACATATATGTATATCTTTTAGGCGAAAACGTTCATTTGATTATATTTATTTTGAAAAGGAAGTATTCTGACCATGAGTATATATGTACATAAATATTCCAATTCCCGCCGTTCTGTAAAAGTTAAAATAATTTTTATGTGGAAATTACCATAATTAGCAGCAGATTGCTCCTTGCAGTTTATTATAGGAGCTATACATATGTATATATACTTTGATATTTGTGGTTAATTGTGTGGACAAATTGTAAAGTGGTATTTATGCCAAGCTTTGTTTGTTGGTAGTTTGGGAAAGAACAGTGTTATTGCTGCCTGCGTCATTTTGCACGTTTTAAACTTAGCAGTAGACTAATTTAATCATAAGAATATTATCCTTATTACCCCCTGTAGAGAAAACATGCCTTCGCATTTTAAAGTCAAAGAGTATTGCCCACTTGTATTCCGCAACTTACGCGAACGTTTTGGTGTCGACGATGTCGACTTTCGCGAGTCTTTGACTCGGTCGCAACCTATCCGGATTGACTCGTCGGGTAAGTCAGGAGCACAGTTCTACCAGAGCTACGATAAATTCTTCATAATTAAGAGCTTAACATCTGAGGAGATTGAGCGCATGCACGCATTTCTAAAGCATTATCATCCAGTAAGTTTCTATTCTCTCTATTCCAGGCAGCTTATTTGTAACTTGTTTTTTTTTTATAAAATTTCAGTACGTTGTTGAGCGGCATGGTAAAACTCTTCTACCACAGTACCTCGGAATGTATCGGATTACAGTAGAAAGCGTGCAATACTATTTTGTGGTTATGAGGAACGTTTTTAGTTCTCATTTAACTATTCACAAGTACGGTTAATAAATCAAGTATTAACATTTTCTTTATTAAAAACTAATTATCTTGTTTAGGAAGTTCGATTTAAAAGGCAGCACTGTGGATCGAGAAGCATCTGAAAAAGAGCTCGAAAAACACTTACCCACGTTCAAGGACAATGATTTTATAAAACAAAAAATCAAGTTAGAAATTGGTGACGAGGCAAAGAAGAAGCTGATGGATACCCTGAACAATGATATTGATGTAAGTATACATAGGGTCGACAACTGTCAAAATTCAATTAAATTCGTTCGAAATGGCATAGTCCAATTAAAAGTAAAGATGAATACTTCTAGATATCCTTTGGTTGGGTTATTCCCACTAGAAATAAATTGTTTGCCGGGGGTCGAAAACGCTTCCTTTGCGATTCGAACGAATGAAAAATTTCGAAAAGACCGATAGTTCATTAACATTGTGTTTCAGTGTTCAAAATTTTTGCTACACCCCCTCTTCTTGCATTAAGACTATCTACTGTTGTTTAGTAGCTGAACTACAGGTTTCAAGATACAGTCTTGAATTTACATAAGTAAACTAAAATCTATTATTATAGATGAAAATACTATATCTACTATATCTTGTATTAAAACAGATTGAACCAGAAGGCCGGGCTAACTTCGACCATGCCGAAGTTTGTATGCCCTTGTAAGTTCTTGCGTTACTCAGTCCCTAAATGGAGATCGCTAAATGAATAGGCTTTTGTGAAAAAAAACTTCAATGTACACGCTATAGAACGACACGTATGCATATGCATATATGAAGACATGCAGCATGCAATTTTTTCATATGTTTGTATGACAGCTATATGATATAGTCATCCGATCAAATTTACCAGAATTATAACTTTCAATGTGGAAATGTTATTTACCAAGTTTGATGATCGCTCAAGAAACAAAAAAGGTTCTAGAAGAAAAACTATTTTTGGTCCGATCGTTCATATAGGAGCTTTATGATAAAGTAATCCTATCTTTTTCAAATTTGGCATGGATGGATATGTTTGGATGTATAATAAACTGTTAAGTTTTATGATAATCGGGTGAAAAAAAAGAAGTTATTGATCTTAAACTCATTTTTCGACCGATGGATCCTATGGGAGCTATATGATATAGTCGTCCGATCCGGATGAATCCGAGATATACAATGCTTTAGCGGTTTATCAAGATCAAGAATATATATACTTTATATGGTCGGAGATGCCTCCTTCTATGCGTTGCACATTTCTGACCAAAATTAATATACCCTTTTCGCAAGGGTATAAAAATAGGGAAGCTACTTCAATTGTATAAGTCCTATTATTTATTTATACAATTTCCGTTATTTCCCTCACTTCTATAAGCCCACAAACATATTAGTATACCGAGCGATCAAAAAAATAAAATATAGTGCTTTCGTCCTTTTCTGTACAAAACGTTTCTACGTTTCTATTTTTTCCGATTTTAATAAATGTAAGCTAATGGTTACTGACCATGCAATTCGGAGTATAAAGTACACACCCGATTTCTTACTGCAGAGGTTATTCTTTTTTTACAATTTCTGGATGCGGATGGATCAAGTTTGAGACGAACTCGATCTGCGCACATTCTAAACTACCTAATTTTGAAGCTTTCGCTTCTATAGTCTCCGAGATATTACTAGTTTATTAGTCGAATCCAGGTGTACCGATCTACTGTATAATATAGCTGTTATACAAACGGTCGCTGCATAATTGTAAGGAACGTTCCCAAACAAAACAATACGACGCAAAGAGAATTTAGATTTTCTATAGCAAACCATGTAAAGGTAGGTTCCTGGGTTATGAAAATACTGCTTTTTACAAGAAAATTTAACAAAGTAAACATTTAAAAACCAAAAATAATATTATTGTTTACATACAACAAAAAAAAAGTATTCAATTAAAACAAAATAAACTTTTCAATTAATTAATAAAAAACAAAATTAAAATGAATCACTGACTGGATGTTTTAGGGTTCCTTTCAAAAAGAAAAATTGTCCAAAGTTTGCCCAAATTTTTTTAGTAAACAAATTTTGGATTTAGAGAAATTAGACAAATTTGTTAAAAATTTAGGAAAAAAAGAAAATTGTAGAAAAATGAAAGATTCAAACCCAAAACAACGAAACGGTGAATATCTAAATACTAATGAAGCAGCATCTTTGAGAAAACGCAAAGAGGCAAAGTGAGATATTGGTATTGGAACGTATCCTAACACACTTCGACTGCTATTTTATATAGCTGATATAGAAAAGATCGGTTTAATCCATAGTTGGTCAGACAATACGAGATTTTTAGACACAATCTGGAACATCTATTATGCTCCATAATACTGATATAGATCAGTATAGACTGGTTGGAGATATTGTAAATTGGCACTGCCTAAGTTAGCTCAGACCTCTGTTTATAACTTCAACTAAGTATAACCATGGGTAAGAAAATTATAAATATATTTGGTGACTTGTTGCGAATTTCTGATCGTTATCCTTATTAGTTAAAAAGGTTCATTTATATTCTCAAGAAATATGCAAACAGTGTAACACGTGAGAAACTAGCGAAACATAATCAAAATCTCAATATATTTTCATTTTAAAAACAGCTTTTAACTAAACTACACATCATGGACTATTCCCTATTGGTCGGCATACACGACTGTGTGCGGGCTGAAGAAGAAGCCCTACAAGGCGATACTGCACAGGCCACTGGACGCAGCGAGAACAGCGAAAGTGAGGAGTGTGATAGTGGTGAACGGTAAGAAGATAAATTTAAATTGCTCAACCTTAAATACATTATGTAAAATTTTGTATCTCTTTGTTTTAAGTTGGACTTATAACACACCCCCAGACTCGCCAAGAGGTGCCCAATATAAAGAAGTCGTTTATGAAGTTGACATATACGCCATTCCAAGTGTTGAAGGTAAATTTATTAAGTTACTGCATATGCATGTACAGTAGCGTACAAAGTGTACTTACGACCCCTTTTTTTTATTTATCCGCGATTAAAATTAGATGGTGGCATACTGCATCATTTAAGGGACTAAATGTGAAAATGTATTCAAAAATATGACGCCACAAAGTTACTGGGAAATTAGCAGGACTAAAAAAGAATGTTCTGAATTTTTGTTAACAATTTTCTTTATTGTTTATTCTCCCAAGTCCACAGATATGCTTTATTTATAGAATAATAGAGACCCATCAGCAATAGCTGCCCAAACACTCTAAGGTACGCGGCATTGTAATGGAATAAGAACATAACGCGATGTGTTTAATTTTCGGTTTTGGAGTTTAAGTTGGCCTGTTTTTGCAGACATTAAATGCGGTGATATGTACAAAAAAGTCCACGATTTTTCCTGTATTTACTTCCTTTTTACCCTTGCAGAGGGTATTATAAAATTGGTCAGATGTTTATAACCCAGAGAAGAAATTGTTTCCGACACCATAAAGTATATATATTCGTGATCAGCATAAGAAGACGAGTTGATATACCCATGTCCGTCTGTCTGACTTCTGCTATGCAAGCTAGTCCCACAGAGCTATGGCTTTTAAAGTTCGTATATAAGCTTTGTTATTCTGAAAAAGATCGAACCACTATATCATATAGCTCCCACAGGAACCATCGGTCAAAACGTATGCTAACTAGTCCAACAGTTTTTGAGCTGTGACTTTCAAAGTTCGTATATAAGCTGTTTTATATCCTAGTCACATCTGCGATTTTCATTTTTTAGTGTTTTATTATGGCGTTAATGTATGTATTAACACACAGAAAAAGGGTTTTATAACATCATAAAATGGAATAGTCAAGGACTGCATGGACCATGCATACAGCTTCTTTAATATTTTTTTAATTTATTAAAAGGAAGTTTACTTTTAATGTTTTTTCCGTTAACTTTCAGTCCTTATTAATTTGAATTAATTTATTGCGGTTACCAAGAAAATCAGAAAAGGTGTCGGAAGTACACTTTTTATACCATGCATCCATAGGATGAAATGGTATATTAAAGTCGCCAAAATGTATGTAACAGGGAGAAGGAAGCTTTTCCGACCCTATAAAGTATATATATTCTTGATCAGCATGAGAAGAGAAATTGATATAGCCATGACCGTCTGTCCGTCCGCTACCAAATTTAAGTGATTTTCTCCCGCAATATTTATCGTATCGGAATTTAATTTGGCATACATGTTATAGACATCTATCATTCCACCAAGTTTCATAAAAATCGGAATAAAAATGGCCGAGTTATACGTTGAAATGTTTTGCACTCAAAGCGGTGCAAGGGTGGATATGGCCGGTGGAGCGCTAAAGTGCACACCCATAAGAGTGAGCGAGATAGCATATGTTGGAAATTGCGCATACGAAAGAGATTTAATATATGAATTTAGTTTTATAAACTCGATGTAGTTTTTTCCCCCTGATGCATGGTATATCCAAGTCGGCCCGGCGACTTACTTACTTTATTATACCCTTGCAGAGAGTTTTAGTTTTGGAGCTATGGCTTTCAAAGTTCTTATATAACCTTTTCTATGCCCTAGAATGCACATCACATTTTCAAAACGATCGGAGCACTATATCTTATAGCTGCCATACATATACAAACGTTAAATGCGAATAACTTCTCTATTTCTTGAAGAATCTTATCCAAGCTGATTACGTACATACACTGCCGCCCAACTGAATAGGTTCATGATCTCAGAGGTAGGAATTTGTCCATAATTCCTAAACCATTATTCCGATTTACATAATTTTTTTTTCTTTAATTCTTAAATCATCTTAGAATAAAACGCTGAAGTACGATTTTCAAAAACATTTGATTTATTATATTTTATTATATTTATCTTCTGAGAGAGTATCAAAATTAGTGATTTTTTTTCGTTCAACCTATAAAAATAAAAATTATGTAACAAACTTAAGATTATTTTAATATTTTTGGCTCTTAGCTTATATTTAGAATATTTTTAAAATAAATTCGCAAGTGCCAAAAACTGACACCGACCCCCACACCATTACACCTCCCTCACAGCTATGGCGACGGCTCAGGAAATGCTCTTCCTTTCGAACATCGTGATAATAATAGTTGTACCCATCAGGGCCGTCTAAATACAATTTTTTTTTCGTCCGAAAAAACCACCCTGTGCCATTCGCTCGTCCAGATCATGTGCTTGCGCGCAAAGTGCAGTCGTGAAGCTTTACGTGCATCATTTAACGGTGTTTTTTTTTAAATTTCATTCGTTTTAAATGTTCAGCCGACGAAATCACACGTTTAACTGTAGACACACTGGCTGTAACACCGCAAATTTCTTTAATTTTAATAGGTGGGAATTGGACGCAGCTCGCACAATATGCCTCCTGTCTGTCGCAAAGGTGGCGTGTTTGACTCCGCCTTTTATGTTTTTGCCGTATTCTGACTTGTTTCTTAAAAAATGACTCACAACATTTTGGACCGTCCAATTTTTTGACCGATTTTGCGACGGCTATGACCACTTTTGAGATAGGCTTCGACTTGGCCTCTTTTATACTCGGATAATTGATCCCCGCGTCCCATTTTTTAATAAATTTAAAGAAAATGTATTAATATATTATATATAAATATATTAAATTCAAAATTTGCATCCATAATGGGTCGCCACATGGCCAAGTTATACCGCAAACTAAAAATCTTTCAGCTGAACCTATTCAGTTGAGCCAAAAAATTGCACTTTAATTAGCGAAAGAAATAATAAAACAGAATATGCAAAGTAACGGTACTTAGCGAACGGCTCTTTACTAGCGCACAATGATTGACACAAATATAGAGTTGCACTGAATTTCAAAGAACATGCGTTCGATCAATAGCTGATGAAAAAATCATGAAAATGCAAGCATAATTATGTGAACCATTCAGTTGATCGGCAGTGTAAATATAAAGGGATTACATCATATGCGTGAATTTCAAAAACAATCGGATAAACATAACGCCTGATTTCGACGATATAAAATTTGCCTATATACACACACACTCATAAGCAGTAAAGCACATATATGTATGTGTCAAAATTGCGATTGTGTGTGTGTGTGAATATGTCAATCGCTCTCTTTATTGGATTAACAAACAAAAATTTTTTAAGGAAATAAAATGTAATGGTCAAGGGCTACAGGGGTATACAAACTGTGGCATAGCCGAAGTTAGCTTCTTTGATATTTATAGGATGAAATGCTATATTGAAGTCGTTAAAATGTATGTAACAGGCAGAAAAAACATCTCCGACCCTATAAATATTCTTGATCAACATAAGAGAAATGTATATAGCCATGTCTGTCTGTCCGTCTGTATTGAGCGTCTAGATCTCGAGAATTATGAAAGCTAGAGCTAACAAATTTAAAATTTCATTCGTTCATTGTGTGCTTTATTTCCAGTAATATAAGTATTTCATTAAAGCTAATGTTTAAGTAAGGATAACAGTGTTTTTAGGCACAGGCTTTTCATCTGTGACATTCAGATGTCTGTTCGACTAAAGGCTTGTACAATAATTGACATGTTATTATAAAGGAAAAAGGAAAGAAAACCTTTAATGTTATCTTAGACTATCTTATTTCTAGGATCCAGATACTAAAGGAAGCTAACTTCAATTTAGCGGCTTAGTACTAGAACTAACAACGATTGCAATGTGGAATGTTGGTGTTAATATGCCCTTAAACAATCGGGGGGATTATTTAAGAGAGGTGATGCTCAATCACCTCTTCGTAGATTCGTAGAGGCTAGCTGTTCTGGTGAAATATGGTAGATCTAACAAGAGTTTTAGAAGCTTATTTTCACACACCTGCAATTTACTGATGTGCGTAGCAGCACAGATGCCCCAAGTGGAAGAGCCAAACAGTAGAATGGGCATAAAAATATTTTTAAAGATGATTAATTTGTTGTGGGTTGATAGCTTAGACTTTCGGTTTATTAGTGGGTATAGAAGACAAATTAATTTATTAATTTTGTTAATTGTAAGTCCAATGTGGATTTTGAATGTAAGCTTTTTATCAAACGTAATTCCCAAGTAGCGTACTGAATCTACCCATTGAATCGGGGAGTTGCAAATATTTAAAGAGTCATTAGGGAGAAAACAGGGTTTTCTTTTTTTGGTGAAGAATATTGGTTCGTTGGTTTTGATTGAATTGACTTTAATTTTCCACTTGTGGTAGTATGATTCAAGTAAATTGAGTGCTGTTTGAAGAGAAAACTTAATGTCAGCATATTGGGCATTAGCACAATAGATGGCTGTATCATCTGCGAACATGGATAACTCACAGTTTGGAGGTATAGGTATGTCGTGAGTATAAACATTGAAAAGGATTGGCCCTAAAACAGAACCCTGAGGGACGCCAGCAAGTATAGGTCGTTTAGATGATTCATTGTCGTTCAGAGCTACATAGAAAACTCGATCAGTCAAGAAGCTACGCAAAATGAGAATAAGGTAGGGAGCGATTCCGATGAATTTGAGCTTATAAATAAGTGCCCTATGCCAGACAGTGTCAAATGCAGCTTCGATGTCTAATGTGACTAAACCCACGGACTGCTTTTGTTCGAAGCTATTTTGGATAAAGTTCCTTAGCTTTGTGGTAGGAAGTGAACAATTGGATCCTTCTCTGAACCCATATTGTTCAGGGGGGAGTATGTTGTGGGATTCAATGTGGTCAATAAGTCTAGTCTTAATAAGTTTCTCGAATATTTTTGAGATACCACTGAGAAGGCTGATTGGCCTGTAGCTAGCAGGATTGTCAGGGGGCTTCCCTGGCTTAGATATTGGCACAACTTTAGCAATTTTCCAGGCACTAGGGAAGTATCCTTTTTGCAGACATAAGTCGAATACGAGAGTCAAGTAGGTTATCGCGTTGGATGGTAGGTTTTTAAGACAAACGTTGTGTATGCCATCAGTCCCAGGAGATTTTTTAGTTTTGATGCCATTTAGAATGCTTTTTAGTTCGCTAGCTCTAATAATCATGATTTGGGAATTTGAATTTGTGACGGCAGCGAGGCTATTTAGGGCACTGTTGACTTCGTCGATTGTTCTGTGATTAGAGAATGAGGACGTAAGACTATGCTTCGCAACAAAAGTATCTGATAGAAGATTGCACTTTTCTTTGCTGGTGGCGTAGGCAACTTCAGAGCGGTAGAGGCAAGGAACAAACTGTTTTTTATTCTTTATTGCCTTAGTAATGTTCCAGAAAGGTTTGCTAGATTTGTCTAGTCTGCCAAGTTTTGAGTTCCACTTTTCATTGTTGAATATAAAAAGTTCTTTTCGGATAGAGTGGCATATGTGATTATAACGCGCTTTAAATAAGGGTAACCGTGTACGGTTACGTGTCTTTCGTTCATGTTTCTAATTTTGAAGAGATTAGTTATGTGCTCGGGAAGTTTGAGCTTTACATCTTCAACACATTTGTGAGGAGTAGATTTTATGAAGGCGAAATTAATAAGGTTTTAAACTCGTTGAGAATGTTTCCCCAGCAGTTGGCTCGAGCACAGTTCCAGTTTCTATGTCGTGAGTTTAGGTCGCCAAAGGCAACATATTTAGTATCCAGCTGTGAGAATTTGTTAAGGTCACATTTATACATTTGTTTCATATGACTAGAATCTCCTGTTGAGTTACAAGTTCTGGGTATGCATTTAGCTGTGTTGCCAGGAAAGTACACGGCAAACAAGTTAAGATAATTGTTAGTACTTAACGTAATTTGGATGCCTACGTTTTCAATGAGATGCGTGTTCATATTGGAGATCTGTTTATGCTTCACATTCTTACTGACTATAACAACGACTCCGCCGCCTTTACTTCCAGTCCTATCACATCTGTATATGTAGTAGTTTTGTAAATCAAAACGATCATTTGGAGTAAACCAAGTTTCGTTAATAAGAGCTACGTGAATATTATTATCTTCTAGGAACTTGGTTAATTCCGTTCGTTTTTGTCTTAGGGCACGAGCATTCCATGCCATGATATTAATACTGCTTGTGGAATTATTTACTGGAGTACACATATTTAATTGCAAGTTATGTTAAGACCTTGAACTGGTCACCTTTATTAGAGCAGCTACTCAGCTTTGAGATCATTTCTGCTAAAAGGGTGTTTAACTCTTCCATGGAAAACAAATTAGACCCGTTTGTCTGAATGTTCGGTGGAGAGGCATTGTTGGTCACTGCATTGCTGTAGCTGGAATAGATCATCTGTTGGGCATTTGTGTTGGGAGTCGAAGCGTAGAAAGAGTTCGTGTTAAAGATGCTGGGCTGTGTTGTTGGTGATGCTGTGGTTCGTCGTATTGCTTCGTTGTGGAGAACGTTTCGAAAGCAAGTTCCGATAAGATTGGTAGCAGGGGCAGGAGGGGTCGGTGGAGTGGTGGGCGCCTTTGCAGTTGGCACACTTAAAATCGGCGTTGTCTTTACACGATGCCGTTAGATGCGGTCCAGCACAGTGGGCACACGATGTTTTTACTTCGCAGTTGCGGGAGCCGTGTCCAAATAGTTGACACTTATAGCATTGTGTCAGTTTGTTGGGGGACTTAGTTTTGTACTCCCATCGTACCCTGGTATGATTTACATACATGTAACTATTCCGCAGCAGTTGTAGGGTAATGCTCTTATTGATGAAGTAAACGATGTAAAGCAGAAGCTTGTGATTTGCTCTTGTTGTTTTTTCTACCGTCTTGACATCGGTGCATTGTAGACCCAGGTTGAGCAACATTGTTTTCACTGTTTCGTTTGGAAGCTTCTCTAGTCCGACAGAACCGCCTTATATGGTTTTGAGCTTTTTGAATAGTATGTGTAAAACTCACAATTAGATTCCTTTAATTTGCTGGAAATACTATAAAAGTGCTCCGTGCTTGGGACGAAGATTTTTATGCCAATGGAAATAGTTTTGATAAAGTACTCCGTGATCTTGCATTTAGCAAGAAGGTCGTCTACGAATGCTGCGCTTTGCTTAAGCAAGTTAATAGGTGGGGGCTTGGAGGGAGCCGTTTGCGGGTCAGTCTCGATTTCTTCGGCAATGTTGGAGTCATCATCTTCTTGCACTTGCAGCGGAAGAAAATAGTTGGAACGTTGGGAGCTCTGCTGCTCTCGTTGAGTGGATTTCATGATTCTAGGCATTTTTGGACCGGCAGATGCAGTTGCAGTAGCAACGCCAGTTGTAAGTTTACGTCTCTTAATTTTGGAGGTTTTCTTACGCGAATGGTGGAGTAGTTCGTACCGATGCAGAAAGTAAAGCTTTTTGACAGCGAGAGAAAAAAACGATTGCTAGGTTCGCTCTTAGACAACCGCACTCAAGTGAAGCAAAAAGTAAACTGAAATTTAAAATTAAAATGCACGCTGGTTGAGTTTTTTTTTCCACTGCTCCTTTCGCCCCCGGAATTCTATTCGAAAACTGATTTTTCTTGATTTGAAATTTTGAAAACGGTTTGAGTTGTGCTGCGTGCCGATTTCAAAAAGTGTGTTTTGAGATAAACGCGTTTAAAGTTTCAACATGTCATATCTTCATATGGGGCGCTTGCCCAAAAAAGGTCAAAATAAGGGGGAAAAAACATTTTTTTTGGTCCAATTTTTTTTCCAACGTATTGTAGGATACCTAAACTATTTTTCAAGCCAATAAAAATAAATCGATTTTTT
Source organism: Drosophila sp. 14030-0761.01 (assembly GCA_018150735.1). NCBI lineage: Eukaryota > Metazoa > Arthropoda > Insecta > Diptera > Drosophilidae > Drosophila > Drosophila sp. 14030-0761.01. Next base: position 580,021 of record JAECWO010000106.1, on the reverse strand, counting down.
GAAAATTCTACAGTGGTGTTACCCCTTAAAAAAGTAATGCATTAGGGACGACTCTGTCCCCTACAACCCGGAGTTTTTTTTTTCTCCCGCAATATTTATCGTATCGTAATTTAATTTGGCTGACTAATATATGCAATAAATATTAGTAGAACATGTATTAGTGTGCCAAATTAGATTACGATACATTTAATATTACGAGAGAAAACAGCTTTTGAATCGAATTCAGGGGGGGAGTTCGATGTTCATACACACGGGCATGTCTCGATCGATTCGGCTTCTTATTCTGATCAAGAATATACATATATACTTTATGCTTCTTTCCGCCAGTTACATACATTTTAACGACTTTCCTCCGTGGTATGAAAATTTAGTGTAAACATTAATTTGCAAATATTAGTGTTAGGTTATAACTTTTAAAAAATATCGCAACAATTAGCTAGCAATATTCCAAACTTTACTTTTTATTATAAATTTTTATTTAAACAAATTTTGGATTACCCATGTAAGAAAAGAATTGTGTACCTCTACGACTTAAAAAGTTTAAAAGCCAGGAGATTGAACCATAACAATGCAATTAAACTCTACGTTCGGTAAATACATAAGCATAATTTATATCGGTATGCCCTGAAAATGGTGTACGGTAAGGGACACAAGGTTTAGCCGATAGGTTCGCTAAAGTGCTCGTGTTTTGATAAAACAGTGAAGACATGTTTGGCGGCTTTGTAAAAATAAATGAATAGCTTGGACTAACAGAGACGTTTCAAAAATTGATCCCCAGTCGAAGTGGACAAGAATTTTATAGATCGTTACTACGTTTTACAGAATCCCATAAATATGTATAAATAATATAATTTATAATTTGTCAAAATAAATCTAGTAATGAGAAATATTTACTTGCAGAGAAACGAGAAATCTATTTTATAGCAATCATAGATGTCCTGACTCAATATGGGGTCAAAAAGCAGGTATACAAAATCTGATGTTTAACAATGGTGTTGCTATATTAGTAAGAATGCATTTGGATATACTTCACAGGCGGCGAAAGCAGCAAAGACAGTGAAATATGGAAGTAATGTTGATGGAATATCAACATGTGATCCCGAACAATATGCCAAAAGATTCCTGGAATTTATGGATAAAGCTATAGAATAAGACACGAAATTGTATTTGTCACATTAAAACTGTTAAATGAATGTATACATATAAATTAATTTTCATATTCGTTTTCTGTTCCTGCATCACCAAATGTCAATTTTGACGTAACTTTAAACGTACTGATTCTCCATCGTTCGGGCCTGGTTAGTTAATATGGAAATATGCCAAAAATATAGAAAATGTGATTCGGTCGCGTTGATTACTAAAAATTTAAGAATTTATTTAATGTACTTCTCTAAGCGTTTTTAATGCAATACATACCACAAAACGGTTCACTTGATGACGAGGGGCAGTTTGTAAAGCAGTATCGAAGTTCTTCATGTTTTCAAAACGTTCCCGTATTCTAGAAATAAACCATTTTTAAACTAGAATATATCGATGTAATTAAAGGCCGAAATTTGTTTTACGTCTTAGCACTTTCTATGGTTGAATCGTCTGAGACTTGTTGTGAATAAACATCCACATGATTCCCATTTAGTTCCCGTTCGATTTCATTGGCTTGCCATTTTTCAAATTTGGCGCGCAATTGTTTAGCTCGAGTTGCCATCTGAGCCTGTATGTTCGATTAGAATGTAAAATAGAATTTAATCGTTATTACTTTAAGTTCATTTATTTTAATCTTACTTCCTTAAGTGATTCATCATTTCCACCAAGGTTCTCCTCAATGTCATTCTCCCCATCAGAGCTATTACTGTATTCATTCTCATCACTTTCATCCTCTTCACTGTCCGACTTCTCACTATATCGGCGATCTTCAGGCGGCGGAGTGAAACATTTTAATGGCTTTAGTTCTTTAAGTTCATTGCTGGGTTTAGTGCATTTCTCCATTTCGCGAAATTTATTAAGCATGGTAGATGTGGTTTGAGTTTTATGGAGAATATTGTCTGTAAATTGGCAAATCTGTTTTGATTCCGGATCTAGGTGATCATTGTCGGAATCTGGAGTCGGCATTTTTACCACTCCTTCCCTTGGTGGTGTTATACGAAATTGTCGTCTCTCAACCTCGTTTGGACGATATGTTTCAAAAAACTTAAATTTTTCACTTAGCTCAGCTGTAGCTATTTTTATATCTTCTTGCTTTGCGTCACATTTCACCACGTGGACTTCTGCATCCTTGACGATATAAATCAAAGGCAAAGCAGTATATTAATAAATTAAAGGAGGGGAACATCTTAAAATAAATCAAACCACGGCTCGAGGAGTAAAATAAAAATTGTGTTGCGTAATAAATACTTTATAAAACAACTCAAATTTACCTTTTGGCTCATTTGTCCATCTAACTTGCAGACTGATTGAGTTAGCTGCACTTCCTGATTACCACTACTTTTATGTCCAGCATTGGAAGTGGACACTACGTTAGCATCCAGTTCCATGAAAATGCAACGCGACTTTTTACTTATAGCTGCCAAATATATTGTAACAAAATTTTCATAAGTAACTCTATCGTACTATAAAACAAGCTAAACTTGCCGGACTCGAAGATATCAGCATCTTCCAACAGACCACTGCTCCCAGGAGTACCTAAAGATTGAGTCGCCTTATAATCGCCGAACATCTCGCCTTTCTCGAATTTTTCTTTTATTGAGCGGGCTGCATCACCAATTTCTACTTCTGCGTGCTTGCCGATGGACGTGACACTCTGTTCCGATTCGGCAACGGCCTGTTGATACATCTCTTTAATTTTTGCTTGTTTGCCCATGAAAAGGCGAGATCGTATATTTTGTATCTCCTGTTTCCTTTCCTCCCGCCGCTCTTCCTTGGACATCACATGGCCCTGCTCGAATCTGGTCCTAATGTCGTTCATAGCATCGCCGAGTCCCACTGGTTTTTCCCTCTTAGTTTGTCTTCTTGAGCGTACAAGCGCCAAATCGTCGTCGTCGTCTTCCTCAATATCATTCTCGTCTTCGTTTTCGTCATGGTCCTTGTTATCGTCATTCTCGTCATGAGCTTTGTAGTTGCTGTCGTTATCATAAAATTTGCCAACATTATCGACATTATTTGCATCATTTTTTCCTGATGGCAAGGTGCTCAGAGCTTGTAGTCCATGCTGTTGGAGCTTTGCCACCTTTAATAATATCGACGTATTACGCTTTGCAGTAGAAGTTGGTCGTTCCGGCAGTGGTTCCTTGTCTTTGCTTATACCATTTTCAAATACTTGAAATCTAGAGCGAACGTTTAATTGTTGTAGTTCGTCAAGTCCAAGATCTGGTTTGTCTGAGGCTATCAATTATAATGTAGTGATATATCATCGAATGAATGAATTCATTCCGACTGGTCGTCACATTGTATTTTGATTGTATCTTACCCCTTGCCACATCCGGTGGCAATTCAACAGGCTGGCTTTCTCTTATTATAAGCTCCACTTTGCGAGGCTTAGGCTCTTTTTCGACCTGTACAATTTTAGGAGCAAAGAGCAACTTAAAATGTATGTTACAATACAGATTTCCCTGGTGACTTTGATAGTTATCAAATCTAAACGATCGAGAGACAGATAGAAAGGTTGATAATTTTAGGTAACACGTTATGCATACTTAAGCTGCCTTGCACAGTCCTTGCACCGAAAGCACGTCTTGTGGTAGATATCTTTGTCACTCTTAAATTGGAGAACGACTTCCTCCATCTTGTAGACAGGCTTGTCGCACTGACGGCAATTTGACCGCTCCTCAATACCCGAATTCTGCTAAGATATTTGCCAAAAAAATCGAAAGAGTTGGGATGTGGTATGTTCCGGGGTTTTGGGATTGACTTAATAGTGTTACGATGACATGAATAATATGGTTGGGTTAACTAATGAATTGCTTACACTGAAAACTTTTTGTGCTTTACTAGAATCGCTTGAACGTACATGGATCAAATTACGTCTTTGCAAGGCGTCGAATTTGCTAAAACTGCTTTTCTGTAATACAAAAACTATAGTAAGTGCCTTCGTTAAATTGACAAAGTGCTTTTTTGGCCAGTGTCTATAAACCAATAAGTATTAACAACATTAATATACATACTAAACTATCCTAATGCGGGTATTTCCGTATTTGTTTAGGGAATCAAAGCAAAAAAAAATGTTATAATTTTTACCTATGTAATTATGTTAAATTCTTGACTTACCACTGAAATATTCTGATTGTCATATTCACATTTTTTTGACTTCTTCGACTTCATCTTTTTTGTCTCTGTGATAACTTTAGCATTGTGGTCATCAATTACACCTAAATCAATTTTTGTGCCAGTTAGCTTTGACTTAGACGAAACTTCAGTATCGTAATTTTTAGCGTCCATGGCATTCTCTCTCTGTGACAGTTGATTTGAGTCGTGATTCACTTGATCTTTCTCTGAAATGTCCAATTTCTGGCTTTTCTTTAGGGACTTTTTGACACTCTTCTTTACTGTTGTTATTGACTTGGACATAGATGTGAGGTGGTCCTCCTCAGCTCGTAGCATGCTATTGAACTATTAAAATAAAAAATTAATTTTTAATTATTTAAGGCGCCAACAGGCAGAATTAAGCAATTCCGACCCCATAAAGTACTTACATATACATATGTATACTACTGACGAGCATTAACAGCCAACATACATACATACATAGATAGAGCGCTATCAAATTTTGCATTGCCACACCCCTTTCCGCCCCCGGAATTCAAAATTGCATACATACATACGTGATGTATAAACTGCCAAATACAGTAGAGGTCGGCCATATAGCATCGTTATAACCGATATTCGTTATAGCCGATATTGAAGAAAAACACTTATCGCAATTCCACGACTACGCTGCATTTCAAACCACTGCAAAAGTGCTTTATCAATTTCGTCACGTTTCCATACTCTAACGCGTTTGACTTTTAGTTCATTTTTATTAACTTGAGCCTCTATCTTTTCTATACCCTTGCAAAAAGGGTATATTAATTTTGGTCAGAAGTGTGCAACGCATAGAAGGAGGAGGCCGACCATATAAAGTATATATATTCCTGATCAGCATGACAAGACCAGTTCAAATCCGTTTGTCCGTCTGTCTGTCCGTCTGTCAGGATCAACAGCTTCTCCTCCTAGACTGCTATAGCTTCAGAGCTGCAATTTTGCACGAAGTCTTGTATATACTGCAGGCATCGTATATCTCGGATTCATCTGGATCGGACGACTATATCATATAGCTCCCATAGCAACCGTCGGTCGAAAATAGAGTTTTAGATCAATAACTTCGTTGTTTTTCATCTGATTGTTATAAAACATTTGGCAGTTTACTATACATCTATATGTCCTTGCCAAATTTGATCAAGATCGCACTAGTATATCATATAGCTCCCATAGGAACAATCGGACCAAATATAGTTTTGCTTCTAAGAACTTTTTTTTTCTATTGCGATCATCACCAAACTTAGTAAATAACATTTGCACATAATAAATTATAATTCTGCCAAATTTGATCAAAATCTGATTACTATATGATATAGCTGTCATACAAAGAGATGGAAAATTGCATGCTGCATCTCTACATACATGCACATGTATGCGTGCCGTGCTATAGCGCGTAGATAAGGGTTTTTACACAAAAACCCTTTCCATTTTGCGATCTCCATTTAGGGATTGAGTAACGCAAGAACTTGCAAGGGAATGCAAACTTCGGCATGGTCGACGTTAACCCGGCCTTCTGGTTTGTTTGTTGGCTTTGATTGTAGAAATTGTAGACTAATTTACACCAAATTCGTTTGTCAGACTTGTAGATTTTTCACCAGCTTCTAAGCGCTGTAAAATAATATTTTTCGTTTCAAGTGAGAAATCGAGTAATTTACACGTGCTTTTTTGACAATCTTCATATGTGATCTTTTACACATATGCAATCTTCTTCCCATATGCAAACAACGCCGCTCACAATTCACGCAATTCACACAGATAGGCCGAAGTCTATACGAAGTGTATTTAAGAGCGTCAAAACGAAATTACTCTCGCACAAGTACATTGAGGCTTTTTTCAGCTCACTTTGTGCCGACCGGTGCTGTAATTTACTCTTTCTTTTGTTTGTTTCTTACTTGCCATCGTTATAAGCGATATTTGTTGTCAAAATTGTATTGTTATAAGCGATATATCGTTAAAAGCGTTATAGTTATATCCGATTGTGCTTTCATGCAAGCTTGTATGAAAACCAACCAAGTCCCTCTGTGTGTATCGTTATAAGCGGTATATCGTTATAGCCGGTATCGTTATAACCGACCTCTACTGTATATAGTTTCATGATAAGCCCGTGAAGAACACTGAAGTTATTGATCTAAAACTCTTTTTTCGACCGACGAAATTTCCTTCTCTAGAAGGAGAAGCTGTTGATCCAGACAGGCGGACAAGCGGATTTGAACTCGTAGTGTCATGCTGATCAAGGATATATAGACTTTATATGGTCGGAGAAAACTCCTTCTATGCATTCCACACCTCTGACCAAAATTAATACACCCTTTTATCAAGGGTATAATAATGCCGAAGAACACTAAAGACGAGAGCACTGCAAATGTGTGACATTTGCAGACCACGTATAAATCCAATTACGAACTCGAAACACGGCTACACGAATGCACTTTCCTGAGACTTGCAAATTCGGGGACTTAGAGTGAGGAAATGTAATTTATACTATCGGTTTTACTATCGGGACACAGGGACCCAAAGCAAAAAAATTGAGAAGTTTTTAAGAAGGTTTGTTTATTGTTGAAAATAAATTGAATGTGAGTTTTTACAGAAGTCGATTAATTATTCAGCATGCACTGTCGATGAAACGGCCTTTCAAGTTAGGGAAGCTGTCATTTAAGGTATTAAATATTTTACAGTACCTAGAAAAGTTCACGAAGTACAAAGTGTTATTGGATTCATCCAAAATTTTTTAATTATCGCAAAGCCGTTAAATGATTTAACAAATAGATATACATAGGAGGTTTGTATATCAAGAAAAAAAACTACGATATTTGAAAAACAATATTTTAAACACTTATGTACATATATCTATAACTATAACGGGTACTATAAAAGCTAGAGTTGGCGTATTTGGATGATTGTAAATTTTTGACACGACAACTTACGCTTCCAAAATTTGATAAATTGGAGAGTCTCGCAATATTTTATTTGGCACGTAATTTTATTTGGCACACTAATACCTCATGGAAATAAGTATATGTGCACAATGTTTTTTGCCTGTATCTTTATTAAAACTAGCCAAACAATTATTTTTGGAACGCACAATTTTTATATTTGTGCCTACTGCAAGAATGTTCTTGCAAAATTCTTCTTTCGTCATCATTCGCAGTACCGTTATCACCGTTTTGTATGGCATCATACTACTTTTCCTAGGAAAGAAGTATATGTGCAATATGAGATTAGTCGGTATTTGGCATCGATTGCGGTCACATAGATAAGTTTGGCAAGTCTTTTTATTTTTTTTTTATAATTAAAAAGGTAAATAAACAAAAAAACACGTGGGCAACTAGACATTACCATATTGTTGTTAAATTGAACTGTAGGATGCCACGTGGGACACATTTAAGCGCTGAGGAGCGTGGCTTGATTCTAGGCATGAAAGAAAGTGGGAAAACAATTGCAGAAATTGCTTCCCGAGTGAATCGTCATAAGAACACCATAGCAAACTTTTGCAAAAATGTTACCAATTATGGTAAAATCAAGCGTACCGGCCGACCAACGAACATCCAAGAACGCTGTAAACGGGAAATTTGGCGTCTTGCTACCAAAAAGGAGATGTCCTGCAGGGAAAATTGCAGTCATATGAATCTCAACGTGTCCAGGAGACGGGTCAACCAAATAATTTCTGAAAACAAAAACATTTCATATGCTTTGCGAGAGCCTGTACCGAAGCTACTACCACGCCACCTAAAGGCGGTTTGGCGTTTGCCGAAAAATACAAATTTTCGACTCACGAGTTCCGAAATGTGATTTTTTCAGACGAGAAAAAATTTAATTTAGACGGTCCAGATGGATGCCACAAGTATTGGCGAGATAATCGACTGCCACGACAAACGCGTCACAAACGCAACTTCGGAGGAGAGTCGTTAATGGTATGGGCTGCCTTTGGATATGCCGGAAAGTCCCGAATATGCTTTATTCCGACAAAAACAAATGCGGAAATGTATATTCAACTTCTTGATATAGAGCTCATTGATTTTTCGGAAAATTTTTATCCTGACGATATGATTTTTCAAGAGGACAATGCTCCAACACACACGGCAAAGTCTACAAAAGAGTTTTTTTCCTCACGTAATATTGATGTTTTAGAGTGGCCAGCTTTAAGCCCAGACCTTAATCCGATTGAAGACATTTGGGGCATTTCATCGGCCAAGGTTTACAAAAATGGACGTCAATTTGACTCAATAGTGCACCTCAAGGAAGCTGTGGTCGCTGAGTGGGCAAAAATTAGCAAATCCACTCTGGAGAAATTGGTAGACTCAACGCATAGTCGCCTAAACAAGGTTATTCAAGTAAAAGGCAATCATATTAATTACTAAACAAAAATAGATTAGTTAAAATCATTGAAATAGGCTAGAATTTCGCCAAAAATGAAATGTTGCACATATAATTCTTTCCTATTGAGATTTTTTTTATCTTAAGATATTTTTATGAGTTTAAAAAAAAAATGAATTTTTGTTTTTGTTTTTTGTTTCTTTTATTTAGATTTATAAGCTACAAAAAAGTTATTGTTTTTCTTTCATTTGAAATATATTTTTTTTCCAAAAATTATCGTGCACATATACTTATTTCCATGAGGTACATGTTATGAGCATCTATCATAATATTGGAGGCGATGGCCGGTGGTTTGCTAAAGTGCTAATAAGAGTGAACGCGATAGCACGTGTTAGTCATAGCGTGATGCGAAAGGAATTTACTATATGAATTTGGTCTTTTTCCTTGGCACTTCCCTTTTGCTTAGGGCATACAAAATTTCTTAAGGAATTTCAAAAGCGTTCCTCGGAAATTGCCTAGGGTGCAAGGAACGCTACTTGTGAATTCATAAAATTTTATTTTTATACCATGCATCCATAGGATGAAATGGTACATATATTAAAGTTGCCAAAATGTATGTAACAGGGAGAAGGAAGCTTTTCCGACCCTATAAAGTATATATATTCTTGATCAGCATGAGAAGAGAAATTGATGTAGCCATGCTCGTCTGTCCGTCCTTCCGTCTTAGAATGTAGACTTGTGTAGTATTGGCGCAGACCAAGTTTCTTTATTTTTTTTGCCACGCCCCCTTCCGCCTCCGTAGTTTAATATTTTCTCCCGAAGTATTTATCGTATCGGAATTTAATTTGGCACACGCCGAGTTATATGTACATACATAGAAATGTTTTTCCCTCAAAGCGGTGCAAGGGCGAATTTGGCCGGTGGAGCGCTAAAGTGCACACACATAAGAGTGAGCGAGATAGCATAATCAAATGGCGCATACGAAAGAAATTTAATACATACATATATGAATTTAGTTTTATAAACTCGATGTAGTTTTTTTTCCCCTGATGCATGGTATATCCGAGTCGGCCCGGCGACTTACTTACTTTATTTTTCTGTTCCATCAAGAACTACTTTATCTGTCATTTTAGTCTCTTTACAATACTTCCCCTTTAATGTTTAATTTTCAGAGACGACCTACATACATAAACAATGTAACGAGCACGAACAAAAATAGAAAACGTTAATTTTCGTAAGTTGTAATAATAAAGTATCCAAGAGAGATGCAATTATTCCGATAAATACAAAAGTAATTATGATCGAGGAAAATTAAAAATTTAATCGGTAATTTCACCGATAATGTATGTAGTGCATATATTTGTTCACTTTATGTGTACACCTATTCGTTGTAAATCCATGGATAATGTATTATGTGTATTTACCTACAATGGCTTTAATTTGATAGACTTATACCATGCAAATAAAAATATACAGGTAATAGTATGATGGCTCATTGTTATGTAAATACTTTCTAGCCTAATTTAATTTTGATCCACTTTTGTAATAACCAGAAGGCCGGGCTAACTTTGGCCATACCGAAGTTTGTATAAAAATCCGTATATACACACCATAGCACGGCACGCATTTATACGTATTTATGCAGCATGCAATTTTTTCATTAGAAACAAAAAAGTTTTTAGATGCGAAACTATTATTCCTATGGGAACTACATATATGATATAGTAGTCCGATCTTGATCAAATTACAATAACATTAATTTGGCAATAACGTTTGGATCAAATTACAATAACATTAATTTGGCAATAACGTTTGGATGTGTAGTAAGCTGAGAAATGTTAAGTTTGACTATAATCGGGTGAAAAAGAACGAAGTTATTGTTCTAAAACTCTTTTTTCGACTGATGTTTCGTATGGGAGCTACTTATACATATGTATATAGAATACATTTACTTTTTATGGTCGGAGATGCCTCCTTCTATGCGTTGTGATATAGACCATTACTTCATCATCACTGTGATCATTTATTACCACCAGTAAAATACTAGAAGAAAAGTTACATTTACTTACGTTTTTACTTTCCATTTGGATTTGTTTTGCAGAGCAGCGCTAAATTGGGAATTGAAGGTATTATTGTAAGCAGTTTCGACCCACATTCAAAACCCACTTTTCTGCCCGTCGACTTTCTGATACTTAATAAAGTTTACAAAAATAATTTCTAATTAGTATAACCTCGTTTAACATGCCTTTGACCAGGAGAATCCTTCTCCGAGCCACTGGACTTTTGAGAGTACTTCACAGTAACCGTTATATCATCTACCATTTTAAATATACCAAAATTGAGGCAAGTTATCGGAGTCTTAGCTTGCCCCTTCCCCCATATTACCTTGCCACAATGATTTAATTTTTTTTCCTGCAATACGAATCGTATGTCATGAACAATCATTGTCATGTTTCTGTTAGCTTTAACTAACTAAAATAAAAGAATTAGACGGATGACAAAAAAAAGACATATGTATGTATATATGTACATATGCAGGACCATATGTATATGGTAAATATGTTATTTTTTGATTTTGAAATGCATGTACATACATATGTGAGATCAAGTATGCGGAATTCGTTTATTTATGGTGCCTTTTTTCACCTGAACGCACACACACAAAAGGAAAAATGACATGTGTATTTGTAAGTAAAATGCACACACGAGAGTACAAATATGTATGTATGTAAGTCTGAACGGAAATTTCTGTGTTACCCGTTGCAGCGATGAAACGCTGTTCTATTTTTGTCGTTTCTTATTTTGACCACATTTTGAGAGCAAATGGTTTTTAGATCCAAATGCGAATACAGTTTCTATAAATTCCTTTTGACCCTATCTATTAACTGCAAATGAAGAATTGGGCCTATAACTAATGAACATACATACATATGTATGTATTTATGTCTGTATGTGTTGAATGACTCGGACGCGAGATCATAGGTTTTTGAGTTATACCGATTCTGACTTGCCGTTTCGGTACTGATGATAAATTCAAGAAGACTGTTCGCAAACACAGAGAGCTGATCTGTTTAAATTTCGCCTATATTTAAAGGCCTATGTGAAACAAAAAGCTCTTTTCTTATGTATAACATAAAGCGCATTTCCTTGAAAAAGTTGTTTTAAAGCTCTTTTGCGTGACGTTATACATATGTATGTACATATGTATCTCCACACATACATATACATATGTACCAGCTCTCAGTTCTTACTCCACATATGTATGTACATACATACATATGTATGTATGTATGTACATATCTAGATATTCCATATGCCATGCGTCTGGATTTCGATAAAGATCAATTAATTATAGCGTTACTTTAGTTACAATAAATTTAATTTTATAGAATTTACAGAATTTTTGTAAAATTTAGGTAAAATAATTGTTTCTTTCAAAGTATCCCTAGGAGCAAATGGGCCTTTTGATTTCATTCAATTTAATTGGGAATTCTAGTTTATACATACATACGTATGTATGTATGTGTATTCTTCTTAGTCATTGGCCAAGCAAAACTGGATAAAAATAAAGTAAGTAAGTCGCCGGGCCGACTTGGATATACCATGCATCAGGGGGAAAAAACTACATCGAGTTTATAAAACCAAATTCATTTTTCTTTCGTATGCGCGATTTGATTATGCTATCTCGCTCTTATGTGTGTGCACTTTAGCGCTCCACCGGGCAAATTCGCCCTTGCACCGCTTTGAGCGCAAAACGTTTCAATGCATAACTCGGCCATTTTTATTCCGATTTTTATGAAACTTGGTGAAATGATAGATAACCATAACATGTATGAGTGTGCTAAATTAAATTCCGATATGACAAATATTGAGAAAATCACTTTTTATTGAATTCTGGAGGCGGAAGGGGGCGTGGCAAAAAAAATTTGGTGGAATGATAGATGTTCATTAGATCTATTCGTGTGCCAAATTAAATTACAATACGATAAATATTACGGGAGAAAATCACTTTTTATTAAATTCCGGAGGCGGAAGGGGGCGTGGCAAAAAAAAAACATAAACTTGGTCTGCGCCAAGACTACACGAGTCTACATTCTAAATTTGGTAACTCTACCATTTGTAGTTGCTGAGATCTCTGCACTCTTACGGACGGACGGACGGACAGACGGACATGGCTATATCAATTTCTCTTCTCATGCTGATCAAGAATATATATACTTTATAGGGTCGGAAAAGCTTCCTTCTCCCTGTTACATACATTTTGGCGACTTTAATATACCATTTCATCCTATGGATGCATGGTATAAATATTAAAGAAGCTAAGTTCGGCTATGCCGAAGTTTGTATACCCTTGCAGCCCTTGACCATTAAATTTTATGTTCTAAAACAATGTTTGTGTTTATTTCAATAACGCAATACTTTAAATACACTAAACAACTTGTCATCGACTTTCGTGGGATTCGAACTCACTTCTATTTAGCTTAATTAGCAAAAAAAAATAAAATCTCAAAAAACCTTTCGTTTCATACGCAAGACCTCTATCCACTAAGCCACCGCACCTCTGCTGCTCGAGCCAGCCAATCGCCAAATAGTAAGCGTGCCAAGACAATGCAGCGATTGACATATTCACACACACACAATCGCAATTTTGACACATATACATATGTGCTTTACTGCTTATGTGTGTGGATATGAGCAAATTTCATATCGTCGAAATCAGGCGTTATGTTTATCCGATTGTTTTTGAAATTCACGCATATATTGTAATCCGTTTATATTTATGTACTTAATCAGTTTGGATAAGATTCTTCAAGAAATAGAGAAGTTAGTCGCATTTAACGTTTATATTTGTATGGCAGCTATAAGATATAGTGCTCCGATCTTTTTGAAAAAGATGTGCATTCTAGGGTATAGAAAAGCTTATATATGAACTTTGAAAACCATAGCTCTAAAACTGTGGGACTAGTTCGTATAGTAGAAGACAGACAGACGGACATGGGTATATCAACTCGTCTTGTCTTCCTGATCAAGAATATATGTACTTTATGCCGTCGGAAACGATTCCTTCTCTGCGTTATAAACATCTGACATACATACCAAAAGACATACATATGTATATTAAATTTCTTTCAAATGCTATCTCGCTCACTATTATGTCAAAACGACCACTTTAGCGCCACCAGACCAAATACATTTATATATTTTCAATTTTGTCAAAATTACCATAATTATATGTATTTTATAATGCATAAATGGTAATTACCAATTATGATGATAATCGCATAAGAAACAACAACGTTTTTAAAGGCAAAACTATTTTGGGTCCTATTAAAGCTATATGCCGATATTGTCCGATTTTAACAAAATTTGGCACGGACGATTTTATATACTAGGCAGTCTGATAAGTCCCTGAAAAACTAAACATTCCGATCCGGATGAATCCGACATATGCCTGCAATATATACAAGAAATACTCTCCTTTTAGGTCGTATAACAAACTGTCAAATATTAAGATTCATGACAATTCCGATCAGGATGAATCCGACATACATATGCATGCAATATATAAAAAAATTTCGGCACTGTAGCTTTACCGATCTAGCAAGAGAAGCTGTTGATTCAGACAGACGGACATGCGTTTCTACGGATAACTCGTCAACTTGGTCTGCGTGTTTACTGCACCCATGTAATGTCAAAATACGATAACTTCAGTTTTTATATATGTATATCTACATTCCAAATTTGATAGCTCTAGCTTTTATAGTTCCTCAGATTTGTACACTCTTCCGGACGGACAGATAGGCTTCTCATACTGAGCAAGAATACGTATGTATACTTTAGTGTCGGAAATACTTCCTTCTACCTGTTACATACATTTTGGCCACTTTAATATACCATTTCATCCTATGGATGGTATAAAAAACCAATAATGTGGACAGGTTCGCTGCCTCAATATGTACATATGTATGTATATGTATTATTAGACCCCTTTCGTTAACATCACTGCATACAAATCCGTCTGTCTGGATCAACACTATCTCCTGGTTACAGTGCACTGTAGCACTGCAGTGCTACAATTTAGCACGAAATTTAGCTTAAATAAAGTAAGTAAGTCGCCGGGCCGACTTGGATATACCATGCATCAGGGGAAAACAAATTTCCTTGAGTTTATAAAACTTATTTCATATATTAAATTTCTTTCGTATGCGCGATTTCTAACATATGCTATCTCGCTCACTCTTATGTTTGTGCACTTAAGCGCTCCACCGGCCATATCCGCCTTTGCACTGCTTTGAGTGCAAAATGTTTCAATGCATAGCTCGGCCATTTTTATTCCGATTTTTATGAAATTTGGTGGAATGACAGACGTCCATAACATATATAAGTGTGCCGAATTAAATTCCGATACGATAAATATTGCGGGAGAAAATCACTTTTTATTAAATTGAATTGAATTCTGGAGGCGGAAGGGGGCGTGGCAAAAAAAATTTGGTGGAATGATAGATGTTCATTAGATCTATTCGTGTGCCAAATTAAATTACGATACGACAAATATTACGGGAGAAAATCACTTTTATTAAATTCCGGAGGCGGAAGGGCAAAAAAAAAAACATAAACTTGGTCTGCGCCAAGACTACACGAGTCTACATTCTAAATTTGATAGCTCTATCATTTATAGTTGCTGAGATCTCTGCACTCTTACGGACGGACAGACGGACGGACGGACGGACGGACAGACGGACATGGCTCTATCAATTTCTCTTCTCATGCTGATCAAGAATATATATACTTTATAGGGTCGGAAAAGCTTCCTTCACCCTGTTACATACATTTTGGCGACTTTAATATACCATTTCATCCTATGGATGCATGGTATAAAAAGAGCAGGCATCTCTGTATCTGTATATCTCGGTTTCATCCGGATTGGACCACTATATTATATAGCTTAACCATCGGTCAAAAAAGAGTCTTAAATCAATAACTTAACACTTGTAAGTTTATTACAAGAATGTCCAAACATCCGTTTCAAATTTGATCAAAAATAGTTTTGGGTTTAAAAACGTGTTTGTTTCTTATGCAATTATCACCAAACTATGTTTTTGACAGATACAAACATATGCAATATATGTAAGTAATAATTTTGCTAAAAACGATAATCGTCTCACTATATGATATAGCGGTCATGCAAACATATGATAAAATTGTATGCTGTCTACATAAATGTGGGTGAAAATATATGTATGTATTTTTTGGACGCTGCATCGTTAGGTGTTCATCATTTCCTCACCAAATATGTGTCGTTTGAGATCATTGCATAAACAAGAAATAAAACCGTTACTTGCTATTTGTACTTATCATTCCCTGATTTTGCAGCCGTAACTAACAATAATACACATTTGGGAAAGTAAAGTCTAAATAGTTTGGAACACTAGCAATAAGTGTTTCATAACTAATAAATTAATTATTAAGACTAAATTAAATGTGGAGGAGGAAAAGGGCAGCATTTCTTCATTTTCAAAGTCTGGCTGGACTGTGACCAAAATAACTAGAGAATTTCGTCGTACCTTAATTGTCAATTTTGTAAAGAATCCCAAAGATAATGTCAAATAAAGTAAGTAAGTCGCCGCGCCGACTTGGATATACCATGCATCAAGTGAAATGAATTAACCAAGTCGTCCCGTCGACTTGCATATTCTTGCATATAGCATAATAGCAATTTTAAACATTAAAATAAAATGAAATGGAAAAGAGCAACAGAAATAATTTTTAATCTGTAAATTTTTTTATCTTTAAACCGCCGCTCGAATTTGCTACCGACTTAATGAATTTGTCGGTACCCAGGGAACACCACGTGGAGGCTTTCGAAAAAATCAATTGGGTTACCAATTAAAACAAAATATTGGAAACCTTCGAGTCGACTTGAACCACATTTTCTAATTTATGTAGTTCCTTATTCCCCATATAACAATGACTTACATGGTTATAAGTAATAATACGTATACTTAATATAATTTACTATACGTATTATTATTTATAACCATTAATTATAAAGTTGCATGCAACATTAAATTAAACTATTTAAACTATTTAAAAAATACATTATTTATACATATTTATATACATATCCCTTCCTATTTAATTATTCAAAATCTTTAATGCTAACAGAAATTCCCCTATGATAACTATAAATTGTTTCAAATGTGCGCGCACTGGCCCTACCACTTGGGATATTAGAAAAAACCCAATCAATATGCGTATTACCGTTGGTTGTGGACGCATTCAAATCTAAAAGAGGATGGTAGTTTAAATTACTGACTAGAAAATCATAAATATTTCTACCACAGCCGGAAAGGCATTGAAGATTAATATTAAAATCTCCGAAAATTAGTGAGCTGGTACCTAATACATCTGAACTTTCCTGAATTAACCTCTCAAATTCATCCTTAAACTTAGACAATGGATATTTTGGACTTCTATAAACTACTAAAATTCCTAAAGACTGATATTTCAACAGGGCAAATTCGAAAACAGGGGCAGTTAAGCCACTGGATCTAGCATAGAATCGACCACTAGAAAAAAGACTTGTATTCTCCATTATTTCATTTCTAATAAATAGGAGAATACCTCTTTTGGGTCGAGCACCGCTGGCCAATGAAGGGCAATCTAGACGCACTGCAGTAGCGTAGCCCGGAATTTCATATGCTTCGTTAGCATATGTAGAAGCCTCAACAAAACACAAAATTGATGACCGCAGCATAAGCTGATTGGAACATACATCACTAATATGACAATGGAGACTTTCCGTATTATGGAAGAAAACATTGAAATTGGAGCTGTCAAATAGTGGATCGAAATGTGTTTGAAGGGCTTTTTCGTTGCGTAATTTTTGCAACTCTAGTTCGGCTAAAGAATCTTGGCCAGATCTTGGAGGGGCGAATTGTCCTACAATATAAAGTCCTGCGGCACTAGTTGCCCTACTACATGCTACATATAATGCTTCTCGCTGCATTCCTGAACTTGTGTGGACCACTACCCTTTCATATGTAGCACCCTGACTTTTATGAATGGTTATAGCTTCTGCAGCTATAACCGGAAACTGTTTCCTATCTATAGTGACTTGCTCATTAGATCTAAACTGAAAACTTTTGACCGTTTTCTGAATTGGGGTCCAGGAATTTTGTGCACGGTGGCGAAACTTAGGTCGAGCATTCACTCCTACGCTGTCATCTATGAATTTTATCCAAAGAATTATGGGAATATTGGATGTGCTAAAATCTATGTCCATTAAAGTTCCCGTGGCTCCATTCACGAGTCCATCTGCAGTATCGACGTTGACTGTCATCATATACTTTGCAGTGGTTTTTAAAATGAGACGACTACACAAACCTTGAGTATCAGAGGTTTTAAAACCTTTGACATCATCTAAATATTTGTTTTTAGCTGCTTCATTTAGATGAGCAGCTTTGATGCAATCTACAGCTTCAGAAATATGTTCCTCAGAGGGAATAGAAGATAATTTGGCCCTGTTGTAAAAATCTGTATCCCTATTACTAAGAAACAGATGAATCGCTTCATCTGGAACTTGACTAGCGTCGAAAATTCTTGTCCTAAATAAATCAATATCTACTGACGACATTTGGCCGGATGCCATGTTATTTAATGCTATTGCAAAGGGTTGGTCGTCTCGCTGTCGCATGATCTCTGTGAGCTCAAAAAACTTAAAACGGTCCCACAGGGAAGGTCCAACAAGAATGCTGTACGGATCATGCGACGAAGATGTGGATTGGAAAATCCATCGATCACCTACAGGGCGTAGTTGTCTGAGATCGCCGAACACGATGACAGAAATGCCCCCAAAGGGAGTATCCCGATTCCTAAAAATTTGCTTAAGGCGAGAATCCAAATAAGAAAACATTTTTGCACCAACCATAGAAATTTCGTCAATAATGAGCAGTTTTAGATCTATGAACCTTGTTCGAAGAGTGTTCAGTAGATCAGAACTCAAATCTCTAAAAGCTGACCCAGACTGGTTAATGGGAAGTGAAAACATGGAATGGAGAGTTGAACCTCCAATTCCGAAAGCAGCTTTGCCTGTTGGAGCGCAAAGAAGAATCTTAACCGTCGTTGGGTCGCTTCCTATCCTACGATTATACTCTACAGAGAGGGACTGAAAAATTGCAGAAATAAGCCTACTTTTGCCGACACCTGCCCCGCCTCCAACGAACTCATGAAAAATTTCATTGTTCTTTACGTTATGAAGGACATGGGTTAGAAAAATGGTTTGTTTCAAATTGAGGGACCTTACAACGCTTGCCAGATTTTCTGGCGAAATTATGGGAGGGAGTTTAATAACTCGGTTATCATTGGCGGTATCTGCAGGTTGGTCATTGGCATTTAAATTTAATAAATTAAGCTGAGAGCTAATTTCAGGAAACGCTAACACCCTAAACTCCTCATCAAGGACTACCTGTTCTTCTAAATTTTCTCCTGTCTCTCTATCTTCATTTGCCATGGCCCTTCTTAGTGCGTCTTCTAAATCATCTAATATGTTGTATTTGTTAAAACCTGCCCTAATAATTTCCTCATGCTCATTGTAAAACTCCTCACAATTTCTGCGAACTAATTCTACTTGCTCGTCTCTCCAAGGAAAATACAACATTACTAGTTCCCTAAAATAGTTCTCTCTATCCGTATTTATATTATACTTCCTAAATCTAATTGTGCAAGGCCATTTCCTTTGCGTGATGTAGCCACTACCATCGCGCAAAGGAATGCTACCTTCTAAAACCTCACTATCTTCTTCATTCCTGGCATTTCGGCGAGACCTAACGCTAAATTCATAATTAGCTGCAAAATCAGCTAAACAGAGATCCTCAAGACTATTTGGTCTCTCTATGTAATGGTCGAGTAGCCCTTTTACAAAGATGTCAGTTGAATCCTGAGGCAAACTTTGCAATTGCTGTCTAGGTTTGAGCATTTTAACTCGAAGATCTGGCAAACTAGTATTGATAAATTTATCTTTATGACTAATATTAGACATTGACATTCCTAGACAGCAATAGGCAGCTTCCTGAGCAGATATCTCAGTGCCGCAAATGAATTTATGACCTATATATTGTAGTTTTTCCCTAATGCTTAAGTTGCCTCTCTCAACACTGGCAACAGCTTCCCGCATAAGCTTTGAAATGCCTCTTTGGGATTTGTTAATGTAATTAATAATATAGCTGCAACAAGCATAAGGATCCAATATGAACTGAATGTCCATATTGGCACGTTGCATCGAAAGAATATGTTTGTTGTAAGCATTAACTTTTATTTCTGCGAACGATCTTTTAAGAAAAATTTGTGGCTTTTTCAAGCTAGACCTAATAGCCAGTTTGTATTCCTCGTAGCTGAGGCTCACATTTTCATGTGAGAGAAAGTTTTCAAAGTTGCTTAGATGGGAAACAATGTCCGAAGAGAAACTAGTGTTAAGGAAATTTTGAATCCGCTGAAAATTTTCTCTATGACGAGATATATTTTCAGCTTCATCGGAAAAAGGCTTAAAAATCTCTGTTTGGGGCATGGGGGGATTGGGTATCCCAAATCGACAAATTTCTTGTCCCCTAACTTTGCGGAGGCAAGTAAACCCGTGAGTGTGGGTTTGGTATGCTAAAAAGGGAGCTACATCTGTATTTGTTACATCTGTGGTAACGAACTGGTCAATGAAGGCTACTACCGGGGGAATAGACTCCTCATTATTGAGGTCTACTAAAGGAGCATCTTTCAGCCAAAACATCCCGTGAATATGAGGAGAGCCTCTTTGCTGAAACTCAACTCGCCAATAGTGTTTAACTACAAAATTCTCACCGAAAATACCTCCCTGACTTTTCATAACTTTTAGTAGCTCTCTAAACCTATGTTCAAAATACCTTGCACACGTAACTGGATCTGATCTAATGAGACGAGCCTTTTCACTAAACAATAAACCTGAAGCTTCCTCTTCTGAAATATCTACCCTATCTACTGTTTTCTTAAGAATAACTAGCAATTCTGACCATTTTGTTTCGGCAGCTGACAAAGTTATAAAAAATGTTGGGAGGCCGAACTGCCGAATCATTGCCATAACTTTCTTTTTCTCATCCTCCCAATGAGCTGGAGATGTGCGAATACCCTTCAAAACCCTATAACCTTCGTCATGGCTAATTAAATTATTAACGAAATCCTCCCTAAGAACGTTAGAAGCTGTTGTTGCGCGTGGAGCGCTATGTTTACGTAAACATATGGAAGTATTATTCCGAATCGTTATCAGCTCTAACTTCTTGTAATCAAAAAATAATTTGTCTGTCCTGCAACCTCTTCTATCTACATTCCTAAGCTCAGATCTAACTATGGTTGCATAACTAGCTGAAGTCCTTCTCTTAGTGCCGGCATAAATTGTGGGAAATGCTAATTCCTCACAATCTGAGTCTAAAATCATGTCTAATGGCCTTTGCCCTTCTCCTGGAGCTATTGTTACTCTTTGAATGCCAGCATCATCTATCTGAATATTTTCGAGCATCGTTTCTTGTCCACCGGGATTGAGCTCCTCGGCTTCTTCTTCAGGATGGACTTGATTTGCAGAAAGAGTAGATTCCTCATTTCTGTGTAGAATTTCTTCTACAAATTCCCTATCTGCCTCACTAGCATAAAATGGAACTGTTTCGGATTCATAAGAATCAAGCCTCTGCTCATTAATGGTAATATTGTGCTTCCTGTATAGTTCAGTATTAACTAAAAATCTAAGTGCCCTTTCGATCCTAGCCGGTCTAACGGTTTCAGCCATGAAATCGTGACCATATTCCATTCTACGCTTGAGGTGGAGCTCAATAACCTCGGTCTCATTAAATGCTCGAGGGAGCGATGTAACTATGTTACTGAGGGGGATTGGGACATTCACTACTGCTCCTTTAATTGCACTTTGACGCTCATGCCCTGTTGCCCTAATAATCATAAAAGGAAGACGAGGAGAAACTACTCGTTCCTCTAAAATGGGTAAACCTAATAGACATTCTGGAAGTGTAGTGAAATCTAAGCCATGTGCAATGGCAAATTTGGGAATGGTGTTTCTGGAAATGTGAGCAAAGCACGTAGAGCAAAAAGTAAAATTGTCATCAGTGGGAGGAAACTGAAGAGCAATTTCGAAAATAGTTTCGCTAAACTGGTAATTGTTTTCTAAGAACTGACGGGACTTTGCCTTAACTTTGTGAGGAAACCAAAGACCTTTACAAGAGTAACAAATCTGACTTGGGCCGAGCTTGACTATTCTATTAAATTGTATTATTAAAAGTTCTAAACTGGGGCGACGTGTTGGATTTCTAGCGTCCTGAAGGGTATTCGCACGTTCCTCTCTATTACGCGATGCATTTCGCCTATTCTCTGCTACTCTATTTTCATTAACGCTTCTATGCTGACTAACTCGCTGACTAACATTGCTAATAGCGTCGCGATTCGCTTGTTGGGTAGCTATCCGAGCACTTTGCCGTGCCAATGTGTTGCGTCTGCGCTCAATTTCCCTACGATCTGGTTGCGTATTTCTTTGATTCGCCCGGCGAATATTATCAGCTGCCTGTTCTGCGACTCTAAATTCTGGATTAGCTCTTCTATTCCTACGATTTTCGGTATTTTGAACTTGCTCACTAGCCCTATTGGCGGAGTTGGCCCTACGACTAGACCGACGAATAGTGTCAGCTGCCTGCTCTGAGATTCTGACTTGAGGATTCGATCTCCTATTCCTACGATCCTCCGTATTTTGAGCTTGCTCAATTGCCCTATTGGCGGAGTTGGCCCTACGACTAGACCGACGAATAGTGTCAGCTGCCTGCTCTGAGATTCTGACTTGAGGATTCGATCTTCTATTCCTACGATCCTCCGTATTTTGAGCTTGCTCAATTGCCCTATTGGCGGAGTTGGCCCTACGACTAGACCGACGAATAGTGTCAGCTGCCTGCTCTGATATTCTGATTTGAGGATTCGATCTTCTATTCCTACGATCCTCCGTATTTTGAGCTTGCTCAATTGCCCTATTGGCGGAGTTGGCCCTACGACTAGACCGACGAATAGTGTTAGCTGCCTGTTCTAAGATTCTGACTTGAGGATTCGATCTTCTATTCCTACGATCCTCCGTATTTTGAGCTTGCTCAATTGCCCTATTGGCGGAGTTGGCCCTACGACTAGACCGACGAATAGTGTCAGCTGCCTGCTCTGAGATTCTGACTTGAGGATTCGATCTTCTATTCCTACGATCCTCGGTATTTTGAATTTGTTCAATTGCCCTATTGGCGGAGTTTGCTCTACGATTAGAGCGACGAATAGTATTTTGATTTTGCTCATTTGTCCTATAGACGCTATTTGTTCTACGAGTTGATCGACTTACTCTATTAAGAGCCCGTTCCTCT
Organism: Drosophila sp. 14030-0761.01; assembly: GCA_018150735.1. NCBI lineage: Eukaryota > Metazoa > Arthropoda > Insecta > Diptera > Drosophilidae > Drosophila > Drosophila sp. 14030-0761.01. The sequence goes on along the minus strand of JAECWO010000106.1, from coordinate 557,003 downwards.
TCTAAATTTTCTACACTAAAGTTAGCCCTACGAGCCTGCTGATAATCTAAATTTCTTTGTCTCCCTGCCTCTGCTGCATTGTCCCTATAAATCCTATTTCTGAAGCTTATTCTCTGAGACCGCTGAGATGCTGAAGATCTACTCAAACGTGGCATATTAAAAAACAATAATAATAAAAATCTAACCAAAAAAGAAATCAACGCCTTTTTGAAAAATCAAATAAAATGGCGAATAAAAATGTCGAAAAATTATAAAAATTAAAAAATACCTAGGTAATAGTGAATATATGTAAATAATATGTATGTATGTGAAATAAAATATAAATTTTGAGATAGTAAAAAGATAGTAAAATAGAGCAAATTAAAATAGATAGATAAAAAAATTAAATACAGTTAAATAAGTTTTGAAAAAAACTATTTTTCTACAAGTAAAAAAAATTTTGAAAAAAAAGAACGACTTACAATTTTCCAAAAAAAACTGCGATAGCGGAAACAGCAAAAGCTATTTCATATCAAACACTCACAACGCGACAGTATATAAAGCGGGCGCACTTTGAAACAATACTTTTCACTTTTGCACTATATTTTTGGAAAATCGAAACTCACTTTTTAAAACACTTTCAAAATTTTAAGACAAGAGCACAACACGATGTTATCACTTTGCAGACAGAATTATAATGATTCGCGCGCAGATCCTCAATCCGCGAAGAAGTCTTACTTTTAGGTAATGAATGGGGAAATGGATTTTCCAAAGACCATTCGAATGCAGGTGCATATGTACAAGGGTAATGAATGGGGAAATGTATTTTCCAATGACCATTGACTCAAATGCAGGTGCATACAGGGGTAAAAAAGAGTAACGTCCTCGTTATTCCTATGCGGAATTGCGCAACAGGTACTCAAGTCTGTTTTTTGCCAAAATTTTAGGCAACCCTTTTTTGCAACCCTTTTTTGCATAGGTACCTAACACGTGGTAATTCACAGGTGCGGGTTTTGTAAAACCTCTTTTTTTGAATGGGTATCCTTTGTTTTATGGCCTTACGCTGCCGGAAATATCGTGACGTAAAAAGAATTAAATGGACCTTAGCTTGCTCTTCGATTTTAGCCACTGCGCAGAATTGAATTATTTTATCTAATATATCTCAGCATTTACTAATACCGAAATGCTTTATATGCCTGATTCATATAATTTCTTGATTTTAACATACTCTTATACCATATAGGGTTTAAAACGTACTTTAAATTCGTGAGACCAAATATATTAAAATCCTATTTCGCATGCCGCGTTAACACATGCTATCTCCCTCACTCTTATGTGCACACAAGCGCTTTAGGCCGCCCTCTTTTGCTGATCAAAGCCGCGCCGCCCCCTGCTTACGGCACGCCGCCTTGCGCTGCTTTGAGTATAAAACGTTTCTACATATAACTCGGTTATTTTCATTCAGATTTTTATAAAATTTGGTGGAATGATAGATAGTCATACAAAGTACTATTGTGCCAAATTAAATTACGATACGATAAATCTTGCGGCAGAAAATCACATTTTATTGAAATCCGGAGGCGGAAGGGGGCGTGGCAAAAAAAATTTGGTGGAATGATAGATGTTCATAAGATCTATGAGTGTGCCAAATTAAATTTCGATACGATAAATATTGCGGGAGAAAAGCATTTTTTATTAAATACCGAAGGCGGAAGGGGGCGTGGCAAAAAAAAAAAATAAACTTGGTCAGCGTCTATACTACACGAGTCTACATTCTAAATTTGGTAGCTCTATCATTTCTAGTTGCTGAGATCTCTGCACTCTTACGGACGGACGGACAGACGGACGGACGGACAGACGGACAGACGGACAGACGGACAGACGGACATGGCTATATCAATTTCTCTTCTCATGCTGATCAAGAATATATATACTTTATAGGGTCGGAAAAGCTTCCTTCTCCCTGTTACATACATTTTGGCGACTTTAATATACCATTTCATCCTATGGATGCATGGTATAAAAACAGTTCAGTGGTCGAAAATCAATAAACGGCTCATGTTCCCATCATGCCGCACTTGCCAGCAAAAAAGTGACCCGAATAACTTTTTGGTATACATATACATACATATAAAATCAAATTGGACACATTCTTTGTGGTTTGCTCAGGAAAATTCAACATTTAGCAAAGTAGTACGTACTAGAGAGCTGCATGAGTGACAAAAATATCAAATTCGAATTAACAATTGTCAAAATAAATTAAATGGATTGGGTGAGAAGCCAAACTAGTTTGAATGAATAAGTGAGCTGACGTAAAACTCAGTCGCACAACATTTAAATGGAACACAAATGAATTGAATGAGTGGGAATGCGAATTATTGAGATGCTTTGTTTCGAATGCATTCGAATGCCTAATCAAAAATAAAGATAAACGAAAATCAATGTAAAATGTGTCCGTATTTATCCATATCATATATTTAATACAAATTACACCGATACGGGAAGTAACATTTACGTTTGACTAGGTTAGATGTGCTTCCCGACAAATTGAAGGTAATAGAACACATCTTACAGGCTACTAACCCCATTCGAATTATTCGAGTAAATCGAATGTTAGAGGCTTTTTCAAATTTTTCATTGCGTTTGACATTTCATTTATTCTCATTCATTTCACTGAGTGACATTTGCTATGAGACGTAACAAACTCACATACTCATACACATTCGTTTCATTGTGTGCCTGACACTCATTCAATTCAACTCACTTCGAATGCATTCATTTTAAGTTTCTTTTGAATGGAGCCATGCAGCTCTCTAGTACGTACATACAAATATCGTTTTTACCCAAAGAAAGTTTGAAACAAACTGGGATTCGATTAGAGAGCTGCATTTTTTTGCCAAATAATGTACTTTTTACGGTCGAGAAAATTTTAATCTCTATTGGAAAAGACACGTTGTTTTTCAAAGAGGAATTAGGCGGTCCAGTAATAGCATTTAATAAGTTCGCCACTCTAAACTTGCAGCGTGCAAGCTCGAAATGAACAATAGTTGTAGAGATAGTTTGCTCCCTTTTTGCACTGTCAGTAGCGAATACAGTGGCTCACAGCTTATTTGATACAGCCCATTTTTTAAAATTGCTTGTGTCATAATTCAAAAACTATAAAGAATATCGAAATTCTTTATATGCCATTTTAAAGAGGACAACTTCAAGTTTTCAAAAACAAAAGATTTTAATTAAAAATATAGCTGTTCAACAGCAGAAAAAAAAAACAAAAAGAACTCCATAACTTTGCTCACAGCTTATTTGATACAGTGTTAGTAAAATGCTTAAATTTAATGTTAGTGCTTATTTTAATATTTGGTGTGCATCTCTTTAGCCTTAATTACAGCCTGTAATCTATTTGGCATTGAATCCACCAACTTTTGGGTGTATGTGGGAGTAATTTTGGCCCATTCCTCCAGCAAGGCTCTTTACAACTCTTCTTTAATGGAAATCTTATGTTTCCTGACTTCCTTGTCTAATAGCCCATAGATTCTCTATGACGTTCATATCAAGAGACTGTGCCGGTGGTTTCATGAGATAGGGGCAGTTCCAAAGAAGCCACGTTTGAATGATTCCGACCTTGTGCTTCGGGTCACAAGTTTTTCAGCGCTTTGAAGCAGGTTATTCTTTAAAATATCGAGGTACTGCATTTTACCATAATTCCTTCTACGAAAACCAAATTTCCGACTCCGGCTGCGGACATACAAGCACAAACCATCACGTGGCCACCTCCATGTTTCTGTTGAGAAAATGTAAATTCGCCACTCTAAACTTGCAGCGTGCTAGCTCGAAATGGATAGTAGTTGTAGAAAATGTAGACCGAGCTATATCATACAGTCGTCCGATCCGGATGAATCCGAGATATATATATGAACGTCGCAATTCCATTTGTGACTTTAGCACAGATTCGAAAAAAAATTCTTGATCTAAAAATCCACGCCAATTGCCTAAAAGAACAATGGACTTGATACCACCATAGATGCAGAGGCTCTCGCTGCCGTACTAGCAAGCATGTGGTCAATTGATGCGTATATTAAAATGGCTGTAATAAATGACATAAACGTTTGAACACGATTGCAAACATTTTGCTGCAAACAAAAAATTTGCATTAACTGTTTGCGGCAACTATTTTTGCTTGTCGTCTGTATACAGAATTTTACCGTTATCTTGGTTGCGTCAGTTGCTTGAAGCAAGAAAAGAAACATATGGAATCGCGAGAAAACGACAAAATTAATTGAATTGTACGAGAATTATTCTGTTTTATGGGATGTCTCGTCAGCAGACTATAAAAATAAGCATAAAAAACAAAATGCTTATCGCGAAATTGCTGAAAAATTAGACAAAATTGATGATGAAATAAAAACAAAAATTCATCATTTGCGCACTCAATTTTTACAAGAGGTGCGCAGATTGAAGCAAAACCAGAAGGCCGGGCTAACTTCGGCCATGCCGAAGTTTGTATACCCTTGCAAGCTCTTGTGTTACTAGATCTCTAAAAAGAGTTATCTAAATGTAAAGACCCTGGTGTAAAAATCCGTTTTTACACGCCATAGCACGGCACGCATACGTATGCATGTATGTAGACATGCAGCATGCAATTTTTTCACATGTTTGTATGACAGCTATATGATATAGTCATCCGATTTTGATCAAATTTACCCAAATTATAGCTTTCTATGTGAAAATGTTATTTACTTAGTTTGACGATGATCGCTCAAGAAACAAAAAATTTTTTAGAAGAAAAACTATTTTTGGTCCGATTGTTCCTATGGGAGCTATATGATATAGTAGTCCGATCTTGATCAAATTTCGCACGGATGTTTAGGAGTATAGTAAACTGCCAAATGTTATGTTTTATGATAATCGGGTGAAAAAGAAAGAAGTTATTGATCTAAAACTCATTTTTCGACCGATGGTTCCTATGGGAGCTATATGATATAGTTGTCCGATCCGGATGAATCCGAGATATACAATGCCTGCAGTATATACAAGACTTTGTGCAAAATTGCAGCTCTGTAGCTTTAGCGGTTTCGGAGGAGAAGCTGTTGATCCAGACAGACAGACAGACAGACAGACAGACAGACAGACGGACAGACGGACAGACGGACAGACAGACGGACAAACGGATTTGAACTCGTCTTGTCATGCTGATCAAGAATATATATACTTTATATGGTCGGAGATGCCTCTTTCTATGCGTTGCACACTTCTGACCAAAATTAATATACCCTTTTTGCAAGGGTATAAAAAGAGTGGCCAGGGTACATCGGACACTTATACCAGCAAATGGAAGTTTTTCGATGCGCTTAAATTTATTAAAAATGACGACGGAAATATTTATAAAATTCAAAATGGTTCGGTTATGTACTTTTTTACTTTAAAAAAACGAAAAAAATTGTAATAGTTTGTTTCATCGGCATTTTGTAGCTCTTTTAAAAGGTTCTGATGCACTCCTTTTTCATATCTTTTGGAAATCCACTCTTTCACCCAACACTTTCTTTTTTTTGCAGACTCTAAGCTTCTCATTTTTTTACGTTTTATTAAAACTGCTAATATAGCAATAGCAGAAACTCTCGATTTTTGTGCCGACATAATATAAACACGTTGTTATTGCTAGACTTTCTCAAAACAACAGAACTTGCAAATGATTGTCACTTGCAAGCACTGCAAACAAAAAATGAAAATACGTGTAGACATTAACGCAATATATTGCACGAAATAGCCATGCAAAAGTTTGCGTGCAAAACAAAAATTGATTGAAGCAAGAAATTTTCATGCAATATTTGCATTGGTGTAAACTTTTGGTGCAAATTATTTTCAACTTGCTGCAAATTGTTTGCATCGTGTGTACCTAGCTTTAGATTTTCTCAGTTGTTCATTAACTTGTTCAGTTGCTCAGTTGTTCATTCACTTGCTTACTTATTCAGCTGAGTATGTGAACTTGTTCACTCATTGAAAAGCGAGTGAGAGAACTGATTCATTAAAATCAGCAGATTGAACCAACACTAGAAACAAGCTTCTGACGAAAATTAATATACCCTTTTTGCAAGCTTATAAAAACGTGGTTTGAAGTTGGTAAATATTGTAACATGGATCTACAAAAAATATTTAAATAATTAATTCATTTTCGAATTTCAATAATTTCTTAATCCAAACGCCATTTTCTTATTTTTTTACAAAATAAAAATAAAGTAACTAAGTCGCCGGGCCGACTTGGATATACATACATACATACAATGCATCAAGGGAACAAAACTACCTTGGGTTTATAAAACTAAATTCATACAGTGTCTCCATGGCATAATTGGACACAAGATTTATTGTGAGATTTTTTCAAAAACTAAAGATGTACACATTTAAATTTTTGGTTATATTTTCAGTTAAATGTAATTCTAGTGAAACAAAAAATTAACAACATTTCATTCGGTAACTGTATTTAAAACGAAAAAAACAAAAAAAAATCGGATTCTAGCGCTCAACGCATAATTGAACACTGACAAATTTCAACTAAACGAATCGAAAAGACAACAGATTAATACTTTGTTGCGTAACCTTTTGCTTATATAACAGACTCCAAGCGTTTTGGTATGGATTTTACCAAGTTGCGGCATACATCAGGTGGTATTGAGTTCCACTTGCAGTGCCTCTTTTAACTGATCCATTTTATACTTATTCTTGTAGACCAGAGCCGGCCACGCATAGCCCCCGGGGCCGAAGTCAAAACGCGAAACTCATGTATACGAGCCGAGCGCTTGCCGAAGCCATCACAAAAAATATTTGAGAACGTGAAAACAGAATTAGTCTCTCACAGCATTTCGATCCGAGCACTTCTGTGTCGCTCTGCTGAGAGGCTACACATGAAAAAATTGATCCTTGCTTTGTTTTCTCTTTCTTTCTCTTGCATTTAATCGTCGACTGCGCTCGTTGTCTTCATTGCGACGAAATGTGTTCACTTTTTAGTTTGCGCAGTGCAAAGCAACATTGAAATGCACAAATACAAAGATACTTTTTGTGGGCTCTCTTTGTGGCCGGCTCTGCATTAAGGTCATATACATACATACATATCTCGCTCACTCTTATGGGTGTGCACTTTAGCGCCCCACCGGCCAAATTTGCGCTTGCACCGCTTTGAGTGCAAAACGTGTCAACGTATGGCTCGGCCATTTTTATTCCGATTTTTATGAAATTTGGTGGAATGATAGATGATTATAACATACATAAATACATAAGTGTATATAATATTGCGGAAAATCACTTTTTATTAAATTCCGGAGGCGGAAGGGGGCGTGTCAAAAAAAAATAAACTTGGTCAGCGTCTATACTACACGAGTCTACATTCTAAATTTGGTAGCTCTATCTTTTGTAGTTGCTGATATACATACATATGTACATATGTATGTATATACTTTATAGTGTCGGAAAAGCTTCCTTCTGCCTGTTACATACATTTTGGCGACTTTAATATACCATTTCATCCTATGGATGAATGGCATAAAAACAACATGCTATAACAAGCTACAACAAGCGTGCATCATAAAAGTTTGGTCTTGAGATCGCAACAACAAAATAAGCAGAAAATAAGCGTTATTTTTGCTTGTGTGACGGGGTAACGACATATCTCCGCCGAGAGATATGACGTTTTGAAACGACATATCATCGCCCGTGATCTGCGTGAGATATGTCGGCGGAGATATGTCGTTACCCCGATATGTCGTCGGAGATATGTCGCTATGCCTGTGTGACGTGCGCCGTTTTAACAATTCTGCGTCGCGATCGCGACAATGACTTTTTTCTCTGCCAGAAAATGTGTTTTTGTTGTTCCTGCTCAGTCTGCTTTAAGTTATTATGGTAGGCTCTAGGCTCTCACCAGAAAAGTGTTTGCCGTTTAATTATGTACATATGTATATATAAATATGTACAATCTACATTGCAGATATGTAGATATTCCTGGTGTTATTCGCAACTGAATAAAGAAACTGAATCCGTGCATGAAATTTTTTTAAGTTATATACTTAAATTATCGTTTATTTAAAATGAAATAGATATTTATGCTGTGATGCTTACTAAAACCGATAGTAATAATTTTTTTTTGCCTAGGAAGAGAAGCTGTTGATCCAGACAGACGGACAAATGGATTTCAGCTCGTCTTGTCATGCTGATCAAGAATATACATACATATATGTATATACATACATATACTTTATATGGTCGGAAATCCCTCCTTCTATGCGTTGCACACTTCTGTCCAAAATTAATGTACTCTTTTTGCAAGGGTATAATAAATTAACCTTAACCAAACATAGGCATAAGAGAATATATTCTGAAGTTAACCATCCGGTAAAAATAAGGACATTTCTAACGAGAGGATATCGAGGATATCCCGGCTGACCTTCTACACCTAAGAAAAACAGAAAATATATATATTCTACACTATAACATTAATAGAAAGCCTCGTTTATATTTATGTATGTTAGTAACATCTGTCGAATCGAATAGCTGCCCTTGAAAGAAAGAAGAAGGTTCAGTTCGGACAACTACGTATGTACATATGTATTTTCAGTGGCATTAATATACATTTTTTGCCTTTTTATTTATGTATAGTTTTACTAAGTGTCAACATCAGAGTCGATTCAGACATGTCTGTCCGCCCGTGTGGGCGCAGAGATCTCGAAAACTGCAAATCAAGAGCTAACCAATTTGTAATGTGGATTCGTGTAACATGTAAGATCGCTCAGAAAAATGGATTTCCTCCAGCAGTATTATATTTATCGTACTCATATAAAAGTCGGAATAAAAATACGTAGAAGCACGAACTAACGAACTTTTAGATTTTTATTTTTTTTGCTCAAATATAATTTTTATGTTGTCTAATAAATTATGAAAGTTTAACGGGAATAAGATGAGCCCAATTTTATTTCGATAAATTACTTCATTAAGAGTCATAAAGTCTGTCAAGTTTTCCAAAACAAAACAATTTTTGTCCTCTACCACTTCCGACTTCCAAGTGAAAAAGATTCTAAAAGTTCGATAGTTCGTGCTTCTACGTATTTTTATTCCGACTTTTATATGAGTACGATAAATACAATACTGCGGGAGGAAATCCATTTTTCTGAGCGATCTTACATGTTACACGAATCCACATTGCAAATTGGTTAGCTCTTGCTTTTGTAGTTCTCGAGATCTCTGCGCCCATACGGACGGACATACATACATGTCTGAATCGACTCTGATGTTGACACTTATTAAAACTATACATAAATAAAAGGACAAAAAATTTATATTAATGCCACTTAAAATACATAGTTGTCCGAACTGAACCTTCTTCTTATAAGGACATGTTTTTTTATCAACCGATCGTTTCAAGGGCGGATATTCGATTCGACAGATGTTACTAACATATGTAAATATAAAGCTTATAACTGATTTTTATCCCAAGTTTTCCATATATAGAAACAACACGATGCTTTCTATTAATATTATAGTGTAGAATATGCGAATATTACTTACAAACGATACGCTTACAGGACCTTTTCCCAAACATGGGGAAAATATGTCGGTCAAATGATATATTGGTTCCGGTTTGCCTGAACACTCTGTGGAAAAGCCAGAAAATCATGTTGAGTTTTATTTTTGAGCGAAAAAATAAAACACAAGAAATAATCATTATTTTTTGATTTTTATTTTTTTGCTCAAATATAATTTTTATGTTATGTTATAATTAGAAGTGGATGATTTTTTTAATTAAAAAAAAAACTAAATAATCATTATTTACCGTCCCTGAATAATAATTATTAAGATCGTTAAATAATAATTATCCCTTTCCTCAACCCAATATCCAACCATGAATGTAAAAGGCGTTAGAGTTGATATGGCTGCGAAAATAAAAGCATAGAAAAGTTTTTTTTGTATTGCAATGTCCAGATTTTGACACATATTTCAATTTTGGAAGTGTTGAATTTTCGGGAACTTTTCAATTATTACAAAAGAAAAAAAATATATATTTCTTGGCCAATATTTTTAATAGGATTTATATTTTGTGATCTTCTAATCTAAGCAGTGGTACATATAGCGTAATGAGGAACAGGTTCGTGTTTAACAAAATAAGTCGAAATGTCAATGAGAAATGTGTGGTAAACTTTTGATAAAGTTTAGTAATATACTCATTTTCAAGGGCATAAAAAGCCAATAAGAATTCTGTGTATACAATAGAGACAAACCTTTGGCACACATATTCTATAAAAGACTATGTATCTGGTTTTAAATACTCAACACATAAACACATGTCACTAGCAGCTCTGTGGAAGAAACTATATTAAGAAGCCTAATAAGTAAAAACATTTCAATAAAAAGTTTCAATCAAGTTTTTATCAGATAAATGATCTAACGAAGTAATCTACTTGCTAATGTAAAATAATTTGAACCAAATTTGCGACAATAGTTCGTTGTGGGTAATAGTTATTTAATAAAACACACATAGCGTAATAGGGCTCATTTAATGTAATGCAACCCTAATGTCAATATGATTTTAAGTAATTTAAATGTATAATTTCATTTGTTTGAGATCTATGCCGTATCTGATTTTGAGTATATAAGCAAAGGCTATCTCGCTTGGTACCTTAGTGCACTTCGAATCAAAGTTCACCATTGAGTTACCTTAAGTCTATCACTTGTATGGCAGTGTGTTGCTAAATAGGCTAACAACATGGAGAACTGCCTCCAAACCTTCGTATGACGAGAATATGCATATTGTCGGAAGATTGCTACATATCTTTAGCTGATATTCGTAGATTATGTACATGCTGATACTGATTTTGCTGTACATTTTCTGCTGTGACTGTAGTGCCATTATCAGTTACATAGGGTTTATAGATTTTAACATCAACCATAGACGAAGAGGTTGACTGCTGGTCAGTGCTGACGGTAGTGTAATCCAAAACGGACGCGGATGTGGCAATTGCTGAATTTGGCGTGGCTGTTGCAGCAGCATATGCACTCAATATACTCGAGTTTGAAATTGGCTCCAATTGCGTTAGCGAAGTGGTTGAGAAGGTAGTCAATCCTGAAATCAAACATTCTATTAATGTGTGTTGTGCACTACAAAAACGTTATAAAATATAAATTCCGTACTAAGTAGGAGATAAAATATAAAATTATATATAAGACCTAATTAGACAATATTTTTCACCTACAAGAGCTATTTTATTTTTTATTTTAGCCCGCACATTGTATATTTGTAGGAAAAAATACTTTATAAACTTCATAATTTTAAAACCATTGAATAGTCTGAATTTTAAATAAATTTTATTCGATGTTTGTTTGACAGTTATATGATATCGGCAATTGATTGATGAAATTCAGAGGAGGATTATAACCACTTATAAAAGTCGAATAATTACCAAGTTTTGTGTCAATTGCTTAAGAAACAAACAAAAATTTGCTGAATAAGAGTATATTTGGGACCGATCGCTCCTATGGTTGCGCACAGTAAAAAGAAAGTTTTGGCATAATAGCTTTAAAATTCCGGGATGAGATTACAGTGATCCAGAGAGGCATATAGGCGGGCATTGTCAAAACTTTTATGCGTAGCAAACTTCTGACTAAATTTAATATACCCTTTTTGCAATTGCAAGGGAATTGTTGGAATTGTTTTTTGAGATTGAATAACTATGATTTGGATATTCATGTTGTACATTTTATATGATCAATGTCTGAAAATTCGACCTACAAACTGAAGTGGCCCAACAAAAAAAGATATTGTTAATATTGAATTTGGTTAAAATATTTTTGAAAAGCCCAACGTTTGTCATCACAATCCTTTTTTGTGATATCATAATCAGCTTTAACAGAAATTTAGGTAAGGATTAGGTATTAAACCGATGCCTTTTTTTTATCACTATAACGATTGTTTTAACAATCGTTTTTGGGTGATAGGAGTGAATTAGATAATAAAAACAATTTTTTTATTTTGATCAATAGATAGAATAGCTTCCATAATAACGATTTGTCAAAGCGCAAATTTGAAGGTCATAAGATTAATATTGATCCTATGTACGTTCCAACTGCATAATTTATCATTCGCCTAATATTTTTTTTAAGTGATTATGTAGGTTACACAAAATATAAGTTTTAAACTTAGTAGTATGTGTCGTGTATTATGTTCTTACGTTCGTTCCCATTTAGGTTAGTGTTGTGAGGCACTGGAACATACGATAACGATGACTGTGGGTATCCGGGCGTAGAATTGTTTCGGTGAGGCACGCGGAGACCATTAATTGTGCAGCAATCAGCAGAGTGCGTAGAGGTTATCTTTAAATGCGGTGAAATACTAGCTGCTAATGTGCAGCTACATTTGATGGTTGTTCTTCTCAGCGTATCAGTAATTATGTCTGTAGTACGTGCAACTGTGGCAGTTGACCCCGAGCCTGAAGTGTCCTGCCCGGTATGACCGGAGGCATTTGTATCTAATATGACACTATTGTTGGTTCGGCCACTGCAATTGCTGTTCTCTCTTTCTATTGTTGAGGAAACAGAGGCTGCTGAAGTAGAGGACGGAGCAGCAATATTGCCTGTAAATATTTAAAGGATGAAATTTTGTGTTAACAATGAACCTTAGGCCTAAAAATTAATTGTAATATTGTCAATTATATATAAATGCATCCATGCAATTATAAACTGTCATAAGAAATAATCTTGCTTTGTCATGGCCGTTAATTTTTGAAGTTGATGCGTTGACACCAACAATTACAGCAAAAGCAGGATTTTGTTCTCACATGCGTAATACAAGTTTAAAAAAATATATGTATTCATATGAGGAATGTTCAAAAAGGTGACTATAAGTTTTATGTTTTTTTGTATTCCGTAATGCTTCTTAATGACCGTACAACATTGAGAAAGAAATTTCTGATAAACTACAAAACTTTGACATTCGATAGGCTTTTAATGAGACGATTAGACTTTTGCTTGAACGTCATAACAAGATACTCATGATTAGTTACTAGTGATGACCCTTTTGAGCATATTAGAATCATCACTGGCGTCGTTTAAAATTTGATGAAAAATCGTTGCCCAATTTTTAAAAGCGTCGTTACTACTTTACTACTTTGCTATCCTTGCTGATAAATTTATTAAGGACAATAAAATGGTCATAAAAGTGCATACCATATATAGATGATTTTTACTACATTTACTATATTTCCTGCGCTTACCTGTTACTGGTGATTGGTCACCACTAATGCTGCCACCAATTCCTCCGTCAGCCCCAGCACCGTTGTTACTACTAGGCGGTCTAGGTAGACGGCGGCGTAACCAAGGATGTTTTAGGGCTTCTGACGGTGTAAGCCGTTTGTCAGCATCCCATTCCAGACAACCACGGATAAAATTAAGAAAGAGCGGGTCTTTGCACCCATCCAGTGCCTTGGAGAGTGGCTTTGAGCATGGTGGTCCGCGTGGTTTTCCACGGCGGGACTGGCCGCCGATTAGCACAACCATGCCATCGGACATTGTCCGTACTGTACAGTAGCGCGGATAACCCTTTGGGCTGAAAAACGTTTTGGCCCTCTTTGAGTTCGCAAGCAAGGTTTTGCTTGGGATGCCAAGGACTTCGATTATGCAGGCTAATTGATCGCTTTCGTTTTCTCCTGGAAATAGAGCATGACCTGATAGCAGCTCAGCTAAAATGCAACCCAAGGACCACATGTCAATGGCTCTCCCATATTTGGCGCCCAATATAACCTCAGGAGCACGATAAAATCGCGATTGGATGTATGTGTAGACACGTTGATTTTCAAAACACGACGAACCGAAATCAATGACCTAAAATATAGACAAAACTTAATGTAATTAATTTAATAGTTGTACATATATGCAACTGTGCCAATACTGTACAATATATTATTTGACATTTTTTGACTGTTATTAAAGTCTAACCAAACAACAAATTATATACATACATAAATTTACCTTTATTCCAGAGCGTCCCTGTTGTTTTAATAGTACATTTTCCGGCTTCATATCACAATGAATAATTTCATTTTTATAAAGCGCATCTAAGCATTGCAGCAGCGAGTGCGCGAACTTTCGTACCAGCTGCAAACTAAAGCCTTTGAAACCATTTTTTTTAATTAATTCATACAGATTAATGCTGAGTAGCTCGAAAGTAATGCATGTGTGGTTGCGAAAGGTAAAATAGTCGTACATGTGTATGATATTCATTGTATTGTACTTGTCGTGGCGACGCAAATGGTGGAGAATACGAATCTCCTCCTGTGCCTGCCGATGAAAACGTTTTTCGTTTCGCACGATTTTTAGAGCGACGTGCTCATGGGTCTTATGGTCGTACGCCTTAATAACCTGCCCAAAACTACCCTTGCCAATTATCTTGAGCATTTCGTAGCGGTAAGCCACGTGGTCATGTGGTATATGGATGTAAGCGCCTTGTTCATTGTCGTAGTCCGAGTTGTTTGGTCCATAGATTCCTGGGCGTTTTTTGGCATTTGCTCCAATAAAGTAGATCTGTGGATACGTCAGAATTTCAGTCCGCTCATAGGGCGTGAGTTTATGCATGTAAAGAATCATCACTTGCTGAGGCGACACTACAAGTGCCTTAGGTTTTTCTTGCAAGGCACACTTTTGTTGACCAGACATGATGATCTGTTCATGGAGCGGGAAAGCATCCCCCTCGACACTCAATCTTGTGTCTCCGCTGGATGCTGTTTGCTCATTTTTTAGCGCGAGCGGCTCCGACGATTTCAAGAGAGACTCGGCAGAAACACCTTCGTTTTGTGAATTTTTTACATTTAAACGCAGGTTAAAGTCCAAATTGGCCGTGTTAGTTGAAGGTAGAGGATTCGCTGCAAAGACACATAACAAAGATAATTTTAATCACATTTCATTTAAGAAACAATTTATTGGTCACTGGGAAAGCTAAGAGAATTGAACACAATGGATACTTTACTCTTGTTAATAGCAATAGCTGCACTCTGGACATCGCCAATTAAATTCGAGAATCCGTGTGGCGGATCCAAATCAATTTTTTCATCAAGCGGAACGCAGAATGATGTTCCGAAGCTGCTGCTTAAGTAATGAACCACTTCGCCGGACACTTGACAAGATCGATTGTTAATGTGATCCTGATTCATTGGACTAGCTTTCAAAAGCGACTGTGCTTGAAGTTGTTCCTGGTTTTGATTTGGAGTATGTATCTGCATCTGTACCATATTCATGGTAATGGCCGAAGGCGATGCTGATTTTCCGAGCACATCCAGGTCCGTTGTGTTCATTCTGTTAGATTGTGGACCAACCATAGTCCCAAAAATATTGATGTATGATTTACCAAACTGTGAACTTGGTTGATTATTGTTCAGACTCTTTAAGTTTTGCTTCTTCGTGGTGCGTTTTTTATGTGGAAATGGTAGGTTGTGGTAATATGGCAAGAGTTCAACTGAAGCACGTTCAGTAATTTCACTTTGATCACTGTCAGAAATATCCACCAAAATTCCTCGAAGACCTCGTTTTTCATCAAAACTTTGATGTCGGATCAAATGAGAGGTAGTGGACGAAACCGAATGTGGTTTTGATCTCTCATTCAATATCGACGCCACATCCGCAATCTTTGGGGGTATGACAGAGGTAAACTGATTTATTTGGTGCGTCTCATTTGACGCAGGCATCACTATATTTGGATT
Source organism: Drosophila sp. 14030-0761.01 (assembly GCA_018150735.1). Lineage (NCBI taxonomy): Eukaryota > Metazoa > Arthropoda > Insecta > Diptera > Drosophilidae > Drosophila > Drosophila sp. 14030-0761.01. Next base: position 541,299 of record JAECWO010000106.1, on the reverse strand, counting down.
AGGATCCAAATCGTTGTTTGGATTTGACCTTGGAGCCGCAGTTTGTGGTAAAAAATCCGAACTTAAATTTCCGGGTTTCAATTCCTCATGAATTGCGATGCAATTTCGCTTCCATCGGCGAGTTTGATTGAAGCTGGAATCCAAGTATATTTCAGACACGCCAGAAGCGATAGCTGTAACATCATCGCATGGCGTCTGCTGTCTGTGTTTCCAAAAAACGTCTACTCCAGTGGACTCCAACAGACACCCAGACTTTTTGTCACACTGTTTATGGCTTTGCCGGTGTGTCACCCAAAAGGAGCACCTACTGCGGCTGTTAAGCCTCTGCCAGCTTTGGTCGTCCAGTGAGTGAGCAATGCACCTGTTATTCAAAACATGATCTTGCTCGAACCCAACCCCGATGCCAAGATCCAATTCATAGTCCAACAGATCGCAACCACCGCTGACACATTTGTTGATTAACTTGGGAGACCTAAAGTTGTTCGAGCATAAACTCGATCGTGTTGTATGGTTGGCAATGTAAAAATGATCGCTGTGGTATGATGTTCCCTTCTGAACACAGGTTAAACTTGTGTTCACTTCACCTAATTGCTTTTGGTGAAATATACCGGTGAAGGCGTCACTGTTAGAAGCAGGGGCAACTAAATTCTGGTGCTTATGTTGATGTTGGCTGAAAACTCGTTGCTTACTGTTAAAGGCTTGTTTTAATTCCAGCCTTAGCAACAATTGGGACTGTGGGGACTCGACTGCTCGATCCTGGGGCGACGAATAGTAGGGCAATTGTTCAGATTCTCGCAGCTGTACATTCTGATGAAAACGCCGGCCACAGATGCCGTTTAGTATATTAAAGCCTAAGAAATTTGTAAGCGACTTTGAAGTGACTTTTGCATTTAATGCTTGCTCTTGCTCCAAGCCTACGGACGGACACTCTTCAAGGCTTTTGCTCTTCTTCTTCGCACTTAATTTGTGTGGGCAATTCCTCTGATTCAGATTTGACGACTGATCCTGATCCCAATTCCACATTCAGACTTTGGTTCCCGATGTTGAAATTCACGCGTTACCAATTTCTTTTCGATAGTGTTATTAACGATAGGACGGCTGTGGACACGATCCTAAAACTTTGGTCTGCAATATAGAAAGGGAAAAAACTTCACTGTAAATTACTCAACTTCACACACACTCAATCACATACATATGTACATTTGAATGTACATATAAATGTTTGTCACGATGCACGTAAAAATTATTTTAATTAATAAAAACAGGAAAATGTATATTTCATCTTCCTTTTGTGACTTCAAAATCTTTCAGCAAATGCAAAAAAAATATTTACTCTTTTCAGTACTCACCAATAGTTGCACCACTCCAAGACCGAAAAAATTTCAATCAATTGACGCAGACGCAGTGATACACATACATACATGTATCGATACAGATATATCGATATACCGATAGGCGCTTATCAGTATTTTAAGTATTCAATCAGTATTTTGAATCAAAATTCAATATTCCGAATATCTTGAATTATCATTAAAGAATTTTATTTATTATAGGTAGACAACTTCTTGCAAGCGAGAATTTATTATCTATATATTTTTTTGTTTTAATATTGGCATTAAATTAAAACCGTTACCACGACCTAACGGGACAGCCTTTTCCAATATAACAGACGTCACTTACTTTTTGGTGTCTGGCCACTCTGTTTTTGATTTTACTGATTATCTCTGTGTCTGTGTATGTGTGTTTAAATTTTCAGTTTTAAATAATAAATTGTTGTGATTTTAATATATTTGTTTTAGTGAAGTGCCGTAGGGTTAGAAAAACTTTTAATATTGAGAATCACATGTTATTAATTCCAATTGAAATTAGTATGTCATATCTTATTCCAATCGCCAAAATGTGTGTGTATGTATTACATAGTGCATAATGTACGTGTTACCACTTGCCATTGCCAAACTTTTCCCCATGCTAACTGTAAAATAAATTCAAACAATAGTTAAAAAAAAAATAGATAAAAACAAACCTAAAAGTTGTCTCAAATTCTACTATTTAGAATATGTGGGTTTTGCTTAGTTTTTTGGCATTGGCATTGGTTTGTCAATATTTTCTTACACTGCAAATAAAAGCGTTTCGACTCCCGTTAAATTTTGTTTTCCACCCTTGTGTCAAAGACATGGAGAGTTCTACATACATACATATGTATGTATGTATGTACATACACACATGTACATATGTGCATATTTAAATGGGGGTTCGGGCTTACAACTACGTACATACATATGTACATACAGTATGTCTAATAATTGTTTGCAAAGGGGAAAAATTCACATAAATTCAATTTTATTATGGAAAATATATATGTATGTATGTATGTATAAAGGGATTATTATGGGTAATTTTTTTATCACTTATTAAAATATGTATTAGTTGTAGTAATATCAAAAAAAGAAATTCCAAGAAAAACGTCAAAGAAATAAAGTAAACCGAACAGAGGCATTTATCACGCTGTCTATTAATTCTTTGCAAAATGCAAACACGGGTTGAAAGAAGATGAAAGAATGCCAACGGGACATACATATGTACATACATAAATTCATAAACGACAAAGCGGAAGTTTTTCGTAAGAATTCTTTAAAAATTATTTTGGGTTCACTACACGTTTTGCTCAGTTCAAAATTGTTGCAATGCCTGGCAAACGTACTGACTACAGTTTAATTCAGTTGATTTTCTTTAATCACAGTAAAGAAAAAACTGCAAAAGAGTTAGCCGAGATATTTAATATTAAACTAAGAACAGTTTATAATATTATAAATCGAGCAGAAAAGGAAAATAGGCTGGAATTTTACACCTCTGAAGGCCGACCCCGAAAACTCTCCCGACGGGATTGTTCCAAAATCCTCAACACAGTTGAAAAGAAACCCCAAACAAGCCTAAGGGAGTTAGTTGAAGCAGTTAAAATAGACCTGAACAAGACCGTGTGCCTGAGACTGATGAGATCTCATCAGTACTCGAGTACTCAAGTACATACATATGTATGTATGTGTATGTATGTACATACATACATACATACATATGTACATACATATGCTATGTGAATTAAGAAGTACTAATGAATCCTGGTGAATAAAAGTCGATCATTGCTATGATAACAGAATAGGCATTTGATTATTTGCATTAACATTAATACGAATACTCGTTTTTTTTTTCATTTACCTATGTATTACACGCATAGTTACATACAAACAAATATGCACCCATTCATACATATGTATGTATGTTTGTACATTTATGTTCATATATACGTACATACATACATGTGTATGTATATACGTAATACATGGGTGCTCTATTAGTAAATTTAAATTTCATAATTGTTTTGTACACTAAAACAAGTGAGAAACTGTGTGACAAGTATAAAAAGACAAGAAGTTTGATGATAACGTTCAGCCACTCACTAAAGAGATCTGCTCATTTTACATTATGCGACCCAACACTACTAAAATCCATAATGTAGTAGGCTAGAAGCTGTAATATTTGAATTTTTGCCTTTCAGGTCGTAAACGTTTTAATCCGATTGAGACATCCAATTATAAATCATGATTGACCCCAGTTCCAGTGAGGAGGAAGGCGATGACGACCCAGTTGTTAATGTGCCAGCCAAAGGACAAGGGCGAATGGCTCCGCCATCTAAAATAGGCAGCGTCGTAACATCATCGGTTGGTGTATCGGGTCCTGGCCCAACATCCAATATACCTACATCTGGGTCTAATGGCGACTTTGCCGGGAGTAATAGGATTTCCACTCGCGTGGACGCTGCCTCTCTTGGTGGCACGGTAGTAGTTGGGCTTGCTTCGTCCAAAAATGAACAGACGCTTACGAGTAGTACGGATGGTGTTAGTGCATGTCTTGAGGTTCCTAACAATGGCATACCCAGGTTTGTGTGAATTTTAATCTACGGTTATGTAAAAATACGGCACACATTTTTCTCTAAAATTCCGTTTAAAGTTTTTATAAAATAGCAATTATGATTAGCAATTTTTGTAGTGCCTAACTAATTTGGTCAATCAGAATTTAAAATTATTTCCAAGAATAATCTGTTTTGTTCGATAGATTCTTGAATATCCTTTTAAAACAGTGACAAGAATTTCACAATACATACCAAATATGCATATAGAATACATATGCATCCGAATCAAATTCCTAGAACAATTGAACTGCTTGCAAAAGCATTTATGGAAGCATTGGCGAAATGGTCGGGCTTATAATATATGTAGCTCCAAAATGAGACTGTCATAAAATATTACATTAAAATGATTGCCAAATTTAAACAAGCTTCCATTGGAAGGATCGTTCACAAATAATAGTCTTAGTTAGAAATATCAAAGAAATATCGGCATAGCCGATATCTTTGATATTTTTTTATATATATAAAATTAGCAAATCTTACTTAAATTAATATCGGATCAATGTATTCTTGCCACACATGGCATGCAATTGTACTATTTGCTTAACAGTAAAATCGCACGACATGCGTGGGCGCATTACTCTGGCTTACTTTTTTCAAAACATAAGCTCTTATTACTTTGCTACCTATAGGTATAAACTTCTTTGGCATTTTCCCACCAATATTTTCGTGTACTTACCTTAAAAACATATACTTTGGAAGAGCATACAAACTTCGGTACTGTCCAGTCAGCCCCGCTTTCGGATTCTATATCGGTCGTATGCTGCATAATCGTTTCCGCGACGTTTCTGTCTGTGTGTCTGCCTTGTTTTCTTCAGGATTATGCACAGCCCTTATACACTCATTTACCAAGACTGTTAAAACTGAAAATGATCACATTTTATGAGTTTATTTATTGCATGAAAACATCATCATATCTTATGTATATAACCCATAATTGAAAGGCGCTAAATACACAGTAGTTTTCTCTAACAATTGGAAAATTCAATCAGCTTGATCGAACTACTATAATTTTTAGGTCCCACAGAATTTATTAGTTAAAAGGTGAAATTTTAAAGAAACTCTTCATGAATGTATGTTCACAGGCGGAATGTGCCTTTTAAATAATCTTCAGATCGATCTGTTATGTATGAGGTTGGGAAAACAGTTTTTAGTTAGTAGTTTTTTTGTTAGCTATGATAGCATCGATATATTATTGACTTAAAGATACCTATAAAAACACCGTATATTCTTGATAAGATACATGTGTATAAATCTATCTTGTCATAAGTGAAGTTTGAACCCACAGCAATTTAGCATGTTTTTCGAAATCGGTGTTCTTACTTCCGCATTACTTTACTTACATATGTATGTACTTTTTTATACTAAATTGTATTAATTTTCCTCAACGGACATTATTTGTTCTGCAAATATTTGTTGCACTAGAATTATAATATTTAATTATTTTTAATTAGCTGTCAGGATCTTGCAGTATATTAAAGTCGCCAACCTATAGAATACAATAGAATCTATAGTATGAAATGGTATATTAAAGTCGCCAAAATGTACTATAGAATCTATAGTATGAAATGGTATATTAAAGTCGCCAAAATGTATGTAACAAACAGAAGATCGAATTTCCGACCCTATTCAGGGTGACGCCGAAACGAAACGTTAGTGTCATGGAAAGATCCGACGTTTTATTTTGGGAGACATTTTGGAACCACCGCTACCCATTGGCAAATCAGAGGAATCGATTGCCGATAGTAGCTATTTCGAATGTGGCTAAGTGCAATTGGGTTGTGCATTTAAAAAAAAGAAAAACAATGTTTGGATTTAAATTTGTACACGTTTTCGTAATCGAAAAATAATTGATAATGTTATACCAAAACACCAAAATTTTTAAAATTATTATCGAGCGCAATATTGTAGTTGCATTGACAACCCTATTGCTTACGTTTAATTAAATTTTGCAACTGTAAACAAATTTAGGTAAATTGACCAAAAATTAAAGAAAAATTAATTAAATAAAATTGAGTTGATAGGACTACATTCCCTTTTCTACACAATTTCGACCATGCGAGGCAAGCATATTCCATTCTTTACAAATCTGCTTTAGACGGAATTTAAAAAAGGCGGCAACTTTAAATACATGTTTTGCAACTGCTTACATTTTTTATTTGGCGTGTCAAGATCAAAACAGTGATACCAACTTTGTGCAATTTATCCGTAAAACCCATTTTTTTGTAAATTGGGATTTTATTTACTTAATTGATGCTTTGTTGTGGCACATACCAAAATAAAATTGCGATTATAAAATTTTAGTTCGAAACGGGATTTATCGATTTCCAGGAGAATGGCAACCTTGCTTATCAGGGGTGTCACAGAAATCGCTAACGCCCCAAAATCGCCCCAAACGCAAATGTACGGTGTCACAGAAACCTCTTTTGACAGTTTTGAAAAGTTACAAGTTTTTCTCCAACGTTTGGTTAATTTTGCGCTCACAGCAAATTATGTTGAAAAAAGAATGGTGTTGAATTAAACTTTGATTATTTTTCGATGGAATTGCATTCAAATAATCGCTGGCAATATTTGTGTTCATATATAATTTATTAATTAAACAAAACGCCTGTGAAAAAATCAAGCAAGCGTCGTTTTTGCTTAAATCATCCATAAGCAAGGCTGCCATCCTGCTGAAAACGGCAGAAACTTATTTTCGGAGAAAACATTTGTGTTTCCAATTTTAGTTTGTTATATGCCACAAGTAAGCACAAATTTTATGGATTACGACCAAATTTAATGTAAACGTCGAAAAAATGCACCAAGTTGACGTCTCTGTTTTTATCTTGGCCAGCCAAAGAAGAAGAAGAAACGTAAACAGCTGTAAAAAAGGCAATTGCAGTTGCCGCCTTTTTTAAAATGAATTGAAATTTTTTGGATTTCTGATGGATATGGTTTCTAATATGATCGAATAAACTTAATTACATTTGCATTTGTATATGTGCATTGAATTTTAAATTATTTCACTTGTAATTGAAGATTTGTAAAAATGGAAATCGCTTGCTTAAAAGAAGCAAGAGTCTAGATTAAATAATATTCCAAACGATTTCGCTCACATTTGTTCTAAACGCCTCCAGGTCTGTATCCAATGACCTGTTGAACAGAGCTAATACCTAGAAATCGCATGGACGAAATTTTATTCTGGGGTAAAACAGTTGCCATTGTTGCGAAAAATGAATTGTGTAGAAAAGAGAATGTAGGCTTACAAACGCAATAGTTATCAATTATCGATGCATTCTATTCATCTTGTTGTATTTAATTCATTGTTCTTAAATTTTTAGTTAATTTGCCAAAATTTGTTTACAGTTACAAATTTGAAGTAAATGTAAACAATAGGGTTGCCAAAGCAGCGACAATATTGCGCGCGACAATAATTTTAAAAAATTTGGTGTTGCAGTATGTTAACTGTACCTCCAAAAAATAAGTACATTTTTTCTTGTTGTATAACATAAGCAATAATTTTTGGTTTACGAAAAATGTATAATAATTTTAATTCCAAACGTTAGTATTTTTTTTTTTTTTTGAATTGCACAACCCTTTTTCACTTATCGACAATCGAAATACCGAAATAGCGGCGATCGAGTCAGCTGCTGTGCCAACCGGTGGCTGTGGCTCCGAAAATGTTGCCGAAATGAAACGTCGGAGATTTCAATGACACCAACGTTTGGTTTCGGCGTTTTACATTTCAAACGTCGCCAAAATCGCTAGTGTTTTCTGTGACACCCCTGTATGGGTGTTTTGGGCAGAAACGAATCTTGCTTGATTTTTTCTGAGTCGTTTTCGTAAAATAATAATATATGAAAGCAAATATTTTCAGCGATTGCTTAAAAGCTTAGATGCAGTTCGATCCAAAAATAATCATAGTTTGAAGAAAAGCTCGTAACTTTTTAAACGTACGAGAGCAGTCGACGATTAAATGCAAGAAAAAACAAAGCGACATTGACATGCTCGCGCCAAAAGTTGGCAATGCACTGATTGATTTTTTGTGCTCAAAAAGCAGGCTTTTTTTGCACAAAGTGTTGTGTGTACATAAATACTGCAGGTATTGTATATATTCATCCGAATCGGACGTCTACATCATATAAATATTCGAACGATCGGTCGAAAATAGGTTTTTTTTTTGCGGGTTTATCATGAAACTTAAGATTTGTAAGTTGATAATATATACCACCGTCACCGCCAAATTTGATTAAAATCGGGCTACTATACGATATATCTCCCATAGAAACTACGGACCAAAAGTAGTTTTGGTTCTAAAACATTTTTGGGAAACATTTTTGTTCCTTTTGCGATTGTCAACCAACATAGCAGTGTATGCTATATATAATAAATTTTAATTCTGGTAAATTTCCCTGCAGTACGCGTCCGCGGAGACTCTCCGCGGAATTTACGGCGACATGTACAATGTCCCTAGGGACAATCAACGGAAATTGTATGAAAAGTTGCGGCGACATTAACACGGGGAGTTCCTAGCGTCGAGGAAACGGACACACGAGCGACATATCGACGGTACATCCTAAGGAAATTTCCAAAGGTTTCTTTGCCAATGTCCCCTTCAATTGTAAAGAAAACATAGGGACACACGAGCGAAATGTCCTAAGGTTGTCCTTATATGTCGACGGGACATTCCAAGGAAATATGCAAAGACAATTGAAGGTGTGTTTGCAAAATTCCTTAGGATGTCCCGTCGATATGTCGCTCGTGCGTCCCGGGCTATAAGGAAAACCTTAGGACATTTCGCTCGTGTGTCCGTTTCCTCCACGCTAGTAGAAATTGTAGTTTTCTTTATGCCGAGTTGTTAACTTTAAATTAATCCCGATACTACTTATATAGTAAATATGCTATTCAAAAAGTATAAAAGAACAATTTACAGCATATTCTTAACGGTCACATTGCGCAAAGAAAAAGGTTATTTTTTGAAAGTGTATTACTGGTATAGCCCCTTACACAATAAAGTCATACATCCAATAAAGACCCTTTCATTTATATCATATTTATTTCTTTAATTATGATTTAAGCGCGTGCAACTTAAAAAAAAATTCCCTTAAACGAAATGTTTTATACTGTAAAGCTTTATGGCAGAAAGTGACAGAGAAATGTTTTACCAGGCAAGAAAGAAACTGTATATATTAATATTGTCGGCTTAGTTTAAAATAATATTATATTTTGAGACTTGGGTGGATTTCTACTTCAAATTTTTTTTTTGACAATTTTTCGTTGTCAAAATGTTTCATTATTCATGTGCCACGAAATGCCCCGATACACGGGTGAATCGTGGAGTGATGGGTCACTTCCTGAGACTAAATTTATTTGATTGGAAAAACGGTTTCAATGATTCGACCACAAAATTACCATGTGTTAATGACTTTCTTGAGGTAGAAAAACCTTTTTATTCTCTAGATTTCATATACATATATTCTTATACATACAGTGGTGGCCAATTATTTGGCATACATTTCGTTATTCAATTCAGATTGTCTCGAGTGTTAAACAATTTTATCAAACAATGTGGCTTTATTATTTTTATACCCTTGCAGAGGGTATTAACAAATGTGTCAGATATTTGTAACGCAGAGAAGAATCGTTTCCGACTTGTCCCACAATTTTGAAGCTATGGCTTTCAAAGTTCGTATATAAACTTTTTTATACCCAAGTCACATTATCTGCGATTTTTAAAAAATCGGACCACTATATTATAAAGCTGACATACAACAAATTACTAAAATCGAATAACTTCTTTTTTCTTGAAGAATCCTGTCCAAACTGATTATTTATATACACATAAATATATACACATCACATTCCTTGATTTTAAGAGAATCGGATAAAAAATCGGATTCTTGATTAGCACCACAAGACAAATTCATATAGCCATGCCCGTCTGACTGTGTGGATCTCCTTCTAGTCTTTTAAAGCTCCATCGAAAAACCAAACAGAAATATGGTCGTTGTATGCATCATAATTGTTTTAAATACTCTGCCTCTTGGATGACTTCTTTCTTTAATTTTTCTTGATTTCATTAGTTTTGCTGTTGTCTTGTCTACATTTGCGGCTCTTTCGTTCTTACTTAGGGCATAAAAAAAGAAGTTTAGAAGTTGGCACTTTTCGGTCAGTATAACACATCACAGTCCCTAACGGCCCAATATTGCAGATACGCCTGCTAATGTGGTAACATTTTTTCAGAATTTTAGTTGCACATGGGTTCCATTATTTCACTCTCTCATGAATAGCTTCGATCTCCCCTATATGTTTATATGTATATCTATGTAAGTAAAACTGGAAGAAAGCAAGGATTATGAACTTCAACTGTATCACATTTTAAAATATTTTAATTTAATTTTTAAAAAATTAACTCATTTTCTCATGTTTTCTTTGGTTTGTGGAAATTAAAATTCCTGCACACGTATGAACGCATCCAAAAATTGGCACATCGTAAATATGAAAATTGAAATAAAAAACAAAATAAAAAAAAAAACCATTCACGCTACGCATTTACCAATCTGCACATATGAACTAAATTAAAAATCAAATGGCTGTTGTGTGAATGGTCCATGTTTGGGCTTGGATTTAAATTGGCATGCATTTTTAAAAACTGACTCCGTCCACATCAAACTTCCGTTACGGCGTCGTCGTTACTCTCGTACGCTACACAGTGGGCAAACCGGTTCCGGTCCCGTCTCGTATTCGATGGGGTCATATAAATATAATGCAAGCTACAAACACCCCGTGAACGGCAAGGGTAGAATCATAATGCATCTGTCAAGCCCATCAACAAATCTGCAAAGGCAGCAAGAAAATCCCAATTCTTATCACCATCACCCACACCACCATGAACATGAACAGCTGAATCAGTCAAACAACCAACTTCAAAAGTATCAGTTCCAATTCGATCCATCAAAATCAAGATTGCACCCAAGACACGCCGAGCAGAATAATTTAGTTGCTGCTGTTGGCAGTGTCGACATGCAAATGATGAAAGCTGCGTCGCACCTGTACAGCAGCAGCAGCAGTAGCGGTGCACGAGCAGGAGCATCATTGGATGCCCAGTTTCAAAAGGTAATCCATTGTAATAATCAAACGTTGCTATTGTCATCTAGTGGCGTGTCGCAAGAAACATTGAATCAGAGTATTGGATCTTCGCGGGCCAATTCACTGCCTCGTCCACTATCCCCATCGCCCTCCGTTTCCAGTGAAAAGCACGAAGGAGGTGATCCACATGTAAGTAGGATTAAGAACAGGTGTTAACTCAACTTTAAATATTTGTTTCCTATCTGATTTTTACCACTCGGAACAGGAGAAACATGAGAGGGAGGAGGAGGAGCGGAAACGACGTATCCAACTGTACGTGTTTATTTCAAGGTGTATTTCATATCCATTCAATGCTAAACAGCCCACGGATATGACAAAGCGGCAGCCGAAGATTACAAAACAGCAGTTGGACGTAATTACACAACGATTCCAGGTAGGAATTTTGGCACTAACTTCTGGTTTTCACAAAAACATCGCTACATTAGTATTAAGCAAATGGAAGGTTGTTAGATCTGATATTTGTATTCTTACAATTGTGCTGTTACCCGGAACGACCCAACTTTAAACTTAACAATTGATCTGCCTATTCATCTACCACTACTTGGTGCTTATTATATACCTCGAACCCGTTACAGATTTTTCTAGACCTAATGATATTATTCCTTCTACTGATTGGTCTTATCTGTACAATTGTATAGACATGGACTCAGTTATTTCTTTCTTTCATACTATAGTATACTTGATTCACTTTTTGATAATTGCGTACCTCTCAAGCCAATGGTGATTTCTAATAGACCTCCTTGAAAAATGTGAAGTCAAGATGTTATAGGAAGTTTAAAAAAAATCGCCGTTCTTCTGATTATACCATGCATCCATAAGTTGAAATAAAGTATATATATTCTTGAGTATGAGAGAGCCGAGTCGATTGAGACTTGTCTGTCTGTAGGATCATCGAGATCTTGGAGACTATAAGACTACTAGACTAGCTATCAAATTTTGAATGTAGGCTCGAGTGTTCTGCACCTAGGTCAAGATCATATATTTTTTGCTCGCCTCCTTCCGCCCACGATATTGAAAAAACAATATTTTGAACACCTATCGTATTTGGAGAGTAGATGCGTGCATTATGCATGGAGACCAAGTTTGTTTAAATTTTTTGACACTTGATGCATGGTATATCCAAGTCGACCCGGCGACTTACTTTAATTTATTCCGTATTGTGTTGCTCGCTCGAGATTTTACAGCGATGCAAATTTCAGTTTTGTCGTGATCCTAGCATAACTTTATAACTTTGTCAATACTAAGGGTAAGACATCAGTGCATTCCGTCTACCTTGTCGTTTGAAAACAATAAAACTAACACTGATCAGACAATTTGATTTTTCAAAACAACATACATATATCTCAACGGAATATCATGCGAGACTTTCGTAGCCTTATCAGTTAAAAAATTGTAATTGTATTTTTTATCCAGTGATTAATGACAGTTCGCTTCTCAGTTCGGTTAATTTAGTCGAACCTATGTATTTACCAGGACCTGGTGACATACCTGGCTGCTTTTTAAGATATTTGGAAGGAATCTATATAATTAAACGGCAAACACTTTTCTTGTGACAGCCCTAGAGCCTACAATAGTTAACTTAAAGTATCCTGTATCTATTTTGCTTAAGATATCTTAATTAGTAAGGCCAGGAGAGGCGATTAAAGTTAGCTACTACTGTGCGCAGAAAGAGGTGTTGTTGTTCTTCTTTAGTTTCATATATGTGTTCATTAACAAAGTGACGAGAGATCGACCGTATCTCTTTTACCCGTTTTCTCTTATATTTCTTATCTGTGTATGTTTTCCTTTCTTCCCCAAAGTTGCAAGAAAGCAAGTGTGTGTGTTTTACTCGCTCTTTTTTCACATTCTGCTGTTGTTGTAGTTCGACTTAATCGTGCCTTTACCTTGTATGTGCTCTGTGCCTTGATGAAAAAACCGTGCTAGCATCGTTGCGTTAGCTTTATGGAAAGATTTTAAAGATAATATGAGCGAAGATTTTTAGGAGACTTCAGTCAAAATATCTCTTATAAAAAAAGTCTTCTTACAATCGAAGATATTCTTCTGAATCATAATACTTCCTATTATGAACTTGGTCTTCCAAACCCAAATTGTGCTTCTCCAAATTTTGGTTTTTGATTGATAAATTTCGACTTGGGACTCCGTTAATATTATTAATGATATGCTTAGTAATATTTCAGAAAGTATTGTATCTTCCGAAATTTTAAAATTGTTGTTTTAGCTCCATATCAACTCAAAAGTTTTGAAAAGAATGCCAGAACAGGAACTGATATACTGTAGCTCACTTAGGCATTCTTGTATACTTGAACTCGAGTTTTATGAGGGACAATCAATATACTTATTATGCCTCTTCTTCAAACTGTGTATTGAGGTATTTCCAAATTGTCTGATTCCTACAGCTTTTGAAAAAATAAATACTTCTCAATTGCAACATTTTGTGAAACATAGGTCTTCTACCACTAACCCTTTAGAATTCATTTTTATACCCTTACAAAAAGGGTATATTAATTTTGGTCAGAAGTGTGCAACGCATAGAAGAAGGCATCTCGTTTTTTGTTTCTTTTGCGATCATCACCAAACTTGATAAATATTATTTCCATATAGTAAGTCATAAATTTGGTAAATTTTATCAAAATCGGATAACTATATGATATAGCTGTCATATAGTAAAAACATGAAAAAATTCCTTGCTGCATACCTACAATATATGCATGCGTGCTGTGCTATTGGGTGTAAATAGATTTCATTCTGTATTCTGTTGCTCGTTCGAGATTTATGGTCCTTAATATGCAATGCTATAAAGACTATCTACGGCGCTGCAAATTTCAGTCTGATCAAGCAATTGCCGATATGCTTGCTGATTTTTTCAAAACAACCTACTCTTCAACAGAATATCATGCAAGTCTTCCGTATCCTTATCAGTTAAAGAAGTCTACTTGTATTTTTTGTTAAAGAAGTGAATTCTAAAAAGCTAGTGGTAGTAGACCTACGTTTCACAAACCCATGCTGGGCTGGCGAAATAAAATGATGCAATAGGAGTAATTATCTTTTGAAAAATTTAGGAATACCTCCAAATTGTCTGCTATTCCTAAAACTTTGATTAATCTTTTGATTAATCTTCCTTGTCTCATTAACCGTAGAATTAAGCTTGGTGCATTCTTTATGCCCAAATTTTTAAATGGTGAAATAGATTCGCCTGAGTTATCGTCTCAAGATAATCTCATCTTATCATATTTGACTGTAAGGCAGAGAGTGACTGATAGAACGGTGCTTTTGACAGTGGTTATGATCTCATTGACCCAAGTACCCTTACAAAATCGGCCTACTATATTTACTTATTTGTTCTTGTCTTCGCACCTCGGTAGGTTGGGGGACTTCTAACACATGCTATCTTGCTCACTTTCAATGAAATTTGGTGGATTGATGTTCATAACATGTACGATAAATATTGCAGGTGGAAATCGAATTAATCGAATTTTGGAGGCGGAAGGAAACGTGGCAAAATGTTCAAATTACCTTGACCTTCGTGCATACTGCACGTATCTACTGTCCAAAAACGATAGATCTAACTTATATGTATCCCGAGATATAGGTGTTCAAAATATAATTTTTCAAATATCGTAGACGGAAGAGGCGGTGGCAAAAAAAAAAAAAAATAACCTGATCAGCGTAAACATCACACTATACTCCAAATTTGTTAGTTCTAGCTTTTATAGTTCCTGAGATCTCCGCACTCTTTCGAACGGACAGACAGACGGACATGTTTCAATCGACTCGGCTACTCATACTTCTGCTGTTACATATAATGTACCATTTGTTTGAGTAAAAGACGTGAAATTGCATTGTATTTATTTATTCATATGTTTGTTGTCGCTAGCACATAAACTAGTGACAGTAAGTTGTCGCAACCAACACATGAATTGGGTGGACCACGGAGACTTGAGCATTTTAGCGCCCCCGACCAAATCTGTGATTACCAGCATATGCTATCTCGCTCTTTTCTGTGTACATCCGCCTTGCACCGCTTTGAGGGAAAAACGTTTCTATGTATATCTCGGCCATTTTTATTCCGATTCCGAAAAAAAACTCGATCTACCTGCAGAGCAAACGAGTGTACATGCCAAGTTTGGTAGCTCTAGCTCGTATAGTCTCCGAGATCTCGATGATCCTACAGGCGGACGGGCGGGCAGACGGACAGACAGACGGACATATCTCAATCGACTCGGCTATTGATACTGATCAAGAATATATATACTTTATAGGGTCGGAAAAGCTTCCTTCTCCTGATACATTTTGGCGACTTTAATATACCATTTTATCCTATGGATGCATGGTATAAAAAGTTTTTAGAAGCAAAACTATTTTTGGTCCGGTTGTTCATATGGGGAGCTAGATAGTAGTCCGATCTTGATCAAATTTGGCAATGACGTTAAGATGTGTAGCAAACTGTTAACTTATATCCAAATGTTAGGTTTCAATGAAAAAGAACGAAGTTATTGATATGGGATCTACATGATATAGTGGTCCGATCTGAAAATTGCACATAACGTTCCTGGGGTATAGAAAAGCAATATACAAACTTTGAAAGACATAGCTCTAAAACTGTGGGCTTAGTTTGCAGAGCAACAGACAAACAGACGAACAGGCGGACATGGCTATATAAACTCGTCTTCTCTTGCTGATCAAAATTATATATATGTACTTTGTGGGGTCGGAAACGATTCCTTCTCTGGTTTACAAACATCTGACCAATTTTATATACCCTTCGCGAGGGTATCAAAAAAAGCAATGCTGTGGAAAGGTTTGCTGACCCCATGCCTCAATATGTATTTTTATACCATGCATTCATAGAATGAAATGGTATATTAAAGTCGCCAAAATGTATGTAACAGGGAGAAGGAAGCTTTTCCGACCCTATAAAGTATATATATTCTTGATCAGCATGAGAAGAGAAATTGATATAGCCATGTCCGTCTGTCCGTCCGTAAGAGTGCAGAGATCTCAGCAACTACAAATGTTAGAGTTACCAAATTTAGAATGTAAACTCGTGTAGTCTTGGCGCAGACCAAGTTTATGTTTTTTTTTGCAACGCCCCCTTCCGCCTCCGGAATTTAATAAAAAGTGATTTTCTCCCGTAATATTTATCGTATCGTAATTAAATTTGGCACACTCATAGATCTTATGAACATCTATCATTCAACCAAATTTTTTTTGCCACGCCCCCTTTCCGCCTCCGGAATTAATTAAAAAGTGATTTTCTTCCGCCATATTTATCGTATCAGAATTTAATTCGGCACACTTATATATGTTATGGACATCTATCATTCCACCAAATTTAATAAAAATCGGAATTTGGCCGTTGGAGCGCTAAAGTGCACACACATAAGAGTGAGCGAGATAGCATATGTTAGAAATCGCGCATAGGAAATATAAACTCGATGTCCCTCTGATGCATGGTATATCCAAGTCGGCCCGGCGACTTACTTACTTTATTTATTATACCGTGCACCCGTAAGGGGATATGAAGCATTTTCGACCCTATAAATCAAGGCTAGGCTCACTTGGGCAGAGGTTGGGACTGAGCTTCGGCAGAGAAAAGGGACAAGCTTGTGCGCTCGAGCTCGAGTTTTATGAGGGGCAATAAAACCTTTTACGGTCAACTATTGACACCCGAGCGATCGTCGAACGATCCTCTACCCAAAAATACAAGAAACACACGGAAAAATTACAAAAACACCCACGCAGCTCGAAAAAGAAACAAATGAAGTAAGTAAGTCGCCGGGCCGACTTGGATATACCATGCATCAGGGGAAAACAAATTACCTTGAGTTTATAAAACTTATTTCATATATTAAATTTCTTTCGCATGCGCGATTTCTAACATATGTTATCTCGCTCACTCTTATGTGTGTGCACTTTAGCGCCCCACCGGCCAAATTCGCGCTTGCACCGCTTTGAGTGCAAAACGTTTCAATGCATAACTCGGCCATTTTTATTCCGATTTATGAAACTTGGTGGAATAATAGATGTCAATAACAAATATAAGTGTGCCGAATTAAATTACGATAAATATTGCGGGAGAAAATCCCTTTTTATTGAATTCCGGAGGCGGAAGGGGGCGTGGCAAAAAAAATTTGGTGGAATGATAGATGTTCATAAGATCTATGAGTGTGCCAAATTAAATTACGATACGATAAATATTACGGGAGAAAATCACTTTTTATTGAATTCCGGAGGCGGAAGGGGGCGTTGCAAAAAAAACGAGAAGGCCGGGCTAACTTCGGCCATGCCGAAGTTTGTATACCCTTGCAAGCTTTTGTGTTACTAGATCCCTAAAAAGAGTTATATAAATGTAAAGACCCTGGTGTAAAAATCCACGGCACGCATACATATGCATGCATGTAGACATGCAGCATGCAATTTTTTCATATGTTTGTATGACAGCTATATGATATAGTCATCCGATTTTGATCAAATTTACCAGAATTATAATTTTCTATGTAGAAATGTTATTTACCAAGTTTGACGATGATCGCTCAAGAAACAAAAAAGTTTTTAGAAGCAAAACTATTTTTGGTCCGATCGTTCATATGGGAGCTATATGATATAGTGGTCCGATCTTGATCAAATTTGGCATGGATATTTGGATGTATAATAAACTACCAAATCTTAAGTTTTATGATAATCGGGTGAAAAAGAAAGAAGTTATTGATCTAAAACTCATTTTTCGACCGATGGTTCCTATGGGAGCTATATGATATAGTCGTCCGATCCGGATGAATCCGAGATATACAATGCCTGCAGTATATACAAGACTTCGTGCAAAATTGCAGCTCTGTAGCTATAGCGGTTTCGGAGGAGAAGCTGTTGATCCAGACAGACGGACAGACGGACAGACGGACAGACAGACGGACAAACGGATTTGAACTCGTCTTGTCATGCTGATCAAGAATATATATACTTTATATGGTCGGAGATGACTCCTTCTATGCGTTGCACACTTCTGACCAAAATTAATATACCCTTTTTGCAAGGGTATAAACATAAACTTGGTCTGCGCCAAGACTACACGAGTCTACATTCTAAATTTGGTAACTCTAACATTTGTAGTTGCTGAGATCTCTGCACTCTTACGGACGGACGGACGGACAGACGGACGGACGGACAGACGGACATGACTATATCAATTTATCTTCTCATGCTGATCAAGAATGTATATACTTTATAGGGTCGGAAAAGCTTCCTTCTGCCTGTTACATACATTTTGGCGACTTTAATATACCATTTCATCCTATGGATGCATGGTATAAAAATATCAAAGAAGCTAAATTCGGCTATGCCGAAGTTTGTATACCCATGCAGCCCTTGACCATTACATTTTATTTCCTAAAAAATTTTTTGTTTCTTAATTCAATAAAGAAATATTTTAAATACATTGGCCGGGGGCAGCCAATCGCCAAATAGTAAGCGTGCCAAGACAATGTAGCGATTGATGTTCAAATCAACACACACACAAACGCAATTTTGACACATACATATATGTGCTTCACTGCTTATGCGTGCACTGCTTATATAGGCAAATTTTATATCGTCGAAATCAGGCGATACGTTTATCCGATTGTTTTGAAATGCATATGAAATGCACGCATATGATGTAACCCCTTTTTATTTATGTACGTAATCAGTTTGGATAAGATTGTTCAAAAAATAGAGAAGTTATTCGCATTTAACGTTCGTATTTGTATGGCAGGTATGTATATGATATAGTTGTCCGATCTTATTCAAAATCGCAGATGTGCATGTGGCTGTATAAAAGCTTATATACGAACTTTGAATGCCATAGCTCTAAAACTGTGGGACTAAACTCTAAGGACAGACGGACAGACGGACATGGCTATATCAACTCGTCTTCTCTTGCTGATCAAGAATATATATACTTTATGGGGTCGGAAACGATCCCTTCTCTGCGTTACAAACATCTGACCAATTTTATAATACCCTCTGCAAGGGTATAAAGATAAAAATTTAGTTTTATGAAATTCAAGCAAAACTTATAATTATTATTAAAAATATTTATAACGTAACCTCTAAAAAGCTATAGTCAAATAAGAGTCAAATAACTTTGAGTTGTATTTTTGCAAGAAGAGGCGAAAGACCAAATTAAAAATATTTCTCTAGAGTGACTTTGTTTAAGCCAAGGGCCAAGTTATTCATCTGTGTTGGATTGGCACCACATATATAGCACTTAGCAGAAGACGACTCGCTTAAAGCATTGCAGAACATTCGTTAATATTTCTTTTGTTGATAGATAGTTCCGTCGGCTTTAAAAGATTGATTTTATCCTTAAAATATTTTTCTTCTTCCAGTGACACTTTGCTCGTTTCTTTTTTAAACTGGAATCGAAACATTCCAAAACATTTTTTGGTCAACTGTTGAAATGAGTTGCAGATGTACATATGAGGTAACAAATAAGCTTTTGTCCTCTAAGCCGTCATTCTTTTTATATTCGCTATGGCCTGTACTTCCATCAAATCCCCACTTTCCAATTAATATAAAATTATCAACCGAACCCTCATAGGCTGTTTTGACAACATCAGCTTGAAGTTCCAGTATGCTCGATGATGTGTTGTCCAAAAGATTTTGCAACTCGACTTCGGCGTAAGATTCGTCCACAGAAATATTTTCCGGATCTCTTTTTTAGTGACTATACTTTGATAGCTTGGAAAAAAAATCAAAGGATATTTTGTTATTAATGAAGTCCCTTATTAGCAAATATTGGCTTTTTGACATGACGGTCTCCATTAAAAGCGAAATTCGATAGAATTTTGCGTTTGATTATCATTGCGTAAAGCAAGCAGAAACAACAGCTATACGTCTTTGTTTTGTTCTCGCTGAAGATTCTCAAAACCCGAGTCTAGGACGGCCACGTTGAGCACTTTTCGATGTTTGCTTAGATGAATTTACTAAAATTGACTTATTTTCATTCAACCAAGCGCATTGCTATTGGAGAACGGATGATTTTTATGATTAATTGTTGTTGTGTTTTTCGGTTTTAGTACCTATTTTTGTGCACCATAAATAAAATTAAAAAATAATTAGAGTTATTTAAACAACATGAATTCAATGACCATTGAAAATTGTAGACAAATTCGATAGATATAACAAAACACAACAACACAATAACAAGACGAAACAGAGGCTTCGCTGGTCAAATTTAACCTTGAAAAACAAGACGATGATGAGTTAGTATATTAAAGATTGCATGCACATCCGCAAATTTCCGCAAGTAACTTTAACACTTTTATTATTTTAAAACACAGATAAATAATGTGAAATAGAAAACTTTTGGGGGAAAATGGGGGAACGCAACTAAAAGTTTAAGTAAACATGAAAAGCACGCCCAATAACAGTACAAACATATAAGTTTTTTTTTAACTATAATTATACTGGAGTTACAAAAAATAATTCAGATTTATTATTTTTTAGTAAAAAGTAAATACCTTTAACTTGAAAATCCGTTTTAAATAATTAATTTATGTGCACTCAATCGCTTACCACACAAATTGTTCTCTTTGCTACAGATTGATGATATGAACACGTGTTAGAGCTTTTGGTTCTATTTTTAGAAAGAACTGTTAGAATTTCAGCAAAAACCAGTTTGCACTAGTCAAGAATGGACATTTATGAGATAAATAGTGTGAATTTTTTTCAATATTTTGTGATGATGTTTTCGAATTTTGACTTATGGGCGGAACCACTGCGCATCCGTCGAAAAATGGTTGTTAGATCAATAACTTCGTTCTTTTTATCCCGATTATCATGAGACTTACCATTTTGCAGTTTACTATACATCTAAATGTCCGTACCAAACTTGATCAAGATCGGATTACTATATCATATAGCTCCCATAGAAACATTTGGAGCAAAAATAGTTTTGATTTTGTCCTATTCGATGTCTGGTCGGTTTCGTTCCATTTTAAGGCATTTCATTAAAAATTTTCAAAATTTTTTTCTTTGTATTATCTACGAAATTATATACACATCTTCAAAAAAAATCAAATAAATTGGACAACTATTTCATAATATGCGCGCGTGTTCCGCTAGAGTAATGTTAAATCGAGGAACAAAATACTTGTAAGTTTTGAAAAAATGTTTGTTTCGGAAAACATACATTTATTAAATCATTCAATATATCACAAGTAAAATCTTCAAAAATGTTTTTCGATGGTTCTCTTCATTACAATGTCAATTTTTTTCTGAGCTTTTTTATTTTCATAGCAATAATGTTAGCACATTGGCTGTCTTCGAATTTATTTTTATACCATGCATCCATAGGATGAAATGGTATATTAAAGTCGCCAAAATGTATGTAACAGGCAGAAGGAAGCTTTTCCGACCCTATAAAGTATATATATTCTTGATCAGCATGAGAAGAGAAATTGATATAGTCATGTCCGTCTGTCCGTCCGTCCGTCCGTAAGAGTGCAGAGATCTCAGCAACTACAAATGTTAGAGTTACCAAATTTAGAATGTAGACTCGTGTAGTCTTGGCGCAGACCAAGTTTATGTTTTTTTTTTGCCACGCCCCCTTCCGCCTCCGGAATTTAATAAAAAGTGATTTTATCCCGTACTATTTATCGCATCGTAATTTAATTTGGCACACTCATAGATCTTATGAACATCTATCATTCCACCAATTTTTTTTTGCAACGCCCCCTTCCGCCTCCGGAATTTAATAAAAAGTGATTTTCTCCCGTAATATTTATCGTATCGTAATTTAATTTGGCAACATAAACTTGGTCTGCGCCAAGACTACACGAGTCTACATTCTAAATTTGGTAACTCTAACATTTGTAGTTGCTGAGATCTCTGCACTCTTACGGACGGACAGACGGACATGGCTATATCAATTTCTCTTCTCATGCTGATCAAGAATATATATACTTTATAGGGTCGGAAACGATTCCTTCTCTGGTTTACAAACATCTGACCAATTTTATATACCCTTCGCGAGGGTATCAAAAAAAGCAATGCTGTGGAAAGGTTTGCTGACCCCATGCCTCAATATGTATTTTTATACCATGCATTCATAGAATGAAATGGTATATTAAAGTCGCCAAAATGTATGTAACAGGGAGAAGGAAGCTTTTCCGACCCTATAAAGTATATATATTCTTGATCAGCATGAGAAGAGAAATTGATATAGCCATGTCCGTCTGTCCGTCCGTAAGAGTGCAGAGATCTCAGCAACTACAAATGTTAGAGTTACCAAATTTAGAATGTAGACTCGTGTAGTCTTGGCGCAGACCAAGTTTATGTTTTTTTTGCAACGCCCCCTTCCGCCTCCGGAATTTAATAAAAAGTGATTTTCTCCCGTAATATTTATCGTATCGTAATTAAATTTGGCACACTCATAGATCTTATGAACATCTATCATTCAACCAAATTTTTTTTGCCACGCCCCCTTTCCGCCTCCGGAATTAATTAAAAAGTGATTTTCTTCCGCCATATTTATCGTATCAGAATTTAATTCGGCACACTTATATATGTTATGGACATCTATCATTCCACCAAATTTAATAAAAATCGGAATTTGGCCGTTGGAGCGCTAAAGTGCACACACATAAGAGTGAGCGAGATAGCATATGTTAGAAATCGCGCATAGGAAATATAAACTCGATGTCCCTCTGATGCATGGTATATCCAAGTCGGCCCGGCGACTTACTTACTTTATTTATTATACCGTGCACCCGTAAGGGGATATGAAGCATTTTCGACCCTATAAATCAAGGCTAGGCTCACTTGGGCAGAGGTTGGGACTGAGCTTCGGCAGAGAAAAGGGACAAGCTTGTGCGCTCGAGCTCGAGTTTTATGAGGGGCAATAAAACCTTTTTACGGTCAACTATTGACAACCGAGCGATCGTCGAACGATCCTCTACCCAAAAATACAAGAAACACACGGAAAAATTACAAAAACACCCACGCAGCTCGAAAAAGAAACAAATGAAGTAAGTAAGTCGCCGGGCCGACTTGGATATACCATGCATCAGGGGAAAACAAATTACCTTGAGTTTATAAAACTTATTTCATATATTAAATTTCTTTCGCATGCGCGATTTCTAACATATGTTATCTCGCTCACTCTTATGTGTGTGCACTTTAGCGCCCCACCGGCCAAATTCGCCCTTGCACCGCTTTGAGTGCAAAACGTTTCAATGCATAACTCGGCCATTTTTATTCCGATTTATGAAACTTGGTGGAATAATAGATGTCAATAACAAATATAAGTGTGCCGAATTAAATTACGATAAATATTGCGGGAGAAAATCCCTTTTTATTGAATTCCGGAGGCGGAAGGGGGCGTGGCAAAAAAAATTTGGTGGAATGATAGATGTTCATAAGATCTATGAGTGTGCCAAATTAAATTACGATACGATAAATATTACGGGAGAAAATCACTTTTTATTGAATTCCGGAGGCGGAAGGGGGCGTTGCAAAAAAAAACATAAACTTGGTCTGCGCCAAGACTACACGAGTCTACATTCTAAATTTGGTAACTCTAACATTTGTAGTTGCTGAGATCTCTGCACTCTTACGGACGGACGGACGGACAGACGGACGGACGGACAGACGGACATGACTATATCAATTTATCTTCTCATGCTGATCAAGAATGTATATACTTTATAGGGTCGGAAAAGCTTCCTTCTGCCTGTTACATACATTTTGGCGACTTTAATATACCATTTCATCCTATGGATGCATGGTATAAAAATATCAAAGAAGCTAAATTCGGCTATGCCGAAGTTTGTATACCCATGCAGCCCTTGACCATTACATTTTATTTCCTAAAAATTTTTTGTTTCTTAATTCAACAAAGAAATATTTTAAATACATTGGCCGGGGGCAGCCAATCGCCAAATAGTAAGCGTGCCAAGACAATGTAGCGATTGATGTTCAAATCAACACACACACAAACGCAATTTTGACACATACATATATGTGCTTCACTGCTTATGCGTGCACTGCTTATATAGGCAAATTTTATATCGTCGAAATCAGGCGATACGTTTATCCGATTGTTTTGAAATGCATATGAAATGCACGCATATGATGTAACCCCTTTTTATTTATGTACGTAATCAGTTTGGATAAGATTGTTCAAAAAATAGAGAAGTTATTCGCATTTAACGTTCGTATTTGTATGGCAGGTATGTATATGATATAGTTGTCCGATCTTATTCAAAATCGCAGATGTGCATGTGGCTGTATAAAAGCTTATATACGAACTTTGAATGCCATAGCTCTAAAACTGTGGGACTAAACTCTAAGGACAGACGGACAGACGGACATGGCTATATCAACTCGTCTTCTCTTGCTGATCAAGAATATATATACTTTATGGGGTCGGAAACGATCCCTTCTCTGCGTTACAAACATCTGACCAATTTTATAATACCCTCTGCAAGGGTATAAAGATAAAAATTTAGTTTTATGAAATTCAAGCAAAACTTATAATTATTATTAAAAATATTTATAACGTAACCTCTAAAAAGCTATAGTCAAATAAGAGTCAAATAACTTTGAGTTGTATTTTTGCATGAAGAGGCGAAAGACCAAATTTAAAATATTTCTCTAGAGTGACTTTGTTTAAGCCAAGGGCCAAGTTATTCATCTGTGTTGGATTGGCACCACATATATAGCACTTAGCAGAAGACGACTCGCTTAAAGCATTGCAGAACATTCGTTAATATTTCTTTTGTTGATAGATAGTTCCGTCGGCTTTAAAAGATTGATTTTATCCTTAAAATATTTTTCTTCTTCCAGTGACACTTTGCTCGTTTCTTTTTTAAACTGGAATCGAAACATTCCAAAACATTTTTTGGTCAACTGTTGAAATGAGTTGCAGATGTACATATGAGGTAACAAATAAGCTTTTGTCCTCTAAGCCGTCATTCTTTTTATATTCGCTATGGCCTGTACTTCCATCAAATCCCCACTTTCCAATTAATATAAAATTATCAACCGAACCCTCATAGGCTGTTTTGACAACATCAGCTTGAAGTTCCAGTATGCTCGATGATGTGTTGTCCAAAAGATTTTGCAACTCGACTTCGGCGTAAGATTCGTCCACAGAAATATTTTCCGGATCTCTTTTTTAGTGACTATACTTTGATAGCTTGGAAAAAAAATCAAAGGATATTTTGTTATTAATGAAGTCCCTTATTAGCAAATATTGGCTTTTTGACATGACGGTCTCCATTAAAAGCGAAATTCGATAGAATTTTGCGTTTGATTATCATTGCGTAAAGCAAGCAGAAACAACAGCTATACGTCTTTGTTTTGTTCTCGCTGAAGATTCTCAAAACCCGAGTCTAGGACGGCCACGTTGAGCACTTTTCGATGTTTGCTTAGATGAATTTACTAAAATTGACTTATTTTCATTCAACCAAGCGCATTGCTATTGGAGAACGGATGATTTTTATGATTAATTGTTGTTGTGTTTTTCGGTTTTAGTACCTATTTTTGTGCACCATAAATAAAATTAAAAAATAATTAGAGTTATTTAAACAACATGAATTCAATGACCATTGAAAATTGTAGACAAATTCGATAGATATAACAAAACACAACAACACAATAACAAGACGAAACAGAGGCTTCGCTGGTCAAATTTAACCTTGAAAAACAAGACGATGATGAGTTAGTATATTAAAGATTGCATGCACATCCGCAAATTTCCGCAAGTAACTTTAACACTTTTATTATTTTAAAACACAGATAAATAATGTGAAATAGAAAACTTTTGGGGGAAAATGGGGGAACGCAACTAAAAGTTTAAGTAAACATGAAAAGCACGCCCAATAACAGTACAAACATATAAGTTTTTTTTAAACTATAATTATACTGGAGTTACAAAAAATAATTCAGATTTATTATTTTTTAGTAAAAAGTAAATACCTTTAACTTGAAAATCCGTTTTAAATAATTAATTTATGTGCACTCAATCGCTTACCACACAAATTGTTCTCTTTGCTACAGATTGATGATATGAACACGTGTTAGAGCTTTTGGTTCTATTTTTAGAAAGAACTGTTAGAATTTCAGCAAAAACCAGTTTGCACTAGTCAAGAATGGACATTTATGAGATAAATAGTGTGAATTTTTTTCAATATTTTGTGATGATGTTTTCGAATTTTGACTTATGGGCGGAACCACTGCGCATCCGTCGAAAAATGGTTGTTAGATCAATAACTTCGTTCTTTTTATCCCGATTATCATGAGACTTACCATTTTGCAGTTTACTATACATCTAAATGTCCGTACCAAACTTGATCAAGATCGGATTACTATATCATATAGCTCCCATAGAAACATTTGGAGCAAAAATAGTTTTGATTTTGTCCTATTCGATGTCTGGTCGGTTTCGTTCCATTTTAAGGCATTTCATTAAAAATTTTCAAAATTTTTTTCTTTGTATTATCTACGAAATTATATACACATCTTCAAAAAAAAATCAAATAAATTGGACAACTATTTCATAATATGCGCGCGTGTTCCGCTAGAGTGATGTTAAATACTTGTAAGTTTTGAAAAAATGTTTGTTTCGGAAAACATACATTTATTAAATCATTCAATATATCACAAGTAAAATCTTCAAAAATGTTTTTCGATGGTTCTCTTCATTACAATGTCAATTTTTTTCTGAGCTTTTTTATTTTCATAGCAATAATGTTAGCACATTGGCTGTCTTCGAATTTATTTTTATACCATGCATCCATAGGATGAAATGGTATATTAAAGTCGCCAAAATGTATGTAACAGGCAGAAGGAAGCTTTTCCGACCCTATAAAGTATATATATTCTTGATCAGCATGAGAAGAGAAATTGATATAGTCATGTCCGTCTGTCCGTCCGTCCGTCCGTAAGAGTGCAGAGATCTCAGCAACTACAAATGTTAGAGTTACCAAATTTAGAATGTAGACTCGTGTAGTCTTGGCGCAGACCAAGTTTATGTTTTTTTTTGCCACGCCCCCTTCCGCCTCCGGAATTTAATAAAAAGTGATTTTATCCCGTACTATTTATCGCATCGTAATTTAATTTGGCACACTCATAGATCTTATGAACATCTATCATTCCACCAATTTTTTTTTGCAACGCCCCCTTCCGCCTCCGGAATTTAATAAAAAGTGATTTTCTCCCGTAATATTTATCGTATCGTAATTTAATTTGGCAACATAAACTTGGTCTGCGCCAAGACTACACGAGTCTACATTCTAAATTTGGTAACTCTAACATTTGTAGTTGCTGAGATCTCTGCACTCTTACGGACGGACAGACGGACATGGCTATATCAATTTCTCTTCTCATGCTGATCAAGAATATATATACTTTATAGGGTCGGAAACGATTCCTTCTCTGGTTTACAAACATCTGACCAATTTTATATACTCTTCGCGAGGGTATCAAAAAAAGCAATGCTGTGGAAAGGTTTGCTGACCCCAT
The DNA here is from genome assembly GCA_018150735.1 of Drosophila sp. 14030-0761.01. NCBI lineage: Eukaryota > Metazoa > Arthropoda > Insecta > Diptera > Drosophilidae > Drosophila > Drosophila sp. 14030-0761.01. The sequence goes on along the minus strand of JAECWO010000106.1, from coordinate 513,704 downwards.
GCCTCAATATGTATTTTTATACCATGCATTCATAGAATGAAATGGTATATTAAAGTCGCCAAAATGTATGTAACAGGGAGAAGGAAGCTTTTCCGACCCTATAAAGTATATATATTCTTGATCAGCATGAGAAGAGAAATTGATATAGCCATGTCCGTCTGTCCGTCCGTAAGAGTGCAGAGATCTCAGCAACTACAAATGTTAGAGTTACCAAATTTAGAATGTAGACTCGTGTAGTCTTGGCGCAGACCAAGTTTATGTTTTTTTTTGCAACGCCCCCTTCCGCCTCCGGAATTTAATAAAAAGTGATTTTCTCCCGTAATATTTATCGTATCGTAATTAAATTTGGCACACTCATAGATCTTATGAACATCTATCATTCAACCAAATTTTTTTTGCCACGCCCCCTTTCCGCCTCCGGAATTAATTAAAAAGTGATTTTCTTCCGCCATATTTATCGTATCAGAATTTAATTCGGCACACTTATATATGTTATGGACATCTATCATTCCACCAAATTTAATAAAAATCGGAATTTGGCCGTTGGAGCGCTAAAGTGCACACACATAAGAGTGAGCGAGATAGCATATGTTAGAAATCGCGCATAGGAAATATAAACTCGATGTCCCTCTGATGCATGGTATATCCAAGTCGGCCCGGCGACTTACTTACTTTATTTATTATACCGTGCACCCGTAAGGGGATATGAAGCATTTTCGACCCTATAAATCAAGGCTAGGCTCACTTGGGCAGAGGTTGGGACTGAGCTTCGGCAGAGAAAAGGGACAAGCTTGTGCGCTCGAGCTCGAGTTTTATGAGGGGCAATAAAACCTTTTTACGGTCAACTATTGACACCCGAGCGATCGTCGAACGATCCTCTACCCAAAAATACAAGAAACACACGGAAAAATTACAAAAACACCCACGCAGCTCGAAAAAGAAACAAATGAAGTAAGTAAGTCGCCGGGCCGACTTGGATATACCATGCATCAGGGGAAAACAAATTACCTTGAGTTTATAAAACTTATTTCATATATTAAATTTCTTTCGCATGCGCGATTTCTAACATATGTTATCTCGCTCACTCTTATGTGTGTGCACTTTAGCGCCCCACCGGCCAAATTCGCGCTTGCACCGCTTTGAGTGCAAAACGTTTCAATGCATAACTCGGCCATTTTTATTCCGATTTATGAAACTTGGTGGAATAATAGATGTCAATAACAAATATAAGTGTGCCGAATTAAATTACGATAAATATTGCGGGAGAAAATCCCTTTTTATTGAATTCCGGAGGCGGAAGGGGGCGTGGCAAAAAAAATTTGGTGGAATGATAGATGTTCATAAGATCTATGAGTGTGCCAAATTAAATTACGATACGATAAATATTACGGGAGAAAATCACTTTTTATTGAATTCCGGAGGCGGAAGGGGGCGTTGCAAAAAAAACGAGAAGGCCGGGCTAACTTCGGCCATGCCGAAGTTTGTATACCCTTGCAAGCTTTTGTGTTACTAGATCCCTAAAAAGAGTTATATAAATGTAAAGACCCTGGTGTAAAAATCCACGGCACGCATACATATGCATGCATGTAGACATGCAGCATGCAATTTTTTCATATGTTTGTATGACAGCTATATGATATAGTCATCCGATTTTGATCAAATTTACCAGAATTATAATTTTCTATGTAGAAATGTTATTTACCAAGTTTGACGATGATCGCTCAAGAAACAAAAAAGTTTTTAGAAGCAAAACTATTTTTGGTCCGATCGTTCATATGGGAGCTATATGATATAGTGGTCCGATCTTGATCAAATTTGGCATGGATATTTGGATGTATAATAAACTACCAAATCTTAAGTTTTATGATAATCGGGTGAAAAAGAAAGAAGTTATTGATCTAAAACTCATTTTTCGACCGATGGTTCCTATGGGAGCTATATGATATAGTCGTCCGATCCGGATGAATCCGAGATATACAATGCCTGCAGTATATACAAGACTTCGTGCAAAATTGCAGCTCTGTAGCTATAGCGGTTTCGGAGGAGAAGCTGTTGATCCAGACAGACGGACAGACGGACAGACGGACAGACAGACGGACAAACGGATTTGAACTCGTCTTGTCATGCTGATCAAGAATATATATACTTTATATGGTCGGAGATGACTCCTTCTATGCGTTGCACACTTCTGACCAAAATTAATATACCCTTTTTGCAAGGGTATAAACATAAACTTGGTCTGCGCCAAGACTACACGAGTCTACATTCTAAATTTGGTAACTCTAACATTTGTAGTTGCTGAGATCTCTGCACTCTTACGGACGGACGGACGGACAGACGGACGGACGGACAGACGGACATGACTATATCAATTTATCTTCTCATGCTGATCAAGAATGTATATACTTTATAGGGTCGGAAAAGCTTCCTTCTGCCTGTTACATACATTTTGGCGACTTTAATATACCATTTCATCCTATGGATGCATGGTATAAAAATATCAAAGAAGCTAAATTCGGCTATGCCGAAGTTTGTATACCCATGCAGCCCTTGACCATTACATTTTATTTCCTAAAAAATTTTTTGTTTCTTAATTCAATAAAGAAATATTTTAAATACATTGGCCGGGGGCAGCCAATCGCCAAATAGTAAGCGTGCCAAGACAATGTAGCGATTGATGTTCAAATCAACACACACACAAACGCAATTTTGACACATACATATATGTGCTTCACTGCTTATGCGTGCACTGCTTATATAGGCAAATTTTATATCGTCGAAATCAGGCGATACGTTTATCCGATTGTTTTGAAATGCATATGAAATGCACGCATATGATGTAACCCCTTTTTATTTATGTACGTAATCAGTTTGGATAAGATTGTTCAAAAAATAGAGAAGTTATTCGCATTTAACGTTCGTATTTGTATGGCAGGTATGTATATGATATAGTTGTCCGATCTTATTCAAAATCGCAGATGTGCATGTGGCTGTATAAAAGCTTATATACGAACTTTGAATGCCATAGCTCTAAAACTGTGGGACTAAACTCTAAGGACAGACGGACAGACGGACATGGCTATATCAACTCGTCTTCTCTTGCTGATCAAGAATATATATACTTTATGGGGTCGGAAACGATCCCTTCTCTGCGTTACAAACATCTGACCAATTTTATAATACCCTCTGCAAGGGTATAAAGATAAAAATTTAGTTTTATGAAATTCAAGCAAAACTTATAATTATTATTAAAAATATTTATAACGTAACCTCTAAAAAGCTATAGTCAAATAAGAGTCAAATAACTTTGAGTTGTATTTTTGCATGAAGAGGCGAAAGACCAAATTAAAAATATTTCTCTAGAGTGACTTTGTTTAAGCCAAGGGCCAAGTTATTCATCTGTGTTGGATTGGCACCACATATATAGCACTTAGCAGAAGACGACTCGCTTAAAGCATTGCAGAACATTCGTTAATATTTCTTTTGTTGATAGATAGTTCCGTCGGCTTTAAAAGATTGATTTTATCCTTAAAATATTTTTCTTCTTCCAGTGACACTTTGCTCGTTTCTTTTTTAAACTGGAATCGAAACATTCCAAAACATTTTTTGGTCAACTGTTGAAATGAGTTGCAGATGTACATATGAGGTAACAAATAAGCTTTTGTCCTCTAAGCCGTCATTCTTTTTATATTCGCTATGGCCTGTACTTCCATCAAATCCCCACTTTCCAATTAATATAAAATTATCAACCGAACCCTCATAGGCTGTTTTGACAACATCAGCTTGAAGTTCCAGTATGCTCGATGATGTGTTGTCCAAAAGATTTTGCAACTCGACTTCGGCGTAAGATTCGTCCACAGAAATATTTTCCGGATCTCTTTTTTAGTGACTATACTTTGATAGCTTGGAAAAAAAATCAAAGGATATTTTGTTATTAATGAAGTCCCTTATTAGCAAATATTGGCTTTTTGACATGACGGTCTCCATTAAAAGCGAAATTCGATAGAATTTTGCGTTTGATTATCATTGCGTAAAGCAAGCAGAAACAACAGCTATACGTCTTTGTTTTGTTCTCGCTGAAGATTCTCAAAACCCGAGTCTAGGACGGCCACGTTGAGCACTTTTCGATGTTTGCTTAGATGAATTTACTAAAATTGACTTATTTTCATTCAACCAAGCGCATTGCTATTGGAGAACGGATGATTTTTATGATTAATTGTTGTTGTGTTTTTCGGTTTTAGTACCTATTTTTGTGCACCATAAATAAAATTAAAAAATAATTAGTGTTATTTAAACAACATGAATTCAATGACCATTGAAAATTGTAGACAAATTCGATAGATATAACAAAACACAACAACACAATAACAAGACGAAACAGAGGCTTCGCTGGTCAAATTTAACCTTGAAAAACAAGACGATGATGAGTTAGTATATTAAAGATTGCATGCACATCCGCAAATTTCCGCAAGTAACTTTAACACTTTTATTATTTTAAAACACAGATAAATAATGTGAAATAGAAAACTTTTGGGGGAAAATGGGGGAACGCAACTAAAAGTTTAAGTAAACATGAAAAGCACGCCCAATAACAGTACAAACATATAAGTTTTTTTAAACTATAATTATACTGGAGTTACAAAAAATAATTCAGATTTATTATTTTTTAGTAAAAAGTAAATACCTTTAACTTGAAAATCCGTTTTAAATAATTAATTTATGTGCACTCAATCGCTTACCACACAAATTGTTCTCTTTGCTACAGATTGATGATATGAACACGTGTTAGAGCTTTTGGTTCTATTTTTAGAAAGAACTGTTAGAATTTCAGCAAAAACCAGTTTGCACTAGTCAAGAATGGACATTTATGAGATAAATAGTGTGAATTTTTTTCAATATTTTGTGATGATGTTTTCGAATTTTGACTTATGGGCGGAACCACTGCGCATCCGTCGAAAAATGGTTGTTAGATCAATAACTTCGTTCTTTTTATCCCGATTATCATGAGACTTACCATTTTGCAGTTTACTATACATCTAAATGTCCGTACCAAACTTGATCAAGATCGGATTACTATATCATATAGCTCCCATAGAAACATTTGGAGCAAAAATAGTTTTGATTTTGTCCTATTCGATGTCTGGTCGGTTTCGTTCCATTTTAAGGCATTTCATTAAAAATTTTCAAAATTTTTTTCTTTGTATTATCTACGAAATTATATACACATCTTCAAAAAAAAATCAAATAAATTGGACAACTATTTCATAATATGCGCGCGTGTTCCGCTAGAGTGATGTTAAATACTTGTAAGTTTTGAAAAAATGTTTGTTTCGGAAAACATACATTTATTAAATCATTCAATATATCACAAGTAAAATCTTCAAAAATGTTTTTCGATGGTTCTCTTCATTACAATGTCAATTTTTTTCTGAGCTTTTTTATTTTCATAGCAATAATGTTAGCACATTGGCTGTCTTCGAATTTATTTTTATACCATGCATCCATAGGATGAAATGGTATATTAAAGTCGCCAAAATGTATGTAACAGGCAGAAGGAAGCTTTTCCGACCCTATAAAGTATACATATATATTCTTGATCAGCATGAGAAGAGAAATTGATATAGTCATGTCCGTCTGTCCGTCCGTCCGTCCGTCTGTCCGTCCGTCCGTCCGTAAGAGTGCAGAGATCTCAGCAACTACAAATGTTAGAGTTACCAAATTTAGAATGTAGACTCGTGTAGTCTTGGCGCAGACCAAGTTTATGTTTTTTTTTTTGCCACGCCCCCTTCCGCCTCCGGAATTTAATAAAAAGTGATTTTCTCCCGTAATATTTATCGTATCGTAATTTAATTTGGCACACTCATAGATCTTATGAACATCTATCATTCAACCAAATTTTTTTTGCCACGCCCCCTTTCCGCCTCTGGAATTCAATGAAAAGTGATTTTCTCCCGCAATATTTATCGTATGGTAATTATACCATGCATCCATAGGATGAAAAATTTGTATTATTCCTTGAACGGACGATTTAGCCAGATTTAATTGTTTGGTTTTTTCACCAAAAGACTTCGCCGATTTATAAAAATCTACAGCTAAAGTTCTTATTTCTTTGCAAATCGGCTTACCACGTGCCATCGTTGCTAAACTTTGAATAATTTGAAGCAGTAACACATTTCACACATTCCGCAAAGTATAACTGTTTCCAGATTATGACTAGGTAGTGATTATGTTACACTGTTTGTTTTTATTTTGATCTTCCTTTAATTCTAAGCTAAGCTAATGCACCGTACGAATTAATAATGGTCCATTTTTTTTTATCAGTTCAGCAAAGCTTTTGCAGAAACTATTGTTGTCGTTGTTGTTATTGAACTACAACAAACATTTTTTGATATATAATAGAGAATAAAATGATCTCCCAGAAAAAATAGCTATGCCTGTGTTATCTTCTATGGTATTGAAAATATCGTCTGTTAAACATTGCATATGGGTAAAAAAGCTTGCCGTACGAATTAATAGTGGTCGGGGCTCGTACAAGGGTATACAAACTTTGGCATAGCAGAAGTTAGCTTCTTTGATATTTTAATTTGTGATATTTGGTGGGATGCTAGATATTCGTAACATGTATTAGTCTTCCAAATTTAATTACGATACGATAAATATTTCGGGTGAACATCGAATTTATCGAATTTCGGAAGCGGGAGGGGCGTGGCCAAAATTTGAAATATACTTGATCTGCGTGCACACATATACTGTCAAAATGCGATAGCTCTAGCTTTTATAGTTCCCGAGATATAGGGGCTCAAAATAACAGCGTGGTCGGATGGGGGCGTGCCAAAAAAAAAAAAAAAAAAACTCCCTCAGCGTACACACCAAACGACTCTACATTCCAAATTTGGTGGCTCCAGCTTTTACATACAGACGGACATGTCTCAATCGACTCGGCTATTGATACTGATCAAGAATATATATACTTTAGAGGGTCGGAAAAGCTTCCTTCTCCCTGTTACATACATTTTGGCGACTTTAATATACCATTTCATCCTATGGATGCATGGTATAAAAAGGCGGCAACTTTAAATGCCTTTTTATACCATTTTTCAAAACTGTCCAAAGAGGTTTCTGTGACACCCCTGTATGTATTATATATAATTATCATTTAAGCCGATGGCCATAGTTGCTAGTGCTTGTAAAAATTGTTAGGTTGATATGTATATCTATATCATAGTATAGACTAACGACAATTTTCGACCCTAAGGGGTTTTATTTGAAGGCTATAAAACTCTTCCGCACCTAAGCATCTGGAGCTAACAAAATAAAATTCTTATTTATGTTTTTGCGATCTTCGAGGGTGTTGTAATTTTAATTTTTTAAGCTCGTGGTTTTTGTATTTTTGGGTCAAGTAGCGGTCGAGTCCCGATTTTTGACGGTTTAATTATCCATCATAAAACTCAAGCCCGAGAACACAGTTTGCCCTTTTTCTCTGCCAAAGCCTGGCGTTCCGGCCCAGATCCTCATTTTTCAGTTGCCTTAAAAACAACTCATCTATCGAGGACTGATTTTCTATAAATTATTATACCATGCATCTATAGGATGAAATGGTGTATTAAAGTCGCCAAAATGTATGTAACAGGGAGAAGGAAGCTTTTCCTATAAAGTATATATATTCTTGATCAGCATGAGAAGAGAAATTGATATAGCCATGTCCGTCTGTCTGTCTGTCCGTCCGTCCGTCCGTAAGAGTGCAGAGATCTCAGCAACTATAAATGATAGAGCTACCAAATTTAGAATGTAGACTCGTGTAGTCTTGGCGCAGACCAAGTTTATGTTTTTTTTTTGCCCTTCCGCCTCCGGAATTTAATAAAAGTGATTTTCTCCCGTAATATTTGTCGTATCGTAATTTAATTTGGCACACTTGTAGATCTTATGAACATCTATCATTTCACCAAATTTTTTTTGCCACGCCCCCTTCCGCCTCCGGAATTTAATAAAAAGTGATTTTCTCCCGCAATATTTATCGTATCGGAATTTAATTCGACACACTTATATATGTTATGGACATCTATCATTCCACCAAATTTGATAAAAATCGGAATAAAAATGGCCGAGTTATGCATTGAAACGTTTTGCACTCAAAGCGGTGCAAGGGCGAATTTGGCCGGTGGGGCGCTAAAGTGCACACACATAAGAATGAGCGAGATAGCATATGTTAGAAATCGCGCATACGAAAGAAATTTAATATATGAAATAAGTTTTATAAACTCAAGGAAATTTGTTTTCCCCTGATGCATGGTATATCCAAGTCGGCCCGGCGACTTACTTACTTTATTTTTTCTTGTATAAATTATAAACGACTTACTTTCTCTTTTTGTAGGCATTTTTAAAGGGTGAAACGCAAATAATGGCTGACGAAGCCTTCCAAAATGCTGTACAAAGTTATCACGATGTATTTCTGAAGTCCGAACGTGTCTTAAAAATGGTTCAGTCTGGTGCATGCTCACAGCACGATTTTCGTGAGGTATTTCGCAACAATATTGAAAAGCGTGTCAGGTAGGACTGGAGATTATTTTTATATGTCTAGACAATTATTATTAAATCGATTTGCAAAGGTCTTTGCCAGAGATTGATGGCCTTAGTAAGGAAACAGTGTTAACATCTTGGATGGCCAAATTTGACATTATACTGAAGGGAAGTGGTGAGGAGGATTCAAAGCGACCCTCGCGAATGCAACAGTCGCTCAACAGCGAATTAATTCTCTCCAAGGAGCAATTGTATGATATGTTTCAACAAATATTATCAGTAAAGAAATTCGAGCATCAAATTCTGTTTAACGCATTAATGGTGAGGTTCATATGGTATGGTATATTGGCTTATTAATTGTTTTTTTGTTCTTACTCTGTAGCTTGATTCAGCCGATGAGCAAGCAGCGGCAATTAGACGCGAATTAGATGGGCGAATGCAGCGTGTTGGAGAAATGGAGAAGAATCGTAAACTTATGCCGAAATTTGTTCTCAAAGAGATGGAATCGCTATACATTGAGGAACTGAAGTCATCTATTAATCTTTTGATGGCAAATCTAGAATCACTTCCAGTTTCCAAGAGCAACATGGATAGTAAATATGGGCTGCAAAAGCTAAAACGATACAACCACAGGTATGTATAACCTTTGTTCTATTTGGGCAACAGTTACAGCTTTACTTAAAAACGCCTAATATTTATGTATTCTTTTTCTGCTCCTTTGTATTATCTCAGTACGCCGTCTTTTCTGTAAGTCTAACATAAAATTTGTAACTAAATCGTAAAGCCTTTTTATAATTCTTAAGTTGTACCTATGCGTATGTAATGTTTTTAAAAAAATGTGTTACTCAATTAGAAAAATGATATTGCGTTCCCACGGTTCCCTATCCAAGTTGGAAGGCGATTCAGAAGACGGCACCACGCAACTGACGAAGTTGGATGTTGTCCTTACTTTTCAGTTGGAAGTTATCGTTATGGAAGTTAAAGGACTCAAGTCTTTAGCACCGAATCGCATTGTCTACTGCACAATGGAAGTTGAAAATGGCGAAAAGCTACAGACGGATCAAGCTGAAGCTTCAAAGCCAATGTAAGAAATATGACCAATGTCGCTGATGAGCTGTGATTTAATGCTCAATTTTATAAAGGTGGGATACTCAAGGAGACTTCACCACCACTCATCCATTACCAGTGGTGAAGGTTAAATTATATACAGAAAATCCGGGAATGCTTGCACTTGAAGATAAAGAACTAGGGAAGGTCACTATAAAGCCTACACCATTATCATCTAAAGTGAGCTCCGACGTAAGTAGCATTAATGTAGTCCAACTAAATATCGTTCCTTTTTGTTTCGTTAGTCGCCTGAGTGGCATCGTATGATAATACCCAAAAATCTGCCCGATCAAGATTTAAGAATTAAGATAGGATGCCGTCTCGATAAGCCCTTAAATATGAAGCATTGTGGGTAAGTCGGATAAAATTGGTAAAACGGGCTTAAATCTCTAACTAACTGGAATGTTCTAGACATCTCTATGCCATTGGCAAATCTGTGTGGAAAAAGTGGAAACGACGCTATTTTGTCCTTGTTCAAGTATCCCAATATACATTCGCAATGTGCAGCTACAAGGAGAAAAAATCCGAGCCGTCTGAGATGATGCAACTAGATGGATATACAGTAGACTATATAGAAGCAGCTAGCGGTAAAACCGTCACACATAGCTTCCCAGAAAATTATTAAATTTCATTTACATTGTTTAGCTAACCTAATGTTCGGTATTGACCTAAACGGCGGACGTTACTTCTTCAACGCTGTGCGCGAGGGGGATAGCATTTCATTTGCCTGTGACGATGAGAACGAATGTAGCCTCTGGGTAATGGCCATGTACAGGGCCACAGGACAATTGCATAAGCCCACGCCACCCATCACACAGGACAAGAACTCTGCCATGTCAAAAATTCAAGGAGGTAAGTCAATCTAGCCATGTCCGTCTTGCTTAGCTCACAACGAATCACCTTTCACCCCAAACATCTACCCTTAAACAATCTAACAAAACTATTTTTGGAAAGCACTTAGACCTGGTTTGGTCCGTTGTGCCTCAGTGGGTGTAGTATTTAAGAAGTGGTGATTGCACAGGATGTGTTCTAGTGTCTCTGAGATTTTTCCAATATAAGCTGCAAGTGGCCCAATACAATAGTTAGTTAGTCCCGTGGCAATAGTTTGTGGTCGCACGTATTGCACATAATTTTAGCTACATGACAGGAGGTCAGCTCTTAACGTTGCCCTTTGTTCAAATTCTCAAGATATTGCCGATAGTGACGTTGGAATGTGGTAGAACCTACCATGAATAGCAGGATGCCTGCCTTTGCCAGAAAAAACAGCCCCGTAAATGCCCTAGTAGATTCAATAGATGTTCATACCTGCGGTTAGTTCGATAACGACAACAATGTAACTCATAAACGTCGTCTTGCCCTCGATTAGCTTGGTCTGAATGTCCGTGGGGCTATCTCCAAGCAGCATATGTATCGATTTTTTATGGGTACTTCAGAGGGCCCCAGTTATGCACAGAAGTGCTCTTCTTTATACTCTTTTTAGTAGTTTTTGGTACGCAGCTTGGCTTTTTTTTTTGAGTTGTATAAAAATTGTTTTTGTTTTTATACCCTTTTAAAAAGAGTATATTCATTTTGGCATCTCCGACCAAATAAAGTATATTCTTGATTAGCATGACAAGACGAGCTTAAATCCGTTTGTCCGTCTGTCTGTCCGCCGTTCTGTCTGGATAAACAGCTTCTCCTCCTAGACCGCTCCCATAGGAACCATCGGTCGAAAAACGAGGTTTAGATCAATAACTTCGTTCTTTTGTACCCGATTATCATAACTTAACATTTAGCAGTTTTTACTATACATCCAAACGTCCGTGGCAAATTTTATTAAGATCAGACTACTATATCATATAGCTCCCATAGGAACAATCGGATCAAAAATAGTTTTGCTTTTAAAAACTTTTTTGTTTCTTTTGCGATTACCACCAAACTTGGTTAATTATAATTTTGCTAAATTTTATCAAAATCGGATAACTATATGATATAGCTGTCATACAAACAAATGGAAAAATTGCATGTTGCATATATTTATAAATGCATATGTATGCGTGCCGTGCTTTAACGTGAGATACGGATTTTTACACAAAGGTTTTTACATTTAGATAACTCTATTTAGGAATCTAGTAACACAAAAACTAGCAAAGGTATACAAATGACCCATATGAGCGTTATGAGTGAGCGTGGTCTAAGAGTTTTCAATACTTTTCCAGTTGTTTAATATATGTTATAAATTAATTTCACCAATTTTGAAGATATTATCTTTGTTCTTTGACTTTTTGCCAAAATAATCGACTTTGGAACCATAGTGGTGTGATAAAATTAAATAAACTTCGTGAATAAATCAATCAAGATAATTACGTATTCGTGCAGTTGATTTTTGTCACTTATTATGCATCCATAGGATGAGACGTATGCTTCCCATTTTTTAATTGTATAGACTGTCGACCGAAATCAGGAGAAGGCTTTGCTGACCAAGAGAGCCTCTTCGTTGCAGACAAACAAAGCAAACAAAATATTCACAACGAATGCAATATGTCTGAAATGAAGAAGCAGGCAAACGTAAAATAATTGCATATTTTGCAACGGCTTGTTCAAGAGTATGTTCAAGTGGAAACAGGCGAGTAGATATTAGGTAAATTCTGTTCCATTTTGTTTTGATTCTGGATAAAAATGTGCTAATTCCAAAAGCATTCAGATGGGCGAGTCTCAGGTGCTTCGCACACCTCTCACCCGTGCGATAATAACTAAAGCTAATTACTAGCTAGATAACATAAAATATACGTTTTTAGTATAGAACGAGAGGACAACACTGATCATTATCAGCACATCAAAAGGGTTCATGCAAAGCATAGTTAGTGGTATGAGTTAAAAGGTTAAACCACAAAATCATATGTCAACTTTCAAAGCGCTCCAAAAATGTTACCGTTAGGTATAATACGAAGAAATGTATATTTTTGACAAAAAAATTGTTGCCCTTATATCAATAAAACTAATAAATACTATGATTTCAGATTCGTTTTCGGTGCAATCGCCCAAGATTCTTTTTACCTCCCTTGTGCGACCTTTCCTAAATTTTTATACCATGCATCCATGGGATGAAATGGTATATTAAAGTCGCCAAAATGTATTTAGAAGGAAGAAATTCCGACCCTATAATGTATATATATTCTTGATCAGCATGAAAAGAGAAATTGATATAGCCATGTCCGTCAGTTCTTCCGTAAGAGTGCCTCTGCACTCTATCTCAGCAACTATAAATGATAGAGCTACCAAATTTAGTGATTTTTTGCTGCAATATTTATCGTATCGGACTTTAATTCGGCATACTTATACTTATACTTATACTGTTATTAACATCTATCATTTCACCAAATTTCATAAAAATCGTAAAAATGGCCGAGTTATGCATTGAAACGTTTTGCACTCAAAGCGGTGCAAGCGCAAATTTGGCCGGTGTGCGCTAAAGTGCACACCCACAAGAGTGAGCGAGATACCATATGTTAGAAATCGTACATACGAGAAAAATTATATATGTATGTATGTATATGAATTTAGTTTTATAAATTCGAAATAGTTTTTTTCACTTGATGCATCCAAGTCGGCCCGGCGACTTACTTTATTTTATATAAGGACTCGAGACAATGGGTAAAAACTTACTGTGCTTTTAATCAAATAACAAACGTTTTTACGTGACGGTATACAAATATACAAGTATGGTATTTACTTTTTTTATTTCTAAATTAAGGTGAGAGTCTCGAATATCATTTCTAGAAGTAAGTTCTTCAAATTCGCTAATTTCATGGACTTTTGCTAACATTAGAATTTACTTGTATGTATTAGGTACACTATGTATTACCTAATGAGACAGGTATAAATTTACCCATCAATTTTGATTTTAATAACTACTGTTTGGGTTTGTCGTCCGATGCTACTTGATGAAAATCCGAATCTTCATTTGAAAAATTTTCGGTGAAGTCCATCGGCACGGTGGACTGTTTTGATTGACCGCTAACATTTTCTCTCTGTCTATTTAAATGAAGTTTAGTATTGGTGACTCTGTGTGTTATTTCCATAACAACTCCGATTTTGTTTGGTTTCTGAGGAAACTGGTTTTCGAGATTGTGTGCTATTATTATTAGAATTATTTGAATTATTATTTGATGGAATTTAGGGCACATAACAAATCGCGTAGGGCATCAGCTGATATGGGTTCTACACATTTGTTCGGCATGATCAAGATTTTTGGTTGTGTTTTTATACCATGCATGACTTTAATTGTCACCAAAATGTATATAACAGGCAGAAGGAAGAATTTCTGACCGTATAAAGTACTTATATATATTCTTGATCAGCATGAGAAGAGAAATTGATATAGCCATGTCCTTTTGTCCGTCCGTCCGTCCGTCCGTAAGAGACCAAACATCTCAGAAACTGTAAAAGAGCTACCAAATTTAGAATGTAGACTCGTGTAGTATATACGCTGATCAAGTTTTTTTTTTTTTTGCCACGCCCTTTTTCGCCTCCGGAATTCAATAAAAAGCTATTTTCTCCCGCAATATTTATCGTATCGTAATTTAATTTGGCACACTCATACATATTATGAACATCTTCTTCCGCCACCGGAATACAATAAATACACTCATACATGTTATGAGCATCTATTATTCCACCAAATTTCATAAAAATCTGAATAGAAATGGCCAAGTTATACGTTGAAACGTTTTGCACTCAAAGCGGTGCATGGACGAATTTGACCTGTGGGGCGCTAAAGTGCACACACCTAAGAGTGAGCGAGTGTCTTCGTCTACGCGATAGCGAGTCGTACGTTATGCATCTGCGCCCCTCGGTAGGTTGGGCGGGCGAAATGCGGACAGTGAATAGCTTATGATATGAGGAAAAACCAAATGAAACTTCACAATTGATGACAGTTCCACATGGACCGTTTCCCCTTCCGTATAACCAAACATTTTTCATGCTTTTATTTTTTTCCTTATTTTCTTTGTGAAAATATTTTATACTCCCCAACAAATAAAAATAAAGTAAGTAAGTCGCCGGGCCGACTTGGATATACCATGCATCAGGGGAAAACAAATTTCCTTGAGTTTATAAAACTTATTTCATATATTAAATTTCTTTCGTATGCGCGATTTCTAACATATGCTATCTCGCTCACTCTTATGTGTGTGCACTTTAGCGCCCCACCGGCCAAATTCGCCCTTGCACCGCTTTGAGCGCAAAACGTTTCAATGCATAACTCGGCCATTTTTATTCCGATTTTTATGAAACTTGGTAGAATGATAGATGTCCATAACATATATAAGTGTGCCGAATTAAATTCCGATACGATAAATATTGCTGGAGAAAATCACTTTTTATTAAATTCCGGAGGCGGAAGGGGGCGTGGCAAAAAAAAAACATAAACTTGGTCTGCGCCAAGACTACACGAGTCTACATTCTAAATTTGGAAGCTCTATCATTTATAGTTGCTGAGATCTCTGCACTCTTACGGACGGACAGACGGACAGACGGACGGACGGACAGACGGACAGACGGACATGGCTCTATCAATTTCTCTTCTCATGCTGATCAAGAATATATATACTTTATAGGGTCGGAAAAGCTTCCTTCTCCCTGTTACATACATTTTGGCGACTTTAATATACCATTTCATCCTATGGATGCATGGTGTAAAAATGTTACGTTACATTGTCTATCTTTTTTCAGATGCGGACAAAGCACGTAAACATGGCATGGAAGACTATATAAGCGCTGATCCGTGCACATTTGATCATGCCACTCTTTTTAAAACTTTACAAAATTTAACTCTCGAATATCGTTTAAACGACCCGTATGCATCCTTGGTGAGTTCGTACCAATAGTTTTTTATGCCTACTAATCTGTTTGTTGAAATTTCTATAAAATAAATAGGGATGGTTCAGTCCTGGGCAGGTATTTGTTTTGGACGAGTACTGCGCTCGCTACGGCGTACGTGGATGTTATCGGCATTTGTGCTATTTATCTGATCTATTGGATCGTGCAGAGAAGCAACACATGATAGACCCCACTTTAATCCATTATTCGTTTGCATTCTGTGCCAGTCACGTCCACGGAAATAGGTATAATGCGCATGTTAGATAACGCCCAATCGATATTAGAGTTATAATTTTTTATTTTATTTTTATTTGATAGACCTGATGGCGTAGGAAGCATCACACATGAGGAAAAAGAGAAGTTTGCCGAGATCAAGGAGCGTCTGCGTCAGTTACTTGAATTTCAAATCACAAACTTTAGACATTGTTTTCCATTTGGGCGCCCAGAAGGAGCTCTAAAAGCAACGCTGTCTTTGCTGGAGCGTGTTCTCATGAAGGATATTGTTACTCCTGTACCACCCGAGGAGGTTCGTCAGATGATCAAGAAAAGTCTAGAGACAGCAGCTTTAGTTAACTATACACGCCTCTCAAATAAAGCAAAAATTGAAGGTGGTATGTCTAATAGTTTCTTGTTTATTTAATCTCACATGATGCTATTATGTTCACAGAAGATTTGCGTGGAGAAATTATTGTGCCGCCGCCAAAAAAACTTGAGGACCTAATACATTTGTCCGAACTGTGCGTTGACTTACTGCAGCAAAATGAGGAGTACTATGGCGAAGTAAGTTATCTTATCAGCATCATTTGATATCGTTTGGCTTCACATCTGCATCCCACCTTTTTGATTAAAAAATATAGCTAAGTATGGGTTCCGTGGTCTAGTCTTCTTAACTGTATGCAGCTTGAGAAACAAATGCACAAAATTTTAAAACAAATTTAAAAGTTAGTCCGCTCAGAAAAGGTCTTTTTAATAGTAAGAATCTTTTGATGATCAACAGAGTACAGCGCTTACAATGTTGGACTCATGATTCTTACTGCTTTATAAAAACTCTATTTTGTACTAATTTCCGTTGCATGATGAGGTCATTTTATGTATTGATGCCGCGTTGTCGTCTGTTCCACTGATTGTATGTTTGCATAGACAATGCTAGCTTCTTTCATATTTTACGAGCTATTGCTCAGCGGTCGATAAACAACAACACAAGTCTTTATGCTAAGCTTAAAAGTAAGTTTTAACGTTTTTATTGATTTTATGAGCAACAGTAGAAAAAAAGCAAACTTTGATTCAATAAACATTTATTCTTTAGTGAGCTTCTGAAATGTCTAAAAATTTTAAATAAAAACCAGAAGGCCGGGCTAACTTCGGCCATGCCGAAGTTTGTATACCCTTGCAAGCTCTTGTGTTACTAGATCCCTAAAAAGATTTATCTAAATGTAAAGACCCTGGTGTAAAAATCCGTTTTTACACGCCATAGCACGGCACGCATACATATGCATGTATGTAGACATGCAGCATGCAATTTTTTCATATGTTTGTATGACAGCTATATAATATAGTCATCCGATTTTGATCAAATTTACCAGAATTATATTATTAATTTGGAAATGTTATTTACCAAGTTTGAAGATGATCGCTAAAGAAACAAAAAAGTTTCTAGAAGAAAAACTGTTTTTGGTCCGATCGTTTATATGGGAGCTATATGATATAGTAACCCGATCTTGATCAAATTTGGCATGGATGTTTATATGTATAATAAACTGCCAAATGTTAATCGGGTGAAAAAGAAAGAAGTTATTGAACTACAACGCATTTTTTGACCGATGGTTCCTATGGGAGCTATATGATATAGTCGTCCGATCGGGATGAATCCGAGATATACAATGCCTGCAGTATATACAAGACTTCGTGCAAAATTGCAGCTCTGTAGTTTTAGTGGTTTAGTAGGAGAAGCTGTTGATGGACAGACGGACAGACAGACGGACAAACGGATTTGAACTCGCCTTGTCATGCTGATCAAGAATATATATACTTTATATGGTCGGAGATGCTTCCTTCTATGCGTTGCACACTTCTGACCAAAATTAATATACCCTTTTTGCAAGGGTATAAAAACACATTTCATATCATACGCAAGACCTATATCCACTAAGCCACCGAACCTCAATTGTTCTGTCCAGCCAATCCCCAAATACTAAGCGTACCAAGACAATGTAGCGATTGACATATTCACACACACACACTCAATCACAATTTTTACACATATAAGTTTCTGCTTTACTGCCTATGCGTGTGTGTGTATTTGGGCAAATTTTATATCGTCGAAATCAGGCGTTATGTTTATCCGATTGCCTTGATACCCAGGCATATAATGTAATGCATATATATTTATGTACGTAATCAGTTTGGATATGATTCTTAATGTTTGTATTTGTATGGCAGCTATATGATATAGTGGTTCGATCTTTTTAAAAATGCAGATGTGCATTCTAGGAGATAGAAAAGCTTATATACGAACTTTGAAAGCCATAGCTCTAAAACTGTGGGACTAGTTTGCATAGTACCAGATAGACAGACGGACATGGCTATTTCAACTCGTCTTCTCATGCTGATCAAGAATATATATACTTTATGGGGTCGAAAAAGATACCTTCTCTGCGTTACAAACATTTGACCAATTTTATAATACCCTCTGCAAGGGTATAAAAAGGAAGAATTTTGTGATACGATGTTACATTTTTTAAAAATTATGAAGAAAAATTGTAAATGTGTTTCAATTTTTTTGGCTAGATTTGAGGGCGATTTTCACAAAAGGAATACTATTTAATAATTAATACAAAGAGTAGCAAAAATTAGTGAGTAATTTTGGCCGATTCCCAATAGTCAATTTTGATAAACGGCGGGAGTACAATTTTGGGGATGGGCAGAATATTTTTGCACTATTGACCTTCGGTATTAAAGATATATCAAAATTGGAACCAGTTATTGAAAATATCAACACTAGTGGGAACAAATAAAATGTGCATCATAATACTCTACTCCTCGATCCTTCACAAACGCGGCTCACTCAACATGTTTCTCGATTCAGGCTGACTTCTTTTGAAATGCAGACATCTCGCCCTGGTACATTTATATACACATCTACCAGATTGGCCCAATCGACTTATCTGAAATTATGACCACGTCTGAAATCGGAATCTTTCTTTTGTAGAGAACATGCAAGATTAAACAAAAGGTTTTCGCTATTCAAACAACCAACTATATATTGGTGCTCATAATCTTTGATACTTATCCAGGATACTTATCCGGTATTTCCTTTAAAAATCTTAAGCCAGAAATTTTGTAAGAATAGGGTGTAAAAGTCAGATACAAAAGTGGACAAGTTAGCTCGCCGTAGCATCGCGATGTTAATTTGTACCTATAGTGAAAAGGGTTTATTTAAGTCACCATAATGTTTCTAATGGGCAAACGGAATCATTTCCGACCCTATAAAGTATACATATTTTGGATCATAGATTGGGATCAATAGATATGGGATAGAAGAGTAGATATCCCGAGTACTAAAAAAGTTGAAGTGACGTGTTTACTTTTTTTCGACACCCTAATTTAAAATTACAAAACATTTTTTGTTTTGCTTAATTATACAGTGTACAAATTGTAGGAGTTAATCGTATATTTCCTACTCGACGTTCTAAAAGGGCAGCTGCGATAAGAGTGTTCGTGTGCCGATAAGAGTGTGGTCTTCAAACTCTTCTTTGTTAAAGTCCATTAGACGAATATAGTGGGCTTTACTTTGTGATCAGATTGGAGTCTTTCCTTTCATTTAACACTAACCATACCGCTCCCAACATCATTTAATGTACTTTCCACAGGGGAATGTATTCTTTGCCTTGTGGCTGTTTTATCGAAAAGTAAAAATTTCTGTCGAGCGAGCTATTGAAGGTCGGTGTTTTCGAACTTCTCATTGGTCACACACATTTCGATGACTGCTCTCGTCAGTCAATATCAAGAATTTATATAACTACTTTATGGAGCAGCAAAGGCTTCCTTTTGACGGACACATTTCGGGTAGGAATTTCGTAAAATACTATTGGTGTTCTTTGTTTGCACATTTCATAAAAAGCAATTTCAAAAGTTAGGCGTTTCATCATTTCTATCTCCATATTAAGAATATAGTTATTTCTATATTTTAAATAATTATGGCGATTAAGTTATACATAATTTGAGGTTTCACCAGGCTTGTGTCAAATTGGGCTGGGAAATTTCAATTAAGAATTTGGTGCTAGTTGAGATTGTTTTGTTACGAAAATATGCAATATCTCATTCTGAAGGTAATACTTTTGCGGATATTATTAGTGGAACTGTGTATATACTTGTCATATTCACAAAATTGAAAATTTGTTGTAATCTATTATAGATCAATATCTTATATACTTTCTATCTTAACGTCAACTTTTAAATTTTTGTTTAATCCGTTTTAATCGACTGCGTATCTCACATGATTGTTATTTGTATTTATTATACGTATTTGTATGTGTTGTAAGTTTTTCTACCAATACACATGTCAAAATCCATTTATTTTGCTGTATATGTATTCTATATTCACACGGTCTGCAACACTAGTTTTTTTAAGTTTTGCCTAGGTGATTTTTGCTGTACGTCGTGCACGTAGGAATTTTTTAGTGTGTGTTTTTTTAACGCGGGATCCACATACTAGAATATCTTGCAACGGCCACAGTTTATATTTGTATACAAAACATCGTAGGGTGCTGAACTGGACACAGAACAACATCCACCTATATTTTAAAAATATAACTTAATTAATATTAATGCAGATAAAATAATAATAATTGTAATATTTATATGCCGGGAATTGCAAGATTTCATTTAAACACTGCATTTCTATTGGGTATTTCTAGTCTGAAGATATTATAGATCATAGATATTATTATATTGACATCAAATTTTACTCATTTAGTCAATTGGTCGGCAGAAGAGAAGGTATTATATATATAGATATATATAGATAAGATACTTGTAAGACTAAAAATTTAGACAGACACAGTTTTGCTGAGGATGCTGTTTATTAAACAATGTTATTTGTGGGTAATTAATTTTGTGCGTTATAACCATTTCCAAAATTATAACACACTCCACGTTATTGAACACAATATAAATGTTTAATCAATTACACAAAGCCAAAGATAGTTTTGGTCCTTCCTTCAACAATACAATTATAATATTATATATGAGTACGTATGTGTGTATTTGTATGCCCGATCCATCTAGTTGCGCAAAATGGATAAGAAAACTATAAAGGAAGGTGGCGACGATGCAGAAGAGCGCACCACCGGCGAGGCATCCGCTGCACCCACAGGCTCGGCAGATCAGGCGATTACCAACAGGGCTACATTGGATGCTGGAGTAAGCACTTCCACTGATGGGTCATCATCATTCAGATACTGTATGCCAACACACGCTGTCTACACATCGCCAGTACCAACGGCATGTACTCCAGTTGATTCAGATACATATAAACCAGCTATAAACAAACACTGTTTGTTCTAACAAATTTGATACTGTTGATTAATTTTTTAACTAAATATGCACATTGTTCAGCGTTGGGTTTTTTGATTGGGTTTAAAATACACAAGGCCAGAAATGCATTTTTATTTCATAATTCTGTTCAAGCGAATAGCTATTCATGAAGCAAAGTGAAAGCAAACGATTTCTTACATTTGCCCTTATTACACACAGTTTAGAATACATTCGTGGAGACTTGGAGCTGTTAATGTATTTATAATTCCAATCTATTTGCTCAAAAAACCGGACGCTGTTAATAATGTGTACATATTAGTATCGTACACAGTAACCGATTACACTCGCACATGCAACATAAATGCTTTCCACTTCAGCATCGCATACGAAATCACACATTTACAACTCGAATTTTTATAAAACAGGAACATGGACTGTTACTAAAAGTCATTACTTATATCAGAAATTAATGCTAACATTTTTAAAATAACATACAAATAGTGATTATTCCAGTAATTATTTTTGGCAACAATTTCTTTAGTCGATTTAATTAACATTTTGCAGTTTCTGCAAATTAAGTATAATTTGTTAAATCATAGAATTTCTTTTATTTCACATTCTTAAATTTACATGGAGATTAAGATAAAAGATTCAGTCGGCATTCTTAAGTATATTGAACATGTGCATTAGCAGACTCGTCAAATATACTTTATTTTGATGTATAATACTTTTTATCTATATATTTTGGTATTCAAGAATTATAAGATGCAATAGAATTTCGCACAACATTAAGTGCATGAAATTATAGAGTAAAAATTTGTTATTTTGTTTTGATGTGATTTTATTTTCACAACTTCACTGCTTTCGCTAAATTTGTTGTACAATTTGCTCACAGTTGTTCACGCTGTACTACTTACTTACAGCTTTTCTGGAATTCGAATTTATTTTTTACTCTTTCGAACATTTCACTTAAATGCAATAAAATCGGCATTACACCTAATTTTAAACATTAATTGATTACCAACATTCTACCTACACTGTGCGACGAAATTTTTCTAACATGGGTCGAAACCTAGCACATTTTATAGGCATAAAAAACTGTGTACAAGAAATAGTCCCAAAATATCCGCTTAGAGGAAAAATTTCTTGTTTTTAAGTCACTAAGTCATAACCTGAAAATTGATCTAACAAATTAAATTTCTTTTTCTAAACTTTGGGTAAGACTATATTTTATTTTACAAATCAATACGAAGATAAAACAGAAAAATGCTCGGGAAAAATAATTTTGATTTTTAACAATTGCGATGTAGTTCGATATAAAATAATATTGCATTAAAATTGCTATGTAACTTGGTGCCAGATATTTTTAAACCAACCCCCATAAGTATTTTAAGTATATGTAGAGCGTTTGTTGCATTTTGTCTTACATCAAAGCATGCCAAGTACGTTACACGCACATTTTAGAATAAGATGTCCTCATATTCTTACATCGACCCAAATCAGCGGTGCATCATTAGATACTTAAATAGCTATGAGCGTTAAAAAAAAACAGACTGATATTTCTAGAAACGCAAATAATTGCGTATATAAATACTCTGTGTTGTGCGCCGCTGATTTTAAGACCTTGCTAAAAATAAATAAAACAGTTCGCTTTCTTTTTTCTCAATACATAGATTCATAGAGTGCCTATACAATAAATGTATAAATGCATATATGTACACATATATACATATATACATATTTTTTCGGAAATATAATAATATATTTGCGAAAATATTGTAAGTCAATTTTACGTTAAATTTGTTTATACAGCATACGGACATCTTTCCTCTGATTGGGGAAAATAAAAATATGCAATTTTTTGAACAGTATGTAACTTAATATTTTTTGTATTTTCAATGCTATTTTCTCTTTAGGCGTTTGCTTGGTTTAGTGACCTGCTCGTTGAACATGCGGAAATATTTTGGTCTCTTTTCGCAGTTGACATGGATAGAGTGTTATCAGAGCAAGCTCCAGACACATGGGATTCATTTCCTTTATTTCAAATTCTGAATGATTATTTAAGGGTAGATGGTAAGTTATGTTTTCATCAAACAATGTATACATTTTTCATTTCTTCCTGTATTAGTAGACAATTCAGACGTATGTACATATATTTTTAATACAAATAATCTATTTGAAATTTTTAGAACTTACCGTAGAACAACCACCACGCTGAATTTACCGATAGAAACGCGCGAATTCGTTCGAAAGTAACATTTTTTTGCGTATGTATGTACATATGCGAGTATTGGCTAAACGTATTATTTGCGATCGTGAATTGAGTTGTGCGGCTTATTGTATTATATTTTGTGCAAAATGGGAAGGAAGATAAATAAAAGAGTGCATCAATTTTTTAAATTCAATTTAAATTCAATAGTGTAAAGACAGTTTGTATTGAGTTTTTCAGTGTCAAGATTTTGTTTTTGGTGTAAGTTTCGCTGATGAAGGAGTTATTTTTGAAGAAATTATAGTTTTGCATCATGATACTGGTAGCAATGTATTCTGTTTAACGGCCCGCGCAACATGTGGTAAGACTTTTGTACAAACATCAATTGTACAGCGGTATTGCCTTTACTCTTAGTTATTAGCAGGGCTTTACACAATGTTTTCAAATAACCAACATTAAGTAGATTTCTCAATTCATCGTCACTGATTATAATTGACGAAGTGAAACTTCCTGTGCCCTATTTATGCATTAAAATTAATTAATAGATTGCTTACAGATATTAGAAATATTATTTGATTTTGATTTTCATAGCGTGTCTTTAAGTCAAAAGCCCCATGAAAATTAATTCTTAAATTACTTGATGATGGTGAAATGAAATCTTTTCCTCAGTTCGCTCCGAATATTGTTAAAATACCAGATCATTTGACTTGCGACCCTGTTATTATTATTATTAATTATATTATTAATTGATATGTTCCGGAATATTTCAAAAAGTATTTTATCTTCAGAAATTTAAGGCTCAGTTGCTTGGCTCCAAAAAATTATGATTGTTTTTTATCAACCCAGAAGTTTTGGAAAAAAAAGCGAAAAGAATACGCGTCAAACGTACACACATACATATGTATGGCTCAAAGTTCTTCTAACAGGCGAAATTCTCGAATTTTAATTCCCCGCATTCATTGTATGACATACTTCGGGAAATATTTTACCTATCGTATTTCAGAGAACCCAACTTCCAGCCTGTCCTGCTATACTATAAATAAGTCTTAGGGTCAAACATTTCAAAAAGTGAAAATTTATTGTGGAGGCCTGTTTTTATTCACGGTAGTAGTGCCGCCAGTAGAGTTCGATCATTTGGTGGATTGAAATTTTATATTTCAGAAAGCGCAGATCAGGGTCACTTATTAGATGATAGCAGAGTCTTTACTAAAAATATTATTTATTATTTATTTTCCTAACATGCGGCCAATTGTGTCGGCCGCGAGTGTCGCAAGTGATTGATAATTATTTAATTGTTTGTTATAGATAATTTGCGAAACGGGCGCTTCCACCAGCATCTAAGAGATACATTTGCGCCATTGGTTGTGCGTTATGTGGATCTAATGGAATCATCAATAGCCCAATCGATCCATAAGGGATTCGAAAAGGAACGCTGGGAGAGCAAAGGGTAAGTAATAAAAATAAACAAATAAACCCAGATAAACAAAAACGCTTTGGCATACCCCATACCCATACTCACATAGGTGGGCATTAAATGTTTACAATTCCATCTCAGTTATAATTTTAAATGCTTATAATTTTAGGTGCACTGTGTATAAGTATAAGATTTTCAAAAACTTTTCTACTATCCAAAATGTTGTGTTTGGCTAATTACGGGCCTTATCCAAATTAATTCTCGCAGATAATAATTTACATTGGCTCTTGATGGAAAATGCGACCAAAGCATTTTCAGTAGAAGTAAAGGCGACTAAACATTTTTGAATTACTAAATCCGGGTTTTTTGTAGGGTCTTTTAGGGTATATGTATATTCCTGCCTATTGGTTTTACAATTTCTTTAAATTTGCTTAATGATTAGCTGAATCATCTCAGCAGTGCCAATTCACTCGATTCATATCTCATTCCTGCATTTTCAACGATCCTCATATCTTGTAATTTCCTTTCTGTGAAAATTTAGGATAAACGCTGCTTTGAACCCTGCGGCACTTAACAATGCAGCCCAGGCGCTCAACACAGCGGCACTCAACCCATCGGCACTACTCAGCGGCAAGAAAGACCATATAAATTTCTATGTTCCGAAGCTACCCAGGCGCTCCGCAATGGCTGGCACAGCAGACGATATGAGGTTTTTAAATGAAGCACCTACCCAACTATTTTCATACATGTTCTTAGCTTACTCTATACTGTCTTTGCGTTTGGATTCGTCTTTTTTTCACCAATTATTATGCATTTCTTAAAAATTCTTTTTTCGCATACTTGTATGTAAAATGCTATTGCTATTAGCCCATGCGTTCGCATATCACGAGTTAAGCGCAATTGCAACTGCAAAATTTGATATTGCTATTGCCCATTTTGTATGCGTTCTAGTTCTAGTTAATTAGTTATTCACACGTTCAATTAATGTTAATAGCCATAGTTATTGGAATTCAAGAGTTAAATAGCAAGTAATAGTTGCATACATAATATTCTTTGAAACCAAATACAGTACGAAGTAGTATATGTAATTTTTGATGTAACTGTAAGTAGACAGATGTGGAAAAAAAATAAAAAGAGCAGATCGCAAAGAAAGCGTTTTTGCCAATTTATCCATATTTTGCCAACAATAGGTTCACATTTATATTTTTATACTCAGAAATGGCTGTGCGACTTCCGAGGATCTTTTTTGGAAACTTGACGCGCTGCAATCATTTATAAGAGATCTTCATTGGCCAGATGCAGAGTTTCGCCAACATCTAGAGCAACGATTGAAGATGATGGCAGTGGATATGATTGAGCAGTGCATACAACGAACGGATTCCTCATTTCAGTCATGGTTAAAGAAAAATGTTGCGTTCATATCAACCGATTATATTATACCTTCAGAGATGTGCGCCATGGTTAATGTGATATTAGATGCTAAAAATCAAAGCTTTAAACTAACTACTATTGATGGTATTGATCTGGTGAGTCACGTACTTTATACAGTTTTTTTTATAAATATCAAAAAAGCTGTATATCCTTGCAGCCCTTGACCATTACATTTTATGTTCTAAAAAAAATTTTGTTTTATTCCAATAACGCAATACTTTAAACACACTAAAAAATTAATCATCGACTTTCGTGGAATTCGAACTCGCGTGTATTCGCTTAATTAACAAAAAAAAAAAATATTCCAAATAATCTATGTTGCGAACGAGATTCGAGCCCGCATCTTTCGTTTCATAAGCAAGACCTCTATCACTAGTGCCTAGTGCATCTATCCAGTAAGCTTATGCGTGTGTGTGTATATAGGCAAATTTTATATCGTCGAAATCAGGCCATATGTTTATCCGTTTGTCTTAAAAATTCAGGCATATGATGTAATGGCTTTATATTTATGCACGTAATCAGTTTCGAAAGTGCCCTTTTGTTGAGCTCCACAGAAGAAGCTTTTCCGTCCGTCCGTATATACATACACCTAAAACTTAATTAAAAATAGATGAGTTTTGCTTAGAAACGTTTTGTACTGGCAAGGACAGGCTTGATACCTGATAAGAGTGTGTTAAATATCATGTGTTACCTATTGCGGCGTCTGAGGTGAATTGAATTTATAATTTTGGGGTGTCACAGAAATCGCTAACGCCCCAAAACGCAAATGTAGGGTGTCACAGAAACCTCTTTTGAAAGTTTTGAAAAGTTACAAGTTTTTCTCCAACGTTTGGTTAATTTTGCGCTTACAGCAAATTATGTTGAAAAAAGAATGGTGTTGAAATAAACTTTGATTATTTTTGGATGGAATTGCATTCAAATAATCGTTGGCAATATTTGTGTTCATATATAATTTATTATTTTACGAAAACGCCTGTGAAAAAATTTTTATTTTTGGATGGAATTGCATTCAAATAATCGCTGGCAATATTTGTGTTCATATATAATTTATTATTTTACGAAAACGCCTGTGAAAAAATCAAGCAAGCGTCGTTTTTGCTTAAGTCACCCATAAGCAAGTCTGCCATCCTGCTGAAAACGGCGTAAATTATTTTCGGACAAAACATTTGTGTTTCTTAATTTTAGTTTGTTATATGCCACAAGTAAGCACAATTTTTATGGATTACGACCAAATTTAAGAAAGTTTTTTAAATTGTGTGTACACGGATAAATTTAATGTAAACGTTGAAAAAATGCACCAAGTTGACGTCTCTGTTTTTATCTTGGCCAGCCAAAGAAGAAGAAGAAATGTAAACAGCTGTAAAAAAGGCAATTGCAGTGGCCGCCTTTTTTAAAATGAATTGAAATTTTTTGGATTTCTGATGGATAAGGTTTCTAATATGATCGAATAAACTTAATTAAATTGGCATTTGAAAATGTGCATCGAATTTTAAATTACTTCCCTTGTAACTGAAGATTTGTAAAAATGGAAATCGCTTGCTAACAAGAAGCAAGAGTCTAGATTAAATAATATTCCCAACGATTTCGCTCACGTTTGTTCTAAAGACCTCCAAGTCTGCATCCAATAACCTGTTGAACAGAGCTAATACCTAGAAATCGCATGGACGAAATTTTATTCTGGTGTAAAACAGTTGCCATTGTTGCGAAAAAAGAATTGTGTAGAAAAGAGAATGTAGACTTACAAACGCAATAGTTTGCAGTTATCGATGCAATCTATTAATCTTATTGTATTTAATTCATTGTTCTTAAATTTTTGGTTAATTTGCCAAAATTTGTTTACAGTTACAAATTTGAAGTAAATGTAAACAATAGGGTTGTCAAAGCATTAACAATATTGCGCGCGATAATAATTTTAAAAAGTTTTGGTGTTGCAGTATGTTAACTGTACCTCCAAAAAATAAATTTTTTCTTGTTGTATAACATTATCAATAATTGTTGGTTTACGAAAAATGTATAAAGTATATATATTCTTGATCAGCAAGAGAAGACGAGTTGATATAGCCATGTCCGTCTGTCCGTCTGTCTGTCTGGTGCTGCGCAAACTAGTCCCACAGTTTTAGAGCTATGACATTCAAAGTTCGTATATAAGCTTTTCTATACATGCCACATGAACATCTGCGATTTTGAATAAGATCGGACAACTATATCATATAGCTGCCATACAAATACAAACGTTAAATGTGAATAAGTTCTCTATTTTTTTAACAATCTTATCCAAACTGATTACGTACATAAATAAAAAGGGATTACACCATATGTGTGAATTTCAAAACAATCGGATAAATTTAACGCCTGATTTCGACGATATAAAATTTGCCTATATAGCAGCGCATGCATAAGCAGTGAAGCACATATATGTGTCAAAATTGCGTTTGTGTGTGTGTTAATTTGAATATCAATCGCTACATTGTCTTGGCACGCTTACTATTTGGCGATTGGCTGCCCCCGGCCAATGTATTTAAAATATTTCTTTATTGGATTAAGAAACAAAAAATTTTTTAGGAAATCAAATGTAATGGTCAAGGGCTGCAAGGGTATACAAACTTCGGCATAGTCGAAGTTAGCTTCTTTGATATTTTTATACCATGCATCCATAGGATGAAAGTATATATATTCTTGATCAGCATGAGAAGAGAAATTGCTAGAGCCATGTCCGTCTGTCCGTCCGTAAGAGTGCAGAGATCTCAGCAACTATAAATGATAGAGGTACCAAATTTAGAATGTAGACTCGTGTAGTCTTGGCGCAGACCAAGTTTATGTTTTTTTTTTGCCACGCCCCCTTCCGCCTCCGGAATTTAATAAAAAGTGATTTTCTCCCGTAATATTTATCGTATCGTAATTTAATTTGGCACACTCATAGATCTTATGAACATCTATCATTCCACCAAATTTTTTTTGCCACGCCCTCTTCCGCCTCCGGAATTTAATAAAAAGTGATTTTCTCCCGCAATATTTATCGTATCGGAATTTAATTCGGCACACTTATATATGTTATGGACATCTATCATTCCACCAAATTTTATAAAAATCGGAATAAAAATGGCCGAGTTATGCATTGAAACGTTTTGCACTCAAAGCGGTGCAAGGGCGAATTTGGCCGGTGGGGCGCTAAAGTGCACACACATAAGAGTGAGCGAGATAGCATATGTTAGAAATCGCGCATACGAAAGAAATTTAATATATGAAATAAGTTTTATAAACTCAAGGAAATTTGTTTTCCCCTGATGCATG
Organism: Drosophila sp. 14030-0761.01; assembly: GCA_018150735.1. NCBI lineage: Eukaryota > Metazoa > Arthropoda > Insecta > Diptera > Drosophilidae > Drosophila > Drosophila sp. 14030-0761.01. The sequence goes on along the minus strand of JAECWO010000106.1, from coordinate 484,341 downwards.
GTATATCCAAGTCGGCCGGGCGACTTACTTACTTAATTTTTTTTGAATTGCACAACCCTATTGCACTTATCGACAATCGAAATACCTAAATAGCGGCGATCGAGTCAGCCTATGTGCCAACCGGTGGCTGTGGCTCCGAAAATGTTGCCGAAAATGAAACGTTGGAGATTTCCATGACACCAACGTTTGGTTTCGGCGTTTTACATTTCAAACGTCGCCAAAATCGCTAGCGTTTTCTGTGACACCTCTGAAATAATTTAAATTAGCCTTTTCATTGGTGCGGAGCATAACCAAATCAAATTCTTTCATATTCCATTTATGTTTAAAATTCGCCAAAGATAAACTGAGGGTCGGTTCGCCACTAATGAGTGTTTTAATGTCTACGTAATTGGCAGACCCTATAAAGCAGAGGTCGGCACAAAGAGAGCGTTTCTGTCCTTCTGTCAGTCCGTTCGACCTTCTGTGTGAACACCTATATCTTTAAGAGCTCTTAGTTCAAAATCTGATATGCAGACCTCTCTAGCATGAAAGCCGATCATGCTAATTTTAAATTTAGAAAACTTAAACAGCTACGTATTAATTGTAAAGAAATTTATTTTTTAATTGTTGAAATTGTGCTTTGCCTTGATAATATTTAGTTGTGCACATATATGGTGCCTACTAAATATATCCAAGTTGGTGGTCCGACTTGCTTATACTATTTATTCACTTATAATTCATTTTAATACGATTTTTTTTTGCAGTACAAATTTCACGCAAAAATAGACGATCAGATCGACAAGGCGAATGTAGCCATGACACAAGGATTGAGCGGTAAACTTATGTCAGTGCTAGAGTCGACTTTGTCGAAATTGGCCCGCTATGATGAGGGCAGCCTGATTGGTTCAATTCTCAGCTTTACGAATGTCTCTAGTTCGGGAAAGGATCTCGGTCAAGGATATGTAAATTTTTTTCGGAATAACATGGATCAAATACGCGGAAAAATTGGCGATGACCTATGGACGTTAAATTTTTTTGAGCAATGGTATTCCCATCAGGTTAACATGCTTTCGAATTGGCTTTCAGAGCGCATGGAACATGCCTTACACTATGCGCAAGTTACATCAATATCTCATATAATTAAGGTAAATATAACGAATTAGAATTAGATTCTTAAACTTTATTAATATCTTTCTTAATTATGTTGTCCGCGCAGGCAGCATTTTAGTTTTTATTGTTTCATACAAAAAGCTAACTTTGGCTGTGCCTAAAAGAATGTTTTATGAACAATCTAAAGGAGATTTTGGTTAGCAGTGACTAATAGCTTATGTGCAATATTACAAAAATTATTGAATTAAAATATTATGTTGACCATGTCGGCTGTGGGGTTACGAACAAATTCAATAGGTGGCAAGTTTTGAAAAACTCGGAAAAACAGTAGTCAGATAAATGCAGTCTATATTTGTTTTGTTATACAATATTTGCCTTTGTCGTCGGGATTAAAAGGCTGGTAAAAAATGACAAGCTGCCAATCAACATTTTTATTTTTTTGAAAGCTAATGTGTTGATCGATTCTTTGTTTTAATGAAGATCCTTTTTGAGATGGGCATGGGCCGTGGTGGGCCGGGCAGTGCCATACCGTACCCGTGCCTATTCCGTGTTGGGCCGTGTTTTTTAAGGGCCAAACAGGAATAGACACGGCCTATGCCCATCTCTAGATCCTTTTATTGGGGGAGTTATAGATAAGAAGGGAGAGGCCGCTTATTGGGCAGACTCGTCAGCATTCTAGTTTACTCTTATACGTATAAGACTAGGTACGGCATAGCGACATATCTCCGACGACATATCTCCGCCCAGTACATTTTTCTGGCGGAGATATGTCGTTTTTCTAACGGCGGAGATATGACGTTTTGAAACGACATATCATCGCCGGTGATCTGCGCGTTTATATGTCGTTTTTCTAACGGCGGAGATATGTCGTTACCCCAGTAATTACTATATATTTTTTCTAAGTCTGGCGGAGATATGTCGCTTTTTAAACGGCAGAGATATGACGTTGTAAAACGACATATCATCGCCGGTGATCTGCGCGGAGATATGTCGCGGAGATATGTCGGCGGAGATATGTCGTTACCCCGTTTGAATTTAGGCCCTTTACTTCGTTGATGGTTGAAAGGATATTGGTGCTTTTGTACTTATGTGGTGTGGTGTTGATGGATATTGGGTGGCTTATCGGCAGAGCTAAAGTTTGAAGAGGATTTAGTTAGGTGAGTGTTCTAGTTCGGTTATCAATCTATCAGGGGTGTCACAGAAAACGCTAGCGATTTTGGCGACGTTTGAAATGTGAAACGCCGAAACCAAACGTTGGTGTCATGGAAATCTCCGACGTTTCATTTTCGGCAACATTTTCGGAGCCACAGTCACAGGATAACACATCGGCTGACTCGATCGTCGCTATTTCGGTATTTCGATAAGTGTAAAGAGTTCTACAGGTCATTGAATGCAGATCTGGATGTGTTTAGAACAAATGTGAGCGAAATCTTTGGGAATATTATTATATCCTGCTTCTTTTTAGCAAGCGATTTCCATTTTTACAAATCTTCAATTACAAGCGAAATAATTTAAAATTCGATGCACATTTTCAAATGCAAATTAAATTAAGTTTATTCGATCATATTAGAAACCTTCTCCATCAGAAATCCAAAAAATTTCAATTCATTTTAAAGAAGGCGGCAACTGCAATTGCATTTTATTACAGCTGTTTACATATCTTCTTCTTCTTTGGCTGGCCAAGATAAAAACAGAGACGTCAACTTGGTTCATTTTTTCGACGTTTACATTAAATTTATCCGTGTACACACAATTTAAATAAAGTAAGTAAGTCGCCGGGCCGACTTGGATATACCATGCATCAGGTGAAAAGATATTAAATTTCTTTTAAATGCTATCTCGCTCACTCTTATATGGAAACGAGCACTTTAACGCCCCCCGACCAAATCGGTAATTTCCAGCATATGCTATCTCGCTCTTTTTTGCGTGCACCTGCCTTGCACCGCTATGATTGAAAAACGTTTCTATGTATAACTCGGTCATTTTTATTCATTATTTTATTTATTATTTTATACGATAGCTCTATCTTTTATAGTTCCCGAGATATAGAAGCTCAAAATATTGTTTTCAAATAGCAAAAAAATAAACTCGATCTACCTGCAGAGCAAACGAGTCTACATGCCAAGTTTGGTAGCTCTAGCTCTTATAGTGACCTAGATCTCGATGATCCTACAGACGGACAGACAGACGGACACGTCTCAACCGACTCGACTATTGATACTGATCAAGAATAAATATATATATTATAGGGTCGGACAAGCTTCCTTCTCCCTGTTACATACATTTTGGCGACTTTAATATACCATTTCATCCTATGGATGCATGGTATAGAAACTTTCTTAAATTTGGTCGTAATCCATAAAATTTGTGCTTTACATAAATGTTTTGTCCGAAAATAAGTTTCTGCCGTTTTCTGCAGGATGACAGCCTTGCTTATGGGTGACACAAATATTGCCAGCGATTATTTCAATGCAAATCCATCGAAAAATAATCAAAGTTTATTTCAACACCATTCTTTTTTCAACATAATTTGCTGTAAGCGCAAAATTAACCAAACGTTGGAGAAAAACTTGTAACTTTTCAATACTGTCAAAAGAGGTTTCTGTGACACCCTACATTTGCGTTTGGAGAGATTTTGTGGCGTTAGCGATTTCTGTGACACCCCTGTATATGAACTTTTACCTGATGCATGGTTTTTCGTATTTTTGTGAGTAATCAATTTCGTTACGCCAGATTGCCCAATTCGCTCATTGTGCGCAGTTTACATATGCTGCAAAAAATTTGGCAAGAAGTTTCCGAAAACCCACAATTTTGCATACAGTATAATATACTATATACAGATAATAAATCGTGACGGTTAGTGAGTTTGAAAAGTGTTCTTGCACTAATCTGCTGACGCCGTTAGGATCTGCAATAAAATATAATTGAAATAGCAAATCATTTGATTTGCAAACCTGTTAATACTATTAATGATATATTTGGGAATATTTCAGTGTTTTATTTTCAGAAATATAATGCTCACTTGTTTCGGATCCAAAAAATTATGATCGTCTTTCAACTCAGAATTTTTGAATATTCCGATTGAGAATTTAAACAATCTTTTGCATTGCTTTAGTAAATAGATGTCGAGTGCGAGTCAAACGTGTATTCGAAACCTCAATTGACAGCAAAGTTAATGACATATTTGGAAAAGCAGATCAGGACCACTTATTGGATGATAGCAGATTCTTTACTAAAAATATTGTTTATATAGAGATAATTCGTTAAATAATTATATTTTCCTAGAATGCGTCCGATTGTGTCAGCCGCGCGTGTTACCAGTGTATATTACTATTAAAATATTTCGTAACTATTTTAAACTGTAGATCTACATTTTTATACCCTTGCAAAAAGGGTATATTAATTTTGGTCAGAAGTGTGCAACGCATAGAAGTATAAAGTATATATGTATATTCTTGATCAGCATGACAAGACGAGTTCAAATCCGTTTGTCCGTCTGTCTGTCCGTCTGTCCGCTCGTCCGTCTGTCTGGATCAACAGCTTCTCCTCCTAAATCGCTAAAGCTACAGAGCTGCAATTTTGCACGAAGTCTTGTATATACTTCAGGCATTGTATATCTCGGATTCATCTGGATCGGACGACTTAATCATATAGCTCCCATTGGAACCATCGGTCGAAAAATGAGTTTTAGATCAATAACTTCTTTCTTTTTCACCCAATTATCATAAAACATAACATTTGGCAGTTTATTATACATTCAAACATTCATGCCAAATTTGATTAAGATCGGATTACTATATCATATAGCTCCCATATGAACGATCGGACCAAAAATAGTTTTTCTTCTAGAAACTTTTTTGTTTCTTGAGCGATCATCGTCAAACTTGGTAAATAACATTTTCACATAGAAGGTTAATTCTGGTAAATTTAATCAATATCGGATGACTATATCATATAGCTGTCGTACAAACATATGAAATAAAGTAAGTAAGTCGCCGGGCCGACTTGGATATACCATGCATTAGGTGAAGAGATATATATATTAAATTTCTTTCAAATGCTATCTCTCTTTTGTGGAAACGGACACTTTAGCGCCCCCCGACCAAATCGGTGATTTGCAGCATATGCTATCTCGCTCTTTTTCGCGTGCATCTGCCTTGCACCGCTATGAGTGAAAAACGTTTCTATGTATAACTCGGCCATTTTTATTCCGATTCTTGTGATATTTGGTGGAATGGTAGATATACGTGACATGTATTAGTGTGCCAAATTAAATTACGATACGATAAATATTTCGGCTGAAAATCGAATTTTTCGAATTTCGGGGGCGAAAGGGGGCGTGGCCAAAATATGAAACAAACTTGGTCTGCGTGCACACTGCACGCATCTAATGTCCAAATCCGAAAGCTCTATCTTTTATAGTTCCCGAGATATGGAGGCTCAAAATATTGTTTTTCAAATAGCGGGGGCGGAAGGGGGCGGGGCGAAAAAAAAAAAAACTCGATCTGCCTGCAGAGCAAACGGGTCTACATGCCAAGTTTGGTAGCTCTAGCTCTTATAGTCTCCGAGATCTTGATGATTCTTCAGACGGACAGACGGACAGACAGACGGACATGTCTCAATCGACTCGGCTATTGATACTGATCAAGAATATATATACTTTATAGGGTCGGAGAAGCTTCCTTCTCCCTGTTACATACATTTTGGCGACTTTAATATACCATTTCATTCTATGAATGCATGGTATAAAAATTGCATGCTGCATGTCTAGATACATGCATAAAACGGATTTTTAAACCAGGGTCTTTACATTTAGATAACTCTTTTTAGGGATCTAATAACAGACATATTTTGATCATTTAATTTTTAAAAGTTTATAAATTCAAAAAATTGTCTATACCTTTTAGTTAAAACATCAAGGCACATTAATGCGTACTAGTTTTTTTTTTTTGAGAAGACGAGTCGATATACTTAGCCATGTCCGTCTGTCCGCCTGATTCTACGTCCCACAGTTTTAGAACTATGGCTTTCAAAGTTCCATAGAAACTTAATATTTGATGGTTTACTATATATCTAACCGTCCGTAATCAAATTGTTTTATTTTTTTTTTTATGCGCGAGTCTCAAGCGTTCCGCCCACCTCCCGCCGAACCTACCGAGGGCCGCAGTTGCATAACGTACGAGGATTCATGCATAGCATAGTTAGTAGAACAGCGAGTCAAAGATAAAGGAATAAAGTTTCTAGTAGGTCTACAGGGTACGAATAGATTAACCTGAGACAATAAATCAGGCGAATCTATTTCTCCATTCAAAAGCTTGTGCATAAAGATTACACCAAGCATAATTCTACGGTTAATGAGGGAAGGAACGTTAATCAAAAGAAGTTTGCTGGAGTACGAAGGCAAATTGACATTGCGATTCCAGTTTAAGCCACGAAGAGCGAAAAGCAGAAATTGTTTCTGTACAGATTCTATTCTAGTTTGGTGCGTCTTATACTGGGGCGACCATACACAAGAGTAATTGGTCGTACAAGTGAGACAAAGAGAATCTTGGTTATATATGGATCATCAAATTCCTTCGACCACCGCTTAATAAAGACCCATTGCTTTAAGGACAGTATTAGAAATGTGGGAATTCAAAGTTAGCTTTCCGTCCATGATCACACCTAAATCGTTCATCTCAGTTAGGACAACAAAAATAACATCAAAATTGACTTACATAAAGTATTTGCACAAAACCTGAGTACGCAACCAGGTATACCATCAGGTTCTGGTGAATATACGGGCTTCACTAAATTAAGCACGCTGAGAAGCGAACTTTCATCAATCACTGGATTAATAAAGTAAGGAAGTCGCCGGGCCGACTTGGATATACCATTCATCAGGGGGAAAAAAATTACCTTGAGTTTATAAAATTATATTCATATATTCAATTTCTTTCCTATGCGCGATTTCTAACATATGCTATCTTGCTCACTCTTATGTGTGTGCACTTTAGCACATTCTAAATTTGGTAACTCTAACATTTGTAGTTGCTGAGATCTCTGCACTCTTAAGGACGGACAGACAGACATGGCTATATGAATTTCTCTTCTCATGCTGATCAAGAATATATAATTATAAATCCACTTCTATTATTAATTAATAAAAATATGAATTGGTGAGACTCAAAAAACGATCTTTATTGAAGCAAAGCGTCTTAAGAACTAACTTATGATTATTCATTTCAAGTTATGTGTGTGAATGGAGTGAGAAATTGAGTGGTGTGGGTGGATGGAGTGGCGGATATATGACTCCCCCAACACGTAGAAAATAGCCTGTGCTCAGGCGGATACATTGGGATATAGCGAGGGGTTTTTCTCAGCTGTAAAGAGTTGAGTATCAATTTTGTTTATAATTTGGGACTCAATTTTTTCAACAATTGGGGTTTTGATTGTTTCTGTGGGATCACGATTGCTATTTGATCGAAAATGCTTAATTATTAATTCTTGTGGCATTGCCTTAAACTTATAGATTAAGTATGTAATCAAACTTATTATAGTAAGTATAAAAGTGGTTAATGTAATAGTTTGAAATACAGTATAATATTTCGTGTGTTCGTTAATTATCTCTTTTGTTTGGATAAAAGAAATAGGTTCTAACCTGGTGATATTGTTTGTTACATAAATGCTTTGTTACATAAAATGTTCAGTTGCAAGGCACAATCGTAAATTTTTACTATGTTATTGCCTTCTATTATTAAGTCGTTGTTTACGCAATTTTGATTAAGTTTAGTTTTTGGTAAATTCCATGTTACGATTATGTTTGGTTCAATGTAATTAGTTTGAAAATTCTTATATGTCTTAGTGTATTTACAAGTGGTTGGGATTTGATTTAAAATGCCTATTATTCATTCATTAGTTTCTATTTGTTTTGTATTTTTATTGAACAAAGTGTTGTTGTTAAAATAGAATTTATCGTATGAATTTTCTGTCAAAATATTTTTATTTTCATCTGGATAAGGAAGTATCTCAAAGATAGGGGTTTTTATTATTTCTTGAAGAATGTTTGAAATGATAAATATCTCGTTTGAATTTGGTTTAAGCCAGGTGGATGTTTTTGTATTCAATAGTTTTTCCGAATTAACATTACTTAAGAGATTATGTTTTAAAAGTTTTGGGTTGAAAATTCCTAGTCTAGTGAGCTGCATGCCCATTTCTATGTCTTCAATGTATTCTGTGAAATGCTCAAAATTAAAGATTAGAACTTCTAATTTTACTGATTTTTCCTTTTCTTCCTTGAGGTTGTTTAATACTTCTAAACTTTTGTTAATAGTGTCTATTTCGTAATTTAGTTCGTTTGCTTGTACACTATTGCTTTCAAGATTATTTATTTTTCTTCTAATTCGTCTTTATCGTCTTGATCAAGAGTACCAAAAAGATATTTGTATATTGAACCAATTCCGTTAATTAGTCCTCGTTTGGTACGTTTTACAATTTGTATTCCATTAATTTCTATACTTAGTTTTTCTGTTAAGTATTGAATATGGATTATGTCTTTAAATTCCTGTGCTTGTTGCATTAAATTGTTATATGTAACGTCTATTAGCGTTAAATTCATGATATTCAAAGTTTGTCGGTAAGTCCATTGTTCCTGTCTTAAATATTAAGTAACCGTTAGGTGCTTTTACTGGGTCTATGTCAATGGATTGACTGCATATTGATTTTAATGTTAAGGATAGCATAATGCTCAAAAAAGTCATCTTGAGTTGTAGACCTGTAATTAATAAATTGTCGTATTTGCTTTTATTAACTTTCTTTTTCTTTTTCAATTTTGATTTGTAGTGTGTGACCTTTTGTCCTCTATTTCTTTCTTCAAAGTGTTTCTCATCTAACTGATTTATTTCTCCTGTCTTTGTGAATGGATTTGTTGTTTTTGACTTTACTAATGGTGCTTGTTTAAATCTCGTATCGATTTCGAAGTCGTGTCTATCTTTATTTAAATTGTTTATTTGATATATTTTATTCGTTTGGGTATTATAGTCGGGTGATCCTGCATAGATAAAAATGCCCGCTGGTGTTCGGTTATTTTTTTTGTGTCTCGTCTTATGGTTGTATATGTAGAGAATTTTTTCAAATTTGATTAATTTATCTTCGATGTCATTTTCACTATTTATAATTCTGAGTTTTTCATTTACTGTTTTATGGAATCTTTCTATGTCCGAAATGCCGTTTTTACTTGTTGTGATTTCTAACTTTACATTATCTTCTTGTAGCCAATTTTTTAGTGCTATACACAGAAATGCTGAATATTTGTCTGATTTTATTTCTATTGGTTTGCCCATTTCAGTGAATACTTTCATAATTACTCTCTTGGCTTCTTACCAATCTCTAGACTTTACTTCTAAAAGTGTTGCAAATTTGGAGTAAATGTCAATGCATGAAAGGAATTGTAAATTGTCGATCATGTAAAAATCCATGACATATTTTTCTCTGATATTAAAAGTTTCTGGTGTTATTTCAAAAGTTAGTTTTGTATTTTTATTTTCTGTCTTTCCGATATTGCATACTGAGCAATCGTTAATAATGTTTTGAATTAGGTTTTGAAAATCGAAAAAATAATATTTTTCTTTAAATAAAATAATTGTTTTTTCGATTCCTGGATGTAATAATTCTTTATGTTGTTTTAGGATTATTTCTTTGAATTGTGCAAACGTTTGAAGATACTCTAACTTAATGCTTGATTTTATTTTATTTTTATGTTTGATTTATAAAAATAAGTTGTTGTTTCTGCTTTGTTTTCTGAACTTCTAATGAATTCTATCTAAGATTAGCTTCTCGTAGTTTGTTAAATACCTTTCTGAGTGATAGTATGTGTTCCTCCAATGAAGTGGAGTACACTATAATGTCATCCAGATAAACAGGGTCTTCCAAAAAATTATTCATGCGTCTTTGGAATGTTGCCGGGGCATTTTTAAGACCAAATGGCATACATGTGTATTCGTAATAGCCATGTTTAATTGAGAAAGCTGTTTTTGCAATAGATTCAGGATCCATTTGAATTTGATGAAATCCCTTAGCTAAGTCAATGGTGGTAAAGTATTGTCGAGAATTTCATCAATGACTGGAATTGGAAATTTGTCATCTATTGTGACATCATTTAAATTTCGGTAGTCAATGACTAATCTGAATTTTTGTTTGTTGGAAGCATCTTCTTTTTTTGGAACGATCCAAATGGGTGAACAGTAGGGTGAGTTCGATTTTCGAATGATACCCTGTTCGATCATTTCATTTATCTGTTTGTTGATTTCTATATTAAAAGTTTGGGGATATTTGTATGGACGTTTATAAATTGGGTCCTCATGTTTTGTATGAATAGAGTGCTTTATTGTACTCGTGAAAGTCAAATTATCACCTTTGCGGTACTGAATGTCACTGAATTCGTACAATACTTTTTTAAGTTTTTGTGTTTCTTCGTTGTTTAAATGGTCGAGTCTATACTCATTGCTTTCTTTTATTTCATTTTCAATCACATTTGTGTCTGGGTCCCTCTCTGTGGGTGGGTCCAAACATTCTATGTTATGTTCTTCTTCTATTTCTTCAATATCTCAGAAATAAAATATATAGTTTCCGAGTTTTGCGTATTCTTCTTCATAATTTATTTGGGCTTTACAGGCTTTTAGGAAAGTTCTGCCTATCAATATGTCGTATTTATTCGAAAATTTATGGAATTTTGAATAAAATTTTTTGTTCTGTTGGACAAAGTTTGCTGGGTGCAAGAAAAATGATTTCTTTTAATTCTACTGCTCCTTCAATCATGTGAATTTTGGAATCTCCTAAATGGGTTTTGAATAAAAAAAAGTTCTCGGACATTATATTTATTGAAGATCCTGAGTCGACTACACATCTCAAATGTTTATTGTTCATTATTATTCTGATGAAGGACTTGTCCCTATCTCTTCTTCCGATTGTTCCGAGGCATTCTGATGAAAATTTTCTGATGTGTCCATTTTGCTAATTCCACTATTACTTTCTCTTTGCCTTTTTGTAGGCTGGTTTGCTACATTATCTTTTGGATACTTATTTTGCTGTTGATAATTCATTGTATTTTTAGCCCTGTCAATATTTAATTTTTGTTGAAATTCTTGGAAAAGTTGTTGGTTTTGTGTTGTATCGGATTGTTTTGTTTGAGACGGAGTTGTACTATTGGGTACAAAAGATTTTCCACTTTTTTGGTTTTGATTTGATTTTCTCATTTCTGTTATACTATTCTCGTATAACCCTTCTCTTTGAGCTACTTGTTTCAGCTTGCTAACTGTGGTTATATCATATCTAGCTAACGTCATAAATAATCTATTGGGTAATTTTTTGTTTATTACATCTTTTATAGTGTTATTTAAAGCATTTCTATAAAGAATAGTGTTATTTGCATCGTTTTCCAGATTTAGTTTGTTTGTGATATATAATTTGTCTTCTAATTCTCTTACAAACTTACGAAGTTTTCCTGTATAGTTGGTGTTGTAGAGGCGTCGAAGAAATTCCTCGCATGGGGTCTGCGTCTTCAATTCATTGATGAGGAATGTTCTTAGTTCCGGCCAGGTGTTGGCTTGTCCAATTTGCGAGAGCCGTTGTGCCTATCCTCCTTATGAATGATGTCAGATTCTCTGGTGCTCCATCATAGTTTGCCACCTGTCTTAACGAAGACAGTGCTGGGGGTTGGTGGGTTTGTTTTTTAGTGGTGTTTTGTTTTGTTCGCACACAAGTTGCCGTTTTTGTTCCACAATTGGAGTTTATGGTTGTAACACACAGTTGGCGTAAATATTTTTCACTGTTGTAGACTTTTGAGCGTTCCCGTAAGTTCTTGAAGTCGGATCGGAGTTTTATAGTGATTATTCACTAATTCTATGTAACGCACGGATAGAATAACAAGGTCACTTTTACCAATCCTACCGACTGCGCCAATTATAAATCCACTTCTTTTATTAATTAAAAAGAATATGGATTGGTGAGACTCAAGAAACGATCTTTATTGAAGCAGAGCGTCTTAAGAACTAACTTATGATTATTCATACGGATATGATTAAAGTTCGGTTACAATGCTTTTGATGTTAGTATTGGGAGCTTTTGATCTGGTGACAAGGGATCTGGATTTTGATTGGCTTATTGATTTTTGCCTACTAAGCGTTCTCACGCTTGGAAGATTTTTTGTTTAGTCTCGGTTGCAGTAAACATCCGCTGTTTTTTTTTAGACTAAAAATGGGGGGGGGTCAAGTTATGTGGGTGAATGGAGTGAGAAATTGAGTGGTGTGGGTGGATGGAGTGGCGGATATATTACTATATATACTTTATAGGGTCGGAAAAGCTTCTTTCTGCCTGTTACATACATTTTGGCGACTTTAATATACCATTTCATCCTATGGATGCATGGTATAAAAATACAATTCGACTTTTTTTACTGATAAGGATACGGAAGACTTAAATGATATTCCGTTGAGGAGTAGGTTCTTTTGAAAAACTTAGCAAAGACGGATGTACTGATGTCTTATGTTTAGTATTGACAAAATTATAAAATTGCTTAGGATCACGAGAAAACTGAAATTTGCAGCGCCGTAGATAGCACTTTAGCATTGCATATTAAGGACCATAAATCTCGAACGAACAAATCAGACGAACGGCGAGTTTTTTAAACTTCTTATAGCATCTTCACTTCACATTTTATAAGTTGGATAACTCCCGAGAGAACCTAGGAGGTCCATTAGAAATCACCTGTCTCTTGAGAGGAACACAAATTTCGAAAAGTGAATGAAGTGTACTATAAAAGAAAGAAATAGCTGAGTCCATGCATATACAATTGTACAGATAAGACCAATCAGTAGAAAGAATGATAATGGTGGTAGAAAAGGTAGATCAATTGTAAAATTTAAAGTGAGATGAAATTTATCTTCCGGAAGAACAAAAGGTTCTATCCTGGAAACACCACAATTTGAAGGATCAAGTACAAATATCAGATCTAAAGATCTTCCATTTATATTACTCACGAAATTGACTTGAGATAGAGACATACCAAGAAGGCCATCTACAAATTCATTGTATCAATAGCAATCAAAACTCCTCCCCACACTCGATGAGTTCGATCACATCTAAATTTCGAACCAAAAACAGATGCATCCGCAATGTCAGGTTTTAGCCACGTCTCCGTAAACGCTAAAATGTTATTCGTAAAAGAAAGGCTATCTACATGGAGATTATTATGTTTTGATTTCAGTCCTCTCACATTCTAATAGCCCAGATTGAGGGAACTAGATTCGTTTTTTGACACACCAGCAGATGCTGGTTTTCTTTTTCACAGTATATTCCTTTACGGGCATACGAAAATTTAAACTTTTCCACTGCAATATTCGGGTCTTTAACCACAGACCGAATATAGGCTATAACATTATTATAGATGTGACTTCAGGGGCAAGCCTAGAGACAAATATATGTTTCTTTGGTGAAACACCAATAAGACCCATTTGCGGGTGTGCTACAACGGCAGCTGCAACATTGGGAGTTGCAACTGGTGACGCAGCAAACCCACTAACAGGGCCTCCTATAATGAAACTATCGTCAATTTCAATTCGATTGGAAGATTGCCCAGACAAATCGGATACTACGCCTACTATCGCATTAGATGTGAGGTTACTACCAGGTGATATGGAAGTATGCCCGGAATTACCGTGCTTTTAAACGATATTAGGTGCTGATTACTGGGTGAAGATATGGCATGAGACCCGCCAGGGACGAGAAGAGACGCCGGCGGAGCAAGAGATGCACTTCGAAGAGTGGTCTTTTTGCGTTTAGGAGACTCATTTAATAGCTTTAGGTTACTAAACTGAGCCTCCAACGACCTAAACTCCACTTGGAGTGTGTTAAAACCAGCCCTCAGAGTGGTAAAACCATCTCTGGTCCGCTTTAAAAAAGTCTGCATCTCATTCTCGATACCGTGGTAAGAATCACATCCATACTTCAAGCCTCCGCCGATTTTAATAGTGTCTTGAATCTTCGGTGTGAGACCCGCACACTTCACATGTTCGGGATTCTCACACAACCAACAGAAGATATAATCATGACAGTCTTTAGCCTCGGTGGAAACTTTGCAGTTTCGTTTAGAGAAGACAGCCATTATTAATTTTAATACCATGCATCCATAGGATGAAATGGTATATTAAAGTCGCCGAAATGTATGTAACAGGGAGAAGGAAGCTTTTCCGACCCTATAAAGTATATATATTCTTGATCAGCATGAGAAGAGAAATTGATAGAGCCATGTCCGTCTGTCCGTCCGTCCGTCTGTCCGTCCGTCCGTAAGAGTGCAGAGATCTCAGCAACTATAAATGATAGAGCCACCAAATTTAGAATGTGCACTCGCGTAGTATATACGCTGACCAAGTTTATGTTTTTTTTTTGCCACGCCCCCTTCCGCCTCCGGAATTTAATAAAAAGTGATTTTCTCCCGCAATATTTGTCGTATCGGAATTTAATTTAGCACACTTATACATGTTATGGTTATCTATCATTCCACCAAGTTTCATAAAAATCGGAATAAAAATGACCGAATTATGCATTGAAACGTTTTGCACTCAAAGCGGTGCAAGGGCGAATTTGGTCGGTGGGGCGCAAAAGTGCACACACATAAGAATGAGCGAGATAGCATATGTTAGAAACCGCGCATACGAAAGAAATTAAATATATGAAATAAGTTTTATAAACTCAAGGAAATTTGTTTTCCCCTGATGCATGGTATATCCAAGTCGGCCCGGCGACTTACTTACTTTATTTTTTTTTTGTTTAATTAATTCTTTATTTAAGCGCTGAATCCACACATGGAAAAATAGTATCTTAACAACACAATTAAATGATTTACAGAGAGAACCAAACTTCGTCGGTATATCCAAGAGGACTATAAATATTGTTGTTGGCGTTGGTTAGCCTATATGTTTGGTGAAGCACATTCTTAGAGGCCCGGTCGGGGAGTAAACTTCTTGCGAGGACACTGCGGTGTCTATTAAGCCGGCCGCTATATCTGCTGGTGTGTTTACCGATCTGCTCCTCCACTGTTGAGATCACGGTGTATTGTGGAGCCACGCACATACCATGGGCAGTTTGTAATTTGGCGCGCAGCGCGATTCTGAAGCACCTGTATGCGTTTGTAGTTGGACTTAGCCGCTATTCCCCAGATCTGCACACCATACAGCCAGATTGGAACAATGCAGTGTATGTAAACTTCTCTTTTGGCCCTAAGCGACATAGTGCTTATCCTATTAATCAGCCACCTTAATTGCTGCATTCTTTGGCCACATTTTTTTGCTGTAACTTTAAGATGTTGGACAAAGGTAAGGCTTTTATCGAGCGTGATGCCAAGATACCTAGCTTGCGAGGGTTGTTCAAGAGTTACGCCTTCTAGTTGTATAGCAGGTGTGTTGTCTCTGAGCTGTTTTAGTGTGTAGCAGGGATTTATGGTCTTCTGTGCGTTGATTTTAGATTCCATCGCTTGCACCAAGCTGAGAAGGTGTTGAGGTACTCCTGCATACCAGAAGCTGCCTTAGAGCGACATTCGGAGCTGTATAGAAGGGCGATATCGTTTGCATAAGTGGCAAGGAGAGTTTTGCCGGGGCAACCATATAGTTTTCATTAGGACTAGGTATATCTGCAGTACACTGAGTAGAGCAATGGGCCCAGTACGCTTCCCTGTGGGACTCCAGCTCTCATAAAGTAAGCGTTGGAGAAAGTGTTCCTGACCTTGATATATATATACATATATACATATACTGCCGGCCTTCTAAGTATGATCGAAGGACACTATAGTGTGGTGCCGGGAATAATTTCTTTATTTTGCTCAGCAAACCCATATGCCAAACTATATCAAAAGCTTGCTGCATATCAATAAAGACTGCGTTACAATATTCCTTGTCATCAAAGGCTTGAAGTATGTGCTTCACCAATCTATAAACTTGTTCCCCAGTGCCGTGTCCCTCGCGAAAGCCAAACTGGTGATCCGGCAAGATATGGCGTTCATGAATGATATCCTTCAGTCGGTTCGCAATAATCCTTTCCCATACTTTAGATAGTGAGGGCAGGAGACTTATTGGTCGATAGGATTCACGATCGTTCTCTGGTCTACCAGGCTTATGGATCATTATGATTGCAGCCATTTTCCACTGCTTAGGAAAGTGCTGCACTCTTAAAATAGCATTAAAAATTAGTGCCATGTAAATAATAGCCCGTGTTGGTAAGGCTTTTAGAGTGGCATTGCACATCCGGTCTATGCCAGGAGCTTTATTTCTCGGAAGGTCCTTGATGATTTCAGCAATCTCTTCCGTTTTTGCGGGTTTGATGGGTAAAGACATCTGCAGTGCTGTCTGCAGGCTTTCACTAGTCTCGCTAAACTGTTCGTCTGTGGTAAATTGGTAGTGCGTGAACCGAGCTTCTTAATGTTGCGCAAACGAATTGGCCTGCTCATCTTCGCTTTTAGCAAGCTCACCGCTAGGACATCGGATAGGCACTTGTCTAAACGGTTGTCCCTTGAGAGATTTTGTGCACTTCCTTAGTGAATAATTAGCATCCACTGTATAATCCATGGAGGCCAGTTTCTGCTCGATTCCACAGGATACGGTCCCAAGGAGTTCTTATTGCGCGCCTTCTGAGCCTCCTTTTCTGCACCAGAAGCTCTCTGGCCTCTCTTGTTAGTGCTATACCATACTTATTGTCTTTAAAATTATCAGTAGGCGTTGAAGCAGGAGCAGCCCTGTAAATACACTCTGTTAAGTGATCTACAGCCATTTCAATATCTTCCCCAGAATTAAGAGTAGTGTTTAGCTGGATTAAGTTTTCC
This sequence comes from Drosophila sp. 14030-0761.01, assembly GCA_018150735.1. Classification (NCBI taxonomy): domain Eukaryota; kingdom Metazoa; phylum Arthropoda; class Insecta; order Diptera; family Drosophilidae; genus Drosophila; species Drosophila sp. 14030-0761.01. The sequence continues at coordinate 467,405 of JAECWO010000106.1, read as the reverse complement.
AAATGCTGTGGGAAGGCTAGCAAGTCGGTGTTTTTGGTAATAAGGCGAAGGTTTAGATTGGCATTATAACAGTCTGTGTGGATACTGGCGATTAAAGCCAGATGGTCTAATTCCTGATCCCAACTGTGGGCTACGTTTACCTGGCAGTGTGGTATTCCGTGATAGACTGCAAAGTCAATACAGGAGGGCGTATGATGCAGCGCATATGGGTACCTGGTTGGTGACCCAGTTGCAAGGATCTTGGCAGAAGTAGCAGATATGGCCTCTGCTAGTTCGCGACTCCTGGGTGAATTGTATGTGTCTCCCCACAACCAATGTCGGGCATTCAAAACTGGCTCTTAGTGTATTGACAAAGTGTTGTTCCAGAATCCTAATGTTTGGGGGGCAGTAGATAGCCCTGAATTCTATGTCATTGTTGCCATTGCATAAACGGATTCTGCTGTTCTTGGAGTAGAGCCCGAACTTGGGAAAAGCTTTGATGTTGGTTATGCAGGTCATGTTGCTGATGTTTGCTGTGTCCTAGGGAGTGTAGACTTTGCTGAGCAGGTCCATGTTTGCTTGTGCTTGCATTTAAATTGCATTTTGTTACATCAGCATAAGACACACCTGTGTTGTTACGCTGTTGTTGATGTAGTTGCTGCTGTTGCTGTGTTGTTGATCTTGTACCTCTGTGATTCGATCGAAAAGTGGGAAACTGTTGTTGTTCAATGTTAAGCCTGAATGGAGGGGCAGAAATCATTTGGGTACCTAATGAAGCTTGACCCAGCCTGTTTGAGTTCTTCTTTTTTTTTGTGGATCCCGTTGATCTGCGAAGAAATTCCTGGTATTACTGGCAACCTTTGTAGCTGGCCATATGGCCTCCAGAGCAATGGTAGCAGGTTGGTTGTGCATCAAGGGGCAGTATCCACTGTGAGGTGAAGTGATCTTCACTACATCATGCACAATTGGGATGTCGGTGGCAGTACTTAGCTGTGTGACCGTAATCCTGGCAGCGCTGGCATTGGGCGATTTCAGTGGCTTTCCGCATCCTTTCAATTCTCACTTTTTGACCGCAAAGGTATTTAACTTGATAAATGTCATTTATTTTGGCACACGGCTTTATGTTGATAAAAAATATATTACGTTTTTCTTCTTTATTGACCCTATAAAGTATATATATTCTTGATCAGTATCAATAGCCGAGTCGATTGAGACATGTCCGTCTGTAGGATCATCAAGATCTCGGAGACTATAAGAGCTAGAGCTACCAAACTTGGCATGTAGACTCGTTTGCTCTTCAGGTAGATCGAGTTTATTTTTTTTTTTGCCCCGCCCCTGCTTTTTGACAAACAATATTTTGAGCCTCCATATCTCGGGAACTATAAAAGATAGAGCTATTTGGACCATAAGTTTGTTTCAAATTTTGTCCACGACCCCTTCCGCTTCCGAAATTCGATAAATTTATCGTATCGTACTTTAATTTGGCACACTAATACATGTTAGGAATATCTATCATCCGACCAAATTTCACAAGAATCGGTATAAAAATGGCCGAGTTATACATAGAAACGTTTTTTTTTTGCAAGGCAAAAAGAGCTAGAAATCATATGCTAGAAATCACTGATTTGGTCCTGGGGCGCTAAAGTGCTCGTTTCCACATAAGAGTGAGCGAGATAGCATTTGAAAGAAATTTAATATATGTATATCTTTTCACCTGATGCATGGTATATCCAAGTCGGCCCGACGACTTACATACTTTATTTTTTCTGTGAGTTTCAGCTTTATTACCATTAGGCAAACAATCTAGTCGATCAATGCTAGTTCCAGTTGTTTTTGTCGTGTTGATTTGTCTAGCTTCTTGTAATTGTGAGCGGTACTCAGATATCAGCAGGAGTTTTTCCTGCTATTGAGAACATTTTGTTATGATAAATCAGCTTATCTCTCTGACATAGTACAATTATATATATTTTACTCTGTCCGGTAAAAAAAATATATAAAGAGAAAAAGGAAAAAAAAAGAAAAAAAATGAAAAAAACAACAAACATACAGAGCAAAAAGAGTTTTATTGCCCCCGCACAGAATGGCTTGCTCAGCGGGCAAATACTAGCAAACAGTGCTACTATCAGTGCTTTTGTTTTTGTACAAGCTGCCGACACTGCACCAAGCAGCGCCCGAAAGTACCGAAGTACCGAAGCTATGTTGTTTAGCACAAAAGCTAATACACGCGTAAAGTGGGGATTACAAAATAACATTAATCAAGCGCGGCACGACCGTTCTCTTTGAAGGTAGTTAAGAAACTTACGGAGCAAGTGTGTGTGTGTTTTAACCCAGGGATCGACACGAAGAGAGCCCTAAAAAGTTATCATTGTATGCGTTCGATTGCTTGTGTGCGTAAGCTGCTTTACACTGCGTAAAATAAAAAGTGAACAAATTTCGCCGCAATTAAGACATAGTCACTAACCTATTTATATTATAGATGTTGCAAACAGAAGATTTTTTGCTTGCAAACGCTAGCCTAACCATGGAACCCTAGAGCAGGGATCGGCACAAAGAGAGCCCAGAAAACGTATCGTTGTATGCGTTCGCTTGCTTGTGTGCGTAAGCTGCTTTACACTGCGTAAAATAAAAAGTGAACAAATTTCGCCGCAATGAAGACATAGTCACTAACGAGATTTTTTGATTGCAAACGCTAGCCTAATCATGGAACCCTATAGCAGGGAGCGGCACAAAGAAAAAGTAAACAAATTTCGCCTCAATGAAGACAATGAGCGCAGTCTACAATTAAATGCAAGAGAAAACAAAGCAACGATAAATTTTTTCATGTGTGGTGACGGAGCAAAGCGACATAGACATGCTCGCGTCAAAAGTCGGCAATGCACTGATTGATTTTTTGTGCTCCAAATGACTGCTTCGTGTTGTCAGCACTGTTTAAAATTATGAAACGTGGGCATCACATTAATCGATAGCATGAAGTTGATTTTGACTTCTTATTAAACGTAAATTAATATATATTTACAGTTATGGATTGCGTAGATCAAATAAATGTTGCCACAACTTTGAAGTGCCTCCAAAGTATTTGAATTTAATTGGAACAAACAACTCCTATACTCTTGAGTAGAATATCGACTTTATTGAGCTTGATAATTGTCTATCAATTTTCAAATAAAAAAATATTTTACTAAAACAAAAAATGGCCAATTTTATGGATATTTTTGAATTTGATTTACCCGTTTCTAGCAGGTTTACAAAGTTAATTTAGCTTTTTTTAGCCCCGAAGAGTTGACAGCACTGGTGCCGATCCCTGCCCAGGAGGCGTTCGACAAAAAGCCGAGCGCTCATAAACTCAATAAGAGCGTAACGCAGAGAGGGAGGGAAACGTACGAAAAATAATTTAGTCTCGCACAGACTGCAGAACGACGAACACACGGCTATGTCGCTTGTAATCTCGTTCTGTCTATGTATGCGTGCATAAGTCGGTATATGGGCAGACATCGTAGTGTGTGTGAGCAACGTGAAGTTCGACAACACCGAACTTCAATAGCTCGCTAGACCCAAATTTTGACTTTTCGACAAAACAGACACAACGGCGATGCAGGCATTTCCCTGTGAAAAGTACATCCAGCGGTGTTGGCAGCTGGATTTCAAGTACCGTCATGGCTCTGCCGATAGAGTGCTTGTTTGACGTTCGACATGCTGCGGGTTCGATCTCCAGTGCAATCGTTCCATGTAAAAAGTATCTTTAATTTCTTTTTTATAATAGTAATATTAAATTTTATCTGTTTGTATGCAGTATGCAAATTTTTTCTGTTTTATAATATTTATTTTTCAATAATATCATTATATTAGATTTATTCAAAATTGCATACTGCATACAAACAGAAAAAATGAAATTAATTGAATTATTAAATTATTGTCGAAAACTCAAAAACTTGGGTCTAGCGAGCTATTGATAAATTATTAGTTTGTTAGAGAATAAGAATTGAAGACGTGATTACTGATTTAAGGACGAATTTAGCTATCGATATCTATAGTTGTTGTCATAATTATTTTTATTTTTTTTTTAAATTTTTTTTTTGGTAATTAAAGTGAATCTTCATTACTCGCCACAGAAAATATACTCAGACTTTGAACTTCAAGGGATTCTGGAGGATAAGCTAAATTCCAAAGCATATCAGGCAATCGCTCAACGCATGGCAACGGAAGAAGCAACATGTGCTTTAACCATGCCCGAAGTGAACGAGGGAGATGAGTAAGTAGCGCCATATATTTAAAAGTAGAAGCATATTTGTTGACTTGTTCTTTCTACATTCATTTAGGCTCTATGACGATTTACGAGATGGCGACGAGGAAAACGGTGGCGAGGAAGCCAGTTCCAATACTCCTCGAAGTTTGCCAAAGTCAAAAGTAGCCGCTGCACAGGCTGCCGCAGTGACGAACGTAGTTGCTGGCCGTGTTGGCAATTTGTTGGGAAAAGGCATTGGTGGACTTAGCTCGAAGTTAGGAAGTGGCAGTTGGTTTTAAGCAAGGCGCCTTTTGTTCTTTAACATTTTTAGCAATCGTTATAAAAATAGTTCTTTGCGGTTTTTCATTTGTGTAACGAAAATCAAAACCGGATTGTAGACTTCTGCATATTAGCAACCATTTAAAGTCATAAAGAAGTGGTAATCACACTTGCTTGTATTTTAGAATTTGTTGCGACTGTTATAATTATTCAAATGGAAAGCATCATGCAGGGATCTACCAAATCGGCCAATTGTAGCTTCGTAGCTTATCAGAGCCAAGTCCACGGGGCGTTTGCATATATATCACCCCTCGGCATTCAGTGGTTCCAAGCTCTAAAATTAACTTGCTTACTTCGCATTCAAAACCAATTACTTTTATTCGCAATAATATTATACGATAGTCAACAACAAAATTTAGTCATCGATTTTCTGCCTTAAATTGGATTGGCGTCAACGCACAATACATTTGTATTCAGTAATTACAGAAGTCCCTTTTTTTGGGGCTGGAAAATCTTGATCAAGCATCAGCAGTTTTGTCGGTATTAATATCTGAATTTGGATGACTGTAAACTTATTATATCTAGACGAAGTATAAAATATACGAGACTTGTTTGATTGTGCGTTTCCCGCTCCGTAAGCGTCTCACCAAAAAAATCGATGATTTACAAAACTACTTCGGTTTCGAATTTTGCACGTCGAAACTTTCGCAAACTACTTGGACATACCCCGCTAATTTGTGAGTCTCGTCTAAAACAGTACATTTCTTACCCTAAATCAAACTGTTACATTTTATAATTTTTTCACTTTTTCTGTGTTTCTGTGTGTTAATACAACGACGCAATATTTTAAATATACTAAAAAAATTTGTCTTCGCCTATATAGGTTTCGAACTCGCGTCCATTTATTTAATAAACAAGAAAAAAAAAACAAATATAAAAAAATTATGACACACATGGGATTCGAACCTGCATCTCTCGTTTTATAGGGAAGAATTCTATCTACTAAGCCAATAAAAAATAAAGTTTTCGCATTTCATGATTTTTTTCGTATGTCAGCTATAGTGGTCTGATCCTTTTGAAAATCTTAGATAATGTGCCTGGTTTATATACGAACTTTGATAGGCATAGCTCGAAAACTGTGGGACTAGATGCTAGATAGATAGCATACGTTCCGACAGACAGTCGGACATGGGTATATCAACTCGTCTTCTCATCCTGATCAAAAATATATATATACTTTATGTGGTCGGAAACGATTCCTTCTCTGCGTTACATCTGACAATTTTATAATATCCTCTGCAATGTTTTATAAAAAACGAATAGAGCAAGGGATGCTGCTCTATATTTTAAAAGCATGAAGTTTTAAAGCATTTTTTAGGAGTGCTATCTATGCTCACTAAATTGGTGTAATTGATTATTGTCGCATAGATAGCGTCAATTTCGGGGGGTCTTGGCCTCGTCGGCCCTGACCTTAATCCGGCCCTTTGTATATAGAATAGACTTACTCACCACTCCAAGCTCAGTTTAAAGAACCATATCCGTCTTCTCTCAGATTTGTAAAGCTATAAGAGCAATCGGTCGAGTATATGATGTTTATAAAATTTACTTTACTTATGTATTTACTCATACCTTTTTAAATCTTTTGTCCAAATAAATTAAATACTCCCGCAGTATTTCAGTTGTCCTAGTTTTTTATACCATGCCTCCATCGGATGAAATTGTATATTAAAATGTATGTAACAGGCAGAAGAAAGTATTTCCGAAACTATAAAGTATATATATTCTTAATGAGCAGCCGAGTCGATTGAGACATGTGTAGCACATAAACTGTGTAGTATATACGCTGGTCAAGTCTCCTTTCACCCCCAGAATATAATAAAAGAAGAGTTTTTGCCGCAATTGTGACGTAACGTAATTTTATTGGTCAAACTGATATATGTCATGAATACCTATCATACCACTAAATTTCATGAAAACTGAAATAAAAATTGGGCAAGTTATACGTAGAAATGTTTTGTCGTTTTTTTGCAAGGTGGATTTGGTCTGTGGAGGGCGTGTGCTCATAAGAGTGAGCGAGGGTTAGCAAGTGTTAGCCATTGTGGCATGCGAACTAAATTTGTTATACGAATGGTGTTATAAACTTAAAAGTAGCTTTTCCAGTAGCTTTATCAGTACAAAACAATTTCATTTAAATCATTTCCTTTCATTCGTATAACAAACAGCGCAAATAATCTAGTAACGTTTTGCACTGAACATTAGTTTAAAGTTGGCAAAAATATAAGTGTGCTAATGTGTTCACATGCAAATAAAAGTTAGCGAGATGTAGTGAATAATAAGATGCCAAATCAAATGCCAACCTGAGTCTATACTATTTGCTTTACTCTTTACTAATTGCTGATACTATACTATGGTTTGTGGTCAAAATTTATAAGAAAGCCAAGTGCAGAATAAAGGGACTGTTTTTCGATATCTTTATCTATGTATGTATATATTGCTATGCTGAAATTGAAATGTATTAAGTATTTTTATTTGCTGCCCTTGTATGTATTGTATGTTTCAACTTATGTTGGATTATTATTTCAATTTATCATTTAAGAAGAGAGAGAGGGAGGGCCTTTAGAGTGTCATTCAAATAGAAATAATACGTATGTATATCGTATAGTTGTCATACTATTGAACTGTTAAGAAGTTTATTATTTGAAAGTCGATGAAATCAAAAAATACTTTTATATATTAATTTTGAAATTAAATTCACATTTGTTGTGTGTATTGATACGCTTTCCAGAATAAGTTAAAAAACAATTTGAAAAACATATGAAACATTGAAGTAACCATCTAAATTAAATGACCCTTCCCAGGAGAGTAACATAGCCAATTTACCGAATACACTTTTTGTATAGCATTACAGTTTTTAAAAATTCATATTATTTTGAAAGTGAACCTGTGAATAATGAACCTCTGAAATTATTATTATTAATCACAAAACGTAGAAAAGGAAATCTACTGCAATCCATTGAGTCATGTCAATCCTCTCAAACATTTTAGCAGAACTATATTAAATTCATATCCTCTTTAATGCAGATAATAAATCAAGTTTTTAGAAATAAAATTTGATTCTTTGATTTTCACAAGGTTATAAATAAAACAAAAATAAAGCTTAGTTACAATATTATAGTCCAAATTTTTTCGTCTTCTAAAATCTTGAAATATTAGTATTAAGCCAAATAAATGTATCTTAGTAAACGGTGGAATTTAATAGCCTATTTCATCATTATAAATATGTACGTACAGTTCGTTGTGGTTACGGTTAATTTATAGTTATTTCCCCAATCAATATATATTTTATCTTAATTTAGAAAAATAAATGCTTAAAATATATATTCGAAATAATTAAAATTTTTATCGGCCAAGAATTTTATCAATTTTAGTTAGACAAAATATGTATACATTAATCTTCAAATATATTTAAATCTTTCAACTACAGGAAAGGTATTTTCAATTGTTGCTAACGCAAGAGACTTATTCCTTCTGTGGGTACAGCGAGAGTCAGTGGGCTGCCTTTCTAATGGCCACTAGACCAAAGTCTCTCTCCACCTCATCCTATTTATTGACGTTGTTTGTTGTCGGTTGGGTGGCGTTTCCTAACTTGTAAGTAAATAAAGTAAGTGGCCAGGCCGACTTGGATATACCATTCATCGGTGAAAATTTATATATTAAATTTCTTTCAAATGCTATCTCGCTCACTCTTATGTACAGGCTCCGAACAAATCGGTGATTTCTAGCACTTGCTATCTCGCTCACTTTTGTGTGCATCGGCTTTGCACCGCCTTGAGTACAAAACGTTTAGACGTGTATATCAACCATTTATAACATGTATTAGTGTGCCAAAATAAATATTGTGGGAGAAAATCGAAAATCCAATTTCAGAAGCGGAAGGGGTGTGGCAAAAAAGACAAACTTAATCAGCCGATCAGACCTTTTTGTAAAAATCCGAACCTACACGCCATCTACACCATAAGATGAAATGGTATTTTAAAGTTGCCAAAATGTATGTAACAGGCAAAAGGAAACTTTTCCGACCCTATAAAGTGTGTATATTCTTGATCAGCATGAGAAGAGGAGTGCACAGAACTCAGCAACTATAAATGATAGAGCTACCAAATTTAAAATGTAGAAGTTAAACAAATTAATGTTGAGTCAGATTATAAAGTATATTAATTTAATAATTAGTTGATTCTTAAGAGCACTATGTGCTGCACGATGTGCTGCACGATGTGCATTCAATGGACTATACTTTCAGACTGGTATGACTTTTCTAATTTAATGCTAAACCACGCTTACGCCAAGGCAGAACAATACGAAATCTAAGATCATCATATCATATTGTGCCGAGCTTAAAGGCAATACCTAATTACAGTTTCTTGTAATTGGACTACGTGACTTGTGGTGTACAACCAGACAAAGTAGATTTGAGAATAATATGTAATTAATTGTGGCATATCTTGTGGACGTCCCATTCTGTGGAGCATAACGTTAGGTATTAACTCGTAGTTTTGATCAAATCTTATTGCTACTTAACTTGATACATTGCAATATTACTTGACATTTTCATTCTTTTTTCTTATTTTTTGCATTTTGGCAACTGGGCAAAATGTTTGAAATGATAACTTGGGTAGGGTTTGCTTTCACTATTTTCACTATTTTTTCTTTTACCGATTTGGAAGTTTTGTACCCTGAATTTTATGATACTTTCTATCCTGGATTTATTGGCTAACTAACTTTTAAGTCGGGGGAACTTTGTTCTTTAGTTTGATCACTGGCTTGAACTTTATCCGAAGTTTCTGTCATATGCACATTTTGGTAATTATATGGAGACTGAGTTTAATTTAAATAAGGTTTTTTTTCCTGCTTATGTGCTACAAAACCTTGTGATCGCGCGAGTCCCAGGCGTTCCGCCCACCTCATGCCCAACCGACCGAGGGGCGCAGTCGCATAACGTACGACACGTTATCGCGTGGACGAAGACAAGAAACATAAAATCGAGTAACTAAAGCTAATTACGAGCTAAGTAACATAAAATAGACGTTTTTAGTATAGGAAGAGAGGACTCTGTGTTGATCGCTCGGTACAACCGATTGTAGTCAGCATAAAGGACTCGAAAGGGTTCATGCAAAGCATAGTTAGTGGTACAGCGAGTCAAAGATAAAGGAATAAAGTTTCTATTTCACCATTCAAAAGCTTGTGCATAAAGATAACACCAAGCATAATTCTACGGTTAATGAGAGAAGGAAGGTTAATCAAAAGAAGTCGACTGGAGTACGAAGGCAAATTGACATTGCGATTCCAGTTTAAGCCACGAAGAGCGAAAAGCAGAAATTGTTTCTGTACAGATTCTATTCTAGTTTGGTGCGTCTCATACTGAGGCGACCATACACAAGAACCGTACTCTAGAATAGGTCGTACAAGTGATGTGAAGAGAATCTTGGTTATATAAAGGTCAGTGAATTCCTTCGACCACCGCTTTATAAATCCAAGAACACCCATTGCTTTACCGACCATGTTGGAAATGTGAGAATTAAAAGTTAGTTTGCTGTCCATAAGCACACCTAAATCGTTCATCTCAGTCAGACGTTCCAATGGATTACGATTAAGAAAATAGGTTGCCAGTTGAGGAGAAGTTCTATGAAAAGTCATTACTTTACACTTAGTGGTATTGAGGTTTAACAAGTTGAGCCGGCACCAAGACTCGAAATTGTTAAGATCGGCTTGTAAGCGAACAGGCGAAATCATATCTTTATAACTAAAACAAAGCTTGACGTCATCAGCATACGCATAAGCACGCGCGAATGTATCATAACTGAGAGAAGATCATTAATAAAGAGTGTAAAAAGCAGAGGGCCCAGATGACTACCCTGCGGCACCCCAGACGTCACATGAATGGAACTGGAAAAGGAAGACTTGAAAAGTAACTTCTGTGTTCTGTTTGTTAGATACTCGCGAATCCAACAAAGAAAAATTGGCGGAAAGCCAATGTCACTTAACTTAATAAGCAAAAGCGTATGATTAACAGAATCAAAAGCCTTACTGAAATCAGTATATGTGACATCAGATTGTTTTGCATTTCTGAATCCATCGATTGTTAAAGAAGTGAATTCTAAAAGGTTAGTGGTAGTGGATCTACGTTTCACAAACCCATGTTGGGATGGTGAAATAATAGACCTACAGAAGTGTTGCAATTGAGAAGTTATTATCTTTTCAAAAGCTTTAGGAATAGCAGACAATTTAGAAATACCCCTATAGTTTGAAGCTTCGGACTTTTTACCATTTTTATGGAGAGGAATAATATATGATTCCTTCCAAATAGCTGGGAAGGAGGACGAGTCAACAGACAACAAAAATAACTTCAAAATTGGCTTACATAAAGCATTTGCACAAAACCTGAGTACACAACCAGGTATACCATCAGGTCCTGGTGAATACACGGGTTTCACTACATTAAGCACGCTGAGAAGCGAACTTTCATCAATTATTGGATTAAAAATACAGTTCGACTTTTTTAACTGATAAGGATACGGAAGAATTGAATGATATTCCGCTGAGGAGTAGGTAGTCTTGAAAAAATCAGCAAACAAATCGGCAATTGCCTGATCAGTGTTAGCTTTATTATTTTCAAATGACAAGGAAGACGGATGCACTGATGTCTTACGTTTAGTATTGACAAAGTTATAAAATTGCTTAGGATCACGAGAAAACTGACATTTGCAACGCCGTAGATAATCCTTATAGCATTGCATATTAAGGACCATAAATCTCGAGCGAGCAGCAGAATACAGAATGAAATCAGACGAACGGCGAGTTTTTTTAAACTTCTTATAGCATCTTGACTTCACATTTTTCAAGTTGGATAATTCCCGAGAGAACCAAGGAGGCTTATTAGAAACCACCTGTCTCCTGAGAGGAACACAATTATCTAAAAGTGAATCAAGTGTACTATAAAAGAAAGAAATAGCTGAGTCCATGTCTATACAATTGTACAGATAAGACCAATCAGTGGCAAGAATGATATCATTAAGTTTAGAAAAATCTGTTTTATGAAAGCATCGGGTTCGAGGTATCATATTGGCACAAAGTAGTGGTGGAAGAGAAGGTAGATCAATTGTTAAATTTAAAGTGGGATGAAATTTATCTTCCGGAAGAACAAAAGGTTCAATCCTGGAAACAGCACAATTGGCAGGATCAAGCACAAATATCAGATCTAATGATCTTCCATTTATGTTACGCACTAAATTGACTTGAGATAGAGACATCTCAAGAAGGCCGTCAACAAAGTCATGTGACGTGGAAGGCAACAGTATAGTAGATTCATCCGCAAGGGACCATGCTATAGAAGGTAAATTAAAATCTCCTAGAACAATGAGAATATCACGATTAGAAGTTAAAGCAGAGACAGATCGAATTGCCTCTAAATGATTTAAATAAGCCACCATGTCAGACTGCGGTGGAATATAAGAACAAGTGATGTAGGCGGAAAAAGAATGATAATCTACCTTAACACTGACAAACTCAATCTCCTGATTAGAGGAAGGTTGAATCTGTTCAGATGATAAAGCAGCATCAACAGCAATCAAAACTCCTCCACCCACGTTAGGAGTTCGATCGCATCTGAATACAGAAAATTTTGAAGCAAAAACAGATGCATCAGCAATGTCAGGTTTCAGCCACGTCTCAGTAAAAGCTAAAATGTTATTCGTAAAAGAAAGGCTATCTACATAGAGATTAGTAAGTTTTGATTTCAGTCCTTTCACATTCTGGTAACCCAGATTGAGGGACGAATCTAGTTTTTTGACACACCAGCAGATGCTGGTGTGCCCGAAACAGTATTAGTAACTGGAGCAGCAATTGGCAGGCGAATCGGTGGCCGATTTTTCTTTTTCACAGTATATTCTTCGGCCAAAAACGTTTATGACATATAGTGTCAAAATTGTTGGCAGAAACACTTATTTTAAATGACGAAATGTCATACGAAAATTTAAACTTTTCCACTGCAATATTCGGGTCTTTAACCACAGACCGAATATAGGCTATAACGTCATCAGATGTGACTTCAGGGGCAAGCCTAGAAACAAATACATGTTTCTTTGGTGGAACACCAATGAGATCCCTTGGCGGGTGTGCTACAACAGTTGCAACTGCTGACGCAGCAAACCCACTAACAGGGCCTCCTATAATAAAAGTATCGGCAATTTCCATTCGATTGGAAGATTGCCCGGACAAATCGGATACTACGCCTACTATCGCATTAGATGCGAGGTTACTACCAGGCGATATGGAAGTAACCTCAATGCCCGGAATTACCGGGCTTTTAAACGATATTAGGCGCTGATTACTGGGTGATGATATGGCATGAGACCCGCCAGGGACGAGAAGAGACGCCGGCGGAGCAGGAGATGCACCTCGAGGAATGGTCTTTTTTCGTTTAGGAGACTCATTTAATAGCTTTAAGCTATTAAACTGAGCCTCCAACGCCATAAACTCCGATTGGAGTTTATTAAAACCAGCCCTCAAAGTGGTAAAACCATCTCTAGTCCGCCTCAAAAAAGTCCTCATTCTCGATACCGCGGCACAAATCACAACCATACTTCAAACCTCCACCGATTCTAATACTGTCTTTAATTTTCAATGTGAGACCCGCACACTTAACATGTACGGGATTCTCACACAGCCAACATAGGATATACTCCTGACAGTCCTTAGCTTCGGTGGAAACTTTGCAGTTTCGTTTTGAGCAGACAACCATTTTCACTTTTTTAAAATTAAGAATTGAAAAAGAGAAATTATTCAAAAATATAATGGCCAGATCGCACAAGGGTTAAAATTACAAAGTAAAAAGTTTACCTCGAAAGAGAAAAGATTTTTACTAAGAGAAACACAATAAGAAGTCACGTATCACTCAGACGCGAGAAGGAAATAGACGAGAGCGCGAACAAAAGAAATAGGAAAGAACGGGAGAGCGCGTCAAATTGAACACATGCAACAACAATTTGTACGCGTAGGCGCGAGAGTGAGTTGCAACGGGAAGATGTAAAACGCAAGAGCAAAAGAAGTAACAAAAACAACAACACCGCAAAGGGAGATTTTGCTGTATGTTAAAATTGTTTTCTTGAAATTTGATTTTGCGTTTGTACAACTAAACACACAAAACAAAAACGCGAATTGAAAATACAAATCGGAAATTAAATTAATTATGCCGAATTGATTATTGAAAAAACTAAAGAAGTTAATTTCGCGAGGAAAAGAACAAAAAGTTTATAAACGTAAAAAAAACACGTCCGTCTTCGTCAACGAGTGAAATCGATAATTGTGATGAGCTATCATATCGGAATGGCTTCTTCTTTTGGTAATTTACGTCGTTTTGTATAGTGAACGATGAAGTTTTCTTGTGTTGCTGTCTATCGTCTGGTCTACCATTGTGATGCTTAAAGAAATTGTTGTAATTATCTTGAGGTTTAGTTGTATGATTTTGATACAAAAAGTTTGCCCTATATTTATTTACCTATATATTATTTAGTTTCATGCAAATATTGAGAGCCTGTGGCAAACTCGTTGGTTCCTTTATGCTTAATAGTCTAGGGAAGTCTCTGTTTAAATCCCCCTATAAACGTATTTAAGGCTTCGTTTCGATAGTTGTTCGTCAAGGCGTTAACTGCTTCTTCTCCTAGTTCAAGACAATTTACGTTATCCAATATTAATGAAAGTTAATGCAATACTTTAGGACAAAATTGTTCAATCCTATCCTTGTGCTGAACAAGCGTTGAGAGCTGATATTCCAAAGTGTTAATATCTCTTTTGTCGGAATCCAGGGGAGTACGGTAAGATTCTAACGCTCTCCCGCCTCCGCCCTCCCCAATAATTTTATGTCTAATTGTATGCTGTGACGATAGTTTTTTTTACTATCGCCTCAACACCGATCGATAGCGATAAAGCTCAACGGAGAGCATGAGATGAGTCACGTAGGCCATTGCGCATATGCGGCTATGCGTAAGAGAGGGACGGAAATAGGAAGCTGAGAATGGCTGACGCAATAGCGCAGCTGTACCCGGCATCGACGCGTGCCAAAGCTTGAAGGCGAAAAACAGGCCAAAGTGGAGTGGAAAAATTTGGCCGGCGGGCATTCAAGTTTAGACCACGGGAAGTGACACAAGTAAGTGAAAAGTGAAGTGCCAGTGAAGAGGGACCCAGAATATTTTTGTAAGGAGGCCCTGGGGAGACTGAGATATGTACCCCAGCTGAGAAAAACTTCCTTACAGTGCAAAATGGCAAAATGTTTTGGTCAATACTATTCTATCAATTGCTTTCTTCCAAGCACTGAATTCACCTGACTTCCCAGAAAAATCTGTTCATCTGTTCTCTGACTAAAATCCACTTCATCTTCTTCGAGCTTTGGGTATAATAGATTTTGAACAACAGTTTTTACAATATCTGAGATTTCTTTCCTTTGATTATTTGTAAATATCAAAGAAGCTAACTTCGACTATGCCGAAGTTTGTATACCCTTGCAGCCCTTGACCATTACATTTGATTTCCTAAAAAATTTTTTGTTTCTTAATCCAATAAAGAAATATTTTAAATACATTGGCCGGGGGCAGCCAATCGCCAAATAGTAAGCGTGCCAAGACAATGTAGCGATTGATATTCAAATTAACACACACACAAACGCAATTTTGACACATATATGTGCTTCACTGCTTATGCGTGCACTGCTTATGCGTGCACTGCTTATGCGTGCACTGCTTATATAGGCAAATCGAAATCAGGCGTTATGTTTATCCGATTGTTTTGAAATTCACACATATGATGTAATTCCTTTTTATTTATGTACGTAATCAGTTTGGATAAGATTGTTAAAAAGAGAAAGAGAAAGAAAAGAGAGAAGTTATTCGCATTTAACGTTTGTATTTGTATGGCAGCTATATGAAATAGTTGTCCGATCTTATTCAAAATCGCAGATGTTCATGTGGCTGTATAGAAAAGTTTATATACGAACTTTGAATGCCATAGCTCTAAAACTGTGGGACTAGTTTGCGCAGCACCAGACAGACAGACGGACAGAAGGATAGACGGACAGACGGACATGGCTATATCAACTCGTCTTCTCTTGCTGATCAAGAATACATATACTTTATGGGGTCGGAAACGATCCCTTCTCTGCGTTACAAACATCTGACCAATTTTATAATACCCTCTGCAAGGGTATAAAAAGAGAACCGTATGAGCTTGTATTGGTAGTTTCCTGTTTTTTTATTACTTGTACCGAAAGAAATAGTGGAGCTTTATGTGGCAGTATCAGTGCTCGGATAGAAACCTAGTTCTGGTAAGGTTAATCCCAGTTTGTCGATTTCAAGTATATTGACTTTGTTTTTCTTTTTGCTTTTTTTATTAATTAATTTTACTTATTCATTTTAACGAAATAGAAGGGAAGGGGAGCAACAAGTGATAAGCACGTTTTTGTTATTTTTTTCTTTCGATTTTTAACCCATTTAACAATTTTAGTATAGAATATGGGAATATTATTTAGGTAATTTAATTATATTTTTTTTTTTGCTTTTCTCGTTTTGAGTAATATAACGATACGCTTACAGGACATTTTTCCAGGTGAAGAAGGACTGCCAGGATGCCCTTATCATTGTTAGAATTTTCCTCGGCTTCTGGTTTTATCCAGATTTCGCAGGTAGCGTAATTTTTGGGACTTCTTTGTTTTCTGCTTTTGCTATCAGCCTCTGGTTTGTAGAACACCTTGTTTGTGTGTTCAGTTAAAGATGATTTGTTTGATTTGTTTTATATTTTTTTGTTAATATTATTTGGTATATATTCTCATAAAAGTATTTTGTTTTAATTGATTTTAAATTTTTATTGCGATTTATGCAGTGTACTTTTATAAAGTTAAGCAAGAAGATTTTTGGTTTCGCACGTGGGATTATGTTAATTTTCCACTTTTAATTGAGTGAAAAAAATTTGTTCTTGTTAACTAATTTTTTTTTGGTCGCGAATTGCTTTTTATTTTACGTTTTTGCTCGCCACTTTATTTTTTTTTTTTTCCGCCCATCTCCTGCCCAACCGACCGAGGGGCGCAGTCGCATAACGTACGACACGTTATCGCGTGGACGAAGACAAGAAACATAAATCCAATAACTAAGGCTAATTACGAGCTAAGTGACATAAAGTAGACGTTTTTAGTATAAGAAGAGAGGACTCTGTGCTGATCGCTCGGTACAACCGATTGTAGTCAGCACAAAGGTCACGAAAGGGTTCATGCAAAGCATAGTTAGTAGTACAGCGAGTCAAAGATAAAGGAATAAAGTTTCTGGTAGGTCTACATGGAACAGATAGATTAACCTGAGATAATAACTCAGTCGAATCTATATCACCATTCAAAAGCTTGTGCATAAAGATTACACCAATCTATTCTACGGTTAATAAGAGAAGGAAGGTTAATCAAAAGAAGTTTACTGGAGTACGAAGGCAAATTGGCATTGCGATTCCAGTTTAAGCCACGAAGAGCGAAAAGCAGAAATTGTTTCTGTACAAATTCTATTCTAGTTTGGTGCGTCTCATACTGAGGCGGCCATACACAAGAAATGTGTGTATTAAAAGTTAGTTTGCTGTCCATAAGCACACCTAAATCGTTCATCTCAGTTAGACGTTCCAATTGACTATGATTAAGAAAATAGGATACCAGTTGAGGAGAAGTTCTATGAAAAGTCATTACTTTACACTTAGTAGTATTGAGGTTTAACAAGTTGAGCCGGCACCAAGACTCGAAATTGTTAAGATCGGCATGTAAGCAAGCAGGCGAAATCATATCTTTATAACTAAAACAAAGCTTAACGTCATCAGCATACATAAGCACACGCGAATGTATCATAACTGAGAGAAGATCATTAATAAAGAGTGTAAAAAGCAGAGGGTCCAGATGACTACACTAAGGCACCCCAGACGTCACATGAATGGAACTGGAAAAGGAAGATTTGAAAAGTAACTTCTGTGTTCTGTTTGTTAGATACTCGCGAATCCAACAGACAAAAATTGGCGGAAAGCCAATGTCGCTCAACTTAGTAAGCAAAAGCGTATGATTAATAGAATCAAAAGCCTTACTGAAATCAGTATATATGACATCAGTTTGTTTTACATTTCGAAATCCATCGATTGTTAAAGAAGTGAATTCTAAAAGGTTAGTGATAATGGATCTACGTTTCACAAACCCATGTTGGGATGGCGAAATAATAGACCTACAGAAGTGTTGCAATTGAGAAGTAATTATCTTTTCAAAAGCTTTAGGAATAGCAGACAATTTAGAAATACCCCTATAGTTTGAAGCTTCGGACTTTTTACCATTTTTATGGAGAGGAATAATATATGATTTCTTCCAAATAGCTGGGAAGGAGGACGAGTCAACAGACAACAGAAATAACTTCAAAATTGGCTTACATAAAAGATTTGCACAAACCCTGAGTACGCAACCAGGTATACCATCAGGTCCTGGTGAATACACAGGTTTCACTAAATTAAGTACGCTGAGAAGCAAACTTTCATCAATCACTGGATTAACCAGAAGGCCGGGCTAACTTCGGCCATGCCGAAGTTTGTATACCCTTACAAGCTCTTGTGTTACTAGATCCCTAAAATAAGTTATCTAAATGTAAGGATCCTGGTGTAAAAATCCGTTTTTACACGCCACAGCACGGCACGCATACATATGCATGTACAATATGTATGTAGACATGCAGCATGCAATTTTTTCATATGTTTGTATGACAGCTATATGATATAGTCATCCGATTTTGATCAAATTTACCCAAATTATAACTTCCTATGTGAAAATGTTATTTACCAAGTTTGACGATGATCGCTTAAGAAACAAAAAACAGTTTCTAGAAGAAAAACTATTTTTGGTCCGATCGTTCATATGGGAGCTATATGATATAGTAATCCGATCTTGTTCAAATTTGGCATGGATGTTTGGATGTATAGTAAACTGCCAAATGTTAAGTTTTATGATAATAGGGTGGAAAAGAAAGATTTTATTGATCTAAAACTCATTTTTCGACCGATGGTTCCTATGGGAGCTATCTGATATAGTCGTCCGATCCGGATGAATCCGAGTTATACAATGCCTGCAGTATATACAAGACTTCGTGCAAAATTGCAGCTCTGTAGCTTTAGCAGTTTAGGAGGAGAAGCTATTGATGCAGACAGACAGACGGACAGACAGACGGAGAAACGTATTTGAACTCGCCTTGTCATGCTGATGAAGAATATATATACTTTATATGGTCGGAGAAGCCTCCTTCTATGTGTTGCACACTTTTGACCAAAATTAATATACCCTTTTTGCAAGACATATGTTCACCCTCAAGAAGCAGCAGATTAACATGTTTGTTCTGCCTCTTCGAAGTTATGTGTAGAGGACCAATTATACTTTTCATCTCCTCATCATAGCCGAAAACGTTTATGCTTATTTCACTCTGCTCCTCAAATTTCTTAATGTCTCTGACTTTAAGGAAGAATTCCAGATTGGTGAAATTAATCCTTTGCGTTTCGTCTATTTAAATTATTGGGCACCTTATATCAGCTATTTTATATGAAGATGTTCTATCTCGATGATATTCTACAGGCTTCATCGCCGATATTAAAGCCCACTTGAAACAAAAATCATCATTGTTTTGAACATTCATTACTGCTTTTTTCATAGCATTCGGTTTCGGCAGTTTAACATAGCTCGAAACTTTTAGTGGTTCATACTTATTGAGATTCATTTCTACATAAAGTATTTTTATTAAGGTCCAGCCACTGTCACGCTCTTGAAATTCATCCATTTTAGTGCTTATTATTGCAGTGTGGCTTACATATATTTCTTCCAGATCACATTCAGCTGTTAACACCTTCTTGGGAGTCTGATGAGACTTAACCATTACAGTCATCTCATTATCCTTTATCTCCATATACTCCCCGAACACTTCGAGATTAACTTTGCATGATGTATTAATGCTTAACCATCTTGTCAATATTGGCAGCAAAGAAGCTCCCGCTTCTGCAATAAAGTCTTAAGGCAATTGCAACTCTTTTCCAATATTATCACTCTCATAGCGATAAGTTGTAATGCGGTTTCGAAAACCACTAGAAATTTGCTTCACACATGAATCCAAAGTCTCACACGTATTTGTTCTATGGACATTTGTCCTTAAATGATAGCTCCATCTAGCTATATTCACATTAATATTACATACATCACAATATCGCTCCATTTTTCAATTATTGAATTTTTTTATACTGTTCACAGAAAATCGTACTTGACATTTAAATTATTTTAATTCAGTTTCTTTCATTTTATATGTAGATTTAATTCAAGCTTTTAGCTCTCACACAGTAGATTTAATTCAAGCTTTTAGCTCTCACACACTTCTTATCACAACTCTAAGCTCATCTAATTTTTTCCCCACATAAAAGAGCGCGTGCCCTCTCGCTTCTTATCACATATAATTTTTTCCCACAATTTTTTCCCACGCTAGCACAACAACAACAAAAACATTCGCCTGACCTTCAATACAAGTCCAGATAAGAATTTCACAACAATCTTGACCTTCAACTTTGCTTAGCATTATGACGAATTTCGTCAGACGCACCGCGCCACTCCTTATCCACGTTCACGACAACTAACCACAGTGACGTCACCACTCTCTTATCAAACCGGATTTCATGGTCCAGAACATACAGTTTCTATCTACTGCTAAATAATTTTGTTATGGAAGCTCCATTTTGGATTCGGCCACAATAACATTGTTTGCGCTATCTAATGGAATAGTCCTGTTTGGTTATCTCGTGTATGGAAGATCCATTTTGGATTTGGCCATGATATCACTGTTTGCGCTAAGTAATGGTAAAGTCCTGCGTCAGTAATTTTGTTATGGAAGCTCCATTTTGGATTCGGCCACGATATCATTGTTTGCGCTATCTAATGGGATAGTCCTGTTTGGTTGTCTCGTGTATAGGAGCTCCATTTTGGATTTGGCCATGATATCACTGTTTGTGCTAAGGAAAGGTAAAGTCCTGCGTCATTTATGTTGCTATGGAAGCTCTATTTTGGATTCTGACACGATAACATTGTTTGGGCTAACTAATGGAATAGTCCTGTTTGGTTATCTCGTGTATGGGAGCTCCATTTTGGATTTGGCCTTGATATCACTGTTTGCGCTAAGTGATGATAAAGTCCTGCGTCAGTTATTTTGTGTATGGAAGCTCCATTTTGGATTCTACCACGATATCATAGTTTGCGCTATCTAATGGGATAGTCCTGTTTGGTTATCTCGTGTATAGGAGCTCCATTTTGGATTTGGCCATGATATCACGGTTTGCGCTAAGTGATGATAAAGTCCTGCGTCAGTTATTTTGTTATGGAAGCTCCATTTTGGAGTCGGCCACAATAACATTGTTTGCGCTAAGTAAATTTGTTTTGGAAGCTCCATTTTGGATTCGGTCACAATAACAGTGTTTGCTCTATCTAATGGAATAGTCCTGTTTGGTTATCTCGTGTATAAGAGCTCCATTTTGGATTTGGCCATGATATCACTGTTTGCGCTAAGGAAAGGTAAAGTCCTGCGTCATTTATGTTGCTATGGAAGCTCTATTTTGGATTCTGACACGATAACATTGTTTGGGCTATCTAATGGAAAAGTCCTGTTAGGTTATCTCGTGTATGGGAGATCCATTTTGGATTTGTCCATGATATCACGGTTTGCGCTAAGTGATGGTAAAGTCCTGCGTCAGTTATTTTGTGTATGGAAGCTCCATTTTGGATTCTACCACGATATCATAGTTTGCGCTATCTAATGGGATAGTCCTGTTTGGTTATCTCGTGTATAGGAGCTCCATTTTGGATTTGACCATGATATCACGGTTTGCGCTAAGTGATGATAAAGTCCTGCGTCATTTATGTTGCTATGGAAGCTCTATTTTGGATTCTGACACGATAACATTGTTTGGGCTATCTAATGGAAAAGTCCTGTTTGGTTATCTCGTGTATGGAAGATCCATTTTGGATTTGGCCATGATATCACTGTTTGCGCTAAGTAATGGTAAAGTCCTGCGTCAGTTATTTATTTTGTTATGGAAGCTCCATTTTGGAGTCGACCACAATAACATTGTTTGCTCTATCTAATGGAATAGTCCTGTTTGGTTATCTCGTGTATGGGAGCTCATTTTGGATTTCGCCATGAAATCACTGTTTGCGTTAAGTAATGGTAAAGTCCTGCGTCAGTTATTTATTTTGTTATGGAAGCTCCATTTTGGAGTCGACCACAATAACATTGTTTGCTCTATCTAATGGAATAGTCCTGTTTGGTTATCTCGTGTATGGGAGCTCCATTTTGGATTTGGCCATGATATCACTGTTTGCGTTAAGTAATGGTAAAGTACTGCGTCAGTTATTTTGTGTATAGAAGCTCCATTTTGGATTCGGCCACAATAACATTGTTTGCGCTATCTAATGGAATAGTCCTGTTTGGTTATTGCGTGTATGGGAGATCCATTTTGGATTTGGCCATGATGTCACTGTTTGCGCTAAGTAATAGTAAAGTCCTGCGTCAGTTATTTTGTGTATGGAAGCTCCATTTTGGATTCTGCCACGATATCATTGTTTGCGCTATCTAATGGGATAGTCCTGTTTGGTTATCTCGTGTATAGGAGCTCCATTTTGGATTTGGCCATGATATCACTGTATGTGCTAAGGAAAGGTAAAGTCCTGCGTCATTTATGTTGCTATGGAAGCTCTATTTTGGATTCTGACTCGATAACATTGTTTGGGCTAACTAATGGAATAGTCCTGTTTGGTTATCTCGTGTATGGGAGCTCCATTTTGGATTTGGCCATGATATCACAGTTTGCGCTAAGTAATGTTAAAGTCCTGTATCAGTTATTTTGTTATGGAAGCTCCATTTTGGAGTCGGCCACAATAACATTGTTTACGCTAAGTAATTTTGTTATGGAAGCTCCATTTTGGATTCGGCCACAATAACATTGTTTACGCTAAGTAATTTTAGTATGGAAACTCCATTTTGGATTCGGCCACAATAACATTGTTTACGCTATCTAATGAAAAAGTCCTGTTAGGTTATCTCGTGTATAGGAGCTCCATTTTGGATTTGGCCATGATATCACTGTTTGTGCTAAGGAAAGGTAAAGTCCTGCGTCATTTATGTTGCTATGGAAGCTCTATTTTGGATTCTGACTCGATAACATTGTTTGGGCTAACTAATGGAATAGTCCTGTTTGGTTATCTCGTGTATGGGAGCTCCATTTTGGATTTGGCCATGATATCACTGTTTGCGCTAAGTGATGATAAAGTCCTGCGTCAGTTATTTTGTTATGGAAGCTCCATTTTGGAGTCGGCCACAATAACATTGTTTGCGCTAAGTAAATTTGTTTTGGAAGCTCCATTTTTGATTCGGTCACAATAACATTGTTTGCCCTAACTAATGGAATAGTCCTGTTAGGTTATCTCGTGTATGGGAGCTTCATTTTGGATTTGGCCATGATATCACTGTTTGCGTTAAGTAATAGTAAAGTCCTGCGTCAGTTATTTTGTGTATGGAAGCTCCAATTTGGATACTGCCACGATATCATTGTTTGCGGTATCTAATGGGATAGTCCTGTTTGGTTATCTCGTGTATAGGAGCTCCATTTTGGATTTGGCCATGATATCACTGTTTGCGCTAAGGAAAGGTAAAGTCCTGCGTCATTTATGTTGCTATGAAAGCTCTATTTTGGATTCTGACACGATAACATTGTTTGGGCTATCTAATAGAAAAGTCCTGTTAGGTTATCTCGTGTATGGGAGATCCATTTTGGATTTGGCCATGATATCACTGTTTGCGCTAAGGAAAGGTAAAGTCCTGCGTCATTTATGTTGCTATGGAAGCTCTATTTTGGATTCTGACACGATAACATTGTTTGGGCTATCTAATGGAATAGTCCTGTTTGGTTATCTCGTGTATGGGAGCTCCATTTTGGATTTGGCCATGATATCACTGTTTGCGCTAAGGAAAGGTAAAGTCCTGCGTCATTTATGTTGCTATGGAAGCTCCATTTTGGATTCTGCCACGATATCATTGTTTGCGCTATCTAATGGAATAGTCCTGTTTGGTTATCTCGTGTATAGGAGCTCCATTTTGGATTTGGCCATGATATCACTGTTTGCGCTAAGGAAAGGTAAAGTCCTGCGTCATTTATGTTGCTATGGAAGCTCCATTTTGGAGTCGACCACAATAACATTGTTTGCGCAAAGTAATTTTGTTGTGGAGGCTTCAATTTGGATTCGGCCACAATAACAGTGTTTGCTCTATCTAATGGAATAGTCCTGTTTGGTTATCTCGTGTTTAAGAGCTCCATTTTGGATTTGGCCATGATATCACTGTTTGCGCTAAGGAAAGGTAAAGTCCTGCGTCATTTATGTTGCTATGGAAGCTCTATTTTGGATTCTGACACGATAACATTGTTTGGGCTATCTAATGGAAAAGTCCTGTTAGGTTATCTCGTGTATGGGAGATCCATTTTGGATTTGTCCATGATGTCACTGTTGGCGCTAAGTAATGGTAAAGTCCTGCGTCAGTTATTTTGTGTATGGAAGCTCCATTTTGGATTCTGCCACGATATCATAGTTTGCGCTATCTAATGGGATAGTCCTGTTTGGTTATCTCGTGTATAGGAGCTCCATTTTGGATTTGGCCATGATATCACTGTTTGCGCTAAGGAAAGGTAAAGTCCTGCGTCATTTATGTTGCTATGGAAGCTCTATTTTGGATTCTGACACGATAACATTGTTTGGGCTATCTAATGGAAAAGTCCTGTTAGGTTATCTCGTGTATGGGAGATCCATTTTGGATTTGGCCATGATGTCACTGTTTGCGCTAAGTAATGGTAAAGTCCTGCGTCAGTTATTTTGTTATGGAAGCTCCAATTTGGATTCTGCCACGATATCATTGTTTGCGCTATCTAATGGGATAGTCCTGTTTGGTTATCTCGTGTATAGGAGCTCCATTTTGGATTTGGCCATGATATCACTGTTTGCGCTAAGGAAAGGTAAAGTCCTGCGTCATTTATGTTGCTATGGAAGCTCTATTTTGGATTCTGACACGATAACATTGTTTGGGCTATCTAATGGAAAAGTCCTGTTAGGTTATCTCGTGTATGGGAGATCCATTTTGGATTTGGCCATGATATCACGGTTTGCGCTAAGTAATGGTAAAGTCCTGCGTCAGTTATTTTGTTATGGAAGCTCCATTTTGGATTTGGCCATGATGTCACTGTTTGCGCTAAGTAATGGTAAAGTCCTGGGTCAGTTTTTTTGTGTATGGAAGCTCCATTTTGGATTCTGCCACGATATCATTGTTTGCGCTATCTAATGGAATAGTCCTGTTTGGTTATCTCGTTTATAGGAGCTCCATTTTGGATTTGGCCATGATATCACTGTTTGCGCTAAGGAAAGGTAAAGTCCGGCGTCATTTATGTTGCTATGGAAGCTCTGACTATGGATTGCTATGGATTCTGACACGATAACATTGTTTGGGCTATCTAATGGAATAGTCCTGTTTGGTTATCTCGTGTATAGGAGCTCCATTTTGGATTTGGCCATGATATCACTGTTTGCGCTAAGGAAAGGTAAAGTCTGGCGTCATTTATGTTGCTATGGAAGCTCTATTTTGGATTCTGACACGATAACATTGTTTGGGCTATCTAATAGAATAGTCCTGTTTGGTTATCTCGTGTATGGGAGCTCCATTTTGGATTTGGCCATGATATCACTGTTTGCGCTAAGTGATGATAAAGTCCTGCGTCAGTTATTTTGTTATGGAAGCTCCATTTTGGAGTCGACCACAATAACATTGTTTGCGCAAAGTAATTTTGTTGTGGAAGCTTCAATTTGGATTCGGCCACAATAACAGTGTTTGCTCTATCTAATGGAATAGTCCTGTTTGGTTATCTCGTGTTTAAGAGCTCCATTTTGGATTTGGCCATGATATCACTGTTTGCGCTAAGGAAAGGTAAAGTCCTGCGTCATTTATGTTGCTATGGAAGATCTATTTTGGATTCTGACACGATAACATTGTTTGGGCTATCTAATGGAAAAGTCCTGTTAGGTTATCTCGTGTATGGGAGATCCATTTTGGATTTGTCCATGATGTCACTGTTGGCGCTAAGTAATGGTAAAGTCCTGCGTCAGTTATTTTGTGTATGGAAGCTCCATTTTGGATTCTGCCACGATATCATAGTTTGCGCTATCTAATGGGATAGTCCTGTTTGGTTATCTCGTGTATAGGAGCTCCATTTTGGATTTGGCCATGATATCACTGTTTGCGCTAAGGAAAGGTAAAGTCCGGCGTCATTTATGTTGCTATGGAAGCTCTATTTTGGATTCGGACACGATAACATTGTTTGGGCTATCTATTAGAATAGTCCTGTTTGGTTATCTCGTATATAGGAGCTCCATTTTGGATTTGGCCATGATATCACTGTTTGCGCTAAGTAATGATAAAGTCCTGCGTCATTTATGTTGCTATGGAAGCTCTATTTTGGATTCTGACACGATAACATTGTTTGGGCTATCTAATAGAATAGTCCTGTTTGGTTATCTCGTGTATGGGAGCTCCATTTTGGATTTGGCCATGATATCACTGTTTGCGCTAAGTGATGATAAAGTCCTGCGTCAGTTATTTTGTTATGGAAGCTCCATTTTGGAGTCGACCACAATAACATTGTTTGCGCAAAGTAATTTTGTTGTGGAAGCTTCAATTTGGATTCGGCCACAATAACAGTGTTTGCTCTATCTAATGGAATAGTCCTGTTTGGTTATCTCGTGTTTAAGAGCTCCATTTTGGATTTGGCCATGATATCACTGTTTGCGCTAAGGAAAGGTAAAGTCCTGCGTCATTTATGTTGCTATGGAAGATCTATTTTGGATTCGGACACGATAACATTGTTTGGGCTATCTAATGGAAAAGTCCTGTTAGGTTATCTCGTGTATGGGAGATCCATTTTGGATTTGTCCATGATGTCACTGTTGGCGCTAAGTAATGGTAAAGTCCTGCGTCAGTTATTTTGTGTATGGAAGCTCCATTTTGGATTCTGCCACGATATCATAGTTTGCGCTATCTAATGGGATAGTCCTGTTTGGTTATCTCGTGTATAGGAGCTCCATTTTGGATTTGGCCATGATATCACTGTTTGCGCTAAGAAAAGGTAAAGTCCTGCGTCATTTATGTTGCTATGGAAGCTCTATTTTGGATTCTGACACGATAACATTGTTTGGGCTATCTAATGGAAAAGTCCTGTTAGGTTATCTCGTGTATGGGAGATCCATTTTGGATTTGGCCATGATGTCACTGTTTGCGCTAAGTAATGGTAAAGTCCTGCGTCAGTTATTTATTTTGTTATGGAAGCTCCATTTTGGAGTCGACCACAATAACATTGTTTGCTCTATCTAATGGAATAGTCCTGTTTGGTTATCTCGTGTATGGGAGCTCCATTTTGGATTTGGCCATGATATCACTGTTTGCGTTAAGTAATGGTAAAGTCCTGCGTCAGTTATTTATTTTGTTATGGAAGCTCCATTTTGGAGTCGACCACAATAACATTGTTTGCTCTATCTAATGGAATAGTCCTGTTTGGTTATCTCGTGTATGGGAGCTCCATTTTGGATTTGGCCATGATATCACTGTTTGCGTTAAGTAATGGTAAAGTACTGCGTCAGTTATTTTGTGTATAGAAGCTCCATTTTGGATTCGGCCACAATAACATTGTTTGCGCTATCTAATGGAATAGTCCTGTTTGGTTATTGCGTGTATGGGAGATCCATTTTGGATTTGGCCATGATGTCACTGTTTGCGCTAAGTAATAGTAAAGTCCTGCGTCAGTTATTTTGTGTATGGAAGCTCCAATTTGGATTCTGCCACGATATCATTGTTTGCGCTATCTAATGGGATAGTCCTGTTTGGTTATCTCGTGTATAGGAGCTCCATTTTGGATTTGGCCATGATATCACTGTTTGTGCTAAGGAAAGGTAAAGTCCTGCGTCATTTATGTTGCTATGGAAGCTCTATTTTGGATTCTGACTCGATAACATTGTTTGGGCTAACTAATGGAATAGTCCTGTTTGGTTATCTCGTGTATGGGAGCTCCATTTTGGATTTGGCCATGATATCACTGTTTGCGCTAAGTAATAATAAAGTCCTGCATCAGTTATTTTGTTATGGAAGCTCCATTTTGGAGTCGGCCACAATAACATTGTTTACGCTAAGTAATTTTGTTATGGAAGCTCCATTTTGGATTCGGCCACAATAACATTGTTTACGCTAAGTAATTTTAGTATGGAAACTCCATTTTGGATTCGGCCACAATAACATTGTTTACGCTATCTAATGAAAAAGTCCTGTTAGGTTATCTCGTGTATGGGAGCTCCATTTTGGATTTGGCCATGATATCACTGTTTGTGCTAAGGAAAGGTAAAGTCCTGCGTCATTTATGTTGCTATGGAAGCTCTATTTTGGATTCTGACTCGATAACATTGTTTGGGCTAACTAATGGAATAGTCCTGTTTGGTTATCTCGTGTATGGGAGCTCCATTTTGGATTTGGCCATGATATCACTGTTTGCGCTAAGTGATGATAAAGTCCTGCGTCAGTTATTTTGTTATGGAAGCTCCATTTTGGAGTCGGCCACAATAACATTGTTTGCCCTAACTAATGGAATAGTCCTGTTAGGTTATCTCGTGTATGGGAGCTTCATTTTGGATTTGGCCATGATATCACTGTTTGCGTTAAGTAATAGTAAAGTCCTGCGTCAGTTATTTTGTGTATGGAAGCTCCAATTTGGATACTGCCACGATATCATTGTTTGCGCTATCTAATGGGATAGTCCTGTTTGGTTATCTCGTGTATAGGAGCTCCATTTTGGATTTGGCCATGATATCACTGTTTGCGCTAAGGAAAGGTAAAGTCCTGCGTCATTTATGTTGCTATGAAAGCTCTATTTTGGATTCTGACACGATAACATTGTTTGGGCTATCTAATAGAAAAGTCCTGTTAGGTTATCTCGTGTATGGGAGATCCATTTTGGATTTGGCCATGATATCACTGTTTGCGCTAAGGAAAGGTAAAGTCCTGCGTCATTTATGTTGCTATGGAAGCTCTATTTTGGATTCTGACACGATAACATTGTTTGGGCTATCTAATGGAATAGTCCTGTTTGGTTATCTCGTGTATGGGAGCTCCATTTTGGATTTGGCCATGATATCACTGTTTGCGCTAAGGAAAGGTAAAGTCCTGCGTCATTTATGTTGCTATGGAAGCTCCATTTTGGATTCTGCCACGATATCATTGTTTGCGCTATCTAATGGAATAGTCCTGTTTGGTTATCTCGTGTATAGGAGCTCCATTTTGGATTTGGCCATGATATCACTGTTTGCGCTAAGGAAAGGTAAAGTCCTGCGTCATTTATGTTGCTATGGAAGCTCTATTTTGGATTCTGACACGATAACATTGTTTGGGCTATCTAATGGAAAAGTCCTGTTAGGTTATCTCGTGTATGGGAGATCCATTTTGGATTTGTCCATGATGTCACTGTTGGCGCTAAGTAATGGTAAAGTCCTGCGTCAGTTATTTTGTGTATGGAAGCTCCATTTTGGATTCTGC
Source organism: Drosophila sp. 14030-0761.01 (assembly GCA_018150735.1). Taxonomy (NCBI): domain Eukaryota; kingdom Metazoa; phylum Arthropoda; class Insecta; order Diptera; family Drosophilidae; genus Drosophila; species Drosophila sp. 14030-0761.01. The sequence goes on along the minus strand of JAECWO010000106.1, from coordinate 438,188 downwards.
CACAATATCATAGTTTGCGCTATCTAATGGGATAGTCCTGTTTGGTTATCTCGTGTATAGGAGCTCCATTTTGGATTTGGCCATGATATCACTGTTTGCGCTAAGGAAAGGTAAAGTCCTGCGTCATTTATGTTGCTATGGAAGCTCTATTTTGGATTCTGACACGATAACATTGTTTGGGCTATCTAATGGAAAAGTCCTGTTAGGTTATCTCGTGTATGGGAGATCCATTTTGGATTTGGCCATGATGTCACTGTTTGCGCTAAGTAATGGTAAAGTCCTGCGTCAGTTATTTTGTTATGGAAGCTCCAATTTGGATTCTGCCACGATATCATTGTTTGCGCTATCTAATGGGATAGTCCTGTTTGGTTATCTCGTGTATAGGAGCTCCATTTTGGATTTGGCCATGATATCACTGTTTGCGCTAACGAAAGGTAAAGTCCTGCGTCATTTATGTTGCTATGGAAGCTCTATTTTGGATTCTGACACGATAACATTGTTTGGGCTATCTAATGGAAAAGTCCTGTTAGGTTATCTCGTGTATGGGAGATCCATTTTGGATTTGGCCATGATATCACGGTTTGCGCTAAGTAATGGTAAAGTCCTGCGTCAGTTATTTTGTTATGGAAGCTCCATTTTGGATTTGGCCATGATGTCACTGTTTGCGCTAAGTAATGGTAAAGTCCTGGGTCAGTTTTTTTGTGTATGGAAGCTCCATTTTGGATTCTGCCACGATATCATTGTTTGCGCTATCTAATGGAATAGTCCTGTTTGGTTATCTCGTTTATAGGAGCTCCATTTTGGATTTGGCCATGATATCACTGTTTGCGCTAAGGAAAGGTAAAGTCCGGCGTCATTTATGTTGCTATGGAAGCTCTGACTATGGATTGCTATGGATTCTGACACGATAACATTGTTTGGGCTATCTAATGGAATAGTCCTGTTTGGTTATCTCGTGTATAGGAGCTCCATTTTGGATTTGGCCATGATATCACTGTTTGCGCTAAGAAAAGGTAAAGTCTGGCGTCATTTATGTTGCTATGGAAGCTCTATTTTGGATTCTGACACGATAACATTGTTTGGGCTATCTAATAGAATAGTCCTGTTTGGTTATCTCGTGTATGGGAGCTCCATTTTGGATTTGGCCATGATATCACTGTTTGCGCTAAGTGATGATAAAGTCCTGCGTCAGTTATTTTGTTATGGAAGCTCCATTTTGGAGTCGACCACAATAACATTGTTTGCGCAAAGTAATTTTGTTGTGGAAGCTTCAATTTGGATTCGGCCACAATAACAGTGTTTGCTCTATCTAATGGAATAGTCCTGTTTGGTTATCTCGTGTTTAAGAGCTCCATTTTGGATTTGGCCATGATATCACTGTTTGCGCTAAGGAAAGGTAAAGTCCTGCGTCATTTATGTTGATATGGAAGATCTATTTTGGATTCTGACACGATAACATTGTTTGGGCTATCTAATGGAAAAGTCCTGTTAGGTTATCTCGTGTATGGGAGATCCATTTTGGATTTGTCCATGATGTCACTGTTGGCGCTAAGTAATGGTAAAGTCCTGCGTCAGTTATTTTGTGTATGGAAGCTCCATTTTGGATTCTGCCACGATATCATAGTTTGCGCTATCTAATGGGATAGTCCTGTTTGGTTATCTCGTGTATAGGAGCTCCATTTTGGATTTGGCCATGATATCACTGTTTGCGCTAAGGAAAGGTAAAGTCCTGCGTCATTTATGTTGCTATGGAAGCTCCATTTTGGATTCTGCCACGATATCATTGTTTGCGCTATCTAATGGAATAGTCCTGTTTGGTTATCTCGTGTATAGGAGCTCCATTTTGGATTTGGCCATGATATCACTGTTTGCGCTAAGGAAAGGTAAAGTCCTGCGTCATTTATGTTGCTATGGAAGCTCCATTTTGGAGTCGACCACAATAACATTGTTTGCGCAAAGTAATTTTGTTGTGGAAGCTTCAATTTGGATTCGGCCACAATAACAGTGTTTGCTCTATCTAATGGAATAGTCCTGTTTGGTTATCTCGTGTTTAAGAGCTCCATTTTGGATTTGGCCATGATATCACTGTTTGCGCTAAGGAAAGGTAAAGTCCTGCGTCATTTATGTTGCTATGGAAGCTCTATTTTGGATTCTGACACGATAACATTGTTTGGGCTATCTAATGGAAAAGTCCTGTTAGGTTATCTCGTGTATGGGAGATCCATTTTGGATTTGTCCATGATGCCACTGTTGGCGCTAAGTAATGGTAAAGTCCTGCGTCAGTTATTTTGTGTATGGAAGCTCCATTTTGGATTCTGCCACGATATCATAGTTTGCGCTATCTAATGGGATAGTCCTGTTTGGTTATCTCGTGTATAGGAGCTCCATTTTGGATTTGGCCATGATATCACTGTTTGCGCTAAGGAAAGGTAAAGTCCTGCGTCATTTATGTTGCTATGGAAGCTCTATTTTGGATTCTGACACGATAACATTGTTTGGGCTATCTAATGGAAAAGTCCTGTTAGGTTATCTCGTGTATGGGAGATCCATTTTGGATTTGGCCATGATGTCACTGTTTGCGCTAAGTAATGGTAAAGTCCTGCGTCAGTTATTTTGTTATGGAAGCTCCAATTTGGATTCTGCCACGATATCATTGTTTGCGCTATCTAATGGGATAGTCCTGTTTGGTTATCTCGTGTATAGGAGCTCCATTTTGGATTTGGCCATGATATCACTGTTTGCGCTAAGGAAAGGTAAAGTCCTGCGTCATTTATGTTGCTATGGAAGCTCCATTTTGGAGTCGACCACAATAACATTGTTTGCGCAAAGTAATTTTGTTGTGGAAGCTTCAATTTGGATTCGGCCACAATAACAGTGTTTGCTCTATCTAATGGAATAGTCCTGTTTGGTTATCTCGTGTTTAAGAGCTCCATTTTGGATTTGGCCATGATATCACTGTTTGCGCTAAGGAAAGGTAAAGTCCTGCGTCATTTATGTTGCTATGGAAGCTCTATTTTGGATTCTGACACGATAACATTGTTTGGGCTATCTAATGGAAAAGTCCTGTTAGGTTATCTCGTGTATGGGAGATCCATTTTGGATTTGTCCATGATGTCACTGTTGGCGCTAAGTAATGGTAAAGTCCTGCGTCAGTTATTTTGTGTATGGAAGCTCCATTTTGGATTCTGCCACGATATCATAGTTTGCGCTATCTAATGGGATAGTCCTGTTTGGTTATCTCGTGTATAGGAGCTCCATTTTGGATTTGGCCATGATATCACTGTTTGCGCTAAGGAAAGGTAAAGTCCTGCGTCATTTATGTTGCTATGGAAGCTCTATTTTGGATTCTGACACGATAACATTGTTTGGGCTATCTAATGGAAAAGTCCTGTTAGGTTATCTCGTGTATGGGAGATCCATTTTGGATTTGGCCATGATGTCACTGTTTGCGCTAAGTAATGGTAAAGTCCTGGGTCAGTTTTTTTGTGTATGGAAGCTCCATTTTGGATTCTGCCACGATATCATTGTTTGCGCTATCTAATGGAATAGTCCTGTTTGGTTATCTCGTTTATAGGAGCTCCATTTTGGATTTGGCCATGATATCACTGTTTGCGCTAAGGAAAGGTAAAGTCCGGCGTCATTTATGTTGCTATGGAAGCTCTGACTATGGATTGCTATGGATTCTGACACGATAACATTGTTTGGGCTATCTAATGGAATAGTCCTGTTTGGTTATCTCGTGTATAGGAGCTCCATTTTGGATTTGGCCATGATATCACTGTTTGCGCTAAGAAAAGGTAAAGTCTGGCGTCATTTATGTTGCTATGGAAGCTCTATTTTGGATTCTGACACGATAACATTGTTTGGGCTATCTAATAGAATAGTCCTGTTTGGTTATCTCGTGTATGGGAGCTCCATTTTGGATTTGGCCATGATATCACTGTTTGCGCTAAGTGATGATAAAGTCCTGCGTCAGTTATTTTGTTATGGAAGCTCCATTTTGGAGTCGACCACAATAACATTGTTTGCGCAAAGTAATTTTGTTGTGGAAGCTTCAATTTGGATTCGGCCACAATAACAGTGTTTGCTCTATCTAATGGAATAGTCCTGTTTGGTTATCTCGTGTTTAAGAGCTCCATTTTGGATTTGGCCATGATATCACTGTTTGCGCTAAGGAAAGGTAAAGTCCTGCGTCATTTATGTTGATATGGAAGATCTATTTTGGATTCTGACACGATAACATTGTTTGGGCTATCTAATGGAAAAGTCCTGTTAGGTTATCTCGTGTATGGGAGATCCATTTTGGATTTGTCCATGATGTCACTGTTGGCGCTAAGTAATGGTAAAGTCCTGCGTCAGTTATTTTGTGTATGGAAGCTCCATTTTGGATTCTGCCACGATATCATAGTTTGCGCTATCTAATGGGATAGTCCTGTTTGGTTATCTCGTGTATAGGAGCTCCATTTTGGATTTGGCCATGATATCACTGTTTGCGCTAAGGAAAGGTAAAGTCCTGCGTCATTTATGTTGCTATGGAAGCTCCATTTTGGATTCTGCCACGATATCATTGTTTGCGCTATCTAATGGAATAGTCCTGTTTGGTTATCTCGTGTATAGGAGCTCCATTTTGGATTTGGCCATGATATCACTGTTTGCGCTAAGGAAAGGTAAAGTCCTGCGTCATTTATGTTGCTATGGAAGCTCCATTTTGGAGTCGACCACAATAACATTGTTTGCGCAAAGTAATTTTGTTGTGGAAGCTTCAATTTGGATTCGGCCACAATAACAGTGTTTGCTCTATCTAATGGAATAGTCCTGTTTGGTTATCTCGTGTTTAAGAGCTCCATTTTGGATTTGGCCATGATATCACTGTTTGCGCTAAGGAAAGGTAAAGTCCTGCGTCATTTATGTTGCTATGGAAGCTCTATTTTGGATTCTGACACGATAACATTGTTTGGGCTATCTAATGGAAAAGTCCTGTTAGGTTATCTCGTGTATGGGAGATCCATTTTGGATTTGTCCATGATGCCACTGTTGGCGCTAAGTAATGGTAAAGTCCTGCGTCAGTTATTTTGTGTATGGAAGCTCCATTTTGGATTCTGCCACGATATCATAGTTTGCGCTATCTAATGGGATAGTCCTGTTTGGTTATCTCGTGTATAGGAGCTCCATTTTGGATTTGGCCATGATATCACTGTTTGCGCTAAGGAAAGGTAAAGTCCTGCGTCATTTATGTTGCTATGGAAGCTCTATTTTGGATTCTGACACGATAACATTGTTTGGGCTATCTAATGGAAAAGTCCTGTTAGGTTATCTCGTGTATGGGAGATCCATTTTGGATTTGGCCATGATGTCACTGTTTGCGCTAAGTAATGGTAAAGTCCTGCGTCAGTTATTTTGTTATGGAAGCTCCAATTTGGATTCTGCCACGATATCATTGTTTGCGCTATCTAATGGGATAGTCCTGTTTGGTTATCTCGTGTATAGGAGCTCCATTTTGGATTTGGCCATGATATCACTGTTTGCGCTAAGGAAAGGTAAAGTCCTGCGTCATTTATGTTGCTATGGAAGCTCCATTTTGGAGTCGACCACAATAACATTGTTTGCGCAAAGTAATTTTGTTGTGGAAGCTTCAATTTGGATTCGGCCACAATAACAGTGTTTGCTCTATCTAATGGAATAGTCCTGTTTGGTTATCTCGTGTTTAAGAGCTCCATTTTGGATTTGGCCATGATATCACTGTTTGCGCTAAGGAAAGGTAAAGTCCTGCGTCATTTATGTTGCTATGGAAGCTCTATTTTGGATTCTGACACGATAACATTGTTTGGGCTATCTAATGGAAAAGTCCTGTTAGGTTATCTCGTGTATGGGAGATCCATTTTGGATTTGTCCATGATGTCACTGTTGGCGCTAAGTAATGGTAAAGTCCTGCGTCAGTTATTTTGTGTATGGAAGCTCCATTTTGGATTCTGCCACGATATCATAGTTTGCGCTATCTAATGGGATAGTCCTGTTTGGTTATCTCGTGTATAGGAGCTCCATTTTGGATTTGGCCATGATATCACTGTTTGCGCTAAGGAAAGGTAAAGTCCTGCGTCATTTATGTTGCTATGGAAGCTCTATTTTGGATTCTGACACGATAACATTGTTTGGGCTATCTAATGGAAAAGTCCTGTTAGGTTATCTCGTGTATGGGAGATCCATTTTGGATTTGGCCATGATGTCACTGTTTGCGCTAAGTAATGGTAAAGTCCTGCGTCAGTTATTTTGTTATGGAAGCTCCAATTTGGATTCTGCCACGATATCATTGTTTGCGCTATCTAATGGGATAGTCCTGTTTGGTTATCTCGTGTATAGGAGCTCCATTTTGGATTTGGCCATGATATCACTGTTTGCGCTAACGAAAGGTAAAGTCCTGCGTGATTTATGTTGCTATGGAAGATCTATTTTGGATTCTGACACGATAACATTGTTTGGGCTATCTAATGGAAAAGTCCTGTTAGGTTATCTCGTGTATGGGAGATCCATTTTGGATTTGGCCATGATATCACGGTTTGCGCTAAGTAATGGTTAAGTCCTGCGTCAGTTATTTTGTTATGGAAGCTCCATTTTGGATTTGGCCATGATGTCACTGTTTGCGCTAAGTAATGGTAAAGTCCTGGGTCAGTTTTTTTGTGTATGGAAGCTCCATTTTGGATTCTGCCACGATATCATTGTTTGCGCTATCTAATGGAATAGTCCTGTTTGGTTATCTCGTTTATAGGAGCTCCATTTTGGATTTGGCCATGATATCACTGTTTGCGCTAAGGAAAGGTAAAGTCCGGCGTCATTTATGTTGCTATGGAAGCTCTGACTATGGATTGCTATGGATTCTGACACGATAACATTGTTTGGGCTATCTAATGGAATAGTCCTGTTTGGTTATCTCGTGTATAGGAGCTCCATTTTGGATTTGGCCATGATATCACTGTTTGCGCTAAGAAAAGGTAAAGTCTGGCGTCATTTATGTTGCTATGGAAGCTCTATTTTGGATTCTGACACGATAACATTGTTTGGGCTATCTAATAGAATAGTCCTGTTTGGTTATCTCGTGTATGGGAGCTCCATTTTGGATTTGGCCATGATATCACTGTTTGCGCTAAGTGATGATAAAGTCCTGCGTCAGTTATTTTGTTATGGAAGCTCCATTTTGGAGTCGACCACAATAACATTGTTTGCGCAAAGTAATTTTGTTGTGGAAGCTTCAATTTGGATTCGGCCACAATAACAGTGTTTGCTCTATCTAATGGAATAGTCCTGTTTGGTTATCTCGTGTTTAAGAGCTCCATTTTGGATTTGGCCATGATATCACTGTTTGCGCTAAGGAAAGGTAAAGTCCTGCGTCATTTATGTTGCTATGGAAGATCTATTTTGGATTCTGACACGATAACATTGTTTGGGCTATCTAATGGAAAAGTCCTGTTAGGTTATCTCGTGAATGGGAGATCCATTTTGGATTTGTCCATGATGTCACTGTTGGCGCTAAGTAATGGTAAAGTCCTGCGTCAGTTATTTTGTGTATGGAAGCTCCATTTTGGATTCTGCCACGATATCATAGTTTGCGCTATCTAATGGGATAGTCCTGTTTGGTTATCTCGTGTATAGGAGCTCCATTTTGGATTTGGCCATGATATCACTGTTTGCGCTAAGGAAAGGTAAAGTCCTGCGTCATTTATGTTGCTATGGAAGCTCCATTTTGGAGTCGACCACAATAACATTGTTTGCGCAAAGTAATTTTGTTGTGGAAGCTTCAATTTGGATTCGGCCACAATAACAGTGTTTGCTCTATCTAATGGAATAGTCCTGTTTGGTTATCTCGTGTTTAAGAGCTCCATTTTGGATTTGGCCATGATATCACTGTTTGCGCTAAGGAAAGGTAAAGTCCTGCGTCATTTATGTTGCTATGGAAGATCTATTTTGGATTCTGACACGATAACATTGTTTGGGCTATCTAATGGAAAAGTCCTGTTAGGTTATCTCGTGAATGGGAGATCCATTTTGGATTTGTCCATGATGTCACTGTTGGCGCTAAGTAATGGTAAAGTCCTGCGTCAGTTATTTTGTGTATGGAAGCTCCATTTTGGATTCTGCCACGATATCATAGTTTGCGCTATCTAATGGGATAGTCCTGTTTGGTTATCTCGTGTATAGGAGCTCCATTTTGGATTTGGCCATGATATCACTGTTTGCGCTAAGGAAAGGTAAAGTCCTGCGTCATTTATGTTGCTATGGAAGCTCCATTTTGGAGTCGACCACAATAACATTGTTTGCGCAAAGTAATTTTGTTGTGGAAGCTTCAATTTGGATTCGGCCACAATAACAGTGTTTGCTCTATCTAATGGAATAGTCCTGTTTGGTTATCTCGTGTTTAAGAGCTCCATTTTGGATTTGGCCATGATATCACTGTTTGCGCTAAGGAAAGGTAAAGTCCTGCGTCATTTATGTTGCTATGGAAGCTCTATTTTGGATTCTGACACGATAACATTGTTTGGGCTATCTAATGGAAAAGTCCTGTTAGGTTATCTCGTGTATGGGAGATCCATTTTGGATTTGTCCATGATGTCACTGTTGGCGCTAAGTAATGGTAAAGTCCTGCGTCAGTTATTTTGTTATGGAAGCTCCAATTTGGATTCTGCCACGATATCATTGTTTGCGCTATCTAATGGGATAGTCCTGTTTGGTTATCTCGTGTATAGGAGCTCCATTTTGGATTTGGCCATGATATCACTGTTTGCGCTAACGAAAGGTAAAGTCCTGCGTCATTTATGTTGCTATGGAAGCTCTATTTTGGATTCTGACACGATAACATTGTTTGGGCTATCTAATGGAAAAGTCCTGTTAGGTTATCTCGTGTATGGGAGATCCATTTTGGATTTGGCCACGATATCACGGTTTGCGCTAAGTAATGGTAAAGTCCTGCGTCAGTTATTTTGTTATGGAAGCTCCATTTTGGATTTGGCCATGATGTCACTGTTTGCGCTAAGTAATGGTAAAGTCCTGGGTCAGTTTTTTTGTGTATGGAAGCTCCATTTTGGATTCTGCCACGATATCATTGTTTGCGCTATCTAATGGAATAGTCCTGTTTGGTTATCTCGTTTATAGGAGCTCCATTTTGGATTTGGCCATGATATCACTGTTTGCGCTAAGGAAAGGTAAAGTCCGGCGTCATTTATGTTGCTATGGAAGCTCTGACTATGGATTGCTATGGATTCTGACACGATAACATTGTTTGGGCTATCTAATGGAATAGTCCTGTTTGGTTATCTCGTGTATAGGAGCTCCATTTTGGATTTGGCCATGATATCACTGTTTGCGCTAAGAAAAGGTAAAGTCTGGCGTCATTTATGTTGCTATGGAAGCTCTATTTTGGATTCTGACACGATAACATTGTTTGGGCTATCTAATAGAATAGTCCTGTTTGGTTATCTCGTGTATGGGAGCTCCATTTTCGATTTGGCCATGATATCACTGTTTGCGCTAAGTGATGATAAAGTCCTGCGTCAGTTATTTTGTTATGGAAGCTCCATTTTGGAGTCGACCACAATAACATTGTTTGCGCAAAGTAATTTTGTTGTGGAAGCTTCAATTTGGATTCGGCCACAATAACAGTGTTTGCTCTATCTAATGGAATAGTCCTGTTTGGTTATCTCGTGTTTAAGAGCTCCATTTTGGATTTGGCCATGATATCACTGTTTGCGCTAAGGAAAGGTAAAGTCCTGCGTCATTTATGTTGCTATGGAAGATCTATTTTGGATTCTGACACGATAACATTGTTTGGGCTATCTAATGGAAAAGTCCTGTTAGGTTATCTCGTGTATGGGAGATCCATTTTGGATTTGTCCATGATGTCACTGTTTGCGCTAAGTAATGGTAAAGTCCTGCGTCAGTTATTTTGTTATGGAAGCTCCATTTTGGAGTCGACCACAATAACATTGTTTGCGCAAAGTAATTTTGTTGTGGAAGCTTCAATTTGGATTCGGCCACAATAACAGTGTTTGCTCTATCTAATGGAATAGTCCTGTTTGGTTATCTCGTGTTTAAGAGCTCCATTTTGGATTTGGCCATGATATCACTGTTTGCGCTAAGGAAAGGTAAAGTCCTGCGTCATTTATGTTGCTATGGAAGATCTATTTTGGATTCTGACACGATAACATTGTTTGGGCTATCTAATGGAAAAGTCCTGTTAGGTTATCTCGTGTATGGGAGATCCATTTTGGATTTGTCCATGATGTCACTGTTGGCGCTAAGTAATGGTAAAGCCCTGCGTCAGTTATTTTGTGTATGGAAGCTCCATTTTGGATTCTGCCACGATATCATAGTTTGCGCTATCTAATGGGATAGTCCTGTTTGGTTATCTCGTGTATAGGAGCTCCATTTTGGATTTGGCCATGATATCACTGTTTGCGCTAAGGAAAGGTAAAGTCCTGCGTCATTTATGTTGCTATGGAAGCTCCATTTTGGATTCTGCCACGATATCATTGTTTGCGCTATCTAATGGAATAGTCCTGTTTGGTTATCTCGTGTATAGGAGCTCCATTTTGGATTTGGCCATGATATCACTGTTTGCGCTAAGGAAAGGTAAAGTCCTGCGTCATTTATGTTGCTATGGAAGCTCCATTTTGGAGTCGACCACAATAACATTGTTTGCGCAAAGTAATTTTGTTGTGGAAGCTTCAATTTGGATTCGGCCACAATAACAGTGTTTGCTCTATCTAATGGAATAGTCCTGTTTGGTTATCTCGTGTTTAAGAGCTCCATTTTGGATTTGGCCATGATATCACTGTTTGCGCTAAGGAAAGGTAAAGTCCTGCGTCATTTATGTTGCTATGGAAGCTCTATTTTGGATTCTGACACGATAACATTGTTTGGGCTATCTAATGGAAAAGTCCTGTTAGGTTATCTCGTGTATGGGAGATCCATTTTGGATTTGTCCATGATGTCACTGTTGGCGCTAAGTAATGGTAAAGTCCTGCGTCAGTTATTTTGTTATGGAAGCTCCAATTTGGATTCTGCCACGATATCATTGTTTGCGCTATCTAATGGGATAGTCCTGTTTGGTTATCTCGTGTATAGGAGCTCCATTTTGGATTTGGCCATGATATTACTGTTTGCGCTAACGAAAGGTAAAGTCCTGCGTCATTTATGTTGCTATGGAAGCTCTATTTTGGATTCTGACACGATAACATTGTTTGGGCTATCTAATGGAAAAGTCCTGTTAGGTTATCTCGTGTATGGGAGATCCATTTTGGATTTGGCCATGATATCACGGTTTGCGCTAAGTAATGGTAAAGTCCTGCGTCAGTTATTTTGTTATGGAAGCTCCATTTTGGATTTGGCCATGATGTCACTGTTTGCGCTAAGTAATGGTAAAGTCCTGGGTCAGTTTTTTTGTGTATGGAAGCTCCATTTTGGATTCTGCCACGATATCATTGTTTGCGCTATCTAATGGAATAGTCCTGTTTGGTTATCTCGTTTATAGGAGCTCCATTTTGGATTTGGCCATGATATCACTGTTTGCGCTAAGGAAAGGTAAAGTCCGGCGTCATTTATGTTGCTATGGAAGCTCTGACTATGGATTGCTATGGATTCTGACACGATAACATTGTTTGGGCTATCTAATGGAATAGTCCTGTTTGGTTATCTCGTGTATAGGAGCTCCATTTTGGATTTGGCCATGATATCACTGTTTGCGCTAAGAAAAGGTAAAGTCTGGCGTCATTTATGTTGCTATGGAAGCTCTATTTTGGATTCTGACACGATAACATTGTTTGGGCTATCTAATAGAATAGTCCTGTTTGGTTATCTCGTGTATGGGAGCTCCATTTTCGATTTGGCCATGATATCACTGTTTGCGCTAAGTGATGATAAAGTCCTGCGTCAGTTATTTTGTTATGGAAGCTCCATTTTGGAGTCGACCACAATAACATTGTTTGCGCAAAGTAATTTTGTTGTGGAAGCTTCAATTTGGATTCGGCCACAATAACAGTGTTTGCTCTATCTAATGGAATAGTCCTGTTTGGTTATCTCGTGTTTAAGAGCTCCATTTTGGATTTGGCCATGATATCACTGTTTGCGCTAAGGAAAGGTAAAGTCCTGCGTCATTTATGTTGCTATGGAAGATCTATTTTGGATTCTGACACGATAACATTGTTTGGGCTATCTAATGGAAAAGTCCTGTTAGGTTATCTCGTGTATGGGAGATCCATTTTGGATTTGTCCATGATGTCACTGTTGGCGCTAAGTAATGGTAAAGTCCTGCGTCAGTTATTTTGTGTATGGAAGCTCCATTTTGGATTCTGCCACGATATCATAGTTTGCGCTATCTAATGGGATAGTCCTGTTTGGTTATCTCGTGTATAGGAGCTCCATTTTGGATTTGGCCATGATATCACTGTTTGCGCTAAGGAAAGGTAAAGTCCTGCGTCATTTATGTTGCTATGGAAGCTCTATTTTGGATTCTGACACGATAACATTGTTTGGGCTATCTAATAGAATAGTCCTGTTTGGTTATCTCGTGTATGGGAGCTCCATTTTGGATTTGGCCATGATATCACTGTTTGCGCTAAGTGATGATAAAGTCCTGCGTCAGTTATTTTGTTATGGAAGCTCCATTTTGGAGTCGACCACAATAACATTGTTTGCGCAAAGTAATTTTGTTGTGGAAGCTTCAATTTGGATTTGGCCACAATAACAGTGTTTGCTCTATCTAATGGAATAGTCCTGTTTGGTTATCTCGTGTTTAAGAGCTCCATTTTGGATTTGGCCATGATATCACTGTTTGCGCTAAGGAAAGGTAAAGTCCTGCGTCATTTATGTTGCTATGGAAGATCTATTTTGGATTCTGACACGATAACATTGTTTGGGCTATCTAATGGAAAAGTCCTGTTAGGTTATCTCGTGTATGGGAGATCCATTTTGGATTTGTCCATGATGTCACTGTTGGCGCTAAGTAATGGTAAAGTCCTGCGTCAGTTATTTTGTGTATGGAAGCTCCATTTTGGATTCTGCCACGATATCATAGTTTGCGCTATCTAATGGGATAGTCCTGTTTGGTTATCTCGTGTATAGGAGCTCCATTTTGGATTTGGCCATGATATCACTGTTTGCGCTAAGGAAAGGTAAAGTCCTGCGTCATTTATGTTGCTATGGAAGCTCTATTTTGGATTCTGACACGATAACATTGTTTGGGCTATCTAATGGAAAAGTCCTGTTAGGTTATCTCGTGTATGGGAGATCCATTTTGGATTTGGCCATGATGTCACTGTTTGCGCTAAGTAATGGTAAAGTCCTGCGTCAGTTATTTTGTTATGGAAGCTCCAATTTGGATTCTGCCACGATATCATTGTTTGCGCTATCTAATGGGATAGTCCTGTTTGTTTATCTCGTGTATAGGAGTCCATTTTGGATTTGGCCATGATATCACTGTTCGCGCTAAGGAAAGGTAAAGTCCTGCGTCATTTATGATGCTATGGAAGCTCTATTTTGGATTCTGACACGATAACATTGTTTGGGCTATCTAATGGAATAGTCCTGTTTGGTTATCTCGTGTATGGGAGCTCCATTTTGGATTTGGCCATGATATCACTGTTTGCGCTAAGGAAAGGTAAAGTCCGGCGTCATTTATGTTGCTATGGAAGCTCTATTTTGGATTCTGACACGATAACATTGTTTGGGCTATCTAATGGAATAGTCCTGTTTGGTTATCTCGTGTATAGGAGCTCCATTTTGGATTTGGCCATGATATCACTGTTTGCGCTAAGGAAAGGTAAAGTCCGGCGTCATTTATGTTGCTATGGAAGCTCTATTTTGGATTCTGACACGATAACATTGTTTGGGCTATCTAATAGAATAGTCCTGTTTGGTTATCTCGTGTATGGGAGCTCCATTTTGGATTTGGCCATGATATCACTGTTTGCGCTAAGTAATGGTAAAGTCCTGCGTCAGTTATTTTGTTATGGAAGCTCCATTTTGGAGTCGACCACAATAACATTGTTTGCGCTAAGTAATTTTTTTATGGAAGCTTCATTTTGGATTCGGCCACAATAACATTGTTTGCTCTATCTAATGGAATAATCCTGTGTGGTTATCTCGTGTATGGGAGCCCCATTTTGAATTTGGCCATGATATCACGGTTTGCGCTAAGTGATGGTAAAGTCCTGCGTCAGTTATTTTGTTATGGAAGCTCCATTTTGGAGTCGGCCACAATAACATTGTTTGCGCTATCTAATGGAATAGTCCTGTTTGGTTATTGCGTGTATACGAGCTCCATTTTGGATTTGGCCATGATATCACTGTTTGCGCTAAGGAAAGGTAAAGTCCTGCGTCATTTATGATGCTATGGAAGCTCTATTTTGGATTCTGACACGATAACATTGTTTGGGCTATCTAATGGAATAGTCCTGTTTGGTTATCTCGTGTATGGGAGCCCCATTTTGGATTTGGCCATGATATCACTGTTTGCGCTAAGTAATGGTAAAGTCCTGCGACAGTTATTTTGTTATGGAAGCTCCATTTTGGAGTCGGCCACAATAACATTGTTTGCGCTAAGTAATTTTGTTATGGAAGCTTCATTTTGGATTCGGCCACAATAACATTCTTTGCTCTATCTAATGGAATAGTCCTGTTTGGTTATCTCGTGTATGGGAACTCCATTTTGGATTTGGCCATGATATCAGTGTTTGCGCTAAGTAATGGTAAAGTCCTGCGTCAGTTATTTTGTTATGGAAGCTCCATTTTTGAGTCGGCCACAATTACTTTGTTTGCGCTAAGTAATTTTGTTATGGAAGCTCCATTTTGGAGTCACAATAACATTGTTTACGCTATCTAATGGAAAAGTCCTGTTAGGTATGGGAGCCCCATTTTGGATTTGGCCATGATATCACGGTTTGCGCTAAGTGATGGTATAGTCCTGCGTCAGTTATTTTGTTATGGAAGCTCCATTTTGGAGTCGGGCACAATAACATTGTTTGCGCTAAGTAATTTTGTTATGAAAGCTCCGTTTTGGAGTCACAATAACATTGTTTACGCTATCTAATGGAAAAGTCCTGTTAGGTATGGGAGCCCCATTTTGGATTTGGCCATGATATCACGGTTTGCGCTAAGTGATGGTTAAGTCCTGCGTCAGTTATTTTGTGTATGGAAGCTCCATTTTGGATTCTGCCACGATATCATTGTTTGCGCTATCTAATGGAATAGTCCTGTTTGGTTATCTCGTTTATAGGAGCTCCATTTTGGATTTGGCCATGATATCACTGTTCGCGCTAAGGAAAGGTAAAGTCCTGCGTCATTTATGATGCTATGGAAGCTCTATTTTGGATTCTGACACGATAACATTGTTTGGGCTATCTAATGGAATAGTCCTGTTTGGTTATCTCGTGTATGGGAGCTCCATTTTGGATTTGGCCATGATATCACTGTTTGCGCTAAGGAAAGGTAAAGTCCGGCGTCATTTATGTTGCTATGGAAGCTCTATTTTGGATTCTGACACGATAACATTGTTTGGGCTATCTAATGGAAAAGTCCTGTTAGGTTATCTCGTGTATGGGAGATCCATTTTGGATTTGTCCATGATGTCACTGTTGGCGCTAAGTAATGGTAAAGTCCTGCGTCAGTTATTTTGTTATGGAAGCTCCAATTTGGATTCTGCCACGATATCATTGTTTGCGCTATCTAATGGGATAGTCCTGTTTGGTTATCTCGTGTATAGGAGCTCCATTTTGGATTTGGCCATGATATCACTGTTTGCGCTAACGAAAGGTAAAGTCCTGCGTCATTTATGTTGCTATGGAAGCTCTATTTTGGATTCTGACACGATAACATTGTTTGGGCTATCTAATGGAAAAGTCCTGTTAGGTTATCTCGTGTATGGGAGATCCATTTTGGATTTGGCCATGATATCACGGTTTGCGCTAAGTAATGGTAAAGTCCTGCGTCAGTTATTTTGTTATGGAAGCTCCATTTTGGATTTGGCCATGATGTCACTGTTTGCGCTAAGTAATGGTAAAGTCCTGGGTCAGTTTTTTTGTGTATGGAAGCTCCATTTTGGATTCTGCCACGATATCATTGTTTGCGCTATCTAATGGAATAGTCCTGTTTGGTTATCTCGTTTATAGGAGCTCCATTTTGGATTTGGCCATGATATCACTGTTTGCGCTAAGGAAAGGTAAAGTCCGGCGTCATTTATGTTGCTATGGAAGCTCTGACTATGGATTGCTATGGATTCTGACACGATAACATTGTTTGGGCTATCTAATGGAATAGTCCTGTTTGGTTATCTCGTGTATAGGAGCTCCATTTTGGATTTGGCCATGATATCACTGTTTGCGCTAAGAAAAGGTAAAGTCTGGCGTCATTTATGTTGCTATGGAAGCTCTATTTTGGATTCTGACACGATAACATTGTTTGGGCTATCTAATAGAATAGTCCTGTTTGGTTATCTCGTGTATGGGAGCTCCATTTTCGATTTGGCCATGATATCACTGTTTGCGCTAAGTGATGATAAAGTCCTGCGTCAGTTATTTTGTTATGGAAGCTCCATTTTGGAGTCGACCACAATAACATTGTTTGCGCAAAGTAATTTTGTTGTGGAAGCTTCAATTTGGATTCGGCCACAATAACAGTGTTTGCTCTATCTAATGGAATAGTCCTGTTTGGTTATCTCGTGTTTAAGAGCTCCATTTTGGATTTGGCCATGATATCACTGTTTGCGCTAAGGAAAGGTAAAGTCCTGCGTCATTTATGTTGCTATGGAAGATCTATTTTGGATTCTGACACGATAACATTGTTTGGGCTATCTAATGGAAAAGTCCTGTTAGGTTATCTCGTGTATGGGAGATCCATTTTGGATTTGTCCATGATGTCACTGTTGGCGCTAAGTAATGGTAAAGTCCTGCGTCAGTTATTTTGTGTATGGAAGCTCCATTTTGGATTCTGCCACGATATCATAGTTTGCGCTATCTAATGGGATAGTCCTGTTTGGTTATCTCGTTTATAGGAGCTCCATTTTGGATTTGGCCATGATATCACTGTTCGCGCTAAGGAAAGGTAAAGTCCTGCGTCATTTATGATGCTATGGAAGCTCCATTTTGGATTCTGCCACGATATCATAGTTTGCGCTATCTAATGGGATAGTCCTGTTTGGTTATCTCGTGTATGGGAGCTCCATTTTCGATTTGGCCATGATATCACTGTTTGCGCTAAGGAAAGGTAAAGTCCGGCGTCATTTATGTTGCTATGGAAGCTCTATTTTGGATTCTGACACGATAACATTGTTTGGGCTATCTAATGGAAAAGTCCTGTTAGGTTATCTCGTGTATGGGAGATCCATTTTGGATTTGTCCATGATGTCACTGTTGGCGCTAAGTAATGGTAAAGTCCTGCGTCAGTTATTTTGTTATGGAAGCTCCAATTTGGATTCTGCCACGATATCATTGTTTGCGCTATCTAATGGGATAGTCCTGTTTGGTTATCTCGTGTATAGGAGCTCCATTTTGGATTTGGCCATGATATCACTGTTTGCGCTAACGAAAGGTAAAGTCCTGCGTCATTTATGTTGCTATGGAAGCTCTATTTTGGATTCTGACACGATAACATTGTTTGGGCTATCTAATGGAAAAGTCCTGTTAGGTTATCTCGTGTATGGGAGATCCATTTTGGATTTGGCCATGATATCACGGTTTGCGCTAAGTAATGGTAAAGTCCTGCGTCAGTTATTTTGTTATGGAAGCTCCATTTTGGATTTGGCCATGATGTCACTGTTTGCGCTAAGTAATGGTAAAGTCCTGGGTCAGTTTTTTTGTGTATGGAAGCTCCATTTTGGATTCTGCCACGATATCATTGTTTGCGCTATCTAATGGAATAGTCCTGTTTGGTTATCTCGTTTATAGGAGCTCCATTTTGGATTTGGCCATGATATCACTGTTTGCGCTAAGGAAAGGTAAAGTCCGGCGTCATTTATGTTGCTATGGAAGCTCTGACTATGGATTGCTATGGATTCTGACACGATAACATTGTTTGGGCTATCTAATGGAATAGTCCTGTTTGGTTATCTCGTGTATAGGAGCTCCATTTTGGATTTGGCCATGATATCACTGTTTGCGCTAAGAAAAGGTAAAGTCTGGCGTCATTTATGTTGCTATGGAAGCTCTATTTTGGATTCTGACACGATAACATTGTTTGGGCTATCTAATAGAATAGTCCTGTTTGGTTATCTCGTGTATGGGAGCTCCATTTTCGATTTGGCCATGATATCACTGTTTGCGCTAAGTGATGATAAAGTCCTGCGTCAGTTATTTTGTTATGGAAGCTCCATTTTGGAGTCGACCACAATAACATTGTTTGCGCAAAGTAATTTTGTTGTGGAAGCTTCAATTTGGATTCGGCCACAATAACAGTGTTTGCTCTATCTAATGGAATAGTCCTGTTTGGTTATCTCGTGTTTAAGAGCTCCATTTTGGATTTGGCCATGATATCACTGTTTGCGCTAAGGAAAGGTAAAGTCCTGCGTCATTTATGTTGCTATGGAAGATCTATTTTGGATTCTGACACGATAACATTGTTTGGGCTATCTAATGGAAAAGTCCTGTTAGGTTATCTCGTGTATGGGAGATCCATTTTGGATTTGTCCATGATGTCACTGTTGGCGCTAAGTAATGGTAAAGTCCTGCGTCAGTTATTTTGTGTATGGAAGCTCCATTTTGGATTCTGCCACGATATCATAGTTTGCGCTATCTAATGGGATAGTCCTGTTTGGTTATCTCGTGTATAGGAGCTCCATTTTGGATTTGGCCATGATATCACTGTTTGCGCTAAGGAAAGGTAAAGTCCTGCGTCATTTATGTTGCTATGGAAGCTCTATTTTGGATTCTGACACGATAACATTGTTTGGGCTATCTAATAGAATAGTCCTGTTTGGTTATCTCGTGTATGGGAGCTCCATTTTGGATTTGGCCATGATATCACTGTTTGCGCTAAGTGATGATAAAGTCCTGCGTCAGTTATTTTGTTATGGAAGCTCCATTTTGGAGTCGACCACAATAACATTGTTTGCGCAAAGTAATTTTGTTGTGGAAGCTTCAATTTGGATTTGGCCACAATAACAGTGTTTGCTCTATCTAATGGAATAGTCCTGTGTGGTTATCTCGTGTTTAAGAGCTCCATTTTGGATTTGGCCATGATATCACTGTTTGCGCTAAGGAAAGGTAAAGTCCTGCGTCATTTATGTTGCTATGGAAGATCTATTTTGGATTCTGACACGATAACATTGTTTGGGCTATCTAATGGAAAAGTCCTGTTAGGTTATCTCGTGTATGGGAGATCCATTTTGGATTTGTCCATGATGTCACTGTTGGCGCTAAGTAATGGTAAAGTCCTGCGTCAGTTATTTTGTGTATGGAAGCTCCATTTTGGATTCTGCCACGATATCATAGTTTGCGCTATCTAATGGGATAGTCCTGTTTGGTTATCTCGTGTATAGGAGCTCCATTTTGGATTTGGCCATGATATCACTGTTTGCGCTAAGGAAAGGTAAAGTCCTGCGTCATTTATGTTGCTATGGAAGCTTATTTTGGATTCTGACACGATAACATTGTTTGGGCTATCTAATGGAAAAGTCCTGTTAGGTTATCTCGTGTATGGGAGATCCATTTTGGATTTGGCCATGATGTCACTGTTTGCGCTAAGTAATGGTAAAGTCCTGCGTCAGTTATTTTGTTATGGAAGCTCCAATTTGGATTCTGCCACGATATCATTGTTTGCGCTATCTAATGGGATAGTCCTGTTTGGTTATCTCGTGTATAGGAGTCCATTTTGGATTTGGGTATCTCGTGTATGGGAGCTCCATTTTGGATTTGGCCATGATATCACGGTTTGCGCTAAGTAATGGTAAAGTCCTGCGTCAGTTATTTTGTTATGGAAGCT
This sequence comes from Drosophila sp. 14030-0761.01, assembly GCA_018150735.1. NCBI lineage: Eukaryota > Metazoa > Arthropoda > Insecta > Diptera > Drosophilidae > Drosophila > Drosophila sp. 14030-0761.01. The sequence continues at coordinate 418,232 of JAECWO010000106.1, read as the reverse complement.
CCATTTTGGAGTCGGCCACAATTACTTTGTTTGCGTCAGTTATTTTGTTATGGAAGCTCCATTTTGGATTTGGCCATGATGTCACTGTTTGCGCTAAGTAATGGTAAAGTCCTGGGTCAGTTTTTTTGTGTATGGAAGCTCCATTTTGGATTCTGCCACGATATCATTGTTTGCGCTATCTAATGGAATAGTCCTGTTTGGTTATCTCGTTTATAGGAGCTCCATTTTGGATTTGGCCATGATATCACTGTTCGCGCTAAGGAAAGGTAAAGTCCTGCGTCATTTATGATGCTATGGAAGCTCTATTTTGGATTCTGACACGATAACATTGTTTGGGCTATCTAATGGAATAGTCCTGTTTGGTTATCTCGTGTATGGGAGCTCCATTTTGGATTTGGCCATGATATCACTGTTTGCGCTAAGGAAAGGTAAAGTCCGGCGTCATTTATGTTGCTATGGAAGCTCTATTTTGGATTCTGACACGATAACATTGTTTGGGCTATCTAATGGAATAGTCCTGTTTGGTTATCTCGTGTATAGGAGCTCCATTTTGGATTTGGCCAAGATATCACTGTTTGCGCTAAGGAAAGGTAAAGTCCGGCGTCATTTATGTTGCTATGGAAGCTCTATTTTGGATTCTGACACGATAACATTGTTTGGGCTATCTAATAGAATAGTCCTGTTTGGTTATCTCGTGTATGGGAGCTCCATTTTGGATTTGGCCATGATATCACTGTTTGCGCTAAGTAATGGTAAAGTCCTGCGTCAGTTATTTTGTTATGGAAGCTCCATTTTGGAGTCGACCACAATAACATTGTTTGCGCTAAGTAATTTTTTTATGGAAGCTTCATTTTGGATTCGGCCACAATAACATTGTTTGCTCTATCTAATGGAATAATCCTGTGTGGTTATCTCGTGTATGGGAGCCCCATTTTGAATTTGGCCATGATATCACGGTTTGCGCTAAGTGATGGTAAAGTCCTGCGTCAGTTATTTTGTTATGGAAGCTCCATTTTGGAGTCGGCCACAATAACATTGTTTGCGCTATCTAATGGAATAGTCCTGTTTGGTTATTGCGTGTATAGGAGCTCCATTTTGGATTTGGCCATGATATCACTGTTTGCGCTAAGGAAAGGTAAAGTCCTGCGTCATTTATGATGCTATGGAAGCTCTATTTTGGATTCTGACACGATAACATTGTTTGGGCTATCTAATGGAATAGTCCTGTTTGGTTATCTCGTGTATGGGAGCCCCATTTTGGATTTGGCCATGATATCACTGTTTGCGCTAAGTAATGGTAAAGTCCTGCGACAGTTATTTTGTTATGGAAGCTCCATTTTGGAGTCACAATAACATTGTTTACGCTATCTAATGGAAAAGTCCTGTTAGGTATGGGAGCCCCATTTTGGATTTGGCCATGATATCACGGTTTGCGCTAAGTGATGGTATAGTCCTGCGTCAGTTATTTTGTTATGGAAGCTCCATTTTGGAGTCGGGCACAATAACATTGTTTGCGCTAAGTAATTTTGTTATGAAAGCTCCGTTTTGGAGTCACAATAACATTGTTTACGCTATCTAATGGAAAAGTCCTGTTAGGTATGGGAGCCCCATTTTGGATTTGGCCATGATATCACGGTTTGCGCTAAGTGATGGTTAAGTCCTGCGTCAGTTATTTTGTGTATGGAAGCTCCATTTTGGATTCTGCCACGATATCATTGTTTGCGCTATCTAATGGAATAGTCCTGTTTGGTTATCTCGTTTATAGGAGCTCCATTTTGGATTTGGCCATGATATCACTGTTCGCGCTAAGGAAAGGTAAAGTCCTGCGTCATTTATGATGCTATGGAAGCTCTATTTTGGATTCTGACACGATAACATTGTTTGGGCTATCTAATGGAATAGTCCTGTTTGGTTATCTCGTGTATGGGAGCTCCATTTTGGATTTGGCCATGATATCACTGTTTGCGCTAAGGAAAGGTAAAGTCCGGCGTCATTTATGTTGCTATGGAAGCTCTATTTTGGATTCTGACACGATAACATTGTTTGGGCTATCTAATGGAAAAGTCCTGTTAGGTTATCTCGTGTATGGGAGATCCATTTTGGATTTGTCCATGATGTCACTGTTGGCGCTAAGTAATGGTAAAGTCCTGCGTCAGTTATTTTGTTATGGAAGCTCCAATTTGGATTCTGCCACGATATCATTGTTTGCGCTATCTAATGGGATAGTCCTGTTTGGTTATCTCGTGTATAGGAGCTCCATTTTGGATTTGGCCATGATATCACTGTTTGCGCTAACGAAAGGTAAAGTCCTGCGTCATTTATGTTGCTATGGAAGCTCTATTTTGGATTCTGACACGATAACATTGTTTGGGCTATCTAATGGAAAAGTCCTGTTAGGTTATCTCGTGTATGGGAGATCCATTTTGGATTTGGCCATGATATCACGGTTTGCGCTAAGTAATGGTAAAGTCCTGCGTCAGTTATTTTGTTATGGAAGCTCCATTTTGGATTTGGCCATGATGTCACTGTTTGCGCTAAGTAATGGTAAAGTCCTGGGTCAGTTTTTTTGTGTATGGAAGCTCCATTTTGGATTCTGCCACGATATCATTGTTTGCGCTATCTAATGGAATAGTCCTGTTTGGTTATCTCGTTTATAGGAGCTCCATTTTGGATTTGGCCATGATATCACTGTTTGCGCTAAGGAAAGGTAAAGTCCGGCGTCATTTATGTTGCTATGGAAGCTCTGACTATGGATTGCTATGGATTCTGACACGATAACATTGTTTGGGCTATCTAATGGAATAGTCCTGTTTGGTTATCTCGTGTATAGGAGCTCCATTTTGGATTTGGCCATGATATCACTGTTTGCGCTAAGAAAAGGTAAAGTCTGGCGTCATTTATGTTGCTATGGAAGCTCTATTTTGGATTCTGACACGATAACATTGTTTGGGCTATCTAATAGAATAGTCCTGTTTGGTTATCTCGTGTATGGGAGCTCCATTTTCGATTTGGCCATGATATCACTGTTTGCGCTAAGTGATGATAAAGTCCTGCGTCAGTTATTTTGTTATGGAAGCTCCATTTTGGAGTCGACCACAATAACATTGTTTGCGCAAAGTAATTTTGTTGTGGAAGCTTCAATTTGGATTCGGCCACAATAACAGTGTTTGCTCTATCTAATGGAATAGTCCTGTTTGGTTATCTCGTGTTTAAGAGCTCCATTTTGGATTTGGCCATGATATCACTGTTTGCGCTAAGGAAAGGTAAAGTCCTGCGTCATTTATGTTGCTATGGAAGATCTATTTTGGATTCTGACACGATAACATTGTTTGGGCTATCTAATGGAAAAGTCCTGTTAGGTTATCTCGTGTATGGGAGATCCATTTTGGATTTGTCCATGATGTCACTGTTGGCGCTAAGTAATGGTAAAGTCCTGCGTCAGTTATTTTGTGTATGGAAGCTCCATTTTGGATTCTGCCACGATATCATAGTTTGCGCTATCTAATGGGATAGTCCTGTTTGGTTATCTCGTTTATAGGAGCTCCATTTTGGATTTGGCCATGATATCACTGTTCGCGCTAAGGAAAGGTAAAGTCCTGCGTCATTTATGATGCTATGGAAGCTCTATTTTGGATTCTGACACGATAACATTGTTTGGGCTATCTAATGGAATAGTCCTGTTTGGTTATCTCGTGTATGGGAGCTCCATTTTGGATTTGGCCATGATATCACTGTTTGCGCTAAGGAAAGGTAAAGTCCGGCGTCATTTATGTTGCTATGGAAGCTCTATTTTGGATTCTGACACGATAACATTGTTTGGGCTATCTAATGGAAAAGTCCTGTTAGGTTATCTCGTGTATGGGAGATCCATTTTGGATTTGTCCATGATGTCACTGTTGGCGCTAAGTAATGGTAAAGTCCTGCGTCAGTTATTTTGTTATGGAAGCTCCAATTTGGATTCTGCCACGATATCATTGTTTGCGCTATCTAATGGGATAGTCCTGTTTGGTTATCTCGTGTATAGGAGCTCCATTTTGGATTTGGCCATGATATCACTGTTTGCGCTAACGAAAGGTAAAGTCCTGCGTCATTTATGTTGCTATGGAAGCTCTATTTTGGATTCTGACACGATAACATTGTTTGGGCTATCTAATGGAAAAGTCCTGTTAGGTTATCTCGTGTATGGGAGATCCATTTTGGATTTGGCCATGATATCACGGTTTGCGCTAAGTAATGGTAAAGTCCTGCGTCAGTTATTTTGTTATGGAAGCTCCATTTTGGATTTGGCCATGATGTCACTGTTTGCGCTAAGTAATGGTAAAGTCCTGGGTCAGTTTTTTTGTGTATGGAAGCTCCATTTTGGATTCTGCCACGATATCATTGTTTGCGCTATCTAATGGAATAGTCCTGTTTGGTTATCTCGTTTATAGGAGCTCCATTTTGGATTTGGCCATGATATCACTGTTTGCGCTAAGGAAAGGTAAAGTCCGGCGTCATTTATGTTGCTATGGAAGCTCTGACTATGGATTGCTATGGATTCTGACACGATAACATTGTTTGGGCTATCTAATGGAATAGTCCTGTTTGGTTATCTCGTGTATAGGAGCTCCATTTTGGATTTGGCCATGATATCACTGTTTGCGCTAAGAAAAGGTAAAGTCTGGCGTCATTTATGTTGCTATGGAAGCTCTATTTTGGATTCTGACACGATAACATTGTTTGGGCTATCTAATAGAATAGTCCTGTTTGGTTATCTCGTGTATGGGAGCTCCATTTTCGATTTGGCCATGATATCACTGTTTGCGCTAAGTGATGATAAAGTCCTGCGTCAGTTATTTTGTTATGGAAGCTCCATTTTGGAGTCGACCACAATAACATTGTTTGCGCAAAGTAATTTTGTTGTGGAAGCTTCAATTTGGATTCGGCCACAATAACAGTGTTTGCTCTATCTAATGGAATAGTCCTGTTTGGTTATCTCGTGTTTAAGAGCTCCATTTTGGATTTGGCCATGATATCACTGTTTGCGCTAAGGAAAGGTAAAGTCCTGCGTCATTTATGTTGCTATGGAAGATCTATTTTGGATTCTGACACGATAACATTGTTTGGGCTATCTAATGGAAAAGTCCTGTTAGGTTATCTCGTGTATGGGAGATCCATTTTGGATTTGTCCATGATGTCACTGTTGGCGCTAAGTAATGGTAAAGTCCTGCGTCAGTTATTTTGTGTATGGAAGCTCCATTTTGGATTCTGCCACGATATCATAGTTTGCGCTATCTAATGGGATAGTCCTGTTTGGTTATCTCGTGTATAGGAGCTCCATTTTGGATTTGGCCATGATATCACTGTTTGCGCTAAGGAAAGGTAAAGTCCTGCGTCATTTATGTTGCTATGGAAGCTCTATTTTGGATTCTGACACGATAACATTGTTTGGGCTATCTAATAGAATAGTCCTGTTTGGTTATCTCGTGTATGGGAGCTCCATTTTGGATTTGGCCATGATATCACTGTTTGCGCTAAGTGATGATAAAGTCCTGCGTCAGTTATTTTGTTATGGAAGCTCCATTTTGGAGTCGACCACAATAACATTGTTTGCGCAAAGTAATTTTGTTGTGGAAGCTTCAATTTGGATTTGGCCACAATAACAGTGTTTGCTCTATCTAATGGAATAGTCCTGTTTGGTTATCTCGTGTTTAAGAGCTCCATTTTGGATTTGGCCATGATATCACTGTTTGCGCTAAGGAAAGGTAAAGTCCTGCGTCATTTATGTTGCTATGGAAGATCTATTTTGGATTCTGACACGATAACATTGTTTGGGCTATCTAATGGAAAAGTCCTGTTAGGTTATCTCGTGTATGGGAGATCCATTTTGGATTTGTCCATGATGTCACTGTTGGCGCTAAGTAATGGTAAAGTCCTGCGTCAGTTATTTTGTGTATGGAAGCTCCATTTTGGATTCTGCCACGATATCATAGTTTGCTCTATCTAATGGGATAGTCCTGTTTGGTTATCTCGTGTATAGGAGCTCCATTTTGGATTTGGCCATGATATCACTGTTTGCGCTAAGGAAAGGTAAAGTCCTGCGTCATTTATGTTGCTATGGAAGCTCTATTTTGGATTCTGACACGATAACATTGTTTGGGCTATCTAATGGAAAAGTCCTGTTAGGTTATCTCGTGTATGGGAGATCCATTTTGGATTTGGCCATGATGTCACTGTTTGCGCTAAGTAATGGTAAAGTCCTGCGTCAGTTATTTTGTTATGGAAGCTCCAATTTTGATTCTGCCACGATATCATTGTTTGCGCTATCTAATGGGATAGTCCTGTTTGGTTATCTCGTGTATAGGAGTCCATTTTGGATTTGGGTATCTCGTGTATGGGAGCTCCATTTTGGATTTGGCCATGATATCACGGTTTGCGCTAAGTAATGGTAAAGTCCTGCGTCAGTTATTTTGTTATGGAAGCTCCATTTTGGAGTCGGCCACAATTACTTTGTTTGCGTCAGTTATTTTGTTATGGAAGCTCCATTTTGGATTTGGCCATGATGTCACTGTTTGCGCTAAGTAATGGTAAAGTCCTGGGTCAGTTTTTTTGTGTATGGAAGCTCCATTTTGGATTCTGCCACGATATCATTGTTTGCGCTATCTAATGGAATAGTCCTGTTTGGTTATCTCGTTTATAGGAGCTCCATTTTGGATTTGGCCATGATATCACTGTTCGCGCTAAGGAAAGGTAAAGTCCTGCGTCATTTATGATGCTATGGAAGCTCTATTTTGGATTCTGACACGATAACATTGTTTGGGCTATCTAATGGAATAGTCCTGTTTGGTTATCTCGTGTATGGGAGCTCCATTTTGGATTTGGCCATGATATCACTGTTTGCGCTAAGGAAAGGTAAAGTCCGGCGTCATTTATGTTGCTATGGAAGCTCTATTTTGGATTCTGACACGATAACATTGTTTGGGCTATCTAATGGAATAGTCCTGTTTGGTTATCTCGTGTATAGGAGCTCCATTTTGGATTTGGCCATGATATCACTGTTTGCGCTAAGGAAAGGTAAAGTCCGGCGTCATTTATGTTGCTATGGAAGCTCTATTTTGGATTCTGACACGATAACATTGTTTGGGCTATCTAATAGAATAGTCCTGTTTGGTTATCTCGTGTATGGGAGCTCCATTTTGGATTTGGCCATGATATCACTGTTTGCGCTAAGTAATGGTAAAGTCCTGCGTCAGTTATTTTGTTATGGAAGCTCCATTTTGGAGTCGACCACAATAACATTGTTTGCGCTAAGTAATTTTTTTATGGAAGCTTCATTTTGGATTCGGCCACAATAACATTGTTTGCTCTATCTAATGGAATAATCCTGTGTGGTTATCTCGTGTATGGGAGCCCCATTTTGAATTTGGCCATGATATCACGGTTTGCGCTAAGTGATGGTAAAGTCCTGCGTCAGTTATTTTGTTATGGAAGCTCCATTTTGGAGTCGGCCACAATAACATTGTTTGCGCTATCTAATGGAATAGTCCTGTTTGGTTATCTCGTGTATAGGAGCTCCATTTTGGATTTGGCCATGATATCACTGTTTGCGCTAAGGAAAGGTAAAGTCCTGCGTCATTTATGATGCTATGGAAGCTCTATTTTGGATTCTGACACGATAACATTGTTTGGGCTATCTAATGGAATAGTCCTGTTTGGTTATCTCGTGTATGGGAGCCCCATTTTGGATTTGGCCATGATATCACTGTTTGCGCTAAGTAATGGTAAAGTCCTGCGACAGTTATTTTGTTATGGAAGCTCCATTTTGGAGTCGGCCACAATAACATTGTTTGCGCTAAGTAATTTTGTTATGGAAGCTTCATTTTGGATTCGGCCACAATAACATTCTGTGCTCTATCTAATGGAATAGTCCTGTTTGGTTATCTCGTGTATGGGAACTCCATTTTGGATTTGGCCATGATATCAGTGTTTGCGCTAAGTAATGGTAAAGTCCTGCGTCAGTTATTTTGTTATGGAAGCTCCATTTTTGAGTCGGCCACAATTACTTTGTTTGCGCTAAGTAATTTTGTTATGGAAGCTCCATTTTGGAGTCACAATAACATTGTTTACGCTATCTAATGGAAAAGTCCTGTTAGGTATGGGAGCCCCATTTTGGATTTGGCCATGATATCACGGTTTGCGCTAAGTGATGGTATAGTCCTGCGTCAGTTATTTTGTTATGGAAGCTCCATTTTGGAGTCGGGCACAATAACATTGTTTGCGCTAAGTAATTTTGTTATGAAAGCTCCGTTTTGGCTTGGCCATGATATCACGGTTTGCGCTAAGTGATGGTAAAGTCATGCGTCAGTTATTTTGTTATGGAAGCTTCATTTTGGAGTCGGCCACAATTACTTTGTTTCCGTTATTTAATGGAATGGTCCTGTTTAGTTATTGCGTGTATAGGAGCTCCATTTTGGATTTTGCCATGATATCACTGTTTGCGCTAAGTAATGGTATAGTCCTGCGTCAGTTATTTTGTTATGGAGTCGGCCACAATTACTTTGTTTGCGCTAAGTAATTTTGTTATGGAAGCTCCATTTTGGAGTCACAATAACATTGTTTACGCTATCTAATGGAAAAGTCCTGTTAGGTATGGGAGCCCCATTTTGGATTTGGCCATGATATCACGGTTTGCGCTAAGTGATGGTTAAGTCCTGCGTCAGTTATTTTGTGTATGGAAGCTCCATTTTGGATTCTGCCACGATATCATTGTTTGCGCTATCTAATGGAATAGTCCTGTTTGGTTATCTCGTGTATGGGAGCCCCATTTTGGATTTGGCCATGATATCAGTGTTTGCGCTAAGTAATGGTAAAGTCCTGCGTCAGTTATTTTGTTATGGAAGCTCCTAAGTAAATTTGTTATGGAAGCTCCATTTTGGATTCGGCCACAATAACATTGTTTACGCTATCTAATGGAATGGTCCTGTTAGGTTATCTCGGGTATGGGAGCTCCATTTTGGATTTGGCCATGATATCACGGTTTGCGCTAAGTGATGGTAAAGTCCTGCGTCAGTTATTTTGTTATGGAAGCTCCATTTTGGAGTCGGCCACAATAACATTGTTTGCGCTAAGTAATTTTGTTATGGAAGCTCCCTTTTGGATTCGGCCACAATAACATTGTTTACGCTATCTAATGGAATAGTCATGTTAGGTTATCTCGTGTATGGGAGCTCCATTTTGGATTTGGCCATGATATCACGGTTTGCGCTAAGTAATGGTAAAGTCCTGCGTCAGTTATTTTGTTATGGAAGCTCCCAAGTAAATTTGTTATGGAAGCTCCATTTTGGATTCGGCCACAATAACATTGTTTACGCTATCTAATGGAATAGTCCTGTTAGGTTATCTCGGGTATGGGAGCTCCATTTTGGATTTGGCCATGATATCACGGTTTGCGCTAAGGGATGGTAAAGTCCTGCGTCAGTTATTTTGTTATGGAAGCTCCATTTTGGAGTCGGCCACAATAACATTGTTTACGCTAACTAAATTTGTTATGGAAGCTCCATTTTGAATTCGGCCACAATAACATTGTTTGCGCTAACTAATGGAATAGTCCTGTTAGGTTATCTCGTGTATGGGAGATCTATTTTGGATTTGGCCTTGATATCACTGTTTGCGCTAAGTAATGATAAAGTCCTGCGTCAGTTATTTTGTTATGGAAGCTCCATTTTGGAGTCGGCCACAATAACATTGTTTGCGCTAACTAAATTTGTTATGGAAGCTCCATTTTGGATTCGGCCACAATAACATTGTTTACGCTATCTAATGGAATAGTCCTGTTGGGTTATCTCGTGTATGCGAGCTCCATTTTGGATTTGGCCATGATATCACGGTTTGCGCCACAATAACATTGTTTGCGCTAACTAATGGAATAGTCCTGTTAGGTTATCTCGTGTATGGGAGATCTATTTTGGATTTGGCCATGATATCACTGTTTGCGCTAAGTAATGATAAAGTCCTGCGTCAGTTACTTTGTTATAGAAGCTCCATTTTGGAGTCGGCAACAATAACATTGTTTGCGCTAAGGAATTTTGTTATGAGAGCTCCATTTTGGATTTGGCCATGATATCACGGTTTGCGCTAAGGGATGGTAAAGTCCTGCGTCAGTTATTTTGTTATGGAAGCTCCATTTTGGAGTCGGCCACAATAACATTGTTTGCGCTAACTAAATTTGTTATGGAAGCTCCATTTTGGATTCGGCCACAATAACATTGTTTACGCTATCTAATGGAATAGTCCTGTTGGGTTATCTCGTGTATGCGAGCTCCATTTTGGATTTGGCCATGATATCACGGTTTGCGCCACAATAACATTGTTTGCGCTAACTAATGGAATAGTCCTGTTAGGTTATCTCGTGTATGGGAGATCTATTTTGGATTTGGCCATGATATCACTGTTTGCGCTAAGTAATGATAAAGTCCTGCGTCAGTTACTTTGTTATAGAAGCTCCATTTTGGAGTCGGCCACAATAACATTGTTTGCGCTAAGGAATTTTGTTATGAGAGCTCCATTTTGGATTTGGCCATGATATCACGGTTTGCGCTAAGTGATGGTAAAGTCCTGCGTCAGTTATTTTGTTATGGAAGCTCCAATTTGGATTCTGCCACGATATCATTGTTTGCGCTATCTAATGGGATAGTCCTGTTTGGTTATCTCGTGTATAGGAGCTCCATTTTGGATTTGGCCATGATATCACTGTTTGCGCTAAGGAAAGGTAAAGTCCTGCGTCATTTATGTTGCTATGGAAGCTCTATTTTGGATTCTGACACGATAACATTGTTTGGGCTATCTAATGGAAAAGTCCTGTTAGGTTATCTCGTGTATGGGAGATCCATTTTGGATTTGGCCATGATGTCACTGTTTGCGCTAAGTAATGGTAAAGTCCTGCGTCAGTTATTTTGTGTATGGAAGCTCCATTTTGGATTCTGCCACGATATCATAGTTTGCGCTATCTAATGGGATAGTCCTGTTTGGTTATCTCGTGTATAGGAGCTCCATTTTGGATTTGGCCATGATATCACTGTTTGCGCTAAGGAAAGGTAAAGTCCTGCGTCATTTATGTTGCTATGGAAGCTCTATTTTGGATTCTGACACGATAACATTGTTTGGGCTATCTAATGGAAAAGTCCTGTTAGGTTATCTCGTGTATGGGAGATCCATTTTGGATTTGGCCATGATGTCACTGTTTGCGCTAAGTAATGGTAAAGTCCTGCGTCAGTTATTTTGTTATGGAAGCTCCAATTTGGATTCTGCCACGATATCATTGTTTGCGCTATCTAATGGGATAGTCCTGTTTGGTTATCTCGTGTATAGGAGCTCCATTTTGGATTTGGCCATGATATCACTGTTTGCGCTAAGGAAAGGTAAAGTCCTGCGTCATTTATGTTGCTATGGAAGCTCTATTTTGGATTCTGACACGATAACATTGTTTGGGCTATCTAATGGAAAAGTCCTGTTAGGTTATCTCGTGTATGGGAGATCCATTTTGGATTTGGCCATGATATCACGGTTTGCGCTAAGTAATGGTAAAGTCCTGCGTCAGTTATTTTGTTATGGAAGCTCCATTTTGGTTTTGGCCATGATGTCACTGTTTGCGCTAAGTAATGGTAAAGTCCTGGGTCAGTTTTTTTGTGTATGGAAGCTCCATTTTGGATTCTGCCACGATATCATTGTTTGCGCTATCTAATGGAATAGTCCTGTTTGGTTATCTCGTTTATAGGAGCTCCATTTTGGATTTGGCCATGATATCACTGTTTGCGCTAAGGAAAGGTAAAGTCCGGCGTCATTTATGTTGCTATGGAAGCTCTGACTATGGATTGCTATGGATTCTGACACGATAACATTGTTTGGGCTATCTAATGGAATAGTCCTGTTTGGTTATCTCGTGTATAGGAGCTCCATTTTGGATTTGGCCATGATATCACTGTTTGCGCTAAGGAAAGGTAAAGTCTGGCGTCATTTATGTTGCTATGGAAGCTCTTTTTTGGATTCTGACACGATAACATTGTTTGGGCTATCTAATAGAATAGTCCTGTTTGGTTATCTCGTGTATGGGAGCTCCATTTTGGATTTGGCCATGATATCACTGTTTGCGCTAAGTGATGATAAAGTCCTGCGTCAGTTATTTTGTTATGGAAGCTCCATTTTGGAGTCGACCACAATAACATTGTTTGCGCAAAGTAATTTTGTTGTGGAAGCTTCAATTTGGATTCGGCCACAATAACAGTGTTTGCTCTATCTAATGGAATAGTCCTGTTTGGTTATCTCGTGTTTAAGAGCTCCATTTTGGATTTGGCCATGATATCACTGTTTGCGCTAAGGAAAGGTAAAGTCCTGCGTCATTTATGTTGCTATGGAAGATCTATTTTGGATTCTGACACGATAACATTGTTTGGGCTATCTAATGGAAAAGTCCTGTTAGGTTATCTCGTGTATGGGAGATCCATTTTGGATTTGTCCATGATGTCACTGTTGGCGCTAAGTAATGGTAAAGTCCTGCGTCAGTTTTTTTGTGTATGGAAGCTCCATTTTGGATTCTGCCACGATATCATAGTTTGCGCTATCTAATGGGATAGTCCTGTTTGGTTATCTCGTGTATAGGAGCTCCATTTTGGATTTGGCCATGATATCACTGTTTGCGCTAAGGAAAGGTAAAGTCCTGCGTCATTTATGTTGCTATGGAAGCTCTATTTTGGATTCTGACACGATAACATTGTTTGGGCTATCTAATGGAAAAGTCCTGTTAGGTTATCTCGTGTATGGGAGATCTATTTTGGATTTGGCCATGATATCACTGTTTGCGCTAAGTAATGATAAAGTCCTGCGTCAGTTACTTTGTTATGGAAGCTCCATTTTGGAGTCGACCACAATAACATTGTTTGCGCTAAGTAATTTTTTTATGGAAGCTTCATTTTGGATTCGGCCACAATAACATTGTTTGCTCTATCTAATGGAATAATCCTGTGTGGTTATCTCGTGTATGGGAGCCCCATTTTGAATTTGGCCATGATATCACGGTTTGCGCTAAGTGATGGTAAAGTCCTGCGTCAGTTATTTTGTTATGGAAGCTCCATTTTGGAGTCGGCCACAATAACATTGTTTGCGCTATCTAATGGAATAGTCCTGTTTGGTTATTGCGTGTATAGGAGCTCCATTTTGGATTTGGCCATGATATCACTGTTTGCGCTAAGGAAAGGTAAAGTCCTGCGTCATTTATGTTGCTATGGAAGCTCTATTTTGGATTCTGACACGATAACATTGTTTGGGCTATCTAATAGAATAGTCCTGTTTGGTTATCTCGTGTATGGGAGCTCCATTTTGGATTTGGCCATGATATCACTGTTTGCGCTAAGTAATGGTAAAGTCCTGCGTCAGTTATTTTGTTATGGAAGCTCCATTTTGGAGTCGACCACAATAACATTGTTTGCGCTAAGTAATTTTTTTATGGAAGCTTCATTTTGGATTCGGCCACAATAACATTGTTTGCTCTATCTAATGGAATAATCCTGTGTGGTTATCTCGTGTATGGGAGCCCCATTTTGAATTTGGCCATGATATCACGGTTTGCGCTAAGTGATGGTAAAGTCCTGCGTCAGTTATTTTGTTATGGAAGCTCCATTTTGGAGTCGGCCACAATAACATTGTTTGCGCTATCTAATGGAATAGTCCTGTTTGGTTATTGCGTGTATAGGAGCTCCATTTTGGATTTGGCCATGATATCACTGTTTGCGCTAAGTAATGGTATAGTCCTGCGTCAGTTATTTTGTTTTGGAGTCGGCCACAATAACATTGTTTGCGCTAAGTAATTTTGTTATGGAAGCTTCATTTTGGATTCGGCCACAATAACATTCTTTGCTCTATCTAATGGAATAGTCCTGTTTGGTTATCTCGTGTATGGGAACTCCATTTTGGATTTGGCCATGATATCAGTGTTTGCGCTAAGTAATGGTAAAGTCCTGCGTCAGTTATTTTGTTATGGAAGCTCCATTTTTGAGTCGGCCACAATTACTTTGTTTGCGCTAAGTAATTTTGTTATGGAAGCTCCATTTTGGAGTCACAATAACATTGTTTACGCTATCTAATGGAAAAGTCCTGTTAGGTATGGGAGCCCCATTTTGGATTTGGCCATGATATCACGGTTTGCGCTAAGTGATGGTATAGTCCTGCGTCAGTTATTTTGTTATGGAAGCTCCATTTTGGAGTCGGGCACAATAACATTGTTTGCGCTAAGTAATTTTGTTATGAAAGCTCCGTTTTGGCTTGGCCATGATATCACGGTTTGCGCTAAGTGATGGTAAAGTCATGCGTCAGTTATTTTGTTATGGAAGCTTCATTTTGGAGTCGGCCACAATTACTTTGTTTCCGTTATTTAATGGAATGGTCCTGTTTAGTTATTGCGTGTATAGGAGCTCCATTTTGGATTTTGCCATGATATCACTGTTTGTGCTAAGTAATGGTATAGTCCTGCGTCAGTTATTTTGTTATGGAGTCGGCCACAATTACTTTGTTTGCGCTAAGTAATTTTGTTATGGAAGCTCCATTTTGGAGTCACAATAACATTGTTTACGCTATCTAATGGAAAAGTCCTGTTAGGTATGGGAGCCCCATTTTGGATTTGGCCATGATATCAGTTATTTTGTTATGGAGTCGGCCACAATTACTTTGTTTGCGCTAAGTAATTTTGTTATGGAAGCTCCATTTTGGAGTCACAATAACATTGTTTACGCTATCTAATGGAAAAGTCCTGTTAGGTATGGGAGCCCCATTTTGGATTTGGCCATGATATCACGGTTTGCGCTAAGTGATGGTTAAGTCCTGCGTCAGTTATTTTGTGTATGGAAGCTCCATTTTGGATTCTGCCACGATATCATTGTTTGCGCTATCTAATGGAATAGTCCTGTTTGGTTATCTCGTGTATAGGAGCTCCATTTTGGATTTGGCCATGATATCACTGTTTGCGCTAAGGAAAGGTAAAGTCCTACGTCAGTTATTTTGTTATGGAAGCTCCATTTTGGAGTCGACCACAATAACATTGTTTGCGCTAAGTAATTTTGTTATGGAAGCTTCATTTTGGATTCGGCCACGATAACATTGTTTGCTCTATCTAATGGATTAGTCCTGTTTGGTTATCTCGTGTATGGGAGCCCCATTTTGGATTTGGCCATGATATCACTGTTTGCGCTAGGGAAAGGTAAAGTCCTACGTCAGTTATTTTGTTATGGAAGCTCCATTTTGGAGTCGGCCACAATAACATTGTTTGCGCTAAGTAATTTTGTTATGGAAGCTCCCTTTTGGATTCGGCCACAATAACATTGTTTACGCTATCTAATGGAATAGTCATGTTAGGTTATCTCGTGTATGGGAGCTCCATTTTGGATTTGGCCATGATATCACGGTTTGCGCTAAGTGATGGTAAAGTCCTGCGTCAGTTATTTTGTTATGGAAGCTCCATTTTGGAGTCGGCCACAATAACATTGTTTGCGCTAAGTAAATTTGTTATGGAAGCTCCATTTTGGATTCGGCCACAATAACATTGTTTACGCTATCTAATGGAATAGTCCTGTTAGGTTATCTCGGGTATGGGAGCTCCATTTTGGATTTGGCCATGATATCACGGTTTGCGCTAAGGGATGGTAAAGTCCTGCGTCAGTTATTTTGTTATGGAAGCTCTATTTTGGATTCTGACACGATAATATTGTTTGGGCTATCTAATGGAAAAGTCCTGTTAGGTTATCTCGTGTATGGGAGATCCATTTTGGATTTGGCCATGATGTCACTGTTTGCGCTAAGTAATGGTAAAGTCCTGCGTCAGTTATTTTGTGTATGGAAGCTCCATTTTGGATTCTGCCACGATATCATAGTTTGCGCTATCTAATGGGATAGTCCTGTTTGGTTATCTCGTGTATAGGAGCTCCATTTTGGATTTGGCCATGATATCACTGTTTGCGCTAAGGAAAGGTAAAGTCCTGCGTCATTTATGTTGCTATGGAAGCTCTATTTTGGATTCTGACACGATAACATTGTTTGGGCTATCTAATGGAAAAGTCCTGTTAGGTTATCTCGTGTATGGGAGATCTATTTTGGATTTGGCCATGATATCACTGTTTGCGCTAAGTAATGATAAAGTCCTGCGTCAGTTACTTTGTTATGGAAGCTCCATTTTGGAGTCGACCACAATAACATTGTTTGCGCTAAGTAATTTTTTTATGGAAGCTTCATTTTGGATTCGGCCACAATAACATTGTTTGCTCTATCTAATGGAATAATCCTGTGTGGTTATCTCGTGTATGGGAGCCCCATTTTGAATTTGGCCATGATATCACGGTTTGCGCTAAGTGATGGTAAAGTCCTGCGTCAGTTATTTTGTTATGGAAGCTCCATTTTGGAGTCGGCCACAATAACATTGTTTGCGCTATCTAATGGAATAGTCCTGTTTGGTTATTGCGTGTATAGGAGCTCCATTTTGGATTTGGCCATGATATCACTGTTTGCGCTAAGGAAAGGTAAAGTCCTGCGTCATTTATGTTGCTATGGAAGCTCTATTTTGGATTCTGACACGATAACATTGTTTGGGCTATCTAATAGAATAGTCCTGTTTGGTTATCTCGTGTATGGGAGCTCCATTTTGGATTTGTCCATGATATCACTGTTTGCGCTAAGTAATGGTAAAGTCCTGCGTCAGTTATTTTGTTATGGAAGCTCCATTTTGGAGTCGACCACAATAACATTGTTTGCGCTAAGTAATTTTTTTATGGAAGCTTCATTTTGGATTCGGCCACAATAACATTGTTTGCTCTATCTAATGGAATAATCCTGTGTGGTTATCTCGTGTATGGGAGCCCCATTTTGAATTTGGCCATGATATCACGGTTTGCGCTAAGTGATGGTAAAGTCCTGCGTCAGTTATTTTGTTATGGAAGCTCCATTTTGGAGTCGGCCACAATAACATTGTTTGCGCTATCTAATGGAATAGTCCTGTTTGGTTATTGCGTGTATAGGAGCTCCATTTTGGATTTGGCCATGATATCACTGTTTGCGCTAAGGAAAGGTAAAGTCCTGCGTCATTTATGATGCTATGGAAGCTCTATTTTGGATTCTGACACGATAACATTGTTTGGGCTATCTAATGGAATAGTCCTGTTTGGTTATCTCGTGTATGGGAGCCCCATTTTGGATTTGGCCATGATATCACTGTTTGCGCTAAGTAATGGTAAAGTCCTGCGACAGTTATTTTGTTATGGAAGCTCCATTTTGGAGTCGGCCACAATAACATTGTTTGCGCTAAGTAATTTTGTTATGGAAGCTTCATTTTGGATTCGGCCACAATAACATTCTTTGCTCTATCTAATGGAATAGTCCTGTTTGGTTATCTCGTGTATGGGAACTCCATTTTGGATTTGGCCATGATATCAGTGTTTGCGCTAAGTAATGGTAAAGTCCTGCGTCAGTTATTTTGTTATGGAAGCTCCATTTTTGAGTCGGCCACAATTACTTTGTTTGCGCTAAGTAATTTTGTTATGGAAGCTCCATTTTGGAGTCACAATAACATTGTTTACGCTATCTAATGGAAAAGTCCTGTTAGGTATGGGAGCCCCATTTTGGATTTGGCCATGATATCACGGTTTGCGCTAAGTGATGGTATAGTCCTGCGTCAGTTATTTTGTTATGGAAGCTCCATTTTGGAGTCGGGCACAATAACATTGTTTGCGCTAAGTAATTTTGTTATGAAAGCTCCGTTTTGGCTTGGCCATGATATCACGGTTTGCGCTAAGTGATGGTAAAGTCATGCGTCAGTTATTTTGTTATGGAAGCTTCATTTTGGAGTCGGCCACAATTACTTTGTTTCCGTTATTTAATGGAATGGTCCTGTTTAGTTATTGCGTGTATAGGAGCTCCATTTTGGATTTTGCCATGATATCACTGTTTGCGCTAAGTAATGGTATAGTCCTGCGTCAGTTATTTTGTTATGGAGTCGGCCACAATTACTTTGTTTGCGCTAAGTAATTTTGTTATGGAAGCTCCATTTTGGAGTCACAATAACATTGTTTACGCTATCTAATGGAAAAGTCCTGTTAGGTATGGGAGCCCCATTTTGGATTTGGCCATGATATCACGGTTTGCGCTAAGTGATGGTTAAGTCCTGCGTCAGTTATTTTGTGTATGGAAGCTCCATTTTGGATTCTGCCACGATATCATTGTTTGCGCTATCTAATGGAATAGTCCTGTTTGGTTATCTCGTGTATAGGAGCTCCATTTTGGATTTGGCCATGATATCGCTAAGGAAAGGTAAAGTCCTACGTCAGTTATTTTGTTATGGAAGCTCCATTTTGGAGTCGACCACAATAACATTGTTTGCGCTAAGTAATTTTGTTATGGAAGCTTCATTTTGGATTCGGCCACGATAACATTGTTTGCTCTATCTAATGGATTAGTCCTGTTTGGTTATCTCGTGTATGGGAGCCCCATTTTGGATTTGGCCATGATATCAGTGTTTGCGCTAAGTAATGGTAAAGTCCTGCGTCAGTTATTTTGTTATGGAAGCTCCATTTTGGAGTCGGCCACAATAACATTGTTTGCGCTAAGTAAATTTGTTATGGAAGCTCCATTTTGGATTCGGCCACAATAACATTGTTTACGCTATCTAATGGAATAGTCCTGTTGGGTTATCTCGGGTATGGGAGCTCCATTTTGGATTTGGCCATGATATCACGGTTTGCGCTAAGTGATGGTAAAGTCCTGCGTCAGTTATTTTGTTATGGAAGCTCCATTTTGGAGTCGGCCACAATAACATTGTTTGCGCTAAGTAATTTTGTTATGGAAGCTCCCTTTTGGATTCGGCCACAATAACATTGTTTACGCTATCTAATGGAATAGTCATGTTAGGTTATCTCGTGTATGGGAGCTCCATTTTGGATTTGGCCATGATATCACGGTTTGCGCTAAGTGATGGTAAAGTCCTGCGTCAGTTATTTTGTTATGGAAGCTCCATTTTGGAGTCGGCCACAATAACATTGTTTGCGCTAAGTAAATTTGTTATGGAAGCTCCATTTTGGATTCGGCCACAATAACATTGTTTACGCTATCTAATGGAATAGTCCTGTTAGGTTATCTCGGGTATGGGAGCTCCATTTTGGATTTGGCCATGATATCACGGTTTGCGCTAAGTAATGGTAAAGTCCTGCGTCAGTTATTTTGTTATGGAAGCTCCATTTTGGAGTCGGCCACAATAACATTGTTTGCGCTAAGTAATTTTGTTATGGAAGCTTCATTTTGGATTCGGCCACGATAACATTGTTTGCTCTATCTAATGGATTAGTCCTGTTTGGTTATCTCGTGTATGGGAGCCCCATTTTGGATTTGGCCATGATATCAGTGTTTGCGCTAAGTAATGGTAAAGTCCTGCGTCAGTTATTTTGTTATGGAAGCTCCATTTTGGAGTCGGCCACAATAACATTGTTTGCGCTAACTAAATTTGTTATGGAAGCTCCATTTTGAATTCGGCCACAATAACATTGTTTGCGCTAACTAATGGAATAGTCCTGTTAGGTTATCTCGTGTATGGGAGATCTATTTTGGATTTGGCCTTGATATCACTGTTTGCGCTAAGTAATGATAAAGTCCTGCGTCAGTTATTTTGTTATGGAAGCTCCATTTTGGAGTCGGCCACAATAACATTGTTTGCGCTAACTAAATTTGTTATGGAAGCTCCATTTTGGATTCGGCCACAATAACATTGTTTACGCTATCTAATGGAATAGTCCTGTTGGGTTATCTCGTGTATGCGAGCTCCATTTTGGATTTGGCCATGATATCACGGTTTGCGCCACAATAACATTGTTTGCGCTAACTAATGGAATAGTCCTGTTAGGTTATCTCGTGTATGGGAGATCTATTTTGGATTTGGCCATGATATCACTGTTTGCGCTAAGTAATGATAAAGTCCTGCGTCAGTTACTTTGTTATAGAAGCTCCATTTTGGAGTCGGCCACAATAACATTGTTTGCGCTAAGGAATTTTGTTATGAGAGCTCCATTTTGGATTTGGCCATGATATCACGGTTTGCGCTAAGGGATGGTAAAGTCCTGCGTCAGTTATTTTGTTATGGAAGCTCCATTTTGGAGTCGGCCACAATAACATTGTTTGCGCTAACTAAATTTGTTATGGAAGCTCCATTTTGGATTCGGCCACAATAACATTGTTTACGCTATCTAATGGAATAGTCCTGTTGGGTTATCTCGTGTATGCGAGCTCCATTTTGGATTTGGCCATGATATCACGGTTTGCGCCACAATAACATTGTTTGCGCTAACTAATGGAATAGTCCTGTTAGGTTATCTCGTGTATGGGAGATCTATTTTGGATTTGGCCATGATATCACTGTTTGCGCTAAGTAATGATAAAGTCCTGCGTCAGTTACTTTGTTATAGAAGCTCCATTTTGGAGTCGGCCACAATAACATTGTTTGCGCTAAGGAATTTTGTTATGAGAGCTCCATTTTGGATTTGGCCATGATATCACGGTTTGCGCTAAGTGATGGTAAAGTCCTGCGTCAGTTATTTTGTTATG
Organism: Drosophila sp. 14030-0761.01; assembly: GCA_018150735.1. Taxonomy (NCBI): domain Eukaryota; kingdom Metazoa; phylum Arthropoda; class Insecta; order Diptera; family Drosophilidae; genus Drosophila; species Drosophila sp. 14030-0761.01. The sequence continues at coordinate 397,634 of JAECWO010000106.1, read as the reverse complement.
GAAGCTCCAATTTGGATTCTGCCACGATATCATTGTTTGCGCTATCTAATGGGATAGTCCTGTTTGGTTATCTCGTGTATAGGAGCTCCATTTTGGATTTGGCCATGATATCACTGTTTGCGCTAAGGAAAGGTAAAGTCCTGCGTCATTTATGTTGCTATGGAAGCTCTATTTTGGATTCGGCCACAATAACATTGTTTGCTCTATCTAATGGAATAGTCCTGCTTGGTTATCTCGTGTATGGGAGCTCCATTTTGGATTTGGCCATGATATCACTGTTTGCGCTAAGGAAAGGTAAAGTCCTGCGTCATTTATGTTGCTATGGAAGCTCTATTTTGGATTCGGCCACAATAACATTGTTTGCTCTATCTAATGGAATAGTCCTGCTTGGTTATCTCGTGTATGGGAGCTCCATTTTGGATTTGGCCATGATATCACTGTTTGCGCTAAGGAAAGGTAAAGTCCTGCGTCATTTATGTTGCTATGGAAGCTCTATTTTGGATTCTGACACGATAACATTGTTTGGGCTATCTAATGGAAAAGTCCTGTTAGGTTATCTCGTGTATGGGAGATCCATTTTGGATTTGGCCATGATGTCACTGTTTGCGCTAAGTAATGGTAAAGTCCTGCGTCAGTTATTTTGTTATGGAAGCTCCATTTTGGAGTCGGCCACAATAACATTGTTTGCGCTAAGTAATTTTGTTATGGAAGCTTCATTTTGGATTCGGCCACGATAACATTGTTTGCTCTATCTAATGGATTAGTCCTGTTTGGTTATCTCGTGTATGGGAGCCCCATTTTGGATTTGGCCATGATATCAGTGTTTGCGCTAAGTAATGGTAAAGTCCTGCGTCAGTTATTTTGTTATGGAAGCTCCATTTTGGAGTCGGCCACAATAACATTGTTTGCGCTAACTAAATTTGTTATGGAAGCTCCATTTTGAATTCGGCCACAATAACATTGTTTGCGCTAACTAATGGAATAGTCCTGTTAGGTTATCTCGTGTATGGGAGATCTATTTTGGATTTGGCCTTGATATCACTGTTTGCGCTAAGTAATGATAAAGTCCTGCGTCAGTTATTTTGTTATGGAAGCTCCATTTTGGAGTCGGCCACAATAACATTGTTTGCGCTAACTAAATTTGTTATGGAAGCTCCATTTTGGATTCGGCCACAATAACATTGTTTACGCTATCTAATGGAATAGTCCTGTTGGGTTATCTCGTGTATGCGAGCTCCATTTTGGATTTGGCCATGATATCACGGTTTGCGCCACAATAACATTGTTTGCGCTAACTAATGGAATAGTCCTGTTAGGTTATCTCGTGTATGGGAGATCTATTTTGGATTTGGCCATGATATCACTGTTTGCGCTAAGTAATGATAAAGTCCTGCGTCAGTTACTTTGTTATAGAAGCTCCATTTTGGAGTCGGCCACAATAACATTGTTTGCGCTAAGGAATTTTGTTATGAGAGCTCCATTTTGGATTTGGCCATGATATCACGGTTTGCGCTAAGGGATGGTAAAGTCCTGCGTCAGTTATTTTGTTATGGAAGCTCCATTTTGGAGTCGGCCACAATAACATTGTTTGCGCTAACTAAATTTGTTATGGAAGCTCCATTTTGGATTCGGCCACAATAACATTGTTTACGCTATCTAATGGAATAGTCCTGTTGGGTTATCTCGTGTATGCGAGCTCCATTTTGGATTTGGCCATGATATCACGGTTTGCGCCACAATAACATTGTTTGCGCTAACTAATGGAATAGTCCTGTTAGGTTATCTCGTGTATGGGAGATCTATTTTGGATTTGGCCATGATATCACTGTTTGCGCTAAGTAATGATAAAGTCCTGCGTCAGTTACTTTGTTATAGAAGCTCCATTTTGGAGTCGGCCACAATAACATTGTTTGCGCTAAGGAATTTTGTTATGAGAGCTCCATTTTGGATTTGGCCATGATATCACGGTTTGCGCTAAGTGATGGTAAAGTCCTGCGTCAGTTATTTTGTTATGGAAGCTCCAATTTGGATTCTGCCACGATATCATTGTTTGCGCTATCTAATGGGATAGTCCTGTTTGGTTATCTCGTGTATAGGAGCTCCATTTTGGATTTGGCCATGATATCACTGTTTGCGCTAAGGAAAGGTAAAGTCCTGCGTCATTTATGTTGCTATGGAAGCTCTATTTTGGATTCGGCCACAATAACATTGTTTGCTCTATCTAATGGAATAGTCCTGCTTGGTTATCTCGTGTATGGGAGCTCCATTTTGGATTTGGCCATGATATCACTGTTTGCGCTAAGGAAAGGTAAAGTCCTGCGTCATTTATGTTGCTATGGAAGCTCTATTTTGGATTCGGCCACAATAACATTGTTTGCTCTATCTAATGGAATAGTCCTGCTTGGTTATCTCGTGTATGGGAGCTCCATTTTGGATTTGGCCATGATATCACTGTTTGCGCTAAGGAAAGGTAAAGTCCTGCGTCATTTATGTTGCTATGGAAGCTCTATTTTGGATTCTGACACGATAACATTGTTTGGGCTATCTAATGGAAAAGTCCTGTTAGGTTATCTCGTGTATGGGAGATCCATTTTGGATTTGGCCATGATGTCACTGTTTGCGCTAAGTAATGGTAAAGTCCTGCGTCAGTTATTTTGTGTATGGAAGCTCCATTTTGGATTCTGCCACGATATCATAGTTTGCGCTATCTAATGGGATAGTCCTGTTTGGTTATCTCGTGTATAGGAGCTCCATTTTGGATTTGGCCATGATATCACTGTTTGCGCTAAGGAAAGGTAAAGTCCTGCGTCATTTATGTTGCTATGGAAGCTCTATTTTGGATTCTGACACGATAACATTGTTTGGGCTATCTAATGGAAAAGTCCTGTTAGGTTATCTCGTGTATGGGAGATCCATTTTGGATTTGGCCATGATGTCACTGTTTGCGCTAAGTAATGGTAAAGTCCTGCGTCAGTTATTTTGTTATGGAAGCTCCAATTTGGATTCTGCCACGATATCATTGTTTGCGCTATCTAATGGGATAGTCCTGTTTGGTTATCTCGTGTATAGGAGCTCCATTTTGGATTTGGCCATGATATCACTGTTTGCGCTAAGGAAAGGTAAAGTCCTGCGTCATTTATGTTGCTATGGAAGCTCTATTTTGGATTCTGACACGATAACATTGTTTGGGCTATCTAATGGAAAAGTCCTGTTAGGTTATCTCGTGTATGGGAGATCCATTTTGGATTTGGCCATGATGTCACTGTTTGCGCTAAGTAATAGTAAAGTCCTGCGTCAGTTATTTATTTTGTTATGGAAGCTCCATTTTGGAGTCGACCACAATAACATTGTTTGCTCTATCTAATGGAATAGTCCTGTTTGGTTATCTCGTGTATGGGAGCTCCATTTTGGATTTGGCCATGATATCACTGTTTGCGTTAAGTAATGGTAAAGTCCTGCGTCAGTTATTTATTTTGTTATGGAAGCTCCATTTTGGAGTCGACCACAATAACATTGTTTGCTCTATCTAATGGAATAGTCCTGTTTGGTTATCTCGTGTATGGGAGCTCCATTTTGGATTTGGCCATGATATCACTGTTTGCGTTAAGTAATGGTAAAGTACTGCGTCAGTTATTTTGTGTATAGAAGCTCCATTTTGGATTCGGCCACAATAACATTGTTTGCGCTATCTAATGGAATAGTCCTGTTTGGTTATTGCGTGTATGGGAGATCCATTTTGGATTTGGCCATGATGTCACTGTTTGCGCTAAGTAATAGTAAAGTCCTGCGTCAGTTATTTTGTGTATGGAAGCTCCAATTTGGATTCTGCCACGATATCATTGTTTGCGCTATCTAATGGGATAGTCCTGTTTGGTTATCTCGTGTATAGGAGCTCCATTTTGGATTTGGCCATGATATCACTGTTTGTGCTAAGGAAAGGTAAAGTCCTGCGTCATTTATGTTGCTATGGAAGCTCAATTTTGGATTCTGACTCGATAACATTGTTTGGGCTAACTAATGGAACAGTCCTGTTTGGTTATCTCGTGTATGGGAGCTCCATTTTGGATTTGGCCATGATATCACTGTTTGCGCTAAGTAATGTTAAAGTCCTGCATCAGTTATTTTGTTATGGAAGCTCCATTTTGGAGTCGGCCACAATAACATTGTTTACGCTAAGTAATTTTGTTATGGAAGCTCCATTTTGGATTCGGCCACAATAACATTGTTTACGCTAAGTAATTTTAGTATGGAAACTCCATTTTGGATTGGAAACATTGTTTACGCTATCTAATGAAAAAGTCCTGTTAGGTTATCTCGTGTATGGGAGCTCCATTTTGGATTTGGCCATGATATCACTGTTTGTGCTAAGGAAAGGTAAAGTCCTGCGTCATTTATGTTGCTATGGAAGCTCTATTTTGGATTCTGACTCGATAACATTGTTTGGGCTAACTAATGGAATAGTCCTGTTTGGTTATCTCGTGTATGGGAGCTCCATTTTGGATTTGGCCATGATATCACTGTTTGCGCTAAGTGATGATAAAGTCCTGCGTCAGTTATTTTGTTATGGAAGCTCCATTTTGGAGTCGGCCACAATAACATTGTTTGCGCTAAGTAAATTTGTTTTGGAAGCTCCATTTTGGATTCGGTCACAATAACATTGTTTGCCCTAACTAATGGAATAGTCCTGTTAGGTTATCTCGTGTATGGGAGCTTCATTTTGGATTTGGCCATGATATCACTGTTTGCGTTAAGTAATAGTAAAGTCCTGCGTCAGTTATTTTGTGTATGGAAGCTCCAATTTGGATACTGCCACGATATCATTGTTTGCGCTATCTAATGGGATAGTCCTGTTTCCATTTTGGATTTGGCCATGATATCACTGTTTGCGCTAAGGAAAGGTAAAGTCCTGCGTCATTTATGTTGCTATGAAAGCTCTATTTTGGATTCTGACACGATAACATTGTTTGGGCTATCTAATAGAAAAGTCCTGTTAGGTTATCTCGTGTATGGGAGATCCATTTTGGATTTGGCCATGATATCACTGTTTGCGCTAAGGAAAGGTAAAGTCCTGCGTCATTTATGTTGCTATGGAAGCTCTATTTTGGATTCTGACACGATAACATTGTTTGGGCTATCTAATGGAATAGTCCTGTTTGGTTATCTCGTGTATGGGAGCTCCATTTTGGATTTGGCCATGATATCACTGTTTGCGCTAAGGAAAGGTAAAGTCCTGCGTCATTTATGTTGCTATGGAAGCTCCATTTTGGATTCTGCCACGATATCATTGTTTGCGCTATCTAATGGAATAGTCCTGTTTGGTTATCTCGTGTATAGGAGCTCCATTTTGGATTTGGCCATGATATCACTGTTTGCGCTAAGGAAAGGTAAAGTCCTGCGTCATTTATGTTGCTATGGAAGCTCCATTTTGGAGTCGACCACAATAACATTGTTTGCGCAAAGTAATTTTGTTGTGGAAGCTTCAATTTGGATTCGGCCACAATAACAGTGTTTGCTCTATCTAATGGAATAGTCCTGTTTGGTTATCTCGTGTTTAAGAGCTCCATTTTGGATTTGGCCATGATATCACTGTTTGCGCTAAGGAAAGGTAAAGTCCTGCGTCATTTATGTTGCTATGGAAGCTCTATTTTGGATTCTGACACGATAACATTGTTTGGGCTATCTAATGGAAAAGTCCTGTTAGGTTATCTCGTGTATGGGAGATCCATTTTGGATTTGGCCATGATATCACGGTTTGCGCTAAGTAATGGTAAAGTCCTGCGTCAGTTATTTTGTTATGGAAGCTCCATTTTGGATTTGGCCATGATGTCACTGTTTGCGCTAAGTAATGGTAAAGTCCTGGGTCAGTTTTTTTGTGTATGGAAGCTCCATTTTGGATTCTGCCACGATATCATAGTTTGCGCTATCTAATGGAATAGTCCTGTTTGATTATCTCGTTTATAGGAGCTCCATTTTGGATTTGGCCATGATATCACTGTTTGCGCTAAGGAAAGGTAAAGTCCGGCGTCATTTATGTTGCTATGGAAGCTCTGACTATGGATTGCTATGGATTCTGACACGATAACATTGTTTGGGCTATCTAATGGAATAGTCCTGTTTGGTTATCTCGTGTATAGGAGCTCCATTTTGGATTTGGCCATGATATCACTGTTTGCGCTAAGGAAAGGTAAAGTCCTGCGTCATTTATGTTGCTATGGAAGCTCTATTTTGGATTCTGACACGATAACATTGTTTGGGCTATCTAATAGAATAGTCCTGTTTGGTTATCTCGTGTATGGGAGCTCCATTTTGGATTTGGCCATGATATCACTGTTTGCGCTAAGTGATGATAAAGTCCTGCGTCAGTTATTTTGTTATGGAAGCTCCATTTTGGAGTCGGCCACAATAACATTGTTTGCGCTAAGTAAATTTGTTTTGGAAGCTCCATTTTTGATTCGGTCACAATAACATTGTTTGCCCTAACTAATGGAATAGTCCTGTTAGGTTATCTCGTGTATGGGAGCTTCATTTTGGATTTGGCCATGATATCACTGTTTGCGTTAAGTAATAGTAAAGTCCTGCGTCATTTATGTTGCTATGGAAGATCTATTTTGGATTCTGACACGATAACATTGTTTGGGCTATCTAATGGAAAAGTCCTGTTAGGTTATCTCGTGTATGGGAGATCCATTTTGGATTTGTCCATGATGTCACTGTTGGCGCTAAGTAATGGTAAAGTCCTGCGTCAGTTATTTTGTGTATGGAAGCTCCATTTTGGATTCTGCCACGATATCATAGTTTGCGCTATCTAATGGGATAGTCCTGTTTGGTTATCTCGTGTATAGGAGCTCCATTTTGGATTTGGCCATGATATCACTGTTTGCGCTAAGGAAAGGTAAAGTCCTGCGTCATTTATGTTGCTATGGAAGCTCTATTTTGGATTCTGACACGATAACATTGTTTGGGCTATCTAATAGAATAGTCCTGTTTGGTTATCTCGTGTATGGGAGCTCCATTTTGGATTTGGCCATGATATCACGGTTTGCGCTAAGTAATGGTAAAGTCCTGCGTCAGTTATTTTGTTATGGAAGCTCCATTTTGGAGTCGGCCACAATTACTTTGTTTGCGTCAGTTATTTTGTTATGGAAGCTCCATTTTGGATTTGGCCATGATGTCACTGTTTGCGCTAAGTAATGGTAAAGTCCTGGGTCAGTTTTTTTGTGTATGGAAGCTCCATTTTGGATTCTGCCACGATATCATTGTTTGCGCTATCTAATGGAATAGTCCTGTTTGGTTATCTCGTTTATAGGAGCTCCATTTTGGATTTGGCCATGATATCACTGTTCGCGCTAAGGAAAGGTAAAGTCCTGCGTCATTTATGATGCTATGGAAGCTCTATTTTGGATTCTGACACGATAACATTGTTTGGGCTATCTAATGGAATAGTCCTGTTTGGTTATCTCGTGTATGGGAGCTCCATTTTGGATTTGGCCATGATATCACTATTTGCGCTAAGGAAAGGTAAAGTCCGGCGTCATTTATGTTGCTATGGAAGCTCTATTTTGGATTCTGACACGATAACATTGTTTGGGCTATCGAATGGAATAGTCCTGTTTGGTTATCTCGTGTATAGGAGCTCCATTTTGGATTTGGCCATGATATCACTGTTTGCGCTAAGGAAAGGTAAAGTCCGGCGTCATTTATGTTGCTATGGAAGCTCTATTTTGGATTCTGACACGATAACATTGTTTGGGCTATCTAATAGAATAGTCCTGTTTGGTTATCTCGTGTATGGGAGCTCCATTTTGGATTTGGCCATGATATCACTGTTTGCGCTAAGTAATGGTAAAGTCCTGCGTCAGTTATTTTGTTATGGAAGCTCCATTTTGGAGTCGACCACAATAACATTGTTTGCGCTAAGTAATTTTTTTTATGGAAGCTTCATTTTGGATTCGGCCACAATAACATTGTTTGCTCTATCTAATGGAATAATCCTGTGTGGTTATCTCGTGTATGGGAGCCCCATTTTGAATTTGGCCATGATATCACGGTTTGCGCTAAGTGATGGTAAAGTCCTGCGTCAGTTATTTTGTTATGGAAGCTCCATTTTGGAGTCGGCCACAATAACATTGTTTGCGCTATCTAATGGAATAGTCCTGTTTGGTTATTGCGTGTATAGGAGCTCCATTTTGGATTTGGCCATGATATCACTGTTTGCGCTAAGGAAAGGTAAAGTCCTGCGTCATTTATGATGCTATGGAAGCTCTATTTTGGATTCTGACACGATAACATTGTTTGGGCTATCTAATGGAATAGTCCTGTTTGGTTATCTCGTGTATGGGAGCCCCATTTTGGATTTGGCCATGATATCACTGTTTGCGCTAAGTAATGGTAAAGTCCTGCGACAGTTATTTTGTTATGGAAGCTCCATTTTGGAGTCGGCCACAATAACATTGTTTGCGCTAAGTAATTTTGTTATGGAAGCTTCATTTTGGATTCGGCCACAATAACATTCTTTGCTCTATCTAATGGAATAGTCCTGTTTGGTTATCTCGTGTATGGGAACTCCATTTTGGATTTGGCCATGATATCAGTGTTTGCGCTAAGTAATGGTAAAGTCCTGCGTCAGTTATTTTGTTATGGAAGCTCCATTTTTGAGTCGGCCACAATTACTTTGTTTGCGCTAAGTAATTTTGTTATGGAAGCTCCATTTTGGAGTCACAATAACATTGTTTACGCTATCTAATGGAAAAGTCCTGTTAGGTATGGGAGCCCCATTTTGGATTTGGCCATGATATCACGGTTTGCGCTAAGTGATGGTTAAGTCCTGCGTCAGTTATTTTGTGTATGGAAGCTCCATTTTGGATTCTGCCACGATATCATTGTTTGCGCTATCTAATGGAATAGTCCTGTTTGGTTATCTCGTGTATAGGAGCTCCATTTTGGATTTGGCCATGGTATCACTGTTTGCGCTAAGGAAAGGTAAAGTCCTACGTCAGTTATTTTGTTATGGAAGCTCCATTTTGGAGTCGACCACAATAACATTGTTTGCGCTAAGTAATTTTGTTATGGAAGCTTCATTTTGGATTCGGCCACGATAACATTGTTTGCTCTATCTAATGGATTAGTCCTGTTTGGTTATCTCGTGTATGGGAGCCCCATTTTGGATTTGGCCATGATATCAGTGTTTGCGCTAAGTAATGGTAAAGTCCTGCGTCAGTTATTTTGTTATGGAAGCTCCATTTTGGAGTCGGCCACAATAACATTGTTTGCGCTAAGTAATTTTGTTATGGAAGCTCCCTTTTGGATTCGGCCACAATAACATTGTTTACGCTATCTAATGGAATAGTCCTGTTAGGTTATCTCGTGTATGGGAGCTCCATTTTGGATTTGGCCATGATATCACGGTTTGCGCTAAGTGATGGTAAAGTCCTGCGTCAGTTATTTTGTTATGGAAGCTCCATTTTGGAGTCGGCCACAATAACATTGTTTGCGCTAAGTAAATTTGTTATGGAAGCTCCATTTTGGATTCGGCCACAATAACATTGTTTACACTATCTAATGGAATAGTCCTGTTAGGTTATCTCGGGTATGGGAGCTCCATTTTGGATTTAGCCATGATATCACGGTTTGCGCTAAGGGATGGTAAAGTCCTGCGTCAGTTATTTTGTTATGGAAGCTCCATTTTGGAGTCGGCCACAATAACATTGTTTGCGCTAACTAAATTTGTTATGGAAGCTCCATTTTGAATTCGGCCACAATAACATTGTTTGCGCTAACTAATGGAATAGTCCTGTTAGGTTATCTCGTGTATGGGAGATCTATTTTGGATTTGGCCTTGATATCACTGTTTGCGCTAAGTAATGATAAAGTCCTGCGTCAGTTATTTTGTTATGGAAGCTCCATTTTGGAGTCGGCCACAATAACATTGTTTGCGCTAACTAAATTTGTTATGGAAGCTCCATTTTGGATTCGGCCACAATAACATTGTTTACGCTATCTAATGGAATAGTCCTGTTGGGTTATCTCGTGTATGCGAGCTCCATTTTGGATTTGGCCATGATATCACGGTTTGCGCCACAATAACATTGTTTGCGCTAACTAATGGAATAGTCCTGCGTCAGTTATTTTGTTATGGAAGCTCCATTTTGGAGTCGGCCACAATAACATTGTTTGCGCTAACTAAATTTGTTATGGAAGCTCCATTTTGAATTCGGCCACAATAACATTGTTTGCGCTAACTAATGGAATAGTCCTGTTAGGTTATCTCGGGTATGGGAGATCTATTTTGGATTTGGCCTTGATATCACTGTTTGCGCTAAGTAATGATAAAGTCCTGCGTCAGTTATTTTGTTATGGAAGCTCCATTTTGGAGTCGGCCACAATAACATTGTTTGCGCTAACTAAATTTGTTATGGAAGCTCCATTTTGGATTCGGCCACAATAACATTGTTTACGCTATCTAATGGAATAGTCCTGTTGGGTTATCTCGTGTATGCGAGCTCCATTTTGGATTTGGCCATGATATCACGGTTTGCGCCACAATAACATTGTTTGCGCTAACTAATGGAATAGTCCTGCGTCAGTTATTTTGTTATGGAAGCTCCATTTTGGAGTCGGCCACAATAACATTGTTTGCGCTAACTAAATTTGTTATGGAAGCTCCATTTTGAATTCGGCCACAATAACATTGTTTACGCTATCTAATGGAATAGTCCTGTTAGGTTATCTCGGGTATGGGAGATCTATTTTGGATTTGGCCTTGATATCACTGTTTGCGCTAAGTAATGATAAAGTCCTGCGTCAGTTATTTTGTTATGGAAGCTCCATTTTGGAGTCGGCCACAATAACATTGTTTGCGCTAACTAAATTTGTTATGGAAGCTCCATTTTGAATTCGGCCACAATAACATTGTTTGCGCTAACTAATGGAATAGTCCTGTTAGGTTATCTCGTGTATGGGAGATCTATTTTGGATTTGGCCTTGATATCACTGTTTGCGCTAAGTAATGATAAAGTCCTGCGTCAGTTATTTTGTTATGGAAGCTCCATTTTGGAGTCGGCCACAATAACATTGTTTGCGCTAACTAAATTTGTTATGGAAGCTCCATTTTGAATTCGGCCACAATAACATTGTTTGCGCTAACTAATGGAATAGTCCTGTTAGGTTATCTCGTGTATGGGAGATCTATTTTGGATTTGGCCATGATATCACTGTTTGCGCTAAGTAATGATAAAGTCCTGCGTCAGTTACTTTGTTATAGAAGCTCCATTTTGGAGTCGGCCACAATAACATTGTTTGCGCTAAGGAATTTTGTTATGAGAGCTCCATTTTGGATTTGGCCATGATATCACGGTTTGCGCTAAGTGATGGTAAAGTCCTGCGTCAGTTATTTTGTTATGGAAGCTCCATTTTGGAGTCGGCCACAATAACATTGTTTGCGCTAAGTAAATTTGTTATGGAAGCTCCATTTTGGATTCGGCCACAATAACATTGTTTGCGCTAACTAATGGAATAGTCCTGTTAGGTTATCTCGTGTATGGGAGATCTATTTTGGATTTGGCCTTGATATCACTGTTTGCGCTAAGTAATGATAAAGTCCTGCGTCAGTTACTTTGTTATAGAAGCTCCATTTTGGAGTCGGCCACAATAACATTGTTTGCGCTAAGGAATTTTGTTATGAGAGCTCCATTTTGGATTTGGCCATGATATCACGGTTTGCGCTAAGTGATGGTAAAGTCCTGCGTCAGTTATTTTGTTATGGAAGCTCCATTTTGGAGTCGGCCACAATAACATTGTTTGCGCTAAACAATTCGCTTTCACTCGTTGACGAAGACGGACGTGTTTTTTTACGTTTATAAACTTTTTATTCTTTTCCTCGCGAAATTAACTTCTTCAGTTTTTTAATAATCAATTCGGCAAATTGAATTAATTTCCGAATTTCAATTCGCGTTTTTGTTTTGTGTGTTTAGTTGTACAAACGCAAAATCAAATTTCAAGAAAACAATTTTAACATACAGCAAAATCTCCCTTTGCGGTGTTGTTGTTTTTGTTACTTCTTTTGCTCTTGCGTTTTACATCTTCCCGTTGTAACTCACTCTCGCGCCTACGCGTACAAATTGTTGTTGCATGTGTTCAATTTGACGCGCTCTCTCATTCTTTCCTATTTCTTTTGTTCGCGCTCTCGTCTATTTCCTTCTCGCGTCTGAGTGATACGTGATTGCTTATTGTGTTTCTCTTAGTAAAAATCTTTTCTCCTTCGAGGTAAACTTTTTACTTTTTAATTTTAACCCTTGTGCGATCTGGCCAGTATATTTTTGAATAATTTCTCTTTTTCAATTCTTAATTTTAAAAAAGTGAAAATGGTTGTCTGCTCAAAACGAAACTGCAAAGTTTCCACCGAAGCTAAGGACTGTCAGGAGTATATCCTATGTTGGCTGTGTGAGAATTCCGTACATGTTAAGTGTGCGGGTCTCACATTGAAAATTAAAGACAGTATTAGAATCGGTGGAGGTTTGAAGTATGGTTGTGATTCGTGCCGCGGTATCGAGAACGAGGTGCGGACTTTTATGAGGCGGACCAGAGATGGTTTTACCTCGTTGAGGGCTGGTTTTAATAAACTCCAATCGGAGTTTATGGCGTTGGAGGCTCAGTTTAATAGCTTAAAGCTGTTAAATGAGTCTCCTAAACGAAAAAAGACCATTCCTCGAGGTGCATCTCCTGCTCCGCCGGCGTCTCTTCTCCTCCCTGGCGGGTCTCATGCCATATCATCACCCAGTTACCAGCGCCTAATATCGTTTAAAAGCCCGGTAATTCCGGGCATTGAGGTTACTTCCATATCGCCTGGTAGTAACCTCGCATCTAATGCGATAGTAGGCGTAGTATCCGATTTGTCCGGGCAATCTTCCAATCGAATGGAAATTGCCGATAGTTTTATTATAGGAGGCCCTGTCAGTGGGTTTGCTGCGTCAGCAGTTGCAACTCCCAATGTTGCAGCTGACGTTGTAGCACACCCGCCAAGGGATCTTATTGGTGTTCCACCAAAGAAACATGTATTTGTTTCTAGGCTTGCCCCTGAAGTCACATCTGATGACGTTATAGCCTATATTCGGTCTGTGGTTAAAGACCCGAATATTGCAGTGGAAAAGTTTAAATTTTCTTATGCCCGTGACATTTCGTCATTTAAAATAAGTGTTTCTGCCAACAATTTTGACACTGTATGTCATAAACGTTTTTGGCCGGAGCATATTATTGTAAAAGAATATACTGTGAAAAAGAAAAATCGGCCACCGATTCGTCTGCCAATTGCTGCTCCAGTTACTAATACTGTTTCGGGCATACCAGCATCTGCTGGTGTGTCAAAAAACTAGATTCGTCCCTCAATCTGGGTTACCAGAATGTGAGAGGACTGAAATCAAAACTTACTAATCTCTATGTAGATAGCCTTTCTTTTCCAAATAACATTTTAGCTTTTACTGAGACGTGGCTGAAACCTGACATTGCTGATGCATCTGTTTTTGCTTCAAAATTTTCTGTATTCAGATGCGATCGAACTCCTCGCGTGGGTGGAGGAGTTTTGATTGCTGTTGAGTCTGCTTTATCATCTGAACAGATTCAACCTTCCTCTAATCAGGAGATTGAGTTTGTCAGTGTTAAGGTAGATTATCATTCTTTTTCCGCCTACATCACTTGTTCATATATTCCACCGCAGTCTGACATGGTGGTTTATTTAAATCATTTAGAGGCAATTCGATCTGTCTCTGCTTTGACATCTAATCGTGATATTCTCATTGTTCTAGGTGATTTTAATTTACCTTCTATAGCATGGTCCCTTGCGGATGAATCTACTATACTGTTGCCTTCCACGTCACATGACTTTGTTGACGGCCTTTTTGAGATGTCTCTATCTCAAGTCAATTTAGTGAGTAATATAAATGGAAGATCATTAGATCTGATATTTGTGTTTGATCCTGCCAATTGTGCTGTTTCCAGGATTGAACCTTTTGTTCTTCCGGAAGATAAATTTCATCCCACTTTAAATTTAACAAGTGATCTACCTTCTCTTCCACCACTACTTTGTGCCAATATGATACCTCGAACCCGATGCTTTCATAAAACAGATTTTTCTAAACTTAATGATATCATTCTTGCTACTGATTGGTCTTATCTGTACAATTGTATAGACATGGACTCAGCTATTTCTTTCTTTTATAGTACACTTGATTCACTTTTAGATAATTGTGTTCCTCTCAAGAGACAGGTGGTTTCTAATAAGCCTCCTTGGTTCTCTCGGGAATTATCCAACTTGAAAAATGTGAAGTCAAGATGCTATAAGAAGTTTAAAAAAACTCGCCGTTCGTCTGATTTCATTCTGTATTCTGCTGCTCGCTCGAGATTTATGGTCCTTAATATGCAATGCTATAAGGATTATCTACGGCGTTGCAAATGTCAGTTTTCTCGTGATCCTAAGCAATTTTATAACTTTGTCAATACTAAACGTAAGACATCAGTGCATCCGTCTTCCTTGTCATTTGAAAATAATAAAGCTAACACTGATCAGGCAATTGCCGATTTGTTTGCTGATTTTTTCAAGACTACCTACTCCTCAGCGGAATATCATTCAATTCTTCCGTATCCTTATCAGTTAAAAAAGTCGAACTGTATTTTTAATCCAATGATTGATGAAAGTTCGCTTCTCAGCGTGCTTAATGTAGTGAAACCCGTGTATTCACCAGGACCTGATGGTATACCTGGTTGTGTACTCAGGTTTTGTGCAAATGCTTTATGTAAGCCAATTTTGAAGTTATTTTTGTTGTCTGTTGACTCGTCCTCCTTCCCAGCTATTTGGAAGGAATCATATATTATTCCTCTCCATAAAAATGGTAAAAAGTCCGAAGCTTCAAACTATAGGGGTATTTCTAAATTGTCTGCTATTCCTAAAGCTTTTGAAAAGATAATAACTTCTCAATTGCAACACTTCTGTAGGTCTATTATTTCACCATCCCAACATGGGTTTGTGAAACGTAGATCCACTACCACTAACCTTTTAGAATTCACTTCTTTAACAATCGATGGATTCAGAAATGCCAAACAAACTGATGTCATATATACTGATTTCAGTAAGGCTTTTGATTCTGTTAATCATACGCTTTTGCTTATTAAGTTAAGTGACATTGGCTTTCTGCCAATTTTTCTTTGTTGGATTCGCGAGTATCTAACAAACAGAACGCAGAAGGTACTTTTCAAGTCTTCCTTTTCCAGTTCTATTCATGTGACGTCCGGGGTGCCGCAGGGTAGTCATCTGGGCCCTCTGCTTTTTACACTCTTTATTAATGATCTTCCCTCAGTTATGATACATTCGCGCGTGCTTATGTATGCTGATGACGTCAAGCTTTGTTTTAGTTATAAAGATATGATTTCGCCTGTTCGCTTACAAGCCGATCTTAACAATTTCGAGTCTTGGTGCCGGCTCAACTTGTTAAACCTCAATACCACTAAGTGTAAAGTAATGACTTTTCATAGAACTTCTCCTCAACTGGCAACCTATTTTCTTAATCGTAATCCATTGGAACGTCTGACTGAGATGAACGATTTAGGTGTGCTTATGGACAGCAAACTAACTTTTAATTCTCACATTTCCAACATGGTCGGTAAAGCAATGGGTGTTCTTGGATTTATAAAGCGGTGGTCGAAGGAATTCACTGACCCATATATAACCAAGATTCTTTTCACATCACTTGTACGACCTATTCTAGAGTACGGTTCTTGTGTATGGTCGCCTCAGTATGAGACGCACCAAACTAGAATAGAATCTGTACAGAAACAATTTCTGCTTTTCGCTCTTCGTGGCTTAAACTGGAATCGCAATGTCAATTTGCCTTCGTACTCCAGTCGACTTCTTTTGATTAACCTTCCTTCTCTCATTAACCGTAGAATTATGCTTGGTGTTATCTTTATGCACAAGCTTTTGAATGGTGAAATAGATTCGCCTGAGTTATTATCTCAGGTTAATCTATCAGTTCCATGTAGACCTACTAGAAACTTTATTCCTTTATCTTTGACTCGCTGTACCACTAACTATGCTTTGCATGAACCCTTTCGAGTCCTTTGTGCTGACTACAATCGGTTGTACCGAGCGATCAACACAGAGTCCTCTCTTCCTATACTAAAAACGTCTATTTTATGTTACTTAGCTCGTAATTAGCTTTAGTTACTCGATTTTATGTTTCTTGTCTTCGTCCACGCGATAACGTGTCGTACGTTATGCGACTGCGCACCTCGGTCGGTTGGGCGGGAGGTGGGCGGAACGCCTGGGACTCGCGCGAAAAAAAAAAAAAAAGTAAATTTGTTATGGAAGCTCCATTTTGGATTCGGCCACAATAACATTGTTTACGCTATCTAATGGAATAGTCCTGTTAGGTTATCTCGTGTATGGGAGCTCCATTTTGGATTTGGCCATGATATCACGGTTTGCGCTAAGTGATGGTTAAGTCCTGCGTCAGTTATTTTGTGTATGGAAGCTCCATTTTGGATTCTGCCACGATATCATTGTTTGCGCTATCTAATGGAATAGTCCTGTTTGGTTATCTCGTGTATAGGAGCTCCATTTTGGATTTGGCCATGATATCACTGTTTGCGCTAAGGAAAGGTAAAGTCCTACGTCAGTTATTTTGTTATGGAAGCTCCATTTTGGAGTCGGCCACAATAACATTGTTTGCGCTAAGTAAATTTGTTATGGAAGCTCCATTTTGGATTCGGCCACAATAACATTGTTTACGCTATCTAATGGAATAGTCCTGTTGGGTTATCTCGTGTATGCGAGCTCCATTTTGGATTTGGCCATGATATCACGGTTTGCGCCACAATAACATTGTTTGCGCTAACTAATGGAATAGTCCTGTTAGGTTATCTCGTGTATGGGAGATCTATTTTGGATTTGGCCATGATATCACTGTTTGCGCTAAGTAATGATAAAGTCCTGCGTCAGTTATTTTGTTATAGAAGCTCCATTTTGGAGTCGGCCACAATAACATTGTTTGCGCTAAGGAATTTTGATATGAGAGCTCCATTTTGGATTTGGCCATGATATCACGGTTTGCGCTAAGTGATGGTAAAGTCCTGCGTCAGTTATTTTGTTATGGAAGCTCCATTTT
This sequence comes from Drosophila sp. 14030-0761.01, assembly GCA_018150735.1. Classification (NCBI taxonomy): domain Eukaryota; kingdom Metazoa; phylum Arthropoda; class Insecta; order Diptera; family Drosophilidae; genus Drosophila; species Drosophila sp. 14030-0761.01. The sequence goes on along the minus strand of JAECWO010000106.1, from coordinate 380,484 downwards.
GGAGTCGGCCACAATAACATTGTTTGCGCTAAGTAAATTTGTTATGGAAGCTCCATTTTGGATTCGGCCACAATAACATTGTTTACGCTATCTAATGGAATAGTCCTGTTGGGTTATCTCGTGTATGCGAGCTCCATTTTGGATTTGGCCATGATATCACGGTTTGCGCTAAGTGATGGTTAAGTCCTGCGTCAGTTATTTTGTGTATGGAAGCTCCATTTTGGATTCTGCCACGATATCATTGTTTGCGCTATCTAATGGAATAGTCCTGTTAGGTTATCTCGGGTATGGGAGCTCCATTTTGGATTTGGCCATGATATCACGGTTTGCGCTAAGGAATGATAAAGTCCTGCGTCAGTTATTTTGTTATGGAAGCTCCATTTTGGAGTCGGCCACAATAACATTGTTTGCGCTAAGTAAATTTGTTATGGAAGCTCCATTTTGGATTCGGCCACAATAACATTGTTTACGCTATCTAATGGAATAGTCCTGTTGGGTTATCTCGTGTATGCGAGCTCCATTTTGGATTTGGCCATGATATCACGGTTTGCGCCACAATAACATTGTTTGCGCTAACTAATGGAATAGTCCTGTTAGGTTATCTCGTGTATGGGAGATCTATTTTGGATTTGGCCATGATATCACTGTTTGCGCTAAGTAATGATAAAGTCCTGCGTCAGTTATTTTGTTATAGAAGCTCCATTTTGGAGTCGGCCACAATAACATTGTTTGCGCTAAGGAATTTTGATATGAGAGCTCCATTTTGGATTTGGCCATGATATCACGGTTTGCGCTAAGTGATGGTAAAGTCCTGCGTCAGTTATTTTGTTATGGAAGCTCCATTTTGGAGTCGGCCACAATAACATTGTTTGCGCTAAACAATTCGCTTTCACTCGTTGACGAAGACGGACGTGTTTTTTTTACGTTTATAAACTTTTTATTCTTTTCCTCGCGAAATTAACTTCTTCAGTTTTTTAATAATCAATTCGGCAAATTGAATTAATTTCCGAATTTCAATTCGCGTTTTTGTTTTGTGTGTTTAGTTGTACAAACGCAAAATCAAATTTCAAGAAAACAACTTTAACATACAGCAAAATCTCCCTTTGCGGTGTTGTTGTTTTTGTTACTTCTTTTGCTCTTGCGTTTTACATCTTCCCGTTGTAACTCACTCTCGCGCCTACGCGTACAAATTGTTGTTGCATGTGTTCAATTTGACGCGCTCTCTCATTCTTTCCTATTTCTTTTGTTCGCGCTCTCGTCTATTTCCTTTTCGCGTCTGAGTTATACGTGATTGCTTATTGTGTTTCTCTTAGTAAAAATCTTTTCTCCTTCGAGGTAAACTTTTTACTTTTTAATTTTAACCCTTGTGCGATCTGGCCAGTATATTTTTGAATAATTTCTCTTTTTCAATTCTTAATTTTAAAAAAGTGAAAATGGTTGTCTGCTCAAAACGAAACTGCAAAGTTTCCACCGAAGCTAAGGACTGTCAGGAGTATATCCTATGTTGGCTGTGTGAGAATTCCGTACATGTTAAGTGTGCGGGTCTCACATTGAAAATTAAAGACAGTATTAGAATCGGTGGAGGTTTGAAGTATGGTTGTGATTCGTGCCGCGGTATCGAGAACGAGATGCGGACTTTTTATGAGGCGGACCAGAGATGGTTTTACCACGTTGAGGGCTGGTTTTAATAAACTCCAATCGGAGTTTATGGCGTTGGAGGCTCAGTTTAATAGCTTAAAGCTGTTAAATGAGTCTCCTAAACGAAAAAAGACCATTCCTCGAGGTGCATCTCCTGCTCCGCCGGCGTCTCTTCTCGTCCCTGGCGGGTCTCATGCCATATCATCACCCAGTTACCAGCGCCTAATATCGTTTAAAAGCCCGGTAATTCCGGGCATTGAGGTTACTTCCATATCGCCTGGTAGTAACCTCGCATCTAATGCGATAGTAGGCGTAGTATCCGATTTGTCCGGGCAATCTTCCAATAGAATGGAAATTGCCGATAGTTTTATTATAGGAGGCCCTGTTAGTGGGTTTGCTGCGTCAGCAATTGCAACTCCCAATGTTGCAGCTGACGTTGTAGCACACCCGCCAAGGGATCTTATTGGTGTTCCACCAAAGAAACATGTATTTGTTTCTAGGCTTGCCCCTGAAGTCACATCTGATGACGTTATAACCTATATTCGGTCTGTGGTTAAAGACCCGAATATTGCAGTGGAAAAGTTTAAATTTTCTTATGCCCGTGACATTTCGTCATTTAAAATAAGTGTTTCTGCCAACAATTTTGACACTGTATGTCATAAACGTTTTTGGCCGGAGCATATTATTGTAAAAGAATATACTGTGAAAAAGAAAAATCGGCCACCGATTCGCCTGCCAATTGCTGCTCCAGTTACTAATACTGTTTCGGGCATACCAGCATCTACTGGTGTGTCAAAAAACTAGATTCGTCCCTCAATCTGGGTTACCAGAATGTGAGAGGACTGAAATCAAAACTTACTAATCTCTATGTAGATAGCCTTTCTTTTCCAAATAACATTTTAGCTTTTACTGAGACGTGGCTGAAACCTGACATTGCTGATGCATCTGTTTTTGCTTCAAAATTTTCTGTATTCAGATGCGATCGAACTCCTCGCGTGGGTGGAGGAGTTTTGATTGCTGTTGAGTCTGCTTTATCATCTGAACAGATTCAACCTTCCTCTAATCAGGAGATTGAGTTTGTCAGTGTTAAGGTAGATTATCATTCTTTTTCCGCCTACATCACTTGTTCATATATTCCACCGCAGTCTGACATGGTGGTTTATTTAAATCATTTAGAGGCAATTCGATCTGTCTCTGCTTTGACATCTAATCGTGATATTCTCATTGTTCTAGGTGATTTTAATTTACCTTCTATAGCATGGTCCCTTGCGGATGAATCTACTATACTGTTGCCTTCCACGTCACATGACTTTGTTGACGGCCTTTTTGAGATGTCTCTATCTCAAGTCAATTTAGTGAGTAATATAAATGGAAGATCATTAGATCTGATATTTGTGCTTGATCCTGCCAATTGTGCTGTTTCCAGGATTGAACCTTTTGTTCTTCCGGAAGATAAATTTCATCCCACTTTAAATTTAACAATTGATCTACCTTCTCTTCCACCACTACTTTGTGCCAATATGATACCTCGAACCCGATGCTTTCATAAAACAGATTTTTCTAAACTTAATGATATCATTCTTGCTACTGATTGGTCTTATCTGTACAATTGTATAGACATGGACTCAGCTATTTCTTTCTTTTATAGTACACTTGATTCACTTTTAGATAATTGTGTTCCTCTCAAGAGACAGGTGGTTTCTAATAAGCCTCCTTGGTTCTCTCGGGAATTATCCAACTTGAAAAATGTGAAGTCAAGATGCTATAAGAAGTTTAAAAAAACTCGCCGTTCGTCTGATTTCATTCTGTATTCTGCTGCTCGCTCGAGATTTATGGTCCTTAATATGCAATGCTATAAGGATTATCTACGGCGTTGCAAATGTCAGTTTTCTCGTGATCCTAAGCAATTTTATAACTTTGTCAATACTAAACGTAAGACATCAGTGCATCCGTCTTCCTTGTCATTTGAAAATAATAAAGCTAACACTGATCAGGCAATTGCCGATTTGTTTGCTCATTTTTTCAAGACTACCTACTCCTCAGCGGAATATCATTCAATTCTTCCGTATCCTTATCAGTTAAAAAAGTCGAACTGTATTTTTAATCCAATGATTGATGAAAGTTCGCTTCTCAGCGTGCTTAATGTAGTGAAACCCGTGTATTCACCAGGACCTGATGGTATACCTGGTTGTGTACTCAGGTTTTGTGCAAATGCTTTATGTAAGCCAATTTTGAAGTTATTTTTGTTGTCTGTTGACTCGTCCTCCTTCCCAGCTATTGGGAAGGAATCATATATTATTCCTCTCCATAAAAATGGTAAAAAGTCCGAAGCTTCAAACTATAGGGGTATTTCTAAATTGTCTGCTATTCCTAAAGCTTTTGAAAAGATAATAACTTCTCAATTGCAACACTTCTGTAGGTCTATTATTTCACCATCCCAACATGGGTTTGTGAAACGTAGATCCACTACCACTAACCTTTTAGAATTCACTTCTTTAACAATCGATGGATTTCGAAATGCAAAACAAACTGATGTCATATATACTGATTTCAGTAAGGCTTTTGATTCTGTTAATCATACGCTTTTGCTTATTAAGTTAAGTGACATTGGCTTTCTGCCAATTTTTCTTTGTTGGATTCGCGAGTATCTAACAAACAGAACGCAGAAGGTACTTTTCAAGTCTTCCTTTTCCAGTTCTATTCATGTGACGTCCGGGGTGCCGCAGGGTAGTCATCTGGGCCCTCTGCTTTTTACACTCTTTATTAATGATCTTCCCTCAGTTATGATACATTCGCGCGTGCTTATGTATGCTGATGACGTTAAGCTTTGTTTTAGTTATAAAGATATGATTTCGCCTGTTTGCTTACAAGCCGATCTTAAAAATTTCCAACATGTTCGGTAAAGCAATGGGTGTTCTTGGTTTTATAAAGCGGTGGTCGAAGGAATTCACCGACCCATATATAACCAAGATTCTCTTCACATCACTTGTACGACCTATTCTAGAGTACGGTTCTTGTGTATGGTCGCCTCAGTATGAGACGCACCAAACTAGAATAGAATCTGTACAGAAACAATTTCTGCTTTTCGCTCTTCGTGGCTTAAACTGGAATCGCAATGTCAATTTGCCTTCGTACTCCAGTCGACTTCTTTTGATTAACCTTCCTTCTCTCATTAACCGTAGAATTATGCTTGGTGTTATCTTTATGCACAAGCTTTTGAATGGTGAAATAGATTCGCCTGAGTTATTATCTCAGGTTAATCTATCAGTTCCATGTAGACCTACTAGAAACTTTATTCCTTTATCTTTGACTCGCTGTACCACTAACTATGCTTTGCATGAACCCTTTCGAGTCCTTTGTGCTGACTATAATCGGTTGTACCGAGCGATCAACACAGAGTCCTCTCTTCCTATACTACAAACGTCTATTTTATGTTACTTAGCTCGTAATTAGCTTTAGTTACTCGATTTTATGTTTCTTGTCTTCGTCCACGCGATAACGTGTCGTACGTTATGCGACTGCGCCCCTCGGTCGGTTGGGCGGGAGGTGGGCGGAACGCCTGGGACTCGCGCGAAAAAAAAAAAAAAAAAGTAAATTTGTTATGGAAGCTCCATTTTGGATTCGGCCACAATAACATTGTTTACGCTATCTAATGGAATAGTCCTGTTAGGTTATCTCGTGTATGGGAGCTCCATTTTGGATTTGGCCATGATATCACGGTTTGCGCTAAGTGATGGTTAAGTCCTGCGTCAGTTATTTTGTGTATGGAAGCTCCATTTTGGATTCTGCCACGATATCATTGTTTGCGCTATCTAATGGAATAGTCCTGTTTGGTTATCTCGTGTATAGGAGCTCCATTTTGGATTTGGCCATGATATCACTGTTTGCGCTAAGGAAAGGTAAAGTCCTACGTCAGTTATTTTGTTATGGAAGCTCCATTTTGGAGTCGACCACAATAACATTGTTTGCGCTAAGTAATTTTGTTATGGAAGCTTCATTTTGGATTCGGCCACAATAACATTGTTTGCTCTATCTAATGGATTAGTCCTGTTTGGTTATCTCGTGTATGGGAGCTCCATTTTGGATTTGGCCATGATATCAGTGTTTGCGCTAAGTAATGGTAAAGTCCTGCGTCAGTTATTTTGTTATGGTAGCTCCATTTTGGAGTCGGCCACAATAACATTGTTTGCGCTAAGTAAATTTGTTATGGAAGCTCCATTTTGGATTCGGCCACAATAACATTGTTTACGCTATCTAATGGAATAGTCCTGCTTGGTTATCTCGTGTATGGGAGCTCCATTTTGGATTTGGCCATGATATCAGTGTTTGCGCTAAGTAATGGTAAAGTCCTGCGTCAGTTATTTTGTTATGGAAGCTCCATTTTGGAGTCGGCCACAATTACTTTGTTTGCGCTAAGTAATTTTGTTATGAAAGCTCCATTTTGGATTCTGGCACGATATCATTGTTTGCGCTATCTAATGGAATAGTCCTGTTTGGTTATCTCGTGTATAGCAGCTCCATTTTGGATTTGGCCATGATATCACTGTTTGCGCTAAGGAAAGGTAAAGTCCTGCGTCATTTATGTTGCTATGGAAGCTCTATTTTGGATTCTGACACGATAACATTGTTTGGTCTATCTAATGGAAAAGTCCTGTTAGGTTATCTCGTGTATGGGAGATCCATTTTGCATTTGTCCATGATGTCACTGTTGGCGCTAAGTAATGGTAAAGTCCTGCGTCAGTTATTTTGTGTATGGAAGCTCCATTTTGGAGTCGGCCACAATAACATTGTTTGCGCTAAGTAATCTTGTTATGGAAGCTCCATTTTGGAGTCGGCCACAATAACATTGTTTGCGCAAAGTAATTTTGTTATGAAAGCTTCATTTTGGATTCGGCCACAATAACATTCTTTGCTCTATCTAATGGAATAGTCCTCTTTGGTTATCTCGTGTATGGGAGCTCCATTTTGGATTTGGCCATGATATCAGTGTTTGCGCTAAGTAATGGTAAAGTCCTGCGTCAGTTGTTTTGTTATGGAAGCTCCATTTTGGAGTCGGCCACAATTACTTTGTTTGCGCTAAGTAATTTTGTTATGGAAGCTCCATTTTGGAGTCACAATAACATTGCTTACGCTATCTAATGGAAAAAACCTGTTAGGTATGGGAGCCCCATTTTGGATTTGGCCATGATATCACGGTTTGCGCTAAGTAATGGTAAAGTCCTGCGTCAGTTACTTTGTTATAGAAGCTCCATTTTGGAGTCGGCCACAATAACATTATTTGCGCTAAGTAATTTTGTTATGAAAGCTCCATTTTGGATTCTGGCACGATATCATTGTTTGCGCTATCTAATGGAATAGTCCTGTTTGGTTATCTCGTGTATAGCAGCTCCATTTTGGATTTGGCCATGATATCACTGTTTGCGCTAAGGAAAGGTAAAGTCCTGCGTCATTTATGTTGCTATGGAAGCTCTATTTTGGATTCTGACACGATAAGATTGTTTGGGCTATCTAATGGAATAGTCCTGTTTGGTTATCTCGTGTATGGGAGCTCCATTTTGGATTTGGCCATGATATCACTGTTTGCGCTAAGGAAAGGTAAAGTCCTGCGTCATTTATGTTGCTATGGAAGCTCCATTTTGGATTCTGCCACGATATCATTGTTTGCGCTATCTAATGGAATAGTCCTGTTTGGTTATCTCGTTTATAGGAGCTCCATTTTGGATTTGGCCATGATATCACTGTTTGCGCTAAGGAAAGGTAAAGTCCTGCGTCATTTATGTTGCTATGGAAGCTCCATTTTGGATTCTGCCACGATATCATTGTTTGCGCTATCTAATGGAATAGTCCTGTTTGGTTATCTCGTGTTTAAGAGCTCCATTTTGGATTTGGCCATGATATCACTGTTTGCGCTAAGGAAAGGTAAAGTCCTGCGTCATTTATGTTGCTATGGAAGCTCTATTTTGGATTCTGACACGATAACATTGTTTGGTCTATCTAATGGAAAAGTCCTGTTAGGTTATCTCGTGTATGGGAGATCCATTTTGGATTTGTCCATGATGTCACTGTTGGCGCTAAGTAATGGTAAAGTCCTGCGTCAGTTATTTTGTGTATGGAAGCTCCATTTTGGAGTCGGCCACAATAACATTGTTTGCGCTAAGTAATCTTGTTATGGAAGCTCCATTTTGGAGTCGGCCACAATAACATTGTTTGCGCAAAGTAATTTTGTTATGAAAGCTTCATTTTGGATTCGGCCACAATAACATTCTTTGCTCTATCTAATGGAATAGTCCTCTTTGGTTATCTCGTGTATGGGAGCTCCATTTTGGATTTGGCCATGATATCAGTGTTTGCGCTAAGTAATGGTAAAGTCCTGCGTCAGTTATTTTGTTATGGAAGCTCCATTTTGGAGTCGGCCACAATTACTTTGTTTGCGCTAAGTAATTTTGTTATGGAAGCTCCATTTTGGAGTCACAATAACATTGCTTACGCTATCTAATGGAAAAGACCTGTTAGGTATGGGAGCCCCATTTTGGATTTGGCCATGATATCACGGTTTGCGCTAAGTAATGGTAAAGTCCTGCGTCAGTTATTTTGTTATGGAAGCTCCATTTTGGAGTCGGCCACAATAACATTGTTTGCGCTATCTAATGGAATAGTTCTGTTAGGTTATCTCGTGTATGGGAGCTCCATTTTGGATTTGGCCATGATATCACGGTTTGCGCTAGTGATGGTAAAGTCCTGCGTCATTTATGATGCTATGGAAGCTCTATTTTGGATCCTGACACGATAACATTGTTTGGGCTATCTAATGGAATAGTCCTGTTTGGTTATCTCGTGTATGGGAGCTCCATTTTGGATTTGGCCATGATATCACTGTTTGCGCTAAGTAATGGTAAAGTCCTGCGTCAGTTATTTTGTTATGGATTTTGGAGTCGGCCACAATAACATTGTTTGCGCTAAGTAATTTTGTTATGAAAGCTCCGTTTTGGATTTGGCCATGATATCACGGTTTGCGCTAAGTGATGGTAAAGTCCTGCGTCAGTTATTTTGTTATGGAAGCTCCTTTTTGGAGTCGGCCACAATAACATTGTTTGCGCTAAGTAAATTTGTTATGGAAGCTTCATTTTGGATTCGGCCACAATAACATTGTTTGCTCTATCTAATGGATTAGTCCTGTTTGGTTATCTCGTGTATGGGAGCTCCATTTTGTATTTGGCCATGATATCACTGTTTGCGCTAAGTAAGTGTAAAGTCCTGCGTCAGTTATTTTGTTAGGGAAGCTCCATTTTGGAGTCGGCCACAATAACATTGTTTGCGCTAAGTAAATTTGTTATGGAAGCTCCATTTTGGATTCGGCCACAATAACATTGTTTGCTCTATCTAATGGAATAGTCCTGTTAGGTTATCTCGTGTATGGGAGCTCCATTTTGGATTTGGCCATGATATCACGGTGTGCGCTAAGTGATGGTAAAGTCCTGCGTCAGTTATTTTGTTATGGAAGCTCCATTTTGGAGTCGGCCACAATAACATTGTTTGCGCTAAGTAAATTTGTTATGGAAGCTCCATTTTGGATTCGGCCACAATAACATTGTTTGCTCTATCTAATGGAATAGTCCTGTTTGGTTATCTCGTGAATGGGAGCTCCATTTTGGATTTGGCCATGATATCACTGTTTGCGCTAAGGAAAGTTAAAGTCCTGCGTCATTTATGTTGCTATGGAAGCTCCATTTTGGAGTCGGCCACAATTACTTTGTTTGCGCTAAGTAATTTTGTTATGGAAGCTCCATTTTGGAGTCACAATAACATTGCTTACGCTATCTAATGGAAAAGACCTGTTAGGTATGGGAGCCCCATTTTGGATTTGGCCATGATATCACGGTTTGCGCTAAGTAATGGTAAAGTCCTGCGTCAGTTATTTTGTTATGGAAGCTCCATTTTGGAGTCGGCCACAATAACATTGTTTGCGCTATCTAATGGAATAGTTCTGTTAGGTTATCTCGTGTATGGGAGCTCCATTTTGGATTTGGCCATGATATCACGGTTTGCGCTAGTGATGGTAAAGTCCTGCGTCATTTATGATGCTATGGAAGCTCTATTTTGGATCCTGACACGATAACATTGTTTGGGCTATCTAATGGAATAGTCCTGTTTGGTTATCTCGTGTATGGGAGCTCCATTTTGGATTTGGCCATGATATCACTGTTTGCGCTAAGTAATGGTAAAGTCCTGCGTCAGTTATTTTGTTATGGATTTTGGAGTCGGCCACAATAACATTGTTTGCGCTAAGTAATTTTGTTATGAAAGCTCCGTTTTGGATTTGGCCATGATATCACGGTTTGCGCTAAGTGATGGTAAAGTCCTGCGTCAGTTATTTTGTTATGGAAGCTCCTTTTTGGAGTCGGCCACAATAACATTGTTTGCGCTAAGTAAATTTGTTATGGAAGCTTCATTTTGGATTCGGCCACAATAACATTGTTTGCTCTATCTAATGGATTAGTCCTGTTTGGTTATCTCGTGTATGGGAGCTCCATTTTGTATTTGGCCATGATATCACTGTTTGCGCTAAGTAAGTGTAAAGTCCTGCGTCAGTTATTTTGTTAGGGAAGCTCCATTTTGGAGTCGGCCACAATAACATTGTTTGCGCTAAGTAAATTTGTTATGGAAGCTCCATTTTGGATTCGGCCACAATAACATTGTTTGCTCTATCTAATGGAATAGTCCTGTTAGGTTATCTCGTGTATGGGAGCTCCATTTTGGATTTGGCCATGATATCACGGTGTGCGCTAAGTGATGGTAAAGTCCTGCGTCAGTTATTTTGTTATGGAAGCTCCATTTTGGAGTCGGCCACAATAACATTGTTTGCGCTAAGTAAATTTGTTATGGAAGCTCCATTTTGGATTCGGCCACAATAACATTGTTTGCTCTATCTAATGGAATAGTCCTGTTTGGTTATCTCGTGAATGGGAGCTCCATTTTGGATTTGGCCATGATATCACTGTTTGCGCTAAGGAAAGTTAAAGTCCTGCGTCATTTATGTTGCTATGGAAGCTCCATTTTGGAGTCGGCCACAATAACATTGTTTGCGCTAAGTAAATTTGTTATGGAAGCTCCATTTTGGATTCGGCCACAATAACATTGTTTGCGCTATCTAATGGAATAGTCCTGTTTGGTTATCTCGTGTATAGCAGCTCCATTTTGGATTTGGCCATGATATCACTGTTTGCGCTAAGGAAAGGTAAAGTCCTGCGTCATTTATGTTGCTATGGAAGCTCTATTTTGGATTCTGACACGATAAAATTGTTTGGGCTATCTAATGGAATAGTCCTGTTTGGTTATCTCGTGTATGGGAGCTCCATTTTGGATTTGGCCATGATATCACTGTTTGCGCTAAGTAATGGTAAAGTCCTGCGTCAGTTATTTTGTTATGGGAGCTCTATTTTAGAGTCGGCCACAATAAAATTGTTTACGCCATCTAATGGAATAGTCCTGTTAGGTTATCTCGTGTATGGGAGATCTATTTTGGATTTGGCATTGATATTACTGTTTGCGCTAAGTAATGGTAAAGTCCTGCGTCAGTTATTTTGTTATGGGAGCTCTATTTTAGAGTCGGCCACAAAACATTGTTTGCGCTAAGTAATATTGTCATGGAAGCTCCATTTTGGAATATTGTAATATTGTCATGGAATAATATTGTCATGGAAGCTCCATTTTGGATTCATCCACAATAGCATTGTTTGCGCTATCTAATAGAATAGTCCTGTTAGGTTATCTCGTGTATGGGAGCTCCATTTTGGCCATGATATCACTGTTTGCGCTAAGTAAGTGTAAAGTCCTGCGTCAGTTATTTTGTTATGGAAGCTCCATTTTGGAGTCGGCCACAATAACATTGTTTGCGCTAACTAATGAAATAGTCCTGTTAGGTTATCTCGTGTATGGGAGCTCCATTTTGGATTTGGCCATGATATCACTGTTTGCGGTAAGTAATGGTAAAGTCCTGCGTCAGTTATGTTGTTATGGGAGCTCTATTTTAAAGTCGGCCACAAAACATTGTTTGCGCTAAGTAATTTTGTTATGAAAGCTCCATTTTGGATTCGGCCACAATAACATTGTTTGCGCTATCTAATAGAATAGTCCTGTTAGGTTATCTCGTGTATGGGAGCTCCATTTTGGATTTGGCCATGATATCACTGTTTGCGCTAAGTAATGATAAAGTCCTGCGTCAGTTACTTTGTTATAGAAGCTCCATTTTGGGTTCGCCCACAATAACATTGTTTGCGCTAAGTAATTTTGTTATGATAGCTCCGTTTTGGATTTGGCCTTGATATCACGGTTTGCGCTAAGTGATGGTAAAGTCCTGCGTCAGTTATTTTGTTATGGAAGCTTCATTTTGGAGTCGGCCACAATAACATTGTTTGCGCTAAGTAAATTTGTTATGGAAGCTCCATTTTGGATTCGGCCACAATAACTTTGTTTGCGCTATCTAATGGAATAGTCCTGTTAAGTTATCTCGTGTATGGGAGCTCCATTTCGGATTTGGCCATGATATCACGGTTTGCGCTAAGTGATGGTAAAGTCCTGCGTCAGTTATTTTGTTATGGAAGCTCCATTTTGGAGTCGGCCACAATATCATTGTTTGCGCTAACTAATGGAATAGTCCTGTTAGGTTATCTCGTGTGTGGGAGATCTATTTTGGATTTGGCCTTGATATCACTGTTTGCGCTAAGTAATGATAAAGTCCTGCGTCAGTTACTTTGTTATAGAAGCTCCATTTTGGAGTCGCCCACAATAACATTGTTTGCGCCAAGTAATTTTGTTATGATAGCTCCGTTTTGGATTTGGCCTTGATATCACGGTTTGCGCTAAGTGATGGTAAAGTCCTGCGTCAGTTATTTTGTTATGGAAGCTCCATTTTGGAGTCGGCCACAATAACATTGTTTGCGCTAAGTAAATTTGTTATGGAAGCTCCATTTTGGATACGGCCACAATAACATTGTTTGCTCTATCTAATGGAATAGTCCTGTTAGGTTATCTCGTGTATGGGAGCTCCATTTTGGATTTGGCCATGATATCACGGTTTGCGCTAAGTGATGGTAAAGTCCTGCGTCAGTTATTTTGTTATGGAAGCTCCATTTTGGATTCGGCCACAATAACATTGTTTGCGCTATCTAATGGAATAGTCCTGTTAAGTTATCTCGTGTATGGGAGCTCCATTTTGGATTTGGCCATGATATCACTGTTTTCGGTAAGTAATGGTAAAGTCCTGCGTCAGTTATGTTGTTATGGGAGCTCTATTTTAAAGACGGCCACAAAACATTGTTTGCGCTAAGTAATTTTGTTATGAAAGCTCCATTTTGGATTCGGCCACAATAACATTGTTTGCGCTATCTAATAGAATAGTCCTGTTAAGTTATCTCGTGTATGGGAGCTCCATTTTGGCCATGATATCACTGTTTGCGCTAAGTAAGAGTAAAGTCCTGCGTCAGTTATTTTGTTATAGAAGCTCCATTTTGGAGTCGGCCACAATAACATTGTTTGCGCTAACTACTGGAATAGTCCTGTTAGGTTATGTAGTGTATGGGAGATCTATTTTGGGTTTGGCCTTGATATCACTGTTTGCGCTAAGTAATGATAAAGTCCTGCGTCAGTTACTTTGTTATAGAAGCTCCATTTTGGAGTCGCCCACAATAACATTGTTTGCGCTAAGTAATTTTGTTATGATAGCTCCGTTTTGGATTTGGCCTTGATATCACGGTTTGCGCTAAGTGATGGTAAAGTCCTGCGTCAGTTATTTTGTTATGGAAGCTCCATTTTGGAGTCGGCCACAATAACATTGTTTGCGCTAAGTAAATTTGTTATGGAAGCTCCATTTTGGATTTGGCCATGATATCACGGTTTGCGCTAAGTGATGGTAAAGTCCTGCGTCAGTTATTTTGTTATGGAAGCTCCATTTTGGAGTCGGCCACAATAACATTGTTTGCGCTACGTAAATTTGTTATGGAAGCTCCATTTTGGATTCGGCCACAATAACATTGTTTGCGCTATCTAATGGAATAGTCCTGTTTGGTTATCTCGTGTATAGCAGCTCCATTTTGGATTTGGCCATGATATCACTGTTTGCGCCAAGGAAAGGTAAAGTCCTGCGTCATTTATGTTGCTATGGAAGCTCTATTTTGGATTCTGACACGATAAAATTGTTTGGGCTATCTAATGGAATAGTCCTGTTTGGTTATCTCGTGTATGGGAGCTCCATTTTGGATTTGGCCATGATATCACTGTTTGCGCTAAGTAATGGTAAAGTCCTGCGTCAGTTATGTTGTTATGGAAGCTCCATTTTGGAGTCGGCCGCAAAACATTGTTTGCGCTAAGTAATATTGTTATGAAAGCTCCATTTTGGATTTGGCCATGATATCACGGTTTGCGCTAAGTGATGGTAAAGTCCTGCGTCAGTTATTTTGTTATGGGAGCTCTATTTTAGAGTCGGCCACAATAACATTGTTTGCGCTATCTAATGGAATAGTCCTGTTAAGTTATCTCGTGTATGGGAGCTCCATTTTGGATTTGGCCATGATATCACTGTTTGCGGTAAGTAATGGTAAAGTCAGTTATGTTGTTATGGAAGCTCCATTTTGGAGTCGGCCGCAAAACATTGTTTGCGCTAAGTAATATTGTTATGAAAGCTCCATTTTGGATTTGGCCATGATATCACGGTTTGCGCTAAGTGATGGTAAAGTCCTGCGTCAGTTATTTTGTTATGGAAGCTCTATTTTAAAGTCGGCCACAAAACATTGTTTGCTCTAAGTAATTTTGTTATGAAAGCTCCATTTTGGATTCGGCCACAATAACATTGTTTGCGCTATCTAATGGTAAAGTCCTGCGTCAGTTATTTTGTTATGGAAGCTCCATTTTGGAGTCGGCCACAATAACATTGTTTGCGCTAACTACTGGAATAGTCCTGTTAGGTTATCTAGTGTATGGGAGATCTATTTTGGGTTTGGCCTTGATATCACTGTTTGCGCTAAGTAATGATAAAGTCCTGCGTCAGTTACTTTGTTATAGAAGCTCCATTTTGGAGTCGCCCACAATAACATTGTTTGCGCTAAGTAATTTTGTTATGATAGCTCCGTTTTGGATTTGGCCATGATATCACGGTTTGCGCTAAGTGATGGTAAAGTCCTGCGTCAGTTATTTTGTTATGGAAGCTCCATTTTGGAGTCGGCCACAATAACATTGTTTGCGCTAATTAAATTTGTTATGGAAGCTCCATTTTGGATTTGGCCATGATATCACTGTTTGCGCTAAGTAATGGTAAAGTCCTGCGTCAGTTATTTTGTTATGGGAGCTCTATTTTAGAGTCGGCAGCAAAACATTGTTTGCGCTAAGTAATATTGTTATGAAAGCTCCATTTTGGAGTCGGCCACAATAACATTGTTTGCGCTATCTAATGGTAAAGTCCTGCGTCAGTTACTTTGTTATAGAAGCTCCATTTTGGAGTCGGCCACAATAACATTATTTGCGCTAAGTAATTTTGTTATGAAAGCTCCATTTTGGATTCTGCCACGATATCATTGTTTGCGCTATCTAATGGAATAGTCCTGTTTGGTTATCTCGTGTATGGGAGATCTATTTTGGATTTGGCCTTGATATCACTGTTTGCGCTAAGAAATGGTAAAGTCCTGCGTCAGTTACTTTGTTATAGAAGCTCCATTTTAGAGTCGGCCACAATAACATTGTTTGCGCTAAGTAATATTGTTATGAAAGCTCCATTTTGGAGTCGGCCACAATAACATTGTTTGCGCTATCTAATGGAATAGTCCTGTTAGGTTATCTCGTGTATGGGAGATCTATTTTGGATTTGGCCATGATATTGTGGGATTGGGTCTGGCATCGTTGTTCAACCAGCCCTGACGAGCAAGGCGAGAGTGGCGAATTAAGATGAAACGAGGAGCGAATTGAGACGACGACAAAAGTTGAGATCGAGACGGAGGGATTGGAGGTTCACATCGAGAGCGAAAGACGTTAAGTTCGAGGTGCGGAACAAAAAGACGAAAAGACGAAAAAGACGACCACGATTTCTTAAATTACTTACTTGTCTAAATATTCAATTAACTCTAAAATAATAATAATATAATAATAATAATATAATAATAAAACTAGGTACCACAAATATAGTGGCTAAACCTACAAACATGGGGGCTCAACCTTAAAAAAACCCTAAGCAAGACGTACGGAGTAAAGAGGCTCAACCTTAAAAAAACCCTAAGCAAGACGTACGGAGTAAAGAGGCGCAACCTTAAAAAAACCTTAAACAAGACGTGCAGAGTAAATTGGCTAAACGTATAGAGTTAAAACAGTGAGTGAAAAAGAGACAAACATACGGTAAGAAAAATATCAACGACGAAAGGTGGCGACAACGACGCAAACGACGAAAAGAAAAAAACGACGCGACGCCAAAAAACCAGACGACGCCAAAAACCCAGACGACGCCGAAAATTTTTAAATTTTAACGACGCAATACGACGTGCATACTCATCTGTATCAGTGTGTGTGAGTGTGTAAAGACAAAGAAAGAACATGAAAAAACTCGAAGATTTTCAGAATGTGCGAGAAGCACTCGGAAAAGAGAAAAAGTCAAATATTGTGCTGCTTCACAAGTTTGTCTTTGAAGATGAAGGCGATCGTGCCAATCGCCAACGATTAAGAAAGTTCGAGGGTTTCGATTTTGGCCCTAACAGTGATTTATATAAAAGCAAAGTCTCCTATGTGGAGCAAAGTTTATCAAATAACGATCTTGTAATAATCTGCAATATTTTGGGTCTGACGCATGATAAAACGGATTTGACTTCACATCTTTTTCGCAATTTGCAAACGGTAAATTTTATGGTCGACGTTAACATGGAACATGAGCAAAACGAAGATGACGATGACGAAGATGACGAACACGAAAGAGATGGCAATAGGAACACGAATAATCAAGACGAAGACGAAATGTTGTCAATACTAAGTGACGAAACCAATTTTAGGACAGCTGCAACAAACGAGAACAGAAGCAACAAAACGAATCACGCAAACTCTACAGTCGCGGTCAACAATGTTGATACCGAAAGTTCGCAAAATGTAAGCATGGTGCAACCGAGATTCGCCTTGAATTTTCGAGATGTTGAAGACTCATTAAGATCGTTCCATGGTGATGACAAATTGTCAGTGGAAGTATGGATTGAGGATTTTGAAGATATGGCTGTCATGATGCAATGGGACAATTTGCAAAAATTTATTTTTGCTAAAAGAGCGATTAAAGGACTAGCAAAAATGTTTGTTTTGAGTGAACGGGGAATAAAGAATTGGACAACCTTAAAAGAATCTCTAATTAATGAATTTAAAACGGAAATTAACAGTGCTGATTTACACAAACAATTATCTGAAAGAAAAATTAAAAAAGGTGAAAGTGTTCAAGAATATTTGCTAAAAATGAAAGAAGTGGCATCACGTGGAAAAATAGAAAACAGTGCCTTAATGCAGTATGTAATAGACGGAATTAATGACCTTAGTATAAATAAATCAATTTTATACAACGCTAATAATTTAAAAGAATTTAAAGAAAAAATCAAGTGCTATGAAAAAATGCGTGAAAAGTCGAAAGATTATGAGTATAAATATGTGCAAAATAAAAGAGAAAATGAAATGAAAGCAGAAAGCAAAGGCAGTAATAACGTGAAATGCTATAATTGTGGACAAAAAGGACATGTTTCTGAAAAGTGTGAAAATAAAAGTAAAGGAAGAAAGTGCTTCAATTGCAATAATTTTGGCCACATAGCAAAAGATTGTTCAATAAAGAAACCTGAAGAAAACTCGAATTTACGTAACATGAGTACAATATCGTCCGAGCATAAGTTTATGTGCAAAGAAATAAAGATTAACAATCAAAAGTGTATAGCTTTCATTGATTCGGGTAGTAAACATAGTATTGTTTCCCAAACGACGTATTTACATTTGAAAAAACCAAAGTTAACCAAAGCCAATGTTCTTCTGTTCGGTTTTGGCGACAAGAATAAAAGAGTGAAACCCAGTGGCGCATTCACAGGAACGGTTAATGTGAATCAACTGAACTTTGAAGTAAACTTTCTAGTAGTAGCGACGGAATTCCTAGATGATGATGTGATTTTAGGAGAAGATTTTTGCAAACAAGCTGAAATAATAATCAATCGCGACGGTGTACAAATCAAAGAATACGAAGGTGGTACAAACGAAACGGTAATAAGTTCGATATTGAAAATAGACGTGGAAAACATAGAAATCGACATTAACCCGAGTGCATCAAAAAGTGCAAAAAAGAAGTGTCCGAACTTATTAAGAACTATAAACCGGAAAAGCTTAAGACGACAAATGTTGAAATGCGAATTGTTTTAAAAGACGATAACCCAAATGACGAAGAATTAATAGTTGTTCCCTCAGCTCTACAACGTGAAATTATTAAGCAGGCTCACGAAAGAGGTCACTTTTCAGTGAAGAAGACGAAGGAAATAATCGCCAAAGAGTTTTATATTCCAAAACTTGATGACAAGATCCAACACCAAATAAGATGCTGCATACCATGTTTAACGCTAAATCGAAAGCATGGCAAAAAGGAAGGAGAGCTACACCCACTGCCGAAAGAAGAGCTGCCCCTTCAGTCGTTTCACATCGATTTTCTTGGTCCTTTAGAGTCAACCCACAAGCAGTACAAGCATATTCTAGCAGTTATCGACAGCTTCACGAAGTTCTGCTGGCTGTATCCGACGAAAACCACATCTACGAAAGAAGTTATATCAAGACTACAGGCACAAAGTTCAATTTTCGGAAATCCAGTCCAAATTATTTCCGACAGAGGCGCAGCGTTTACGTCAGACGAATTCATGCAGTATTGTAAGAGTGAAAATATCGAGCTTCACGCAGTTACGACTGGACTCCCACAAGCAAACGGGCAAGTCGAACGACTTAACGCTGTCATAGTATCCGTCATATCTAAGATGTCCATAGAAGACCCCAGCAAATGGTATAAGTTTGTTGACAAAGTACAGCAAATCATCAACTCAACGTACAACAGAAGCACACACGCGACTCCATTCGAGTTATTAGTTGGAATAAAGATGCACACAAAAGACGACCTGCAGCTGAAACAGATGATACAAGATGAGATGATCCAGACTTTCAAAGACGACCGAGATGACTTACGGAAGCAGGCGAAACAACAGATCCTTCGCATGCAAGAAGAAAACAAAAGAACATACAATTTGCGTCGCAGACCTGCATCAATATACAAAGTCGGTGATCTGGTGGCAATTAAACGAACGCATCTTGGAGGAGGACTGAAACTCAAGCCGAAATATTTGGGTCCTTACCGAATAACTAAGGTAAAGCCTAGAGACACATACGACGTAGTCAAAGATGCATTGTTCAACGACGGTCCAGGACGTACTTCTACTTGTGCTGATTATATGAAGCCATGGATTGCACCTGACATAGACGATCAAGATGCATTTGAGGCAAATGCATATTAGGATGGCCGAGTTGTGGGATTGGGTCTGGCATCGTTGTTCAACCAGCCCTGACGAGCAAGGCGAGAGTGGCGAATTAAGATGAAACGAGGAGCGAATTGAGACGACGACAAAAGTTGAGATCGAGACGGAGGGATTGGAGGTTCACATCGAGAGCGAAAGACGTTAAGTTCGAGGTGCGGAACAAAAAGACGAAAAGACGAAAAAGACGACCACGATTTCTTAAATTACTTACTTGTCTAAATATTCAATTAACTCTAAAATAATAATAATATAATAATAATAATATAATAATAAAACTAGGTACCACAAATATAGTGGCTAAACCTACAATATCACTGTTTGCGCTAAGTAATGGTAAAGTCCTGCGTCAGTTATTTTGTTATGGGAGCTCTATTTTAGAGTCGGCCGCAAAACATTGTTTGCGCTAAGTAATATTGTTATGAAAGCTCCATTTTGGAGTCGGCCACAATAACATTGTTTGCGCTATCTAATGGAATAGTCCTGTTAGGTTATCTCGTGTATGGGAGATCTATTTTGGATTTGCCCATGATATCACTGTTTGCGCTAAGTAATGGTAAAGTCCTGCGTCAGTTATTTTGTTATGGGAGCTCTATTTTAGAGTCGGCCACAATAACATTGTTTACGCCATCTAATGGAATAGTCCTGTTAGGTTATCTCGTGTATGGGAGATCTATTTTGGATTTGGCCTTGATATCACTGTTTGCGCTAAGTAATGGTAAAGTCCTGCGTCAGTTATTTTGTTATGGGAGCTCTATTTTAGAGTCGGCCGCAAAACATTGTTTGCGCTAAGTAATATTGTTATGAAAGCTCCATTTTGGAGTCGGCCACAATAACATTGTTTGCGCTATCTAATGGAATAGTCCTGTTAGGTTATCTCGTGTATGGGAGATCTATTTTGGATTTGGCCATGATATCACTGTTTGCGCTAAGTAATGGTAAAGTCCTGCGTCAGTTATTTTGTTATGGGAGCTCTATTTTAGAGTCGGCCACAATAACATTGTTTACGCCATCTAATGGAATAGTCCTGTTAGATTATCTCGTGTATGGGAGATCTATTTTGGATTTGGCCTTGATATCACTGTTTGCGCTAAGTAATGGTAAAGTCCTGCGTCAGTTATTTTGTTATGGGAGCTCTATTTTAGAGTCGGCCGCAAAACATTGTTTGCGCTAAGTAATTTTGTTATGAAAGCTCCATGTTGGAGTCGGCCACAATAACTTTGTTTGCGCTATCTAATGGAATAGTCCTGTTAAGTTATCTCGTGTATGGGAGCTCCATTTTGGATTTGGCCATGATATCACTGTTTGCGGTAAGTAATGGTAAAGTCCTGCGTCAGTTATGTTGTTATGGGAGCTCTATTTTAAAGTCGGCCACAAAACATTGTTTGCGCTAAGTAATTTTGTTATGAAAGCTCCATTTTGGATTCGGCCACAATAACATTGTTTGCGCTATCTAATAGAATAGTCCTGTTAGGTTATCTCGTGTATGGGAGCTCCATTTTGGCCATGATATCACTGTTTGCGCTAAGGAAAGGTAAAGTCCTGCGTCATTTATGTTGCTATGGAAGCTCTATTTTGGATTCGGCCACAATAACATTGTTTGCTCTATCTAATGGAATAGTCCTGCTTGGTTATCTCGTGTATGGGAGCTCCATTTTGGATTTGGCCATGATATCACTGTTTGCGCTAAGTAATGGTAAAGTCCTGCGTCAGTTATATTGTTATAGAAGCTCCATTTTGGAGTCGGCCACAATAACATTGTTTGCGCTAAGGAATTTTGATATGAGAGCTCCATTTTGGATTTGGCCATGATATCACGGTTTGCGCTAAGTGATGGTAAAGTCCTGCGTCAGTTACTTTGTTATAGAAGCTCCATTTTGGAGTCGGCCACAATAACATTGTTTGCGCTAAGTAAATTTGTTATGGAAGCTTCATTTTGGATTCGGCCACAATAACATTGTTTGCGCTATCTAATAGAATAGTCCTGTTAGGTTATCTCGTGTATGGGAGCTCCATTTTGGCCATGATATCACTGTTTGCGCTAAGGAAAGGTAAAGTCCTGCGTCATTTATGTTGCTATGGAAGCTCTATTTTGGATTCGGCCACAATAACATTGTTTACGCCATCTAATGGAATAGTCCTGTTAGGTTATCTCGTGTATGGGAGATCTATTTTGGATTTGGCCTTGATATCACTGTTTGCGCTAAGTAATGGTAAAGTCCTGCGTCAGTTATTTTGTTATGGGAGCTCTATTTTAGAGTCGGCCGCAAAACATTGTTTGCGCTAAGTAATATTGTTATGAAAGCTCCATGTTGGATTCGGCCACAATAGCATTGTTTGCGCTAATGGAATAGTCCTGTTTGGTTATCTCGTGTATGGGAGATCTATTTTGGATTTGGCCTTGATATCACTGTTTGCGCTAAGTAATGGTAAAGTCCTGCGTCAGTTACTTTGTTATTTAAGCTCCATTTTGGAGTCGGCCACAATCACATTGTTTGCGCTAAGTAAATTTGTTATGGAAGCTCCATTTTGGATTCGGCCACAATATCATTGTTTGCGCCATCTAATGGAATAGTCCTGTTAGGTTATCTCGTGTATGGGAGATCTATTTTGGATTTGGCCTTGATATCACTGTTTGCGCTAAGTAATGGTAAAGTCCTGCGTCAGTTAATTTGTTATGGAAGCTCTATTTTAGAGTCGGCTACAAAACATTGTTTGCGCTAAGTAAATTTGTTATGGAAGCTCCATTTTGGATTCGGCCACAGTAACATTGTCCTGTTTGGTTATCTCGTCCTGTTTGGTTATCTCGTGTATGGGAGATCTATTTTGAATTTGGCCTTGATATCACTGTTTGCGCTAAGTAATGGTAAAGTCCTGCGTCAGTTACTTTGTTATGGAAGCTCCATTTTGGAGTCGGCCACAATAACATTGTTTGCGCTAAGTAAATTTGTTATGGAAGCTCCATTTTGGATTCGGCCACAATAACATTGTTTGCGCTAATGGAATAGTCCTGTTTGGTTATCTCGTGTATGGGAGATCTATTTTGGATTTGGCCTTGATATCACTGTTTGCGCTAAGTAATGGTAAAGTCCTGCGTCAGTTACTTTGTTATGGAAGCTCCATTTCGGAGTCGTCCACAATAACATTGTTTGCGCTAAGTAAATTTGTTATGGAAGCTCCTTTTTGGATTCGGCCACAATAACATTGTTTGCGCTATCTAATGGAATAGTCCTGTTAGGTTATCTCGTGTATGGGAGATCTATTTTGGATTTGGCCTTGATATCACTGTTTGCGCTAAGTAATGGTAACGTCCTGCGTCAGTTAATTTGTTATGGAAGCTCTATTTTAGAGTCGGCTACAAAACATTGTTTGCGCTAAGTAAATTTTTTATGGAAGCTCCATTTTGGATTCGGCCACAATAACATTGTTTGCGCTATCTAATGGAATAGTCCTGTTTGGTTATCTCGTGTATGGGAGATCTATTTTGGATTTGGCCTTGATATCACTGTTTGCGCTAAGTAATGGTAAAGTCCTGCGTCAGTTAATTTGTTATGGAAGCTCTATTTTAGAGTCGGCTACAAAACATTGTTTGCGCTAAGTGAATTTGTTATGGAAGCTCCATTTTGGATTCGGCCACAATAACATTGTCCTGTTTGGTTATCTCGTCCTGTTTGGTTATCTCGTGTATGGGAGATCTATTTTGGATTTGGCCTTGATATCACTGTTTGCGCTAAGTAATGGTAAAGTCCTGCGTCAGTTACTTTGTTATGGAAGCTCTATTTTAGAGTCGGCTACAAAACATTGTTTGCGCAAAGTAAATTTGTTATGGAAGCTCCATTTTGGATTCGGCCACAATAACATTGTTTGCGCTATCTAATGGAATAGTCCTGTTAGGTTATCTCGTTTATGGGAGATCTATTTTGGATTTGGCCTTGATATCACTGTTTGCGCTAAGTAATGGTAAAGTCCTGCGTCAGTTAATTTGTTATGGAAGCTCTATTTTAGAGTCGGCTACAAAACATTGTTTGCGCTAAGTAAATTTGTTATGGAAGCTCCATTTTGGATTCGGCCACAATAACATTGTCCTGTTTGGTTATCTCGTCCTGTTTGGTTATCTCGTGTATGGGAGATCTATTTTGGATTTGGCCTTGATATCACTGTTTGCGCTAAGTAATTGTAAAGTCCTGCGTCAGTTACTTTGTTATGGAAGCTCCATTTTGGAGTCGGCCACAATAACATTGTTTGCGCTAAGTAAATTTGTTATGGAAGCTCCATTTTGGATTCGGCCACAATAACATTGTTTGCGCTAATGGAATAGTCCTGTTTGGTTATCTCGTGTATGGGAGATCTATTTTGGATTTGGCCTTGATATCACTGTTTGCGCTAAGTAATGGTAAAGTCCTGCGTCAGTTACTTTGTTATGGAAGCTCCATTTTGGAGTCGGCCACAATAACATTGTTTGCGCTAAGTAAATTTGTTATGGAAGCTCCATTTTGGATTCGGCCACAATAACATTGTTTGCGCTATCTAATGGAATAGTCCTGTTTCGTTATCTCGTGTATGGGAAATCTATTTTGGATTTGGCCTTGATATCACTGTTTGCGCTAAGTAATGGTAAAGTCCTGCGTCAGTTACTTTGTTATTTAAGCTCCATTTTGGAGTCGGCCACAATCACATTGTTTGCGCTAAGTAAATTTGTTATGGAAGCTCCATTTTGGATTCGGCCACAATATCATTGTTTGCGCCATCTAATGGAATAGTCCTGTTAGGTTATCTCGTGTATGGGAGATCTATTTTGGATTTGGCCTTGATATCACTGTTTGCGCTAAATAATGGTAAAGTCCTGCGTCAGTTACTTTGTTATGGAAGCTCCATTTTGGAGTCGGCCACAATAACATTGTTTGCGCTATCTAATGGAATAGTCCTGTTAGGTTATCTCGTGTATGGGAGATCTATTTTGGATTTGGCCTTGATATCACTGTTTGCGCTAAGTAATGGTAAAGTCCTGCGTCAGTTACTTTGTTATTTAAGCTCCATTTTGGAGTCGGCCACAATCACATTGTTTGCGCTAAGTAAATTTGTTATGGAAGCTCCATTTTGGATTCGGCCACAATATCATTGTTTGCGCCATCTAATGGAATAGTCCTGTTAGGTTATCTCGTTTATGGGAGATCTATTTTGGATTTGGCCTTGATATCACTGTTTGCGCTAAGTAATGGTAAAGTCCTGCGTCAGTTAATTTGTTATGGAAGCTCTATTTTAGAGTCGGCTACAAAACATTGTTTGCGCTAAGTAAATTTGTTATGGAAGCTCCATTTTGGATTCGGCCACAATAACATTGTTTGCGCTATCTAATGGAATAGTCCTGTTAGGTTATCTCGTTTATGGGAGATCTATTTTGGATTTGGCCTTGATATCACTGTTTGCGCTAAGTAATGGTAAAGTCCTGCGTCAGTTAATTTGTTATGGAAGCTCTATTTTAGAGTCGGCTACAAAACATTGTTTGCGCTAAGTAAATTTGTTATGGAAGCTCCATTTTGGATTCGGCCACAATAACATTGTCCTGTTTGGTTATCTCGTCCTGTTTGGTTATCTCGTGTATGGGAGATCTATTTTGGATTTGGCCTTGATATCACTGTTTGCGCTAAGTAATGGTAAAGTCCTGCGTCAGTTACTTTGTTATGGAAGCTCCATTTTGGAGTCGGCCACAATAACATTGTTTGCGCTAAGTAAATTTGTTATGGAAGCTCCATTTTGGATTCGGCCACAATAACATTGTTTGCGCTAATGGAATAGTCCTGTTTGGTTATCTCGTGTATGGGAGATCTATTTTGGATTTGGCCTTGATATCACTGTTTGCGCTAAGTAATGGTAAAGTCCTGCGTCAGTTACTTTGTTATGGAAGCTCCATTTTGGAGTCGGCCACAATAACATTGTTTGCGCTAAGTAAATTTGTTATGGAAGCTCCATTTTGGATTCGGCCACAATATCATTGTTTGCGCCATCTAATGGAATAGTCCTGTTAGGTTATCTCGTGTATGGGAGATCTATTTTGGATTTGGCCTTGATATCACTGTTTGCGCTAAATAATGGTAAAGTCCTGCGTCAGTTACTTTGTTATGGAAGCTCCATTTTGGAGTCGGCCACAATAACATTGTTTGCGCTATCTAATGGAATAGTCCTGTTAGGTTATCTCGTGTATGGCAGATCTATTTTGGATTTGGCCTTGATATCACTGTTTGCGCTAAGTAATGGTAAAGTCCTGCGTCAGTTACTTTGTTATGGAAGCTCCATTTCGGAGTCGTCCACAATAACATTGTTTGCGCTAAGTAAATTTGTTATGGAAGCTCCTTTTTGGATTCGGCCACAATAACATTGTTTGCGCTATCTAATGGAATAGTCCTGTTAGGTTATCTCGTGTATGGGAGATCTATTTTGGATTTGGCCTTGATATCACTGTTTGCGCTAAGTAATGGTAACGTCCTGCGTCAGTTAATTTGTTATGGAAGCTCTATTTTAGAGTCGGCTACAAAACATTGTTTGCGCTAAGTAAATTTTTTATGGAAGCTCCATTTTGGATTCGGCCACAATAACATTGTTTGCGCTATCTAATGGAATAGTCCTGTTTGGTTATCTCGTGTATGGGAGATCTATTTTGGATTTGGCCTTGATATCACTGTTTGCGCTAAGTAATGGTAAAGTCCTGCGTCAGTTAATTTGTTATGGAAGCTCTATTTTAGAGTCGGCTACAAAACATTGTTTGCGCTAAGTAAATTTGTTATGGAAGCTCCATTTTGGATTCGGCCACAATAACATTGTTTGCGCTATCTAATGGAATAGTCCTGTTTCGTTATCTCGTGTATGGGAAATCTATTTTGGATTTGGCCTTGATATCACTGTTTGCGCTAAGTAATGGTAAAGTCCTGCGTCAGTTACTTTGTTATTTAAGCTCCATTTTGGAGTCGGCCACAATCACATCGTTTGCGCTAAGTAAATTTTTTATGGAAGCTCCATTTTGGATTCGGCCACAATAACATTGTTTGCGCTATCTAATGGAATAGTCCTGTTAGGTTATCTCGTGTATGGCAGACCTATTTTGGATTTGGCCTTGATATCACTGTTTGCGCTAAGTAATGGTAAAGTCCTGCGTCAGTTACTTTGTTATGGAAGGTCCATTTTGGAGTCGGCCACAATCACATTGTTTGCGCTAAGTAAATTTTTTATGGAAGCTCCATTTTGGATTCGGCCACAATAACATTGTTTGCGCTATCTAATGGAATAGTCCTGTTAGGTTATCTCGTGTATGGGAGATCTATTTTGGATTTGGCCTTGATATCACTGTTTGCGCTAAGTAATGGTAAAGTCCTGCGTCAGTTAATTTGTTATGGAAGCTCCATTTTGGATTCGGCCACAATAACATTGTTTGCGCTAAGTAAATTTGTTATGGAAGCTCCTTTTTGGATTCGGCCACAATAACATTGTTTGCGCTATCTAATGGAATAGTCCTGTTAGGTTATCTCGTGTATGGGAGATCTATTTTGGATTTGGCCTTGATATCACTGTTTGCGCTAAGTAATGGTAAAGTCCTGCGTCAGTTACTTTGTTATGGAAGCTCCATTTCGGAGTCGGCCACAATAACATTGTTTGCGCTAAGTAAATTTGTTATGGAAGCTCCTTTTTGGATTCGGCCACAATAACATTGTTTGCGCTATCTAATGGAATAGTCCTGTTAGGTTATCTCGTGTATGGGAGATCTATTTTGGATTTGGCCTTGATATCACTGTTTGCGCTAAGTAATGGTAAAGTCCTGCGTCAGTTACTTTGTTATGGAAGCTCCATTTTGGAGTCGGCCACAATCACATTGTTTGCGCTAAATAAATTTGTTATGGAAGCTCCATTTTGGATTCGGCCACAATAACATTGTTTGCGCTATCTAATGGAATAGTCCTGTTAGGTTATCTCGTGTATGGCAGATCTATTTTGGATTTGGCCTTGATATCACTGTTTGCGCTAAGTAATGGTAAAGTCCTGCGTCAGTTACTTTGTTATGGAAGCTCCATTTTGGAGTCGGCCACAATAACATTGTTTGCGCTAAGTAAATTTGTTATGGAAGCTCCATTTTGGAGTCGGCCACAATAACATTGTTTGCGCTATCTAATGGAATAGTCCTGTTAGGTTATCTCGTGTATGGCAGATCTATTTTGGATTTGGCCTTGATATCACTGTTTGCGCTAAGTAATGGTAAAGTCCTGCGTCAGTTACTTTGTTATTTAAGCTCCATTTTGGAGTCGGCCACAATCACATCGTTTGCGCTAAATAAATTTGTTATGGAAGCTCCATTTTGGATTCGGCCACAATAACATTGTTTGCGCTATCTAATGGAATAGTCCTGTTAGGTTATCTCGTGTATGGGAGATCTATTTTGGATTTGGCCTTGATATCACTGTTTGCGCTAAGTAATGGTAAAGTCCTGCGTCAGTTACTTTGTTATGGAAGCTCCATTTTGGAGTCGGCCACAATAACATTGTTTGCGCTAAGTAAATTTGTTATGGAAGCTCCTTTTTGGATTCGGCCACAATAACATTGTTTGCGCTATCTAATGGAATAGTCCTGTTAGGTTATCTCGTGTATGGCAGATCTATTTTGGATTTGGCCTTGATATCACTGTTTGCGCTAAGTAATGGTAAAGTCCTGCGTCAGTTACTTTGTTATGGAAGCTCCATTTTGGAGTCGGCCACAATCACATTGTTTGCGCTAAGTAAATTTTTTATGGAAGCTCCATTTTGGATTCGGCCACAATAACATTGTTTGCGCTATCTAATGGAATAGTCCTGTTAGGTTATCTCGTGTATGGCAGATCTATTTTGGATTTGGCCTTGATATCACTGTTTGCGCTAAGTAATGGTAAAGTCCTGCGTCAGTTACTTTGTTATGGAAGCTCCATTTTGGAGTCGGCCACAATAACATTGTTTGCGCTAAGTAAATTTGTTATGGAAGCTCCATTTTGGATTCGGCCACAATAACATTGTTTGCGCTATCTAATGGAATAGTCCTGTTTCGTTATCTCGTGTATGGGAAATCTATTTTGGATTTGGCCTTGATATCACTGTTTGCGCTAAGTAATGGTAAAGTCCTGCGTCAGTTACTTTGTTATTTAAGCTCCATTTTGGAGTCGGCCACAATCACATCGTTTGCGCTAAGTAAATTTGTTATGGAAGCTCCATTTTGGAGTCGGCCACAATAACATTGTTTGCGCTATCTAATGGAATAGTCCTGTTAGGTTATCTCGTGTATGGCAGATCTATTTTGGATTTGGCCTTGATATCACTGTTTGCGCTAAGTAATGGTAAAGTCCTGCGTCAGTTACTTTGTTATGGAAGCTCCATTTCGGAGTCGGCCACAATAACATTGTTTGCGCTAAGTAAATTTGTTATGGAAGCTCCTTTTTGGATTCGGCCACAATAACATTGTTTGCGCTATCTAATGGAATAGTCCTGTTAGGTTATCTCGTGTATGGGAGATCTATTTTGGATTTGGCCTTGATATCACTGTTTGCGCTAAGTAATGGTAAAGTCCTGCGTCAGTTACTTTGTTATGGAAGCTCCATTTTGGAGTCGGCCACAATCACATTGTTTGCGCTAAATAAATTTGTTATGGAAGCTCCATTTTGGATTCGGCCACAATAACATTGTTTGCGCTATCTAATGGAATAGTCCTGTTAGGTTATCTCGTGTATGGCAGATCTATTTTGGATTTGGCCTTGATATCACTGTTTGCGCTAAGTAATGGTAAAGTCCTGCGTCAGTTACTTTGTTATGGAAGCTCCATTTCGGAGTCGGCCACAATAACATTGTTTCCGCTAAGTAAATTTGTTATGGAAGCTCCTTTTTGGATTCGGCCACAATAACATTGTTTGCGCTATCTAATGGAATAGTCCTGTTAGGTTATCTCGTGTATGGGAGATCTATTTTGGATTTGGCCTTGATATCACTGTTTGCGCTAAGTAAGTAAAGTCCTGCGTCAGTTAATTTGTTATGGAAGCTCCATTTTGGAGTCGGCCACAATAACATTGTTTGCGCTAAATAAATTTTTTATGGAAGCTCCATTTTGGATTCGGCCACAATAACATTGTTTGCGCTATCTAATGGAATAGTCCTGTTAGGTTATCTCGTGTATGGGAGATCTATTTTGGATTTGGCCTTGATATCACTGTTTGCGCTAAGTAATGGTAAAGTCCTGCGTCAGTTACTTTGTTATGGAAGCTCCATTTTGGAGTCGGCCACAATAACATTGTTTGCGCTATCTAATGGAATAGTCCTGTTAGGTTATCTCGTGTATGGGAGATCTATTTTGGATTTGGCCTTGATATCACTGTTTGCGCTAAGTAATGGTAAAGTCCTGCGTCAGTTAATTTGTTATGGAAGCTCTATTTTAGAGTCGGCTACAAAACATTGTTTGCGCTAAGTAAATTTTTTATGGAAGCTCCATTTTGGATTCGGCCACAATAACATTGTTTGCGCTATCTAATGGAATAGTCCTGTTTCGTTATCTCGTGTATGGGAGATCTATTTTGGATTTGGCCTTGATATCACTGTTTGCGCTAAGTAATGGTAAAGTCCTGCGTCAGTTACTTTGTTATGGAAGCTCCATTTTGGAGTCCGCCACAATAACATTGTTTGCGCTAAGTAAATTTGTTATGGAAGCTCCATTTTGGATTGGGCCACAATAACATTGTTTGCGCTATCTAATGGAATAGTCCTGTTAGGTTATCTCGTGTATGGGAGATCTATTTTGGATTTGGCCTTGATATCACTGTTTGCGCTAAGTAATGGTAAAGTCCTGCGTCAGTTACTTTGTTATGGAAGCTCCATTTTGGAGTCGGCCACAATCACATTGTTTGCGCTAAGTAAATTTTTTATGGAAGCTCCATTTTGGATTCGGCCACAATAACATTGTTTGCGCTATCTAATGGAATAGTCCTGTTAGGTTATCTCGTGTATGGGAGATCTATTTTGGATTTGGCCTTGATATCACTGTTTGCGCTAAGTAATGGTAAAGTCCTGCGTCAGTTAATTTGTTATGGAAGCTCTATTTTAGAGTCGGCTACAAAACATTGTTTGCGCTAAGTAAATTTTTTATGGAAGCTCCATTTTGGATTCGGCCACAATAACATTGTTTGCGCTATCTAATGGAATAGTCCTGTTTCGTTATCTCGTGTATGGGAGATCTATTTTGGATTTGGCCTTGATATCACTGTTTGCGCTAAGTAATGGTAAAGTCCTGCGTCAGTTACTTTGTTATGGAAGCTCCATTTTGGAGTCCGCCACAATAACATTGTTTGCGCTAAGTAAATTTGTTATGGAAGCTCCATTTTGGATTGGGCCACAATAACATTGTTTGCGCTATCTAATGGAATAGTCCTGTTAGGTTATCTCGTGTATGGGAGATCTATTTTGGATTTGGCCTTGATATCACTGTTTGCGCTAAGTAATGGTAAAGTCCTGCGTCAGTTACTTTGTTATGGAAGCTCCATTTTGGAGTCGGCCACAATCACATTGTTTGCGCTAAGTAAATTTTTTATGGAAGCTCCATTTTGGATTCGGCCACAATAACATTGTTTGCGCTATCTAATGGAATAGTCCTGTTAGGTTATCTCGTGTATGGGAGATCTATTTTGGATTTGGCCTTGATATCACTGTTTGCGCTAAGTAATGGTAAAGTCCTGCGTCAGTTACTTTGTTATGGAAGCTCCATTTTGGAGTCGGCCACAATCACATTGTTTGCGCTAAATAAATTTTTTATGGAAGCTCCATTTTGGATTCGGCCACAATAACATTGTTTGCGCTATCTAATGGAATATTCCTGTTAGGTTATCTCGTGTATGGCAGATCTATTTTGGATTTGGCCTTGATATC
The DNA here is from genome assembly GCA_018150735.1 of Drosophila sp. 14030-0761.01. Taxonomy (NCBI): domain Eukaryota; kingdom Metazoa; phylum Arthropoda; class Insecta; order Diptera; family Drosophilidae; genus Drosophila; species Drosophila sp. 14030-0761.01. The sequence continues at coordinate 349,379 of JAECWO010000106.1, read as the reverse complement.
ACTGTTTGCGCTAAGTAATGGTAAAGTCCTGCGTCAGTTACTTTGTTATGGAAGCTCCATTTCGGAGTCGGCCACAATAACATTGTTTGCGCTAAGTAAATTTGTTATGGAAGCTCCATTTTGGATTCGGCCACAATAACATTGTTTGCGCTATCTAATGGAATAGTCCTGTTAGGTTATCTCGTGTATGGGAGATCTATTTTGGATTTGGCCTTGATATCACTGTTTGCGCTAAGTAATGGTAAAGTCCTGCGTCAGTTACTTTGTTATGGAAGCTCCATTTTGGAGTCGGCCACAATCACATTGTTTGCGCTAAGTAAATTTGTTATGGAAGCTCCATTTTGGATTCGGCCACAATAACATTGTTTGCGCTATCTAATGGAATAGTCCTGTTAGGTTATCTCGTGTATGGCAGACCTATTTTGGATTTGGCCTTGATATCACTGTTTGCGCTAAGTAATGGTAAAGTCCTGCGTCAGTTACTTTGTTATGGAAGGTCCATTTTGGAGTCGGCCACAATCACATTGTTTGCGCTAAGTAAATTTTTTATGGAAGCTCCATTTTGGATTCGGCCACAATAACATTGTTTGCGCTATCTAATGGAATAGTCCTGTTAGGTTATCTCGTGTATGGGAGATCTATTTTGGATTTGGCCTTGATATCACTGTTTGCGCTAAGTAATGGTAAAGTCCTGCGTCAGTTAATTTGTTATGGAAGCTCCATTTTGGATTCGGCCACAATAACATTGTTTGCGCTAAATAAATTTTTTATGGAAGCTCCATTTTGGATTCGGCCACAATAACATTGTTTGCGCTATCTAATGGAATAGTCCTGTTAGGTTATCTCGTGTATGGGAGATCTATTTTGGATTTGGCCTTGATATCACTGTTTGCGCTAAGTAATGGTAAAGTCCTGCGTCAGTTACTTTGTTATGGAAGCTCCATTTTGGAGTCGGCCACAATAACATTGTTTGCGCTATCTAATGGAATAGTCCTGTTAGGTTATCTCGTGTATGGGAGATCTATTTTGGATTTGGCCTTGATATCACTGTTTGCGCTAAGTAATGGTAAAGTCCTGCGTCAGTTAATTTGTTATGGAAGCTCTATTTTAGAGTCGGCTACAAAACATTGTTTGCGCTAAGTAAATTTGTTATGGAAGCTCCATTTTGGATTCGGCCACAATAACATTGTTTGCGCTAAATAAATTTTTTATGGAAGCTCCATTTTGGATTCGGCCACAATAACATTGTTTGCGCTATCTAATGGAATAGTCCTGTTAGGTTATCTCGTGTATGGGAGATCTATTTTGGATTTGGCCTTGATATCACTGTTTGCGCTAAGTAATGGTAAAGTCCTGCGTCAGTTACTTTGTTATGGAAGCTCCATTTTGGAGTCCGCCACAATAACATTGTTTGCGCTAAGTAAATTTGTTATGGAAGCTCCATTTTGGATTGGGCCACAATAACATTGTTTGCGCTATCTAATGGAATAGTCCTGTTAGGTTATCTCGTGTATGGGAGATCTATTTTGGATTTGGCCTTGATATCACTGTTTGCGCTAAGTAATGGTAAAGTCCTGCGTCAGTTACTTTGTTATGGAAGCTCCATTTTGGAGTCCGCCACAATAACATTGTTTGCGCTAAGTAAATTTGTTATGGAAGCTCCATTTTGGATTGGGCCACAATAACATTGTTTGCGCTATCTAATGGAATAGTCCTGTTAGGTTATCTCGTGTATGGGAGATCTATTTTGGATTTGGCCTTGATATCACTGTTTGCGCTAAGTAATGGTAAAGTCCTGCGTCAGTTACTTTGTTATGGAAGCTCTATTTTAGAGTCGGCTACAAAACATTGTTTGCGCTAAGTAAATTTTTTATGGAAGCTCCATTTTGGATTCGGCCACAATAACATTGTTTGCGCTATCTAATGGAATAGTCCTGTTTCGTTATCTCGTGTATGGGAGATCTATTTTGGATTTGGCCTTGATATCACTGTTTGCGCTAAGTAATGGTAAAGTCCTGCGTCAGTTACTTTGTTATGGAAGCTCCATTTTGGAGTCCGCCACAATAACATTGTTTGCGCTAAGTAAATTTGTTATGGAAGCTCCATTTTGGATTGGGCCACAATAACATTGTTTGCGCTATCTAATGGAATAGTCCTGTTAGGTTATCTCGTGTATGGGAGATCTATTTTGGATTTGGCCTTGATATCACTGTTTGCGCTAAGTAATGGTAAAGTCCTGCGTCAGTTACTTTGTTATGGAAGCTCCATTTCGGAGTCGGCCACAATAACATTGTTTGCGCTAAGTAAATTTGTTATGGAAGCTCCTTTTTGGATTCGGCCACAATAACATTGTTTGCGCTATCTAATGGAATAGTCCTGTTAGGTTATCTCGTGTATGGGAGATCTATTTTGGATTTGGCCTTGATATCACTGTTTGCGCTAAGTAATGGTAAAGTCCTGCGTCAGTTACTTTGTTATGGAAGCTCCATTTTGGAGTCCGCCACAATAACATTGTTTGCGCTAAGTAAATTTGTTATGGAAGCTCCATTTTGGATTGGGCCACAATAACATTGTTTGCGCTATCTAATGGAATAGTCCTGTTAGGTTATCTCGTGTATGGGAGATCTATTTTGGATTTGGCCTTGATATCACTGTTTGCGCTAAGTAATGGTAAAGTCCTGCGTCAGTTACTTTGTTATGGAAGCTCCATTTTGGAGTCGGCCACAATCACATTGTTTGCGCTAAATAAATTTTTTATGGAAGCTCCATTTTGGATTCGGCCACAATAACATTGTTTGCGCTATCTAATGGAATAGTCCTGTTAGGTTATCTCGTGTATGGCAGATCTATTTTGGATTTGGCCTTGATATCACTGTTTGCGCTAAGTAATGGTAAAGTCCTGCGTCAGTTACTTTGTTATGGAAGCTCCATTTCGGAGTCGGCCACAATAACATTGTTTGCGCTAAGTAAATTTGTTATGGAAGCTCCTTTTTGGATTCGGCCACAATAACATTGTTTGCGCTATCTAATGGAATAGTCCTGTTAGGTTATCTCGTGTATGGGAGATCTATTTTGGATTTGGCCTTGATATCACTGTTTGCGCTAAGTAATGGTAAAGTCCTGCGTCAGTTAATTTGTTATGGAAGCTCCATTTTGGAGTCGGCCACAATAACATTGTTTGTGCTAAATAAATTTTTTATGGAAGCTCCATTTTGGATTCGGCCACAATAACATTGTTTGCGCTATCTAATGGAATAGTCCTGTTAGGTTATCTCGTGTATGGGAGATCTATTTTGGATTTGGCCTTGATATCACTGTTTGCGCTAAGTAATGGTAAAGTCCTGCGTCAGTTACTTTGTTATGGAAGCTCCATTTTGGAGTCGGCCACAATAACATTGTTTGCGCTATCTAATGGAATAGTCCTGTTAGGTTATCTCGTGTATGGGAGATCTATTTTGGATTTGGCCTTGATATCACTGTTTGCGCTAAGTAATGGTAAAGTCCTGCGTCAGTTAATTTGTTATGGAAGCTCTATTTTAGAGTCGGCTACAAAACATTGTTTGCGCTAAGTAAATTTTTTATGGAAGCTCCATTTTGGATTCGGCCACAATAACATTGTTTGCGCTATCTAATGGAATAGTCCTGTTTCGTTATCTCGTGTATGGGAGATCTATTTTGGATTTGGCCTTGATATCACTGTTTGCGCTAAGTAATGGTAAAGTCCTGCGTCAGTTACTTTGTTATGGAAGCTCCATTTTGGAGTCCGCCACAATAACATTGTTTGCGCTAAGTAAATTTGTTATGGAAGCTCCATTTTGGATTGGGCCACAATAACATTGTTTGCGCTATCTAATGGAATAGTCCTGTTAGGTTATCTCGTGTATGGGAGATCTATTTTGGATTTGGCCTTGATATCACTGTTTGCGCTAAGTAATGGTAAAGTCCTGCGTCAGTTACTTTGTTATGGAAGCTCCATTTCGGAGTCGGCCACAATAACATTGTTTGCGCTAAGTAAATTTGTTATGGAAGCTCCTTTTTGGATTCGGCCACAATAACATTGTTTGCGCTATCTAATGGAATAGTCCTGTTAGGTTATCTCGTGTATGGGAGATCTATTTTGGATTTGGCCTTGATATCACTGTTTGCGCTAAGTAATGGTAAAGTCCTGCGTCAGTTAATTTGTTATGGAAGCTCCATTTTGGAGTCGGCCACAATAACATTGTTTGCGCTAAATAAATTTTTTATGGAAGCTCCATTTTGGATTCGGCCACAATAACATTGTTTGCGCTATCTAATGGAATAGTCCTGTTAGGTTATCTCGTGTATGGGAGATCTATTTTGGATTTGGCCTTGATATCACTGTTTGCGCTAAGTAATGGTAAAGTCCTGCGTCAGTTACTTTGTTATGGAAGCTCCATTTTAGAGTCGGCCACAATAACATTGTTTGCGCTATCTAATGGAATAGTCCTGTTAGGTTATCTCGTGTATGCGAGATCTATTTTGGATTTGGCCTTGATATCACTGTTTGCGCTAAGTAATGGTAAAGTCCTGCGTCAGTTAATTTGTTATGGAAGCTCCATTTTGGAGTCGGCCACAATCACATTGTTTGCGCTAAGTAAATTTTTTATGGAAGCTCCATTTTGGATTCGGCCACAATAACATTGTTTGCGCTATCTAATGGAATAGTCCTGTTAGGTTATCTCGTGTATGGGAGATCTATTTTGGATTTGGCCTTGATATCACTGTTTGCGCTAAGTAATGGTAAAGTCCTGCGTCAGTTACTTTGTTATGGAAGCTCCATTTTGGAGTCGGCCACAATAACATTGTTTGCGCTATCTAATGGAATAGTCCTGTTAGGTTATCTCGTGTATGGGAGATCTATTTTGGATTTGGCCTTGATATCACTGTTTGCGCTAAGTAATGGTAAAGTCCTGCGTCAGTTAATTTGTTATGGAAGCTCTATTTTAGAGTCGGCTACAAAACATTGTTTGCGCTAAGTAAATTTTTTTATGGAAGCTCCATTTTGGATTCGGCCACAATAACATTGTTTGCGCTATCTAATGGAATAGTCCTGTTTCGTTATCTCGTGTATGGGAGATCTATTTTGGATTTGGCCTTGATATCACTGTTTGCGCTAAGTAATGGTAAAGTCCTGCGTCAGTTACTTTGTTATGGAAGCTCCATTTTGGAGTCCGCCACAATAACATTGTTTGCGCTAAGTAAATTTGTTATGGAAGCTCCATTTTGGATTGGGCCACAATAACATTGTTTGCGCTATCTAATGGAATAGTCCTGTTAGGTTATCTCGTGTATGGGAGATCTATTTTGGATTTGGCCTTGATATCACTGTTTGCGCTAAGTAATGGTAAAGTCCTGCGTCAGTTACTTTGTTATGGAAGCTCCATTTCGGAGTCGGCCACAATAACATTGTTTGCGCTAAGTAAATTTGTTATGGAAGCTCCTTTTTGGATTCGGCCACAATAACATTGTTTGCGCTATCTAATGGAATAGTCCTGTTAGGTTATCTCGTGTATGGGAGATCTATTTTGGATTTGGCCTTGATATCACTGTTTGCGCTAAGTAATGGTAAAGTCCTGCGTCAGTTAATTTGTTATGGAAGCTCCATTTTGGAGTCGGCCACAATAACATTGTTTGCGCTAAATAAATTTTTTATGGAAGCTCCATTTTGGATTCGGCCACAATAACATTGTTTGCGCTATCTAATGGAATAGTCCTGTTAGGTTATCTCGTGTATGGGAGATCTATTTTGGATTTGGCCTTGATATCACTGTTTGCGCTAAGTAATGGTAAAGTCCTGCGTCAGTTACTTTGTTATGGAAGCTCCATTTTAGAGTCGGCCACAATAACATTGTTTGCGCTATCTAATGGAATAGTCCTGTTAGGTTATCTCGTGTATGCGAGATCTATTTTGGATTTGGCCTTGATATCACTGTTTGCGCTAAGTAATGGTAAAGTCCTGCGTCAGTTAATTTGTTATGGAAGCTCCATTTTGGAGTCGGCCACAATAACATTGTTTGCGCTAAATAAATTTTTTATGGAAGCTCCATTTTGGATTCGGCCACAATAACATTGTTTGCGCTATCTAATGGAATAGTCCTGTTAGGTTATCTCGTGTATGGGAGATCTATTTTGGATTTGGCCTTGATATCACTGTTTGCGCTAAGTAATGGTAAAGTCCTGCGTCAGTTAATTTGTTATGGAAGCTCCATTTCGGAGTCGGCCACAATAACATTGTTTGCGCTAAGTAAATTTGTTATGGAAGCTCCTTTTTGGATTCGGCCACAATAACATTGTTTGCGCTATCTAATGGAATAGTCCTGTTAGGTTATCTCGTGTATGGGAGATCTATTTTTGATTTGGCCTTGATATCACTGTTTGCGCTAAGTAATGGTAAAGTCCTGCGTCAGTTAATTTGTTATGGAAGCTCTATTTTAGAGTCGGCTACAAAACATTGTTTGCGCAAAGTAAATTTGTTATGGAAGCTCCATTTTGGATTCGGCCACAATAACATTGTTTGCGCTATCTAATGGAATAGTCCTGTTAGGTTATCTCGTTTATGGGAGATCTATTTTGGATTTGGCCTTGATATCACTGTTTGCGCTAAGTAATGGTAAAGTCCTGCGTCAGTTAATTTGTTATGGAAGCTCTATTTTAGAGTCGGCTACAAAACATTGTTTGCGCTATCTAATGGAATAGTCCTGTTAGGTTATCTCGTGTATGGGAGATCTATTTTGGATTTGGCCTTGATATCACTGTTTGCGCTAAGTAATGGTAAAGTCCTGCGTCAGTTAATTTGTTATGGAAGCTCTATTTTAGAGTCGGCTACAAAACATTGTTTGCGCTAAGTAAATTTTTTATGGAAGCTCCATTTTGGACTCGGCCACAATAACATTGTTTGCGCTATCTAATGGAATAGTCCTGTTTCGTTATCTCGTGTATGGGAGATCTATTTTGGATTTGGCCTTGATATCACTGTTTGCGCTAAGTAATGGTAAAGTCCTGCGTCAGTTACTTTGTTATGGAAGCTCCATTTTGGAGTCCGCCACAATAACATTGTTTGCGCTAAGTAAATTTGTTATGGAAGCTCCATTTTGGATTGGGCCACAATAACATTGTTTGCGCTATCTAATGGAATAGTCCTGTTAGGTTATCTCGTGTATGGGAGATCTATTTTGGATTTGGCCTTGATATCACTGTTTGCGCTAAGTAATGGTAAAGTCCTGCGTCAGTTACTTTGTTATGGAAGCTCCATTTCGGAGTCGGCCACAATAACATTGTTTGCGCTAAGTAAATTTGTTATGGAAGCTCCATTTTGGATTCGGCCACAACATCATTGTTTGCGCCATCTAATGGAATAGTCCTGTTAGGTTATCTCGTGTATGGGAGATCTATTTTGGATTTGGCCTTGATATCACTGTTTGCGCTAAGTAATGGTAAAGTCCTGCGTCAGTTAATTTGTTATGGAAGCTCCATTTTGGAGTCGGCCACAATAACATTGTTTGCGCTAAATAAATTTTTTATGGAAGCTCCATTTTGGATTCGGCCACAATAACATTGTTTGCGCTATCTAATGGAATAGTCCTGTTAGGTTATCTCGTGTATGGGAGATCTATTTTGGATTTGGCCTTGATATCACTGTTTGCGCTAAGTAATGGTAAAGTCCTGCGTCAGTTACTTTGTTATGGAAGCTCCATTTTGGAGTCGGCCACAATAACATTGTTTGCGCTATCTAATGGAATAGTCCTGTTAGGTTATCTCGTGTATGGGAGATCTATTTTGGATTTGGCCTTGATATCACTGTTTGCGCTAAGTAATGGTAAAGTCCTGCGTCAGTTAATTTGTTATGGAAGCTCTATTTTAGAGTCGGCTACAAAACATTGTTTGCGCTAAGTAAATTTTTTATGGAAGCTCCATTTTGGACTCGGCCACAATAACATTGTTTGCGCTATCTAATGGAATAGTCCTGTTTCGTTATCTCGTGTATGGGAGATCTATTTTGGATTTGGCCTTGATATCACTGTTTGCGCTAAGTAATGGTAAAGTCCTGCGTCAGTTACTTTGTTATGGAAGCTCCATTTTGGAGTCCGCCACAATAACATTGTTTGCGCTAAGTAAATTTGTTATGGAAGCTCCATTTTGGATTGGGCCACAATAACATTGTTTGCGCTATCTAATGGAATAGTCCTGTTAGGTTATCTCGTGTATGGGAGATCTATTTTGGATTTGGCCTTGATATCACTGTTTGCGCTAAGTAATGGTAAAGTCCTGCGTCAGTTACTTTGTTATGGAAGCTCCATTTCGGAGTCGGCCACAATAACATTGTTTGCGCTAAGTAAATTTGTTAAGGAAGCTCCATTTTGGATTCGGCCACAACATCATTGTTTGCGCCATCTAATGGAATAGTCCTGTTAGGTTATCTCGTGTATGGGAGATCTATTTTGGATTTGGCCTTGATATCACTGTTTGCGCTAAGTAATGGTAAAGTCCTGCGTCAGTTAATTTGTTATGGAAGCTCCATTTTGGAGTCGGCCACAATAACATTGTTTGCGCTAAATAAATTTTTTATGGAAGCTCCATTTTGGATTCGGCCACAATAACATTGTTTGCGCTATCTAATGGAATAGTCCTGTTAGGTTATCTCGTGTATGGGAGATCTATTTTGGATTTGGCCTTGATATCACTGTTTGCGCTAAGTAATGGTAAAGTCCTGCGTCAGTTACTTTGTTATGGAAGCTCCATTTTGGAGTCGGCCACAATAACATTGTTTGCGCTATCTAATGGAATAGTCCTGTTAGGTTATCTCGTGTATGGGAGATCTATTTTGGATTTGGCCTTGATATCACTGTTTGCGCTAAGTAATGGTAAAGTCCTGCGTCAGTTAATTTGTTATGGAAGCTCTATTTTAGAGTCGGCTACAAAACATTGTTTGCGCTAAGTAAATTTTTTATGGAAGCTCCATTTTGGATTCGGCCACAATAACATTGTTTGCGCTATCTAATGGAATAGTCCTGTTTCGTTATCTCGTGTATGGGAGATCTATTTTGGATTTGGCCTTGATATCACTGTTTGCGCTAAGTAATGGTAAAGTCCTGCGTCAGTTACTTTGTTATGGAAGCTCCATTTTGGAGTCCGCCACAATAACATTGTTTGCGCTAAGTAAATTTGTTATGGAAGCTCCATTTTGGATTCGGCCACAATAACATTGTTTGCGCTATCTAATGGAATGGTCCTGTTAGGTTATCTCGTGTATGGGAGATCTATTTTGGATTTGGCCTTGATATCACTGTTTGCGCTAAGTAATGGTAAAGTCCTGCGTCAGTTAATTTGTTATGGAAGCTCCATTTCGGAGTCGGCCACAATAACATTGTTTGCGCTAAGTAAATTTGTTATGGAAGCTCCTTTTTGGATTCGGCCACAATAACATTGTTTGCGCTATCTAATGGAATAGTCCTGTTAGGTTATCTCGTGTATGCGAGATCTATTTTGGATTTGGCCTTGATATCACTGTTTGCGCTAAGTAATGGTAAAGTCCTGCGTCAGTTAATTTGTTATGGAAGCTCTATTTTAGAGTCGGCTACAAAACATTGTTTGCGCTAAGTAAATTTGTTATGGAAGCTCCATTTTGGATTCGGCCACAATAACATTGTTTGCGCTATCTAATGGAATGGTCCTGTTAGGTTATCTCGTGTATGGGAGATCTATTTTGGATTTGGCCTTGATATCACTGTTTGCGCTAAGTAATGGTAAAGTCCTGCGTCAGTTAATTTGTTATGGAAGCTCCATTTCGGAGTCGGCCACAATAACATTGTTTGCGCTAAGTAAATTTGTCGGAGTCGGCCACAATAACATTGTTTGCGCTAAGTAAATTTGTTATGGAAGCTCCTTTTTGGATTCGGCCACAATAACATTGTTTGCGCTATCTAATGGAATAGTCCTGTTAGGTTATCTCGTGTATGGGAGATCTATTTTGGATTTGGCCTTGATATCACTGTTTGCGCTAAGTAATGGTAAAGTCCTGCGTCAGTTACTTTGTTATGGAAGCTCCATTTTAGAGTCGGCCACAATAACATTGTTTGCGCTATCTAATGGAATAGTCCTGTTAGGTTATCTCGTGTATGCGAGATCTATTTTGGATTTGGCCTTGATATCACTGTTTGCGCTAAGTAATGGTAAAGTCCTGCGTCAGTTAATTTGTTATGGAAGCTCCATTTTGGAGTCGGCCACAATAACATTGTTTGCGCTAAATAAATTTTTTATGGAAGCTCCATTTTGGATTCGGCCACAATAACATTGTTTGCGCTATCTAATGGAATAGTCCTGTTAGGTTATCTCGTGTATGGGAGATCTATTTTGGATTTGGCCTTGATATCACTGTTTGCGCTAAGTAATGGTAAAGTCCTGCGTCAGTTAATTTGTTATGGAAGCTCCATTTCGGAGTCGGCCACAATAACATTGTTTGCGCTAAGTAAATTTGTTATGGAAGCTCCTTTTTGGATTCGGCCACAATAACATTGTTTGCGCTATCTAATGGAATAGTCCTGTTAGGTTATCTCGTTTATGGGAGATCTATTTTGGATTTGGCCTTGATATCACTGTTTGCGCTAAGTAATGGTAAAGTCCTGCGTCAGTTAATTTGTTATGGAAGCTCTATTTTAGAGTCGGCTACAAAACATTGTTTGCGCAAAGTAAATTTGTTATGGAAGCTCCATTTTGGATTCGGCCACAATAACATTGTTTGCGCTATCTAATGGAATAGTCCTGTTAGGTTATCTCGTTTATGGGAGATCTATTTTGGATTTGGCCTTGATATCACTGTTTGCGCTAAGTAATGGTAAAGTCCTGCGTCAGTTAATTTGTTATGGAAGCTCTATTTTAGAGTCGGCTACAAAACATTGTTTGCGCTATCTAATGGAATAGTCCTGTTAGGTTATCTCGTGTATGGGAGATCTATTTTGGATTTGGCCTTGATATCACTGTTTGCGCTAAGTAATGGTAAAGTCCTGCGTCAGTTAATTTGTTATGGAAGCTCTATTTTAGAGTCGGCTACAAAACATTGTTTGCGCTAAGTAAATTTTTTATGGAAGCTCCATTTTGGACTCGGCCACAATAACATTGTTTGCGCTATCTAATGGAATAGTCCTGTTTCGTTATCTCGTGTATGGGAGATCTATTTTGGATTTGGCCTTGATATCACTGTTTGCGCTAAGTAATGGTAAAGTCCTGCGTCAGTTACTTTGTTATGGAAGCTCCATTTTGGAGTCCGCCACAATAACATTGTTTGCGCTAAGTAAATTTGTTATGGAAGCTCCATTTTGGATTGGGCCACAATAACATTGTTTGCGCTATCTAATGGAATAGTCCTGTTAGGTTATCTCGTGTATGGGAGATCTATTTTGGATTTGGCCTTGATATCACTGTTTGCGCTAAGTAATGGTAAAGTCCTGCGTCAGTTACTTTGTTATGGAAGCTCCATTTCGGAGTCGGCCACAATAACATTGTTTGCGCTAAGTAAATTTGTTATGGAAGCTCCATTTTGGATTCGGCCACAACATCATTGTTTGCGCCATCTAATGGAATAGTCCTGTTAGGTTATCTCGTGTATGGGAGATCTATTTTGGATTTGGCCTTGATATCACTGTTTGCGCTAAGTAATGGTAAAGTCCTGCGTCAGTTAATTTGTTATGGAAGCTCCATTTTGGAGTCGGCCACAATAACATTGTTTGCGCTAAATAAATTTTTTATGGAAGCTCCATTTTGGATTCGGCCACAATAACATTGTTTGCGCTATCTAATGGAATAGTCCTGTTAGGTTATCTCGTGTATGGGAGATCTATTTTGGATTTGGCCTTGATATCACTGTTTGCGCTAAGTAATGGTAAAGTCCTGCGTCAGTTACTTTGTTATGGAAGCTCCATTTTGGAGTCGGCCACAATAACATTGTTTGCGCTATCTAATGGAATAGTCCTGTTAGGTTATCTCGTGTATGGGAGATCTATTTTGGATTTGGCCTTGATATCACTGTTTGCGCTAAGTAATGGTAAAGTCCTGCGTCAGTTAATTTGTTATGGAAGCTCTATTTTAGAGTCGGCTACAAAACATTGTTTGCGCTAAGTAAATTTTTTATGGAAGCTCCATTTTGGATTCGGCCACAATAACATTGTTTGCGCTATCTAATGGAATAGTCCTGTTTCGTTATCTCGTGTATGGGAGATCTATTTTGGATTTGGCCTTGATATCACTGTTTGCGCTAAGTAATGGTAAAGTCCTGCGTCAGTTACTTTGTTATGGAAGCTCCATTTTGGAGTCCGCCACAATAACATTGTTTGCGCTAAGTAAATTTGTTATGGAAGCTCCATTTTGGATTGGGCCACAATAACATTGTTTGCGCTATCTAATGGAATAGTCCCGTTAGGTTATCTCGTGTATGGGAGATCTATTTTGGATTTGGCCTTGATATCACTGTTTGCGCTAAGTAATGGTAAAGTCCTGCGTCAGTTACTTTGTTATGGAAGCTCCATTTCGGAGTCGGCCACAATAACATTGTTTGCGCTAAGTAAATTTGTTATGGAAGCTCCTTTTTGGATTCGGCCACAATAACATTGTTTGCGCTATCTAATGGAATAGTCCTGTTAGGTTATCTCGTGTATGCGAGATCTATTTTGGATTTGGCCTTGATATCACTGTTTGCGCTAAGTAATGGTAAAGTCCTGCGTCAGTTAATTTGTTATGGAAGCTCTATTTTAGAGTCGGCTACAAAACATTGTTTGCGCAAAGTAAATTTGTTATGGAAGCTCCATTTTGGATTCGGCCACAATAACATTGTTTGCGCTATCTAATGGAATAGTCCTGTTAGGTTATCTCGTTTATGGGAGATCTATTTTGGATTTGGCCTTGATATCACTGTTTGCGCTAAGTAATGGTAAAATCCTGCGTCAGTTAATTTGTTATGGAAGCTCTATTTTAGAGTCGGCTACAAAACATTGTTTGCGCTAAGTAAATTTGTTATGGAAGCTCCATTTTGGATTCGGCCACAATAACATTGTTTGCGCTATCTAATGGAATGGTCCTGTTAGGTTATCTCGTGTATGGGAGATCTATTTTGGATTTGGCCTTGATATCACTGTTTGCGCTAAGTAATGGTAAAGTCCTGCGTCAGTTAATTTGTTATGGAAGCTCCATTTCGGAGTCGGCCACAATAACATTGTTTGCGCTAAGTAAATTTGTTATGGAAGCTCCTTTTTGGATTCGGCCACAATAACATTGTTTGCGCTATCTAATGGAATAGTCCTGTTAGGTTATCTCGTGTATGGGAGATCTATTTTGGATTTGGCCTTGATATCACTGTTTGCGCTAAGTAATGGTAAAGTCCTGCGTCAGTTAATTTGTTATGGAAGCTCTATTTTAGAGTCGGCTACAAAACATTGTTTGCGCAAAGTAAATTTGTTATGGAAGCTCCATTTTGGATTCGGCCACAATAACATTGTTTGCGCTATCTAATGGAATAGTCCTGTTAGGTTATCTCGTTTATGGGAGATCTATTTTGGATTTGGCCTTGATATCACTGTTTGCGCTAAGTAATGGTAAAGTCCTGCGTCAGTTAATTTGTTATGGAAGCTCTATTTTAGAGTCGGCTACAAAACATTGTTTGCGCTAAGTAAATTTGTTATGGAAGCTCCATTTTGGATTCGGCCACAATAACATTGTCCTGTTTGGTTATCTCGTCCTGTTTGGTTATCTCGTGTATGGGAGATCTATTTTGGATTTGGCCTTGATATCACTGTTTGCGCTAAGTAATGGTAAAGTCCTGCGTCAGTTACTTTGTTATGGAAGCTCCATTTTGGAGTCCGCCACAATAACATTGTTTGCGCTAAGTAAATTTGTTATGGAAGCTCCATTTTGGATTCGGCCACAATAACATTGTTTGCGCTAATGGAATAGTCCTGTTTGGTTATCTCGTGTATGGGAGATCTATTTTGGATTTGGCCTTGATATCACTGTTTGCGCTAAATAATGGTAAAGTCCTGCGTCAGTTACTTTGTTATGGAAGCTCCATTTTGGAGTCGGCCACAATAACATTGTTTGCGCTATCTAATGGAATAGTCCTGTTAGGTTATCTCGTGTATGGGAGATCTATTTTGGATTTGGCCTTGATATCACTGTTTGCGCTAAGTAATGGTAAAGTCCTGCGTCAGTTACTTTGTTATGGAAGCTCCATTTCGGAGTCGGCCACAATAACATTGTTTGCGCTAAGTAAATTTGTTATGGAAGCTCCATTTTGGATTCGGCCACAACATCATTGTTTGCGCCATCTAATGGAATAGTCCTGTTAGGTTATCTCGTGTATGGGAGATCTATTTTGGATTTGGCCTTGATATCACTGTTTGCGCTAAGTAATGGTAAAGTCCTGCGTCAGTTAATTTGTTATGGAAGCTCCATTTTGGAGTCGGCCACAATAACATTGTTTGCGCTAAATAAATTTTTTATGGAAGCTCCATTTTGGATTCGGCCACAATAACATTGTTTGCGCTATCTAATGGAATAGTCCTGTTAGGTTATCTCGTGTATGGGAGATCTATTTTGGATTTGGCCTTGATATCACTGTTTGCGCTAAGTAATGGTAAAGTCCTGCGTCAGTTAATTTGTTATGGAAGTGTAGGTTTAGCCACTATATTTGTGGTACCTAGTTTTATTATTATATTATTATTATTATATTATTATTATTTTAGAGTTAATTGAATATTTAGACAAGTAAGTAATTTAAGAAATCGTGGTCGTCTTTTTCGTCTTTTCGTCTTTTTGTTCCGCACGTCGAACTTAACGTCTTTTGCTCTCGGTGTGAACTTCTAATCTCCACGTCTCGATCTCTACTTCTGTCGTCGTCTCAATTCGCTCCTCGTTTCATCTTAATTCCGCCACTCTCGCCTTGCTCGTCAGGGCTGGTTGAACAACGATGCCAGACCCAATCCCACAACTCGGCCATCCTAATATGCATTTGCCTCAAATGCATCTTGATCGTCTATGTCAGGTGCAATCCATGGCTTCATATAATCAGCACAGGTAGAAGTACGCCCTGGACCGTCGTTGAACAATGCATCTTTGACTACGTCGTATGTGTCTCTAGGCTTTACCTTAGTTATTCGGTAAGGACCCAAATATTTCGGCTTGAGTTTTAGTCCTCCTCCAAGATGCGTGCGTTTAATTGCCACCAGATCACCGACTTTGTATATTGATGCAGGTCTGCGACGCAAATTGTATGTTCTTTTGTTTTCTTCTTGCATGCGAAGGATCTGTTCTTTCGCCTGCTTCCGTAAGTCATCTCGGTCGTCTTTGAAAGTCTGGATCATCTCATCTTGAATCATCTGTTTCAGCTGCAGGTCGTCTTTTGTGTGCATCTTTATTCCAACTAATAACTCGAATGGAGTCGCGTGTGTGCTTCTGTTGTACGTTGAGTTAATGATTTGCTGTACTTTGTCAACAAACTTATACCATTTGCTGGGGTCTTCTATGGACATCTTAGATATGACGGATACTATGACAGCGTTAAGCCGTTCGACTTGCCCGTTTGCTTGTGGGAGTCCAGTCGTAACTGCGTGAAGCTCGATATTTTCACTCTTACAATACTGCATGAATTCGTCTGACGTAAACGCTGCGCCTCTGTCGGAAATAATTTGGACTGGATTTCCGAAAATTGAACTTTGTGCCTGTAGTCTTGATATAACTTCTTTCGTAGATGTGGTTTTCGTCGGATACAGCCAGCAGAACTTCGTGAAGCTGTCGATAACTGCTAGAATATGCTTGTACTGCTTGTGGGTTGACTCTAAAGGACCAAGAAAATCGATGTGAAACGTCTGAAGGGGCAGCTCTTCTTTCGGCAGTGGGTGTAGCTCTCCTTTCTTTTTGCCATGCTTTCGATTTAGCGTTAAACATGGTATGCAGCATCTTATTTGGTGTTGGATCTTGTCATCAAGTTTTGGAATATAAAACTCTTTGGCGATTATTTCCTTCGTCTTCTTCACTGAAAAGTGACCTCTTTCGTGAGCCTGCTTAATAATTTCACGTTGTAGAGCTGAGGGAACAACTATTAATTCTTCGTCATTTGGGTTATCGTCTTTTAAAACAATTCGCATTTCAACATTTGTCGTCTTAAGCTTTTCCGGTTTATAATTCTTAATAAGTTCGGACACTTCTTTTTTTGCACTTTTTGATGCACTCGGGTTAATGTCGATTTCTATGTTTTCCACGTCTATTTTAAATATCGAACTTATTACCGTTTCGTTTGTACCACCTTCGTATTCTTTGATTTGTACACCGTCGCGATTGATTATTATTTCAGCTTGTTTGCAAAAATCTTCTCCTAAAATCACATCATCATCTAGGAATTCCGTCGCTACTACTAGAAAGTTTACTTCAAAGTTCAGTTGATTCACATTAACCGTTCCTGTGAATGCGCCACTGGGTTTCACTCTTTTATTCTTGTCGCCAAAACCGAACAGAAGAACATTGGCTTTGGTTAACTTTGGTTTTTTCAAATGTAAATACGTCGTTTGGGAAACAATACTATGTTTACTACCCGAATCAATGAAAGCTATACACTTTTGATTGTTAATCTTTATTTCTTTGCACATAAACTTTTGCTCGGACGATATTGTACTCATGTTACGTAAATTCGAGTTTTCTTCAAGTTTCTTTATTGAACAATCTTTTGCTATGTGGCCAAAATTATTGCAATTGAAGCACTTTCTTCCTTTACTTTTGTTTTCACACTTTTCAGAAACATGTCCTTTTTGTCCACAATTATAGCATTTCACGTTATTACTGCCTTTGCTTTCTGCTTTCATTTCATTTTCTCTTTTATTTTGCACATATTTATACTCATAATCTTTCGACTTTTCACGCATTTTTTCATAGCACTTGATTTTTTCTTTAAATTCTTTTAAATTATTAGCGTTGTATAAAATTGATTTATTTATACTAAGGTCATTAATTCCGTCTATTACATACTGCATTAAGGCACTGTTTTCTATTTTTCCACGTGATGCCACTTCTTTCATTTTTAGCAAATATTCTTGAACACTTTCACCTTTTTTAATTTTTCTTTCAGATAATTGTTTGTGTAAATCAGCACTGTTAATTTCCGTTTTAAATTCATTAATTAGAGATTCTTTTAAGGTTGTCCAATTCTTTATTCCCCGTTCACTCAAAACAAACATTTTTGCTAGTCCTTTAATCGCTCTTTTAGCAAAAATAAATTTTTGCAAATTGTCCCATTGCATCATGACAGCCATATCTTCAAAATCCTCAATCCATACTTCCACTGACAATTTGTCATCACCATGGAACGATCTTAATGAGTCTTCAACATCTCGAAAATTCAAGGCGAATCTCGGTTGCACCATGCTTACATTTTGCGAACTTTCGGTATCAACATTGTTGACCGCGACTGTAGAGTTTGCGTGATTCGTTTTGTTGCTTCTGTTCTCGTTTGTTGCAGCTGTCCTAAAATTGGTTTCGTCACTTAGTATTGACAGCATTTCGTCTTCGTCTTGATTATTCGTGTTCCTATTGGCATCTCTTTCGTGTTCATCATCTTCGTCATCGTCATCTTCGTTTTGCTCATGTTCCATGTTAACGTCGACCATCAAATTTACCGTTTGCAGATTGCGAAAAAGATGTGAAGTCAAATCCGTTTTATCATGCGTCAGACCCAAAATATTGCAGATTATTACAAGATCGTTATTTGATAAACTTTGCTCCACATAGGAGACTTTGCTTTTATATAAATCACTGTTAGGGCCAAAATCGAAACCCTCGAACTTTCTTAATCGTTGGCGATTGGCACGATCGCCTTCATCTTCAAAGACAAACTTGTGAAGCAGCACAATATTTGACTTTTTCTCTTTTCCGAGTGCTTCTCGCACATTCTGAAAATCTTCGAGTTTTTTCATGTTCTTTCTTTGTCTCTACACACTCACACACACAGACACAGATGAGTATGCACGTCGTATTGCGTCGTTAAAATTTAAAAATTTTCGGCGTCGTCTGGGTTTTTGGCGTCGTCTGGTTTTTTGGCGACGCGTCGTTTTTTTCTTTTCGTCGTTTGCGTCGTTGTCGCCACCTTTCGTCGTTGATATTTTTCTTACCGTATGTTTGTCTCTTTTTCACTCACTGTTTTAACTCTATACGTTTACTCTGCACGTCTTGTTTAAGGTTTTTTTAAGGTTGAGCCCCCATGTTTGTAGGTTTAGCCACTATATTTGTGGTACCTAGTTTTATTATTATATTATTATTATTATATTATTATTATTTTAGAGTTAATTGAATATTTAGACAAGTAAGTAATTTAAGAAATCGTGGTCGTCTTTTTCGTCTTTTCGTCTTTTTGTTCCGCACGTCGAACTTAACGTCTTTTGCTCTCGGTGTGAACTTCTAATCTCCACGTCTCGATCTCTACTTCTGTCGTCGTCTCAATTCGCTCCTCGTTTCATCTTAATTCCGCCACTCTCGCCTTGCTCGTCAGGGCTGGTTGAACAACGATGCCAGACCCAATCCCACAGAAGCTCCATTTTGGAGTCGGCCACAATAACATTGTTTGCGCTATCTAATGGAATAGTCCTGTTAGGTTATCTCGTGTATGGGAGATCTATTTTGGATTTGGCCTTGATATCACTGTTTGCGCTAAGTAATGGTAAAGTCCTGCGTCAGTTACTTTGTTATGGAAGCTCCATTTTGGAGTCGGCCACAATAACATTGTTTGCGCTAAATAAATTTTTTATGGAAGCTCCATTTTGGATTCGGCCACAATAACATTGTTTGCGCTATCTAATGGAATAGTCCTGTTAGGTTATCTCGTGTATGGGAGATCTATTTTGGATTTGGCCTTGATATCACTGTTTGCGCTAAGTAATGGTAAAGTCCTGCGTCAGTTACTTTGTTATGGAAGCTCCATTTTGGAGTCGGCCACAATAACATTGTTTGCGCTATCTAATGGAATAGTCCTGTTAGGTTATCTCGTGTATGGGAGATCTATTTTGGATTTGGCCTTGATATCACTGTTTGCGCTAAGTAATGGTAAAGTCCTGCGTCAGTTAATTTGTTATGGAAGCTCTATTTTAGAGTCGGCTACAAAACATTGTTTGCGCTAAGTAAATTTTTTATGGAAGCTCCATTTTGGATTCGGCCACAATAACATTGTTTGCGCTATCTAATGGAATAGTCCTGTTTCGTTATCTCGTGTATGGGAGATCTATTTTGGATTTGGCCTTGATATCACTGTTTGCGCTAAGTAATGGTAAAGTCCTGCGTCAGTTACTTTGTTATGGAAGCTCCATTTTGGAGTCCGCCACAATAACATTGTTTGCGCTAAGTAAATTTGTTATGGAAGCTCCATTTTGGATTGGGCCACAATAACATTGTTTGCGCTATCTAATGGAATAGTCCTGTTAGGTTATCTCGTGTATGGGAGATCTATTTTGGATTTGGCCTTGATATCACTGTTTGCGCTAAGTAATGGTAAAGTCCTGCGTCAGTTACTTTGTTATGGAAGCTCCATTTCGGAGTCGGCCACAATAACATTGTTTGCGCTAAGTAAATTTGTTATGGAAGCTCCTTTTTGGATTCGGCCACAATAACATTGTTTGCGCTATCTAATGGAATAGTCCTGTTAGGTTATCTCGTGTATGGGAGATCTATTTTGGATTTGGCCTTGATATCACTGTTTGCGCTAAGTAATGGTAAAGTCCTGCGTCAGTTAATTTGTTATGGAAGCTCCATTTTGGAGTCGGCCACAATAACATTGTTTGCGCTAAATAAATTTTTTATGGAAGCTCCATTTTGGATTCGGCCACAATAACATTGTTTGCGCTATCTAATGGAATAGTCCTGTTAGGTTATCTCGTGTATGGGAGATCTATTTTGGATTTGGCCTTGATATCACTGTTTGCGCTAAGTAATGGTAAAGTCCTGCGTCAGTTACTTTGTTATGGAAGCTCCATTTTAGAGTCGGCCACAATAACATTGTTTGCGCTATCTAATGGAATAGTCCTGTTAGGTTATCTCGTGTATGCGAGATCTATTTTGGATTTGGCCTTGATATCACTGTTTGCGCTAAGTAATGGTAAAGTCCTGCGTCAGTTAATTTGTTATGGAAGCTCCATTTTGGAGTCGGCCACAATAACATTGTTTGCGCTAAATAAATTTTTTATGGAAGCTCCATTTTGGATTCGGCCACAATAACATTGTTTGCGCTATCTAATGGAATAGTCCTGTTAGGTTATCTCGTGTATGGGAGATCTATTTTGGATTTGGCCTTGATATCACTGTTTGCGCTAAGTAATGGTAAAGTCCTGCGTCAGTTAATTTGTTATGGAAGCTCCATTTCGGAGTCGGCCACAATAACATTGTTTGCGCTAAGTAAATTTGTTATGGAAGCTCCTTTTTGGATTCGGCCACAATAACATTGTTTGCGCTATCTAATGGAATAGTCCTGTTAGGTTATCTCGTGTATGGGAGATCTATTTTTGATTTGGCCTTGATATCACTGTTTGCGCTAAGTAATGGTAAAGTCCTGCGTCAGTTAATTTGTTATGGAAGCTCTATTTTAGAGTCGGCTACAAAACATTGTTTGCGCAAAGTAAATTTGTTATGGAAGCTCCATTTTGGATTCGGCCACAATAACATTGTTTGCGCTATCTAATGGAATAGTCCTGTTAGGTTATCTCGTTTATGGGAGATCTATTTTGGATTTGGCCTTGATATCACTGTTTGCGCTAAGTAATGGTAAAGTCCTGCGTCAGTTAATTTGTTATGGAAGCTCTATTTTAGAGTCGGCTACAAAACATTGTTTGCGCTATCTAATGGAATAGTCCTGTTAGGTTATCTCGTGTATGGGAGATCTATTTTGGATTTGGCCTTGATATCACTGTTTGCGCTAAGTAATGGTAAAGTCCTGCGTCAGTTAATTTGTTATGGAAGCTCTATTTTAGAGTCGGCTACAAAACATTGTTTGCGCTAAGTAAATTTTTTATGGAAGCTCCATTTTGGACTCGGCCACAATAACATTGTTTGCGCTATCTAATGGAATAGTCCTGTTTCGTTATCTCGTGTATGGGAGATCTATTTTGGATTTGGCCTTGATATCACTGTTTGCGCTAAGTAATGGTAAAGTCCTGCGTCAGTTACTTTGTTATGGAAGCTCCATTTTGGATTGGGCCACAATAACATTGTTTGCGCTATCTAATGGAATAGTCCTGTTAGGTTATCTCGTGTATGGGAGATCTATTTTGGATTTGGCCTTGATATCACTGTTTGCGCTAAGTAATGGTAAAGTCCTGCGTCAGTTACTTTGTTATGGAAGCTCCATTTCGGAGTCGGCCACAATAACATTGTTTGCGCTAAGTAAATTTGTTATGGAAGCTCCATTTTGGATTGGGCCACAATAACATTGTTTGCGCTATCTAATGGAATAGTCCTGTTAGGTTATCTCGTGTATGGGAGATCTATTTTGGATTTGGCCTTGATATCACTGTTTGCGCTAAGTAATGGTAAAGTCCTGCGTCAGTTACTTTGTTATGGAAGCTCCATTTCGGAGTCGGCCACAATAACATTGTTTGCGCTAAGTAAATTTGTTATGGAAGCTCCATTTTGGATTCGGCCACAACATCATTGTTTGCGCCATCTAATGGAATAGTCCTGTTAGGTTATCTCGTGTATGGGAGATCTATTTTGGATTTGGCCTTGATATCACTGTTTGCGCTAAGTAATGGTAAAGTCCTGCGTCAGTTAATTTGTTATGGAAGCTCCATTTTGGAGTCGGCCACAATAACATTGTTTGCGCTAAATAAATTTTTTATGGAAGCTCCATTTTGGATTCGGCCACAATAACATTGTTTGCGCTATCTAATGGAATAGTCCTGTTAGGTTATCTCGTGTATGGGAGATCTATTTTGGATTTGGCCTTGATATCACTGTTTGCGCTAAGTAATGGTAAAGTCCTGCGTCAGTTACTTTGTTATGGAAGCTCCATTTTGGAGTCGGCCACAATAACATTGTTTGCGCTATCTAATGGAATAGTCCTGTTAGGTTATCTCGTGTATGGGAGATCTATTTTGGATTTGGCCTTGATATCACTGTTTGCGCTAAGTAATGGTAAAGTCCTGCGTCAGTTAATTTGTTATGGAAGCTCTATTTTAGAGTCGGCTGCAAAACATTGTTTGCGCTAAGTAAATTTTTTATGGAAGCTCCATTTTGGATTCGGCCACAATAACATTGTTTGCGCTATCTAATGGAATAGTCCTGTTTCGTTATCTCGTGTATGGGAGATCTATTTTGGATTTGGCCTTGATATCACTGTTTGCGCTAAGTAATGGTAAAGTCCTGCGTCAGTTACTTTGTTATGGAAGCTCCATTTTGGAGTCCGCCACAATAACATTGTTTGCGCTAAGTAAATTTGTTATGGAAGCTCCATTTTGGATTGGGCCACAATAACATTGTTTGCGCTATCTAATGGAATAGTCCTGTTAGGTTATCTCGTGTATGGGAGATCTATTTTGGATTTGGCCTTGATATCACTGTTTGCGCTAAGTAATGGTAAAGTCCTGCGTCAGTTACTTTGTTATGGAAGCTCCATTTCGGAGTCGGCCACAATAACATTGTTTGCGCTAAGTAAATTTGTTATGGAAGCTCCTTTTTGGATTCGGCCACAATAACATTGTTTGCGCTATCTAATGGAATAGTCCTGTTAGGTTATCTCGTGTATGCGAGATCTATTTTGGATTTGGCCTTGATATCACTGTTTGCGCTAAGTAATGGTAAAGTCCTGCGTCAGTTAATTTGTTATGGAAGCTCTATTTTAGAGTCGGCTACAAAACATTGTTTGCGCTAAGTAAATTTGTTATGGAAGCTCCATTTTGGATTCGGCCACAATAACATTGTTTGCGCTATCTAATGGAATGGTCCTGTTAGGTTATCTCGTGTATGGGAGATCTATTTTGGATTTGGCCTTGATATCACTGTTTGCGCTAAGTAATGGTAAAGTCCTGCGTCAGTTAATTTGTTATGGAAGCTCCATTTCGGAGTCGGCCACAATAACATTGTTTGCGCTAAGTAAATTTGTTATGGAAGCTCCTTTTTGGATTCGGCCACAATAACATTGTTTGCGCTATCTAATGGAATAGTCCTGTTAGGTTATCTCGTGTATGGGAGATCTATTTTGGATTTGGCCTTGATATCACTGTTTGCGCTAAGTAATGGTAAAGTCCTGCGTCAGTTAATTTGTTATGGAAGCTCTATTTTAGAGTCGGCTACAAAACATTGTTTGCGCAAAGTAAATTTGTTATGGAAGCTCCATTTTGGATTCGGCCACAATAACATTGTTTGCGCTATCTAATGGAATAGTCCTGTTAGGTTATCTCGTTTATGGGAGATCTATTTTGGATTTGGCCTTGATATCACTGTTTGCGCTAAGTAATGGTAAAGTCCTGCGTCAGTTAATTTGTTATGGAAGCTCTATTTTAGAGTCGGCTACAAAACATTGTTTGCGCTAAGTAAATTTGTTATGGAAGCTCCATTTTGGATTCGGCCACAATAACATTGTTTGCGCTAAGTAAATTTGTTATGGAAGCTCCTTTTTGGATTCGGCCACAATAACATTGTTTGCGCTATCTAATGGAATAGTCCTGTTAGGTTATCTCGTGTATGCGAGATCTATTTTGGATTTGGCCTTGATATCACTGTTTGCGCTAAGTAATGGTAAAGTCCTGCGTCAGTTAATTTGTTATGGAAGCTCTATTTTAGAGTCGGCTACAAAACATTGTTTGCGCTAAGTAAATTTGTTATGGAAGCTCCATTTTGGATTCGGCCACAATAACATTGTTTGCGCTATCTAATGGAATGGTCCTGTTAGGTTATCTCGTGTATGGGAGATCTATTTTGGATTTGGCCTTGATATCACTGTTTGCGCTAAGTAATGGTAAAGTCCTGCGTCAGTTACTTTGTTATGGAAGCTCCATTTTGGAGTCGGCCACAATAACATTGTTTGCGCTAAGTAAATTTGTTATGGAAGCTCCATTTTGGATTCGGCCACAATAACATTGTTTGCGCTATCTAATGGAATAGTCCTGTTTGGTTATCTCGTGTATGGGAGATCTATTTTGGATTTGGCCTTGATATCACTGTTTGCGCTAAGTAATGGTAAAGTCCTGCGTCAGTTACTTTGTTATGGAAGCTCCATTTTGGAGTCCGCCACAATAACATTGTTTGCGCTAAGTAAATTTGTTATGGAAGCTCCATTTTGGATTCGGCCACAATAACATTGTTTGCGCTAATGGAATAGTCCTGTTTGGTTATCTCGTGTATGGGAGATCTATTTTGGATTTGGCCTTGATATCACTGTTTGCGCTAAGTAATGGTAAAGTCCTGCGTCAGTTACTTTGTTATGGAAGCTCCATTTTGGAGTCGGCCACAATAACATTGTTTGCGCTAAGTAAATTTGTTATGGAAGCTCCATTTTGGATTCGGCCACAATAACATTGTTTGCGCTATCTAATGGAATAGTCCTGTTTGGTTATCTCGTGTATGGGAGATCTATTTTGGATTTGGCCTTGATATCACTGTTTGCGCTAAGTAATGGTAAAGTCCTGCGTCAGTTACTTTGTTATGGAAGCTCCATTTTGGAGTCGGCCACAATCACATTGTTTGCGCTAAATAAATTTTTTATGGAAGCTCCATTTTGGATTCGGCCACAATAACATTGTTTGCGCTAATGGAATAGTCCTGTTTGGTTATCTCGTGTATGGGAGATCTATTTTGGATTTGGCCTTGATATCACTGTTTGCGCTAAGTAATGGTAAAGTCCTGCGTCAGTTACTTTGTTATGGAAGCTCCATTTTGGAGTCGGCCACAATAACATTGTTTGCGCTAAGTAAATTTGTTATGGAAGCTCCATTTTGGATTCGGCCACAATAACATTGTTTGCGCTATCTAATGGAATAGTCCTGTTTGGTTATCTCGTGTATGGGAGATCTATTTTGGATTTGGCCTTGATATCACTGTTTGGGCTAAGTAATGGTAAAGTCCTGCGTCAGTTACTTTGTTATGGAAGCTCCATTTTGGAGTCGGCCACAATCACATTGTTTGCGCTAAATAAATTTTTTATGGAAGCTCCATTTTGGATTCGGCCACAATAACATTGTTTGCGCTATCTAATGGAATAGTCCTGTTAGGTTATCTCGTGTATGGCAGATCTATTTTGGATTTGGCCTTGATATCACTGTTTGCGCTAAGTAATGGTAAAGTCCTGCGTCAGTTACTTTGTTATGGAAGCTCCATTTTGGAGTCGGCCACAATAACATTGTTTGCGCTATCTAATGGAACAGTCCTGTTTGGTTGTCTCGTGTATGGGAGATCTATTTTGGATTTGGCCTTGATATCACTGTTTGCGCTAAGTAATGGTAAAGTCCTGCGTCAGTTACTTTGTTATGGAAGCTCTATTTTAGAGTCGGCTACAAAACATTGTTTGCGCTAAGTAAATTTGTTATGGAAGCTCCATTTTGGATTCGGCCACAATAACATTGTTTGCGCTATCTAATGGAATAGTCCTGTTTCGTTATCTCGTGTATGGGAGATCTATTTTGGATTTGGCCTTGATATCACTGTTTGCGCTAAGTAATGGTAAAGTCCTGCGTCAGTTACTTTGTTATGGAAGCTCCATTTTGGAGTCGGCCACAATCACATTGTTTGCGCTAAGTAAATTTGTTATGGAAGCTCCATTTTGGATTCGGCCACAACATCATTGTTTGCGCCATCTAATGGAATAGTCCTGTTAGGTTATCTCGTGTATGGGAGATCTATTTTGGATTTGGCCTTGATATCACTGTTTGCGCTAAATAATGGTAAAGTCCTGCGTCAGTTACTTTGTTATGGAAGCTCCATTTCGGAGTCGGCCACAATAACATTGTTTGCGCTATCTAATGGAATAGTCCTGTTTGGTTATCTCGTGTATGGCAGATCTATTTTGGATTTGGCCTTGATATCACTGTTTGCGCTAAGTAATGGTAAAGTCCTGCGTCAGTTACTTTGTTATGGAAGCTCCATTTCGGAGTCGGCCACAATAACATTGTTTGCGCTAAGTAAATTTGTTATGGAAGCTCCTTTTTGGATTCGGCCACAATAACATTGTTTGCGCTATCTAATGGAATAGTCCTGTTAGGTTATCTCGTGTATGGGAGATCTATTTTGGATTTGGCCTTGATATCACTGTTTGCGCTAAGTAATGGTAAAGTCCTGCGTCAGTTAATTTGTTATGGAAGCTCCATTTTGGAGTCGGCCACAATAACATTGTTTGCGCTAAATAAATTTTTTATGGAAGCTCCATTTTGGATTCGGCCACAATAACATTGTTTGCGCTATCTAATGGAATAGTCCTGTTAGGTTATCTCGTGTATGGCAAATCTATTTTGGATTTGGCCTTGATATCACTGTTTGCGCTAAGTAATGGTAAAGTCCTGCGTCAGTTACTTTGTTATGGAAGCTCCATTTTGGAGTCGGCCACAATAACATTGTTTGCGCTATCTAATGGAATAGTCCTGTTACGTTATCTCGTGTATGGCAGATCTATTTTGGATTTGGCCTTGATATCACTGTTTGCGCTAAGTAATGGTAAAGTCCTGCGTCAGTTACTTTGTTATGGAAGCTCCATTTCGGAGTCGGCCACAATAACATTGTTTGCGCTAAGTAAATTTGTTATGGAAGCTCCTTTTTGGATTCGGCCACAATAACATTGTTTGCGCTATCTAATGGAATAGTCCTGTTAGGTTATCTCGTGTATGGGAGATCTTTTTTGGATTTGGCCTTGATATCACTGTTTGCGCTAAGTAATGGTAAAGTCCTGCGTCAGTTAATTTGTTATGGAAGCTCTATTTTAGAGTCGGCTACAAAACATTGTTTGCGCTAAGTAAATTTGTTATGGAAGCTCCATTTTGGATTCGGCCACAATAACATTGTTTGCGCTATCTAATGGAATAGTCCTGTTAGGTTATCTCGTGTATGGGAGATCTATTTTGGATTTGGCCTTGATATCACTGTTTGCGCTAAGTAATGGTAAAGTCCTGCGTCAGTTACTTTGTTATGGAAGCTCCATTTCGGAGTCGGCCACAATAACATTGTTTGCGCTAAGTAAATTTGTTATGGAAGCTCCTTTTTGGATTCGGCCACAATAACATTGTTTGCGCTATCTAATGGAATAGTCCTGTTAGGTTATCTCGTGTATGGGAGATCTTTTTTGGATTTGGCCTTGATATCACTGTTTGCGCTAAGTAATGGTAAAGTCCTGCGTCAGTTAATTTGTTATGGAAGCTCTATTTTAGAGTCGGCTACAAAACATTGTTTGCGCTAAGTAAATTTGTTATGGAAGCTCCATTTTGGATTCGGCCACAATAACATTGTTTGCGCTAATGGAATAGTCCTGTTTGGTTATCTCGTGTATGGGAGATCTATTTTGGATTTGGCCTTGATATCACTGTTTGCGCTAAGTAATGGTAAAGTCCTGCGTCAGTTACTTTGTTATGGAAGCTCCATTTTGGAGTCGGCCACAATAACATTGTTTGCGCTAAGTAAATTTGTTATGGAAGCTCCATTTTGGATTCGGCCACAATAACATTGTTTGCGCTATCTAATGGAATAGTCCTGTTTGGTTATCTCGTGTATGGGAGATCTATTTTGGATTTGGCCTTGATATCACTGTTTGCGCTAAGTAATGGTAAAGTCCTGCGTCAGTTACTTTGTTATGGAAGCTCCATTTTGGAGTCGGCCACAATCACATTGTTTGCGCTAAATAAATTTTTTATGGAAGCTCCATTTTGGATTCGGCCACAATAACATTGTTTGCGCTATCTAATGGAATAGTCCTGTTAGGTTATCTCGTGTATGGCAGATCTATTTTGGATTT
Organism: Drosophila sp. 14030-0761.01; assembly: GCA_018150735.1. Lineage (NCBI taxonomy): Eukaryota > Metazoa > Arthropoda > Insecta > Diptera > Drosophilidae > Drosophila > Drosophila sp. 14030-0761.01. The sequence goes on along the minus strand of JAECWO010000106.1, from coordinate 321,418 downwards.
GGCCTTGATATCACTGTTTGCGCTAAGTAATGGTAAAGTCCTGCGTCAGTTACTTTGTTATGGAAGCTCCATTTTGGAGTCGGCCACAATAACATTGTTTGCGCTATCTAATGGAACAGTCCTGTTTGGTTGTCTCGTGTATGGGAGATCTATTTTGGATTTGGCCTTGATATCACTGTTTGCGCTAAGTAATGGTAAAGTCCTGCGTCAGTTACTTTGTTATGGAAGCTCTATTTTAGAGTCGGCTACAAAACATTGTTTGCGCTAAGTAAATTTGTTATGGAAGCTCCATTTTGGATTCGGCCACAATAACATTGTTTGCGCTATCTAATGGAATAGTCCTGTTTCGTTATCTCGTGTATGGGAGATCTATTTTGGATTTGGCCTTGATATCACTGTTTGCGCTAAGTAATGGTAAAGTCCTGCGTCAGTTACTTTGTTATGGAAGCTCCATTTTGGAGTCGGCCACAATCACATTGTTTGCGCTAAGTAAATTTGTTATGGAAGCTCCATTTTGGATTCGGCCACAACATCATTGTTTGCGCCATCTAATGGAATAGTCCTGTTAGGTTATCTCGTGTATGGGAGATCTATTTTGGATTTGGCCTTGATATCACTGTTTGCGCTAAATAATGGTAAAGTCCTGCGTCAGTTACTTTGTTATGGAAGCTCCATTTTGGAGTCGGCCACAATAACATTGTTTGCGCTATCTAATGGAATAGTCCTGTTTGGTTATCTCGTGTATGGCAGATCTATTTTGGATTTGGCCTTGATATCACTGTTTGCGCTAAGTAATGGTAAAGTCCTGCGTCAGTTACTTTGTTATGGAAGCTCCATTTCGGAGTCGGCCACAATAACATTGTTTGCGCTAAGTAAATTTGTTATGGAAGCTCCTTTTTGGATTCGGCCACAATAACATTGTTTGCGCTATCTAATGGAATAGTCCTGTTAGGTTATCTCGTGTATGGGAGATCTATTTTGGATTTGGCCTTGATATCACTGTTTGCGCTAAGTAATGGTAAAGTCCTGCGTCAGTTAATTTGTTATGGAAGCTCCATTTTGGAGTCGGCCACAATAACATTGTTTGCGCTAAATAAATTTTTTATGGAAGCTCCATTTTGGATTCGGCCACAATAACATTGTTTGCGCTATCTAATGGAATAGTCCTGTTAGGTTATCTCGTGTATGGCAGATCTATTTTGGATTTGGCCTTGATATCACTGTTTGCGCTAAGTAATGGTAAAGTCCTGCGTCAGTTACTTTGTTATGGAAGCTCCATTTTGGAGTCCGCCACAATAACATTGTTTGCGCTAAGTAAATTTGTTATGGAAGCTCCATTTTGGATTCGGCCACAATAACATTGTTTGCGCTAATGGAATAGTCCTGTTTGGTTATCTCGTGTATGGGAGATCTATTTTGGATTTGGCCTTGATATCACTGTTTGCGCTAAGTAATGGTAAAGTCCTGCGTCAGTTACTTTGTTATGGAAGCTCCATTTTGGAGTCGGCCACAATAACATTGTTTGCGCTAAGTAAATTTGTTATGGAAGCTCCATTTTGGATTCGGCCACAATAACATTGTTTGCGCTATCTAATGGAATAGTCCTGTTTGGTTATCTCGTGTATGGGAGATCTATTTTGGATTTGGCCTTGATATCACTGTTTGCGCTAAGTAATGGTAAAGTCCTGCGTCAGTTACTTTGTTATGGAAGCTCCATTTTGGAGTCGGCCACAATCACATTGTTTGCGCTAAATAAATTTTTTATGGAAGCTCCATTTTGGATTCGGCCACAATAACATTGTTTGCGCTAATGGAATAGTCCTGTTTGGTTATCTCGTGTATGGGAGATCTATTTTGGATTTGGCCTTGATATCACTGTTTGCGCTAAGTAATGGTAAAGTCCTGCGTCAGTTACTTTGTTATGGAAGCTCCATTTTGGAGTCGGCCACAATAACATTGTTTGCGCTAAGTAAATTTGTTATGGAAGCTCCATTTTGGATTCGGCCACAATAACATTGTTTGCGCTATCTAATGGAATAGTCCTGTTTGGTTATCTCGTGTATGGGAGATCTATTTTGGATTTGGCCTTGATATCACTGTTTGGGCTAAGTAATGGTAAAGTCCTGCGTCAGTTACTTTGTTATGGAAGCTCCATTTTGGAGTCGGCCACAATCACATTGTTTGCGCTAAATAAATTTTTTTATGGAAGCTCCATTTTGGATTCGGCCACAATAACATTGTTTGCGCTATCTAATGGAATAGTCCTGTTAGGTTATCTCGTGTATGGCAGATCTATTTTGGATTTGGCCTTGATATCACTGTTTGCGCTAAGTAATGGTAAAGTCCTGCGTCAGTTACTTTGTTATGGAAGCTCCATTTTGGAGTCGGCCACAATAACATTGTTTGCGCTATCTAATGGAACAGTCCTGTTTGGTTGTCTCGTGTATGGGAGATCTATTTTGGATTTGGCCTTGATATCACTGTTTGCGCTAAGTAATGGTAAAGTCCTGCGTCAGTTACTTTGTTATGGAAGCTCTATTTTAGAGTCGGCTACAAAACATTGTTTGCGCTAAGTAAATTTGTTATGGAAGCTCCATTTTGGATTCGGCCACAATAACATTGTTTGCGCTATCTAATGGAATAGTCCTGTTTCGTTATCTCGTGTATGGGAGATCTATTTTGGATTTGGCCTTGATATCACTGTTTGCGCTAAGTAATGGTAAAGTCCTGCGTCAGTTACTTTGTTATGGAAGCTCCATTTTGGAGTCGGCCACAATCACATTGTTTGCGCTAAGTAAATTTGTTATGGAAGCTCCATTTTTGATTCGGCCACAACATCATTGTTTGCGCCATCTAATGGAATAGTCCTGTTAGGTTATCTCGTGTATGGGAGATCTATTTTGGATTTGGCCTTGATATCACTGTTTGCGCTAAATAATGGTAAAGTCCTGCGTCAGTTACTTTGTTATGGAAGCTCCATTTTGGAGTCGGCCACAATAACATTGTTTGCGCTATCTAATGGAATAGTCCTGTTTGGTTATCTCGTGTATGGCAGATCTATTTTGGATTTGGCCTTGATATCACTGTTTGCGCTAAGTAATGGTAAAGTCCTGCGTCAGTTACTTTGTTATGGAAGCTCCATTTCGGAGTCGGCCACAATAACATTGTTTGCGCTAAGTAAATTTGTTATGGAAGCTCCTTTTTGGATTCGGCCACAATAACATTGTTTGCGCTATCTAATGGAATAGTCCTGTTAGGTTATCTCGTGTATGGGAGATCTATTTTGGATTTGGCCTTGATATCACTGTTTGCGCTAAGTAATGGTAAAGTCCTGCGTCAGTTAATTTGTTATGGAAGCTCCATTTTGGAGTCGGCCACAATAACATTGTTTGCGCTAAATAAATTTTTTATGGAAGCTCCATTTTGGATTCGGCCACAATAACATTGTTTGCGCTATCTAATGGAATAGTCCTGTTAGGTTATCTCGTGTATGGCAGATCTATTTTGGATTTGGGCTTGATATCACTGTTTGCGCTAAGTAATGGTAAAGTCCTGCGTCAGTTACTTTGTTATGGAAGCTCCATTTTGGAGTCGGCCACAATAACATTGTTTGCGCTATCTAATGGAATAGTCCTGTTACGTTATCTCGTGTATGGCAGATCTATTTTGGATTTGGCCTTGATATCACTGTTTGCGCTAAGTAATGGTAAAGTCCTGCGTCAGTTACTTTGTTATGGAAGCTCCATTTCGGAGTCGGCCACAATAACATTGTTTGCGCTAAGTAAATTTGTTATGGAAGCTCCTTTTTGGATTCGGCCACAATAACATTGTTTGCGCTATCTAATGGAATAGTCCTGTTAGGTTATCTCGTGTATGGGAGATCTTTTTTGGATTTGGCCTTGATATCACTGTTTGCGCTAAGTAATGGTAAAGTCCTGCGTCAGTTAATTTGTTATGGAAGCTCTATTTTAGAGTCGGCTACAAAACATTGTTTGCGCTAAGTAAATTTGTTATGGAAGCTCCATTTTGGATTCGGCCACAATAACATTGTTTGCGCTATCTAATGGAATAGTCCTGTTAGGTTATCTCGTGTATGGGAGATCTATTTTGGATTTGGCCTTGATATCACTGTTTGCGCTAAGTAATGGTAAAGTCCTGCGTCAGTTACTTTGTTATGGAAGCTCCATTTCGGAGTCGGCCACAATAACATTGTTTGCGCTAAGTAAATTTGTTATGGAAGCTCCTTTTTGGATTCGGCCACAATAATATTGTTTGCGCTATCTAATGGAATAGTCCTGTTAGGTTATCTCGTGTATGGGAGATCTTTTTTGGATTTGGCCTTGATATCACTGTTTGCGCTAAGTAATGGTAAAGTCCTGCGTCAGTTAATTTGTTATGGAAGCTCTATTTTAGAGTCGGCTACAAAACATTGTTTGCGCTAAGTAAATTTGTTATGGAAGCTCCATTTTGGATTCGGCCACAATAACATTGTTTGCGCTAATGGAATAGTCCTGTTTGGTTATCTCGTGTATGGGAGATCTATTTTGGATTTGGCCTTGATATCACTGTTTGCGCTAAGTAATGGTAAAGTCCTGCGTCAGTTACTTTGTTATGGAAGCTCCATTTTGGAGTCGGCCACAATAACATTGTTTGCGCTAAGTAAATTTGTTATGGAAGCTCCATTTTGGATTCGGCCACAATAACATTGTTTGCGCTATCTAATGGAATAGTCCTGTTTGGTTATCTCGTGTATGGGAGATCTATTTTGGATTTGGCCTTGATATCACTGTTTGCGCTAAGTAATGGTAAAGTCCTGCGTCAGTTACTTTGTTATGGAAGCTCCATTTTGGAGTCGGCCACAATCACATTGTTTGCGCTAAATAAATTTTTTATGGAAGCTCCATTTTGGATTCGGCCACAATAACATTGTTTGCGCTATCTAATGGAATAGTCCTGTTAGGTTATCTCGTGTATGGCAGATCTATTTTGGATTTGGCCTTGATATCACTGTTTGCGCTAAGTAATGGTAAAGTCCTGCGTCAGTTACTTTGTTATGGAAGCTCCATTTTGGAGTCGGCCACAATAACATTGTTTGCGCTATCTAATGGAACAGTCCTGTTTGGTTGTCTCGTGTATGGGAGATCTATTTTGGATTTGGCCTTGATATCACTGTTTGCGCTAAGTAATGGTAAAGTCCTGCGTCAGTTACTTTGTTATGGAAGCTCTATTTTAGAGTCGGCTACAAAACATTGTTTGCGCTAAGTAAATTTGTTATGGAAGCTCCATTTTGGATTCGGCCACAATAACATTGTTTGCGCTATCTAATGGAATAGTCCTGTTTCGTTATCTCGTGTATGGGAGATCTATTTTGGATTTGGCCTTGATATCACTGTTTGCGCTAAGTAATGGTAAAGTCCTGCGTCAGTTACTTTGTTATGGAAGCTCCATTTTGGAGTCGGCCACAATCACATTGTTTGCGCTAAGTAAATTTGTTATGGAAGCTCCATTTTGGATTCGGCCACAACATCATTGTTTGCGCCATCTAATGGAATAGTCCTGTTAGGTTATCTCGTGTATGGGAGATCTATTTTGGATTTGGCCTTGATATCACTGTTTGCGCTAAATAATGGTAAAGTCCTGCGTCAGTTACTTTGTTATGGAAGCTCCATTTTGGAGTCGGCCACAATAACATTGTTTGCGCTATCTAATGGAATAGTCCTGTTTGGTTATCTCGTGTATGGCAGATCTATTTTGGATTTGGCCTTGATATCACTGTTTGCGCTAAGTAATGGTAAAGTCCTGCGTCAGTTACTTTGTTATGGAAGCTCCATTTCGGAGTCGGCCACAATAACATTGTTTGCGCTAAGTAAATTTGTTATGGAAGCTCCTTTTTGGATTCGGCCACAATAACATTGTTTGCGCTATCTAATGGAATAGTCCTGTTAGGTTATCTCGTGTATGGGAGATCTATTTTGGATTTGGCCTTGATATCACTGTTTGCGCTAAGTAATGGTAAAGTCCTGCGTCAGTTAATTTGTTATGGAAGCTCCATTTTGGAGTCGGCCACAATAACATTGTTTGCGCTAAATAAATTTTTTATGGAAGCTCCATTTTGGATTCGGCCACAATAACATTGTTTGCGCTATCTAATGGAATAGTCCTGTTAGGTTATCTCGTGTATGGCAGATCTATTTTGGATTTGGCCTTGATATCACTGTTTGCGCTAAGTAATGGTAAAGTCCTGCGTCAGTTACTTTGTTATGGAAGCTCCATTTTGGAGTCGGCCACAATAACATTGTTTGCGCTATCTAATGGAATAGTCCTGTTACGTTATCTCGTGTATGGCAGATCTATTTTGGATTTGGCCTTGATATCACTGTTTGCGCTAAGTAATGGTAAAGTCCTGCGTCAGTTAATTTGTTATGGAAGCTCCATTTCGGAGTCGGCCACAATAACATTGTTTGCGCTAAGTAAATTTGTTATGGAAGCTCCTTTTTGGATTCGGCCACAATAACATTGTTTGCGCTATCTAATGGAATAGTCCTGTTAGGTTATCTCGTGTATGGGAGATCTTTTTTGGATTTGGCCTTGATATCACTGTTTGCGCTAAGTAATGGTAAAGTCCTGCGTCAGTTAATTTGTTATGGAAGCTCTATTTTAGAGTCGGCTACAAAACATTGTTTGCGCTAAGTAAATTTGTTATGGAAGCTCCATTTTGGATTCGGCCACAATAACATTGTTTGCGCTATCTAATGGAATAGTCCTGTTAGGTTATCTCGTGTATGGGAGATCTATTTTGGATTTGGCCTTGATATCACTGTTTGCGCTAAGTAATGGTAAAGTCCTGCGTCAGTTACTTTGTTATGGAAGCTCCATTTCGGAGTCGGCCACAATAACATTGTTTGCGCTAAGTAAATTTGTTATGGAAGCTCCTTTTTGGATTCGGCCACAATAACATTGTTTGCGCTATCTAATGGAATAGTCCTGTTAGGTTATCTCGTGTATGGGAGATCTTTTTTGGATTTGGCCTTGATATCACTGTTTGCGCTAAGTAATGGTAAAGTCCTGCGTCAGTTAATTTGTTATGAAAGCTCTATTTTAGAGTCGGCTACAAAACATTGTTTGCGCTAAGTAAATTTGTTATGGAAGCTCCATTTTGGATTCGGCGACAATAACATTGTTTGCGCTAATGGAATAGTCCTGTTTGGTTATCTCGTGTATGGGAGATCTATTTTGGATTTGGCCTTGATATCACTGTTTGCGCTAAATAATGGTAAAGTCCTGCGTCAGTTACTTTGTTATGGAAGCTCCATTTTGGAGTCGGCCACAATAACATTGTTTGCGCTAAGTAAATTTGTTATGGAAGCTCCATTTTGGATTCGGCCACAATAACATTGTTTGCGCTATCTAATGGAATAGTCCTGTTTGGTTATCTCGTGTATGGGAGATCTATTTTGGATTTGGCCTTGATATCACTGTTTGCGCTAAGTAATGGTAAAGTCCTGCGTCAGTTACTTTGTTATGGAAGCTCCATTTTGGAGTCGGCCACAATCACATTGTTTGCGCTAAATAAATTTTTTATGGAAGCTCCTTTTTGGATTCGGCCACAATAACATTGTTTGCGCTATCTAATGGAATAGTCCTGTTAGGTTATCTCGTGTATGGGAGATCTTTTTTGGATTTGGCCTTGATATCACTGTTTGCGCTAAGTAATGGTAAAGTCCTGCGTCAGTTAATTTGTTATGGAAGCTCTATTTTAGAGTCGGCTACAAAACATTGTTTGCGCTAAGTAAATTTGTTATGGAAGCTCCATTTTGGATTCGGCCACAATAACATTGTTTGCGCTATCTAATGGAATAGTCCTGTTAGGTTATCTCGTGTATGGGAGATCTATTTTGGATTTGGCCTTGATATCACTGTTTGCGCTAAGTAATGGTAAAGTCCTGCGTCAGTTACTTTGTTATGGAAGCTCCATTTCGGAGTCGGCCACAATAACATTGTTTGCGCTAAGTAAATTTGTTATGGAAGCTCCTTTTTGGATTCGGCCACAATAACATTGTTTGCGCTATCTAATGGAATAGTCCTGTTAGGTTATCTCGTGTATGGGAGATCTTTTTTGGATTTGGCCTTGATATCACTGTTTGCGCTAAGTAATGGTAAAGTCCTGCGTCAGTTAATTTGTTATGAAAGCTCTATTTTAGAGTCGGCTACAAAACATTGTTTGCGCTAAGTAAATTTGTTATGGAAGCTCCATTTTGGATTCGGCGACAATAACATTGTTTGCGCTAATGGAATAGTCCTGTTTGGTTATCTCGTGTATGGGAGATCTATTTTGGATTTGGCCTTGATATCACTGTTTGCGCTAAGTAATGGTAAAGTCCTGCGTCAGTTACTTTGTTATGGAAGCTCCATTTTGGAGTCGGCCACAATAACATTGTTTGCGCTAAGTAAATTTGTTATGGAAGCTCCATTTTGGATTCGGCCACAATAACATTGTTTGCGCTATCTAATGGAATAGTCCTGTTTGGTTATCTCGTGTATGGGAGATCTATTTTGGATTTGGCCTTGATATCACTGTTTGCGCTAAGTAATGGTAAAGTCCTGCGTCAGTTACTTTGTTATGGAAGCTCCATTTTGGAGTCGGCCACAATCACATTGTTTGCGCTAAATAAATTTTTTATGGAAGCTCCATTTTGGATTCGGCCACAATAACATTGTTTGCGCTATCTAATGGAATAGTCCTGTTAGGTTATCTCGTGTATGGCAGATTTATTTTGGATTTGGCCTTGATATCACTGTTTGCGCTAAGTAATGGTAAAGTCCTGCGTCAGTTACTTTGTTATGGAAGCTCCATTTTGGAGTCGGCCACAATAACATTGTTTGCGCTATCTAATGGAACAGTCCTGTTTGGTTGTCTCGTGTATGGGAGATCTATTTTGGATTTGGCCTTGATATCACTGTTTGCGCTAAGTAATGGTAAAGTCCTGCGTCAGTTAATTTGTTATGGAAGCTCTATTTTAGAGTCGGCTACAAAACATTGTTTGCGCTAAGTAAATTTGTTATGGAAGCTCCATTTTGGATTCGGCCACAATAACATTGTTTGCGCTATCTAATGGAATAGTCCTGTTTCGTTATCTCGTGTATGGGAGATCTATTTTGGATTTGGCCTTGATATCACTGTTTGCGCTAAGTAATGGTAAAGTCCTGCGTCAGTTACTTTGTTATGGAAGCTCCATTTTGGAGTCGGCCACAATCACATTGTTTGCGCTAAGTAAATTTGTTATGGAAGCTCCATTTTGGATTCGGCCACAATATCATTGTTTGCGCCATCTAATGGAATAGTCCTGTTAGATTATCTCGTGTATGGGAGATCTATTTTGGATTTGGCCTTGATATCACTGTTTGCGCTAAATAATGGTAAAGTCCTGGGTCAGTTACTTTGTTATGGAAGCTCCATTTTGGAGTCGGCCACAATAACATTGTTTGCGCTATCTAATGGAATAGTCCTGTTAGGTTATCTCGTGTATGGCAGATCTATTTTGGATTTGGCCTTGATATCACTGTTTGCGCTAAGTAATGGTAAAGTCCTGCGTCAGTTACTTTGTTATGGAAGCTCCATTTCGGAGTCGGCCACAATAACATTGTTTGCGCTAAGTAAATTTGTTATGGAAGCTCCTTTTTGGATTCGGCCACAATAACATTGTTTGCGCTATCTAATGGAATAGTCCTGTTTGGTTATCTCGTGTATGGGAGATCTATTTTGGATTTGGCCTTGATATCACTGTTTGCGCTAAGTAATGGTAAAGTCCTGCGTCAGTTAATTTGTTATGGAAGCTCCATTTTGGAGTCGGCCACAATAACATTGTTTGCGCTAAATAAATTTTTTATGGAAGCTCCATTTTGGATTCGGCCACAATAACATTGTTTGCGCTATCTAATGGAATAGTCCTGTTAGGTTATCTCGTGTATGGCAGATCTATTTTGGATTTGGCCTTGATATCACTGTTTGCGCTAAGTAATGGTAAAGTCCTGCGTCAGTTACTTTGTTATGGAAGCTCCATTTTGGAGTCGGCCACAATAACATTGTTTGCGCTATCTAATGGAATAGTCCTGTTACGTTATCTCGTGTATGGCAGATCTATTTTGGATTTGGCCATGATATCACTGTTTGCGCTAAGTAATGGTAAAGTCCTGCGTCAGTTACTTTGTTATGGAAGCTCCATTTCGGAGTCGGCCACAATAACATTGTTTGCGCTAAGTAAATTTGTTATGGAAGCTCCTTTTTGGATTCGGCCACAATAACATTGTTTGCGCTATCTAATGGAATAGTCCTGTTAAGTTATCTCGTGTATGGGAGATCTTTTTTGGATTTGGCCTTGATATCACTGTTTGCGCTAAGTAATGGTAAAGTCCTGCGTCAGTTAATTTGTTATGGAAGCTCTATTTTAGGGTCGGCTACAAAACATTGTTTGCGCTAAGTAAATTTGTTATGGAAGCTCCATTTTGGATTCGGCCACAATAACATTGTTTGCGCTATCTAATGGAATAGTCCTGTTAGGTTATCTCGTGTATGGGAGATCTATTTTGGATTTGGCCTTGATATCACTGTTTGCGCTAAGTAATGGTAAAGTCCTGCGTCAGTTACTTTGTTATGGAAGCTCCATTTCGGAGTCGGCCACAATAACATTGTTTGCGCTAAGTAAATTTGTTATGGAAGCTCCATTTTGGATTCGGCCACAATAACATTGTTTGCGCTATCTAATGGAATAGTCCTGTTTGGTTATCTCGTGTATGGGAGATCTATTTTGGATTTGGCCTTGATATCACTGTTTGCGCTAAGTAATGGTAAAGTCCTGCGTCAGTTACTTTGTTATGGAAGCTCCATTTTGGAGTCGGCCACAATAACATTGTTTGCGCTAAGTAAATTTGTTATGGAAGCTCCATTTTGGATTCGGCCACAATAACATTGTTTGCGCTATCTAATGGAATAGTCCTGTTTGGTTATCTCGTGTATGGGAGATCTATTTTGGATTTGGCCTTGATATCACTGTTTGCGCTAAGTAATGGTAAAGTCCTGCGTCAGTTACTTTGTTATGGAAGCTCCATTTTGGAGTCGGCCACAATAACATTGTTTGCGCTATCTAATGGAACAGTCCTGTTTGGTTGTCTCGTGTATGGGAGATCTATTTTGGATTTGGCCTTGATATCACTGTTTGCGCTAAGTAATGGTAAAGTCCTGCGTCAGTTAATTTGTTATGGAAGCTCTATTTTAGAGTCGGCTACAAAACATTGTTTGCGCTAAGTAAATTTGTTATGGAAGCTCCATTTTGGATTCGGCCACAATAACATTGTTTGCGCTAATGGAATAGTCCTGTTTGGTTATCTCGTGTATGGGAGATCTATTTTGGATTTGGCCTTGATATCACTGTTTGCGCTAAGTAATGGTAAAGTCCTGCGTCAGTTACTTTGTTATGGAAGCTCCATTTTGGAGTCGGCCACAATAACATTGTTTGCGCTAAGTAAATTTGTTATGGAAGCTCCATTTTGGATTCGGCCACAATAACATTGTTTGCGCTATCTAATGGAATAGTCCTGTTTGGTTATCTCGTGTATGGGAGATCTATTTTGGATTTGGCCTTGATATCACTGTTTGCGCTAAGTAATGGTAAAGTCCTGCGTCAGTTACTTTGTTATGGAAGCTCCATTTTGGAGTCGGCCACAATCACATTGTTTGCGCTAAATAAATTTTTTATGGAAGCTCCATTTTGGATTCGGCCACAATAACATTGTTTGCGCTATCTAATGGAATAGTCCTGTTAGGTTATCTCGTGTATGGCAGATCTATTTTGGATTTGGCCTTGATATCACTGTTTGCGCTAGTGATGGTAAAGTCCTGCGTCATTTATGATGCTATGGAAGCTCTATTTTGGATCCTGACACGATAACATTGTTTGGGCTATCTAATGGAATAGTCCTGTTTGGTTATCTCGTGTATGGGAGATCTATTTTGGATTTGGCCTTGATATCACTGTTTGCGCTAAGTAATGGTAAAGTCCTGCGTCAGTTACTTTGTTATGGAAGCTCCATTTCGGAGTCGGCCACAATAACATTGTTTGCGCTAAGTAAATTTGTTATGGAAGCTCCATTTTGGATTCGGCCACAATAACATTGTTTGCGCTATCTAATGGAATAGTCCTGTTTGGTTATCTCGTGTATGGGAGATCTATTTTGGATTTGGCCTTGATATCACTGTTTGCGCTAAGTAATGGTAAAGTCCTGCGTCAGTTACTTTGTTATGGAAGCTCCATTTTGGAGTCGGCCACAATAACATTGTTTGCGCTAAGTAAATTTGTTATGGAAGCTCCATTTTGGATTCGGCCACAATAACATTGTTTGCGCTATCTAATGGAATAGTCCTGTTTGGTTATCTCATGTATGGGAGATCTATTTTGGATTTGGCCTTGATATCACTGTTTGCGCTAAGTAATGGTAAAGTCCTGCGTCAGTTACTTTGTTATGGAAGCTCCATTTTGGAGTCGGCCACAATCACATTGTTTGCGCTAAATAAATTTTTTATGGAAGCTCCATTTTGGATTCGGCCACAATAACATTGTTTGCGCTATCTAATGGAATAGTCCTGTTAGGTTATCTCGTGTATGGCAGATCTATTTTGGATTTGGCCTTGATATCACTGTTTGCGCTAAGTAATGGTAAAGTCCTGCGTCAGTTACTTTGTTATGGAAGCTCCATTTTGGAGTCGGCCACAATAACATTGTTTGCGCTAAGTAAATTTGTTATGGAAGCTCCATTTTGGATTCGGCCACAATAACATTGTTTGCGCTATCTAATGGAATAGTCCTGTTTGGTTATCTCGTGTATGGGAGATCTATTTTGGATTTGGCCTTGATATCACTGTTTGCGCTAAGTAATGGTAAAGTCCTGCGTCAGTTACTTTGTTATGGAAGCTCCATTTTGGAGTCGGCCACAATCACATTGTTTGCGCTAAATAAATTTTTTATGGAAGCTCCATTTTGGATTCGGCCACAATAACATTGTTTGCGCTATCTAATGGAATAGTCCTGTTTGGTTATCTCGTGTATGGGAGATCTATTTTGGATTTGGCCTTGATATCACTGTTTGCGCTAAGTAATGGTAAAGTCCTGCGTCAGTTACTTTGTTATGGAAGCTCCATTTTGGAGTCGGCCACAATCACATTGTTTGCGCTAAATAAATTTTTTATGGAAGCTCCATTTTGGATTCGGCCACAATAACATTGTTTGCGCTATCTAATGGAATAGTCCTGTTAGGTTATCTCGTGTATGGCAGATCTATTTTGGATTTGGCCTTGATATCACTGTTTGCGCTAAGTAATGGTAAAGTCCTGCGTCAGTTACTTTGTTATGGAAGCTCCATTTTGGAGTCGGCCACAATAACATTGTTTGCGCTATCTAATGGAACAGTCCTGTTTGGTTGTCTCGTGTATGGGAGATCTATTTTGGATTTGGCCTTGATATCACTGTTTGCGCTAAGTAATGGTAAAGTCCTGCGTCAGTTACTTTGTTATGGAAGCTCTATTTTAGAGTCGGCTACAAAACATTGTTTGCGCTAAGTAAATTTGTTATGGAAGCTCCATTTTGGATTCGGCCACAATAACATTGTTTGCGCTATCTAATGGAATAGTCCTGTTTCGTTATCTCGTGTATGGGAGATCTATTTTGGATTTGGCCTTGATATCACTGTTTGCGCTAAGTAATGGTAAAGTCCTGCGTCAGTTACTTTGTTATGGAAGCTCCATTTTGGAGTCGGCCACAATCACATTGTTTGCGCTAAGTAAATTTGTTATGGAAGCTCCATTTTGGATTCGGCCACAACATCATTGTTTGCGCCATCTAATGGAATAGTCCTGTTAGGTTATCTCGTGTATGGGAGATCTATTTTGGATTTGGCCTTGATATCACTGTTTGCGCTAAGTAATGGTAAAGTCCTGCGTCAGTTACTTTGTTATGGAAGCTCCATTTTGGAGTCGGCCACAATAACATTGTTTGCGCTATCTAATGGAATAGTCCTGTTTGGTTATCTCGTGTATGGCAGATCTATTTTGGATTTGGCCTTGATATCACTGTTTGCGCTAAGTAATGGTAAAGTCCTGCGTCAGTTACTTTGTTATGGAAGCTCCATTTCGGAGTCGGCCACAATAACATTGTTTGCGCTAAGTAAATTTGTTATGGAAGCTCCTTTTTGGATTCGGCCACAATAACATTGTTTGCGCTATCTAATGGAATAGTCCTGTTAGGTTATCTCGTGTATGGCAGATCTATTTTGGATTTGGCCTTGATATCACTGTTTGCGCTAAGTAATGGTAAAGTCCTGCGTCAGTTACTTTGTTATGGAAGCTCCATTTTGGAGTCGGCCACAATCACATTGTTTGCGCTATCTAATGGAATAGTCCTGTTACGTTATCTCGTGTATGGCAGATCTATTTTGGATTTGGCCTTGATATCACTGTTTGCGCTAAGTAATGGTAAAGTCCTGCGTCAGTTACTTTGTTATGGAAGCTCCATTTCGGAGTCGGCCACAATAACATTGTTTGCGCTAAGTAAATTTGTTATGGAAGCTCCTTTTTGGATTCGGCCACAATAACATTGTTTGCGCTATCTAATGGAATAGTCCTGTTAGGTTATCTCGTGTATGGGAGATCTTTTTTGGATTTGGCCTTGATATCACTGTTTGCGCTAAGTAATGGTAAAGTCCTGCGTCAGTTAATTTGTTATGGAAGCTCTATTTTAGAGTCGGCTACAAAACATTGTTTGCGCTAAGTAAATTTGTTATGGAAGCTCCATTTTGGATTCGGCCACAATAACATTGTTTGCGCTATCTAATGGAATAGTCCTGTTAGGTTATCTCGTGTATGGGAGATCTATTTTGGATTTGGCCTTGATATCACTGTTTGCGCTAAGTAATGGTAAAGTCCTGCGTCAGTTACTTTGTTATGGAAGCTCCATTTCGGAGTCGGCCACAATAACATTGTTTGCGCTAAGTAAATTTGTTATGGAAGCTCCTTTTTGGATTCGGCCACAATAACATTGTTTGCGCTATCTAATGGAATAGTCCTGTTAGGTTATCTCGTGTATGGGAGATCTTTTTTGGATTTGGCCTTGATATCACTGTTTGCGCTAAGTAATGGTAAAGTCCTGCGTCAGTTAATTTGTTATGAAAGCTCTATTTTAGAGTCGGCTACAAAACATTGTTTGCGCTAAGTAAATTTGTTATGGAAGCTCCATTTTGGATTCGGCGACAATAACATTGTTTGCGCTAATGGAATAGTCCTGTTTGGTTATCTCGTGTATGGGAGATCTATTTTGGATTTGGCCTTGATATCACTGTTTGCGCTAAGTAATGGTAAAGTCCTGCGTCAGTTACTTTGTTATGGAAGCTCCATTTTGGAGTCGGCCACAATAACATTGTTTGCGCTAAGTAAATTTGTTATGGAAGCTCCATTTTGGATTCGGCCACAATAACATTGTTTGCGCTATCTAATGGAATAGTCCTGTTTGGTTATCTCGTGTATGGGAGATCTATTTTGGATTTGGCCTTGATATCACTGTTTGCGCTAAGTAATGGTAAAGTCCTGCGTCAGTTACTTTGTTATGGAAGCTCCATTTTGGAGTCGGCCACAATCACATTGTTTGCGCTAAATAAATTTTTTATGGAAGCTCCATTTTGGATTCGGCCACAATAACATTGTTTGCGCTATCTAATGGAATAGTCCTGTTAGGTTATCTCGTGTATGGCAGATTTATTTTGGATTTGGCCTTGATATCACTGTTTGCGCTAAGTAATGGTAAAGTCCTGCGTCAGTTACTTTGTTATGGAAGCTCCATTTTGGAGTCGGCCACAATAACATTGTTTGCGCTATCTAATGGAACAGTCCTGTTTGGTTGTCTCGTGTATGGGAGATCTATTTTGGATTTGGCCTTGATATCACTGTTTGCGCTAAGTAATGGTAAAGTCCTGCGTCAGTTAATTTGTTATGGAAGCTCTATTTTAGAGTCGGCTACAAAACATTGTTTGCGCTAAGTAAATTTGTTATGGAAGCTCCATTTTGGATTCGGCCACAATAACATTGTTTGCGCTATCTAATGGAATAGTCCTGTTAGGTTATCTCGTGTATGGGAGATCTATTTTGGATTTGGCCTTGATATCACTGTTTGCGCTAAGTAATGGTAAAGTCCTGCGTCAGTTACTTTGTTATGGAAGCTCCATTTTGGAGTCGGCCACAATAACATTGTTTGCGCTAAGTAAATTTGTTATGGAAGCTCCATTTTGGATTCGGCCACAATATCATTGTTTGCGCCATCTAATGGAATAGTCCTGTTAGGTTATCTCGTGTATGGGAGATCTATTTTGGATTTGGCCTTGATATCACTGTTTGCGCTAAATAATGGTAAAGTCCTGGGTCAGTTACTTTGTTATGGAAGCTCCATTTTGGAGTCGGCCACAATAACATTGTTTGCGCTATCTAATGGAATAGTCCTGTTAGGTTATCTCGTGTATGGCAGATCTATTTTGGATTTGGCCTTGATATCACTGTTTGCGCTAAGTAATGGTAAAGTCCTGCGTCAGTTACTTTGTTATGGAAGCTCCATTTCGGAGTCGGCCACAATAACATTGTTTGCGCTAAGTAAATTTGTTATGGAAGCTCCTTTTTGGATTCGGCCACAATAACATTGTTTGCGCTATCTAATGGAATAGTCCTGTTTGGTTATCTCGTGTATGGGAGATCTATTTTTTATTTGGCCTTGATATCACTGTTTGCGCTAAGTAATGGTAAAGTCCTGCGTCAGTTAATTTGTTATGGAAGCTCCATTTTGGAGTCGGCCACAATAACATTGTTTGCGCTATCTAATGGAATAGTCCTGTTACGTTATCTCGTGTATGGCAGATCTATTTTGGATTTGGCCTTGATATCACTGTTTGCGCTAAGTAATGGTAAAGTCCTGCGTCAGTTACTTTGTTATGGAAGCTCCATTTCGGAGTCGGCCACAATAACATTGTTTGCGCTAAGTAAATTTGTTATGGAAGCTCCTTTTTGGATTCGGCCACAATAACATTGTTTGCGCTATCTAATGGAATAGTCCTGTTAGGTTATCTCGTGTATGGGAGATCTTTTTTGGATTTGGCCTTGATATCACTGTTTGCGCTAAGTAATGGTAAAGTCCTGCGTCAGTTAATTTGTTATGGAAGCTCTATTTTAGAGTCGGCTACAAAACATTGTTTGCGCTAAGTAAATTTGTTATGGAAGCTCCATTTTGGATTCGGCCACAATAACATTGTTTGCGCTATCTAATGGAATAGTCCTGTTAGGTTATCTCGTGTATGGGAGATCTATTTTGGATTTGGCCTTGATATCACTGTTTGCGCTAAGTAATGGTAAAGTCCTGCGTCAGTTAATTTGTTATGGAAGCTCTATTTTAGAGTCGGCTACAAAACATTGTTTGCGCTAAGTAATTTTGTTATGGAAGCTCCATTTTGGATTCGGCCACAATAACATTGTTTGCGCTATCTAATGGAATAGTCCTGTTTGGTTATCTCGTGTATGGGAGATCTATTTTGGATTTGGCCTTGATATCACTGTTTGCGCTAAGTAATGGTAAAGTCCTGCGTCAGTTACTTTGTTATGGAAGCTCCATTTTGGAGTCGGCCACAATAACATTGTTTGCGCTAAGTAAATTTGTTATGGAAGCTCCATTTTGGATTCGGCCACAATAACATTGTTTGCGCTAATGGAATAGTCCTGTTTGGTTATCTCGTGTATGGGAGATCTATTTTGGATTTGGCCTTGATATCACTGTTTGCGCTAAGTAATGGTAAAGTCCTGCGTCAGTTACTTTGTTATGGAAGCTCCATTTTGGAGTCGGCCACAATAACATTGTTTGCGCTAAGTAAATTTGTTATGGAAGCTCCATTTTGGATTCGGCCACAATAACATTGTTTGCGCTATCTAATGGAATAGTCCTGTTTGGTTATCTCGTGTATGGGAGATCTATTTTGGATTTGGCCTTGATATCACTGTTTGCGCTAAGTAATGGTAAAGTCCTGCGTCAGTTACTTTGTTATGGAAGCTCCATTTTGGAGTCGGCCACAATCACATTGTTTGCGCTAAATAAATTTTTTATGGAAGCTCCATTTTGGATTCGGCCACAATAACATTGTTTGCGCTAATGGAATAGTCCTGTTTGGTTATCTCGTGTATGGGAGATCTATTTTGGATTTGGCCTTGATGTCATTGTTTCCGCTAAGTAATGGTAAAGTCCTGCGTCAGTTATTTTGTTATGGAAGCTCCATTTTGGAGTCGGCCACAATAACATTGTTTGCGCTAAGAAATTTTGTTTACGCTATCTAATGGAAAAGTCCTGTTAGGTATGGGAGCCCCATTTTGGATTTGGCCATGATATCACTGTTTGCGCTAAGTGATGGTAAAGTCCTGCGTCAGTTAATTTGTTATGGAAGCTCTATTTGAGAGTCGGCTACAAAACATTGTTTGCGCTAAGTAATTTTGTCATGGAAGCTCCATTTTGGATTTGGCCATGATATCACTGTTTGCGCTATCTAATGGAATAGTCCTGTTAGGGTATCTCGTGTATGGGAGATCTATTTTGGATTTGGCCTTGATATCACTGTTTGCGCTAAGTAATGGTAAAGTCCTGCGTCAGTTACTTTGTTATGGAAGCTCCATTTTGGAGTCCGCCACAATAACATTGTTTGCGCTAAGTAAATTTATTATGGAAGCTCCATTTTGGATTCGGCCACAATAACATTGTTTGCGCTATCTAATGGAATAGTCCTGTTAGGTTATCTCGTGTATGGCAGATCTATTTTGGATTTGGCCTTGATATCACTGTTTGCGCTAAGTAATGGTAAAGTCCTGCGTCAGTTACTTTGTTATGGAAGCTCCATTTCGTAGTCGGCTACAAAACATTGTTTGCGCTAAGTAAATTTGTTATGGAAGCTCCATTTTGGATTCGGCCACAATAACATTGTTTGCGCTATCTAATGGAATAGTCCTGTTACGTTATCTCGTGTATGGCAGATCTATTTTGGATTTGGCCTTGATATCACTGTTTGCGCTAAGTAATGGTAAAGTCCTGCGTCAGTTACTTTGTTATGGAAGCTCCATTTCGGAGTCGGCTACAAAACATTGTTTGCGCTAAGTAAATTTGTTATGGAAGCTCCATTTTGGATTCGGCCACAATAACATTGTTTGCGCTATCTAATGGAATAGTCCTGTTTGGTTATCTCGTGTATGGGAGATCTATTTTGGATTTGGCCTTGATATCACTGTTTGCGCTAAGTAATGGTAAAGTCCTGCGTCAGTTACTTTGTTATGGAAGCTCCATTTTGGAGTCCGCCACAATAACATTGTTTGCGCTAAGTAAATTTATTATGGAAGCTCCATTTTGGAGTCGGCCACAATAACATTGTTTGCGCTAAGAAATTTTGTTATGGAAGCTTCATTTTGGATTCGGCCACAATAACATTCGTTGCTCTATCCATTTTGTTTACGCTATCTAATGGAAAAGTCCTGTTAGGTATGGGAGCCCCATTTTGGATTTGGCCATGATATCACGGTTTGCGCTAAGTGATGGTAAAGTCATGCGTCAGTTATTTTGTTATGGAAGCTTCATTTTGGAGTCGGCCACAATTACTTTGTTTGCGCTATCTAATGGAATGGTCCTGTTTAGTTATTGCGTGTATAGCAGCTCCATTTTGGATAACATTGTTTGCGCTAACTAATGGAATAGTCCTGTTAGGTTATCTCGTGTATGGGAGATCTATTTTGGATTTGGCCTTGATATCGCTGTTTGCGCTAGTGATGGTAAAGTCCTGCGTCATTTATGATGCTATGGAAGCTCTATTTTGGATCCTGACACGATAACATTGTTTGGGCTATCTAATGGAATAGTCCTGTTTGGTTATCTCGTGTATGGGAGATCTATTTTGGATTTGGCCTTGATATCACTGTTTGCGCTAAGTAATGGTAAAGTCCTGCGTCAGTTACTTTGTTATGGAAGCTCCATTTCGGAGTCGGCCACAATAACATTGTTTGCGCTAAGTAAATTTGTTATGGAAGCTCCATTTTGGATTCGGCCACAATAACATTGTTTGCGCTATCTAATGGAATAGTCCTGTTTGGTTATCTCGTGTATGGGAGATCTATTTTGGATTTGGCCTTGATATCACTGTTTGCGCTAAGTAATGGTAAAGTCCTGCGTCAGTTACTTTGTTATGGAAGCTCCATTTTGGAGTCGGCCACAATAACATTGTTTGCGCTAAGTAAATTTGTTATGGAAGCTCCATTTTGGATTCGGCCACAATAACATTGTTTGCGCTATCTAATGGAATAGTCCTGTTTGGTTATCTCGTGTATGGGAGATCTATTTTGGATTTGGCCTTGATATCACTGTTTGCGCTAAGTAATGGTAAAGTCCTGCGTCAGTTACTTTGTTATGGAAGCTCCATTTTGGAGTCGGCCACAATCACATTGTTTGCGCTAAATAAATTTTTTATGGAAGCTCCATTTTGGATTCGGCCACAATAACATTGTTTGCGCTATCTAATGGAATAGTCCTGTTAGGTTATCTCGTGTATGGCAGATCTATTTTGGATTTGGCCTTGATATCACTGTTTGCGCTAAGTAATGGTAAAGTCCTGCGTCAGTTACTTTGTTATGGAAGCTCCATTTTGGAGTCGGCCACAATAACATTGTTTGCGCTATCTAATGGAACAGTCCTGTTTGGTTGTCTCGTGTATGGGAGATCTATTTTGGATTTGGCCTTGATATCACTGTTTGCGCTAAGTAATGGTAAAGTCCTGCGTCAGTTAATTTGTTATGGAAGCTCTATTTTAGAGTCGGCTACAAAACATTGTTTGCGCTAAGTAAATTTGTTATGGAAGCTCCATTTTGGATTCGGCCACAATAACATTGTTTGCGCCATCTAATGGAATAGTCCTGTTAGGTTATCTCGTGTATGGGAGATCTATTTTGGATCTAAGTAATGGTAAAGTCCTGCGTCAGTTATTTTGTTATAGATGCTCCATTTTGGAGTCGGCGACAATAACATTGTTTGCGCTAGGTAAATTTGTTATGGAAGCTCCATTTTGGATTCGGCCACAATAACATTGTTTGCGCTATCTAATGGAATAGTCCTGTTTGGTTATCTCGTGTATGGGAGATCTATTTTGGATTTGGCCTTGATATCACTGTTTGCGCTAAGTAATGGTAAAGTCCTGCGTCAGTTACTTTGTTATGGAAGCTCCATTTTGGAGTCCGCCACAATAACATTGTTTGCGCTAAGTAAATTTATTATGGAAGCTCCATTTTGGATTCGGCCACAATAACATTGTTTGCGCTATCTAATGGAATAGTCCTGTTAGGTTATCTCGTGTATGGGAGATCTATTTTGGATCTTGCCTTGCCTAAGTAATGGTAAAGTCCTGCGTCAGTTACTTTGTTATGGAAGCTCCATTTTGGAGTCGGCCACAATCACATTGTTTGCGCTAAGTAAATTTTTTATGGAAGCTCCATTTTGGATTCGGCCACAATAACATTGTTTGCGCTATCTAATGGAATAGTCCTGTTAGGTTATCTCGTGTATGGGAGATCTATTTTGGATTTGGCCTTGATATCACTGTTTGCGCTAAGTAATCGTAAAGTCCTGCGTCAGTTACTTTGTTATGGAAGCTCCATTTTGGAGTCGGCCACAATAACATTGTTTGCGCTAAGTAAATTTTTTATGGAAGCTCCTTTTTGGATTCGGCCACAATAACATTGTTTGCGCTAATGGAATAGTCCTGTTTGGTTATCTCGTGTATGGGAGATCTATTTTGGATTTGGCCTTGATATCACTGTTTGCGCTAAGTAATGGTAAAGTCCTGCGTCAGTTACTTTGTTATGGAAGCTCTATTTTAGAGTCGGCCACAATAACATTGTTTGCGCTAAGTAAATTTTTTATGGAAGCTCCATTTTGGATTCGGCCACAATAACATTGTTTGCGCTATCTAATGGAATAGTCCTGTTAGGTTATCTCGTGTATGGGAGATCTATTTTGGATTTGGCCTTGATATCACTGTTTGCGCTAAGTAATGGTAAAGTCCTGCGTCAGTTACTTTGTTATGGAAGCTCCATTTCGGAGTCGGCCACAATAACATTGTTTGCGCTATCTAATGGAATAGTCCTGTTAGGTTATCTCGTGTATGGGAGATCTATTTTGGATTTGGCCTTGATATCACTGTTTGCGCTAAGTAATCGTAAAGTCCTGCGTCAGTTACTTTGTTATGGAAGCTCCATTTTGGAGTCGGCCACAATAACATTGTTTGCGCTAAGTAAATTTTTTATGGAAGCTCCTTTTTGGATTCGGCCACAATAACATTGTTTGCGCTATCTAATGGAATAGTCCTGTTAGGTTATCTCGTGTATGGGAGATCTATTTTGGATTTGGCCTTGATATCACTGTTTGCGCTAAGTAATGGTAAAGTCCTGCGTCAGTTACTTTGTTATGCAAGCTCTATTTTAGAGTCGGCTACAAAACATTGTTTGCGCTAAGTAAATTTGTTATGGAAGCTCCATTTTGGATTTGGCCATGATATCACTGTTTGCGCTAAGTGATGGTAAAGTCCTGCGTCAGTTAATTTGTTATGGAAGCTCCATTTTGGAGTCGGCCACAATAACATTGTTTGCGCTAAGTAAATTTTTTATGGAAGCTCCTTTTTGGATTCGGCCACAATAACATTGTTTGCGCTATCTAATGGAATAGTCCTGTTAGGTTATCTCGTGTATGGGAGATCTATTTTGGATTTGGCCTTGATATCACTGTTTGCGCTAAGTAATCGTAAAGTCCTGCGTCAGTTACTTTGTTATGGAAGCTCTATTTGAGAGTCGGCTACAAAACATTGTTTGCGCTAAGTAATTTTGTCATGGAAGCTCCATTTTGGATTTGGCCATGATATCACTGTTGCGCTATCTAATGGAATAGTCCTGTTAGGGTATCTCGTGTATGGGAGATCTATTTTGGATTTGGCCTTGATATCACTGTTTGCGCTAAGTAATCGTAAAGTCCTGCGTCAGTTACTTTGTTATGGAAGCTCCATTTTGAAGTCGGCCACAATAACATTGTTTGCGCTAAGTAAATTTGTTATGGAAGCTCCATTTTGGATTCGGCCACAATAACATTGTTTGCGCTAATGGAATAGTCCTGTTTGGTTATCTCGTGTATGGGAGATCTATTTTGGATTTGGCCTTGATATCACTGTTTGCGCTAAGTAATGGTAAAGTCCTGCGTCAGTTACTTTGTTATGGAAGCTCCATTTTGGAGTCGGCCACAATAACATTGTTTGCGCTAAGTAAATTTGTTATGGAAGCTCCATTTTGGATTCGGCCACAATAACATTGTTTGCGCTATCTAATGGAATAGTCCTGTTTGGTTATCTCGTGTATGGGAGATCTATTTTGGATTTGGCCTTGATATCACTGTTTGCGCTAAGTAATGGTAAAGTCCTGCGTCAGTTACTTTGTTATGGAAGCTCCATTTTGGAGTCGGCCACAATCACATTGTTTGCGCTAAATAAATTTTTTATGGAAGCTCCATTTTGGATTCGGCCACAATAACATTGTTTGCGCTATCTAATGGAATAGTCCTGTTACGTTATCTCGTGTATGGCAGATCTATTTTGGATTTGGCCATGATATCACTGTTTGCGCTAAGTAATGGTAAAGTCCTGCGTCAGTTACTTTGTTATGGAAGCTCCATTTCGGAGTCGGCCACAATAACATTGTTTGCGCTAAGTAAATTTGTTATGGAAGCTCCTTTTTGGATTCGGCCACAATAACATTGTTTGCGCTATCTAATGGAATAGTCCTGTTAGGTTATCTCGTGTATGGGAGATCTTTTTTGGATTTGGCCTTGATATCACTGTTTGCGCTAAGTAATGGTAAAGTCCTGCGTCAGTTAATTTGTTATGGAAGCTCTATTTTAGAGTCGGCTACAAAACATTGTTTGCGCTAAGTAAATTTGTTATGGAAGCTCCATTTTGGATTCGGCCACAATAACATTGTTTGCGCTAATGGAATAGTCCTGTTTGGTTATCTCGTGTATGGGAGATCTATTTTGGATTTGGCCTTGATGTCATTGTTTCCGCTAAGTAATGGTAAAGTCCTGCGTCAGTTATTTTGTTATGGAAGCTCCATTTTGGAGTCGGCCACAATAACATTGTTTGCGCTAAGAAATTTTGTTTACGCTATCTAATGGAAAAGTCCTGTTAGGTATGGGAGCCCCATTTTGGATTTGGCCATGATATCACTGTTTGCGCTAAGTGATGGTAAAGTCCTGCGTCAGTTAATTTGTTATGGAAGCTCTATTTGAGAGTCGGCTACAAAACATTGTTTGCGCTAAGTAATTTTGTCATGGAAGCTCCATTTTGGATTTGGCCATGATATCACTGTTTGCGCTATCTAATGGAATAGTCCTGTTAGGGTATCTCGTGTATGGGAGATCTATTTTGGATTTGGCCTTGATATCACTGTTTGCGCTAAGTAATGGTAAAGTCCTGCGTCAGTTACTTTGTTATGGAAGCTCCATTTTGGAGTCCGCCACAATAACATTGTTTGCGCTAAGTAAATTTATTATGGAAGCTCCATTTTGGATTCGGCCACAATAACATTGTTTGCGCTATCTAATGGAATAGTCCTGTTAGGTTATCTCGTGTATGGCAGATCTATTTTGGATTTGGCCTTGATATCACTGTTTGCGCTAAGTAATGGTAAAGTCCTGCGTCAGTTACTTTGTTATGGAAGCTCCATTTCGGAGTCGGCTACAAAACATTGTTTGCGCTAAGTAAATTTGTTATGGAAGCTCCATTTTGGATTCGGCCACAATAACATTGTTTGCGCTATCTAATGGAATAGTCCTGTTACGTTATCTCGTGTATGGCAGATCTATTTTGGATTTGGCCTTGATATCACTGTTTGCGCTAAGTAATGGTAAAGTCCTGCGTCAGTTACTTTGTTATGGAAGCTCCATTTCGGAGTCGGCTACAAAACATTGTTTGCGCTAAGTAAATTTGTTATGGAAGCTCCATTTTGGATTCGGCCACAATAACATTGTTTGCGCTATCTAATGGAATAGTCCTGTTTGGTTATCTCGTGTATGGGAGATCTATTTTGGATTTGGCCTTGATATCACTGTTTGCGCTAAGTAATGGTAAAGTCCTGCGTCAGTTACTTTGTTATGGAAGCTCCATTTTGGAGTCCGCCACAATAACATTGTTTGCGCTAAGTAAATTTATTATGGAAGCTCCATTTTGGAGTCGGCCACAATAACATTGTTTGCGCTAAGAAATTTTGTTATGGAAGCTTCATTTTGGATTCGGCCACAATAACATTCGTTGCTCTATCCATTTTGTTTACGCTATCTAATGAAAAAGTCCTGTTAGGTATGGGAGCCCCATTTTGGATTTGGCCATGATATCACGGTTTGCGCTAAGTGATGGTAAAGTCATGCGTCAGTTATTTTGTTATGGAAGCTTCATTTTGGAGTCGGCCACAATTACTTTGTTTGCGCTATCTAATGGAATGGTCCTGTTTAGTTATTGCGTGTATAGCAGCTCCATTTTGGATAACATTGTTTGCGCTAACTAATGGAATAGTCCTGTTAGGTTATCTCGTGTATGGGAGATCTATTTTGGATTTGGCCTTGATATCGCTGTTTGCGCTAGTGATGGTAAAGTCCTGCGTCATTTATGATGCTATGGAAGCTCTATTTTGGATCCTGACACGATAACATTGTTTGGGCTATCTAATGGAATAGTCCTGTTTGGTTATCTCGTGTATGGGAGATCTATTTTGGATTTGGCCTTGATATCACTGTTTGCGCTAAGTAATGGTAAAGTCCTGCGTCAGTTACTTTGTTATGGAAGCTCCATTTCGGAGTCGGCCACAATAACATTGTTTGCGCTAAGTAAATTTGTTATGGAAGCTCCATTTTGGATTCGGCCACAATAACATTGTTTGCGCTATCTAATGGAATAGTCCTGTTTGGTTATCTCGTGTATGGGAGATCTATTTTGGATTTGGCCTTGATATCACTGTTTGCGCTAAGTAATGGTAAAGTCCTGCGTCAGTTACTTTGTTATGGAAGCTCCATTTTGGAGTCGGCCACAATAACATTGTTTGCGCTAAGTAAATTTGTTAGGGAAGCTCCATTTTGGATTCGGCCACAATAACATTGTTTGCGCTATCTAATGGAATAGTCCTGTTTGGTTATCTCGTGTATGGGAGATCTATTTTGGATTTGGCCTTGATATCACTGTTTGCGCTAAGTAATGGTAAAGTCCTGCGTCAGTTACTTTGTTATGGAAGCTCCATTTTGGAGTCGGCCACAATCACATTGTTTGCGCTAAATAAATTTTTTATGGAAGCTCCATTTTGGATTCGGCCACAATAACATTGTTTGCGCTATCTAATGGAATAGTCCTGTTAGGTTATCTCGTGTATGGCAGATCTATTTTGGATTTGGCCTTGATATCACTGTTTGCGCTAAGTAATGGTAAAGTCCTGCGTCAGTTACTTTGTTATGGAAGCTCCATTTTGGAGTCGGCCACAATAACATTGTTTGCGCTATCTAATGGAACAGTCCTGTTTGGTTGTCTCGTGTATGGGAGATCTATTTTGGATTTGGCCTTGATATCACTGTTTGCGCTAAGTAATGGTAAAGTCCTGCGTCAGTTAATTTGTTATGGAAGCTCTATTTTAGAGTCGGCTACAAAACATTGTTTGCGCTAAGTAAATTTGTTATGGAAGCTCCATTTTGGATTCGGCCACAATAACATTGTTTGCGCCATCTAATGGAATAGTCCTGTTAGGTTATCTCGTGTATGGGAGATCTATTTTGGATCTAAGTAATGGTAAAGTCCTGCGTCAGTTATTTTGTTATAGATGCTCCATTTTGGAGTCGGCGACAATAACATTGTTTGCGCTAGGTAAATTTGTTATGGAAGCTCCATTTTGGATTCGGCCACAATAACATTGTTTGCGCTATCTAATGGAATAGTCCTGTTTGGTTATCTCGTGTATGGGAGATCTATTTTGGATTTGGCCTTGATATCACTGTTTGCGCTAAGTAATGGTAAAGTCCTGCGTCAGTTACTTTGTTATGGAAGCTCCATTTTGGAGTCCGCCACAATAACATTGTTTGCGCTAAGTAAATTTATTATGGAAGCTCCATTTTGGATTCGGCCACAATAACATTGTTTGCGCTATCTAATGGAATAGTCCTGTTAGGTTATCTCGTGTATGGGAGATCTATTTTGGATCTTGCCTTGCCTAAGTAATGGTAAAGTCCTGCGTCAGTTACTTTGTTATGGAAGCTCCATTTTGGAGTCGGCCACAATCACATTGTTTGCGCTAAGTAAATTTTTTATGGAAGCTCCATTTTGGATTCGGCCACAATAACATTGTTTGCGCTATCTAATGGAATAGTCCTGTTAGGTTATCTCGTGTATGGGAGATCTATTTTGGATTTGGCCTTGATATCACTGTTTGCGTAATCGTAAAGTCCTGCGTCAGTTACTTTGTTATGGAAGCTCCATTTTGGAGTCGGCCACAATAACATTGTTTGCGCTAAGTAAATTTTTTATGGAAGCTCCTTTTTGGATTCGGCCACAATAACATTGTTTGCGCTAATGGAATAGTCCTGTTTGGTTATCTCGTGTATGGGAGATCTATTTTGGATTTGGCCTTGATATCACTGTTTGCGCTAAGTAATGGTAAAGTCCTGCGTCAGTTACTTTGTTATGGAAGCTCTATTTTAGAGTCGGCCACAATAACATTGTTTGCGCTAAGTAAATTTTTTATGGAAGCTCCATTTTGGATTCGGCCACAATAACATTGTTTGCGCTATCTAATGGAATAGTCCTGTTAGGTTATCTCGTGTATGGGAGATCTATTTTGGATTTGGCCTTGATATCACTGTTTGCGCTAAGTAATGGTAAAGTCCTGCGTCAGTTACTTTGTTATGGAAGCTCCATTTCGGAGTCGGCCACAATAACATTGTTTGCGCTATCTAATGGAATAGTCCTGTTAGGTTATCTCGTGTATGGGAGATCTATTTTGGATTTGGCCTTGATATCACTGTTTGCGCTAAGTAATCGTAAAGTCCTGCGTCAGTTACTTTGTTATGGAAGCTCCATTTTGGAGTCGGCCACAATAACATTGATTGCGCTAAGTAAATTTTTTATGGAAGCTCCTTTTTGGATTCGGCCACAATAACATTGTTTGCGCTATCTAATGGAATAGTCCTGTTAGGTTATCTCGTGTATGGGAGATCTATTTTGGATTTGGCCTTGATATCACTGTTTGCGCTAAGTAATGGTAAAGTCCTGCGTCAGTTACTTTGTTATGGAAGCTCTATTTTAGAGTCGGCTACAAAACATTGTTTGCGCTAAGTAAATTTGTTATGGAAGCTCCATTTTGGATTTGGCCATGATATCACTGTTTGCGCTAAGTGATGGTAAAGTCCTGCGTCAGTTAATTTGTTATGGAAGCTCTATTTGAGAGTCGGCTACAAAACATTGTTTGCGCTAAGTAATTTTGTCATGGAAGCTCCATTTTGGATTTGGCCATGATATCACTGTTGCGCTATCTAATGGAATAGTCCTGTTAGGGTATCTCGTGTATGGGAGATCTATTTTGGATTTGGCCTTGATATCACTGTTTGCGCTAAGTAATCGTAAAGTCCTGCGTCAGTTACTTTGTTATGGAAGCTCCATTTTGGAGTCGGCCACAATAACATTGTTTGCGCTAAGTAAATTTGTTATGGAAGCTCCATTTTGGATTCGACCACAATAACATTGTTTGCGCTAATGGAATAGTCCTGTTTGGTTATCTCGTGTATGGGAGATCTATTTTGGATTTGACCTTGATATCACTGTTTGCGCTAAGTAATGGTAAAGTCCTGCGTCAGTTACTTTGTTATGGAAGCTCCATTTTGGAGTCGGCCATAATCACATTGTTTGCGCTAAATAAATTTTTTATGGAAGCTCCATTTTGGATTCGGCCACAATAACATTGTTTGCGCTATCTAATGGAATAGTCCTGTTAGGTTATCTCGTGTATGGGAGATCTATTTTGGATTTGGCCTTGATATCACTGTTTGCGCTAAGTAATGGTAAAGTCCTGCGTCAGTTACTTTGTTATGGAAGCTCCATTTTGGAGTCGGCCACAATCACATTGTTTGCGCTAAATAAATTTTTTATGGAAGCTCCATTTTGGATTCGGCCACAATAACATTGTTTGCGCTAATGGAATAGTCCTGTTTGGTTATCTCGTGTATGGGAGATCTATTTTGGATTTGGCCTTGATATCATTGTTTGCGCTAAGTAATGGTAAAGTCCTGCGTCAGTTATTTTGTTATAGATGCTCCATTTTGGAGTCGGCGACAATAACATTGTTTGCGCTAGGTAAATTTGTTATGGAAGCTCCATTTTGGATTCGGCCACAATAACATTGTTTGCGCTATCTAATGGAATAGTCCTGTTTGGTTATCTCGTGTATGGGAGATCTATTTTGGATTTGGCCTTGATATCACTGTTTGCGCTAAGTAATCGTAAAGTCCTGCGTCAGTTACTTTGTTATGGAAGCTCCATTTTGGAGTCCGCCACAATAACATTGTTTGCGCTAAGTAAATTTATTATGGAAGCTCCATTTTGGATTCGGCCACAATAACATTGTTTGCGCTATCTAATGGAATAGTCCTGTTAGGTTATCTCGTGTATGGGAGATCTATTTTGGATCTTGCCTTGCCTAAGTAATGGTAAAGTCCTGCGTCAGTTACTTTGTTATGGAAGCTCCATTTTGGAGTCGGCCACAATCACATTGTTTGCGCTAAGTAAATTTTTTATGGAAGCTCCATTTTGGATTCGGCCACAATAACATTGTTTGCGCTATCTAATGGAATAGTCCTGTTAGGTTATCTCGTGTATGGGAGATCTATTTTGGATTTGGCCTTGATATCACTGTTTGCGCTAAGTAATCGTAAAGTCCTGCGTCAGTTACTTTGTTATGGAAGCTCCATTTTGGAGTCGGCCACAATAACATTGTTTGCGCTAAGTAAATTTTTTATGGAAGCTCCTTTTTGGATTCGGCCACAATAACATTGTTTGCGCTAATGGAATAGTCCTGTTTGGTTATCTCGTGTATGGGAGATCTATTTTGGATTTGGCCTTGATATCACTGTTTGCGCTAAGTAATGGTAAAGTCCTGCGTCAGTTACTTTGTTATGGAAGCTCTATTTTAGAGTCGGCCACAATAACATTGTTTGCGCTAAGTAAATTTTTTATGGAAGCTCCATTTTGGATTCGGCCACAATAACATTGTTTGCGCTATCTAATGGAATAGTCCTGTTAGGTTATCTCGTGTATGGGAGATCTATTTTGGATTTGGCCTTGATATCACTGTTTGCGCTAAGTAATGGTAAAGTCCTGCGTCAGTTACTTTGTTATGGAAGCTCCATTTCGGAGTCGGCCACAATAACATTGTTTGCGCTATCTAATGGAATAGTCCTGTTAGGTTATCTCGTGTATGGGAGATCTATTTTGGATTTGGCCTTGATATCACTGTTTGCGTAATCGTAAAGTCCTGCGTCAGTTACTTTGTTATGGAAGCTCCATTTTGGAGTCGGCCACAATAACATTGTTTGCGCTAAGTAAATTTTTTATGGAAGCTCCTTTTTGGATTCGGCCACAATAACATTGTTTGCGCTAATGGAATAGTCCTGTTTGGTTATCTCGTGTATGGGAGATCTATTTTGGATTTGGCCTTGATATCACTGTTTGCGCTAAGTAATGGTAAAGTCCTGCGTCAGTTACTTTGTTATGGAAGCTCCATTTCGGAGTCGGCCACAATAACATTGTTTGCGCTATCTAATGGAATAGTCCTGTTAGGTTATCTCGTGTATGGGAGATCTATTTTGGATTTGGCCTTGATATCACTGTTTGCGCTAAGTAATCGTAAAGTCCTGCGTCAGTTACTTTGTTATGGAAGCTCCATTTCGGAGTCGGCCACAATAACATTGTTTGCGCTATCTAATGGAATAGTCCTGTTAGGTTATCTCGTGTATGGGAGATCTATTTTGGATTTGGCCTTGATATCACTGTTTGCGCTAAGTAATGGTAAAGTCCTGCGTCAGTTACTTTGTTATGGAAGCTCCATTTCGGAGTCGGCCACAATAACATTGTTTGCGCTAAGTACATTTTTTATGGAAGCTCCTTTTTGGATTCGGCCACAATAACATTGTTTGCGCTATCTAATGGAATAGTCCTGTTAGGTTATCTCGTGTATGGGAGCTCCATTTTGGATTTGGCCATGATATCACTGTTTGTCCTGCGTCACTTATTTTGTTATGGAAGCTCCATTTTGGAGTCGGCAACAATTACATTGTTTGCGCTATCTAATGGAATAGTCCTGTTTGGTTATCTCGTGTATGGGAGATCTATTTTGGATTTGGCCTTGATATCACTGTTTGCGCTAAGTAATCGTAAAGTCCTGCGTCAGTTACTTTGTTATGGAAGCTCCATTTTGGAGTCGGCCACAATAACATTGTTTGCGCTAAGTAAATTTTTTATGGAAGCTCCTTTTTGGATTCGGCCACAATAACATTGTTTGCGCTATCTAATGGAATAGTCCTGTTAGGTTATCTCGTGTATGGGAGATCTATTTTGGATTTGGCCTTGATATCACTGTTTGCGCTAAGTAATGGTAAAGTCCTGCGTCAGTTACTTTGTTATGGAAGCTCCATTTCGGAGTCGGCCACAATAACATTGTTTGCGCTAAGTACATTTTTTATGGAAGCTCCTTTTTGGATTCGGCCACAATAACATTGTTTGCGCTATCTAATGGAATAGTCCTGTTAGGTTATCTCGTGTATGGGAGCTCCATTTTGGATTTGGCCATGATATCACTGTTTGTCCTGCGTCACTTATTTTGTTATGGAAGCTCCATTTTGGAGTCGGCAACAATAACATTGTTTGCGCTATCTAATGGAATAGTCCTGTTAGGTTATCTCGTGTATGGGAGATCTATTTTGGATTTGGCCTTGATATCACTGTTTGCGCTAAGTAATCGTAAAGTCCTGCGTCAGTTACTTTGTTATGGAAGCTCCATTTTGGAGTCGGCCACAATAACATTGTTTGCGCTAAGTAAATTTTTTATGGAAGCTCCTTTTTGGATTCGGCCACAATAACATTGTTTGCGCTATCTAATGGAATAGTCCTGTTAGGTTATCTCGTGTATGGGAGCTCCATTTTGGATTTGGCCATGATATCACTGTTTGTCCTGCGTCACTTATTTTGTTATGGAAGCTCCATTTTGGAGTCGGCAACAATTACATTGTTTGCGCTATCTAATGGAATAGTCCTGTTTGGTTATCTCGTGTATGGGAGATCTATTTTGGATTTGGCCTTGATATCACTGTTCAAGCTCTATTTTGGAGTCAGCCACTGTTCACGCCAGATCGTGACCAGCAAGGAGCGGAGAGGGAGATTTCGGTCCAAAGAAAGGGCGGTCACACTGAAAGGAATGACCGGCAGTATTCCTGGAAACCGCCATTATATTCGGACGCGTTCGACCCCGATATAAAAACCCAAGTTACTTTTTCCAACCCGAAAGCCCCAGTTTTGTGCATACGCGAGTGCTGAAATAAAGTGGTCTTATCAAAACGAGAATCCGTGCGTTTTATTTAAACCCAAACAGACTCAACCACAAAACCCCCAGCGAAGAACTTTTCATTATCGGCAACCGCCAAATAAATAACTGAAGGAAGTTTTCCGCCCCCATACGAACACCACCATCCGAGAAGGAAGATTTTATTGGCACCCGCCAACTACATATATACGACTGACAGAAGTTTTCGCCCCCCCACAAATATTTGGTCCTTCGAGCCGGATATCCTTCCGCTCATCCATCATTCCATTCACATATATATAGTGACGTTATTGAAATAACTCCAAACACCAAAACTATTTACAATTTGTATCCAAGACCCACGAATTGCTGATCAAGCATTTTAAAGAACAAAGCAGCTGCACTTTATGTAAACATCCGTTAGCGACAGTTGCCCACTCCATAAACATTCCATGCGCAGATCATATTACACTTATATATTAACACTCCTATATACTTTAAGATTCAGAGTCCCAAGATGCGAGACCAAATTTTGTAGTTTCAGTTCTTAAGTAATCAAGCGACTATACGGTCATAAATAAAATTCCATTTTACTTCTTACTTAAAACTCAGTTTACATTAATTTGATGAATGTACATCAGTGAGTAAACGTAATTGGCGCAGTCGGTAGGATAATTAATAAGTAACTGTGTTAAAGTTACTTCTGTTAATTATCCGCGAAATAAACCCATCGCTTCTAAGGGTTTAATTTAACAAAAAAAAAATAATACAAAGTGTATGTGCAAATGTGAAGCAGCAAAATTTTTTTCCCAAATAAAAAAAAATATATATATATTAATATAAACAAATATAAATACACGCACAGCGACTCAAAACATATTTCGTGCGGAACAAAAAAAGAACATATAAAAATAAAACAACAACAAGAAAGAAAACAAATCAACAAGAACATATAAAAACAAAACAAAACTAAAAAAAAAAATCAACAAGAAACAACAAAAATTTTCCATCATGCCGAACGAACAAGAACATGTTGTATCCCTATCACCAGATGCCCTACGGGATTTGTTATATTCCCTAAATTCCATCGAGCGATTTAATGGCGAAGGAAGGCTGGCCCAGTTTTTAAACCAAATCGAACATCTTCTATTGGCGTACCCAACGATGAATTCAGAACAACAAACAAGAATTTTCCAAAATATTAAGCAGCTTACTTCGGGAAATGCCCACCTCCTAATTATCAGGTACCAACCTTCAACGTGGGCGGAGCTCAAAGCTCTTCTTATCAACAATTTTAAAAATTGGACCCCATTACCAGTTCTGGTGGACCGAATTGCAAAAGCGGAATATGGACGATCAATCCGTAAGCTAGCCGATTATTTAACCTTATTATCATACAATATAATTGACAAATTAACTCTTGAAAACGATGAGTTAAATACAACAATGTACACTCAGCTAATGGATAGAGCCATTCAGCAAGTTATATTGGAACAAGTTCCATTTGAATTATAATTAAGAATGAAAAATGCTGACATCAGCACAATATTAGGTCTGCGACAAGCAGCCATAGAAAAGCAAATTTATGATTTTGATTACAAATTAAAGCCTCAAAATACAAAATAAATATACCAAAATCGGAGTAGCTATAACAATAATACATATCATGAAAAACCACGTTCTTCACAAATGAATCAAAGTCAGAGGAGCTATAATAATTATACACATTATGAAACACCACATTCCTCACAAATCAAACAGAATCAGGGTAGTTATAATAATAATAGACAATATCAACAACCCTATAGGCGTACTCAAAACTCGCGACAAAACCGATTCGATTCAAACAGACAGATAGAAAATATTAGCGGTCAATCAAAACAGTCCAACATGCCGATGGACATCACTGAAAATTTTTCAAATGAAGATTCGGATTTTCATCAAGTAGCCTCGGACGAGAAACCCAAACAGTAGTTATTAAAATCAAAATTGAGGGAAAAATTTACACCTGTCTCATTGACTCAGGCAGTAGTGTAAATTTAATAAAGACCAATTTAGGTCATAAAATTTTCACAGACAATTCAAATACAAACTATAAAAGGCCTTAAAGCCCTTAATAAATATATTCTGTGGAAGGTGATCGATCTTTTTGATTTCCATCCCTTTCACATTGACAATTTTTCCGAACGATATGATCTATTAATAGGTGGTCCCGTACTTAAGGCGTGTCGAGCGAAAATCGATTACGAGTCTGAGACGGTGACTTTAAACGATATTACGTTTAAAATGATACATATTTTACCCAACACATACGAGGAAATTCTAATGTTAGCAAAAGTCGACGAGATCAGCGATTTCGAAGAAATCACTTGTTGTAATGATATTCGAGATTCTCCCCTTAATTTAGAGGAAAAAAAGGCTTACATGCAACAATGAAAGAATTTGAATCGCTCAAATTTAATGAGACCAAAATTCTCAAAAGTACACATAAAATATATCACACTATAAAAACAACAACAGAAGAGGCCGTTTATAAAAAACCATACCCTTACCCTCAAATTCACGAGAAGGAAGTAAATAAACAAATTAAAGATATGCTTAATCAAGGCATAATTCGAAAATCCAATTCCTCATATTGCAGCCCGATATGGGTGGTACCGAAAAAGAAGGATGCGACGGGAAAAGAACAGTTTCGTGTAGTCATTGACTATCGGAATTTGAATGAGGTAACCGTATCAGATAGGTTTCCCATGCCAAATATCGATGAATTGCTAGACAAACTAGGTAGATGCCAATATTTTACAACCCTAGACTTAGCAAAAGGTTTTCATCAAATCCCAATGGAAGAAAACTCCATCAAGAAAACAGCATTTAGAAACTGGTCTTTATGAATTTACCAGAATGCCATTTGGTCTGAAAAATTCACCTGCAACTTTTCAAAGACTTATGAATAAAGTTGTGAGGAGCATAAAATCCAATACATTATGCACCTCACAACATTCTGGATACATTAACCACAACGTTGCCAGCAAGATCGGCTAGCAACATGTATCCAACGCCAACGGGTGTTTTGCCGTCGGCAAAACAAAGGCGCACAAAACGAAAATCATCAACAACAAAAACAAAAGCGAAAATACAAACCACAATGTTGCCAGCAAGATCGGCTAGCAACATGTATGCAACGCCAACGGGTGTTTTGCCGTCGGCAAAACAAAGGCGCACAAAACAAAAATCTACAACAACAAAAACAAAAGCGAAAATACAAAACGAAAACACAAATCAAAAATAAAGACAACAACAACAACAATGAGTGGCGCAAACCACAGCAAGCACCACAGCAACAAATAACAAAACAAACATGTGGACAAACAGCGTTTTGCCGTCGGCAAAACAATCATGTGGACAAACAGCGTTTTGCCGTCGGCAAAGCAATCATATGGCCAAACAGCGTTTTGCCGTCGGCAAAACGATCATGCAGTACAGGGCCAAGCGATGTTTTGCCATCGGCAAAATGATAATGGCCAAAGGGAAAATAATTGGGTCCAAAGCCCGCCCAATGGGGCAATGAAAATAGGGAAAGCCCAAAGGTCAATGCAAATGCAACAGCGAAGGGCAGAAATGAGTCAAATAATTTCTCTGCGCTGAAATATAAAAGAAAGAAACAAATGAACCTGAATAGAGGGACAAAGCGCAAAGCAAAAGGGACAGAGGCCGCTGATGCTGAGCTCCAAGCATTCAAAGCAAACGGCGGAAAGAAGTAGGCGAAGAAAAGAGCAAGAGAGCGAGAGAGCCACATCACACAGACAGTGTACGTGTGAAGGGAAATTTGATCGTACAAGACGAACCTTAGAGAGCAAAGCACCGAGAGCCCAAAAAGTGAGGGCTAGCGAGCCCGAAAGACGGGTGCGGCTGTGAAGGGCGCCCTTGAACGAAATAAAGTGAGGGCTCTGTTTGTCAAAAGGGGAGTAGTGGGGGGTGACAATGGCAGATCGTACGAGAGCGAAGTCATATGGCGGGGTAGCCAATGGGAACAAAGGGAATATCGTTGGAGAGGCCAAATTTACGATAAGACTTGGCAGCCCGTACGATAGAAGGGAAATGGGTGGGTGTATAAATAAGTAAATAATTAATTATTTAAATATATATATAGAAATAGAGATATATATGAATTGTTAGAAAAATATATGAAATCAATGTAGTAGAATTAAGTAAAAATATTCGGAGACCCATCAGGGCGCAAAAGGGGTCAAAAGGCGAGGTTGGAGGTCGGGAGGAATAGAAGACGAGAAAAGGATCGGCGACGGCATCGGCGCAAACGCAAGGAGCGCGAAGGAGACGGAGATAGGCAAAGTAATGGGCATGCAGCGTTAAAGAAAGTGGCTGCATGCAAGAAGGAAAAGGGATAAGCGGTACTTTCACCACGCATAGCAACAGCGAAAGTGCGTGGGTGAAAGTAGAGCCAATGGAAATGTACTGGCTGTATAGCGGTACTGCGATATATGCATCCAGAGGCCAGGAGGCCTATATAAGGGCCACGTCGATGCAAGGACGATCATCAAGCGTCAGGCAGCGAAGAAAAACGGACCATAGAACTCCAAAAGTATCAATAAAAATCAAAGTTACAAAGGTCTGTGCCAAATCAAAAACAAAGCGTTATTATTTATCGGGGCACAAAATAAAATTGTTGTGCCGAACCTAGCCCTGACAAGTCGCATCAACGACTCAAAGGACGAAAAAGGACCGTTACAAGTGGTTTTTTACAACACTGAAGGATGTGTAGTTGTTATTTTTGGAACCGTCAGTGTAAATAAATCTATAATTGGGATATTTTAGTTGTTGGTTTTCTTTAAATAAATTACGATATATTTCGGGAGTTTTTGAAGATTTGGGTAGTGCATGAAGTGAGTAGTCTATGTACTGGTCGATATTTGTCCAGGGAGGAAACTTTTCCCGAGCAGGTTGTAGACGTGTAGTCGGGAAATGAAGACATTTGTTCAAAATTATAGCTCTTTGTGGCGCGGAGCATATCCTTGGTGGAGGTTTCTTAGATTTATTAATTTTATTTATATGAGTGGAAAGTTGAGAGGAGTGAGATTAAAGGATGGGTTTGATAAGTTTGAAGTCACTAAAAGTTTTTTCAGTCTTATTGTGATTGTCAAGAGTGACGGACGTGTTCGCGGAAGACTTATTATTGTGCGCATTTAGTTAGATTAACGGTGTCGCAGAATTACAATAACCAAAACAAAACAAGCAAAGACTGCACTCTAAGTGCATAGAAATTGACTACCTGCTTTCGGATTAGCAGCGACAAAAAGTATTGCATACTTATAGGAAGTGTAAAAAAATTGTGTTGCATACTTGCGGGCTGCGGCATGGATTTGCCAACTGCACCCAAAGACCGACCTGTCTGACAGCAACCCAAAACGCGGCTGCCGCCAGTGGCAATTCCCAAGACGAAAGGAGCCAAGCAAGCGAAAGATATCAAGACAACATCAGAACAAACGCCCAAACGAAAAAGCCATAACAGCGAAAGCGAGCTTAGCTCATCCAGCACAGAGCCTGGGGAATTGAAGCGCAAAACCCCTTCTCGCAAGAGCAATCAATTTCTCCGTAGCAAGAATAGTGGAAACATGGTGACTCCTAACAGAGCTAATAGGTTCGCTCCGTTGTCTGCTAGCGATGACGAAGCGGATGAGGAAAATAACGACGCTGATATGATCGAAGAAGAAATCCCTAGTGCTCCCGAAATATAATATAAATATAATATAAAGGGACTAACAACAGCAGTTTCAGCAGCAATAGGAAGCAACAACTTTACCTATTAGTCTGGTAGGAGATTGTTTTGTTGATTCCATTATGAATCTGATCTTGATGGATATCACTCACAATGCTGCTAAAATCTGCAAAATTATTGATGTTTATTAAATTTTTCGCACATTTAAGTACTGTAGTGCCTGTTTTGGGGGCAATAAGTGAAACTTAAACTCTCTGTAAGAGAGCAAAATCAGTTTCGCTTTCTAATAAGATTGCTGTAGTCTTTCCACAGAAATATTTTTTTGTAAAATATATGTTATTGAGTTGATGTTTTTACCAACATATTGTTCTGAAGTTTTAAGATCTTGGTTTGATTTGATAGAAATAACGTAGTTTTTAAAATTATTGATTGTTTTTTCCGAAATTAGGATTCCATGATTTTCATTTTCTCTCGCACTGTGGCAAGTGGCCATGGTGACTGTGTCTAAGGCATTTACTTCTTTAATTTTAATGCGAGACAGTGCATCCGCCACATTGTTTTCTTTGCCCGATATATGTTTTATATCGAAATCATATTCATTTAGCTTTATTTTGTATCGCTGTAGCTTCATATTTGGTTCTTTTAAATTATGAAGCCACTGCAATGGTTTGTGGTCACTATTTATTTTAAAATGTCTACCGTAGTGATAAGGGAAGTATTTGGTAGCCCATACGATAGCTAACAATTCTTTTTCAATGGTCGAATAGTTGACTTCGTGGTCATTCAAGGTACGACTTGCGAAGCATATTGGTTTACCAATCTTCGAAAGCACGGCACCTATCGCAAAGTCACTGGCATCTGTTGTTAACACAAATTCTTTATTAAAGTCTGGTCTGGCTAGTATTGGGTCTGATACAATTAGTGCTTTTAGTTGGTTAAAAGATTCCCTGTATGCGTTATTATTTATGTTTATGACACTTCCCTTCTTTAAGAATGTTGTCATAGGTTTTGTTATTTTGGCAATGTCTTTAATGAACTTGCGATAGAATCCGCACAGTCCAAGAAAAGCTTTAATTTCTTTTTGCGTTTTTGGAATGGGGTACTGCTCTACGACTCTAATTTTTTCCGGGTTTGCTTGTATACCTTGATCATTAATTATATGACCTAAAAATGTTGTTTCCTTTTTCAGGAATTCGCATTTGCTGAGGCGAATCGTCAAGTTAGCTTCTTTTAGTTTTTCGAAAACTTTTCGGAGGCTTACGAAATGTTCTTGAAGAGAGGTTGAAAATATAATTATATCATCGAGGTAAACAAGACAATGTTCACCCAAGATGTCTTTCAACACTTTGTCTTTAGAGTCGTTGATGAGACTTTTCAGGGCTAGGTTCGGCACAATAAAATTTTTTTTGTGCCCCGATAAATAATAACGCTTTTGGATGTAATTTTGGCACAGACCTTCGTACCTTTTGCTTTTATTGATCTTTCGGTATTCTCTCGTGGTCCTTAGCGAGTTTTGGAGGTCCTTCATGATCCTTAAATCCTTGGTTCTGCTTTGCTGGTGTCTTCGCTGTTGCACTTTGCTTGCCTTGTTTTTGCCAGCTCCTTGATGACGACGCCGATGACTCAGGTCCTTGACCTGGGTTCAACTTCGTCTCTTGAGTTCTCCTACACTCCTGCGCACTCCTGATTTCTGTTTTTACCCCAATCTCCGCCGACCATTGGAAAAGAATTGTTAGCTATCGTATGGGCTACCAAATACTTCCGCCCTTATCTCTACGGTAGACATTTTAAAATAAATAGTGACCACAAACCATTGCAGTGGCTTCATAATTTAAAAGAACCAAATATGAAGCTACAGCGATACAAAATAAAGCTAAATGAATATGATTTCGATATAAAACATATATCGGGCAAAGAAAACAATGTGGCGGATGCACTGTCTCGCATTAAAATTAAAGAAGTAAATGCCTTAGACACAGTCACCATGGCCACTTGCCACAGTGCGAGAGAAAATGAAAATCATGGAATCTTAATTTCAGAAAAACCAATCAATAATTTTTAAAACCAAATTATTTTTATCAAATCAAATAAAGATCTTAAAACTTCAGAACAATATTTTGGAAAAACCATCGATACAATAACTTATAGTGTTATGACAACAGAGCTTGCCACTGACATTACAAAAAAATATTTCTGTGGAAAGACTACAGCAATCTTATTAGAAAGCGAAACTGATTTTGCTCTCTTACAGAGAGTTTAAGTTTCACTTATTGCCCCCAAAACAGGCACTACAGTACTTAAATGTGCGAAAAATTTAATAAACATCAATAATTTTGCAGATTTTAGCAGCATTGTGAGTGATATCCATCAAGATCAGATTCATAATGGAATCAACAAAACAATTTTAACATTTAAAAATAAATATTTTTACCATAAATTTGCATCAGAAATTCGAAATATTATAAATCAGTGCACCGTTTGTAACACAGCCAAACACGAACACCAGCGAACAGACAGACCATTTGAAGTAACACCCGAGTGCAAAAACATCAGAGATAAATATGTCATAGACTTTTGGGAATATTCAGGAGATTGGTACCTAACTTGCATAGACCTACACTCAAAACTAGTTAAAGTTATCAAAACCCGTGATAGGACATGGATAGAATCGAAACGTGCCCTGCTACAAATTTTTGACTCAATAGGCCCTCCAAAAATTGTCAAGCTTGACCAAGACCCTTGGCTTGTCAACAAAAATCTTCAGGATTGGTTAAAGACATTTGATATACAAATAGAAATAACAACTAGTAAAACAGGCATAGCAGATATCGAAAGAATACATAAAACACTAAATGAGAAAATGAGGATTTTACAAGCATCTAACAGAACTTTACATGCGAATAATTACATTGAGTTGGCAGTATATAATTACAACCATAAAACGACCCATGACACCACAGGTAAAACACCTGCAGAAGTTTTTCTATATAATAGGGAAATAGAAATAAATACTCAAAAAATAAAAGAAGATAGAATTAATAAACTTAACAAGAAAAGATTACCAACATTAGAGGTAAACCCAAACTTCCACAAAGGAAAGATGAATAAGAAAACAGATTTGCCTTACGAAGAACTTGCAGATACTAAGAAACTCGATAATAAGCACTATCAGAATAAGAAAAGAGGCAGAGTTTTCCAGAGACACTATAGTGATTATAAAAAATTAAAATATACCAAATGTCACACCCTACAGGACTCTTCGGAATCTTCATTGGACTAATTGCTTTGACTACCATACAAGCGAGGAAAATTGAAATCGCCCCAATTAATACAAATCAGGGATACATTCTATTTAAAACAGGAGAAGTCGAAGAATATGCCGAATTTAACATACACTCATTTGCTATAAATTGTACACAAATTGAAACAACTTTTGATAAATTAAGAGCGCAATACCTTAAAATAAATGATTATAACACACCATATTTAATGAAAAATTTAGAAAATCAGATGAAAGGATTATATTTTACAGGAAGATCTAAGCGTGGCCTTTTAAACATAGTAGGCAGTGCTTATAAATTTTTATTTGGAACATTAGATGAAAATGACAAGGTAGAATTAGAATCAAAACTTAATACATTGAGCCCCGAAATAATAAAAACAAAAGAACTAAATCACGTAATTGGAAAACTGAATCAAATCATAATCCGAACTTATTTTAACACGGAAGTTTCAGAACTTAATAATAATATTGAATACCTCACAACATACGTTGAAAATATTAAACTTGCACTGCAATTAACCCGTTTAGGTATATTTAATACGAAACTTTTGAGTTATGATGAGCTAAAAAATATTGACGCTAGAATATTATTAAACATAAAAACTTCAGCCTGGTTAAATAAAAATACAAAAGAAATTTACATATTGTCTATCCCACATTCCAAAAGAGATTAATTCATACCCAAAATTTAAAATCATGAGATACCCCGACCAAAATAAAAATTGGCTTAAATATGACTTAGAAGATGAATTCTATCAAGTTCGAGATACTATTTTTAACACCGATAAAAAAATTATAACAGTTCAATGTATCACAGGCATAATAAAAAACTTCCCAACTAATTGTTTTTACATTAAGGCAGAAATTGAACAATTCGAATATTATGTCCAACCAAATATTATAATTACCTATAATTTAAGCAAAGCCAAAATAAATCAAGATTGTGAAAAGAATAAACCAAAAATCGAAGGCAACCAAATCATTAAAATTTATAATTGTACTTTAGAAATAAATCAATTATCCATATCGAATTCATTTTCAGACTATACATATCCACTATTCTTGGAAAATAATATAAGCAAAATTACATTACTATCAAATATTGAAACGAAAAATGCAATCTGGCTTGGACAAAAAGAAAACAATCAATTTAAAATAATTACATATTCAATACTAACTGTAATCATTTTTCTAATAACAATTTATGCTATATTCAAATTTCAATTTTATTTTAGAAACATATTTTTTCAAGTAATATTAAAATAAAATTAAAGAGCACGAAAATAAAGAAGGGAAGAGTGACGTTATTGAAATAACTCCAAACACCAAAACTATTTACAATTTGTATCCAAGACCCACGAATTGCTGATCAAGCATTTTA
Organism: Drosophila sp. 14030-0761.01; assembly: GCA_018150735.1. NCBI lineage: Eukaryota > Metazoa > Arthropoda > Insecta > Diptera > Drosophilidae > Drosophila > Drosophila sp. 14030-0761.01. The sequence continues at coordinate 278,289 of JAECWO010000106.1, read as the reverse complement.
AAGAACAAAGCAGCTGCACTTTATGTAAACATCCGTTAGCGACAGTTGCCCACTCCATAAAAATTCCATGCGCAGATCATATTACACTGATATATTAACACTCTTATATACTTTAAGATTTAGAGTCTCAAGATGCGAGACCAAATTTTGTAGTTTCAGTTCTTAAGTAACCAAGCGACTATACGGTCATAAATAAAATTCCATTTTACTTCTTACTTAAAACTCAGTTTACATTAATTTGATGAATGTACATCAGTGAGTAAACGTAATTATGTATATGTATGTATGTATATCCGTACATCATTACATACACATGTCCAGCAGCCGCCATCTGCAAAGTGTGAAAAAATTAATATCGCGTTGTTTATGTCCCAAGCCACTTACCGTGGGATAATTGTGTTGTGCGTCCTTGTGGGCATAAGCCGTGTGCGCTCCGAGATTTTCCAAATTAAAGTCCAACAAAATTGTGGCCGCAAATTCGCAACACCGGCAGACATACTTGTCATATGTGCACCAGTGTCTTTTCCTTGCTCCGTCACTCGCACTACGGTCAAGTAATCATTGCAGCCACTTCGTTTTTGGTTTTTCGCAATTGAATCCCACGCAACACAACGATAATCATTCACAACGCGATAAAATTAAAATTTTTGGTGCACATTAAAATCAAAACAAAAGCCTACCACCTGATTTGCTGTTAGTGGTGGCCCGCGAGTCCAAGTCGTGACTGAGTCACGATTTTAGCCTTTTTCCGCTAAAGTCACATTTAGTGACTCAGAAATAATTAAATTAACTTCAAGGTTATTTATATTATCGCAAAAAAATTTTATTGGCCACATTGAGTAAAATAAATAAAAATACAATTATTCGAATAGTGGGTTCCGGTGTGAGCGGCGAACAAAAGTGCGAGAATTTAATGTTTGTTTTTTTTGGTGCTTCAGTTAAGTCCGAATTAAATACAGTGGAATTCGGTTATATCGACTCCGCTTATAGCCTTCGTCCGGTCATTGCGACGAAAATTCGATGACTTGTTTGGTCCCCATACAAACTTATATGAAGCAGCCTTCGCTTAGTACGTTTCCGCTTTTAGCGACAAACCGCTTATACAGACGATATTTTCCATAATTTACCCGGATATTGCGACGTTTCGAAGAAAAATTCAGCGAAAGAAAGCCAAAAAATTTAATCTTCAAACGATGCTCTTAAAAATTTATGTATTTATCAGTGGTCGGTACGCTCTCACTACTCTCTGTTGCCTTAGCAAAGCTGCTGAGAGGGAGAGAGAGAGCTGAAGTCACACAAATGCTTACAGTGTGTGTGTGCATAGTCTCTTCCATGAGATGTCCCGTTAAATTTGTAGTTTTTTGTTGCTTTTTTCTAAGAAAAAATTTAGTGCGTAAAAGCGAAAAATGCGTAATGCGCATTATTACTGAGCGCAGTTAAAACTCATCACTTCTGCATTACACACGCAAAATGTCATCAATACGAAGTGCTTCTCGGTTAAGGAAAAAATGGTTATTATTCGACGCTTGGAAGCCGGTGAGCGAAATGTAAATTTGGCTAAAGCGTTTGATGTGTGCCATACAACAATTTTGTATTGACAAAAAAAAAAGAAAAAAAGAAAATTGTTTTATTTTAAAAACTAATACAAACATGGCAACCATAAAAAAAAAAATTAATTTTTTCTCACTTTTGGTTAGAGCGTCTTCCGGGTATATCGACGCAAAATCGTAGGTCCCTTGAGTGTAGTTATAACCGGATTCCACTGTAATTCCATTTTTTTTGTTATAAAAAAAAATTTATCGGCAATTATCACGAGGACGCGCCATATCCTAGCAACCTTAGTCCTATCCTTTTCCGGCCAAAATCACCAAAAAAAAAAAAAACAACATAAAGAGAAAAAAATAACGTCTGAGGTCAAAGAGCCAAAAAACCAGATTTAATCCGATCCTCGCACACGCCACACCCCCACCGGCTCAAACCCATTGCGAGCCGCTCATTCGTGCGTCCTTATAAGGAAACTTTGTGTTCGAAACTCAAACTACAAAAAATCATTTTTTATTATATATCCTTATAATAAAAAATTTTTCCCTAATATTTCGATATTTGCTTATATATCCTTATAAGAAAAATACCCGTTTTCTCCATCCTTATATTATAAATTGAACTAACAAAATTTCATTATATATCCTTATAAGCGAAATTTACGCTTTCCTCCACAATTATAATATAAAATAACGCTTCCTTTCCAGCTTATTATATATCCTTATAATCACCGATTTTCGACGTGTATACTCGCGTACGGTCATTCCTCTATACAGTCCACTCGTTTTTCTTTCATTTCGCTATCCATTAGGGCAGAGAATATCCTCTCTCGGTAGCCCTTATCCTCTTCAACGACGTCGATTATGCCAATCGACCCCTCCAAGGCGAGCAAGAAATCCGCTAGCCTCACCGTTCCGGGCCGCACCGCGTCCCCTTCAACCCCGCCAAGACGGCTCACCGTCTTCATCGCGGCCCCGCAGCGCATCTCCTACTTCGCGCTCTTCCTCCGGCAAATCGGAATTCGCCAAATCCGCTTCTCGCGTTCCCTCCTTAGTCGTGACCACTCCTAAGTCACCCGTGATCGCAAGAATTTCGCGCACGTGCCGACATGGCTCTGGCGGATTTTATTGCCGTATGCGACGCCTTGACGATTTTCGAGGCGCGAGAGAGCGCAGGCCTCGAGCAAGATGTGCCCTTGTATTCAATCAAAATACACATGGAGCAGATTAAGTCGCTCTGGGCCAACGTTGAGGCCGAACATGCGCGCTGCCACAAGGCCTTTGCGGCCAAAGACGATGAAGACAGCCAAATGATGCTAAGCACGGTTAAGGCTAAGCACGAGTACTGCTACATGGTGTACGTTAGTGGCGCTACAGCTTTCGGGCAGCGAATCGACCAGTTAACGATTGAAACCGCTCCCGCTTCTAAAGCTCACTCGACTTCCACATCCCAAGGCCATCGATTGCCGCCTTGTGAAGTCGAGATATTCGAAGGCGATAGCCTGGCCTGGCCTACGTTCCGTGACCTTTTTACGGCCATCTATATAAACAATCCGTGTTTAGCGGAAGTGGAGAAATTGTACCACTTGAATTCCAAAACACGAGGGGAAGCCCGGGGGATCGTGTCCAAATCCCCTCTGTCCAATGAAGGGTACCAGTCCGCATGGGTGAACCTTTCCGAGCGTTATGAGAACAGTCGGTTGCTCATCATGACGCAGGCCAAGCAGCTCCTACAAATTCCTGTGGTTGCTCAGGAGTTAACTAAGGCTCTTAGGCAACTGCAAACGGCGTTTCAAGGGTGTTTGACAGCCCTTGAACGCTCGGAGGCCAGTACAGAGAATTCTGATATCCTCCTCATCGCGATCTGTACCAGTAAGTTGCCCAAATCAACCATCCTGCTCTGGGAACAATCCGTTCCGAATAAAACCTCAGTGTCCTCATGGGAAGAGTTGAATAATTTCCTCATTGATCGTTATCGTGTGCTCGAGGCCACCGATGACCATCAGTCGATTCAGAGCGCCCCGGTCTCCCAATTCGGGCCTCGCAAGTCCGACCCGGCCGTGAGAGTCCAGGCATTTCCCGCGAAGTCCCTTCCAAAATCGGCTTCGTGTAAACTCTGCAACAAAGAGAACCATCCGATACGCGTGTGTCCACGGTTCATCGACATGGCCGTCCCCCAGCGATCTGAGACCATAAGGCTTATGCCTAAACTGCTTTGCGCGTGGTCATCAGGTCAAGGACTGCTCCAGTGCGCACAATTACCATACTTGCAACGAGCGCCATCATACCTTGATGCACTCCAGCAACCCTCCCAGTGCGCAGTCCGCTCCGCACCTACAGCGACCCAATTCTGATTGTCCGTCAACCAGCCAGCAGCCGCTAAACGCCTTGGGGTATATCGCTTCCACCCCAGGCAGGGGTCTGCTGGGCACTGCAATTGGCACTGCAATCGCCTCAGCCACTTAGGCGAAGACTTCCATGTCCGTGCAATGGTTGACTCAGGAGCTGACTCCAGCTTTCTGTCTGAACGTGTGTTCAATTTGGTCCGGCCTCCACACTACCCGTTCCGCGCAGGCATCACCGGCATGGGTGAATGTGACGCCGGCGGGGCAGAGAAGGCATGTCTGTTGACGCTATCCGCTCCCGGCACTCGAGGTTTCCAGATCGATGTGCTAGCCTTGGCCCTACCGAAGTTGACTGGCACCATGCCGAGATGCGCCTTCCCTGATCTGATCCAGGTCAGTACACTCGACCTCCCTCTGGCTGACCCGCATTTCAACAAGCCAGCACCGGTCGGTCTGATCATCAGTGTGGATGCCTTCCGGTCGATCCTCGGCCATCGCAAGAAGGACATCGGAGGCGGCCTGATCGGGATCGAAACCATGCTTGGCTGGGTGGTGTGTGGGGCTATCCTGACCGACTCACACCATCCGCGGTCGGTTTACACCGTTCAGACGGGTCCGCCAGAGGCAAAACTCGATGAAATTCTCACCAAGTTTTGGGAGGTGGAAGATCTTCCAGCGAAGCCGGAAAAGGAAGAAGATCGGATTTGCGAGCAAAGGTTCCAAGAGACCACTAAAAGAAGGAAGGATGGGCGTTACGTGGTCTCCCTCCCGTTCAAAGATCCAAGGAGTACAGAGCTGGGTCATTCCAGATCCATAGCCTTGGCCCAATTCCTGAGGAACGAAGCTCGCCTCCAAAAAAATCCAGCGCTAAAGAAGCAATATGACGCCGTGCTACAAGAGTACGCCGATCTGGGTCACATGATTCGGGTAACTCCTTCCGCAACTTGTGACAACTTCTATCTCCCCCATCACGCTGTGTTCAAACCCGAGAGCACCACCACTAAGGTCCGAGTCGTCTTCAACGCCTCAAGTCCATCCACCAGAGGGATCAGCTTGAATGACGCCTTGCATACCGGCCCCACACTCCAAGCTGATCTGACACTCCAGATCCTAAAATGGCGATTCTTCCTCTTTAATGCCGACATCACGCAGATGTATCGACAAAGCCTGGTCGACCCCAAACACACGCCTTTCCAGCGGATCCAATACCGCGAGCGCGACGGAACTCCAGCTCAGCTGGATTCCCGCTACGAAAATGAACATCCAACAAGAAGGAAGTGGCTGCTGCAAACCCCCGATCGCTGGCCTACATCCATATCCGACGTCCCTGACACAGACCTCGAGCAACGAATCCAGTGTCACATATCCGCGACAGCGCCAACGGGGGGCGTCATGGTGCGATTCTCCAATTACGGCAGAGCACTGAGGGTGATCGCATACGTCCAGCGGTTCATTCGGCCGCGGGACTCTCTTTCACCCACAACCCAGCTCAGCAAGGAAGAGATGCTGACAGCGGAAAGAGCGCTTATCCGGATCACCCAGCACGATGAGTACTCCGCGGAAATCGGACGTCTCACGGAGAAGCTCCGACTTCCGTCTTCGAGCAAGCTGCTTAATCTTAACCCATTCCTTGATCGACATGGGGTTCTTCGGTCCGGTGGGCGGCTTCGGGCGTCCGAGTCCTCAACGTACGATGAGCGTCATCCCATTCTGCTCCCGTTCAGCGCCCGTCTGACGCGCCTGCTCGTCGATTTCACGCATCGCATCACCCTGCATGGAGGCAACCAGCATATGATACGGTATCTTCGTGCAAAGTTCTGGATTCCAAGGATTGCGAACCTCATCAAGGCCCGAGGCTGCAAACCCTGCATCCTCCACAGGCGGCGGCAGATGAGTCAGATGATGGGAGACCTCCCACGTGAGCGCACCACATTCTCCCGGCCCTTCACCCATACCGGTTTCGCGGGTCCATTCGAAATCAAGAATTTCACTGGCAGAGCCTGCCTCATCACCAAAGGGTACGTGTGCGTCTTTGTGTGCTTCAGTACAAGGGCAATCCACCTAGAAGCCACGTCGGATCTCACAACAGAAAAATTCCTGGCTGCATTCTCCCGATTCGTAGCCCGTCGCCAGTACCCCCAGCGCATTTATTCCGATAATGGCAAGACCTTCGTTGGAGCCTCCAAAGCCTTAGAAAAGGACTTCCTGGACGCCACCAAAGGATGCATACTGAACTCCTTCAGTCAACACATCCTCTCCTGGCATTTCATTCCACCCAGCGCACCCCACATGGGCGGATTGTAGGAAGCGGGTGTGAAGAGCTTCAAGGCCTTATTCTACAAGGGGTCATCGACGATGAAGTACACGATGGAGGAGTTGTCCACACTCCTGTGTCGGATCGAGGCATGTTTGAACTCGCGTCCCAGCTCCCCCATGCGTGAGGATCCGTCAGACTTGTTGGCTTTAACCCCCGGACACTTCCTAGTGGGGGGCCCCCTCATATCCATTGCGGAGCCGGAGATTCACGTCGATCCCATGTCCGTGATTAACCGGTGGCAACGTCTGAAGGCACTCCACCAGAACTTTTATCGTCAATGGAAGGAGGAGTACTTGCGCGAGCTCCAAAAACGGCATAAATGGAAGTCCCCGGATCGCAACTTGCAGATTGGCGATCTCGTTATCGTCTCGGAAGTCAATCTGCCACCAACCGAGTGGCGTCTAGGCTGAGTGGAAGGCCTGCACTCCGGTACCGACGGCCTGGTCCGGGTTGTCGACGTTAGGACTTCGCGTGTGTCCATCCGACGACCGGTCGCGAAGCTCATCCTTTTGCGTAGCGAGCTCATCCCGGACATCTCCAAGCCGTGACTTCCTCCTACCTATCCTGTGTTCCTTTGCGTGTCATCGTCTCAGTGCCTCTCCGCGACAATACCTAATCCAGTTTGCTCCCATTCCAGACTCTCGCTACCATCTAACCCCAATGGCCCCAAGGCGATCCACCCGCACCCGTGAGGAGACCCACCGCATCCGCGGAATCGACTCCTATAGGTGCCGGGCTTGTCGAGGAGTCCACGCCCAGTGCCGGCAGTTCATCAACCTACGCGCGGAGAAGCGCCTGCGAGCAGTACTCGTTAGTCCCCCTCCGCTCGCGATCCGTCCGAAGCGCCCACGATGAACTCCCTCCTGTAGTACAGGACGACGGTGGTGATGCCCACTGTCGTGGTTCGACAAGCCAACGGTGTCAAGCAGTTCGACACCCGGGTCCTCCTAGACGCGTGCAGCGCGATGAGCCGCATCAACGCTTCGTTCGCCAAGGCTCTGGGTCTAGCCATCGGTCCAGTCGGAAACGACCGCGCGTGCACAGCCGTGCTCGGGTCAATGACCGACCCAGACTTCCAAAGGGAGGTCGTGTTCCAGGTGGAGCCCGACCTTCAGGTTTGTACCCCCATTCGGGAGGTATCCGACTCGGTGCGTGGAAAGTTCAAACACCTGGTGCTGGCAGACCCGGAGTTTCACCGCCCTTCGTTCGTCTCCGTAGTGCTTGGTGCTGACATCTATCCTGAGGTCATCCAGCCAGGTTGTGTGCCGGGGCAGAGCGGCACCCCAGCCGCCCAAAGCACTGTCTTCGGTTGGATCCTTTCCGGCTCCTGCGGCATCGAGGCGGTCCCGAACGCGGCTGCTCCCCATCCTCACATATATGCCCAGAGTGGCAATTGCAACTTGTTGCAAGGGGGGCGGCCAGATTGTGACCAGCAAGGAGCGCAGAGGGAGATTTCGGTCCAAAGATAGGGCGGTCACACTGAAAGGAATGACCGGCAGTATTCCTGGAAACCGCCATTATATTCGGACGCGTTCGACCCCGATATAAAAACCCAAGTTACTTTTTCCAACCCCAAAGCCCCAGTTTTGTGCATACGCGAGTGCTGAGATAAAGTGGTCTTATCAAAACGAGAATCCGTGCGTTTTATTTAAACCCAAACAGACTCACCCACAAAACCCCCAGCGAAGAACTTTTCATTATCGGCAACCGCCAAATAAATAACTGACGAAGTTTTCCGCCCCCCTACGAACACCAACATCCGAGAAGGAAGATTTTATTGGCACCCACCAACTACATATATACGACTGACATAGCACTACCCCACAAACATTTGGTCCTTCGAGCCGGATATCCTTCCGCTCATCCAGCATCGCATCGGTGGAAATCTGATAAGTTGTATATTTTATTATTATTTGTCACTAACACATATACGCTGTAAATAAAGCACATCGAGAAAATCGTTCTCGCAGGTGCACTGCTACTCACGTTTTGGGTCCAGAAGTCCGCCGTCAGTTTCAGCCCAACCGTTGGCAACACGGTCTGTGGTCCTCAGGGTAGAGAGTCTGCCTTGGAGGCCAAAGTGCCTGGTTCGACCCCGCTGTTAAAAAATTGCAATTGTAATTTTGTAATTTTTTCGCAGAAATTGGTACTCAGAAAATGTATCAATAAAATTTTGACTACCAATTGGGACTCGTATCCTATTACTTTCCAACCACAAACCACACCGGAAGCCGAGGCGGAGCGGTATAACTCCCAGCGGCCTTACCAGGGGGAAATACCTGGTAAAACGCGATGATGGCCCGCACGCCTCCCCCGCCGCAAGTTAAGCTGCTCCACCGGGCATGTAGCCCACAGTGTGGCATGAAGCAGAGAGGCAAGCTCTTAGCGGGCCAGCATTGGAGGATGCTCCCAAGAGGGCAAGAGACGTCTCCGTGAGCCCGACTGGTGGGGTGTCAAGCGGAAGTGGCACAGCCAAGAAACCAAATTCATCTTTTTTGGAGTGCGTGGAAATCACCTAAATGGGATCGCTGCTGGAGGAGATTGCTGAACGGATTAAGCCGGAAAGGGAAGGAGGCAAACGCGCAATCACCAACGCGCTCAGGGAGAAAGTGGAGAGACTAAAAGATCTCCATCTTCTGGTCAGTTCCCAAATGAAGGGCACTGGATCTGGGTCATGCACCGTTGTGGCATGCCCCAGATGTAGCAAGGCGCCACCCCAGCTCGTATCCCGCCAGCAGCAGACGGAAACAGCGCAGCCGATGCAGGTGGAGTCTACTCAGACGTCACCATTGTCATTGGATGCCAGGAAGTCGGCGAATTCGAAGTCGCAGGTGACTCAAACGTCACCAGGTGCCAGGAAGTCGGCGAATCCAGAGTAGCGGAAGCAGCAGAACAAGGCCGGACCGCAGCAGCAGAAAAAAAACGGTTGGACCAAGGTGGGAAAACACAAACCCACACCGAGGCCAAGACCGGATGCCATCCTAATTCAAGGCACCGGCGAGCTTAGCTACAGCCAAGTGCTAGAGCTTGTGACGAGGCGCACCGACGGCAAACTGCAGCATGTCCGTGAACACGTGTCTAAGGTCAGACGAACAGCTAATGACGGGCTCCTCCTGGAGCTGCAGAGGGAATCGTCCGAGATCACGGAAGACATCAAGAAAGACATTACCCGCGTGCTCGGAGAAAGCGCTGGTGTGAAAAAACTCACGCAGCAGAAAGCGGTGATTATTCATGACCTGGACGAGGCCGTCAAGCCTGATGAACTCTTGGCGCCACTGAGCGAGCAGGCCCAAATAAATAGAAGTGAACTTGCTATTAAAAGCCTCCGGCCTGGTTTTCGCAGAACGCAGTCTGCCATCATCAGTACAACGGAAGCAGTCGCCTCAAAAATGTCTGCACTGGGCAGAGTTCTTGTTGGATGGAGCAGTTGCAGAATAAAGTTACTGGATTCGCAACCAATGCGGTGCTTTAAATGCCTGGCAGTGGGACACATAGCCGCTCGATGCTCCAGTCTGGTGGACAGGTCGAAGTGCTGCTATAGGTGCGGCGAAACAGGACACATAGCTGCGAACTGTGATGCAGTCGCAAAATGCTTCTTTTGCATCGAGAAGGCGCTGAGCGCGAACCATATCGCGGGTAGCAACAAGTGCCCTGAAGGGCCACACAGGGGTCAGAAAGCGGTTCCACACCAAAGAACAACGAATGTTTAATTTCCTGCAAATTAATTTAAACCACTGCGAGGCAGCACATGACCTGCTGAAACAAACTATTATCGAGAAAGATACTGATGTGGTCATTCTCAGTGAACCATTCAGGCTCCAAAACAACAGCGGTGTGTCCTGCAGCGTGAACCGCAACGCTGCTATTATGCTGACAGGCAGGAAAACGTTGCATATGACTGCAATATGGTCTACCAGCCACTTTATACGGGCCAAGATTGACCGGTTCTGGGTGTATAGCTGCTACCTTCATCCCAGCATCACGTATGGGGAGTTCTGCAGAGCTATCGACCACCTGGCCATAGATGCACGCAGCCATACTCCATTCATAATAGCTGGAGACTTCAATGCCTGGTCCATAGAGTGGGGAAGCGTGTCCAACAACGCGAGAGGCCTGGCAGTGTGGGACGCCTTTGCACCTCTGGATATCGCCCTTTTAAACAAAGGCAATCGGAACACCTTTAGTCGAGCTGGTGCTGGGTCAGTTATCGATCTTACGTTCGTCAGCAGCAGTATCTTTAGGCTCTCCGAATGGAAAATCGGCAACTTTTATACAGCAAGTGACCACGATGCGATCCTCAAGGATCGGCCCAGAGCATGGCAAACCAGCTGGCTAAAGCGATAGACGACACATGCGTTTGATGCAAGCGTCGTTTCGCACGAGGAAATTATAACGGCGGCAAGGTCCCTTAAGCCCAGCAAAGCGCCGGGTCCAGATGGCATCCCAAACCGCGCACTGAAGTTGGCAATGACCCTAAGGCCCGATAATTTGCGCAGGTCTACACCCAGTGCCTGCTCCATGGGTGTTTTCCAGACATCTGGAAAATGCAAAAGCTGGTTCTGCTGCCCAAGCCAGGCAAGAACCCCGATGAACCTTCGGCATATAGACCCATATGCCTCATTGACTCCATGGGCAAAGTATTGGAATCAATTATTGCCAAAAGACTGGAACTGGCCATCTCTGCAGGTGGCGGATTGTCACCCAACCAGTATGGCTTCCGTAAAGCGAGGTCAACAGTGGATGCCATATCAAGGGTGGTCAGCGTAAGGCGTAAGGTGGAAAGGAGGGGCAAAAAAATACTGCCTAGTTGTCACCCTCGACATAAAAAATGCGTTCAACACTGCAAACTGGGGAACTATCCTAGATGCTCTGCGGCAATTTGGAGTCCCAGACCGCCGAAGGCGGCTGATATATGAGTCAGACACCGGATGCGTGACGCACTTGGTTTCGGGAGGCGTACCCCAAGGATCCGTGCTGGGGCCATTGCTCTGGAATGCGATGTATGACGGCGTCCTGAGGCTGTCACTCCCCGATTCCTGCCAGCTGATTGGGTATGCGGACGATGCGGCGCTCGTCGTTGTTGCAAAAAATATTAAGCAAGCAGAATCAGCAGCAAACACGTCGATCATAAAAATAGTTGACTGGCTTAGCACAGTGGGCCTCAAGCTTGCAGCACAGAAGACAGAGGCTGTCTTAATAAGCAGCAGGAAAAGTGTCAAGACGGCTCACGTCACTGTAGATGGGACGACCATCCAGTCTACACGAGCGATCCGATATCTAGGCGTGTGGATCGACACCCGTCTGTGTTTCAGAGAGCATCTGGCAAAGGTACACGAGAAGGCTGCAGCATGCGTTCGTTCTCTCTCCAGAATAATGCTAAACACTCGTGGGCCAAAACAGGAGACGAGGAGGCTGCTGATGTCGGTGCACAAGTCAACTGTCCTGTACGCAGTGCAGGTATGGGAGCCAGCAATGGGAGTGGAGAGCTATAGTAGAGGCATACGAGCAACCCACAGGCTGTGCGCACTGCGAGTCTGCAGCGCTTTTCGCACGGTGTCCGACGACGCGGCGCTTGTGATAGCTGGGATGCTGCCACTGGACATCCAAGCGGTGGAAGATACAGCTGTCTTTAACGCCCCACAGGCACAAGGTTCGCGAAAACTGGCCCGCGCTGGCGCTAGAAGCTGCAGCCTAATAACTTGGCAGAGGAGATGGGATGCAACTAAGGCAAAGCAAATGTCAGTTCTTCACTCATGCCCCCAAGACCACTCAACCATTCAAAGCGGTACTATCAGGACTGGATAAACACACCGGTGAAGATGTTAAAAGCATGTTAGTCAATCTTGGACTACAATGCCTTGACGTTAAGATTGTTGAAAAGAAAACAAAATCGAATCATACACTGCTGCTGTACATCATATATTTTGCCACCAACAGCATAACAATGCAGCAACTGCGCAAAGACTTTATGTATGTCAATCATACTAGGGTTCGTTGGGAATACAAAGAAAAAGTACCCGGTAAGCTAACGCAATGCTATCAATGTCAACTGTTCGGACACGGCTCCAAAAACTGTTCAGTCAACACTGCTTGTGCCCACTGCGGCGAGCCCCACCAAACGGTAAACTGCCCAAAAACCAAAATCCAATGTGCGAACTGTCGAGGCAATCACCCGTCTAGGGACCCCGCCTGCCCGTACCGTCTCTCCTATCAGAGTTTACTATTGAAACGATCGTCGCAACACAGCAAGAGACCACCAAATAGAGCATTTGCAGACAGAAGGGCTATCTTCGCTTCTTCTCCACACACGAGTGCCCAACCAACGAAGTTCGTAAGCTACAAATCTGCTCTTACTAGCAGCATCTCTTCGCCCAACATCCAAACGCAAGCAACAGATCTCTTCTCTTTCGAAGAAATTAACACTATCCTAACCGAGATGATTTCCAAATTAAGCTACTGCTCTAACAAGGGCGAACAATTTAAAGTTATTACAGAACTTGCTATTAAACATGTCTATGCAAACAAATAACTCAATCGACGCGATTAATATCATGGCATGGAATGCGCGTGCCCTCAAACCAAAAAGAATAGAATTAGTTAAGTTTCTAAATGATAATTTTATTCATATTGCCCTGATAAATGAAACATGGCTTACCCCTAATGATCGCATTAGTATTCCCAACTATAGCCTATATTGATGCGACAGAACCTCAAGCAGAGGTGGTGGGGTTGCTATAGCTATTAGCAAAAAACTCGATCACAAACAAATCTCCGGTGTCAAAACGCACCTCATAGAAAACGTAGGAATCCAAATTAAGACTAACCTGAATAGCTACCTGAGTATATTTGCCGTTTACTATGCGGGCAACACTGCAAAATGCCTTGTAATTTAGCCGGTGATATGATTCATATGAAAAATATCTACAAGTCAGACTTGATCAAATTTCCCCAATTAAGCGGGGATTTCCTTGTCCTTGGTGACCTAAACTCGAGGCACCGTAACTGGAACTGCACTCGAGCGAATAGTTGGGGAAATACTCTTCATGACCTCGCCGTACTGGGCAAACTTAATATATTATTTCCAAAAGATCCTACTTATATCCCAGCATGTGCAACGTCTAAACCCTCCACTATCGATCTTTGTCTAACAAATATAACAAATCGTATTAGCAACCCGATAGCTATTAAAGATCTTTCTTCGGACCAACTTCCAGTAGTCATCAAGTACTCCAAAAACATAACTCTCATCGAGAAAACGTATCCAATCTTCAAAAAAGCTAACTGGAAAATGTTCAAGCGTGTAGTCGACAATATGCTCATGCCAAATGAAGTAAGCTTTGGTATTCTTCCAATATCATCTTCTCATATAGAGTCGCTAGTCGAGTCATTTTCAAAAACAATTAATTGTGCCTTTATGAGATCGACTCCTCACAAACACATCCGAGGTACCCACATCAAGCTTCCAGAGCACATTTCTAAGCTTCTCAAATCCAGGAATACCCTCAACGGACAATGGATACGGTCTCGACAGCCTATTATTAAAGCAAGATGTAATCATCTAAACTATATAATCCGCAGAGAGATATTTATCTTTAACAACCAACAATGGAATAAAAAGCTAAGCAAACTGAACAAATGTAGTAAGCCGTTTGGGAACACCACTAAAGCAATCAAAAGAAGGAAACAGTATATTCCCACCTTATATGAGGCTGACGTAGCTTATATAATGGGAATCGAAAAGGCTAATCTATTAAGCAGTTCCTTTGCCTCTAAACATAGCTTGACATCCTCGTACTCAAATCCGGTTACAATAGACTTGGTAACTAGTACTGTCCAAACCATTATCCCAGATCAGATTCAGATCAATAAAATTACAACCAGCGAAATAGATTCTATCCTAAAAAGCCTGAAAACTAAAAAGTCCAGCGGTCCAGATAACATAAGGAATATTTGTTTAAAAAATCTTCCAGCAAATGCTATTAGTTTTCTCGCTATCTTATACAATTGCAGTCTACAAATAGGATACTTCGCAAAACCTTGGAAAATAGCTAAAGTTATCTTAATTGTCAAAGCTGGAAAACCTCCGGACAAGCCACAAAGCTACAGGCCTATTAGTCTATTAAGCAGTCTCTCCAAAATATTTGAAAAAATAATTAAAAGTAGACTCCTAGTCCATCTAGAAACACACAATATTTTACCACCCGTCCAATACGGCTTCAGAGCTGGCCTAAACTGCTCGTTCCCAACCAAGGAACTAAGAATCTACGTTCAAAATAGTTTCTCCAACAAACAGTCTGCTGGACTCGTCACTCTTGATATTGAAGCTGCTTTTGATACAGTCTGGCACGAAGCACTCATTTACAAACTAATAAACATTAAAACACCCACCTATCTGGTGAATATTCTAAAAAGTTTTTTGCTAGATCGTACTTTCTATATTGAAATAGATGGAAATAGGTCAACAACAAAGGATCTACTAGCTGGTGTCCCACAGGGTTCAGTTCTAGCGCCAGTGCTTTTTAACGTCTTCATATACGACATTCCGTAACATCCCCAATGTAAGCTAACTATGTTTGCGGATGACACAGCCATCTATTGTAGAGGCGTGTATTATGCTGACATAAAACAAACCCTTCAAAGCGGGCTAAACGAACTCGAAGCCTACTATCATAAGTGGAAATAAAAGTTAATGCCACCAAAACTAATGCCATCTTTTTTTCCAAGAAAAGAAAGGCTTGCTTTCTCCCTGACGGGCCTCTGATCTGCAATTCTCCAGTTAACTGGGTAGATACAGTACGATACTTAGGTATCCACTTCGATAAAAAGCTTACGTTTAGCACTCATGTTGGATCCACAATCAACAAGATTAACAAAACTATTTGCACCCTTTACCCAATTATTAACCGAAAATCTAAACTTTCTACAGTTAACAAAATGATCATATTCAAAACCATTTTTCTCCCTATACTAAAATAAGGTTCAAGTACCTGGAAGAGATGTGCTGCATCTCACATCAAGAAATTGCAAGTATGCGAAAACAAAATATTAAAGCTCCTACTGAATCTTCCTTTTTTTACCAAAACATCCACCTTATATCATACGGCTGGCGTCAAAACCATTAAACAGATTATTGATCAATCCGACAACTCTTAGTGAAATCACTACTCTTAAACTACTATTAGTCAGTTTAGGAGCATATTTTCTCAAACAAATACTCATATTTCCTAAGGGTAGCCACTGGCACTAAGCCGCTAAATCTTAGTTTAGTCACCTTAGTCCCAGTCACCTAGCTTAAGTTCGTATTTAAGGCATATATTAAAGGTTTTCGCTCATTTTTCCTTGCCATATCATATTGTCATCCATCAAACTATTTGTATAACTATGTATATAAAAATTTCTCAGCTGAAAAGCAATTTGCTACAACTCTGTAAAATCTCTCCATCACATATAGCTTTAAGAACACTGTATTATCAAAGAGCAATAAAGCGCATTTATTAATTAAAAAAAATTAATAAAGAATATAAAAAAAAAAAACTTAAAGGTGAGAATTTTCACTCCATTATAGCGACTTTTCCATCTTCCAGTGCTTGTATGTACATACCTGACCTCTCCACAGGTTTCATGGTATCCTCCGAACTATCCTGTGTCTGTCCATTGCACATAGGGCCAGAATCACTTTTTTTTGGCATAAAGTCCAAAAATTTAGTGAAGCATATTTCAAATTTTACTTAATATTTTGAAAGTCAATACATTGGAGACATCGAATCGATAAAAAAAAAATTTTTGTTGGCAACGCTGTATTTTTAACGCGCTGCCAAAGTCACATGTTTCATCAGCTGTTTATTTCGACAAAATTGACTGAAACTTTCACTCAACTTTGCGCTTGTGTTGTGGCAGCACCTTTTATCCAAATCTTTGCCGACAAAATGGAAAATAAAGGTCAAGGTATGTCAATTATATTGTTGCTAAATGATTTTCAATCATATGCTTAGTTTTGTAGATGTGGTTTGTTTTTGTGAAGTCTTATTTTGGAAAAAATCTAACCGAAGTGTTCGTGTATTGTGGACTAAAAAAGCAATTGCTGCCAAGTTGTGCCAAAAAGTAATTATGCAAATGTTTACTGTAGACTGTGTTCTTAAACTTGTCATTAACACTTTTTGACCATTTTTGCCCATTCTCTTCATATTTCGTAATTTAAGGCAAGCTTGAGATAAGGCATAGTGTTCTATTAGATGCTTGGATTAATAATAATCGAAGTGAAAAGGCTCTATTTCAATGGATTGTCGATGATTTGCATTTAAATGATGTACCAACTGATTTAAAAGACAAAATTGCCAAGAAAATCAGGAATTTCCACCTTTATGTGAGAAAAAATCTAGCCAAATGCAATCGCACAATAGAAACTTTTTAAAAAAAAGCATTCTAGTTGGCTTTCGTCATGTATGATGGTTGTCGCAGAAATAGATAACGATAAAGTTGCCTTAGCACACCAAATGGGACGACCGCGGCTATCTTACGGTGATGCAGGAACCCGGCTAAAAAGAAAAATGGCATCGGAGCTGGCCGGCAATGATACAACTCTCCTTGTGCATGCAGCATCGATTTCTGCTAAAAAGGCCAAACTAAGCGATACTGCTTTTGTCTTGAAAAATTCCCTCTCTAGTTCAAGTGCATCGAGTGAGATCAGAAAAAAGCTTTCATTCGTAGAGCCTGTACCACTCACACCAATTCAAGGGCTTGCATTTATGATTGACAACTCGCTTACCAAAGAACAATACAACAACATGAGAACATTAAATAAAGAGCAGTTTTCCAATATATATCCCTGCTATAATCAAGTAAGAGAAACCAAATTGATGTGTAGGCCTGCGGAAGTCATAGTGACAGAAACAAGTGCCCAAGTTTCTCTTCAAAATTTGCTTAATCACACGGCAAGCCGAATTTTGTTTATGCAAGAAGATGTACTAAAGACACATGGACAAATAACAGATGTCAAACTAATCGCGAGTTACGGATTTGACGGCTCTACAGGACAGAGTATGTACAAGCAGAGATATCTGGGAGAAAATTGTGATAGAAACGACGACTCTTTATTTGTTACGAGCGTTATTCCACTTAAAGTTTCGGATAATTTGGGGATGCCTTTATGGATCAATCAAACACCCCAATCAGTTAGATTTTGCAGACCACTAAAGATTCAATTTGCTAAGGAAAGCAAAGATCTTATTCTGGCAGAAAAGTCGGATTTAGAATCACAAATAGAAAACCTAACAGCTTTTGTTTACAACTACTCAGCTGATAGAAAAATCACCGTCACTTTCAATCTTTATTTGACATTAATTGATGGTAAGGTGTTAAATGTATTAACGGGAACTAAATCTTGTCAAGTATGTCCTATTTGTGGAGGCACTCCAAAAGATTTTATGAACACCTATAACATTTCAAAGTTTCAGGCGAAGGCTGAAAATCTTCAGCACGGAATCAGTCCCCTACATGCGTGGATAAGATTTTTTGAGTTCGTACTGAAAATCTCTTATAAGCTACAGATACAAAAGTGGCAAGTAAGGGATAAAGAAGAGAAAAAAATGATAATTGCCCGTAAAGCAGAACTACAAAAGTTATTTTGGAGTGAATTGGGACTACATGTTGATAAGCCAAAAGCCAACGGAAGTGGAAATACAAATGATGGCAATACCGCAAGAAAAGCGTTTCAAAATACACGGCAACTTTCGTTAATATTGGAATTGAACTATGATATTCTGCACAGGTTCTACATTATTTTAATAACTATATCCTGTGAATTTCCCATAAATATTTGTAAATTCCGTCAATTTTGCCAAGAAACTGCGTCCATTTATTTGCAAGAGTATTCGTGGTATCCAATGTCAGCAACCGTCCACAAAGTTTTAGCTCATGGGTCGCAGATAATAGCATCATCAGTATTGCCTATCGGTTGTTTTGGGGAAAACGCTTCGGAAGCCAGGAATGAACTTTACAAGCGTTTTAGACAATCATATGCGAGACGAAATTCTCGTATGAACAGCATAACGGATGTGTTTAATCGATCATTGGATTCATCGGACCCTTTAATTTCGAGCCTTAACATAAATAAAAGATCGGCTAAAAATAAAAAAAAACCTCTGCCAAAGGATGTTATTGACCTTTTAGAAGCACCGAAGGTTGAGCTTCATAATGCAGAACATTTCTTTAGCAGCGATGATAGCGACTCGGATATGGATGATGAAGACAATAACTTATTTTCCCTGGATTTGGAAACAGAAAATGAAGATTAATATGAATATAGTTCATTTATATTTAAATATAAAAAAAAATAACAAATTTAAAATGTTTTTTAAAATGGGTGGTATAGGTGGACATAATCTGACTGACTTAATATTACTTTGAGTACCCGAACAATTAGAAATAAAGCCTAAAAGTATGCAAAATGGTCAAATTCTATATTTTTGATCGGATCAGGGTAATAACGTGATCCAATTACAAAAAAAAAAAAATTGAAATTCTATTTTAGTCCTTCTAATGTACCTGCAAAATTTCAGTTCTCTAGCATTAAAACTGTAGTTTATGCCGAAAAAAAGGGATTCTGGCCCAATGTGCATTGTGATAAAGTGCGCGTTGATTATCCATTCCATTCACATATATATGTATGTATGTACATCCGTACATCATTACATACACATGTCCAGCAGCCGCCATCTGCAAAGTGTGAAAAAATTAATATCGCGTTGTTTATATCCCAAGCCACTTACCGTGGGATAATTGTGTTGTGCGTCCTTGTGGGCATAAGCCGTGTGCGCTCCGAGATTTTCCAAATTAAAGTCCAACAAAATTGTGGCCGCAAATTCGCAACACCGGCAGACATACTTGTGATATGTGCACCAGTATCTTTTCCTTGCTCCGTCACTCGCACTACGATCAAGTAATCATTGCAGCCACTTCGTTTTTGGTCTTTCGCAATTGAATTCCACGCAACACAACGATAATCATTCACAACGCGATAAAATTAAAATTTTTGGTGCACATTAAAATCAAAACAAAGGCCTACCACCTGATTCGCTGTTAGTGGTGGCCTGCGAGTCCAAGTCGTGACTGAGTCACGATTTTAGCCTTTTTCCGCTAAAGTCACATTTAGTGACTCAGAAATAATTAAATGAACTTCAAGGTTATTTATATTATCGCAAAAAAATATTATTGGCCACATTGAGTAAAATAAATAAAAATACAATTATTCGAATAGTGGGTTCCGGTGTGAACGGCGAACAAAAGTGCGAGAATTTAATATTTGGTTTTCTTGGTGCTTCAGTTAAGTCCGAATTAAATAATTCCATTTTTTTTGTTATAAAAAAAATTCATCGGCAATTATCACGAGGACGCGCCATATCCTAGCAACCTTAGTCCTATCTTTTTCAGGCCAAAATCGCCAAAAGAAAAAAAAAAACAACATAAAGAGAAAAAAATAACGTCTGAGGTCAAAGAGCCAAAAAACCAGATTTAATCCGATCCTCGCACACGCCACACTCCCACCGGCTCAAACCCATTGCAAACCGCTCATTCGTGCGTCCTTTAAGATCCAATCGACATCCCTTTCATTTGAATTTTTTTTGTATAATAAGAATATCTCTCATTTCCTTATATATCCTTATAAGGAAACTTTATGTTCGAAACTCAAACTACAAAGAATCATTTTTATACCATGCATCCATAGGATGAAATGGTATATTAAAGTCGCCAAAATGTATGTAACAGGGAGAAGGAAGCTTTTCCGACCCTATAAAGTATATATATTCTTGATCAGCATGAGAAGAGAAATTGATATAGCAATGTCCGTCTGTCCGTCCGTAAGAGTGCAGAGATCTCAGCAACTACAAATGTTAGAGATACCAAATTTAGAATGTAGACTTGTGTAGTCTTGGCGCAGACCAAGTTTATGTTTTTTTTTGCCACGCCCCCTTCCGCCACCGGAATTTAATAAAAAGTGATTTTCTCCCGCAATTTTTATCGTATCGAAATTTAATTCGGCACACTTATATATGTTATGGACATCTATCATTCATAAAAATCGGAATAAAAATGGCCGAGTTATGCATTGAAACGTTTTGCACTCAAAGCGGTGCAAGGGCGAATTCGGCCGGTGGGGCGCTAAAGTGCACACACATAAGAGTGAGCGAGATAGCATATGTTAGAAATCGCGCATACGAAAGAAATTTAATATATGAAATAAGTTTTATTAACTCAAGGTAATTTGTTTTCCCCTGATGCATGGTATATCCAAGTCGGCCCGGCGACTTACTTACTTTATTTTGTTACGGAAACTCCATTTTGGAGTCGGCCACAATAATATTGTTTGCGCTACGTAATTTTGTTATAGAAGCTCCATTTTGGAGTCGGCCACAATAACATTGTTTGTGCTATCTAATGGAATAGTCCTGTTTTCTTATCTCGTGTATGGGAGCTCTATTTTAGAGTCGGCCACAAAACATTGTTTGCGCTAAGTAATTTTGTCATGGAAGCTCCATTTTGGATTCGGCCACAATAGCATTGTTTTCGCTAATGGAATAGTCCGTTTAAGTCACGATAAAGGAAAGATGCGTCGCTTTGGTATCCGACTAAATATTAAACACTTATAATAGTTTAAATAAAATAACTGTTTAGAAATTGTTGTATTAATTGATTAATATTATTAAAAAAGTATTTAATAGTTATTCGGATATCCTCTATTTTTTAATACAACCAAGCATCTGCTCTTTGGATTTCATCCCATAATATATTTAGGTTGCTTGATTTGGAAAAAACGTTGCAATAATTTTGACGGCTTGAGGGCGCATTATTTGGCTATGACACCCAGGTACCTGCGGGCATTGTTTTTTATTGCCTAAGTAGCGTCTCCGAAAAAGAAAGAGATGGAAGATTGGGTTATAAGGAATAAGGCATTTCGCATAAAAAATACACTTATTGCGGGGCGAGTCATTTATTAATTCGTCATCCGATTTTAATGCAAAATACCTCATTGGTATCTCCTCTAATCCATTCTTTAAAGGAAATAGTATTTTATCATTAATTAGTGCCGTAAAACGGCGCCAAGTGAAAAGACCCAAATTTAGGAGCAAAAATCGCAACTTCAACTGGCTCCAAAACTTAAATTTCTGGTTTGCAGTTTTTCTTAGTTTTACTAGTTCTTTAACTTCTTCTTAGGGTCCAAAGGTGTATCTTCAATATTATTTCATTTCATAATATGCTTTATTTCCTTATTATTAAATTTAGCTTAAAGCTAGCTATTTACATTACAGAGTTTAGAGAATAGTCTATGCAGCTGAGATATTTTGTATTTTTGTTTTTTATTTTATTTTTTATTTTGTAGAATTTTGATTTTGGATGGTAAAGGAAATTGGACGAAAAACCTTAATAGGGGACTTAATATTAACTTAAAACTAAAAAGGCAGGCACTTTAGGGAAACTATATATGTAGATATAGTATGGTAAGTACCTGTCAACTCATATATCGAGCTAGATAATTTTTTGTATTAGTGAATTTTATTGTTGCACGGAGGATGAGCTCATCAATCGTATTAACATTGGCTATTTCATGCAGAGAAGTCGTTCTGTGATGACGTGGTAAATTTAGGATCATTTTTAAAATTTTATTTTGTGCGATTTGGAGCTTTTTTAAATGCGTTTTGGCTGAAATGTTCCATATTTCTGCCCCATACATAACCATTGGTAATATTACTGATTTGTATATTGTTAGTTTGTTTTCAGTCGATAAATGAGAATTGCGATTTATAAAAGGATATAGTATACGAACAGTCTTGTTGATTTTATCAATTGTGTTACTTATATGTCCATTATATAATAGTTTTTTGTCTAAATTTAATCCTAGATATTTAACAGATTCTTCCCAAGGGATTTTGATGCCATTAAGTTCGAGATCTGCGGTTGGTAGGAAACATGGCTTTCGCTTTTTAGTAAAAAATAAAGATTTAGTTTTATTAGCATTTAACTTAATTTTCCATCTATGAAAATAATCGAAGATGGTGTTTAGAGAGCGTTGCAAATCGTTGTGAATTTCCGAATATTGAGCTCCAGAAGAATAGAGGATCGTATCATCAGCAAAAATTAACGAACTACATCTATCAGTTATGGGAAAATCAGAGGTGTAGATGTTGTACAAGATAGGCCCGAGGACCGAGCCTTGAGGGACACCAGCGCTAATGGATTTTTTGGTAGATTTGGTTTCATTTAGGTATACGTAAAAATGTCTGTTAGTCAGAAAACTTCTTATGATGTGGATTAGGTAAGTAGGAGTGTTAAAAGTGCTTAGTTTGTGGATCAGACCATCGTGCCAAACTGTATCAAAAGCAGCTTCAACGTCCAAGGTTACCAAACCAACGGATTGCTTTTCGGATAACTTTGCTTTGACGAAGTTAGTCAACTTATCTAATGGAAAAATGCAGCTATAGAATTTTCTGAATCCATATTGTATTGGAGGTAGGATATTTTGTGCATCGAGGTGAGCGTTAAGTCTGATTTTGATCAGACGTTCAAAAATTTTAGAAAGGCCACACAGGAGGCTAATCGGACGATAGCTCATGGGAGAATTTGGTGGTTTACCTGGCTTTGGAATCGGAATGATCTTGGTTTTCCAAGCAAGAGGAAAGTAACCGATTTTTAAGCAATTATTATAAAGCAATGTAACGTATTCCATTGCACTTGGTGGTAAATTTTTTAGACAAATATTGGGTAAACAGTCTAACCCTGGAGATTTTTTAGTTTTAAGTGACTTAATAACAGAGAGTACATCACTAGTTGTAAAAGGGGAGTCATATGTAAAGTCCTGGGTTGTAAGTTCAAAGATTGAATTATGAACTAACTCTGTGGTAGCGTCATTAGAGTAAGCTTCCGTTATGCGATGTTTAGATTCAAATATCTCAGAGAGAATGTTTGCCTTTTCTGAATTGGTTGTATAAGTTTTTCCTTGGTGGCTGAAACAGGGAATATACGGCTTCTTGTTTTTAATTACTCTAGTGAGATTCCAAAACGGCTTTGAGTTATAGCTCAACTTTGACAATTTGTTACTCCAAATTAAATTATTGTGATTGAAGAGCTCCTGCTTTATTATTCTGTTTAAATAATTTGTTCTAGCTTTATAGATTGTCTGCCTAGTTCTAATCCATTGCCTTTGAGCAGCATTTCTGGAAGCAATGATTTCTTTTATTCTGGCTGGGAGTTTTCGGTTATGGAGTTTGACTTGTTTTCTTGGGGTGCTGTTTTCGATTGCTTGGACAATCATCTGTGTAATGTTATTGCTCATAGTTTCAATCATTTCACAATTTGGGTTTAAGGTTTTACAAAGATACAATTCGGGTGCGATTGTTTCAGTGAGAGTACGTTTGAACTTTTTCCAGTCTGACCTAGAATATTGTAGATATGTTTCGACAAACTCAGCGTTTGTGGCTGTAGCTAATTTGCAGATAATCGGCATATGATCAGAAGAGAGGTCATTATATACTATTGGATGAGAGAGCTTCCTGGGTTGGTTCGTCAGAACAAGGTCAAGAGTGGATGGTTTTCCTTTATAGCTTGATGGTATATAAGTAGGATCATTTGAGTAGAGTATAGTAAATTTTCCTAATGTTGAGAGGTCATAAAGGATATTGCCAAATGAGTTTGCTCTAGAGCAATTCCAAATTTTATTTCTGCAATTAAGGTCACCACCTACAATATAATGTCCACTTATACGAGAAATTTTAAGTAGATCTGCTTTAAACATATCTTTCGTGTGTTGAGGCACATTCTGTGTATTACATTGTGTTTTGAGGCATTTAGCCGAAGGGCCAGGAAAATAGACTGCATATATTTTGAAGGATGTTCGGGCGCCTATACAAACTTTGATTCCAATATTTTCAACTAGGTGTGTATCGATGTTTTCGATCTGTAAGTGCTTGATCGATTTTTTAACTATTATTGCAACACCTCCCCCTCTACCTTCGGGTCGATCATTTCTATACACTACGTAATTTGGAATGAAGAATCTTCTATTTTGCGTCAGCCATGTTTCACTGACAAGGCATATATGTATAAGATTTTGGTTTAGAAAGTCGATTAATTCTAGACGTTTAATGTTAACGGCACGCGCATTCCATGCCATAATATTAAGGAAGTTTAGCGAACTATTTGTACACATACTTTAACGCTAGCTGAGTGATAATATTAAATTGGTCCATTTTGGTTTTGCAACCTTCAAGCTTGCAGATGAGCTCCCTAGTAAGAGCAGTAATTTCTTCAAGAGTGAAAAGGTCAGGATTTGCAGGTTGATTGAGTCCGTTAGTAATAACCTGGCTGTAGCTGGGATATGTAGTTTGCGGTACACTATAATTCGTGATTGGTACGGCATTTGCTCTTGCCGTAGAGTAAGGGGCATGATTATATGACTTTTGGACATTACTTGGATTGTTTTTACCTTGCCTTGATCTCTTAAGCAATAGTGACTGGTAAGAGAGACGGCAGGGGCAGCTGATATCAGTGGAGGGGTGATTTCCATTGCAATTTTCGCACTTCACTGCTTCCTTGTTTGGGCATTTGGAGGTATCGTGTGAGCCAGCGCAGTGCGCACAAGATGTGTTAATTCCGCATTGCTTGGCGCCATGTCCATAGAGTTGGCAATTGTAACATTGCGTTAATTTATTTGACTTTGTTTTAAATTCCCAACGAACTTTGGTGTGGCTTATGTAACAGTAATCTTCACGTAGCTGTTTCAAGGTAATGCTTCTGGGAGAGAAATAAACTATGTACAGGATCAGTTTATATCCGTTTCTAGTAGTTTTTTCGATAAGCTTTACGTCAGTACAAGCGAGGCCAAGATTTACAAGCATGGATTTAATTTCTTCGCAGGGTAGTTTGTCCAGTCCAGAGAGCACTGCCTTATAGGGCTTGGTATGTTTTGTCTCATAGGAAAAAAATTCACATTTTTGTTCCTTTAGTTTCCTGCATGTAAGATTAAATCCAGTTTCCGATTTAAGGTATATTTTATGTCCAATTGAGATCGTTTTTATAAAATAATCAGTGATTAAATTATTAGCAAGAAGATCGTGAACAAACTTTGATGTTTGTTTGATGACAGTTATTGGTGGTAATTTTACTGTAGCCACGGGCTCAGTAACATTTTCAAGAGGGCTGGTAATAATTTCGTCTTCTATAGTCTGTAGTGGACGAAAGTAATTTGTGTAATTGTTTGTTGAACAATTCTTTACAGAGCTGCTTCTAGTGCGAGGCATTTTACAGTTGGCTGGTGCATTAGCACCGCCAGACGAGAATCTACGACGTTTTATTGTTGTTTTTTGGTCTATGCTAAGCAAGAACACTGATCGGGCGTGCTATATGTAGCTCTAAGAACCGTACGTTTCAACGAAGAGGGAGAATAGACGATAATCGAGTGACTATGATTTTATGTCGACCGCACACGTTGAGTGTAAGCATTAGACTGATCTTCAATATTAACGATTCTGGAAAAGTGTGCCAAATATTTGTGCACAAAAAAAGGGGGGTTTTTCCAATCAAATGTACATGGAAAAAAAAACGGCTAAACCTAACTTAACAAAATTTACGGTGCATCATCTCAAAATATGGACAAACACAATGCAAATGCAATGCAATCTGCATTGAACAACGAAAAAAAATATGTGCCAAATAATTGGCCACCACTGTATGTAGATGACGTCCTCGCTGGCGCTCACACGATGGCGGAAGCACGCGCCATCATCCTGGAACTCCAGACAGCACTCAGCTCAGCGGGGTTCCCGCTGCGAAAATGGACATCAAACAAGAAGGAAGTGCTCCACGCCATTCCGAGGAAGCACCTGCTCAATGCCGACTTCCTCGAGCTGGAAGATGCAAGCACGGCCAAGACATTGGGCATCCGATGGCGAGCCACCAGCGACTGCTTCTTATTCGCCGTAACGGACCCCCAGCTCCAGGACACTGTGTCCAAACGCGAAGTTCTGTCCCACATTGCCAAGCTGTTCGATCCGGACGGTTGGCTGGCACCTTTCGTAATCCGAGCAAAAATCTTCATGCAGCAGATCTGGTTAACCGAGCTCGGATTGGACGACCCGATCCCTCCGGCCCTTCTGATGCAGTGGCATAAGTTCCTCCAAGACTATCCAGGTCTTGGCCGATTACACATCCCTCGGTAGTTAGGAATCGGCACCGAATTGAAGTGAGACCTACACGGCTTTTGTGACTCGTCTCAAAAGGCGTACGGAGCAGCCCTATATGTGCGGGTCCAGCACCAGGATGAGGCAAGCGTCCATCTACTGATAACCAAGACCCGCGTGGCTCCAGTTAAAACGGTCTCCCTGCCACAACTGGAGTTGTGCGGTGCGGTCCTCCTGGCAGACTTGTGCGCAGCGGTATACCCCAATCTCCCCATTTCGCCTTCCAACGTCCATTTCTGGAATGACTCTACCATCGTGTTGGCTTGGCTAAACAAGCCCCCTGTAGCTGGTCCACATTAGTTGCCAACCGAGTTTCCTCCATTTCAAGAAGCACCAACATCCGGAATTGGTCTCGTGTGCGGTCCGAAGACAACCCGGCGGATCTCGCTAGCCGTGGAGTCTCCGCTGACGACCTAGCTGCCAGCAAGCTATTGTGGCATGGACCACACTGGCTGCTGCAAACCCCCGATCGCTGGCCTACATCCATATCCGACGTCCCTGACACAGACCTCGAGCAACGAATCCAGTGTCACATATCCGCGACGCCAACAACGGGGGCGTCATGGAGCGCTTCTCCAATTACGGCAGAGCACTGAGGGTGATCGCATACGTCCAGCGATTCATGCGGCCGAGGGCCTCTCTTCCTCCCACAACCCAGCTCAGCAAGGAAGAGATGCTGACAGCGGAAAGAGCGCTTATCAGGATCACCCAGCGCGATGAGTACTCCGCGGAAGTCGGACGTCTCACTGAGAAGCTTCCACTTCCGTCTTCGAGCAAGCTGCTCAATCTTTACCCATTCCTGGATCGGCATGGGGTTCTCCGGTCCGGTAAGCGCCTTCGGGCGTCCGAGTCCTTAACGTACGATGAGCGTCATCCTGTCATCTGACGCGCCTGCTCGTCGATTTCGCGCATCGCATCACCCTGCATGGAGGCAACCAGATGATGATACGGTATCTTCGTTCAAAATTCTGGATTTCAAGGATTGCGAACCTTATCAAGGCCCACATCCGAGGCTGCAAACCCTGCATCCTCCACAGGCGGCGGCAGCTGACTCAGATGATGGGAGACCTCCCTCGTGAGCGCACCACATTCTCCAGACCCTTCACCCATACCGGTATCGATTTCGCAGGTCCATTCGAAATCAAGAATTTCACTGGCAGAGCCTGCCTTATCACCAATGGGTACGTGTGCGTCTTTGTGTGCTTCAGTACAAGGGCAATCCACCTAGAAGCCACGTCGGATCTCACCACAGAAAAATTCCTGGCTGCATTCTCCCGATTCGTAGCCCGTCGCCAGTACCCCCAGCGCATTTATTCCGATAATGGCAAGACCTTCGTTGGAGCCTCCAAAGCCTTAGAAAAGGACTTCCTGGACGCCACCAAAGGATGCATACTGAACTCCTTCAGTCAACACATCCTCTTCTGTCATTTCATTCCACCCAGCGCACCCCACATGGGCGGATTGTAGGAAGCGGGTGTGAAGAGCTTCAAGGCCTTGTTCTACAAGGGGTCATCGACGATGAAGTACACAATGGAAGAGTTGTCCACACTCCTGTGTCGGATCGAGGCATGTTTGAACTCGCGTCCCATCTCCCCCATGAGTGAGGATCCGTCAGACTTGTTGGCTTTAACCCCCGGACACTTCCTAGTAGGGGGCCCCCTCATATCCATTGCGGAGCCGGAGATTCACGTCGCTCCCATGTCCGTGATTAACCGGTGGCAACGTCTGAAGGCACTCCACCAAAACTTTTATAGTCAATGGAAGGAGGAGTACTTGCGCGAGCTCCAAAAACGGCATAAATGGAAGTCCCTGGATCGCAACTTGCAGATTGGCGATCTCGTTATCGTCTCGGAAGACAATCTGCCACCAACCGAGTGGCGTCTAGGCTGAGTGGAAGGCCTGCACTCCGGTACCGACGGGCTGGTTCGGGTTGTCGAAGTTAGGACTTCGCGTGTGTCCATCCGACGACCGGTCGCGAAGCTCATCCTTTTGCGTAGCGAGCTCATCCCGGACATCTCCAAGCCGTGACTTCCTCCTACCTATCCTGTGTTCCTTTGCGTGTCATCGTCTCAGTGTCCTGTGTTCGTCTCCGCGACAATACCTAATCCAGTTTGCTCCCATTCCAGACTCTCGCTACCATCCAACCTCAATGGCCCCAAGGCGTTCCACCCGCACCCGTGAGGAGACCCACCGCATCCGCGGAATCGACTCCTATAGGTGCCGGGTTTGTCGAGGAGTCCACGCCCTCCGCCAGTGCCGGCAGTTCCTCAACCTACGCGCGGAGAAGCGCCTGCGAGCAGTACTCGTTAACAAGTACTGCCCCAACTGCCTGGCCCACGAGCATTCGGGCGAGTCTTGTCGCAGTGCCGACGAATGCCGACGGTGTGGGCAGAGCCACCAACCGCTCCTCCACATGGCCGACCAGACCCCCCCGTCTCCGAGGTGCTTGGTGCTGACATCTATTCTGAGGTCATCCAGCCAGGTTGTGTGCCGGGGCAGAGCGGCACCCCAGCAGCCCAAAGTACTGTCTTCGGTTGGATCCATCCGGCTCCTGCGGCATCTAGGCGATCTCGAACGGGGCTGCTCCCCATCCTTACATGTATGCCCAGAGTGGCAATTGCAACTTGTTATATTATCAAAACGAGAATCCGTGCGTTTTTAATTCCAACCGCCAAATATATAATTAAAGGAAGTTTTCCGCCCCCCTCCGAACAAATGCTATCTCGCTCACTCTTATGTGTGTGCACTTTGGCGCTCCACCGGCCAAATTCGCCCTTGCACCGCTTTGAGTGCAAAACGTTTCAATGTATAACTCGGCCATTTTTATTCCGATTTTTATGAAACTTGGGGGAATGATAGATGTCCATAACATGTATGAGTGTGCCATTAAATTCTGATACGATAAATGTTGCTGGAAAAAATCGATTTTCATTGAATTCCAGAGGCGGAAGGGGTCGTGGCAAAAAAAATTCGGTGGAATAATAGATGTTCAAAGGATCTATGAGTGTGTCATATTAAATTACGATACGATAAATATTACGGGAGAAAATCACTTCTTATTAAATTCCGGAGGCGGAAAGGGGCGTGGTTAAAAAAAAACCTGGTCTGCGCCAATACTACACGAGTCTACATTCTAAAGTTGCTGAGATCTCTGCACTCTTACGGACGGACAAACGGATATGGCTATGTATACTTTATAGGGTCGGAAAAGCTTCCTTCTCCCTGTTACATACATTTTGGCGACTTTAATATACAATTTCATCCTATGGATGCATGGTATAATGAGCGAGTCCACACAAGGGGAAATCAATCTCAACAATCGCGGTCAATTAGCCATAGCGGGTGCCTGGCCCGTACAACGTTTATGATTACTAGATGGTGTTTCCAAAGAGTCGTGTTCTTGATAGTCCAGCACTAAGTGGGTGGTAAACTCCATCTAAAACTAAATATAACCATGAGACCGATAATAAACAAGTACCGTGTCCCTAAAAAGAGTCACGCCATAGCACGGTACGCATACATATGTATGTATGTAGACATGCAGCATGCAATTTTTTCATATGTTTGTATGACAGCTATGTGATATAGTCATCCGATTTTGATCAAATTTACCAGAATTATAACTTGTGGAAATGTTATTTACCAAGTTTGACGATGATCGCTCAAGAAACAAAAAAGTTTTCAGAAGAAAAATAATTTAATACATAAAGGATATTTCGAACGCCATTCCAGAATTTAATGGACAAAAATTACATCTTCAAAGATTCATAAGGGCCTTAAAGTTAGTAAATTTGGCAAAAGGCGAATTTAAAGAGATAGCTGTTGCAGTTATAAAATCAAAAATTATTGGATCAACACTGTACAAAGTCCAAAATGAAATGACAATCGTTGCAAACATAGAAAAATTGCAAGATACTGTAGTACCGACGTTTCTAGAAGAAAAACTATTTTTGGTCCGATCGTTTATATGGGAGCTATATAATATAGTAATCTGATCTTGATCAAATTTGCCATAGATGTTTGGATGTATGATAAACTGCCAAATGTTAAGTTTTATAATGATCAGATAAAAAAGAACGAAGTTATTGATCTATAACTCATTTTTCGACCGATGGTTCCTATGGGAACTATATGATATAGTCGTCCGATCCGGATGAATCCGAGATACACAATGCCTGCGGACGGACGGACGGACGGACGGACGGACAGACAGACGGACAAACGGATTTGACCTCGCCTTGTCATGCTGATCAAGAATATATATATTTTATATGGTCGGAGATGCCTCCTTCTATGCGTTCCACACTTCTGACCAAAATGAATATACCCTTTTTGCAAGGGTATAAATATGACTTATATTTATACAAATATAATAATAATTTATTGAAATTATTTTGCTTGCATTTTAACATACAATAAATGTCATTAATTAATAAAAATATAGTGCGTTAATTTTTCGGAATTATATAATAGCATGATTATCTGTGTTTATTATACGCACTTGTATTATTACAATGCGAAAGATTCTTGAAACACGGACCATGGAGTCTAACATATGTTTAAGTTATTGGGATATAAACCTAATAGCATGTGAGGATCATAAATAACACACAGTACCACTTCAACCTCTCTGGTGTCAAGACGTGCTATAATTGTGCTGCTACGGAAACGCAACGAACATCAAACCAAAACGAACAAAATAAAAATATAAAAAAAAACAACAACAAACAAAACCAATAAGCATTACCCGGTGCACTGGGCTCTAGCCCAATAACAACAACCATGCAAGAACCACCCGATCGAAGTTCATCGAACTCAATATACAGCAACATAAAACTAGGCGAACCGAAATATATTGTCTTAAAACGAAACGACAACAACTCATTCGAAAACATTTCACCATTTATTATCAAAAAAACAATAGACTATACGTGCGGAGGAGAAGTCGAATCATATAAAAAAACAAGGGATGGATGCCTTCTCATCAAGACCAAAAATAAACTACAACCATTAAAACTACTCAAGCTTACTCAAATGGCAAACATGGAAGTTATTGCAACAGAACACAAAACACTTAACTTTACCAAAGGAGTCATATACTGCAATGAACTACGTAACATAAGCGAAGCCGAAATCCAACAAGAACTAAAAGCACAGAACGTAAGCGAAGTAAGGAAAATTTTGAAACGACAACCAAATAACACAAGCAACGTTTCCAACACCCAAACATTAATAGAAACTGGTCTTATCATACTAACTTTTGCAACGCACAAACTACCAGAGTCAATTAAAATTGGCTACGAAATTGTTCGCGTTCGACCATATATCCCACTGCCGCTACGATGCAAAAAATGCCTTCGCTTTGGACACCCGAGAACCAATTGCAAGAACATCAACGAAATATGCAAAAACTGCTCAGGACATAAGCATACCATCGAAGGAGAACTTTGCCAAAACCCACCTAATTGTATGAACTGCAGAAACAATCCTGAAATCAGTCACCAACATAGACCAATCGATCGTAAGTGCCCCACATTCCTCAAGCAGTAAGAACTAACCGCCATAAAAACCATGGAAAAAGTCGACCACAAAACTGCACTCGGCATATACTACAACAGACAAGGTCAACAATTGAGAAACACCTACGCTCGTACACTCGCACAATCAACCCCACTCACTCAAATTCAACGCCCACACTCACAAACCACTGCACTACAACAACAAGAAGCCCTCTCTACGCCAACCCCTCAAGAAAGAATTCACCAAGCGCACCACAACCAAACGAAAAACTTCCACACCAATAACAAGATCACACATCACCAGCATTGGCTAACATGGATACAGATCTTATACAACAAATCAAACCGGCGATCTAAAAATTAGATTCTTTACCAAAGACAAAGGTAATCAACTTTCTACTAACTTTAAACCTACGAAATCAAAAACAAAAACCAAGCTACCCAACCAAGCAAACAAAAACCAAACATACAACAGCGACAACGAATCTATCTAAAACAAAAAGAAACAAACTTAACTTAACTACTTAACCTTAACTCAAAGTCAAAACAAATTAAAATAACAATGCTAAATATTATAAAATGGAACATAAAAGGATACATAAACAACTACAACGAACTTCTAATTATAATCAACAAACACTCACCACAAGTTCTTTGCCTCCAAGAAACTCACATTTACAATATACCATTTCCCATATCAGTCCCAATAAATTACCAAATGTATACCAACAAAGCCAACAACCGATTTGTCGGAGTTGCAATATTAGTCCATAAATCTATTCAACACAGTCTAACAAACCTAACTAATATCTTCGAAACCATCGCAGTACAAATTATATCACAAACAAAAATTAACATTCTGTCAACATACATACCTCCAAATAAAACCTTCTCACTAAACTCCCTAAACAATAACTTTGGAACCCTCACCAACAATCAACTTGTCGTAGGCGATTTCAACAGCTGGCACCACAGCTGGGGCTCACCAAAAGACAACAAAAAAGGAAGAATTTTAGCCAAATTTATCCAGAACTCAAATCTCACTATACTCAACAACGGCTCCCCAACCCACCTCTCCACCCACAACACATTTACCCACATTGACCTATCTCTATGCTTCCCCCAACTTACCCCTTACACCACCTGGAAAACCATCGCAGACCTCCACTGAAGTGACCACTTCCCAATCTTAATCTCCATGTATCCACCATCAATCAACAACCAACTAACCCGCCGCTTCAAAATCAAAGAAGCCATCTGGGCATTATTTACCAAAAAAACTGAAGAGCAAACGATCATACACCTACCAGCACAAATATCAATAAAGAAGCCGCAGCGATCAATAAAATAATACTGCAAGCCGCCCACAACAGTATCCCACTAACGTCCCCCCACCAGCGCAGGAAAAACACTCCTTGGTGGAACAAAGTCCTCACTGAACTAAGAGCAAACAAATTCAAAACCTAAAATAATTTCAAACAAAATAATAACACAGACAACCTACTCAAATACAAAAGAGCTAATGCACTTTTCAAGAGAGAATTAAAAATGTTAAAAGTCAAAGCCATGACAGACTTTACTACCACAATTAACCCTAACACTCCCCCTGACAAAATTTGGGCAAATATTCGACGACTATGCGGACTCAATCCACCTAAAACCATACACTGCATCACAGACACATCTAACAACTCTTTTACAACTGATACAAAGGCTATATCACAACTATTTGCACTTTACTGGTCCGATCAATCTAATGATATAAACTTTAGCCAAGAATTCGTTGCTAACAAGTACGCGAACAAACTGACCAACTACATAACCCACCCATCAGCACAGACAATAGAATCAGATATCACTTAGATAGAACTACTCTCCGCATTACACTCCCTCAAAGGAACAACCCCTGGCCTTAATAGAATGGCTTACCCTATGATTAAAAACACCTCAATCCGAGTGAAACAACGAATTGTTAAACTCTTCAACAATATCATTAGTAACAACATCATTCCGCAATTCCGCATACAAAACAAGTCTAGTTATCCCCATATTAAAGCCCAAATCTAACAAAACACTAATTTCCAGCTTCCGACCAATCTCACTTAACTGTTGCCTTGCCAAAACACTCGAAAAAATAATAGCCAAACGTCTATGGTGGTTTGTCACCAAACACAACCTAATACACCCTAACCAATCAGGCTTCAAATACGGCAAATCAGTTTCAGACGGTCTGCTCCTAGCAGACCACCTGATAACCAAGTCGTTAAGAAGCAAAAAGCACACCTCTATCATTGCCCTTGACTTCTCAAAGGCCTTCGACAGAGTTGGCGTGCACACTATAGTAGACCAATTAATCAACTGGAAAGTAGGCCCAAAAATAGTAACCTTTGTTCAAAACTTCATGTCAAACAGAAAAATGAAAATTAAAATCAAAAACACAATAAGCTCCCCATATTCTCTATGCAACGGCATTCCCCAGGGATCCCCAATATCGGTAATTCTCTTCCTCATCGCCTATAACAAACTTTCAACAGACAGAAAGATTTTCAATTTAGCGCATACGCCGATGACTTCTTCCTGATAATCTCCCACAATAAAAAAAAGAATCCTAACCACAACCTTGACACACTCTTCTCCAACATCCACGAGTGGTGCCTATACTCAGGAGCCCTACTATCACCGCAAAAGTGTCAACACCTCCACATATGCCGAAAGCAGAACTGTTCTTGCACCATATCATGCAACAACACCCAAATTCCCAAAGTTCCAAGCCTAAAAATCTTAGGACTAACAATAAACAGCAAATACAGATGGGACTCACATATCAAAAATATCCAACCAGCACTAAACAACAAACTGAACGTTATCAAATGCCTAGCAAGCCCGAAATTTAACTGCAACACAAACACACTAATAAATATTACCAAATCAACCCTAATAGCAAAAGTGGACTATGCCCTTTTCATCTACGGCCACTGCCCCAAATCAACACTTAACAAATTAAAAACAATATTTAATGCTGGCATACGCATATCATTAGGAGCACTATGCTCCACCCCCATTCAAAATTTGCTGTTCGAAACAAACATACCCACAATAGAACAAAAAAGAGACTTTCTCACAGTCAAAACCTTCAAAACCCTACTACACAGCGCAAACACACCACTACACAAATACTTAAAAAATATAAAAGTTAGCACCCAAAAATGAAACAAACTAACAACTACCTTAGAAAAAATCGCAGACTCCTGTAAAGAGCACTGCATCCCCTACCTCCCAATACCCAACAAAAGAACCTCCCCACCCTGGGCTTTCACCCCCTCCCTCATCAACACCACATTACACAAATTTAACAAATCCAACACAAGCCCAAACACATACAGACAACGCTTCATGGAATATAAAAACAAACACAATAGGGACACTTTCCTATACACAGACGGGTCACTGCAAAGTAACACAGCCTGCTTTGCAATCACCACTGAAAATGATATCCTAAAAAGAGGCATTTTGCCTCCATTTACATCAATCCTTTCAGCCGAAACCATAGCCATCTTTGAAGCAATTAACCTAATCGCAAAAAAAAGGAAGCTTTAGTATCTGCTCTGACTCCCTATCATCTATCCAATCCATTTGCAACATCAACAACAATAATATATACCCCACGACCATCCGAATCATACTTAGCGAAAGTGCCCCCAGAATTAAACTTCTCTGGATCCCCAGCCACAGCGGCATTAAAGGGAACGAATTAGCCGACACTGCAGCCAAATCCACATTTAACATACCCGTGCACTATACCCGCAACATAAACACCACAGACATAAACAAATTCCTAAAAGACAAATTAAGCCAACAACTCAAACGGAACATAGAGCACTGCAATAGATGGTATCAACAATAAACAATAACCTATTACACGCAGCCGACTACCTAAAAAATATCAAACAGAATAGCATCACACGCAACGACCAAACCAAAATTTTAAGACTGCGACTAGGACACACAAGGCTCACACTACAACACTACATTAGAGCTGGGGATCCATCGATGGTCTGCCCCCTCGATAGTTTTGTCAGCGATGGGGGAAAATCGATAGTATCGATGGTTCAGTATTTTTCAATCGATGGATGGAACCATCGATTGGTCCATCGATGGTTAAAAAGGTTATTCGAATTATTATTCAAATAAAATATAAAACGGTTATTTATGTGACCACGCACAAATCAAGTTCGACAGATCGCCATCGAACTTTTCCCATCGATCTATCGCACTTTTTAATTTCCATCGATACTATCGATTGAACTATCGATGGAGTTCCCAGCTCTACATTACATCAACCCCGACGACATCCCACCATGCCAAAACTGCCAAACAACAGCCGATCATAACATAAAACACATTTTAATAAACAACCTAAGAACGCAAATCTTTACAAACACATGTCCACTATTTATGATCTCAAATCCAAACCCAGAAAACATTTCTAAAATTATAAAATATCTGAAACTCTCCAAAAACTATCATCTTATTTAATTGTGAACAAAACACCTACTCTACCATAAACAATAAACTAATACTAGATTAAGCAAAATGTAAATATGTGTATATATACTACAAAAAATCAAGCCGAAGGCCCTCGACGCCAGCGCTTTAACCTTAAGTAAGACTTAATTTTAATTATATCTAACTTCTTAAATAAATAAATAAATAAATAACACAACCATAACCCGCAACATGTACAGCGAACAATGTTGCCCACACAGCAACAGTAGCGCCCCCAACATGAATACGGCAGCAATGGCTGTTTAGCCGTCGGCAAAATAACGGCGTGCAAAATGAAAACAATAATGATACACAATAAACGCAAATGTCCAAATATGAACAGCTGAGCATAAACAAATGCGAAATTCAGGGCTGCAACAAAAACAAAACTCCTGGGCATAGACAGAAATGCAAAGGGGCGCTGAATTCTGGGCTCCAAACAAAATAAGCAAAGAAAGCAAGCGATAAGCACAAGTGCATTGCCGCTAGGGGAAATAGAATGAAGGGGAATATGATCGTACGGGATGCACTTCGGAATTTGTGCACCGAGAGAGTAAAAGTGGGGGGGCTAAGCGAGCCCGAAAGACGGGTGCGGGTGTGAAGGGGGCCCTGTACGAAATAAAGTGAGTGCCATGCTTGTCAAAAGGGGAGAGCGGGGGGTGTTAGAAGCAGATTAAACAAGAGCGTGGCCGTATGGCGGGGCGGCCAATGAGATCGAGGCGTATATCGTTGGGGAAGCCCGACTTACGATACAACAGAGTCGAGAAAATAAGATACGATAAGAATGGATGAAGTTTATATAAAATTACTTATAATTTTTATACCCTTGCAGAGGGTATTATAAAATTGGTCAGATGTTTGTAACGAAGAGAAGGGATCGTTTCCGACCCCATAAAGTATATATATTCTTGATCAGCAAGAGAAGACGGGTTGATATAGCCATGTCCATCTGTCCGTCTGTCCTTCTGTCCGTCTGTCTGTCTGGTGCTGCGCGAACTAGTCCCACAGTTTTAGAGCTATGGCATTCAAAGTTCGTATATAAGCTTTTCTATACAGCCTATGAACATCTGCGATTTTGAATAAGATCGGACAACTATATCATATAGCTGCCATACAAATACAAACGTTAAATGCGAATAACTTCTCTATTTTTTGAACAATCTTATCCAAACTGATTAAATAAAAAGGGATTACATCATATGCGTGAATTTCAAAACAATCGGATAAACATAACGCCTGATTTCGACGATATAAAATTTGCCTATATAAGCAGTGCACGCATAAGCAGTGAAGCACATATATGTGTTAAAATTGCGTTTGTGTGTGTGTTAATTTGAATATCAATCGCTACATTGTCTTGGCACGATTACTATTTGGCGATTGGCTGCCCCTGGCCAATGTATTTAAAATATTTCTTTATTGGATTAAGAAACAAAAAATTTTTTAGGAAATAAAATGTAATGGTCAAGGGCTGCAAGGGTATACAAACTTTGGCATAGCCGAAGTTAGCTTCTTTGATATTTTATTAATGATGTTAAATAATAAAGATCTGCATGAGTCAACTCACAGCATACGTAAAATTGAATGTATTCGAATGAATTCAGCTGATAGAATACGAAGCACACAATGAATTGAACGTGTATGAGTGACACACCAGACTGTGTCTCATAACTTACGGCATTCAACGAAATGAGCGAGAATAAATAAGTGCGTAAAACGGAATGAAAACTTTGGCGAAGCTTAAGACATTCGCATGTATTCGAGTTGTGGCAGAGATTTTGTGTGTATTCATTTCTTTAGCATCGCCGAAACGAAACACACGCGAAATGAACGGAGACAACGGAGCGAAAGCCGACACGGTATGTATTGTATTGTTGTCTAGTAGACAAGCAGCATGCCATTTTTTCATATGTTTGTATGACAGCTATATGATATAGTCATCCAATTTTGATCAAATTTACCAGAATTATAACTTGTGGAAATGTTATTTACCAAGTTTGACGATGATCGCTCAAGAAACAAAAAAGTTTTCAGAAGAAAAATAATTTAATACATAAAGGATATTTCGAACGCCATTCCAGAATTTAATGGACAAAAATTACATCTTCAAAGATTCATAACGGCCTTAAAGTTAGGAAATTTGGCAAAAGGCGAATTTAAAGAGATAGCTGTTGCAGTTATAAAATCAAAAATTATTGGATCAACACTGTACAAAGTCCAAAATGAAATGACAATCGTTGCAAACATAGAAAAATTGCAAAATACTGTAGTTGGTGAAATATCCGACGTAGTAAAAGCAAGATTGTCACAAACCCCACAGAAAGGTAAAACGGCCGATAAATTCACCACAGAATCCGAAAATTTACGAAAACTTTTGGAGGCTTCGTATATTGACGAGGGCTTACCAGCAGAACATGCTCATAAATTCAGCACCAAAGAAGCCATTAACACAATGGTTAAAAATTGTGAGAATAAAGAGCTCAAAACAGTTCTTCGGTCAGGAAACATCAAAACTATGAATGAAGACGTCACACAGTACTTACAGTGTGGTACTGAAATGACTGGAAATCCGAACTCAGTTTTGTTTGCCCAAAGGGACCGTGGCAATTATAACCAGAAGGCCGGGCTAACTTCGGCCATGCCGAAGTTTGTATACACTTGCAAGCTCTTGTGTTACTAGAGCTATAGCGCGGCACGCATACATATGCATGTACGTAGACAAGCAGCATGCAATTTTTCCATATGTTTGTATGACAGCTATATGATATAGTCATCCGATGTTGATCAAATATACCAGAATTATAACTTTTTATGTGATATATGTCATTAGTAATATGATCTTGATCAAATTTGGCATGGAAGTTTGGATGTATAATAAACTGCCAAATGTAAAGTTTTATGATAATCGGGTGAAAAAGAAAAAAGTTATTCATCTAAAACTCATTTTTCCACCGATGGTTCCCATGGGAGCTATATGTTATAGTCGTCCGATCCGGATGAATCCGAGATATACAATGCCTGCAGTATATACAAGACTTCATAGTTCGTATATAGTAGTTCATAGTAAGCGTGGAAGAAATCATTATGCTTATTAGAGGGACTGACCATACACCGTATGGCCAATTATTGCTACGCACAATTCGCAACAAAATAATAGGTAGAGCGGACCAGGCATTGAGTAATCTCAACACCAGACTCGAATGGGATAACATTAAAGAAAACTTAAACCGCATGTACGCATGCAAAAAGACCGAACCGATACTTATTCGGGAAATCCAGACATTATCCTTGGGAAAAGGTAAGAAGGTAAGAAGTCAATTGTTAAATCTTCCCACAGCCCACGGCTACCAGTTCGAAAGCCAGAGTATAGAAGCAAAGAAATCCTTTTATAACGAGATTTGTCTTCATGCTTTTCTAGTAGGGCTCCGTGACCCCCTCAAAACCATGATTTGGACCAGAGCACACAATTTATTACGATGCTAGAAGGACCGTAGTAAAACGTAAAAAATTGTAGTAAAACGAATTCATCCCACTGAAGTGGGGCAATACAAGATGCGCACCTCACAATTTTTACGTGTGCGGCTTGAGGAGATGCAGCGGTTGGATCTGGCCATTGACAAACCGCTTACTCCAGAAATCATGGTCACAAAAATAATCTCTGACGATTCAATTTTGGTGGCAGTTAGCAGCTTCGCAGGACAAATTATGCAAATCCTTTCTCTGCGATACAAACATCTGACCAATTTTATAATACTCTCTGCAAGGGTATAAAAACCCATATTCGAACATGCTATCCCCCCACTTTGTCAACGCTCGTTCAGACTCGGCCGCGTGAATCAATCCTTCGGCGCATGCTCGTTGTCCTTGTGGATCCCTTTCTCTCACATGGCAAGCCCCCCACAGCAATATCCAATATTATTAACCAAATCAAGGTAGTTACTGGAACACAAGCCTCCGCTAAAGTTTCTTTAGAGATTATATATATTTCTGTGAAACGGACCTGGGCAGTTAGAGTTGTACCCTAAAAAAATTTCTTACAAATATTATTTCATATTTATTAATCATCAAAAAAAATCTTTTTTCTGTTTAAGTTTTGCTTTTATACAATTTGTAATACTATCTTTTCTTTTTTCGCGATATAGATTACTTGCAGTTATCTTCTGGTCTTTGCTGTCTTCGTTCACCTTTTGCTTCCCTTTTATTAACCTGGTTGTAGTTTCTTCGACCTCATTTTCTTGCATAATCCTATTGCCAGGCGATTCCTGATTTTTATAAAGCTTTTTATGGTCCGCTTTTCGATCTTTTGCTTTTTCCTTGTTGCCTTTTTGTTTAATGGATAATAGCCTGAAAGATATCCTGTCAGCCTTTAGTGCATCTACGATTACGATTGATGCGTTCTTTTCAATCTCGAGAATGTTTAACTTTGACAGTTGTTTGACTCCTGCCTGCAATATTTGCTTAAAATCTTTGGAGCCACGTGTCATTTCTTTAATAACAAATGGATATATACCACGGTAAATTACAGATTGTCGGGCTTGGACGGCCGACCCTGTCAACATGATTATTGGACAACTTGCTCGAAATTGGCTAACTAACTGCGCAATCAGGGCACATGGACTAGCTACTAGTATCGCCTTCGCGTCTCCCACAAGGGCAGCTTCAGCAATAGCTAAAGACACAGTTGATAGTTGATCCGGCGACTTTGTTTTAATGAAATTCTTAACGTCATTTTGAATAGATGCATACCAAAGAGCAGACTCCACCTTGCAGCAAATTTGAGTCATGCATTTGACACATTCAACAGGGTACATTCCCTTAGCTGTTTCAGCAGATAACATGACACAGTCTGCGCCATCAAAAATAGCATTAGCCACGTCAGAGGTCTCGGCACGTGTGGGTCGAGGTTTTTTTGTCATCGACTCAAGCATATGTGTAGCACATATAACGGGTTTCCCGAACATGTTGCACTTGGCTATTATTGCCTTTTGTGCTAATATAACTTCCTCACTGAGTATCTCAATGCCAAGATCTCCGCGAGCTACCATGATTCCGTCGGAAGCAGCGATTATCTCATTTAAGTTAAGCATACCCTGTTGGTTCTCTATTTTTGCTATGACTTTAATGTGACTGCCGTCAGATCCCAAAATTTGGCGGATCTCGCTCAGAGCTTCAGCATTGCGGATAAAGGAGGCAAAAATGAAATCCAAATTTTGTTCAACGGCGAACCTTAAATCAGACTTGTCTTTTTCGGAAACAGTTGGCAAGTCAACTGGCACGCCGGGTAGATTGACGCCTTTTCTTGAACCCAACAATCCGCCATTCTCCACTTTGCACGCAATCATATCGGCATTAATCTGCTTTACTTTTAATGAAATTAGCCCATCATCAATAAATACGTGATTACCCGGCTTAAGAATTCTTGAAATATTGTCATAGTCAACATATATAAGGTCCTTGGTGCAATTGTTTTCCATGTCCTTGTTGGTCGATAAAATTACGGTATCTCCAGTCTCTAGTTTGATTTCCTCTGTATCGCCCAAAGCTATCCTCCCAGTCCGTATTTCTGGACCCTTTGTATCCAAAGCAATTGCAACGCTTTTATGTACATCCATCTCCTTGGTGTAATATGCAATTGCCTGCCTAGCGGCCTCAATCGAGTGGCAATGATCCTCATAAGAACCATGTGAGAAATTTAATCGTATTACCCGCATACCAGCCTTTATGAGGTTTATCATGCATTCGGTCGTATTTGACGCCGGTCCAATTGTACACACTATACCACTTAACGGAAACTTTGCTGCATGGGCATTAAACTGAAGACGAGATTTGTAGTCCAATTGCGAATTAAAAG
The DNA here is from genome assembly GCA_018150735.1 of Drosophila sp. 14030-0761.01. Lineage (NCBI taxonomy): Eukaryota > Metazoa > Arthropoda > Insecta > Diptera > Drosophilidae > Drosophila > Drosophila sp. 14030-0761.01. Next base: position 235,943 of record JAECWO010000106.1, on the reverse strand, counting down.
GACCTCGATCCAACTTCACATTACCTTCTCCCTAAGACACCAATGTTTTTATACTTCACAAAATAATGCCTATATCCACTGCGCAATCTTACCTTCCATTGATTTTTTCCATCAGCATATCTGCAAATATTCGGAGTACAACGAGGGGGTTGTTTCGATAACGCAGAGCAGCAACCTGCATTGCGGGTAACAGCACTAGAAAACAGCAAAATTTTGAATAAAAATTTTTAACTACACAACCAAAAAATAATGTTGAAGCTGTAATACTCGTTTTTAGTGTCAATGAAATAGACAATATGGCATATTGACTTTATTTTCCGTGATTACTAGATGCGTATAATATATGTTATAGTTCTATAGTGATATAAGACCATGAAGTAATTAAAAATGGCTGTTTTTCTAGAATCTAGATAAACACGACGTCAATGTACTGCAGAATTCATCTGGATCGGACAATTATATGATATATATTAATGACTTTGTCACAGGACTAACATGAAACTTAATTTTTGTGAATTTACTATATATCCAAGCGACTGCAGTCTGCGTTGGGTCAGATTGCCTTTTTATACAATGCATCCAATGCACAGTGGCAGATTTGAAGAAAATAGCGGCATAAACTCCAAAAACAAATTTCAACATTGTTATGAAATTAATATTATTTTCACTAAAAAAATGTTTTATCTATATGAAAATAAAAAAATTTTAATTATTCATGCAGCGATGGCCTTCTGGCAACCCTGCAAAATCAGCTATTTGTGGCACGTGGCTTTTGTGTTGATTTTTCTCAAAAACTTGTTTAACTTTTAATGCTCCATGATTCGCTTAATAAAATAGCTAGATATGGAAAATTGCTAATGCTAAATATGGAAAACATAGTTCAAGGTATGTTGATCATTAGGTTAATGTCAAATAATTTGTGTTTTGTCTTGCGTTTCATTTGTTATTGTTGGTATTGTTTGTAGAAGAAACCTAACCTGAAGGTTCTGTGATTTGTGGACTAAATGTTACCTGCTTCTCGCTGCTACTTGAAAGTAAGAATGCAATTATTTTCCGTTAAATGTTCTTGAGATGATGCCAATAATTTTGTTTGCGATTTTTTGCGCCTTTTTGAAATATTTGCTGATGTTGCAGACAAGGTAGAGTTCAGTCACACAGACTTGCTTCAAATTTGGATTGATAATGGGCGCACAAGCAAAGCGCTTTCTAAATGGGTGTTTGAAAAGATTAATGAAAATCTTAAGGCAGCTAATAAAGTTGAAATAAAGAAAAAAATTTCGAACTTTATCGCTTATACAGTGGTGGCCATTTATTTGGCACATATTTTTTTTCGTTGTTCAATTCAGATTTTCTCGAGTGTTAAACAATTTTTTGAAACAATTTTTTTGGCAATGTTTTTGTCAATATATTGAGATGATGCACCGTAAATTTTGTTAAGTTGGCTTTAGCCGTTTTTTCCCCATGTGCTTTTGATTGGAAAAACCCCCCATTTTTTGTGGACAAATATTTGGCACACTTTTCCAGAATCGTTAATATTAAAGATACACCTTTGGACCCTAAGAAGAAGTTAAAGAACTAGTAAAACTAAGAAAAACTGCATACCAGAAATTTTCAATTTATCCCCAAATTGAGTTTTGGAGCCAGTTGAAGTTGCGATTTTTGCTCCTAAATTTGGGTGTTTTCACTTGGCGGCGTTTTACGGCACTAATTAATGCTAAAATACTATTTCCTTCAAAGAACGGATTAGAGGAGATAAAATTTCCCGTCCAATGAGGTATTGTGCATCGGATGACGAATCAATAAATGACTCGCACTAAATCCCCAAGGATAAATTGAAAATTTCTGGTATGCAGTTTTTCTTAGTTTTACTAGTTCTTTAACTTCTTCTTAGGGTCCAAAGGTGTATCTTTAATATTAACGATTCTGGAAAAGTGTGCCAAATATTTGTCCACAAAAAATGGGGGGTTTTTCCAATCAAATGCACATGGGGAAAAAACGGCTAAAGCCAACTTAACAAAATTTACGGTGCATCATCTCAATATATTGACAAAAACATTGCCAAAAAAATTGTTTCAAAAAATTGTTTAACACTCGAGAAAATCTGAATTGAACAACGAAAAAAAATATGTGCCAAATAAATGGCCACCACTGTATACATGCCAAGTATGTACATGCCAAAATGCCAAAGAAAAATAGAAAAATTCAAAGAAAAACACCAACAGTTCCTTCATTCAAAAATGACAATACATATTGAAAGAGCTGCTGTGAAAGAGTGTTCCATTGGTCGTCCACGTCTGACTTACGATGAAGGCAGTAGTCGTTTAAAACGAAAGATAGCTTCAGATATCGCGACTAGTCAAGGGCACAATACAGCAATGCTTTTTTATGCAGCTACCATATGCGCCAAAAGATCAAAATGTAATGAATGTACTGACTGTATTAATTGTTCTTTAAAGGAAAATGTTATTAATGTCAAGAGGAAAAGCGATTGAAATCAAAAACTAGTTCAGATGACTGCAGATGAAGCATTAGCATTTCTACTTGAAAATTCTTTCTCCAAAAAGCAGTATAACGCTATTCGAACCATAAACCAGAAGCATGGTTGCGACATATTCCCATGCTACGACAACGTTTTTAAAGCTAAATCTGAATGTAGACCCGTCGGAATACAAGCAACAGAAACTTCAGCACAAGTTTCGTTACAAAATATGCTGAACCGTACTGCAAAAAGAATAATTATTTTTCAAAAAGAAGTTTTTGCTCAATTTGAAAGCGTAACCGATGTGAAGTTAATCGTCACCTATGGCTTTGATGGATCGACTGGACACAGTTTATACAAGCAACAATTTGAAGAAAAGGTGCAGGAAACGCTTGACAAATCTCTATTTGTGACATCAATAATCCCTATAAAGTTATTAGATTCTTTGGGGAGAGTTTTATTGATGAATTCTAAAACTCAATCAGTGAGATTTTGTAGACCACTGAAAATCGAATTCATTAAAGAGAGCAAAGAACATATTTTAGCAGAAAACAATAGATTAAAGGACGAAACCGTACTTATTCAATAATTGGTCTGGGAGAACTATCTCTGTTTTGTTTGATCTAAATATGACACTTATCGATGGAAAAGTTTTAAATGCTTTAACAGGAACGAACTCGACCCAATCATGTCCAATATGTGGTGCTACTCCTAAAACCATTTTGATGACCACGGATACAAATGCTGAAGTATTTAAGCCAAAGCCTTTTGCTCTGCAATATGGTGTAAGCCCATTACACGCATGGATAAGGTTTCTTGAATTTGCTTTGCATATTTCGTATCAAATAGGAATAAATAAGTGGCATCTCGAAAAAAAATATTCAAGAAGAGCTATGGAAACAAATGGGACTACACGTAGATCGACCAAAACAAAATGGAAGCGGCAATACAAATGATGGGAATACTGCCAGAAGAGCTTTTTCAAATGTTCACTTATTCTCATCTATTTTGAACTTTGATGAGGATGTTCTTGAATGCTTTAGGACACTTTCGATTGCAATCTCCTGTGAATATGAAATATGTTCACAAAAGTTCCAGAATTTCTGTACGAAAGCTTCAGGCTTATACATGTCGAAATATCCTTCGTAGCCATTAACACAATGGTTAAAAATTGTGAGAATAAAGAGCTCAAAACAGTTCTTCGGTCAGGAAACATCAAAACTATGAATGAAGACGTCACACAGTACTTACAGTGTGGTACTGAAATGACTGGAAATCCGAACTCAGTTTTGTTTGCCCAAAGGGACCGTGGCAATTTTAACCAGAAGGCCGGGCTAACTTCGGCCATGCCGAAGTTTGTATACACTTGCAAGCTCTTGTGTTACTAGATCCCTAAAAAGAGTTATCTAAATGTAAAGACCCTGGTGTAAAAATCCATTTTTACACGCCATAGCGCGGCACGCATACATATGCATGTACGTAGACAAGCAGCATGCAATTTTTCCATATGTTTGTATGACAGCTATATGATACAGTCATCCGATGTTGATCAAATATACCAGAATTATAACTTTTTATGTGATATAAGTCATTAGTCGTTCATATGGGAGCTATATGATATAGTAATCCGATCTTGATCAAATTTGGCATGGAAGTTTGGATGTATAATAAACTGCCAAATGTTAAGTTTTATGATAATCGGGTGAAAAAGAAAAAAGTTATTCATCTAAAACCACCGATGGTTCCTATGGGAGATATATGATATAGTCGTCCGATCCGGATGAATCCGAGATATACAATGCCTGCAGTATATACAAGACTTCATAGTTCGTATATAGTAGTTCATAGTAAGCGTGGAAGAAATCATTATGCTTATTAGAGGGACTGACCATACACCGTATGGCCAATTATTGCTACGCACAATTCGCAACAAAATAATAGGTAGAGCGGACCAGGCATTGAGTAATCTCAACACCAGACTCGAATGGGATAACATTAAAGAAAACTTAAACCGCATGTACGCATGCAAAAAGACCGAACCGATACTTATTCGGGAAATCCAGACATTATCCTTGGGAAAAGGTAAGAAGGTAAGAAGTCAATTGTTAAATCTTCCCACAGCCCACGGCTACCAGTTCGAAAGCCAGAGTATAGAAGCAAAGAAATCCTTTTATAACGAGATTTGTCTTCATGCTTTTCTAGTAGGGCTCCGTGACCCCCTCAAAACCATGATTTGGACCAGAGCACACAATTTATTACGATGCTAGAAGGACCGTAGTAAAACGTAAAAAATTGTAGTAAAACGAATTCATCCCACTGAAGTGGGGCAATACAAGATGCGCACCTCACAATTTTTACGTGTGCGGCTTGAGGAGATGCAGCGGTTGGATCTGGCCATTGACAAACCGCTTACTCCAGAAATCATGGTCACAAAAATAATCTCTGACGATTCAATTTTGGTGGCAGTTAGCAGCTTCGCAGGACAAATTATGCAAATCCTTTCTCTGCGATACAAACATCTGACCAATTTTATAATACTCTCTGCAAGGGTATAAAAACCCGTATTCGAACATGCTATCCTCCCACTTTGTCAACGCTCGTTCAGACTCGGCCGCGTGAATCAATCCTTCGGCGCATGCTCGTTGTCCTTGTGGATCCCTTTCTCTCACATGGCAAGCCCCACAGCAATATCCAATATTATTAACCAAATCAAGGTAGTTACTGGAATACAAGCCTCCGCTAAAGTTTCTTTAGAGATTATATATATTTCTGTGAAACGGACCTGGGCAGTTAGAGTTGTACCCTAAAAAAATTTCTTACAAATATTATTTCATATTTATTAATCATCAAAAAAAATCTTTTTTTTGTTTAAGTTTTGCTTTTATACAATTTTTAATACTATCTTTTCTTTTTTCGCGATATAGATTACTTGCAGTTATCTTCTGGTCTTTGCTGTCTTCGTTCACCTTTTGCTTCCCTTTTATTAACTTGGTTGTAGTTTCTTCGACCTCATTTTCTTGCATAATCCTATTGCCAGGCGATTCCTGATTTTTATAAAGCTTTTTATGGTCCGCTTTTCGATCTTTTGCTTTTTCCTTGTTGACTTTTTGTTTAATGGATAATAGCCTGAAAGATATCCTGTCAGCTTTTAGTGCATCTACGATTACGATTGATGCGTTCTTTTCAATCTCGAGAATGTTTAACTTTGACAGTTGTTTGACTCCTGCCTGCAATATTTGCTTAAAATCTTTGGAGCCACGTGTCATTTCTTTAATAACAAATGGATATATACCACGGTAAATTACAGATTGTCGGGCTTGGACGGCCGACCCTGTCAACATGATTATTGGACAACTTGCTCGAAATTGGCTAACTAACTGCGCAATCAGGGCACATGGACTAGCTACTAGTATCGCCTTCGCGTCTCCCACAAGGGCAGCTTCAGCAATAGCTAAAGACACAGTTGATAGTTGATCCGACGACTTTGTTTTAATGAAATTCTTAACGTCATTTTGAATAGATGCATACCAAAGAGCAGACTCCACCTTGCAGCAAATTTGAGTCATGCATTTGACACATTCAACAGGGTACATTCCCATAGCTGTTTCAGCAGATAACATGACACAGTCTGCGCCATCAAAAATAGCATTAGCCACGTCAGAGGTCTCGGCACGTGTGGGTCGAGGTTTTTTTGTCATCGACTCAAGCATATGTGTAGCACATATAACGGGTTTCCCGAACATGTTGCACTTGGCTATTATTGCCTTTTGTGCTAATATAACTTCCTCACTGAATATCTCAATGCCAAGATCTCCGCGAGCTACCATGATTCCGTCGGAAGCAGCGATTATCTCATTTAAGTTAAGCATACCCTGTTGGTTCTCTATTTTTGCTATGACTTTAATGTGACTGCCGTCAGATCCCAAAATTTGGCGGATCTCGCTCAGAGCTTCAGCATTGCGGATAAAGGAGGCAAAAATGAAATCCAAATTTTGTTCAACGGCGAACCTTAAATCAGACTTGTCTTTTTCGGAAACAGTTGGCAAGTCAACTGGCACGCCGGGTAGATTGACGCCTTTTCTTGAACCCAACAATCCGCCATTCTCCACTTTGCACGCAATCATATCGGCATTAATCTGCTTTACTTTTAATGAAATTAGCCCATCATCAATAAATACGTGATTACCCGGCTTAAGAATTCTTGAAATATTGTCATAGTCAACATATATAAGGTCCTTGGTGCAATTGTTTTCCATGTCCTTGTTGGTCGATAAAATTACGGTATCTCCAGTCTCTAGTTTGATTTCCTCTGTATCGCCCAAAGCTATCCTCCCAGTCCGTATTTCTGGACCCTTTGTATCCAAAGCAATTGCAACGCTTTTATGTACATCCATCTCCTTGGTGTAATATGCAATTGCCTGCCTAGCGGCCTCAATCGAGTGGCAATGATCCTCATAAGAACCATGTGAGAAATTTAATCGTATTACCCGCATACCAGCCTTTATGAGGTTTATCATGCATTCGGTCGTATTTGACGCCGGTCCAATTGTACACACTATACCACTTAACGGAAACTTTGCTGCATGGGCATTAAACTGAAGACGAGATTTGTAGTCCAATTGCGAATTAAAAGGACCTCGATCCAACTTCACATTACCTTCTCCCTAAGACACCAATGTTTTTATACTTCACAAAATAATGCCTATATCCACTGCGCAATCTTACCTTCCATTGATTTTTTCCATCAGCATATCTGCAAATATTCGGAGTACAACGAGGGGGTTGTTTCGATAACGCAGAGCAGCAACCTGCATTGCGGGTAACAGCACTAGAAAACAGCAAAATTTTGAATAAAAATTTTTAACTACACAACCAAAAAATAATGTTGAAGCTGTAATACTCGTTTTTAGTGTCAATGAAATAGACAATATGGCATATTGACTTTATTTTCCGTGATTACTAGATGCGTATAATATATGTTATAGTTCTATAGTGATATAAGACCATGAAGTAATTAAAAATGGCTGTTTTTCTAGAATCTAGATAAACACGACGTCAATGTACTGCAGAATTCATCTGGATCGGACAATTATATGATATATATTAATGACTTTGTCACAGGACTAACATGAAACTTAATTTTTGTGAATTTACTATATATCCAAGCGACTGCAGTCTGCGTTGGGTCAGATTGCCTTTTTATACAATGCATCCAATGCACAGTGGCAGATTTGAAGAAAATAGCGGCATAAACTCCAAAAACAAATTTCAACATTGTTATGAAATTAATATTATTTTCACTAAAAAAATGTTTTATCTATATGAAAATAAAAAAATTTTAATTATTCATGCAGCGATGGCCTTCTGGCAACCCTGCAAAATCAGCTATTTGTGGCACGTGGCTTTTGTGTTGATTTTTCTCAAAAACTTGTTTAACTTTTAATGCTCCATGATTCGCTTAATAAAATAGCTAGATATGGAAAATTGCTAATGCTAAATATGGAAAACATAGTTCAAGGTATGTTGATCATTAGGTTAATGTCAAATAATTTGTGTTTTGTCTTGCGTTTCATTTGTTATTGTTGGTATTGTTTGTAGAAGAAACCTAACCTGAAGGTTCTGTGATTTGTGGACTAAATGTTACCTGCTTCTCGCTGCTACTTGAAAGTAAGAATGCAATTATTTTCCGTTAAATGTTCTTGAGATGATGCCAATAATTTTGTTTGCGATTTTTTGCGCCTTTTTGAAATATTTGCTGATGTTGCAGACAAGGTAGAGTTCAGTCACACAGACTTGCTTCAAATTTGGATTGATAATGGGCGCACAAGCAAAGCGCTTTCTAAATGGGTGTTTGAAAAGATTAATGAAAATCTTAAGGCAGCTAATAAAGTTGAAATAAAGAAAAAAATTTCGAACTTTATCGCTTATACAGTGGTGGCCATTTATTTGGCACATATTTTTTTTCGTTGTTCAATTCAGATTTTCTCGAGTGTTAAACAATTTTTTGAAACAATTTTTTTGGCAATGTTTTTGTCAATATATTGAGATGATGCACCGTAAATTTTGTTAAGTTGGCTTTAGCCGTTTTTTCCCCATGTGCTTTTGATTGGAAAAACCCCCCATTTTTTGTGGACAAATATTTGGCACACTTTTCCAGAATCGTTAATATTAAAGATACACCTTTGGACCCTAAGAAGAAGTTAAAGAACTAGTAAAACTAAGAAAAACTGCATACCAGAAATTTTCAATTTATCCCCAAATTGAGTTTTGGAGCCAGTTGAAGTTGCGATTTTTGCTCCTAAATTTGGGTGTTTTCACTTGGCGGCGTTTTACGGCACTAATTAATGCTAAAATACTATTTCCTTCAAAGAACGGATTAGAGGAGATAAAATTTCCCGTCCAATGAGGTATTGTGCATCGGATGACGAATCAATAAATGACTCGCACTAAATCCCCAAGGATAAATTGAAAATTTCTGGTATGCAGTTTTTCTTAGTTTTACTAGTTCTTTAACTTCTTCTTAGGGTCCAAAGGTGTATCTTTAATATTAACGATTCTGGAAAAGTGTGCCAAATATTTGTCCACAAAAAATGGGGGGTTTTTCCAATCAAATGCACATGGGGAAAAAACGGCTAAAGCCAACTTAACAAAATTTGCGGTGCATCATCTCAATATATTGACAAACACACTGCAAAAAAAATTGTTTCAAAAAATTGTTTAACACTCGAGAAAATCTGAATTGAACAACGAAAAAAAATATGTGCCAAATAAATGGCCACCACTGTATACATGCCAAGTATATGCCAAAATGCCAAAGAAAAATAGAAAAATTCAAAGAAAAACACCAACAGTTCCTTCATTCAAAAATGACAATACATATTGAAAGAGCTGCTGTGAAAGAGTGTTCCATTGGTCGTCCACGTCTGACTTACGATGAAGGCAGTAGTCGTTTAAAACGAAAGATAGCTTCAGATATCGCGACTAGTCAAGGGCACAATACAGCAATGCTTTTTTATGCAGCTACCATATGCGCCAAAAGATCAAAATGTAATGAATGTACTGACTGTATTAATTGTTCTTTAAAGGAAAATGTTATTAATGTCAAGAGGAAAAGCGATTGCAATCAAAAACTAGTTCAGATGACTGCAGATGAAGCATTAGCATTTCTACTTGAAAATTCTTTCTCCAAAAAGCAGTATAACGCTATTCGAACCATAAACCAGAAGCATGGTTGCGACATATTCCCATGCTACGACAACGTTTTTAAAGCTAAATCTGAATGTAGACCCGTCGGAATAAAAGCAACAGAAACTTCAGCACAAGTTTCGTTACAAAATATGCTGAACCGTACTGCAAAAAGAATAATTATTTTTCAAAAAGAAGTTTTTGCTCAATTTGAAAGCGTAACCGATGTGAAGTTAATCGTCACCTATGGCTTTGATGGATCGACTGGACACAGTTTATACAAGCAACAATTTGAAGAAAAGGTGCAGGAAACGCTTGACAAATCTCTATTTGTGACATCAATAATCCCTATAAAGTTATTAGATTCTTTGGGGAGAGTTTTATGGATGAATTCTAAAACTCAATCAGTGAGATTTTGTAGACCACTGAAAATCGAATTCATTAAAGAGAGCAAAGAACATATTTTAGCAGAAAACAATAGATTAAAGGACGAAACCGTACTTATTCAATAATTGGTCTGGGAGAACTATCTCTGTTTTGTTTGATCTAAATATGACACTTATCGATGGAAAAGTTTTAAATGCTTTAACAGGAACGAACTCGACCCAATCATGTCCAATATGTGGTGCTACTCCTAAAACCATTTTGATGACCACGGATACAAATGCTGAAGTATTTAAGCCAAAGCCTTTTGCTCTGCAATATGGTGTAAGCCCATTACACGCATGGATAAGGTTTCTTGAATTTGCTTTGCATATTTCGTATCAAATAGGAATAAATAAGTGGCATCTCGAAAAAAAATATTCAAGAAGAGCTATGGAAACAAATGGGACTACACGTAGATCGACCAAAACAAAATGGAAGCGGCAATACAAATGATGGGAATACTGCCAGAAGAGCTTTTTCAAATGTTCACTTATTCTCATCTATTTTGAACTTTGATGAGGATGTTCTTGAATGCTTTAGGACACTTTCGATTGCAATCTCCTGTGAATATGAAATATGTTCACAAAAGTTCCAGAATTTCTGTACGAAAGCTTCAGGCTTATACATGGCGAAATATCCTTGGTATCCAATGTCGCCGACGGTTCACAAAATATTGGTTCATGGATCCCAAATTATTGCAGCTTTTTCAGTTCCAGTTGGATGCTTAGGAGAAAATGCTTCGGAGAGCCGAAACAGTTTTTACAAACGGGATAGACTGTCGCATTCTCGAAAAAACAGTCGCATTAATAATTTAGTAGATGTGTTTCACCGCGCAATTGATTCATCAGATCGCCTACTTTCCAGTAAATATTTTTTGGATAAATACAACAACTAAAATTATAAAAAAATTTCCGTCAAAAGTACTCGAACTTCTCGCTAAACCTAATGTGAAAACTGACGACGAAAATCTCGCCTTAGTAGATATCGAATATGAATCAGATTCAGATTCGGATTATAAACCCTTAGATGCATATTCATATGAGCTCGAAGCTGAAGAATATTAAATAAAAGCGATATTTTAAGTAAAAAATTAAATTTTTTTATATGACTTTTATGGGCGGTATGAGTGGGCGTGGCCTGATACGTTTGGAATGTAGACTCGTGTGGTGTGTACGCTGATCAAGTTTTTATACCATACATCCATAGGATAAATTGGTAAATTAACGACGCCAAAATGTATGTAACAGGCAGAGGAATTTATTTAAATTAAATTTAAATTTATTTAAATTAATTTTTTCTGTTTTAAACTAGGCGTACCCCGCCACGTTTCGCTGTGGCCTCTGTTAAATTCTCATGTGACCACGGAACAGTAATATAATAGAGATTTCGTCTGTTTAAGGACAAAAAATAAGTATATGTTAGCTGTACCCTGTCACGTTTCTCTGTGGCTTCCCATGTGTATTGACAAAGGGGCCAATATTTTTCTTATTTTTTTACCATGCATCCATAGGATGAAATGGTATATTAAAGTCGCCAAAATGTATGTAACAGGCAGAAGGAATCTTTTCCGACCCTATAAAGTATATATATTCTTGATCTAAGACCCAGAATGTACCGGGCGGCCAAAAAAGTGAAAAAAATCGAAAAATCCCTAATATCTCAGCCCCTGGCAAGACTATCGGAATGTCCTTCACACAGATGATAGTCCTTGATGAAACGAATCGATTGACACTATTTTCGTCACTATCCTTCAAAAGACACGCGAGATATAAGCTATTTTTTATTTAGCAAAAAAGTCCTTTTTTCTCAGCATCCTGAAGGACTTTCAAGGATATTATAGTGTCAGTCTACGCAGCTCACCAAGGACTTCAATCTGGCCAAAGGACATCTGGATCGTCCTTGAAATGACTGAGTTATAAGGACATTTGTGCTTTTTTTGTGATTTTTTGGCCATTTTTCAGCATAATTTTTGGAAGGATAATGAAAATCCTTGAATGCAGATCGATAGTCCTGCTTCTGGAGGACCCAGAAAAGCATGTCCTGGCGAAATCGGTCAATGTCCTGCGGAGTTATGGCCTCGAGAAAATTGATTGAAACCTAAAAGTATGCAACACAAAATTTATGACGTTTGTATGGGATAAGGAAAAGGACTGTTTTTAAGGTTTTTCAGGCAATTATTTGGTATTTTTTCGACGTAAAAAACATCCTTGAGCTTCGACAAATATTAAAAAAAAAGAATTAGTGAAATCGGTCCAGACATTCCCGCGTGATGCCGTGACCAAGGAAAACGGCTTTCATTTTTATACCATGCATTCATAGAATGAAATGGTATATTAAAGTCGCCAAAATGTATGTAACAGGGAGAAGGAAGCTTCTCCGACCCTATAAAGTATATATATTCTTGATCAGTATCAATAGCCGAGTCGATTGAGACATGTCCGTCTGTCTGTCCGTCTGAAGAATCATCGAGATCTCGGAGACTATAAGAGCTAGAGCTACCAAACTTGGCATGTAGACCCGTTTGCTCTGCAGGCAGATCGAGTTTATTTTTTTTTCGCCCCGCCCCCGCTATTTGAAAAACAATATTTTGAGCCTCCATATCTCGGGAACTATAAAAGATAGAGCTTTCGGATTTGGACATTAGATGCGTGCAGTGTGCACGCAGACCAAGTTTGTTTCAAATTTTGGCCACGCCCCCTTCCGCCCCCGAAATTCGAAAAATTCGATTTTCAGCCGAAATATTTATCGTATCGAAATTAAATTTGGCACACTAATACATGTCACGTATATCTATCATTCCACCAAATATCACAAGAATCGGAATAAAAATGGCCGAGTTATACATAGAAACGTTTTTCACTCATAGCGGTGCAAGGCAGATGCACGCGAAAAAGAGCGAGATAACATATGCTGCAAATCACCGATTTGGTCGGGGGGCGCTAAAGTGCTCGTTTCCACAAAAGAGAGATAGCATTTGAAAGAAATTTAATATATATCTCTTCACCTAATGCATGGTATATCCAAGTCGGCCCGGCGACTTACTTACTTTATTATATATATAGATTAAGAGTTCTTGTTATTTCGAATCAAAAAAATTAAATGTTATTAAACATGTTTTCTTTGATGGAAGATCTTTACGATAACAATTATGAACTCCTGAGTAAGATATTTAATCTAGAACTGAAGCCCTAAAACCAATTTAGTTATAATGAGAACTCCGGCTGCGGGCAGCGGCGTCGAAAGTGTCCGCGTGACCAATGGTCTGCGAAAGGTGGGGTGATGGCGCGTTCCTCAAGTACATTGCTGAACATGCTCACTTCGATTCTCCTCTTTCCGGTGCATTGATGATCTTGCATTATTGTGTGGGAAAGTTAAGAGTTGGGTTTGATAAGGGCGTGTGTTAACTTATATATTCTTGATCAGCATAAGAAGAGAAATTGATATAGCCATGTCCTTCTGTCCGTCCGTTAGAGACCAAAGCTAGCGCTACCAAATTTAGAATGTAGACTTGTATAGTATATATGTTGATCAAGTTTTTTTTTTTGTTTTGCCAAACCCCTGTCTGCCTCCGGAATTCAACAAAAAGTGATTTTATCCTGTAATAGTTATCGTATCGTAATTTAGTTTGGCACCCTTATATATGTTATGGACATCTATCATTCCGCCAAATTTCATAAAAAATTGATTAAAAATGGCCGAGTTGGGGTGGGGGCCGGTGGGGCGCTAAAGTGCACACACATCGCGCATGCAAAAGAAATTTAATATAAGAATATAGAATCGCACAATGCGTATATTTTCTCATCCTTCTGGCACAGACCAGACCTTACTTCAAAGAACCATAGTTCCTGAAGCACGATTTTAAACTGGATCTGCCATATTACCTAATTGGTCGAAAATCGGTGCCGTGTCAGACAGAACTTGCCGCTTAATGCAACTGATTATTCCGAAAGGTAAACCTGATATGACAATTCTCCAGGATGCCAATGCATCATTTGCAGCCATCCCCGAAATATCAGATTGATCGCCCTGTGCTCTGGCAATTTGTTCGCTACTTGATACCCATTTGCTTAGCTCTAACTGTGCTCGTTACATGAGTAGTATCAGCTCTTCCTTAATGTTTAGTAGTCCGTTCACGTTCATAGCTCCTGTTAGTACGTCATCGACGTAGAAATCATCCAAAAGATTCCTCACCGCTCAAGGGAACTCGTGTTTGTGAACAGCTGCAATTTCCAGAACTCTGACTGCCAGAAACGGTGTACAGGCGGTTCCCTAAGTGACTGTGTATAATTTGTAATGCATAAAAGGTGCAAAAGGATCTGCTCTCCAGAGGAAAGTCCTGATGTTTAGTACCCACCACATTATGGTGGATGTACTCTTTCATGAATTGAATATATTTTGTTTGCAGATTTGTATCTTTCATTAAACGACGTTCAACTGCGAGAAAGCGGGATCTCGCTCCTTGTAATGTGAACGTCAATTCGTCCGTGGATCCTCCACTGGCGATACAAGTGTGTACGAAGGAGGTGCTTTTCCACCAATTCATCCTCATCACTTACGATGTGAACCATGAAACTTCCTCTAGTTCCTAGAACTTCTGCATTAGTCCGTCTACTCGATAGAAGCCAGAAGTAGACGTTGATACGATGTAGCAAAACTGTGACCGAGTGCCCTTGGCGATCACACAACTTGTCTCCAGTAACGTGGAAGTCCCAAATTTTGAATGCACCGAAATAAAACACAAATCTAAGGCGCAGTCCAACAGAAAACGGCAAGTTACATTTCCTCCATGATAATTTCGAATGTAGACTAGCGTCTTACTAGGTGATGCTCCATTTGGAGTCTTGCTTAAGCTGACTTGGCCCTATGGTGCAGCCTTATTTTGTGTTGAGTGTCCCTCATAATGCAACATGGAATAAAATATAACGTATAACTTTGCTTCACTAACAAGATCTAGAGGGCCAAGCCAAAAAAATTGTTGATCGTAAGGAGCAAAATTACTTTTTTAGGGGAATAAGCATACAAGGAATCCAAATCTGTGGTTAAAACCAGAAGGCCGGGCTAACTTCGACCATGCCGAAGTTTGTATGCCCTTGCAAGTTCTTGCGATACTCAGTCCCTAAATGGAGATCGCAAAATGAATAGGCTTTTGTGAAAAAACTTCAATCTACACGCCATAGCACGACACGCATGCATATGCATATATGTAGACATGCAGCATGCAATTTTTATACCATGCATTCATAGAATGAAATGGTATATTAAAGTCGCCAAAATGTATGTAACAGGGAGAAGGAAGCTTCTCCGACCCTATAAAGTATATATATTCTTGATCAGTATCAATAGCCGAGTCGATTGAGACATGTCCGTCTGTCTGTCCGTCTGAAGAATCATCGAGATCTCGGAGACTATAAGAGCTAGAGCTACCAAACTTGGCATGTAGACCCGTTTGCTCTGCAGGCAGATCGAGTTTATTTTTTTTTTCGCCCCGCCCCCGCTATTTGAAAAACAATATTTTGAGCCTCCATATCTCGGGAACTATAAAAGATAGAGCTTTCGGATTTGGACATTAGATGCGTGCAGTGTGCACGCAGACCAAGTTTGTTTCAAATTTTGGCCACGCCCCCTTCCGCCCCCGAAATTCGAAAAATTCGATTTTCAGCCGAAATATTTATCGTATCGAAATTAAATTTGGCACACTAATACATGTCACGTATATCTATCATTCCACCAAATATCACAAGAATCGGAATAAAAATGGCCGAGTTATACATAGAAACGTTTTTCACTCATAGCGGTGCAAGGCAGATGCACGCGAAAAAGAGCGAGATAACATATGCTGCAAATCACCGATTTGGTCGGGGGCGCTAAAGTGCTCGTTTCCACAAAAGAGAGATAGCATTTGAAAGAAATTTAATATATATCTCTTCACCTAATGCATGGTATATCCAAGTCGGCCCGGCGACTTACTTACTTTATTATATATATAGATTAAGAGTTCTTGTTATTTCGAATCAAAAAAATTAAATGTTATTAAACATGTTTTCTTTGATGGAAGATCTTTACGATAACAATTATGAACTCCTGAGTAAGATATTTAATCTAGAACTGAAGCCCTAAAACCAATTTAGTTATAATGAGAACTCCGGCTGCGGGCAGCGGCGTCGAAAGTGTCCGCGTGACCAATGGTCTGCGAAAGGTGGGGTGATGGCGCGTTCCTCAAGTACATTGCTGAACATGCTCACTTCGATTCTCCTCTTTCCGGTGCATTGATGATCTTGCATTATTGTGTGGGAAAGTTAAGAGTTGGGTTTGATAAGGGCGTGTGTTAACTTATATATTCTTGATCAGCATAAGAAGAGAAATTGATATAGCCATGTCCTTCTGTCCGTCCGTTAGAGACCAAAGCTAGCGCTACCAAATTTAGAATGTAGACTTGTATAGTATATATGTTGATCAAGTTTTTTTTTTTGTTTTGCCAAACCCCTGTCTGCCTCCGGAATTCAACAAAAAGTGATTTTATCCTGTAATAGTTATCGTATCGTAATTTAGTTTGGCACCCTTATATATGTTATGGACATCTATCATTCCGCCAAATTTCATAAAAAATTGATTAAAAATGGCCGAGTTGGGGTGGGGGCCGGTGGGGCGCTAAAGTGCACACACATCGCGCATGCAAAAGAAATTTAATATAAGAATATAGAATCGCACAATGCGTATATTTTCTCATCCTTCTGGCACAGACCAGACCTTACTTCAAAGAACCATAGTTCCTGAAGCACGATTTTAAACTGGATCTGCCATATTACCTAATTGGTCGAAAATCGGTGCCGTGTCAGACAGAACTTGCCGCTTAATGCAACTGATTATTCCGAAAGGTAAACCTGATATGACAATTCTCCAGGATGCCAATGCATCATTTGCAGCCATCCCCGAAATATCAGATTGATCGCCCTGTGCTCTGGCAATTTGTTCGCTACTTGATACCCATTTGCTTAGCTCTAACTGTGCTCGTTACATGAGTAGTATCAGCTCTTCCTTAATGTTTAGTAGTCCGTTCACGTTCATAGCTCCTGTTAGTACGTCATCGACGTAGAAATCATCCAAAAGATTCCTCACCGCTCAAGGGAACTCGTGTTTGTGAACAGCTGCAATTTCCAGAACTCTGACTGCCAGAAACGGTGTACAGGCGGTTCCCTAAGTGACTGTGTATAATTTGTAATGCATAAAAGGTGCAAAAGGATCTGCTCTCCAGAGGAAAGTCCTGATGTTTAGTACCCACCACATTATGGTGGATGTACTCTTTCATGAATTGAATATATTTTGTTTGCAGATTTGTATCTTTCATTAAACGACGTTCAACTGCGAGAAAGCGGGATCTCGCTCCTTGTAATGTGAACGTCAATTCGTCCGTGGATCCTCCACTGGCGATACAAGTGTGTACGAAGGAGGTGCTTTTCCACCAATTCATCCTCATCACTTACGATGTGAACCATGAAACTTCCTCTAGTTCCTAGAACTTCTGCATTAGTCCGTCTACTCGATAGAAGCCAGAAGTAGACGTTGATACGATGTAGCAAAACTGTGACCGAGTGCCCTTGGCGATCACACAACTTGTCTCCAGTAACGTGGAAGTCCCAAATTTTGAATGCACCGAAATAAAACACAAATCTAAGGCGCAGTCCAACAGAAAACGGCAAGTTACATTTCCTCCATGATAATTTCGAATGTAGACTAGCGTCTTACTAGGTGATGCTCCATTTGGAGTCTTGCTTAAGCTGACTTGGCCCTATGGTGCAGCCTTATTTTGTGTTGAGTGTCCCTCATAATGCAACATGGAATAAAATATAACGTATAACTTTGCTTCACTAACAAGATCTAGAGGGCCAAGCCAAAAAAATTGTTGATCTTAAGGAGCAAAATTACTTTTTTAGGGGAATAAGCATACAAGGAATCCAAATCTGTGGTTAAAACCAGAAGGCCGGGCTAACTTCGACCATGCCGAAGTTTGTATGCCCTTGCAAGCTCTTGCGATACTCAGTCCCTAAATGGAGATCGCAAAATGAATAGGCTTTTGTGAAAAAACTTCAATCTACACGCCATAGCACGACACGCATGCATATGCATATATGTAGACATGCAGCATGCAATTTTTATACCATGCATCCATAGGATGAAATGGTATATTAAAGTCGCCAAAATCTATGTAACAGGGAGAAGGAAGCATTTCCGACCCTATAAAGTATATATATTCTTGATCAGTATCAATAGCCGAGTCGATTGAGACATGTCCGTCTGTAGGATCATCGAGATCTCGGAGACTATAAGAGCTAGAGCTACCAAACTTGGCATGTAGACTCGCTTGTTCTCCAGGTAGAACGAGTTTACCGCCCCCGCTATTTTTAGCCCCCATATCTCGGGAACTATAAAAGATAGAGCTATCGGATTTGGACATTAGATGCGTGCATTATGCACGCAGACCAAGTTTGTTTCAAATTTTTGCCACACCCCCTTCCGCCCCAGAAATTCGATATTCACCCGAAATATTTATCGTATCGTTATTTAATTCGGCACACTAATACATGTCGCGTATATCTAACATCCCACCAAATATCACAAGAATCGGAACAAAAATGGCCGAGTTATACATAGAAACGTTTTCACTCAAAGCGGTGCAAGGCGGATGCCGATTCACCGATTTGGTCGGGGGGCGCTAAAGTGCTCGTTTCCACATAAGAGTGAGCGAGATAGCATTTGAAAGTAATTTAATATATATCTCTTCACCTGATGCATGGTATATCCAAGTCGGCCCGGCGACTTACTTACTTTATTTCATATGTTTGTATGACAGCTATATGATATAGTCATCCGATTTTGATCAAATTTACCAGAATTATAACTTTCAATGGAAATGTTATTTACCAAGTTTGACGATGATCGCTCAAGAAACAAAAAAGTTTCTAGAAGAAAAACTGTTTTTGGTCCGATCGTTCATATGGGAGCTATATGATATAGAAGTCCGATCTTGATCAAATTTTGCACGGATGTTTGGATGTATAGTAAACTGCCATACTATAGTTTTATAATGATCAGGTAAAAAAGAACGAAGTTATTGATCTAAAACTCATTTTTTGACTGATAGTTCCTATGGGAGATATATGATATAGTCGTCCGATCCGGATGAATCCGAGATATACAATGGCTGCAGTATATACAAGACTCCGTGCAAAGTTTCAGATCTGTAGCTATAGCGGTCTAGGAGTAGAAGCTGTTGTTCCAGACAGACAGACGGACAAACGGATTTGAACTCGTCTTGTCATGCTGATCAAGAATATATGTATATACTTTGTATGGTCGGAGATGCTTCCTTCTATGCGTTGCACACTTCTGACCAAAATTAATATACCCTTTTTGACTCTCTGTGACATTATAGTTTTCTGTAAATATAAGGGGGAGGGTGCTGACGGTTTTGGCCGCCTCATCGGCTTTCTCATTTCCCAAAATCTGGCAGTGACCAGGGATCCAGATTATTTTTAATTTGTTTGAGTGGCTTCAGAGAGTCTGTCTAATTTGGAAGGGATAGAAAGATAGATGTAGGGGTTAGTTATAGCTTGGATAGACGAAAGTGAATCAGTACAGATGGCAGTTTGAGCGTGGAAGGACTTTGGCTAAGTTGTTTGCGAAGAAGATTGCTATAATTTCAGTGGAAAAAACACTGCTTTGATTTTGTAAAAGATATTTTTTTGTAGAGTGTGTGAGAAACATAATATTTCAACAATTACGCACCTCCCAACATACACTGGCTAGCAGCAGCCAAATGTTGCCAACAAACGGTGCCAACAAGCAGGTCAAGCAACATATTCGGCCGGCAACATTAGCGGGCCGCAACATGTATACAGCGCTGAGGGCTATTTTGCCGTCGGCAAAACAACCGCAAAGAAAAGAGAAAGGAATGGCGAAACAACAACAATTATATCGAACGCCAACACAAGCAATACAGCAACAACAAATATATTAAATGAAACACAATTAGCACAACAGTAATAAATATATCAAGGGAAATACAAGTATCACAACAACAACAAATATATCAAATGAAACACAATTATCACAACAACAATTGGAACAAGACATGCAGCATAAGAAATATAAGCAATTATTAATGCAGTATACAACTCAAGAACAGCTGAGCATAAACAAATGCGAAGAGCTGCAACAAAAACAAAGGCGGCTGGGCATGAACAGAATGCAAAGCACCGCGGGTTGCTGAGCGCCAAGCATCGGAAATAAAACGAAAGCAAGCTGCAAAACACAAGGGCATTGTCGCCATATGGGAGAGGGAGAGCGAGTACGTCGAGCCACACGTACAGTGTACGTGTGAAGGGAAATACGATCGCTGCGAGAGGCACTGAGGGCACCGAGGGAGTAAAAGTGAGGGCTAGCGAGCCCGAAAGACAGGTGCGGGTGTGAAGGGGGCCCTGTACGAAATAAGTAAGGGCGATGCTTGTCAAAAGGGTGATAGCAGCAGAACAAGCAAGAGCGAGATCGTATGGAGCGGCAACCAATGGGATCGAGGCTTATATCGTTGGGGGAGGCCCAGATACTATAAAAGAGCAAATACGATATATGGAGAATGTTGATTTATATGAATATTAATTGTAATTAATTATATGAAATAAGTAAAGATACAAATAAAATGATGGAGGAAAGGTCACATAACGGATTAATTAGACATAAGAAGTTATATTTAAGAGCAATAACGGGACACAAGGGGTCATAAGGCGATGTTGGAGGTCGAAAAAGAGCAGAAGGAGGAAACAGGAGCGGTGACGGCACCAACTTAAGCGCAAGGAGCGCAAAGGAGACAGAGACAAGCAGAGGAATGGGCATGCAGCGATAGAGAAAGTGGCTGCATGCAAAATATGAAGGAATAAGCGGTACTTTCACATAGCAACAGCGAAAGGGCGTGGGTGAAAGTAGGAGCCGATGGAAATATACTGGCTGTATAGCGGTACTGCAATAGATGCATCCAGAGGCCAGAAGGCCTATATAAGGGCCACGTCGATGCAAGGACGATCATCAAGCGTCAGGCAGCGAAGAAAAACGGACCATAGAACTCCAAAAGTATCAATAAAAATCAAAGTTACAAAGGTCTGTGCCAAATCAAAAACAAAGCGTTATTATTTATCGGGGCACAAAATAAAATTGTTGTGCCGAACCTAGCCCTGACAAGTCGCATCAACGACTCAAAGGACGAAAAAGGACCGTTACAAGTGGTTTTTTACAACACTGAAGGATGTGTAGTTGTTATTTTTGGAACCGTCAGTGTAAATAAATCTATAATTGGGATATTTTAGTTGTTGGTTTTCTTTAAATAAATTACGATATATTTCGGGAGTTTTTGAAGATTTGGGTAGTGCATGAAGTCAGTAGTCTATGTACTGGTCGATATTTGTCCAGGGAGGAAACTTTTCCCGAGCAGGTTGTAGACGTGTAGTCGGGAAATGAAGACATTTGTTCAAAATTATAGCTCTTTGTGGCGCGGAGCATATCCTTGGTGGAGGTTTTTTAGATTTATTAATTTTATTTACATGAGTGGAAAGTTGAGAGGAGTGAGATTAAAGGATGGGTTTGATAAGTTTGAAGTCACTAAAAGTTTTTTCAGTCTTATTGTGATTGTCAAGAGTGACGGACGTGTTCGCGGAAGACTTATTATTGTGCGCATTTAGTTAGATTAACGGTGTCGCAGAATTACAATAACCAAAACAAAACAAGCAAAGACTGCACTCTAAGTGCATAGAAATTGACTACCTGCTTTCGGATTAGCAGCGACAAAAAGTATTGCATACTTATAGGCAGTGTAAAAAAATTGTGTTGCATACTTGCGGGCTGCGGCATGGATTTGCCAACTGCACCCAAAGACCGACCTGTCTGACAGCAACCCAAAACGCGGCTGCCGCCAGTGGCAATTCCCAAGACGAAAGGAGCCAAGCAAGCGAAAGATATCAAGACAACATCAGAACAAACGCCCAAACGAAAAAGCCATAACAGCGAAAGCGAGCTTAGCTCATCCAGCACAGAGCCTGGGGAATTGAAGCGCAAAACACCTTCTCGCAAGAGCAATCAATTTCTCCGTAGCAAGAATAGTGGAAACATGGTGACTCCTAACAGAGCTAATAGGTTCGCTCCGTTGTCTGCTAGCGATGACGAAGCGGATGAGGAAAATAACGACGCTGATATGATCGAAGAAGAAATCCCTAGTGCTCCCGAAATATAATATAAATATAATATAAAGGGACTAACAACAGCAGTTTCAGCAGCAATAGGAAGCAACAACTTTACCTATTAGTCTGGTAGGGACGGTCGAGTTAGGCTAAATTTAGGCGACAAGGAGAGCTTCAAAAAAGTTAAAAGCTACCTAAGCGCGAACTTAATACTCTACCAAACCTTCCAACCTAAGGACGAGCGTGCCTACCGCATAGTCATTAAAGGTCTGCACCACTCTACCGACCCGACTGAAATCAAGGAAGCGCTGGCAGACCTAGGACATTCGGTCAGAGGCACTCAAATCAAGAACGCCTTTAGTCGAAGCACCAAACTTCCAACGGCTATGTTCTTTGTGAACTTGGAACCGGCCAGCAACAACAAGGATGCCTTTTCCATCAAGCGTCTATGCAGCTGCGTTGTCTCCATCGAGCCACCACTTAGGACCAAGGATGTCTTACAATGCTACCGCTGCCGAGGATTCGGGTATTCCCAAGGTAATTGCGCCCTAGAGTTCAACTGTGTCAAATGTGGTGGGAATCACAATTCAGCTGTGTGCACCAAACCTAAGGAGGAACCTCCTTGTTGCATACACTGCGGGGAAAATCACACCGCCTCCTATAAAGGTTGCAAGGTGTAAGGGCGACATGGTTCCGCATAGTGATTCCAAATTTAAAATAGTGGGTTAGACTAATTTGTTAGGCCGACACCGTTTGTACAGCGAATTTAATATTGAGCTTTATTGGAATCAGAGCTTATACGGTTCTTTTCCGAAGAAAGCTTAAAACGCGTGGGCAGCTCAAGAAACCATCTTGAGAAAAGAAAAAAGTTAGTCTTATCTGGTCTGAGCTCAAATGCAGTTGTGCGAATAAATGGGAGAAAAACCTTAATAAGCG
The DNA here is from genome assembly GCA_018150735.1 of Drosophila sp. 14030-0761.01. Taxonomy (NCBI): domain Eukaryota; kingdom Metazoa; phylum Arthropoda; class Insecta; order Diptera; family Drosophilidae; genus Drosophila; species Drosophila sp. 14030-0761.01. The sequence goes on along the minus strand of JAECWO010000106.1, from coordinate 212,696 downwards.
CTTATGCAAGTGCGACACGTGTAGTAACACCAACCTCCAAACCTCGTGGGAATTACATCATACCACGCCTCTTGCCTCAAACCCAGATATATATTTATTGGGAGTTAATTGAGATGTGTCTGCAACTGCTGGATATTACTTGCCTTTTCGTGCAAGATACCGCATTTTTTGAGAGCTACCAGTTGGCCAGCACAGTCATTACCAAGTAATTACCTACCCCACGGTTCACGGATGGATAAATGGAATTGCGACAAGCTTTATGTCGACCTAGTCCAAGCCTAGCCTGTGAAGATTGGAGGTTTACCCATAGATGACAAGTGCCGAACGCCCCACCCAATTCCCCTAAAGCGACCCCTGTTCGGAGAGATGTTCTGCAGAGGCACCCGTAATAGGTCGACTTGTAACACCCTGGAGAATAAGATTGGATATTGTTCAAGCCGTCAGACTCAACCCCTGGTGTCGATCGTCCCTAACCCCAATAGCACGTGGTGGACCTTCGACTAACCATCGTCTTAAGTATCGTACAAACTTATGTTAATATATGTAGTTGCTAAGTAATCATATTTTTACATCATAGGATTTCAAGGGTAATACCTGTTGGTTATGAGAAGCACGTTATATTTCTATATTGCATTTCTTCATATCAATACCAGCATAGGTCGCTCATCCCATCATCAGGCCTGCTGACCGGATTGGACACCAAATTGTAAGTACGGCATAGCCGTGAACGTAAAATATGAATAGAACATAACCCCTTGCCATGACCAGCAGCATCCTTCGATTAACGTAATAGTAATAATTATTGACATAAATCTCCAGTAACTATATTACCATAACTTTGTACACCCTCTAAGACATCATTTAGTATTAAGTCAGATAAATAGTTTCAGTAAGTTTTTCCTTTTGTAATGAGTATGGATATGAAATCCGAAGATAGTATTTTCTTTATGGGCATTCGCCAATTAATATAAGATGGAATGAATCATGAAGTAATTGGATAATTTATTTGGGCACCTGATGCATTAGTTTTACCAGTAATACAAGGGTAAAGCCAAGATTCAACGGTTTTACATGGTAGGGCCTTCAGGACCTTCAGATTACACACATTATCTCTGCAACTCCCCCAATCGTTAGGTGTAGTCCAGTATTCCCGAACTCTGTCTTCATTTTACTTATGTAGCGCATGTATGGGAGAGCACAAGAACCACCCCATTTTCCCTGAACTCAGCCGAGCCAAATGTTAGCAAGACAGAGAGTGCCGTCCGACACCCGCGTGTTCGTTACATAATAAATGGCGCTCAACGTGGGGCCCGAAGGTAGCAAGGATTCTTGTTAGAATCAGCCCCCACAAATCCTCAATATCCCATCCTTAATATCCCATTCCCTCACCAACATTCGTGCAAACAGATATAAAGGTTGAAATGAAACTTGGAGATGTCAGCGCTTGAGTATCAGATCATAGCTGGACCAAGTGGAGTTTCAAACCCTTCCTTTTTACATTTTATTAATTGAACCAAACTAACTTAAATAAGTAAATCCAGTAATGATGGAAGTTATGTAGCTTTGGAATAGATGTACAGATCAGATATCTACCAAGCCATAGTGTTTCAGAATATATAAATAGGTGTGCTCAGGTGAACTAGAGAATTGTCTTGCTGGAATTTTGTCCGGTAAGTTCCTCGTTGAATGAGTCACACATTCAAATACAGCTTATAAGTACGTATAAAGAGCGGAGATATGTGTGTAGAAATGCTGTTTGTTGAAGGAGAAGTCCCAAAATTTAGTTAAATTGTTTTGATATTCTTATTTTTTTTTGTATTTTGTTATATCTTTATACCGTATACCGCTATACCTTTCATTTTTCGTGTTGACGAAATAGACCTACCGTATTATTAATAGTTATTACTTATTACCATCATCATGTCTGTCAGGCGGAGTTTAGAAAATTTGGCATCGGCGATGCCGACTGAAAACTTGGTGGTTTGCTCCATCTGCAAGGACACCATCAGTGAGACCGATAGCATTGAGACACGCTGTCGACACACATTTCATAAACATTGTCTCAATGTGTGGCTCGAGACCAACGAATCATGCCCAAATTGTAGGCAACCTTGTTCTCGATCTCAATTTGACAACAACGGTAGAAGTGCACAACCTTCACGAACTTCACTTGGTTCAGAGAACACCTCCACCACGGGTACAGTACCCAAAAGACCGAATACGAGATTGCAAGGTCGTTCAAACCCGAATCAGAACCCTAAGACTGCAGGACCATCTCGACGAGAACAACCTCGTAACTCAGTTCCGTCGCAGTCAAATGCAATGTCAGAAGAGCGCATTCAGCAACTTATTTCCAGTTCCTTAGAAACGTATAGAATAAACATGGCTAGTGTAATCACCGAGGAAATTCGAAGCGCAATGCGAAAACTAAGCATTACCTGAGTCCAGGCAGAATCTAATGATGAACCTCAACTGGAGTGGGACTTTCCAGTGCCCTCAGTTGCTCCACGTAGAAACCTTGAAAACAGTGTTAGGACTCGGCAATTTAATATTCGGACTAACCCCTCCCCAAATGATCAAGAGGTCATTCCAGAACGTCCAGATCGGGTCTCTAGTATAATTTCTAACTGGCACATACGATTTACGGGATCTCCCAAAGATATAACAGTAGAAGATTTTATATATCGAGTAAATTGTTTAACAACACAAAGTTTAAATGTAGACTTCAACGTATTGTATAAATTTGCTAACCTTCTTTTCTCGGGCCCGGCCCTAACGTTTTTCTGGCGGTGTCACCGAGCTTCTAACGAAATGAATTGGTTTGACTTATGTAGTCGCTTAAAGGATAGATATAAAGATCAGAGATCGGAAAGAGACATTAAGGATGCCTTACGCAGGCGCAAACAGGCCGCCAATGAAAGCTTCGACGAGTTTCTTGACGCGATGCTAGCTATCACGGACGCGAGAACCGTTAGGAGATACAGAACTAGTAGCGGAGGTCCGAAACAATTTAAGATCCGAGTTCCATAAGCATGAGGAGTTTTTCCGTAGGCTTCGGAAATCACGCCAAACAGGACAGAGACGAGTGGTAAATGCGCTTGTGCAAGACGAGCAAATCGACAGTCAAATTGATAGCGACGCAGAAGACCCCAGTGAAGTGTGTGCGTTACGGGTGCCAAACCAGATAAAATGTTGGAATTGTGACGAAGTAGGACATAGGTATCAGGACTGCCTAAAACAACGCAACATTTTTTGCTATGGTTGTGGAGCGTTAGACACATACAAGCCCAACTGTCGAAAATGTAGTCCAAGCTCGTTAAACCAGTCGCAGGACATCCACCGAATCAGGAACGGGGATGTCCGCTCGTAATCTCAACTAAACCAGACAAGATAATCCCTAACCCAACCATGACACTACCTAACCCACCTGACGTACAAATTCCAAAACCGTTTAAACCCTATCATGTGCGTATGCAGGAGTACATGAAACGCAGGTCTGAGATTTTCAAGGAAGCAAGTAGGGTTGTAGCAAGATCGCGATCGTCAATGCGAATGCAAACCTTCTGGAACAATAGAAAAAAATTAAAGATTTATACCATATTTGCCATAATTACCGTTAGTAACGACATTCGACCTTTTATAGATTTAGAAGTCTTTGGACAGATGCAACCAGCTCTGCTGGATAGCGGTGCCAATAAAAGTGTTATAGGCGGTGAGCTAGCGAGGAAACTTATGTTCTCCAAGCAGTACTGCAATAAAACGCGCGGTAAAGTTCGAACAGCCGATGGCCAATCCCAACGTGTCGTTGGTACAATTATAAGTAATCTGACGTATAATTCTTTTGAAGGTGAGCTAGAATTTCTTATTGTGCCTACCATAACCCAAAATGTCATCTGTGGTATGGACTTTTGGAAAAAGTTTGGTCTTTCGATTTACCATTCCCCCGTAGTGCCAGAAATTTCCCCGGTGCATTTCGAAGATGATAAATTCCCGCTAACGAGTAGTCAAAATAGTCGCTTGCAAAAGGTAATAACAGATTTTCCAAGTTTCGAGAGAGATGGCTTAGGTATTACGACCCTATTGGAACACGTAATCGATACGGCAGACGCCAAGCCAATTAAACAGAAATTTTATCCCTTGTCACCGGCTAAGGAGAACTTACTATGCAAAGAGTGAGACAGGATGTTGGAACTAGGAGTTATAGAAGAAGCGCCTAATTCGTCTTGGTCGTCTCCTTGCGTTTTGTTAATCAAACCAGGCTATCAAACCCGTAGGCTAAATGAGGTTACAGTAAAGGATGCATATCCAATTCCTAATTTAGAAGGGTTATTGAGTAGACTTCCCCCAGTGCACTGTATTTCCAAGGTAGACCTTAAAGACGCTTTTTGGCAAATAGGCCTAGAGGAATCGTCTAAGAGGAAAACAGCGTTCACAGTACCGAACAGACGATTGTGCCAATATACAAGGATGCCGTTCGGCCTTTGCAATGCCGCTCAAACGATGTGTCGCTTGATGGATCAAGTTATTCCGTATCAGCTTAAAACTCAGATACTAGTGTACCTAGATGACCTCCTAGTGTTGTCAAACAACTTCGAGGAGCATCTTGCTCACCTCGTGGAAGTATCTTCTCGTCTGAAGCAGGCAGGGCTCACCATTAATATTCGAAAGAGTCAATTTTGTTTACGAAAAGTAGAATACCTCGGATACGTAGTCGGGGAAGGTACATTGCAAGTGAACCCAGACAAAGTACGAGCCATTTCTGATTTTCCTGTCCCGAAAACGCAGCGGCAACTAAAACGTTTCTTAGGGATGGCCGGTTGGTACCATCGATTTATTCCCCAGTACTCAGCTATCACCTATGCCTTAACTGAATTATTGCGTGGCAAATCATTTTCATGGGACGAAGAGGCACAACGTGCTTTTGAAAACGTCAAGTCCAAACTTTGCTCGGCTCCATTCTTAGCCCACCCAATCTATGCAAAACCGTTTGTAGTGCAGTGCGATGCCTCAATGCACGGAGTAGGAGCGGTTTTAGCTCAATGTGATGAGTTTGGATATGAACGACCCATCGCGTATATTTCCAAAAAACTTAATAAAGCCCAGCGCAACTATTCGGTTACAGAACTCGAATGCCTTGCCGTAGTACTAGCCATTAAAAGATTTCGGATGTACATCGAAGGCCATGAATTTAAAGTCGTGACAGATCATGCCAGCTTACGTTGGTTAATGAACCAAAAAGATTTAAGTGGACGGTTGGCACGGTGGTCAATTAAGTTACAAGGATACAATTTCTCGATAGAGCATCGCAAGGGTAGCGAAAACATCGTAGCTGACGCGTTATCGAGATCGTTTGAGAATGAAGTAGCTGCCTTAGAGTTTGAGATAGTCCCTGAAATTGACTTACTATCAACAGCTTTTGAAGCCGAAGAATATAGAACTCTGAGAGACAAAATTACCAAAGCTAATCACCCAGATTTTCAGGTTATCGATCAATATATATATCATCGTACCGGTTTCATGTCCGGGATAGCATCAACAGACGATCAGCTCTCGAAATTGCTAGTGCCACAACAGCTTCGTAACAGTGTTATTAGAGCAGCTCATAACCCGCCCAACTCAGCCCACTGTGGAATAGCAAAGTGTTTAGAGCGGTTGCGCCGCAAGTTCTTCTGGCCAGGAATGGTTGTAGAAGTACGAAATTATATTCGGCAGTGTGAGGATTGCCAAACCTGCAAGTACCCGACATGTACATTAAAACCGCCAATGGGAAAACAAACTTTAAGCGTAAGACCCTTTCAAAGGCTATATCTCGATTTTATTGGTCCCTTTCCACGTACTAGGAATGGTAACATTGGAATTTTTATCATCTTAGATCACTTAAGGAAGTTTACTTTCTTAAAGGCAGTAAAGAAATTTACCTCAAGAGTAATTTGAAGGAAGATATCTTTGACTGTTTTGGAGTGCCCTAATTCGTAATTAGTGACAATGGTACGCAGTTCAAAAGTCAAGACTTTACTGTCTTCTTGAATCAATACGGAGTTCAACACATGTTTACTGCTGCGTATTCCCCACAGGCCAATTCCGCAGAACGAGTAAATCGCTCAATTAATGCCGCCTTACGATCATACCTTCGTTCAGATCAACGTCAATGGGATAATTTTCTCAGCAGCATAAATAGTGCCTTACGAAATCATATTCACCAATCGCACCATATGTGGCAGTGTTTGGTCAGAATATGATAACCCACGGTGAAGACTACAAGATCCTTGCGAACTTAAATATGCTGAACGAAGCCGACATCCAGATGAACCGGGTTGACAATATTGCACGAATTCGAGCTGATATGAAAAAGTATTTAGACAAAAGAACTGTCAGGAGTATATCCTATGTTGGCTGTGTGAGAATCCCGTACATGTTAAGTGTGCCGGTCTCACATTGAAAATTAAAGACAATATTAGAATCGGTGGAGGTTTGAATTGAATTGGTTGTGATTCGTGCCGCGGTATGGAGAATGAGATGCGGACTTTTATGAGGCGGACTAGAGATGGTTTTACCACTTTGAGGGCTGGTTTTAATAAACTCCAATCGGAGTTTATGGCGTTGGAGGCTCAGTTTAATAGCTTAAAGCTGTTAAATGAGTCTCCTAAACGAAAAAAGACCATTCCTCGAGGTGCATCTCCTGCTCCGCCGGCGTCTCTTCTCGTCCCTGGCGGGTCTCATGCCATATCTTCACCCAGTAATCAGCGCCTAATATCGTTTAAAAGCCCGGTAATTCCGGGCATTGAGGTTACTTCCATATCGCCTGGTAGTAACCTCGCATCTAATGCGATAGTAGGCGTAGTATCCGATCTGTCCGGGCAATCTTCCAATCGAATGGAAATTGCCGATAGTTTTATTATAGGAGGCCCTGTTAGTGGGTTTGTTGCGTCAGCAGTTGCAACTCCCAATGTTGCAGCTGCTGTTGTAGCACACCCGCCAAGGGATCTTATTGGTGTTCCACCAAAGAAACATGTATTTGTTTCTAGGCTTGCCCCTGAAGTCACATCTGGTGACGTTATAGCCTATATTCGGTCTGTGGTTAAAGACCCGAATATTGCAGTGGAAAAGTTTAAATTTTCGTATGCCCGTGACATTTCGTCATTTAAAATAAGTGTTTCTGCCAACAATTTTGACACTATATGTCATAAACGTTTTTGGCCGAAGAATATACTGTGAAAAAGAAAAATCAGTCACCGATTCGCCTGCCAATTGCTGCTCCAGTTACTAATACTCTTTCGGGCACACCAGCATCTGCTGGTGTGTCAAAAAACTAGATTCGTCCCTTAATCTGGGTTACCAGAATGTGAGAGGACTGAAATCAAAACTTACTAATCTCTATGTAGATAGCCTTTCTTTTACGAATAACATTTTAGCTTTTACTGAGACTTGGCTACACCCTGACATTGCTGATGCATCTGTTTTTGCTTCAAAATTTTCTGTATTCAGATGCGATCGAACTCCTCGCCTGGGTGGAGGAGTTTTGATTGCTGTTGATGCTGCTTTATCATCTGAACAGATTCAACCTTCCTCTAATCAGGAGATTGAGTTTGTCAGTGTTAAGGTAGATTATCATTCTTTTTCCGCCTACATCACTTGTTCTTATATTCCACCGCAGTCTGACATGGTGGTTTATTTAAATCATTTAGAGGCAATTCGATCTGTCTCTGCTTTGACATCTAATCGTGATATTCTCATTGTTCTAGGTGATTTTAATTTACCTTCTATAGCATGGTCCCTTGCGGATGAATCTACTACTGTTGGCTTCCACTACATGATTGTGACGGCTCGAATGTCCCCAATTTAAAGATGCATTTCGATAAAATCTTTTTTTTTTTTTTTTTTTTTTTTTTTTTAATTTTTTTTTTCCCCCTTTTAATTTTAATTTTTTTTCCTTTTTTTCCCCCCCTTCTTTTTAATTTTCCAACCCGATCTTTCGAAAAAGATTTTTCCAAACTTAATGATATCATTCTTGCTACTGATTGGTCTTATCTGTACAATTGTATAGACATGGACTCAGCTATTTCTTTCTTTTATAGTACACTTGATTCACTTTTAGATAATTGTGTTCCTCTCAGGAGACAGGTGGTTTCTAATAAGCCTCCTTGGTGGTCTCGGGAATTATCCAACTTGAAAAATGTGAAGTCAAGATGCTATAAGAAGTTTAAAAAAACTCGCCGTTCGTCTGATTTCATTCTGTATTCTGCTGCTCGCTCGAGATTTATGGTCCTTAATATGCAATGCTATAAGGATTATCTACGGCGTTGCAAATGTCAGTTTTCTCGTGATCCTAAGCAATTTTATAACTTTGTCAATACTAAACGTAAGACATCAGTGCATCCGTCTTCCTTGTCATTTGAAAATAATAAAGCTAACACTGATCAGGCAATTGAAGATTTGTTTGCTGATTTTTTCAAGACTACCTACTCCTCAACGGAATATCATTCAAGTCTTCCGTATCCTTATCACTTAAAAAAGTCGAACTGTATTTTTAATCCAGTGATTGATGAAAGTTCGCTTCTCAGCATGCTTAATTTAGTGAAACCTGTGTATTCACCAGGACCTGATGGTATACCTGGTTGCGTACTCCGGTTTTGTGCAAATGCTTTATGTAAGCCAATTTTGAAGTTATTTTTGTTGTCTGTTGACTCGTCCTCCTTCCCAGCTATTTCGAAGGAATCATACATTATTCCTCTCCATAAGAATGGTAAAAAGTCCGAAGCTTCAAACTACAGGGGTATTTCCAAATTCTCTGCTATTCCTAAAGCTTTTGAAAAGATAATTATTTCTCAATTGCAACTCTTCTGTAGGTCTATTATTTCGCCATCCCACCAGTAGATCCACTACCACTAACCTTTTCGAATTCACTTCTTTAACGCTGATGACGTTAAGCTTTGTTTTAGTTATAAAGATATGATTTCGCCTGTTTGCTTACAAGCCGATCTTAAAAATTTCGAGTCTTAGTGCCGGCTCAACCTGTTAAACCTCAATACTACTAAGTGTAAAGTAATGACTTTTCATAGAACTTCTCCTCAACTGGTAACCTATTTTCTTAATCATAATCCATTGGAACGTCTGACTGAGATGAACGATTTATGTGTGCTTATGGACAGCAAACTAACTTTTAATTCTCACATTTCCAACATGGTCGGTAAAGCAATGGGTGTTCTTGGTTTTATAAAGCGGTGGTCGAAGGAATTCACTGACCTTTATATAACCAAGATTCTTTTCACATCACTTGTACGACCTATTCTAGAGTACGGTTCTTGTGTATGGTCGCCTCAGTATGAGACGCACCAAACTAGAATAGAATCTGTACAGAAACAATTTCTGCTTTTCGCTCTTCGTGGCTTAAACTGGAATCGCAATGTCAACTTGCCTTCGTACTCCAGTAGACTTCTTTTGATTAACCTTCCTTCTCTCATTAACCGTAGAATTATGCTTGGTGTAATCTTTATGCACAAGCTTTTGAATGGTGATATAGATTCGCCTGAGTTATTATCTCAGGTTAATCTATCTGTTCCATGTAGACCTACCAGAAACTTTATTCCTTTATCTTTGACTCGCTGTACCACTAGCTATGCTTTGCATGAACCCTTTCGAGTCCTTTGTGCTGACTACAATCGGTTGTACCGAGCGATCAACACAGAGTCCTCTCTTCCTATACTAAAAACGTCTATTTTATGTTACTTAGCTCGTAATTAGCTTTAGTTAGTTTAGTTTTATGTTTCTTGTCTTCGTCCACGCGATAACGTGTCGTACGTTATGCGACTGCGCCCCTCGGTCGGTTGGGCGGGAGGTGGGCGGAACGCCTGGGACTCGCGCGAGAAAAAAAGCTTATGTTACAAATCAACATACCTATAACTTACGGAGTAAAATACGCAATTTCGAAGTAGGCCAGACAGTCACTAAACGTAATTTCAAACTCAGTAATCTCGCCAATCATTATAACGCGAAATTGGCTCCAGTAGGAGTTAAAGGTAAGGTGAAGAAAAAACTCGGACAACACATATACTTGATAGAAGATCTTTCAGGTAAAGAACTAGGGACATTTCATGCCAAACACCTATGGTAATCCAATTGACCCCTGTCTTTTTTTTCTGATTCGAGCCTCCGTGTCATTCGAATCTGTGGTGTAAGGGCGACACGGTTCCGCATAGTGATTCCAAATTTAAAATAGTGGGATAGACTAATTTGTTAGGCCGCCACCGTTTGTACAGCGAATTTAATATTGATTTTTAAAATTTAATTCTTTTCCGAAGAAAGCTTAAAACGCGTGGACAGCTCAAGAAACCATCTTGAGAAAAGAAAAAGTCAGTCTTATCTGGTCCGAGCTCAAATGCAGTTGTGCGAATAAATGGGAGAAAAACCCTAATAAGCGCTTATGAAAGTGCGACACGTGGAGTAACACCAACCTCCAAACCTCGTGGGAATTACATCATACCACGCCTCTTGCCTCAAACCCAGATATATATTTATTGGGAGTTAATTGAGATGTGTCTGCAACTGCCGGATATTACTTGCCTTTTAGTGCAAGATACCGCATTTTTTGAGAGCTACTAGTTGGCCAGCGCAGTCATCGCCAAGTAATTACCTACCCCACGGTTCACGGATGGATAAATGGAATTGCGACAAGCTTTATGTCGACCTAGTCCAAGCCTAGCCTGTGAAGATTGGAGGTTTACCCATAGATGACAAGTGCCGAACGCCCCACCCAATTCCCCTAAAGCGACCCCTGTTCGGAGAGATGTTCTGCAGAGGCACCCGTAATAGGTCGACTTGTAACACCCTGGAGAATAAGATTGGATATTGTTCAAGCCGTCAGACTCAACCCCTGGTGTCGATCGTCCCTAACCCCAATAGCACGTGGTGGACCTTCGACTAACCATCGTTTTAAGTATCGTACAAACTTATGTTAATATATGTAGTTGCTAAGTAATCATATTTTTACATCATAGGATTTCAAGGGTAATACCTGTTGGTTATGAGAAGCACGTTATATTTCTATATTGCATTTCTTCATATCAATACCAGCATAGGTCGCTCATCCCATCATCAGGCCTGCTGACCGGATTGGACACCAAATTGTAAGTACGGCATAGCCGTGAACGTAAAATATGAATAGAACATAACCCCTTGCCATGACCAGCAGCATCCTTCGATTAACGTAATAGTAATAATTATTGACATAAATCTCCAGTAACTATATTACCATAACTTTGTACACCCTCTAAGACATCATTTAGTATTAAGTCAGTTAAATACTTTCAGTAAGTTTTCTTTTGTAATGAGTATGAATATGAAATCCGAAGATAGTAATTTCTTTATGGGCATTCGCCAATTAATATAAGATGGAATGAATCATGAAGTAATTGGATAATTTATTTGGGCACCTGATGCATTAGTTTTACCAGTAATACAAGGGTAAAGCTAAGATTCAACGGTTTTACATGGTAGGGCGGGTAAAGAGAAGGCCATAAGATCTAGTACCTTCAGAGTACACACATTATCTCTGCAACTCCCCCAATCGTTAAGTGTATTCCAGTATTCCCGAACTCTGTCTTCATTTTACTTATGTAGCGCATGTATGGTAGAGCACAAGAACCACCCCATTTTCCCTGAGCTCAGCCGAGCCAAATGTTAGCAAGACAGAGAGTGCCCTCCGACACCCGCGTGTTCGTTACAAAGGTATATCAGAAGGCAAAAGAGTTACATTTACCCAAGCCAAGAACCACTACTCGATCGTCTAACCATACCTCAGCCACAGTCAAACCAGGCATTACTTTTGCCAGTGTGCTCCAGGGACCTCATCCAGCCCAGCAACCGGACATGGTTTCTTCCGCCTCGAGTCAGGCTAACACCAGATTGGATAGACTAGAGGCCATGATGGAAAGAATGCTAGATCAATTTACAATCATGACGCAGGTACTAACATCACTGATCGCAAAACAATGCAATTAAATCTCCAAATTCTAATATGGAACGCGAACGGCCTGTCCAGGAGCAGGCATGAGGTGGAGCATTTCCTCAAAACTAACTCCGTAGACATTCTTCTCGTCTCGGAAACACACCTTTCCAATAAGTCATTTTTCGTCATTAGTGGCTACGACGTCATTGCAGTAAACCACCCCAACGGAACTGCCCGTGGCGGAGCGGCAATAATTATCAGAAGCGAAAAAAAATAATTTTCTTCCCCCCCACCACCGGAGCAAAAAAAAAAAAAAAAAAAAATAACCCCCCCCAGTTTAGAAAAAAATTTTGGGGGTTTTTTCTTTCCCCCCGCGGCACCGGGTAGGGCAAGATCAGTTCCGGCATTTACTAGACAATCTTGGTGCAAGATTCACCGCGGCACCGGGTAGGGCAAGATCAGTTCCGGCATTTACTAGACAACCTTGGTGCAAGATTCATTGTTGGAGGTGACTTCAATGCTAAGCACACATGGTGGGGTTCGAGACTAATCAACCCAAAAGGTAGAGCTCTCTATCAATGCGTAGCAGATAACAGACTGGATTGCCATTCTACAGGCGAGCCCACTTACTGGCCCACGGACTGCAGTAAGATTCCAGATGTGCTAGATATAGCTATATCAAAGGGGATATACAGACACAAAATCGTCACCAGCAATGTAATTGAACTATGCTCGGATCATTGCGCTGTTAAGCTTCTTGTAAACATGCCAGCCAGTACCAATTCAACAAGATGCAGATTGTTTCGACGCAACACTAACATCGAACTTTATCAGTCTTGGCTACAGGATCATCTGGACCCTACGGTTGAAATAATAGACGGTGATGACTTGGACAGCGTTGTCGAACAACTAAACATTCATATTCACAACGCGGTGTCACATGCTACACCACCAAGCAGAATATCTAAGAAAATTCCCCGCAAAGACTTGCACCTCTGGTCTACAGATGTAACTGCACTAGTTGCTGAGAAAAGGCGTCTTCGTCGTATTTGGCATAGCTCACGTATCCCCAGGGATAAAACTGCATTCAACAGAGCAGCCAAAACACTCAAAGAAACTCTTCATAACCTCCGTAAAGATTCGCTTGAAAATTACCTTCTGCATGTGGAGCCCGGCGACCCTCAATACAATCTGTGGAGGTTGACTAAAGGTATTAAAAGACCTGTTAAAAGGAAGGAGCCTATAAGGAACGACAATAGATCATGGTGTCGAACCGACAGCGAAAGAGCAGCGGCCTTTGCCAACCACCTACACGACACATTCACCTCTTTTACCAGATGCTCCCAGCAGGATGTTTTAGAGACGGATGAGTTCCTTAACGCTCCATGCCAAATGGCCATCCCTATCCCGGCGGTGGCCACGAATGAGCTGTTAGCTGAAATAGCTAAACTTAACCCGTCCAAGACTCCCGGATATGATGGAATAGATGTCCCTGCAATCAAAGCTCTGCTACCTAAAGTAGTGCAGTTGCTACTCCACATCACAAACAAATGCTTTATACTAGGACACTTTCCCACCCAGTGGAAGTGCGCCGAAACCATCCTCATTCAAAAACCTGGGAAACCTGCAGCCAATCTCGCCTCATATCGTCCGATTAGCCTATTGGCGGTTCTCTCCAAAGTAGTTGAATGACTACTTTTGCGTAGAGTCCGACCAATTATGGAAGAGGCCGGTTTGATCCCTGATCACCAGTTTGGCTTTAGAGAATGCCATGGCACCCCAGAACAATGCCATCGGATTTCCTAAACTATTATTGAAGCATTTGAGGAGAAAAATTTCTGTAGGGCTGTCTTCTTGGATGTCAAACAAGCCTTCGACAAGGTCTGGCACAATGGACTTCTCTTTAAGCTCAAATATGCCTTGCTTGCCCCATATTACATGGTGCTGAAGTCTTACCTCAACAACAGGAGCTTCTTCGTGAGGTGCGGTGAAGAGAAGTCGGTCATACGAGAAGTCAGAGCTAGAGTTTCCCAAGGAATTGTACTAGGCCCATTCCTATACACTATATATACTGCCGATATGCCAATCAACGTGGATCCAGGACTAACGGCTGCCACCTATGCAGACGATACTGCCTTTTTAGCAGTTGACGATTCGCCCCAAGCTGCAAGCTACATCTTGCAAAGTCAGCTTAATATCACTGACACATGGATGAAAAGATGGAACATGATGATCAACCCAGACAAGTCCATACAAAACACCTTTACTCTAAGAAGAGGGTACTGTCCTCCCGTACTGCTTGATGGAGCTAATATCTCTATTAGCGACTCCGCCAAATACTTGGGTCTGGTGATAGACAGAAGGTTATCATGGAAGCAGCATATTATTGGGAAAAGGAATCAGCTTGACGCTAGACTGAAAAATTACCTTTGGCTCATCGGGAGAAGATCCACCATGCGACTGCGCACATGGTGCGACACGTGGAGTAACACCAACCTCCAAACCTCGTGGGAATTACATCATACCACGCCTCTTGCCTCAAACCCAGATATATATTTATTGGGAGTTAATTGAGATGTGTCTGCAACTGCCGGATATTACTTGCCTTTTAGTGCAAGATACCGCATTTTTTGAGAGCTACTAGTTGGCCAGCGCAGTCATCGCCAAGTAATTACCTACCCCACGGTTCACGGATGGATAAATGGAATTGCGACAAGCTTTATGTCGACCTAGTCCAAGCCTAGCCTGTGAAGATTGGAGGTTTACCCATAGATGACAAGTGCCGAACGCCCCACCCAATTCCCCTAAAGCGACCCCTGTTCGGAGAGATGTTCTGCAGAGGCACCCGTAATAGGTCGACTTGTAACACCCTGGAGAATAAGATTGGATATTGTTCAAGCCGTCAGACTCAACCCCTGGTGTCGATCGTCCCTAACCCCAATAGCACGTGGTGGACCTTCGACTAACCATCGTCTTAAGTATCGTACAAACTTATGTTAATATATGTAGTTGCTAAGTAATCATATTTTTACATCATAGGATTTCAAGGGTAATACCTGTTGGTTATGAGAAGCACGTTATATTTCTATATTGCATTTCTTCATATCAATACCAGCATAGGTCGCTCATCCCATCATCAGGCCTGCTGACCGGATTGGACACCAAATTGTAAGTACGGCATAGCCGTGAACGTAAAATATGAATAGAACATAACCCCTTGCCATGACCAGCAGCATCCTTCGATTAACGTAATAGTAATAATTATTGACATAAATCTCCAGTAACTATATTACCATAACTTTGTACACCCTCTAAGACATCATTTAGTATTAAGTCAGTTAAATACTTTCAGTAAGTTTTCTTTTGTAATGAGTATGAATATGAAATCCGAAGATAGTAATTTCTTTATGGGCATTCGCCAATTAATATAAGATGGAATGAATCATGAAGTAATTGGATAATTTATTTGGGCACCTGATGCATTAGTTTTACCAGTAATACAAGGGTAAAGCCAAGATTCAACGGTTTTACATGGTAGGGCGGGTAAAGAGAAGGCCATAAGATCTAGTACCTTCAGAGTACACACATTATCTCTGCAACTCCCCCAATCGTTAGGTGTATTCCAGTATTCCCGAACTCTGTCTTCATTTTACTTATGTAGCGCATGTATGGGAGAGCACAAGAACCACCCCATTTTCCCTGAGCTCAGCCGAGCCAAATGTTAGCAAGACAGAGAGTGCCCTCCGACACCCGCGTGTTCGTTACAAAGGTATATCATAAGGCAAAAGAGTTACATTTACCCAAGCCAAGAACCACTACTCGATCGTCTAACCATACCTCAGCCACAGTCAAACCAGGCATTACTTTTGCCAGTGTGCTCCAGGGACCTCATCCAGCCCAGCAACCGGACATGGTTTCTTCCGCCTCGAGTCAGGCTAACACCAGATTGGATAGACTAGAGGCCATGATGGAAAGAATGCTAGATCAATTTACAATCATGACGCAGGTACTAACATCACTGATCGCAAAACAATGCAATTAAATCTCCAAATTCTAATATGGAACGCGAACGGCCTGTCCAGGAGCAGGCATGAGGTGGAGCATTTCCTCAAAACTAACTCCGTAGACATCCTACTCGTCTCGGAAACACACTTTTCCAATAAGTCATTTTTCGTCATTAGTGGCTACGACGTCATTGCAGTAAACCACCCCAACGGAACTGCCCGTGGCGGAGCGGCAATAATTATCAAAAGCGACAATCTTGGTGCAAGATTCACCGCGGCACCGGGTAGGGCAAGATCAGTTCCGGCATTTACTAGACAACCTTGGTGCAAGATTCATTGTTGGAGGTGACTTCAATGCTAAGCACACATGGTGGGGTTCGAGACTAATCAACCCAAAAGGTAGAGCTCTCTATCAATGCGTAGCAGATAACAGACTGGATTGCCATTCTACAGGCGAGCCCACTTACTGGCCCACGGACTGCAGTAAGATTCCAGATGTGCTAGATATAGCTATATCAAAGGGGATATACAGACACAAAATCGTCACCAGCAATGTAATTGAACTATGCTCGGATCATTGCGCTGTTAAGCTTCTTGTAAACATGCCAGCCAGTACCAATTCAACAAGATGCAGATTGTTTCGACGCAACACTAACATCGAACTTTATCAGTCTTGGCTACAGGATCATCTGGACCCTACGGTTGAAATAATAGACGGTGATGACTTGGACAGCGTTGTCGAACAACTAAACATTCATATTCACAACGCGGTGTCACATGCTACACCACCAAGCAGAATATCTAAGAAAATTCCCCGCAAAGACTTGCACCTCTGGTCTACAGATGTAACTGCACTAGTTGCTGAGAAAAGGCGTCTTCGTCGTATTTGGCATAGCTCACGTATCCCCAGGGATAAAACTGCATTCAACAGAGCAGCCAAAACACTCAAAGAAACTCTTCATAACCTCCGTAAAGATTCGCTTGAAAATTACCTTCTGCATGTGGAGCCCGGCGACCCTCAATACAATCTGTGGAGGTTGACTAAAGGTATTAAAAGACCTGTTAAAAGGAAGGAGCCTATAAGGAACGACAATAGATCATGGTGTCGAACCGACAGCGAAAGAGCAGCGGCCTTTGCCAACCACCTACACGACACATTCACCTCTTTTACCAGATGCTCCCAGCAGGATGTTTTAGAGACGGATGAGTTCCTTAACGCTCCATGCCAAATGGCCATCCCTATCCCGGCGGTGGCCACGAATGAGCTGTTAGCTGAAATAGCTAAACTTAACCCGTCCAAGACTCCCGGATATGATGGAATAGATGTCCCTGCAATCAAAGCTCTGCCACCTAAAGGAGTGCAGTTGCTACTCCACATCACAAACAAATGCTTCATACTAGGACACTTTCCCACCCAGTGGAAGTGCGCCGAAACCATCCTCATTCAAAAACCTGGGAAACCTGCAGCCAATCTCGCCTCATATCATCCGATTAGCCTATTGGCGGTTCTCTCCAAAGTAGTTGAAAGACTACTTTTGCGTAGAGTCCGACCAATTATGGAAGAGGCCGGTTTGATCCCCGATCACCAGTTTGGCTTCAGGGAATGCCATGGCACCCCAGAACAATGCCATCGGATTACTAAAACTATTATTGAAGCATTTGAGGAGAAAAATTTCTGTACGGCTGTCTTCTTGGATGTCAAACAAGCCTTCGACAAGGTCTGGCACAATGGACTTCTCTTTAAGCTCAAATATGCCTTGCCTGCCCCATATTACATGGTGCTGAAGTCTTACCTCAACAACAGGAGCTTCTACGTGAGGTGCGGTGAAGAGAAGTCGGTCATACGAGAAGTCAGAGCAGGAGTTCCCCAAGGAAGTGTACTAGGCCCATTCCTATACACTATATATACTGCCGATATGCCAATCAACGTGGATCCAGGACTAACGACTGCCACCTATGCAGACGATACTGCCTTTTTAGCAGTTGACCATTCGCCCCAAGCTGCAAGCTGCATCTTGCAAAGTCAGCTTAATATCACTGACACATGGATGAAAAGATGGAACATGATGATCAACCCAGATAAGTCCATACAAACCACCTTTACTCTAAGAAGAGGGTACTGTCCTCCTGTACTGCTTGATGGAGCTAATATCCCTATTAGCGACTCCGCCAAATACTTGGGTCTGGTGCTAGACAGAAGGTTGTCATGGAAGCAGCATATTATTGGGAAAAGGAATCAGCTCGACTCTAGACTGAAAAATTACCTTTGGCTCATCGGGAGAAGATCCACCATGCGACTGCGCACAAAGTTGCTCATCTATAAAACTATAATAAAGCCCATATGGACGTACGCTATTCAAATCTGGGGCACTGCTAGCCGATCCAACTGCGACATTATCCAAAAATTTCAAAACAAGGCACTTAGAACCATCTCCAATGCTCATCTGCTACACTTCAACAGGATCATTCACGAGGAGCTTGGAATCCCCTGGGTTCAGGATGAGATTTCTAGGCTGAGCAACGCCTATCTACAGCGTCTAGACAGTCACTCAAACCCACTTGCCATTAATATGTTGGACAACAGCACTGCTACCCGCCGACTAAAAAGACTCCACCCGCTTGATCTACCTCATATAAGAGTGTGAATCTGGAACCAAGATGCACCTACCTCAACTATGATCATCACCCCTTACCTTCACCCATACTCCACCGCATGTTAATCCTTTATACATCTATAGTTCGTTATTTAAACTTACCAATGACAATGACAATGAATTAATGATAATGACATGTAAAATACTTATAAGAATGACATGTAACCTATTGATAATGTTTCCTAAACTCTTTAAATGTTAATGTCCTGCACTACTATTTGCTGATTGTCGCATATAGGACAGATTGCAAATTGGAGAAACCCAATCAAATAAAAAACAAAAAAAAAAAAACTAAAAGTTTTTCTGTTCTCGAAGGGAGATATGTTTGACTCAAATAAAAGGTTTTGAGTGGGAGTTGTTCTGAATGCTCCCAGGGCCATTCGAATGGCTGAGTGGTATATTGATTTTAATTTATTTGTTTCAGATTGGGGGGCATTTCCGTAGTGGTATATTCCATAGTCAATTTTGGACATTATTATGAGGTTAATGACATTTAGAACAGAGAGGGGTTGGAACGATATCTGCTATTGGACAAACATTTAATAATGTTTGACTTCTTTGAGAGGGAGGAGATTAGGTTTGATATGTGGTCGGACCATATGTATCTATCGTTGAAGACTATTCCGAGAATCTTTAGAGATTGGACATTGGAGATGTTAGCAAGGAATGTGTGTAGAGAAGATTGGCACCTTCTTTTTTGCAAAAATGTATATTTTTGCATTTGGGTATGATGAGTTTGGCTCCAGAGTAGTCACACCATTTAAGGATGTCGTTGAAAAGAGGGTCAAGAGAAAAGCTGCTTAGTTTGTTGAGTTTTTTAACTATCAAATAGTCGTCTGCATAGGCATGGAAGTCAAATTTTTTATGAGCAAGAATTGTTCTACTTAGTTTATTATAAGCGGTAAGGAAAATAATAACTGAGAGAGGAGAGCCTTGGGGTATGCAATTGTGTTGAGGGCGGACTATGGATAAGTGTCCGTTGACACTCACAACGATTTTCCTGTTGGTCATGAAGTTGTAAATGTGCTTTATGGTTTTTTATTTTTCACAGTTTTAGCTAGTTTTTTAGAGTGTATGCCAATTTTATCAAAAGCTTTAACAAAATCGAGTGAGACTATTGATAAATGGTTTTTGGTGGCGGAAGATATCAGATAGTCTATCTATAGTAGAGAGTCTGATATAGATTTTCCTTTCCTAAAACCGCTTTGTCGACTATTGATAGATTTGTTAACTGATATAAACCACCATAATCGATTTTCAATAATCTTGTCGAGGGTTTTGGCAAAGCAGGAGTTGAGAGAGATTGGTCTATGGGAGTTAAGGTTGGTTTTGTTAGTATTGTGAATAGGGATAATTTAACTTAGTTTGTAATTTTGTAATATTGTTGAAATGTTGTGTTACTCTGTTTTTGACTGTAGGGCGTAAGTTTTTCGGCATAGGGTATGATATTCTATCTTGGCCGTGGGTTTTGCCGGAAAGTTTAGATAAGGCTATGGAGAGTTCGATGGATGAGATGGGTGGGTGATACAGTGGTTTGGGAGACGTTGTTTGAGGCCACAGATTTACGTATTGAGGACCAAATTTTGGAAGAAGGGGTGTTAGGACATATCTCAGAGGTAAATGATAAGACATATCTCTTTTAAAGAGGGCATTCGTTTTTTTGTAGTTGACGATGTTGTCGAAGCATATATTAGTTTTAAGGCGTGACCAAAGGATTTTTTTTCTTTTTTAAGGGCGGATAGTTCGGGTTCCATCAGGGAACAGTGCGATTATTTTGACGGGAAGGGTGGGTTTGGGGGATACTAAGACTGGCGCTTTCGCGTACTATTTTAATAAGGTTAGCTGCCTCTTTTTTTAAGTTTTGGCTAGGGGGCCGGAGAGAATGGTTAGAAAGACCTAGGTCCATGTATTTGGGCCAATCTGCGAAATCAAATTTGAATTTTGGTGTAAGTTTTGATGGAGGAGTTGGCTCAAAGAGATATGTTAGATATGTTACCGTAAGTGTCGGATTCAACTTTCCATAAGGATTCCATGGCAATAGAAGGGGTAGAGAGTGTGAGATCAATTCATAGAATGAAATGGTATATTAAAGTCGCCAAAATGTATGTAACAGGGAGAAGGAAGCTTCTCCGACCCTATAAAGTATATATATTCTTGATCAGTATCAATAGCCGAGTCGATTGAGACCTGTCCGTCTGTCAGTCCGTCTGTAGGATCATCGAGATCTCGGAGACTATAAGAGCTAGAGCTACCAAACTTGGCATGTAGACCCGTTTGCTCTGCAGGCAGATCGAGTTTATTTTTTTTTTCGCCCCGCCCCCGCTATTTGAAAAACAATATTTTGAGCCTCCATATCTCGGGAACTATAAAAGATAGAGCTATCGGACTTGGACATTAGATGCGTGCAGACCAAGTTTGTTTCAAATTTTTGCCACGCCCCCTTCCGCCCCCGAAATTCGAAAAATTCGATTTTCACCCGAAATATTTATCGTATCGTAATTTAATTTGGCACACTAATACATGTCACGTATATCTATCATCCCACCAAATATCACAAGAATCGGAATAAAAAACGAGTTAAACATAGAAACGTTTTTCACTCATAGCGGTGCAAGGCAGATGCACGCAAAAAAGAGCGAGATAGCATATGCTGGAAATCACCGATTTGGTCGGCGGGCGCTAAAGTTCTCGTTTCCACAGAAGAGTGAGCGAGATAGAATTTGAAAGAAATTTAATATATATCTCTTCACCTGATGCATGGTATATCCAAGTCGGCCCGGCGACTTACTTACTTTATTTTATTAGAATTTGTAATTGATCGTAGTTGTTTACGTATCCATTGCAATTCCATTGAATAATTTTAAGTACATGATTCAGTATTAAGAGGAGGTTTTAGAGATAGTATGCAGTTACTAATTAATTCTAATATGTGGTGTCAAAGGGAAAGATTTTATTTTGTGTTATTTGGTTTAGGTTTGACTGTGTGTTTGGCTTTTAATAATGTTTTAAGATTGTTGTCTGATTTTGGATATATCTTAATTTTAGTATCGCTTAATAATGTCATTTGATTCATTCTTTCATTCTTTGAGTGCTTTATTTCCAGTAATATAAATGTTTCATTAAAGCTAATGTTTAAGTAAGGATAACAGTGTTTTTAGGCATAGGCTTTCCATCTGTGACATTCCAATGTCAGACAGATTAATTTATTAATTTTGTTAATTGTAAGTCCAATATGGATTTTGAATGTAAGCTTCTTATCAAACGTAATTCCCAAGAAACGTGCTGAATCTACCCATTGAATCGGGGATTTGCAAATTTTTAAAGAGTCATTGGGGAGAAAACAGGATTTTCTTTTTTTGGTGAAGAATATAGCGTTGGTTTTGATTGAGTTGACCTTAATCTTCCATTTGTGGTAGTATGATTCAAGTATGTTGGGTGCTGTTTGAAGAGAAAACTTAATGTCAGCATATTGTGCATTAGCACAATAGATGGCTCTATCATCTGCGAACATGGATAGCTCACAGTTGGGAGGTTTAGGTATGTCGTGAGTATAAACATTGAAGAGGATTGCCCCTAAAACAGAACCCTGAGGGACACCAGCAAGTATCAGTCGTTTGGATAGTTCATTGTCATTTAGAGCTACATAGAAAACTCGATCGGTCAAGAAGCTACGCAAAATAAGAATAAGAGAGGGAGCGAATCCAATGGTCTTGAGCTTATAAATAAGTGCTAGATGCCAGACAGTATCAAATGCAGCTTCGATGTCTAATGTGACTAAACCCACGGACTGCTTTTGTTGGAAGCTATTTTGGATAAAGTTCCTTAGCTTTGCGGTAGGAAGTGAACAGTTGGATCCTTCTCTGAACCCATATTGTTCAGGGGGGAGTACGTTGTGGGATTTAATGTGGTCAATAAGTCTAGTCTTAATAAGTTTCTCTAATATTTTTGAGATACCGCTGAGAAGGCTGATTGGCTTGTAGCTTGCAGGATTGTCAGGGGCTTTCCTAGCTTAGCTATTGGCACGACCTTAGCAATTTTCCAGGCACTAGGGAAGTATCCTTTTTGCAGACATAAGTTAAACACGAGAGTCAAGTAGGTTATAGCGTTGGATGGATTTGCGGGTCAGTCTCGATTTCTTCGACAGTGTTGGAGTCATCTTGCACTTGCAGCGGAAGAAAATAGCTGGAGCGTTTGGAGCTCTGCTGTTCTCGTTGAGTGGATTTCCTCGTTCTAGGCATTATTGGACTGGCAGTTGCAACGCCAGTTGTATGTTTTCGTCTCTTAATTTTGGAGCTTTTCGTACGCGAATTATGGAGTAGTTCGTACCGATGCAGAATGTAAAGCTTTTTGACAGCGAGAGAAAAAAACAATTGCTAGGTTCGCTTAAAGGTTGGGTTTAGGTAAGATGTTCGCTTCAATATCCATTTCGGAGTCCGTAGAAGCTTCAATTATGTCGGTGATGTTCTTCCTTGTATTTTTTGGTTGGGGGGTACTTGAAGTAGGAGGGCAGATATCGGAGTAGTCGACTGTAGGATTGCGCATTGTGTTTGTTCATTCGGTAAGTTGAGGAGTGTTGGTGTTTCGCGTCACAGAGGCGTAGGATGTGTTTAGGTGTCGTTGAAAATTTTAATGGCATTTTTGAATTTGGTTTTTTCCAGTGTTTTGATGGTTATGATGTCTTTGTTCTTGATGTATGATTGGCACTTACGATCTGTGCCAATCACAGCTGTGATGTTAGTTATTAAAGCCGCCTTCCTTGCGGCAAGTTAATACAGCAGATCAGGTTATCGCATTTGTCGTTAGGGTCGTCGATCTTAAGTTGGAATTGGTTGCTGCAATGAAGGCAGAGTTTGTTTCCTCGGCATCGCTTTGTGGAGTGACCCAATCTTGCGCAATCTCTGCTCATCATTTGTTGAAAGGGCGCACTTTGACTTTGAGGTAACCAATTGAGAGATCTTCTGGTAATTGTTGAGAAGCGAACGTTAGGATAATGAGGCCTGTTTCTTTTAGCAAGTTTCTGTCTTTGTTATACCCTTGCAGAGGGTATTATAAAATTGGTCAGATGTTTGTAACGCAGAGAAGGGATCGTTTCCGACCCTATAAAGTATATATATTCTTGATCAGCAAGAGAAGACGAGTTGATATAGCCATGTCCGTCTGTCCTTCTGTCCGTCTGTCTGTCTGGTGCTGCGCGAACTAGTCCCACAGTTTTAGAGCTATGGCATTCAAAGTTCGTATATAAGCTTTTCTATACAGCCTATGAACATCTGCGATTTTGAATAAGATCGGACAACTATATCATATAGCTGCCATACAAATACAAACGTTAAATGCGAATAACTTCTCTATTTTTTGAACAATCTTATCCAAACTGATTAAATAAAAAGGGATTACATCATATGCGTGAATTTCAAAACAATCGGATAAACATAACGCCTGATTTCGACGATATAAAATTTGCCTATATATACCTATATATACACACGCATAAGCAGTGCACGCATAAGCAGTGAAGCACATATATGTGTCAAAATTGCGTTTGTGTGTGTGTTAATTTGAATATCAATCGCTACATTGTCTTGGCACGCTTACTATTTGGCGATTGGCTGCCCCCGGCCAATGTATTTAAAATATTTCTTTATTGGATTAAGAAACAAAAAATTTTTTAGGAAATAAAATGTAATGGTCAAGGGCTGCAAGGGTATACAAACTTTGGCATAAGCGAAGTTAGCTTCTTTGATATTCTTTTTTTATTATTTTTTTTGTTTCAATGACATTTTAGCTAGATAGTTCTCTAGTAATGTCGTCTTCAGTAATATCTCGAAGGCTGTTGCAATAGATGACACCTTTAGAAAAGTTTCTTGTTTTGTGTTTACTGACTTCGACTTTAATATTGTTGGAGAGAGATGGCAACGTAGAAAATAAAATATTTTCATTTTATATATTATTTTTAACAGAAAATTAGAATTTTTTAAAACCCCAAAATGGCTCCAATGAAATAATCGTGAACAAAAATCAATATTTTATCTTAAAGACAATAAATCTAACTAACTAACGGCATGCATTCCTTTGACTTAAAAAAATCATATAATTAACACAATTTTTCAAAAACATACCAATTTTACTGTTCGAAAAGTCGAACAGTGGTTCAAAATTGGTTAAGGACAAGCCGCTAGTATATGCTCAGTACTAAGACATTTTGTACAATTACCTGTAAAGGCAAGCATAATTCGTGCTTGTCATTCCCCTTTGTCATCTCTTGGTTTGTTTACTGCCTGATCGGCAGCTTGACTAAGCTCAAGTCTATTACTTGAGCAACTCTTCAATGGTAGGATTTTTCATGTCTTGGCTTTTATCGATCCATTCACGACGGGTGACCACATCTACCTTTGCGATGAATAAGTATATCAGCCAACAGTTACAGCCCGTTTGTCCAGAAACATTCAGTGCCCGAATAACATCACTAGCTCCGCTTTTCGAAGCACGCAGCAGCGATAAAGTGTAGCCAACAGCAAAGTGGTAAATGCATCCAGAAGCAAATTCACCAAATAACGATCACTTAATGATTTCCAAGCTATTCCGTAATTGTCATCGGCAACCTTCGTAAAGTTTAGGTTGCTGAATGAGTATTGCAGCATCTCCGACTAGACATGACTTTAGATAATGAAACTTCTGTATATTTGTAAGTGATGGCTTATTTATTTATGTATGTGCAAACTTATATAAAATTGTTTATTAATTATTGTAATGCAGTACAAATAAGAAGGAGATAACAATGTGTAGTAGAAGTAGAAGTCGTAGCGAAGAAAAATAGTGGTGTTGCAAGCTAGGTGACGGCAGAAGTGAGACTGCTTTCAGCGGTTAACATATTATTAACAGTCGATAGTAACAGCTCACTTTGAAACCTGCGTATATGCACAATTGGAGCACCAGCACACTTGAACTGGTTCCATTAAAACGCCTTATGTATTACTCGATACGCTTTGATGCGACAATGGGCAACGGCTCGTGTAGTATATACGCTGATCAAGTTTATATATTTATTTTTGCCACGCCCCCTCCCTCCTCCGGAGATCAATCAAAAAACAATTTTATACATATATGAATTTAGTTTTATAAATTCGAAGTAGTTTTTTCACTTGATGCATGGTATATCTAAGTCGGCCCGGCGACTAACTTACTTTATTTACTACTGGAACAGTGGGTGTGGCCCAGTCGGCCCAGTCACTCAATTCGACTACCATTACTACCATTACTTTGTGCTAATATGATACCTCGAACCCGCTGCTTTCGTAAAACAGATTTTTATACCATGCATCCATAGGACGAAATGATATATTAAATTCGACAAAATGTATGTAACAGGGAGAAGGAAGCATTTCCAAACCTATGAAGTATATATATTCTTGATCAGTATCCATAGCCAAGTCGATTGGGACATGTCCGTCTGTCTGTCCGTCTGTCTGTCCGTCTGTAGGATTATCGAGATCTCGGAGACTATAAGAGCTAGAGCTACCAAACTTGGCATGTAGACCCGTTTGTTCTCCAGGTAGATCGAGTTTATTTTTTTTTTTGCACCGCCCCCGCTATTTGAAAAACAATATTTTGAGCCCCCATATCTCGGGAACTATAAAAGATAGAGCTATCGTATTTGGACAGTAGACGCGTGCAGTATGCACGCAGACCAAGTTTGTTTCAAATTTTTGCCACGACCCCTTCTGCCCCCGAAATTCGAAAATTCAATTTTCACCTGTATTGCAATTTAACTTGGAACACTAATACATGTTACGAATATGTGTCATCCCACCAAATATCATAAGAATCGGAATACCAATTGCCGAGTTATACATAGAAAAGTTTTTCACTCAAAGCGGTGCAAGGCGGATGCACGCAAAAAAGAACGAGATAGTATATGCTGGAAATCAAAGATTTGATCGGGTGGCGCTTAAGTGCTCGTTTCCACATAAGAGTGAGCGAGATAGCATTTTAAAGAAATTTAATATATATCTTTTCACCTGATGCATGGTATATCCAAGTCGGCCCGGCGACTTACTTACTTTATTTTTATAGGAGCCATGAAATCTGTCATGGTCGGTATGGTGGTGTCGTAAAGTTTAGGTTGCATAAGGGATCACCAGTCTACTATGTATGTCTTGCGGCCAGGTGATCAAGGTAGGGCGGGCAAATACCTCTGCAATTCCAGCAAGCACAGGCCAACCTAAACCAGATTGACAACGCGAGAATGAGTCCTTTTCTTTCTCGCATCGAATGCATTACAATTCCGCACGCGAAATGAAATAAATCTTAATTAATAATCCCAACGTAATCGAAGTAGCCCTGTATGACCAAAATATCCCACCCCAAACTGCCTAGCGAGCCATTAGTCGGAACCACCGCGAGCACTCCTTACAGTAGGCTGCACTGTCATCTACTTGCGGCAACCTCGAATTTATCATTGTAGGTTGCATGCTACAGTGGATGCCGGTAAAATTAAATTGCGGCAAGCCAAAACGAAGTGGCTGCAATGATTTGTAGAGCGTAGTGCGAGTAACGGAACAATGCAAGACATTCACCACTGGCAATTGCACATATGGCAAGTGTGTCTGCCTGTGAATTTGCAGCCACAATTTTGAATCAATTTAATTTGAAAATTTAGGAGCCCACACGGATTATGCCAACAAGGATGCGACACACAATTAGCCCACGGTAAATGGCCTGCAACACACAAATCGCGATATTAATTTTTTTCACATGCAGATGGCGACTGCGGGATAATTATGTGGCGACACCGAAAATACTGGTTCGCCCTCTGTTTGTCGTTTCCCAATTCTGAACGGAAATTCCTATTATTAAGTTAGTTAACACTACTTTCTCTCTCTTCTAAAACTTGTCAAGACGCGTGAAGACGCTTTGATCGGACTTCCAATAAACGTTTATATATTTAAGTACAAATGGCTGCCTTGTAACCACAGAGTAGCCAAAGTGGTGACCCCGACGTGATCTTCAGCATCACACAACGTTCCTTGGAATCGGTCCGATCTACTAGCAAATTTCGTCATCCGAAGTCAAACTGGCCATCAATTTTTTATTGGCGGGTTTATGACACAGAGACGCTACGATTTGCGCGCGCTCCCAAAAAGACGTCTAGAATTTCAACAAGAGACGCCCTTTGAAAATTTCACGATGGACGAAATGAAAAGGGAACTAGACGATCTCAAAAGCCAATTAGAGCTTCTACATGCAACTAGCAACGCCACCACAAATAATACGGCAACCGGCCAACGTGCGCCCATGCGTTTGCCACGATTTGCAAAAAACAACCCCCATTTGTGGTTCGCTCAAATCGAACGCTTATTTCGCTTGCACAACATTGACGACGACACAGACAAATTTGATCTTCTAATCAAACAAGGAATTTGTCGTCCGTCGAAAAGTCCATGGTCAAGCCCACTTCATTTGGTAATTAAAAAAGATGGAAGTTGGCGTGCCTGTGGCGATTATCGGAAACTAAACTCAATAACGGTTCCGGATCGTTATCCTATCGCTCATATCAACGATTTCACCGATCAACTATATGGGAAAAAAGTATTTTCGACGCTCGATTTGGTAAAAGCTTACTATCAAATCCCAATGGAGCCAAGCGACGTCCCAAAGACAGCTGTCTGCACGCCTTTTGGACTCTTCGAATTTTTGTACATGCCCTTTGGGTTAAAAAATGCGACCCAAACTTTTCAAAGATTCATGGACAACATTTTTCGTGGCATTAACTTCGTATTCTGCTATATCGACGACATTCTCGTCATGTCGAACTCTTTGGAAGAGCACAAAGAACATCTTCGCTCGGTTTTTCAAATTCTTCAAAATCATGGTCTAAGTATCAACCTTAGTAAATGCCAATTTGAAAAACGAGAGGTCAACTTTCTTGGATACACAATCAACGACTGTGGAATAAAGCCGCCAACTGATCGGATAAATGCTATCCTTAACTATCCAAGACCTCAAACAATATGCCAACTTGGCCGATTTTTGGGTGTGATCAACTACTATCGCAAATGCCTTCAACATGCGTCAGGCATACAAGCGCCATTGACTGAATTGCTCAGAGATGTAAAGAAGAACGACCAACGAAGGATCGAATGGACACCGACACTCATTGCTACCTTTGAAAACTGTAAACAAAACATGGCTAATGCAACACTTTTATCGTTTCCGTCACCAGACGCAAAACTCAGCTTAACCTGCGACGCTTCTGACTCGGCCATCGGCGCAACCCTCGAACAACAGATAGATGACATCTGGAAGCCACTAGGGTTTTTCTCTAAAAAACTCAGCATCACGGAACGAAATTACAGCACGTACGATAGAGAACTCTTAGCAGTCTTCGAGGCAATTAAATACTTTAAGCACCTGGTAGAGACACGAGCCTTTATCATCAGGACTGATCATAAGCCGCTTGTTTATGCCTTCAATCAAAAACCTGAAAAAGCATCGCCTCGTCAGCTCCGACAATTAAGCTATATATCGCAGTTCTCCACGACAATCCTGCACGTAAAAGGCGAACACAACATTGTCGCAGATGCCTTCTCAAGATTGTGTGCCATTCGGATGCCCACTTCAGTAAACCTATCTGAAATCGAAGAGGCACAAGCAACAGACATTGAATTATCGGAATTGTTAAAAGGAAATTCATCGCTAACTCTAAAAAGCATTAAATTCGACAACAATGTGTCATTATATTGCGATGTTTCATCGGGACACAACCGACCGTATGTACCTAAATCTCATCGTTACAAAATTTTCACCTTCTTCCACAATTTATCACATCCAAGTGGTCGGGCTACGTTAAAACAAATTCGCCAAAAGTTCGTTTGGCCATCAATGAACAAAAACATCACCCAATGGTGCCGAAACTGCCTCCCTTGTCAGCGTGCGAAAATCAACAAGCACAACCACGTACTACCAGAGAAGATACCCGTTCCGGATAGCAGATTCGACCACGTGCACTTGGACATCATAGTAATGCCTTACTATCAGAACTTCCGCTACTGCCTAACGATGATCGACCGATTTTCACGATGGCCCGAAGCTGTCGCTCTCACTGACATCACTGCAGAGACAATAGCAAATATCTTCTACGCCCAGTGGATATCACGTTTTGGAACGCCCAAAACCATAACAACAGACCAAGGCTCGCAGTTCGAATCCGCTGTCTTCAAGGAACTCGCACGACTCATCGGCAGCAAACAGATACATACGACTGCCTATCACCCACAATCCAACGGTTTAATCGAACGATGGCATAGATCTCTAAAAGCCGCATTGATGTGCAACGACGGCACACCTTGGACAAAACTTTTGCCAACTGCGCTGCTGGGACTACGCACTTGTTTTAAACCGGACATCAACGCATCAGCTGCGGAAATGTTGTATGGAACGGCATTACGACTGCCCAATGAATTTTTTGAAGATTTGGACAAGCCATCAACACCTGCATCATTTTTAAGCCCTTTTCGTGAACATATGCAAAAACTTCGCCCAAAGCCCACGGCTCATCATATCAAGGAAAGAATGTTTATCCTAAAAGGCATTGATCAATGTTCACATATGTTCATCAGAACTGACGCAGTCAAGCAACCGCTTGAACCTCCGTATTCTGGCCCTTACGAAGTCATAAAGCGCCAAACGGATCGAGTCTTCATTCTAAAAGTCAATGGAAAGGAGGTCGCCGTTTCTGTGGACAGACTCAAGCCAGCGTTCATAGCGAAGGAAGACCAACAACCCGAGACTCAAGACACGAAACGCCCTGCACCAAGGACATATGAGAAACATCATCGAGTTCGTTTTTCACCTTCAAATTCATAACTACCTCATTGGACGGGGAGTACTGTGGCGACACCGAAAATACTGGTTCGCCCTCTGTTTGTCGTTTCCCAATTCTGAACGGAAATTCCTATTATTAAGTTAGTTAACACTACTTTCTCTCTCTTCTAAAACTTGTCAAGACGCGTGAAGACGCTTTGATCGGACTTCCAATAAACGTTTATATATTTAAGTACAAATGGCTGCCTTGTAACCACAGAGTAGCCAAAATTACGTATACTTGTTGATGTAAATTCATCAAAGTGATGTAAACCGAGTTTAAGTAAAAAGTAAAAGTGTATTTTATTATAGTCGCTTGGTTACTTAAGAACTAAAAGTACAGAGTTTGGTCTCGCATCTTGAGACCTCAAAATGTTAAATTATATAAGGGTGTTAGTATATGCATATGCATATAAATGAAATTTGACCTAAGCAAAGTATTGTAAGTATATGCCTGCAATGTTTATGAAATGCAATGTTTTGGAAATGGACAACTGTCGTACTTGAATAGAATTTCGAAACGTGTGGGGTATGCAGATGCTTTGCTTTTAGGAAGTTCTTCAACAACAATTTTGGTTTGATGTATGGAGTTAATTCTATAACGTCACTCTTCCCTTCTTTATTTTCGAGTGCGTCCTCGTGCTCTTTAACTTTATTGTTGTTTTTTATTTGAAATAATATGTTTCTAAAATAAAACTGAAATTTGAATATAGCATAAATTGTTATCAGAAAAATGAATACGGTTAGTATTGAATATGTAATTATTTTAAATTGATTGCTTTCTTTTTGTCCAAGCTAGATTGCATTTTGTTTGCTTATATTATTTTCCAAAATTAGTGGATAGGTATAGTCTGGGAATGAATTTGATATAGATAATTGATTTATTTCTAAAGTACAATTATAAATTTTAATGATTTGATTGCCTTCGATCTTTGGTTTATTCTTTTCACAATCTTGGTTTATTTTGGCTTTACTTAAATTATAGGCAATATCATTCTTTCTACTGATTGGTATTATCTGTACAATTGTATACACATGCACTCAGCTATATCTTTCTTTTATACTACACTTGATTCCCTTTTCGATAATTGTGTTTCTCTCAAGAGACAAGTGATTTTTAAAAGACCTCCTTGGTTCTCTCAGGAGTTATCTAACTTGAAACGTGTAAAGTCAAGGTGCTATAAAAGGTTTAAAAAAACTCGCCGTTCGTCTGAATATACCATGCATCCATAGGATAAAATGGTATTTTAAAGTCGCCAAAATGTATGTAACAGGCAATAGGAAGCTTTACCGACCCTATAAAGTATATACATTCTTGTTCAGCATGAGAAGAGAAATTGATATAGCCATGTCTGTCTGTCCGTCCGTAAGAGTCCAAAGATCTCAGCAGCTACAAATGTTACAGTTAATAAATTTAGAATGTAGACTCGTGTAGTTTTGTCTGTCCATCTGTAGGATCATCGAGATCTCGGAGACTATAAGAGCTAGAGCTACCAAACTTGGCATGTAGACCCGTCTGCTCTGCAGGTAGATCGCCCCCTTCCGCCCACGCTATTTGAAAAACAATATTTTGAGACTCCACATCTCGGGAACTATAAAAGATAGAGCTATCGTATTTGAACAGTAGATGCGTGCAGTATGCATTTTTTTTTCAATTTTTTGCCACGTCCCCTTCCGCCTCCGAAATTCGAAAAATTCGATTTTCACCCGAAATATTTATCGTATCGTAATTTAATTTGGCATGACTTATGACTGGTCCGTCATAATACAAATAACCCCAAAACTGCACTCATGACACACTGTGCCAATAGCGGACACTCTCCCAACTTTGAGGACGCGAAGATCATAGGACAGGAAAACCATTACAACAAACGTTTCACGATGGAAATGTTACATATAATAAATACACCGACAAAGATAAGACTGAATTACAAAAATGACACTGTCAACTGCGCACACTTATACAGACACTTATTAAAAAATAATTAGTCTAACACTCCACGTCCGACGGTGCAGACGTGTAAACTATGTTCTGATTTTTTCTTTGTTAATATTATGTTTGTTAAGTGCTTAATGAAATGTTTTTATTATAGTTGCCCTGTAGATGGTTACCGTTGAGTAGCCGAAATATATCGGAATGGAAAAAAACCATTTGAATATACAATTCTTTTTGTTTTCTTTTCTTTTTAAAACAACCAAAATTATTGACCTGAAAGCCCGCTCAATAAAACTAATCATAAAGGTCACCAAGAAAAACACAATTTAAAATAAATTTAATATATATCGTTTCACCTGATGCATGGTATATCCAAGTCGGCCCGGCGACTTACTTACTTTATTTTGGCACACTCATAAATCTTATGAATATCCATCATTCCACCAAATTTTTTTTGCCACGCCCCCTTCCACCTTCGGAATTTAATAAAAAGTGATTTTCTCCCGCAATATTTATTGTATCGGAATTTAATTCGGCACAGTTATACATGTTATCGACATCTATCATTCCACCAAGTTTCATAAATATACTTTGAAATGTTTTGCACTCAAAGCGGTGCAAGGGCGAATTTGGGTGGTGGAGCGCTAAAGTGCACTCACATAAGAGTGAGCGAGATAGCAAATGTTGAAAATCGCGCATGCGAAAGAAATTTAATATATGAACTTAGTTTTATAAACTCAAGGTAGTTTTTTCCCCTTGATGCATGGTATATCCAAGTCGGCTCGGCGACTTACTTACTTTTTTTCATCTTGTATTCTGTTGTTCGTTCGAGATTTATGGTCCTAAATATGCAATGCCATAAGGATTATCTATGGCGCTGCAAATTTCAGTCTGATCAGGCAATTGCCGATATGCTTGCTGATTTTTTCAAAACAACCTACTCCTCAACGGAATATCATTCAAGTCTTCCGTATCCTTATTAGTTAAAAAAGTCGAAAGTCGTGCTTAATTTAGTGAAACCCGTGTATTCACCAGGACCTGATGGTATACCTGGTTGGGTACTCTGGTGCAAATGCTTTATGCAAGTCAATTTTGAAGTTATTTTTGTTGTCCGTTGACTCGTCTTCTTTTCCAGCTATTTGGAAGGAATCATATATTATTCCTCTCTGAAAGTCCGAAGCTTCAAACTATAGGAGTATTTCCAAATTGTCTGCTATTTCTAAAGCTTTTGAAAAGATAATTACTTCTCAATTGCAACATTTCTTTAGGATTATTATTTTGCCATCCCAGCATGGATTTGTGAAACGTAGATCCACTACCACTAACCTTTTAGAATTCACTTCTTTAACGATCGATGGATTCAGAAATGCAAAACAAACAATATATACTGATTTCAGTAAGGCTTCAGTAAGGATTCTGTTAGTCATACGTTTTTGCTTATTAAGTTAAGTGACATTAGCTTTCAGCCAACCTTACTTTGTTGGATTCGCGAGTATCTAACAAATATAACACAGAAGGTACTTTTCAAGACTTCCTTTTCCTGTTAGTCATCTGGGCCCTCTGCTTTTCACGCTCTTTATTAATGATCTTTTCTCAGATATGTTATGCATGATGATGACGTTAAGCTTTGCTTCAGTTAAAAAGATTTGATTTCGCTTGTTCGCTTACAGGCCGATCTGAACAAATTTTAGTCTTGGTGTCGGCTCAATTTGTTAAACCTTTTCATGACTTTTTATAAAACTTCTCCTCAACTGGTAACCTATTTTCTTAATCATAGTCTATTGGAACGTCTAACTGAGATGAACGATTTAGGTGTGCTCATGGACGGCAAGCTAACTTTTAATTCCCACATTTCTAATACTGTCGCCCCAGTATGAGACGTACCAACCTAGAATCGAATCTGTACAAAAGCCATTTCCGCTTTTTGCTCTTCGTGGCTTAAACTGGAATCGTAATGGTAATTTGCCTTCCTAATCCAGTAGACTTCTTTTGATTAACCTTCCTCATTAACCTCATTAGAATTATGCTTGGTGTAATCTTCATGCACAAGCTTTTGTTTTCAACCCAATTCCTGCCCTTTTCCTTTGTTCAAGGATACTTCCTGAACTTCTCCCTTCAAGGATGTCTCCTGAGGTCCTTATTTTTGGTACGAGGATATTTCCTGAACCCAAAATACTCCTCCAGGCTACTTCCCGTCTCCCCTATACTCCGTTCGAGTATACTTCTTGAACTATTCCCCCTCAAGGATATTTCCTGACGTCGTTATTTTGGTTCAAGGATATTTCCTGAACCTAAAGTATTCCTCCAGGATGTCTCTAGTTCCCCCTGTAACTGTTCAAGGATATTTCCTGATCTTTTCCCTTTCAAGGATACCTCCTGAGGTCCTTATTTTGATTCAAGGACATGATTCCTGAATCCAAAATATTTCTCCAGGATGTCTCCTGTTCCGTTTGTAACTCTTTAAGAATATTTCCTGAACTTTTCCCTCTCAAGGATATTTCCTGAGGTCTTTATTTTGGTTCAAGGACACTTCCTGACCCCAAAATATTCTTCCATGCTATATCTCGTCACCCTATAAATCCGCTCACGGATATATCTTGCTCCCTGCTGTTCCGTTCAAGGATATTTCATGAACCTTTCTCTAATCGCTGTTACCTGTTACCTCCAGGATGCGTCCTAAACCCAGATTTGGTCCTTTCTCGTATACTGCACTTCACTTCGCTAGATTTTGAACCCTCAAGATTACTATAGGTCTTGAGTGGTTCGGCTTGTTGTCTTCGCTTCTTGACACTTGGTGATTTGAACTCACAAGATTACTACAGGAGGTCTTGAGTGGTTCGCCATGCTTTCTTCGCCGCCGGACACTTGATGATGCCCCTTGATTTGCTGCGGCCTTTATATAGGCCTCCTGGCCTCTGAATGCAGCCACTGCAGTACCGCTATACAGCTAGTACATTTCCATGCGTGGTGAAAGTCCCGTTTGTATCCTTGTACGACATGCAGCAACTTTCCATACAGCTGCATGCCCATCCCTTAGCTCTTTTCTGTCTCCCACGCACTCCATGTCTATATGTTGCTGACATCGCAGCTCCTTTTTCTTCCTCTTGCTCCTTTTTCGACCTCCAACCTCGCCATGTGACCCCTTCCATCCCGTTTTTGTTCTTAAATAGTCTTTCTTATGTCTAAATAATTCATTTTGTGTCTTCTAACATTCCATTGTATCTTTTACTTATTTAACATCATTAATAAAATATCAAAGAAGCTAACTTCGGCTATGCCAAAGTTTGTATACCCTTGCAGCCCTTGACCATTACATTTTATTTCCTAAAAAATTTTTTGTTTCTTAATCCAATAAAGAAATATTTTAAATACATTGGCCGGGGGCAGCCAATCGCCAAATAGTAATCGTGCCAAGACAATGTAGCGATTGATATTCAAATTAACACACACACAAACGCAATTTTAACACATATATGTGCTTCACTGCTTATGCGTGCACTGCTTATATAGGCAAATTTTATATCGTCGAAATCAGGCGTTATGTTTATCCGATTGTTTTGAAATTCACGCATATGATGTAATCCCTTTTTATTTAATCAGTTTGGATAAGATTGTTCAAAAAATAGAGAAGTTATTCGCATTTAACGTTTGTATTTGTATGGCAGCTATATGATATAGTTGTCCGATCTTATTCAAAATCGCAGATGTTCATAGGCTGTATAGAAAAGCTTATATACGAACTTTGAATGCCATAGCTCTAAAACTGTGGGACTAGTTCGCGCAGCACCAGACAGACAGACGGACAGAAGGACAGACGGACATGGCTATATCAACCCGTCTTCTCTTGCTGATCAAGAATATATATACAGAAGGACAGACGGACAGACGGACATGGCTATATCAACCCGTCTTCTCTTGCTGATCAAGAATATATATACTTTATGGGGTCGGAAACGATCCCTTCTCTTCGTTACAAAAATATATTCACAAAACATCTGACCAATTTTATAATACCCTCTGCAAGGGTATAAAAATTATAAGTAATTTTATATAAACTTCATCCATTCTTATCGTATCTTATTTTCTCGACTCTGTTGTATCGTAAGTCGGGCTTCCCCAACGATATACGCCTCGATCTCATTGGCCGCCCCGCCATACGGCCACGCTCTTGTTTAATCTGCTTCTAACACCCCCCGCTCTCCCCTTTTGACAAGCATGGCACTCACTTTATTTCGTACAGGGCCCCCTTCACACCCGCACCCGTCTTTCGGGCTCGCTTAGCCCCCCACTTTTACTCTCTCGGTGCACAAATTCCGAAGTGCATCCCGTACGATCATATTCCCCTTCATTCTATTTCCCCTAGCGGCAATGCACTTGTGCTTATCGCTTGCTTTCTTTGCTTATTTTGTTTGGAGCCCAGAATTCAGCGCCCCTTTGCATTTCTGTCTATGCCCAGGAGTTTTGTTTTTGTTGCAGCCCTGAATTTCGCATTTGTTTATGCTCAGCTGTTCATATTTGGACATTTGCGTTTATTGTGTATCATTATTGTTTTCATTTTGCACGCCGTTCTTTTGCCGACGGCTAAACAGCCATTGCTGCCGTATTCATGTTGGGGGCGCTACTGTTGCTGTGTGGGCAACATTGTTTGCTGTACATGTTGCGGGTTATGGTTGTGTTATTTATTTATTTATTTATTTAAGAAGTTAGATATAATTAAAATTAAGTCTTACTTAAGGTTAAAGCGCTGGCGTCGAGGGCCTTCGGCTTGATTTTTTGTAGTATATATACACATATTTACATTTTGCTTAATCTAGTATTAGTTTATTGTTTATGGTAGAGTAGGTGTTTTGTTTACAATTAAATAAGATGATAGTTTTTGGAGAGTTTCAGATATTTTATAATTTTAGAAATGTTTTCTGGGTTTGGATTTGAGATCATAAATAGTGGACATGTGTTTGCAAAGATTTGCGTTCTTAGGTTGTTTATTAAAATGTGTTTTATGTTATGATCGGCTGTTGTTTGGCAGTTTTGGCATGGTGGGATGTCGTCGGGGTTGATGTAATGTAGAGCTGGGAACTCCATCGATAGTTCCATCGATAGTATCGATGGAAATTAAAAAGTGCGATAGATCGATGGGAAAAGTTCGATGGCGATCTGTCGAACTTGATTTGTGCGTGGTCACATAAATAACCGTTTTATATTTTATTTGAATAATAATTCGAATAACCTTTTTAACCATCGATGGACCAATCGATGGTTCCATCCATCGATTGAAAAATACTGAACCATCGATACTATCGATTTTCCCCCATCGCTGACAAAACTATCGAGGGGGCAGACCATCGATGGATCCCCAGCTCTAATGTAGTGTTGTAGTGTGAGCCTTGTGTGTCCTAGTCGCAGTCTTAAAATTTTGGTTTGGTCGTTGCGTGTGATGCTATTCTGTTTGATATTTTTTAGGTAGTCGGCTGCGTGTAATAGGTTATTGTTTATTGTTGATACCATCTATTGCAGTGCTCTATGTTCCGTTTGAGTTGTTGGCTTAATTTGTCTTTTAGGAATTTGTTTATGTCTGTGGTGTTTATGTTGCGGGTATAGTGCACGGGTATGTTAAATGTGGATTTGGCTGCAGTGTCGGCTAATTCGTTCCCTTTAATGCCGCTGTGGCTGGGGATCCAGAGAAGTTTAATTCTGGGGGCACTTTCGCTAAGTATGATTCGGATGGTCGTGGGGTATATATTATTGTGGGAATATTATTGTTGTTGATGTTGCAAATGGATTGGATAGATGATAGGGAGTCAGAGCAGATACTAAAGCTTCCTTTTTTTTGCGATTAGGTTAATTGCTTCAAAGATGGCTATGGTTTCGGCTGAAAGGATTGATGTAAATGGAGGCAAAATGCCTCTTTTTAGGATATCATTTTCAGTGGTGATTGCAAAGCAGGCTGTGTTACTTTGCAGTGACCCGTCTGTGTATAGGAAAGTGTCCCTATTGTGTTTGTTTTTATATTCCATGAAGCGTTGTCTGTATGTGTTTGGGCTTGTGTTGGATTTGTTAAATTTGTGTAATGTGGTGTTGATGAGGGAGGGGGTGAAAGCCCAGGGTGGGGAGGTTCTTTTGTTGGGTATTGGGAGGTAGGGGATGCAGTGCTCTTTACAGGAGTCTGCGATTTTTTCTAAGGTAGTTGTTAGTTTGTTTCATTTTTGGGTGCTAACTTTTATATTTTTTAAGTATTTGTGTAGTGGTGTGTTTGCGCTGTGTAGTAGGGTTTTGAAGGTTTTGACTGTGAGAAAGTCTCTTTTTTGTTCTATTGTGGGTATGTTTGTTTCGAACAGCAAATTTTGAATGGGGGTGGAGCATAGTGCTCCTAATGATATGCGTATGCCAGCATTAAATATTGTTTTTAATTTGTTAAGTGTTGATTTGGGGCAGTGGCCGTAGATGAAAAGGGCATAGTCCACTTTTGCTATTAGGGTTGATTTGGTAATATTTATTAGTGTGTTTGTGTTGCAGTTAAATTTCGGGCTTGCTAGGCATTTGATAACGTTCAGTTTGTTGTTTAGTGCTGGTTGGATATTTTTGATATGTGAGTCCCATCTGTATTTGCTGTTTATTGTTAGTCCTAAGATTTTTAGGCTTGGAACTTTGGGAATTTGGGTGTTGTTGCATGATATGGTGCAAGAACAGTTCTGCTTTCGGCATATGTGGAGGTGTTGACACTTTTGCGGTGATAGTAGGGCTCCTGAGTATAGGCACCACTCGTGGATGTTGGAGAAGAGTGTGTCAAGGTTGTGGTTAGGATTCTTTTTTTTATTGTGGGAGATTATCAGGAAGAAGTCATCGGCGTATGCGCTAAATTGAAAATCTTTCTGTCTGTTGAAAGTTTGTTATAGGCGATGAGGAAGAGAATTACCGATATTGGGGATCCCTGGGGAATGCCGTTGCATAGAGAATATAGGGAGCTTATTGTGTTTTTGATTTTAATTTTGATTTTTCTGTTTGACATGAAGTTTTGAACAAAGGTTACTATTTTTGGGCCTACTTTCCAGTTGATTAATTGGTCTACTATAGTGTGCACGCCAACTCTGTCGAAGGCCTTTGAGAAGTCAAGGGCAATGATAGAGGTGTGCTTTTTGCTTCTTAACGACTTGGTTATCAGGTGGTCTGCTAGGAGCAGACCGTCTGAAACTGATTTGCCGTATTTGAAGCCTGATTGGTTAGGGTGTATTAGGTTGTGTTTGGTGACAAACCACCATAGACGTTTGGCTATTATTTTTTCGAGTGTTTTGGCAAGGCAACAGTTAAGTGAGATTGGTCGGTAGCTGGAAATTAGTGTTTTGTTAGATTTGGGCTTTAATATGGCGATAACTAGACTTGTTTTGTATGTTTGCGGAACGATGTTGTTACTAGTTTAACAATTCGTTGTTTCACTGGGATTGAGGTGTTTTTAATCATAGGGTAAGCCATTCTATTAAGGCCAGGGGTTGTTCCTTTGAGGGAGTGTAATGCGGAGAGTAGTTCTATCTAAGTGATATCTGATTCTATTGTCTGTGCTGATGGGTGGGTTATGTAGTTGGTCAGTTTGTTCGCGTACTTGTTAGCAACGAATTCTTGGCTAAAGTTTATATCATTAGATTGATCGGACCAGTAAAGTGCAAATAGTTGTGATATAGCCTTTGTATCAGTTGTAAAGAGTTGTTAGATGTGTCTGTGATGCAGTGTATGGTTTTAGGTGGATTGAGTCCGCATAGTCGTCGAATATTTGCCCAAATTTTGTCAGGGGGAGTGTTAGGGTTAATTGTGGTAGTAAAGTCTGTCATGGCTTTGAGTTTTAACATTTTTAATTCTCTCATGAAAAGTGCATTAGCTCTTTTGTATTTGAGTAGGTTGTCTGTGTTATTATTTTGTTTGAAATTATTTAAGGTTTTGAATTTGTTTGCTCTTAGTTCAGTGAGGACTTTGTTCCACCAAGGAGTGTTTTTCCTGCGCTGGTGGGGGGACGTTAGTGGGATACTGTTGTGGGCGGCTTGCAGTATTATTTTATTGATCGCTGCGGCTTCTTTATTGATATTTGTGCTGGTAGGTGTATGATCGTTTGCCTCTTCAGTTTTTTTGGTAAATAATGCCCAGATGGCTTCTTTGATTTTGAAGCGGCGGGTTAGTTGGTTGTTGGTTGATGGTGGATACATGGAGATTAAGATTGGGAAGTGGTCACTTCCGTGGAGGTCTTCGATGGTTTTCCAGGTGGTGTAAGGGGTAAGTTGGGGGAAGCATAGAGATAGGTCAATGTGGGTAAATGTGTTGTGGGTGGAGAGGTGGGTTGGGGAGCCGTTGTTGAGTATAGTGAGATTTGAGTTCTGGATAAATTTGGCTAAAATTCTTCCTTTTTTGTTGTCTTTTGGTGAGCCCCAGCTGTGGTGCCAGCTGTTGAAATCGCCTACGACAAGTTGATTGTTGGTGAGGGTTCCAAAGTTATTGTTTAGGGAGTTTAGTGAGAAGGTTTTATTTGGAGGTATGTATGTTGACAGAATGTTAATTTTTGTTTGTGATATAATTTGTACTGCGATGGTTTCGAAGATATTAGTTAGGTTTGTTAGACTGTGTTGAATAGATTTATGGACTAATATTGCAACTCCGACAAATCGGTTGTTGGCTTTGTTGGTATACATTTGGTAATTTATTGGGACTGATATGGGAAATGGTATATTGTAAATGTGAGTTTCTTGGAGGCAAAGAACTTGTGGTGAGTGTTTGTTGATTATAATTAGAAGTTCGTTGTAGTTGTTTATGTATCCTTTTATGTTCCATTTTATAATATTTAGCATTGTTATTTTAATTTGTTTTGACTTTGAGTTAAGGTTAAGTAGTTAAGTTAAGTTTGTTTCTTTTTGTTTTAGATAGATTCGTTGTCGCTGTTGTATGTTTGGTTTTTGTTTGCTTGGTTGGGTAGCTTGGTTTTTGTTTTTGATTTCGTAGGTTTAAAGTTAGTAGAAAGTTGATTACCTTTGTCTTTGGTAAAGAATCTAATTTTTAGATCGCCGGTTTGATTTGTTGTATAAGATCTGTTTTCTGTGTTTGGGTTATCGTCAATATCCATGTTAGCCAATGCTGGTGATGTGTGATCTTGTTATTGGTGTGGAAGTTTTTCGTTTGGTTGTGGTGCGCTTGGTGAATTCTTTCTTGAGGGGTTGGCGTAGAGAGGGCTTCTTGTTGTTGTAGTGCAGTGGTTTGTGAGTGTGGGCGTTGAATTTGAGTGAGTGGGGTTGATTGTGCGAGTGTACGAGCGTAGGTGTTTCTCAATTGTTGACCTTGTCTGTTGTAGTATATGCCGAGTGCAGTTTTGTGGTCGACTTTTTCCATGGTTTTTATGGCGGTTAGTTCTTACTGCTTGAGGAATGTGGGGCACTTACGATCGATTGGTCTATGTTGGTGACTGATTTCAGGATTGTTTCTGCAGTTCATACAATTAGGTGGGTTTTGGCAAAGTTCTCCTTCGATGGTATGCTTATGTCCTGAGCAGTTTTTGCATATTTCGTTGATGTTCTTGCAATTGGTTCTCGGGTGTCCAAAGCGAAGGCATTTTTTGCATCGTAGCGGCAGTGGGATATATGGTCGAACGCGAACAATTTCGTAGCCAATTTTAATTGACTCTGGTAGTTTGTGCGTTGCAAAAGTTAGTATGATAAGACCAGTTTCTATTAATGTTTGGGTGTTGGAAACGTTGCTTGTGTTATTTGGTTGTCGTTTCAAAATTTTCCTTACTTCGCTTACGTTCTGTGCTTTTAGTTCTTGTTGGATTTCGGCTTCGCTTATGTTACGTAGTTCATTGCAGTATATGACTCCTTTGGTAAAGTTAAGTGTTTTGTGTTCTGTTGCAATAACTTCCATGTTTGCCATTTGAGTAAGCTTGAGTAGTTTTAATGGTTGTAGTTTATTTTTGGTCTTGATGAGAAGGCATCCATCCCTTGTTTTTTTATATGATTCGACTTCTCCTCCGCACGTATAGTCTATTGTTTTTTTGATAATAAATGGTGAAATGTTTTCGAATGAGTTGTTGTCGTTTCGTTTTAAGACAATATATTTCGGTTCGCCTAGTTTTATGTTGCTGTATATTGAGTTCGATGAACTTCGATCGGGTGGTTCTTGCATGGTTGTTGTTATTGGGCTAGAGCCCAGTGCACCGGGTAATGCTTATTGGTTTTGTTTGTTGTTGTTTTTTTTTATATTTTTATTTTGTTCGTTTTGTGTTTGATGTTCGTTAGTCGCGTTGCGTTTGCGTAGCAGCACAATTATAGCACGTCTTGATACCAGAGAGGTTGAAGTGGTACTGTGTGTTATTTATGATCCTCACATGCTATTAGGTTTATATCCCAATAACTTAAACATATGTTAGACTCCATGGTCCGTGTTTTAAGAATGGTCTCGAAGGTATACTGAATCTTTCGCATTGTAATCATACAAGTGCATATAATAAACACAGATAATCATGCTATTATATAATTCCGAAAAATTAACGCACTGTATTTTTATTAATTAATGACATTTATTGTATGTTAAAATGCAAGCAAAATAATTTCAATAAATTATTATTTATATTTGTATAAATATAAGTCATACTTATACCCTTGCAAAAAGGGTATATTCATTTTTGGTAGAAGGAGGCATCTCCGACCATTTAAAATATATATATTCTTGATCAGCATGACAAGGCGAGTTCAAATCCGTTTGTCCGTCTGTCTGTCCGTCCGTC
The DNA here is from genome assembly GCA_018150735.1 of Drosophila sp. 14030-0761.01. Classification (NCBI taxonomy): domain Eukaryota; kingdom Metazoa; phylum Arthropoda; class Insecta; order Diptera; family Drosophilidae; genus Drosophila; species Drosophila sp. 14030-0761.01. Next base: position 169,549 of record JAECWO010000106.1, on the reverse strand, counting down.
CGTCCGTCCGCAGGCATTGTATATCTCGGATTCATCCGGATCGGACGACTATATCATATAGTTCCATAGGAACCATCGGTCGAACAATGAGTTATAGATCAATAACTTCGTTCTTCTTTATCTGATCATTATAAAACTTAACATTTGGCAGTTTATCATACATCCAAACATCTATGGCAAATTTGATCAAGATCAGATTACTATATTATATAGCTCCCATATAAACGATCGGACCAAAAATAGTTTTCCTTCTAGAAACTTTTTTGTTTCTTGAGCGATCATCGTCAAACTTGGTAAATAACATTTCCACAAGTTATAATTCTGGTAAATTTGATCAAAATCGGATGACTATATCACATAGCTGTCATACAAACATATGAAAAAATTGCATGCTGCATGTCTACATACATGCATATGTATGCGTACCGTGCTATGGCGTGTAAAAACGGATTTTTACACCAGGGTCCTTACATTTAGATAACTCTTTTTAGGGACACGGTACTTGTTTATTATCGGTCTCATGGTTATATTTAGTTTTAGATGGAGTTTACCACCCACTTAGTGCTGCACTATCAAGAACACGACTCTTTGGAAACACCATCTAGTAATCATAAACGTTGTACGGGCCTGGCACCCGCTATGGGTAATTGACCGCGATTGTTGAGATTGAATTCCCCTTGTGTGGACTCGCTCATTATACCATGCATCCATAGGATGAAATTGTATATTAAAGTCGCCAAAATGTATGTAACAGGGAGAAGAAAGCTTTTCCGACCCTATAAAGTATATATAGCCATATCCGTCTGTCCGTCCGTAAGAGTGCAGAGATCTCAGCAACTTTAGAATGTAGACTCGGGTAGTATTGGCGCAGACCAGTTTTTTTTTACCACGCCCCTTTCCGCCTCCGGAATTTGATTATGATACTCTCATAGATCTTATGAACATCTATTATTCCACCAAATTTTTTTTGCCACGACCCCTTCCGCCTCTGGAATTCAATGAAAATCGATTTTTTCCAGCAACATTTATCGTATGAGAATTTAACGGCACACTCATACTTGTTATGGACATCTATCATTCCCCCAAGTTTCATAAAAATCGGAATAAAAATGGCTCAAAGCGGTGCAAGGGCGAATTTGGCCGGTGGAGCGCCAAAGTGCACACACATAAGAGTGAGCGAGATAGCATTTGTTCGGAGGGGGGCGGAAAACTTCCTTTAATTATATATTTGGCGGTTGGAATTAAAAACGCACGGATTCTCGTTTTGATAATATAACTTTATTGCAGCACTCGCGTATGCACAAAAACTGGGGGCTTTCGAGTTGAAAGTATACTTGGGTTTTATTTCGGGGTCGAACGCTTCCGAATATAATGGCGGTTTTCATGAATACTGCCGGTCATTTCTTTTAGTGTGACCGCCCTCGCCTTTGGACCGAAATCCCCCTCTCCGCTCCTTGCTGGTCACGATCTGGCCGCCCCCCTTGCAACAAGTTGCAATTGCCACTCTGGGCATACATGTAAGGATGGGGAGCAGCCCCGTTCGAGATCGCCTAGATGCCGCAGGAGCCGGATGGATCCAACCGAAGACAGTACTTTGGGCGGCAGGGGTGCCGCTCTGCCCCGGCACACAACCTGGCTGGATGACCTCAGGATAGATGTCAGCACCAAGCACTACGGAGACGGACGAGGGGCGGTGGAACTCCGGGTCTGCCAGCACCAGGTGTCTGAATTTTCCACGCCACGAGTCGGATACCTCCCGAATGGGGGTCCGAACCTGAAGATCGGGCTCCACCTTGAACACGACCTCCTTTTGGAAGTCTGGGTCGGTCTTTGACCCAAGCACGGCTGTGCACGCGCGGTCGTTTCCGACTGGACCGATGGCTAGATCCAGAGCCTTTGCGAACGAAGCGTTGATGCGGCGTTGATACATCGCGCTGCACGCGTCTGGGAGGACCCGGGTGTCAAACTGCTTGTCGCCGTTGCCTAGTCGAACCACGGCAGTGGGCATCACCCCAGTCGTCCTGGACTGCAGGAGGGAGTTCAGCGTGGGTGCTTGGGACGGATCGCGCGCGGAGGGGGACTTCTCGGATCACCGCTGGACCCGAGGAGCGACGCCGTGAAGGCTGGTCATCGGACCGCCTGGGACACCGACGTCTTGGGGTCTGGTCGGCCATGTGGAGGAGCGGTTGGTGGCTCTGCCCACACCGTCGGCATCCGTCGGCACTGCGACAAGACTCGCCCGAATGCTCGTGCGCCTGCTCGCAGGCGCTTCTCCGCGCGTAGGTTGAGGAACTGCCGGCACTGGCGGAGGGCGTGGACTCCTCGACAAACCCGGCACCTATAGGAGTCGATTCCGCGGATGCGGTGGGTCTCCTCACGGGTGCGGGTGGAACGCCTTGGGGCCATTGAGGTTGGATGGTAGCGAGAGTCTGGAATGGGAGCAAACTGGATTAGGTATTGTCGCGGAGACGAACACAGGACACTGAGACGATGACACGCAAAGGAACACAGGATAGGTAGGAGGAAGTTACAGCTTGGAGATGTCCGGGACGAGCTCGCTATGTAAAAGGATGAGCTTCGCGACCGGTCGTCGGATGGACCCGCGCGAAGTCCTAACTTCGACAACCCGAACCAGCCCGTCGGTACCGGAGTGCAGGCCTTCCACTCAGCCTAGACGCCACTCGGTTGGTGGCAGATTGTCTTCCGAGACGATAACGAGATCGCCAATCTGCAAGTTGCGATCCGGGGACTTCCATTTATGCCGTTTTTGGAGCTCGCGCAAGTACTCCTCCTTCCATTGACGATAAAAGTTCTGGTAGAGTGCCTTCAGACGTTGCCACCGGTTAATCACGGACATGGGAGCGACGTGAATCTCCGGCTTCGCAATGGATATGAGGGGGCCCCCTACTAGGAAGTGTCCGGGGGTTAAAGCCAACAAGTCTGACGGATCCTCACTCATGGGGGAGCTGGGACGCGAGTTCAAACATGCCTCGATCCGACACAGGAGTGTGGACAACTCCTCCATTGTGTACTTCATCGTCGATGACCCCTTGTAGAACAAGGCCTTAAAGCTCTTCACACCCGCTTCCTACAATCCGCCCATGTGGGGTGCGCTGGGTGAAATGAAATGCCAGGAGAGGATGTGTTGACTGAAGGAGTTCAGTATGCATCCTTTGGTGGCGTCCAGGAAGTCCTTTTCTAAGGCTTTGGAGGCTCCAACGAAGGTCTTGCCATTATCGGAATAAATGCGCTGGGGGTACTGGCGACGGGCTACGAATCGGGAGAATGCAGCCAGGAATTTTTCTGTGGTGAGATCCGACGTGGCTTCTAGGTGGATTGCCCTTGTACTGAAGCACACAAAGACGCACACGTACCCTTTGGTGATAAGGCAGGCTCTGCCAGTGAAATTCTTGATTTCGAATGGACCTGCGAAATCGATACCGGTATGGGTGAAGGGTCTGGAGAATGTGGTGCGCTCACGAGGGAGGTCTCCCATCATCTGAGTCAGCTGCCGCCGCCTGTGGAGGATGCAGGGTTTGCAGCCTCGGATGTGGGCCTTGATAAGGTTCGCAATCCTTGAAATCCAGAATTTTGAACGAAGATACCGTATCATCATCTGGTTGCCTCCATGCAGGGTGATGCGATGCGCGAAATCGACGAGCAGGCGCGTCAGATGACAGGATGACGCTCATCGTACGTTAAGGACTCGGACGCCCGAAGCCGCTTACCGGACCGGAGAACCCCATGCCGATCCAGGAATGGGTAAAGATTGAGCAGCTTGCTCGAAGACGGAAGTGGAAGCTTCTCAGTGAGACGTTCGACTTCCGCGGAGTACTCAACGCGCTGGGTGATCCTGATAAGCGCTCTTTCCGCTGTCAGCATCTCTTCCTTGCTGAGCTGGGTTGTGGGTGGAAGAGAGTCCCGCGGCCGAATGAACCGCTGGACGTATGCGATCACCCTCAGTGCTCTGTCGTTGCTCGAGGTCTGTGTCAGGGACGTCGGATATAAATGTAGGCCAGCGATCGGGGGTTTGCAGCAGCCAGTGTGGTCCATGCCACCATAGCTTGTTGGCAGCTAAGTCCACGGCTAGCGAGATCCGCCGGGTTGTCTTCGGAAAAAGAACACATGCACTGGCATTTTATCCCCCCGGCAGGACCTCACTTCGGAGGTATTTGGGAGGCTGGGGTTAAATCAGTCAAGTATCATTTAAAAAGAGTGATAGGTGACAGCAATCTCACATATGAGGAAATGGCAACATTGTTGTGCCAAATTGAAGCGGTGTTGAATTCGGCCATTTCTTGATTGGTAGGCCAATGTTGGAGGCCGCCGAGTCCATATCTGAGGAAAGGATTGGAAATCTAGATAGGTGGAAATTTATTCAGAAAATGAAAAAAGATTTCTGGATGAAATGGAAAGACGAATATTTGTATACTCTTCAGCAACGAAATAAATGGAGACGATCTACAACAAATATAGAGGAAGGGCAAATCGTGCTGATCAAAGATGAGAATTGTCATCCAGCCAGATGGCCGTTGGGAAAGGTGGAGGAAGGTGTTCCAAAAATAAGTGTAAAGGCAATAAATTCAACTGCGGCATTATATTTAGATCCAATGGGAGAAGTAGAAATAGTAGCCTCCTCGTGGGATCTTGTAGTGTACTACGACATGTCGGCATATTTTGAAATGCTAAGTAAAGGGAACAGGTTGGTGCCTAAAATGAGGGAAGTATGCAAGAAGTTACATAACTTCGAGGATCAGTGCAATGTGGTACTTGACAATATGGTAAAACAAATGGACGAAATTCAGGAAAATAACAAATTATTCATGGTAAATGATAAGACGCGGCATAGGCGAGCACCGTTTGAATCCATGGGATCGCTATACCACATATTGTTCGGCATTATGGATGCGGACGATAGAGATATAATGGAAAATAACATGAGAAATCTGTTAACCAATCAGAAAAATTTAAAGGAGTTAGAGGAAAAGCAGACATCAGTGGTAGACTCGACCGCAAACATTCTCAAAAGCACTACCGAAGAGATAAATGCAAATTTTCGTAGCATGAATATAAGAATTAAGAACATGACAGAGTTATTGAAAGAAAACTACTATGTATATAAAGAATCGATCAACTTTTTCATGATAACAAAACAACTTAGTTCCGTGATTGATGATCGTGAAAAAATTCAAGCAGGGATAGTAAATCTGTTAATAGATATCAATCATGGGAGGTTAAATCCTAATATCGTTAAGCCTAGCCAGCTAAAAAATGAGATATCAAAAATAAAGGATAGATTGACTGAATCGTTAGTTCTTCCAGGTAAAAGAACAGGTACTGAGCTAAACGATATATATACATTGCTCACAGCCAAAGGAATTTTTGTTGACCAGAAGCTAATTATAAACGCAAAAATCCCATTATTTGGTAGGCATCCGTCTTTTCTTTATAGAGTCATCCCCGTACCAGTTCGAATAAATAATAATCAAATGATAATAGTACAACTAAGTAACGAGTATTTAGTGTACAATTTTGAGATAGACTCTTATCACCTAATGAGCGAATCTACAAGTGTCGGACATGGCAGTCTAATAAAAGAATGTGTGAAGGAAGTTGGCCTTGGAGTAGTGCCAATGATAATGCATGTGAAGTCACACCATTCAAACAAAATAATCAGTCTAATTGTGTCTACAAAACGATTGTTGAGCTTTGATCATATTGGATTGAACTAGAGAGTAGTAGTAGTAGTAGCAGAAGACAAAATATTAGTTGCTCAGTCTATTGCTACATCACATATAGGGGACATTAGCGTAGTACCGAAAATAGTGTGGAACCCGGTAGACGGCAACATGGTAAATCACACAGCAGAATTTGTAAAATTAAAAGGCGAGTTAACATCCTTAAAAGAACATAACATCGATATTTTAGGGTTAAACTTCCACCACGTGACTGGACATGCTTCTCTGAAAATAGTAATTATATTAGTCATAATAGCAATACTGTATATAATAAGAAAAATGAATGTAACAAGAAGACTGCAGACCATAACATTTGCCGGCCCCTTGCAGAATGTTTAAGAATAAACACTGTAATCTTCGAGGCGGCTGAGAAAACATTGTTTATAATAAAATGCAGTACCACTCAATATGTACAAGGCAATAACCTAATATACAATACGGCTCTATGTATAGATGACTCTAACATAGCATAAGATTGAAAATACCAAAAGGGCCCTCTTAAAAGAGATGACAAATGTATTAAACGAGCCTAGGCAAACTTGAGTTAGGCAAAGGCCAACGCCGAGATTAATCAAAATAGATTGCAAACACCGACCGCTGATCATGAGCTCTCGCGATTGGTTCTAACACTAGACTAAGATACCCCGACCCTCCACAAATGTGACCCCTTAGAGCGTAAGACTGCATATATAAACTCAGAGCTTTGTCAAATAAATTCAGAATTCACTAATTAATATTTGGGTTATTTTCCTTCTCCCCGGAATCCCTATACCCTTGAAAAAAGGGTATATTAATTTTGGTCAGAAGTGTGCAACGCATAGAAGGAGGGATCTCCTACCATATAAAGTATATTTATTTTTGATCAGCATGACAAGGCGAGTTCAAATCCGTTTGTCCGTCCGTCCGCCTGTCTGTCTGGATCAACAGCTTCTCCTCCTAGACCGCACGAAGTCTTGTATATACTGCAGGCATTGTGTATCTCGGATTCATCCGGATCGGACGACTATATCATATAGCTCCAATAGGAAGCATCGGTCGAAAAATGAGTTTAAGATCAATAACTTCTTTCTTTTTCACCCGATTATCATAAAACTTAACAATTGGCAGTTTATTATACATCCAAACATCCATGCCAAATTTGATCAAGATCGGACTACTATATCATTTTAGCTCCCACAGGAACAATCGGACCAAATATAGTTTTGCTTCTAAAAACTTTTTTGTTTCTTGAGCGATCATCACCAAACTTAGTAAATAACATTTGCACATAAATTATAATCCTGCCAAATTTGATCAAAATCGGATTACTATATGATATAGCTGTCATACAAACAGATGGAAAAATTGCAAGCTGCATCTCTACATACATGCATATGCATGCGTGCCGTGCTATAGCATGTGGATTGATGTTTTTTCACAAAAGCCTATTCTTTTTGCGATCTCCATTTAGGGACTGAGAAACGCAAGAACTTGCAAGGGTATACAAACTTCGGCATGGTCGAAGTTACCCCGGCCTTCTGGTTTTTTGCTACCTTTAGCTGATCTGAGCACTATTCTGTTGCATTGGATCTCATTCTTTAAGCAGCTGATTCACCTCTGAATCACTAATGGGGCAAAACTGCAGAGTTTCTTTTCTCGAAAGACCAAAATGAATAGGGATTCCGGAGAGAAGGAAAATAACCCAATCTTCATTTAGCGAGGTTTCGTGGATACAGAAATGCAAAACATCAACTCAACGGAGACGTGGCTAAAACCTGACATTGCTGATGCATCTGTTTTTGCTTCAAAATTTTCTGTATTCAGATGTGATCGAACTTCTTATAATCAGGAGATTGAGTTTGTCGGTGTTAAGGTAGATTATCATTCTTTTTCCGCCTACATCACTTGTTCTTATATTCCACCGCAGTCTGACATTGTGGCTTATTTAAATCATTTAGAGGCAATTCGATCTGTCTCTGCTTTAACTTCTAATCGTGATATTCTCATTGTTCTAGGTGATTTTAATTTACCTTCTATAGCATGGTCCCTTGCGGATGAGTCTACTATACTGTTGCCTTCCACGTCACATGACTTTGTTGACGGCCTTCTTGAGATGTCTCTATCTCAAGTCAATTTAGTGCGTAATATAAATGGAAGATCATTAGATCTGATATTTGTACTTGATCCTGCCAATTGTGCTGTTTTCAGGATTAAACCTTTTGTTCTTCCGGAAGATAAATTTCATCCTACTTTAAATTTAACAATCGATCTACCTTTTCTTCCACCACTACTTTGTGCTAACATGATACCTCGAACCCGATGCTTTCTAAAACAGATTTTCTAATCTTAATGATTTCATTCTTGCTACGGATTGGTCTTATCTGTACAATTGTATAGACATGGACTCAGCTATTTCTTTCTTTTATAGTACACTTGATTCACTTTTCGATGATTGTGTTCCTCTCAAGAGACAGGTGATTTCTAATAGACCTCCTTGGTTCTATCGGGAGTTATCCAACTTGAAAAATGTGAAGTCACGATGCTATAAGAAGTTTAAAAAAACTCGCCGTTCGTCTGATTTCATTCTGTACTCTGTTGCTCGCTCGAGATTTATGGTCATTAATATGCAATGCTGCGGCCCTTATCTACGGCCCTGCAAATGTCAGTTTTCTCGCGATCCTAAGCAATTTTATAATTTTGTCAATACTAAACGTAAGACATCAGTGCATCCGTCTTCCTTGTCGTTTGAAAATAATAAAGCTAACACTGATCAGGCAATTGCCGAAATGTTTGCTGATTTTTTCAAGACTACCTACTCCTCAACGGAATATCATTCAAGACTTCCGTATCCTTATCAGTTAAAAAAGTCGAACTGTATTTTTAATCCAGTGATTGATGAAAGTTCGCTTCTCAGCGTGCTTAATTTAGTGAAACCCGTGTATTCACCAGGACCTGATGGTATACCTGGTTGCGTACTCAGGTTTTGTAAGCCAATTTTGAAGTTGTTTTTGTTGTCTGTTGACTCGTCCTCCTTCCCAGCTATTTGGAAGGAATCATATATTATTCCTCTCCATAAAAATTGTAAAAAGTCCGAAGCTTCAAACTATAGGGGTATTTCCAAATTGTCTGCTATTCCTAAAGCTTTTGAAAAGATAATTACTTCTCAATTGCAACACTTCTGTTTTCGACATCCCAGCATGGGTTTGTGAAACGTAGATCCACTACCACTAACCTTTTAGAATTCACTTCTTTAACAATCGATAGATTTCGAAATGCAAAATTCTGATTCTGTTAATCATACGCTTTTGCTTATTAAGTTGAGCGACATTGACTTTCCACCAATTTTTCTCTGTTGGATTCGCGAGTATCTAACAAACAGAACACAGAAGGTACTTTTTAAGTCTTCCTTTTCCAGTTCCATTTATGTGACGTCTTGGGTGCCTCAGGGTAGTCCTGTCTGGGCCCTCTGCTTTTTACACTCTTTATTAATGATCTTCCCTCAGTTATGATACATTCGCGTGTGCTTATGTATGCTGATGACGTTAAGCTTTGTTTTAGTTATAAAGATATGATTTCGCCTGCTTGCTTACAAGCCGATCTTAACAACTTGTTAAACCTCAATACTACTAAGTGTAAAGTAATGACTTCTCATAGAACTTCTCCTAAATTGGTAACCTATTTTCTTAATCATAGTCCATTGGAACGTCTAACTGAGATGAACGATTTAGGTGTGCTGATGGACAGCAAACTAACTTTTAATACGCACATTTCCAACATGGTCGGTAAAGCAATGGGTGTTCTTGGTTTTATAAAGCGGTGGTCGAAGGAATTCACCGACCCATATATAACCAAGATTCTCTTCACATCACTTGTACGACCTATTCTAGAGTACGGTTCTTGTGTATGGTCGCCTCAGTATGAGACGCACCAAACTAGAATAGAATCTGTACAGAAACAATTTATGCTTTTCGCTCTTTGTGGCTTAAACTGGAATCGCAGTGCCAATTTGCCTTCGTACTCCAGTAGACTTCTTTTGATTAACCTTCCTTCTCTCATTAACCGTAGAATCATGCTTGGTGTAATCTTTATGCACAAGCTTTTGAATGGTGATATAGATTCGCCTGAGTTATTATCTCAGGTTAATCTATCTGTTCCATGTAGACCTACCAGAAACTTTATTCCTTTATCTTTGACTCGCTGTACTACTAACTATGCTTTGCATGAACCATTTCGTGTCCTTTGTGCTGACTACAATCGGTTGTACCGAGCGATCAGCACAGAATCCTCTCTTCCTATACTAAAAACGTCTATATTATGTTACTTAGCTCGTAATTAGCCTTAGTTATTCGATTTTATGTTTCTTGTCTTCGTCCACGCGATAACGTGTCGTACGTTATACGACTGCGCCCCTCGGTCGGTTGGGCGGGAGGTGGGCGGAACGCCTGGGACTCACGCGAAAAACGCAAGAACTTGCAAGGGTATACAAACTTTGGCATGGTCGAAGTTACCCCGGCCTTCTGGTTTTTTGCTACCTTTAGCTGATCTGAGCACTATTCTGTTGCATTGTATTTCAGACTTTAAGGAGTTGATTCACCTAAAATGGAGCTTCCATAACAAAATAACTGACGCAGGACTTTACCATTACTTAGCGCAAACAGTGTTATCATGTAGAGCTGGAAAATCCATCGATGGTTCTATCGATAGTATCGATGGAAATTAAAAAGTGTGACAGATCGATGGGAATTTTTCGATGGCGATCCATTAAACTTGATTTGTGCGTGGTCACATAAATAACCGTTTTGTATTTTATTTGAATAATAATTCGAATAACCATTTTAACCATCGGTGAAAAACCATTGAAAAATGGTGAACCATCGTTACTATCGATTTTTCCCATCGCTGGTAAAACCATCGAGGGGGGAGACCATCGATGGATTCCCAGCTCTACACAGCACCATACTCCCCTCAGCAAAATCCAGTACCTCGAATTGGGTCAAAAGACTTGGGACCAGCTGCTACCGGAGTTCATTTTGGCGATCAACTCTAGTGTGTGCGACTCTACAGGATTTACTCCAGCCTTTCTCTTGCTGGGCAGAGAGCCTCGAATACCTGGAGCCTTATAGGACGAAGTCAACCAAAACTCCGTAGCCCCTTCATGGGCCCTCCAAGAACCCCTGACGAGAATGGCCGATGTATACTAATTGGCACGACTCAAGATGCAGCAATTTTCGCAAAGCTTCTGATGGCTTCGCGGCCAAACCAGCTGCAAAGATTGAAGGTCCTTTCAAAGTAATCAAGCTTATTTCCAGAACATCGTTCGCTTACAAAAGACTACAGAGAGACGTCGCCGCACCGATAGTTTGGGCAATCTCAAACCATTCCAAGCTCACGAAACAGACGACTCAGAATCGGATAACATCCGCGGACACCGAGAAGATGGGAGGACCTCAAGAGGAAGATTGATAAGTTCACAAGGGAGCCTCCCAACGTCCTTGCCCCCTTAAGGGGAACTTCACCTCCACTCATTTATCATTCAAGTCTAAGTATTTCTATATTGTAAGCCACACAGATAGGGACGTAGGGTTGTAAGATTACTGGTCAGAGTCTCTAAACATATCTTTCGTACAGCATGACGTCACACCGCTATTCTTTTGACGAGGTGGTCAATATCATCGATGAGTTGGTGGCTGCTTGGGAGTAAGGAGTCCCCGTGAGCCCTTCTCAAACCAATCGAAACCCTCGTCTTCAGCTGCGCAGCGACGCACCCGCCTCGGGAGCAGCAACCTCTAACCCCGAGATGGCACTCCACGAGTCCTCAGATCCGTCAATGGGCCACCGCGTCAAGGACCCCTCTGCAGTGCCTACCTTGTCACTCGACGGCGAAAACCCCTCTATAAGCTGTCGCCTGGCTGATGCGCCGCAACGCGCCACCATTAGCGCCATCGATGACTGGGCCCGTTTTCACCAGTTGGAGAACATTGCACACTTCACCTTCACCGTCTTCGCCGCTACCGCCACCGACACCCCCACCGGAAGGGTGGCGGGTCCGAAATTTTGAGGAACGTTTGCCGATAGGGCTCGTAGAAGCCATCCATTCTCCTCCTCGCACCCGACGGAACGTAAAGTTCCTTCAGGAGTCGGAGGGACGCCTCTTCATCGTTCACATTAACGGGACCGGCCCAGTGACGGTCACCTTCTCTCGTTTCGCCGGGTAAGAAGGGAGAGAGTGTGACGATACACGAATTCAAGTATCGACACAAAAGTATCGATAACGATAGTGCTCATTGGAGAGCATTTCGTTGGTATATTTTTAGTTGTTAGTTATTGTTAGTATTAAGTTCATAATTAACATATGGTCTCTATGGAAGAGCATAAATATATATTAAGTTTAATCAACGATGACCCAGATAGGTAAAACTATTTCTCATTTCTTTTTTGTAGCGCCACCTTCCCCATCCAACACGATGGTACGGCCGAACTCAGCAACAGTGAGGGAATATATGTATATTCGGCTATGCCGAATTCTATGATATGTACCCCGGCTGGAAAACTTCCTTAAAACTTTTAATGATTTTAAATTATTATTGCCGTTCAAGCCTTTGGAATAACTGACTTAAATCAGAACTCCATTGGAATAAAAATCGCAAACATCAATTCTTGTTACAACTTTTTTTCCATGTTTCAATAACCATTTAGATTCTGTTGTATGCAATGTCATTACTTTTCGTACCTCGTCATTTGTGATGACTTCGTATACATTGGGCTGAGAAGTATTTAGAGTTTGCTTGTGCAAATCTTCTTTATCCTTTTCTCCGCTGGAATTTTTCTGTTTACTTCAATTTCTTAAGTATGTTTGTGTTTATGCTCTGTAGCTCTTTTATTGTGATGCGTGATAGTGCATCAGCTACAAAATTATCTTTACCCTTGAAATATTATACTGTAAAGTCGTATTCCTCTAAGTCTAGTCTCATTCTAGTTAGTTTTGAACTGGGATTGGTCAAAGAGATTAAATATGTTAGTAGTCTATGATCTGTTTTTATTGTGAAGTGTCAGCCATATATTGATTGTCCATATATATATGGTCGGATATGATTGATTGTCCAGTGTATAGCTGCTAGTTCTTGTTCTGTTGTACGTCTATTACTTTCACCTTTGTAAATGCTCGTGATGCATAAGATACTAGAAGTTGGAGTTCTTGATGGTTTTGAGTTGAAACTGCTCCACATGCTTGTTTACTTGCATCTGTGATTATGCAAATTTTTTTGCTAAAATATGGGTATTGTAATAAAGTATGCTGCATATTCAAATGCATTTTGGCATTCTGCAGTCCATTTGAGACGAACATACTTACATAATCTAGTTATAGTTAGAATACTCGGCAAAGTTTTTAATAAAACGTCGGTAATAATTGCAAAAGCAATGAATCTTCTAGAGCTGTCTGCGTCCGAAGGGACAGGATATTTTTCAATGACATAATATTTTTTGTGATCTGGTAAAATACCCTTATCAGTGCACTTGTGACCTAGGAATGTCACTTTGTGCATGAAGAAAGTACATTTCTGGATGTAATTCAAGGTTGTATTTTCTGCATAAATCAAAAAGTTTTTTAACCCATTTCGGGCCAAGCCAAAAAAATTGTTGATTTTAAGGAGCAAAATTACTTTTTTAGGGTAATTAGCATACAAGGAATCCAAATCTGTAGTTAAAAAAAATCGACCTATTTTAGTTTAGCCAGAATCGACTGTTCGAAAAGTCGAACAATGGCCGTTTCCCACCATACCATTTTCAGAATTGCTTATAATTTTGAATTTCGAAAAGTTGTTAAAATTGTGACGATATATAAATCTATCGACACAACACCTATCGATAGCGATAACGCTCAATGCTAGCATTATTATTAGTACTAAGCTCATATGATTATTAGTATTAAGTTTATGAACTGGCTCTGACCCGATAGGTAGAACTAGTTATTCTTTTCTTTGCAGCGCCACCTTGCCTGGCCAACCACTCGCCGCTCACTCGTTTCGCCGTTCTTGCTCTTCGCCTTCGCCGCTCATGCTCTTCGCCGGCGCTTTCTAGAAAAGCCCAAAAGTAACAGTGATCGGGCTGACGCCACGCGCCGGCGCCACTTGCTAGCGATGCGTCACGTAGGCCACGGGGCATATGCGGCTACGCGTAAGAGAGGGACGGAAATAGAAAGCTTAGAATGGCTGATGCAATGGCGCAGCTGTACCCGGCATCGACGCGTGCCAAAGCTTCACGGCGAAAAACAGGCCGCAGTGGAGTGGAAAATTTTGGCCGGGATTCATTCTGGTACAGACCTCGGACCGAGTCAGAAGTGCCAAAAGATAAAAAGTGAAGTGAAGTGAAAAAAAAAATAAGAAGAAAACATAGAACACCAAGGACGAGTCACAGAGGATAACAACAGCAAGGATCAAGGACACCGAATACCACAAGGACTACGCCAAGGACAACACAATCAGGACACGGATCAAGGTCGAGCGACACAGGATAACAAGGACTACGATTAAGACACCACGATCAGGACTAAGAAGACGACGGACAAACGAGTCAGCGGAGGGAAACGGCCAGGTGAGTCGGCATGAGCGCCACTGTTGGAGAGTGTCTCCGGGGTTAGTCGGGGCGGTTAGAGTGTGGCAAAAATAAATATTTATATCGAGTAGCTAATTAAAAAATAAAAAGAAAATATGAAGGAATCCGGTGTGTTCGAATTTGTTTGTTGGCCCCTCGGTGAGGCCTAAGGACTTGCGGGTCACTGTAGGCTAGTGTTCGGACGGACCGAATAGTGTGCTAGGGCATCGGAAAGAAAGCGGTTAGTCGGCCATGCCAGCTCGCCGATCTGAATCAGGACCTTTAGCGTTTCGGCTTGGCCGAACATAGGTGCACTCGAGCCAACTCTCATATATCCTTGGTAGCTAGATTGTTTAGTATTTGTATGTACTCCTTTTGTGTTGCGTGTCAATGTGATGTCCTTATTAACATAGATTTAAGTCAGTAGTTCATCCATGTATGGCGGGATGCTGGGTGCTGCATGTACCCTTCCTCTTTTCCCCATTTTCCAGTGTAGTGGTCCGATCTATAATAAATAATCCTCCCTTAATCTCGAGTCTCGGCATCTTTACAAATATTGTTGTAAGGAGGCCCTGGGGAGACTGAGATATGTACCCCAGCTGAAAAAAAACTTCCTTACAAAATTTATAAAATAAAAGGCGGTTATTAGTTAGTTAAGCATTGTATGTTATGGTTAACTTTTTATCTTTATGGTACATAGCAAAACAGTTATTTATATGCAAATGCACTTGACACTTTTCATATAGTCGCTTAGTGGGTTTGTGGCAAACCTTGCAACGACGTGCCTTTTGGTTGGGATCCGTAACCAGCAAGTGTTTTCCAGAGACTCTTGGAATATTTGAAATGGGGACATATTCATCTTCATCTTCAGATGCCATTGGAATTTCTCCCTTATCGATGTTATCTTCGGTAAGTAGCAAATTTGTTGCAAGCTCAACCCGAAATTCCAATTGTGGCATATTTTGCCGTGCGAGCATTTTATCTGTAATACATTGGAGCTTCCGAGTATTGACAACGGCAGACTCTTGGCGGTCTTGGCGGTCTTTGCGAATTTCTATTTAGAAACATCCAGCAATGTCTTTTTCCAAAGATTCTTCTTTATACAGAATTTCATCATCAATATCTTCCTCATAAGTTATCGTATCAACTACAGCGGGTGGCAGAGCAGTAACAATTTCAATCTCATCATCAACACTATCTTCGAGTTCTTGTAAAACATCTTCAATGCAAAGTGCATTGCGTCGTTGGTACACGGTGCTCCCGCTGGGATTGGATTTGTCCAAGCTACTGTCCATTCCTATTATATTTACATAAACACAAATTGACTATTTATTTACCAAAATATTAATTTATTACTCGATTAAACCCAAAATTATCACAAATTTCAACTCAATTAATAATTATGCTTCGGAATTTCACAATAGAACTTAATGAACTTCAAATTTGTTCTAAGCGTAAACTCGTGGTGAATGGCCAATGTTGGACTTTTCCAACAGACGTTTTAGGGCATATGTTTTTTAGTATTATACTTAATATTTTTTTAAGATTTTAAATTATTTTTTAAGATTTTAAATTATATGCAAATAGTTTGAAGTATTTGCAATAAATAAAACAATGTTTTAACTTAAAAATATTTGCATATTATATTTTATTTTTAACAGAAAATATGGTCTAAAATTAAGGTTTTTTTAAAACCACAAAATGGCTCCAAAGAAATAATCGTGAACAAAAATTAATATTTTATTTTAAAAGACTTTAGAATTTTTCAAAAACATAGCAAATTTACTGTTCGAAAAGTCGAACAGTGGTTCAAAATGGGTAAAGTTCTTCATTATATGGTTTTCAGAACAACCGATGACTATTAAGTCATCCATATACAAGATTCTAGTCCAGAAAACGCTATTGTCATCATTCTTAGGAAAGAATTGGGCGCTATTTTTACACCGTAAGGTAATCATGCAAAACGATATGAACCGTTGTTTGTTGAAAAGGACGTTAAATTTCTTGATTGTTCATATAATTCTATCTGGTGAAAACCAGACATTAAATCCAGAAAAGAAAAGTACTTTGCTCTACCTAATTGATCGAGGATGTCATCAATCCTTGGAAGTGGAAATTTATCGGATAGAAGTTTTTCTATTAATCTGGCGATAGTCTTTACTAATCGCCTTCTCTTTGTATCTGAGCCTGGTAGACCAATAGGTACCAATAGTATTGGGCTATTATATTCTGATACGGAAGGTTTCACTATTTTGTCTAGAATGAGCTCGTCGACTTGTTTGTTTACGTGTTCTTTACGAGCATGTGGTATTCTTTAATTATACCATGCGTCCATAGGATAAAATGGTATATTAAAGTCGCCAAAATGTATATAACAGGTAGAAGGAAGCTTTTCCAACCCTATAAAGTATATATATTCTTGATCAGCATGAGAAGAGAAATGGATATAGCCATGTTCGTCTGTCCGCCCGTAAGAGAGCAGAGATCTCACCAACTATAAATGATAGAGCTAACAAAATTTAGAATGTTGATTCGTGTAGTATAGA
This sequence comes from Drosophila sp. 14030-0761.01, assembly GCA_018150735.1. Classification (NCBI taxonomy): domain Eukaryota; kingdom Metazoa; phylum Arthropoda; class Insecta; order Diptera; family Drosophilidae; genus Drosophila; species Drosophila sp. 14030-0761.01. Next base: position 152,694 of record JAECWO010000106.1, on the reverse strand, counting down.
CGCTTAACAAGTTTTATTTTTCCACGCCCCCTGTCGCCTCCGCAATTTAATAAAAATTGATTATCACCCGTAATATTTATCGTATCGTAATTTAATATGGGACACTCATAGATCTTATGAACATCTATCATTCCACCAAATTTTTTTTGCCACTCCCCCTTCCGTCTCAGGAATTCAATAAAAAGTGATTTTCTCCCGCAATATTTATCGTATTGAAATTTTATTTTGGCACACTTATACATGTATTAGAGTATCACATGTTTGTGTGAAATCTAATTGGCAATTGTATTTTTTAATAAAATCTATACCAATAATGCCATCGCTTGGTATTGGAAAATCTTCATCGACTAAATGAAGGTCGTGAGGAACTATATATTTTGCTGTAGTTAGTTCTACGAATGTGAGACCTTTTGAAAAAACTGAACCTTTACCAATGCCTGTTATTTGTATTGATATATTTGTATTGACATTGTCAAATATATCTATATTTTCCGTAAGAATTGATATATCTGCGCCAGTGTCTATTAACAAAGTATATGTTTTACCTGTTATTAATTTATTAATAATTTTTATAAATAAGCTTAGATTGATTGTATATAAGTATTTTATTATTTAAATGCTCTAAATATCAGAAGGTACTTGTCCGTTTCCCGAATTACTTTGGGCGACTCGGACATTGTTGTTGTAGTTATTGTAGCGGTTTTGACTTTGGTTATTGCCTCGGTAGGAATTGTTCCTACCTCGGTTGTTACCTTGTCCACCTCTATTGTTATTTGTGCTGTTATTGTAATTTTGGGTATAGTTCTGGCCGTTATTGCGATTATTGTTATAATGATTATAATAACCGCGACCATTTGCTCTACCGCGATAATGATATCTGTTTTTATACCTGTTTAAGAATAAACACTGTAATATTCGAGGCGGCTGAGAAAACATTGTTTATAATAAAATGCAGTACCACTCAATGTGTACAAGGCAATAACCTAATTTAAAATACGGCTCTATGTATAGATGACACTCTTAAAAGAGATAACAAATGTATTAAACGAGCCTAGGCAAACTTAAGCCAGGCAAAGGCCATCGCCGAGATTAATCAAAATAGATTTCAAACCCCGACCGCTGACACAAATGTGATCCACAAATGTGACCCCTTAGAGCGTAAGACTGCATATATAAACTCAGAACTTTGTCAAATAAATTCAGTTCAGTTTTGAATTCACTAATGAATATTTGGGTTATTTTTCTTCTCCCAGGAATCCCTATTCATTTTGGTCCTTCGAAAAAAGAAACTCTGCAGTTTTCCCCCACCAGTGGTAAGAGACAGAGTAAAATATAAAATTGCTGGGAGCATATGTAGTTATATCGCGACGTGGAGAGAAAGTGTGAGGCGTATTCGAAGCCTAAATATCGAAAATAGTTCGCAGTTAAAAAGCGAGAGTGTGGGGCGTATTCGAAGCCGTAATATCGAAAGTTAAATAAAATCAAAAAGAAGCAGTGATGGCAGATGCCAATGACACCAGAGAAGAAGTTTCAACTAGAGAAGAAATAGCACCAAGAAAGGAAGAACCACCCGAGCCAGAGGAAGAACCATTCGAGCCTAAGGAAGAACCACCCGAACCAGAGGAAGAATCACCAATATCTGGACATGTGTCAACATCATAAGATACGATATAATTAATTTTAATAAATAATTAAGAAAGTACTATACATATATACAAAATCCAAACAAAATGTTATCCGAAGCAACAATAAAATTATTAGAGGATCAGTCCAAGTTGGTGGACAAACTAAGACAGTTCGGAACGCATAGGGTAACTCGGGAAATTATAAAAGAAGTAGAAGAAATAGCTAACCATAATAATTTGATTAAAGGGAAGATAGTCGATTACGACTACTTTAACAATAAGAAATATGATGAGGTATTAGGGGTAATTTCCGAAATCATTTTTAAGGGAGATCTAGCAGGGACTAGTAAGTCTACAATAGTTGAGACAGACACGGTTAGACTGCCAGAAAATGATCGTATTGCCAATGTACTATAGCCACGGCCAGGGGTGAGTTAGTGGGTGAGGAAAATAACGGTATAAAAGAGTTTGCAGTCAGGGCTCACCAACTTCGCGATTATTTGGAGAGGGTGAACGCAGATATAGTAGAGAAAAAGGAAGAAAATCCATAAAAATAAAATAAATTTCATGTGGCAAAGAATACAGAAAAAAATAGAAGAGCTATACGAAGCATTTTCACCCAATAACGAGCTCGAGGGAGCCATCGAAGAATTGGAGTTTGATATGCAAAATACGTTAACTATGTTAGAGGAGCTTTTGAATAAGAAGGTAGAAGTTAAAAGTGAGAATGTTTATGGTAGGGAAGAACTACCGGTGTTACCGAAAATTCAGGTACCCACATTTTTCGGAGAACCGAAAGAGTGGGATCTGTTCGCGGAATTATTCGTAGAATTAATTGAAAGAAGAGGGGATCTAAGTCCTGCTCTTAAGTTTAATTATTTAAAGTCCGCGTTACGGGGAGAAGCGAAGAGCATGGTTGCTCACTTATTGTCAGGTTCAGCTGACAATTGTAATGCCGCTTGGGATTTGTTAACCAAGCGGTATGAAAATAATCGAAGGGTATTTTCCGAACAAATGAATCGGATAATAGATCTACCTATAATTGGCAATGAATCCGCCAAAAATTTAAAATTAGTGATTGACACAATAAATGAGTCAATACATTTAGTAAAAATAAAAACAAACTTGTCTGATGAAGTTGACGTATTATTTGCGCAACTCATCTTAAGAAAATTTGATAAGGAGGCTCTGCAATTATATGAGAGCCAAGTAAAGAAAACAAAGCAGATACAAGTACTATCTGACGTTATGGAATACTTAGAGCAAAGATATTGCTCACTAAGTTCCATGAAGAATGAAGAGAGAAAACCGATACAGAAAAATTCGTATGCGGTATTTAAAGAAAATTGTCCGATTTGCAAGGCTGCTGGACACAGCACATTTCAGTGTTACAAATTTAAGGGATTGACACCTATAGAAAGGGTCGAAATCGCCAGAAAAGTGCTGTTGCGCATAAGATGCTTGAACCATTCAAGCAATAAAAGATGCAATAATGAAGTTGTCTGTTCATTATGTAAAAAAGGGCATCATACTCTGCTCCACGTTGGGGAAAGAAAGGAGAGAGGGAATACTTGTGTCAGAGCAACCAGCATTATTGGTTACAGCCCTAGTAAAAGTTAAAACAATAAATGGAGAATATGAAACTCTAAGAGTCTTGATTGATAGTGGCTCACAGAGTACTATTGTTTCGGAGGATGTAACAGTTGACCGTTGGTAACTTAAAAATTAAATCGATAATAATTGTATGATGAACTCGGTCCTACCTTGCGCTAGCCAAATTAGGTCAACTATGACATTCTCGACTCCACCATTGGACGCCAAGTAAGCCATCGCTAACCAGAAATGAACATACGAAAATTGCCGTTATCCCACCAATACTCCTGTTTGACACTATGTAACTGTGAACATAAGTCGACAAAACACAAAGACTAGTATAACGACGACTCTTTCCGTTCATAATAATATGGTGAATATGGTTGAATCAACCACGAAGTTCCACAGAGGCAACTCGAACAGCACTAGAAGCAACACAGGAAGGAACCCAATATATCGATACAGCGTGTGATAGAATTTAAAGAGATGTTAAGAGCGCAAATGACTTATCAATGGGATTTATAGAACAGCTAGCAAAAACAGCCTGTGGGGGGGGTTTTGTAGTGAACGGTCATCGCCAGTATTTTCACCGCGTATTTTGTTAAAGTCAACTATTCATAATAACCAAATCCCATGCCTGGATGAAGATTAGAGATGATACCAAAAGATTTCGGACAACACTAGTTGCAGACACTAAAGATGATATTCGTGTTCCGCGTCTGTACCCACCCTACCATGAGTCTGCCAGCGAGAGTTATCGCAGACTCCCAACACAAATGGCCTGACCTTGCCTACATCAAGGGAACTAAAGAAACTTAATGATTCATAGTTAATTCACAATTCATTTTAATACTTCAAATATTTTCGCAACTAAGTGAAAAAAGTTGATCTTACAGTGATCTACTAAACTGATTGTACGCATCTTCTAGCGTTTTTCTAACCTAATTCCATTATAAAACTGACTTAAATCTGATATTATGCAAATTCAAATGCATGTGACACTTAATCCTATAAATTTTGATTGGCATAGCTGTCAAATACTAATATTTAAACATTAAATCTAAAGGTTTACTTAATAAAAGATGTCATTTCCAATTGACAATCATTACTGAGATAGATATTTTCTTTTAGGCTACTTATTTAATACAAGTCCATTAACAATGGATCAAATGCTTATGCTCACCGAATTTTCGAGCTCAAAAGATGTAAAATAATATATAAATGGGTTACGATACACTCACAGCATTGTTAGTTTTATCCCACGCAGAAAGATCTTTCGTTGTGTTGATGTCGCTGTTGAAGATAGTTAAATATGCGAATTCCAAATGGATCTAAAGCATCTGCTAGCATTGTAAATGTCTTATACTCGGATTCTGTAAGATTAACATTATTAGACTAAAGCAATTACACACTAACATTGAATTCCATTCTTGAAAATACGGAAAATCTTCCACAAAAAGGGTATCCAATGTAGATTATAAAATTTCCATAATTTTTTCTCCTTAAACTAATTTCTACTAGATTAAAATTGAGCCTTAGGGCTTCTTTATTCTATATACACTCATTCCGTCACATCCATCAAGGTGTTTTAACACGGATGTATGGCACTCTCACTTTGATGAGAAATAATATTGGCAATAATTAACACTGCACACAAAATTCCTCCCTTGCACTATGATTGACGTTCACATCCCTTGCAGTGGAGTTAAAATGTCTTCAGCCCTTTGTTAAAGCTGTCTTCTTAAGTTGGCGGTTAGCTTCTGAAGTTGGGTTATGAAGTCTTCAGACCTTGAGGTTTGGTTGGCCTCTAAATTGGGTTTGGGTCGCTTAAATTAATCTATATTAGTTTATATTGATTTCCCTCCACGTGATCTGACTGCTCCAATAGGTTTGCAGATTAAGATCACTAAAAGCGGGGTGTTGCATCCTGAATTAGGCCAAATATGCTTGCGTCTTGCGCAGCACAGTACGGCCGGCACGTTGCGACAGCTGCGGCCACGGCTTCTGGGCAATGCGACTCTGCGCAAGCTCTGCCGTTAAATTAGGCCACATGCAGGTACGCAGAAATGCGTCAAAAATGTACGCATCAAAACTGCCAAAATAGAAACGGAGTTAGGCGTAAACAACCAAACTTTAATGCACAATTGCCATTAATTTTACTTACGCCAACGGGTTGCACTAACACACACACACTTTTAAAATTTGGCAAGTCTAAGGGGTTATGGTGCACTCCCCTATTTACGTACTTTGCCGGTGGACTAACTACGTCCGATCACTTGGAATTCACGTGAAGGAAAGAAAGAACTCTTTTCCCGGAACCACGCTGCAACCATTTTTTCTTTTGTGAATTTTCTTTATTTTTGTCTTTCTTAAAGTTTTTATCCAAGCTCAGTATCGATAATTCACACGATCAGCTGTGTGGCGTTGCCACCTTGCTAACGTCGATTTTCGATATATCGATATTCACCTTTTTAACCCCTATTTGAACAAATATATCGAAATTCGAATTTTTGTCTATTTGAAAAAACGGCGGTACATTACACCACTGTTTAATTCGTAGTTTATTAAACGTGATGAATTAAACAGAAATGTGAAAGTCTGTGATAGTACAGTATTCTATTGCCGAATATCCTTCGCATGATATGTCCCTATCAGTTTTCCTTGTAAATCTTCAAGTACATAGTATGAGTTTCCTTGCTTTGCACGGACCCTAGCTTTAAGAAACGACGGACAAAGTTTAGCATTTATCCCTTTGCTGAAATTGCTTTGTACAAAGTTTCGCCAAAACACTGCCTGTCCAATTTGGAAGTTCACAGGTCTTGTTCTTAGATTATATTGCTTCGCTCTCAGTAGTTTAAGCTGATCTTCGTGATTCAGATGAGCTACTGGTTCATCGATTAAATCCAAATTTCTAAGCAGCTTATATTGACTTGCATGCGTTATCATATCCAAGCCATAGACTGCATGGTATGGAGATGTCTTTAAACTTTGGTGATAACTATTTCTCAAAGCACAACTAATTTCTTGAATATGATCCTCCCAGTGTGTTTGGTCGGTTTTCAAATAAGAACGAATAGCTGACACTATCGAGCGATTCACGTGCTCCGACGCATTTGACTGAGGCGAATAATCAGCTGTATACATATGTTGAACTTCAAAGGTAGTTAACACCGCATTAAATTCGTTTGATTTGAACTGTACCCCATTATCACTTATCAAAACTTCTGGTACTCCGTATGATAAGAATATTTGATTCATTAAAAACTCTACAATGGGTTTTGTCGTGAAGTTTCTTACTGGACAAAGCCATTGGTGCTTGGTCAAATGATCTAACACAATTAGCAACCCTACATTCCCTTTCTTACTCCTCGGGTAAGGTCCTAAGAGGTCGATGTATAAACGTTGAAAAGGTCTTTCTGATTCTGCTTGTCTTCCCATGGGTGGTTTTAATATCTTATTAGGCGGTTTAGTGCACTTGCACACCTCACAATTGCGTACATATTGTCGGATTTCCGCTATCATCCCTGGCCAATATAAATATCGTTTTATCCGTTCGATCGTCTTCACCATGCCTCCATGTGCGGCAATAGCTGGATCATGAGCACGTTTTATCACTTCGGTCGTCATTCTTGGTGGTACCCACAACTTCCACATGTTTTGTTTGCCCTCTTCTGTACCATCATCATGATCAGTTCTGATGTACACGAAGTTATCGGCGACTTTAACATCTGGATAAGGCTGATCCTTTTGAACTACTTTATTTTTAAGCTCTAGATAACCTTCATCTTGAAAACAATCTGAAGATAAATCAATATCAGGTCCGACCGAATCAATCTGCGAAATCTCTTCCGAATACATGCGAGATAAAGCATCTGGCACAATATGTTCTCGCCCCTTCCTGTGACTAATATCAAATCTATATCCTTGCAATTGCATCGCCCATCTCGCTAAGCGACCTTTAATATTAGCTTGCTTCATAAGCCACGATAAACTAGCATGATCGGTAACAATCTCAAAGTCCTGTAGCTTCAAATAGCATCGAAATCTTTCTATACCCCACAGGACTGCTAAACATTCGCGTTCCGTGACACTGTAGTTTCTTTGTGCCGAATTAAGTTTTTTGGACATGTAAGCTATGGGTTTCTCTTCCCCTTGGTCATTTAATTGCACTAGGACTGCCCCAACCCCATAATCACTAGCATCGCAATGAAGGAAAAACTTTTTACTAAAATCCGGGTTCTGTAAGACGGGAGCGGATGTGAGCAATCTTTTGAGTTCATCAAAAGCTTTCTGTGCCCCATCTGTCCACTGAAACTTGGTCTTATTGCCTAACAGATCCGTAATGGGTGTTGTAATTTCAGAAAAGTTTGCGTTGAATCGACGATACCATCCTGCTAATCCTAAAAATCCTCTAGTTTGTCTTAAAGACTTTGGTGATGGCCATTTCAAGATTGATTCAATCTTGCTCGGGTCTGTTGATATTCCCCCTCGACCTATAATGTACCCTAAATACTTGACTTCTGTCACACAAAACTGACTCTTCTTCAGATTCAGTGTAAGATTGGCTTTGCGAAATTGATAAGCCAACAGATATCAGATATCCGAAACAACAATACTTTAGATCCGCCGGAATAACCTCGTCCATTAACCTACACATTGTTTGGGGTGCTGTGCACAATCCGAATGGCATTACTCAAAATTGGAATAAAGGCCGCCCTGGAATGGTAAATGCTGTGATTCTACGAGATTCGACTGACAGTTCGATTTGCCAATACGCATCCTTAAGATCGATTTTTGTAATGATTTCCGAACGTGGAAGTCGTGCAAATATTCCTTCAATACTTGGCAAAGGATAAGCATCTTTCGTAGTACAGTTATTGATTTTACGGGCATCCAAACACAATCGTACTTTGTCAGGCTTAACTACTAATCTCATAGGAGAACTCCATGGACTATCTGAACTTTCTATCACTCCTAGTTCTATCATTCGATCCACTTCACTATACATCAACTTTTCCACCGCCGGTGACACCGGATAAAACCTTTGTTTGATGGGTTCTGCCGCTCCAACATCAATATGATGCTTGATCAACGCCGTTCGCCCAAGACCTTGTTTTTCGGAAATAGTGAAATAATGGCGTTAAGTTGTATTCTTTGACAATCAGATAAAGGATAGCTTTGACTGTCACAACTTCTTAAATGTGTTGTTTCGTTTTCGCTTTCTAAGGCGGATATAAGTCCTGGTGCTAAATTAAAAGCTTTCCAAAAATCTGTCCCTAATATCACTCGTTTCTTAATGGATGGTATTATAAACAATTTGATCGATCTGGTCTGGCTCTTATAAGTAAGATCTAATGTAATAAACCCGATCACCGACTGATGATGTCCATCAGCTGTTTTTACATAGGAAGAAATACGACAAAAGTTTGGATGTTGTGACCACGGTTCTGCAGCCAAGGTCGAACTCATGCAACTCACGTTTGCGCCTGTGTCTAAGAGACCCTGCTCGCGAAACTCTAAAAACGACACTTCGGCATAAAATCTTCCGTCACTCTGTTCATGAATCACCGTCGAGATAAGTAAACGCTGAGTTTGTCTTACATCCTTCCAAAAAGTTCGCAGGCGCCAAGTAGACCTGTTTCATAGCGTTCCAGTCGAAACTGGACTAGTCCCAAAAATTCTACTACGCACTTTGAGGTAATTTTCTAATCTTTCCTGGTGTGGTTTAACTGTCGATACCAACGGTGTTGTATCATTACAGTTAGAAGTCAGATCTGGTATTAATTTTGCTTGCACAGTTCTTTCTGAGCTAGCCGGTAAATCTGGTATTCGCGCACTTAAAGTTTCTTAGGGGCCATCCGAGCTTTGACAGATGGACCCTTCGCTAAGTTTTCCGCTTTTCTGGCGCTACAAATTTTTCATTGGGGCTTGTACACGTTTTTCGCGCCACACCCATAACAAAATATATTGCGAGCTTCCACGCACATGTCCCATCCATGACCCTCTGCATCACAATTCCAGCAGCGATATACTTTAATCGGCGCTTGAACTGCTTCTACACTTTTCCCATTCCAATCTACCACTTCGGATACTTCATCTTCCTCTAACGCCGCTATGTTGCGCTTACAATATGGTAGACTTGCTGGTATTTTATTTACACGCTTCGTTGCTACGTCAGCTATTAAATTCTCCCGCATTTGCACTAGTTTTCGCAGATGAGGTATAGAAAGAATAGGCACGTATAATAACTCATGACGAATATCTGGCAATAGATTACGCGTCAGAAGCTGAATCAGTTGTTCTTCGTCGATGCTTTTCGCCATACGCGACATTTGAACCATGATCTCATCGTAAAAAGTTTCGAAGGATTCACCAACTTTTTGCTTTCGCCCTCGTATATCCTCCAAAATATCTACATCACTACGGTAGTCTTTATATTGATACTTCATTGCTGCACAAAACTCCGACCACTCGATAGTAACTGAATCTCTACGGTATCTCCAGTACCATTTCTTAGCTTTTCCTATTAAAAGAATATGCAGATTCTTGCACACTGCCTCGAAATCCTGATCTAAACAATCTTCTGTTAACGTTCGCTCTGGTCGTGAACTAGCTTCTAAGCTCGTCCGAGGTCTGTTTGGTCCATTTCCATGAGGTCTACCTCGTTGTCGTCTTGCCGTTCTGGGTCGTTCGTCTACGGACAATTGGGTATTCGATGCATAATTCGAATGTTCACCCCCACTAATATTCCTACGAGAACGCGTATTTGGGCCTTTTGGCACGGTTCCTGTAGCGGTTCTGCAAATGGTACGCTTTGCACTTCTAAATCCGAATTAAGTGTCGATACACTACATACTTTACATACCTTATACTTATCAAGCCATTCTGAGATACAACTCTTATGATATAAATGCTGACAAGGAGTTTTTACCACCGATTCTTGAGTAGCCCATAATGCTTTCTGACAAATTGCGCATATCGCGTCCGATATCTCACAAGCCAAGTTCTCTACACTTCTTGTAAGAACCATTGTTACAGTTGTTGTTATTTACTTTAGTACTAATTGGATATTTAATATAAATTTTCCTAAATCAAATTGTTCCCTTAATGTAAACTTGAGGCCACTCCACTTGTTTACATGATAGCGAGTCCTACTTTCTTTATACATTCCTACTACAAAAGAAAATAGAAGATAGTACGGTATAAATGTATTCCCGACAATTTTATAACTTCGTAACATCCATGTTGTTAACTGGTCAGGATCTTAGCTTCGCCAAACTCCTGCATTTCCTAGCTTAACTAGTGGAATGCACGTTTGCAAGTATACTACTCCGTTTATACATTGCAAATTTAAGAAAAGAAATAGATATGCTCGGAAACTGTATAATATTGGTTTTCCTAACGAACTTGACTGGTCTCTAAAATCATTTCATAATAATAAAGAATTCCAAATCAATCTCGCTTATTAGATAACACAACTCACACAGTTTTAGAACAGAAAAACGGTATTACTTTTTACTGGTTTTGGGTGAACGCTCTAGTGGTCGTTGTCGTAGAAATACTACGAGACGAATTCCTGCCTAGGCGTTGTTCTCATTGCCAATAAAACGCAAATCGAAACATAAAGAACACCTTTCATATTTCTTTACTACTTCTAATAATCTATGGGTCGTTGTTGTAGCGTTCCTACAATTCGATTTCCAAATAGATACATAGAAAATGTATTAGTGAAATCTAATTCTCGAAGAAAATTTAAACAATTAAAAGAAAAAAAGTTATTATTAGGTCCATTCCTACAGCTTAATCGTGTGGTCGTTATCGTAGACTACTACAATACGAATTCCAACAAGCCTTTCGCCGTCCTCCAAACCTAATAATCCCTTAAGAAATATAGAAGAGAATGAATAAGATAGAAAGAAATTGACACAATCGGTTTTGGTATTACTGAGGCTCCAATTCCGTTTAGTCTGACTTTATTGAACCCCGTTCAGCCACCTTTTGTTAAACCTAAAAGATGCGCTTAGGTGGTTGTACCAAAAAAATCAGCCAGATGTAAGAAAATGGCCCCACGTTGGGCGCCAAATATGTAACAGTTGACCGTTGGTAACTTAAAAATTGAATCGATAATAATTGTATGATGAACTCGGTCCTACCTTGCGCTAGCCAAATTAGGTCAACTATGACATTCTCGACTCCACCATTGGACGCCAAGTAAGCCATCGCTAACCAGAAATGAACATACGAAAATTGCCGTTATCCCACCAATACTCCTGTTTGCCACTATGTAACTGTGAACATAAGTCGACAAAACACAAAGACTAGTATAACGACGACTCTTTCCGTTCATAATAATATGGTGAATATGGTTGAATCAACCACGAAGTTCCACAGAGGCAACTCGAACAGCACTAGAAGCAACACAGGAAGGAACCCAATATATCGATACAGCGTGTGATAGAATTTAAAGAGATGTTAAGAGCGCAAATGACTTATCAATGGGATTTATAGAACAGCTAGCAAAAACAGCCTGTGGGGGGGTTTTGTAGTGAACGGTCATCGCCAGTATTTTCACCGCGTATTTTGTTAAAGTCAACTATTCATAATAACCAAATCCCATGCCTGGATGAAGATTAGAGATGATACCAAAAGATTTCGGACAACACTAGTTGCAGACACTAAAGATGATATTCGTGTTCCGCGTCTGTACCCACCCTACCATGAGTCTGCCAGCGAGAGTTATCGCAGACTCCCAACACAAATGGCCTGACCTTGCCTACATCAAGGGAACTAAAGAAACTTAATGATTCATAGTTAATTCACAATTCATTTTAATACTTCAAATATTTTCGCAACTAAGTGAAAAAAGTTGATCTTACAGTGATCTACTAAACTGATTGTACGCATCTTCTAGCGTTTTTCTAACCTAATTCCATTATAAAACTGACTTAAATCTGATATTATGCAAATTCAAATGCATGTGACACTTAATCCTATAAATTTTGATTGGCATAGCTGTCAAATACTAATATTTAAACATTAAATCTAAAGGTTTACTTAATAAAAGATGTCATTTCCAATTGACAATCATTACTGAGATAGATATTTTCTTTTAGGCTACTTATTTAATACAAGTCCATTAACAATGGATCAAATGCTTATGCTCACCGAATTTTCGAGCTCAAAGATGTAAAATAATATATAAATGGGTTACGATACACTCACAGCATTGTTAGTTTTATCCCACGCAGAAAGATCTTTCGTTGTGTTGATGTCGCTGTTGAAGATAGTTAAATATGCGAATTCCAAATGGATCTAAAGCATCTGCTAGCATTGTAAATGTCCTATACTCGGATTCTGTAAGATTAACATTATTAGACTAAAGCAATTACACACTAACATTGAATTCCATTCTTGAAAATACGGAAAATCTTCCACAAAAAGGGTATCCAATGTAGATTATAAAATTTCCATAATTTTTTCTCCTTAAACTAATTTCTACTAGATTAAAATTGAGCCTTAGGGCTTCTTTATTCTATATACACTCATTCCGTCACATCCATCAAGGTGTTTTAACACGGATGTATGGCACTCTCACTTTGATGAGAAATAATATTGGCAATAATTAACACTGCACACAAAATTCCTCCCTTGCACTATGATTGACGTTCACATCCAGTTGGGTGTATCCCATGCAGTGGAGTTAAAATGACTTCAGCCCTTTGTTAAAGCTGTTAAAGTTGGGGGTTAGCTTCTGAAGTTGGGTTATGAAGTCTTCAGACCTTGAGGTTTGGTTGGCCTCTAAATTGGGTTTGGGTCGCTTAAATTAATTTATATTAATTTATATTGATTTCCCTCCACGTGATCTCACTGCTCCAATAGGTTTGCTGGTTAAGATCACTCAAAAGCGGGGTGTTGCATCCTGAATTAGGTCAAATATGCTTGCGTCTTGCGCAGCACAGTACGGCCGGCACGTTGCGACAGCTGCGGCCATGGCTTCTGGGCAATGCGACTCTGCGCAAGCTCTGCCGTTTAATAAGGCCACATGCAGGTACGCAGAAATGCGTCAAAAATGTACGCATCAAAACTGCCAAAATAGAAACGGAGTTAGGCGTAAACAACCAAACTTTAATGCACAATTGCCATTAATTTTACTTACGCCAACGGGTTGCACTAACACACACACACTTTTAAAATTTGGCAAGTCTAAGGGGTTATGGTGCACTCCCCTATTTACGTACTTTGCCGGTAGACTAACTACGTCCGATCACTTGGAATTCACGTGGAGGAAAGAAAGAACTCTTTTCCCGGAACCACGCTGCAACCATTTTTTCTTTTGTGAATTTTCTTTATTTTTCTCTTTCTTAAAGTTTTTATCCAAGCTCAGTATCGATAATTCACACGATCAGCTGTGTGGCGTTGCCACCTTGCTAACGTCGATTTTCGATATATCGATATTCACCTTTTTAACCCCTATTTGAACAAATATATCGAAATTCGAATTTTTGTCTATTTGAAAAAACGGCGGTACATTACAAGGAGACAGCCCAAATATTCAAATTGCCTTAAATTAAGGCACCTACAGAAATAAGTGGCGTGTCTTTGACAAAATCACGCATATCAAAATATAAAATAAAAATGGCAGTAAAAATGCGTGAACCATGGAGAGACCTTCTTAAGGTTGAGGCAATCGTACTCCCAAAGCTAATGAAGGCTCTCCCATTAAAAACAGCAAACGTAGATTTGTCCAAATGGAAATCCTACGTATTAGCTGATCCTAATTTTAATAAACCTGGTAGAGTAGATATGATATTGGGGGTGGATGTATACACCCATATTCTGAAAAGTGGGGTAACCAAAGTTGACGGGCTATTAGGCCAAAATACTCAGTTTGGTTGGATAGTGTCAGGATGCACTAAATCGAAGGGAAGTAAGTCCATAGTAGCTACAACAATAGATGTAACTGATTTGGATCGATTTTGGGAAATGGAAGAAGACGAGAAAGATGATGTAGAAGCTAACGCATGTAAGGATAATTTCACTAGAACTACGAGGAAAGAAGTCTCTGGCAGGTATGTAGTAACAATGCCATTTAAAGATGAAAAAGAGTTAGGAGACTCAAAGGCGCAAACAATAGCGCGGTTTCTCAATTTAGAGAAAAAATTCAAGAAAATTCCAAGTTTAAAAGAAGAGTATCCTAAGTTCATCAAAGAATACTCGGAATTAGGACATATGGTCGAGACAAATGACGAAGGTTATTATTATTTACCCCATCAAGCAGTGATTAAAGATTCAAGTTTAACCACTAAACTAAGAGTTGTGTTTGACGCCTCGGCAAAAACAAGAAATAATAAAAGTCTAAATGATATTAGGTGGGTCGGTCCGCGACTACAAAAAGATATTGTTGACATAATTTTAAAATGGCGAAAATGGGAGTTCGTAGCTTCTGCAGACATTGAGAAGATGTATCGTCAGATAAACATTGATCAAGGTGATCAAAAATATTTGCACATTTTGTGGAGGAATTCACCGCACAAGAAATTAAAAACTTATAAATTGACTACAGTGACGTACGGTACTGCGGCAGCTCCTTATCTAGCTACAAGGGTTCTTGCAGAGATAGCAAGCAGATGTCAGGATGAGGTAATTAGCGAGGTCATTCGAGAAGAGTTTTATATGGATGATTTAATGACTGGGGGTGTCACTGTAGAGGAGTTAAAGCACAAAGTAGTGCAGATCTCGAGAGAACTGGAGAAAGCGGGAATGAATTTAAGAAAATGGATCTCTAACAGGGCGGAGATTATCGAAAACGTCACTGATACAGGCGATAATAAAATATTAAAAATTGATCAGAACGAGTCAATCAAAACATTGGGATTACAGTGGGAACCATTTAAAGATGAATTTAAGTTCAAGGTACACTGTGACGATGACAGAAAACTAAATAAAAGAGTGGTATTATCCACACTGGCTAAGATTTCTGATCCATTAGGATGGCTAGCACCAGTGACAGTTATTGGAAAATTGTTCATGGAAAAACTATAGCTGGCTAAACAAAATTGGGATGAGGAATTGTCTGAAAAAGACGCATTAGAATGGAATTCATTCAAGGACAATTTGAAAGCATTGGAAGAAGTAAGAGTACCTAGATGGATAAAGACACAGCTAAAAGAGGTTGTGCAGATTCATGGATTTGCTGACGCATCAGAAGAGGCATATGCAGCAGTAGTATATGCAAAGATAGGTAAGGAAGTCACATTGATAGTCAGTAAAAGTAAAGTCAATCCCATAAGAAATAGAAAAACAATCCCGAAACTCGAATTATATGCAGCCCATTTATTGTCGCAATTAATAAAAAGAGTACAAGCATCAATTGCTATACCATTAGAGAAATACGCTTGGAGTGATTCTACAATCACACTCTGCTGGATAAGGAATGGTGCTTGTAAAGAAAAATTCGTTAGGCGTCGAACAGAGGATATTCAAAAAATTTGTTGTTTTTCATCTGATTGTTATAAAACTTAACATTTGGCAGTTTACTATACATCTATACGTCCTTGCCAAATTTGATCAAGATCGGACTACTATATCATATAGCTCCCATAGGAACAATCGGACCAAATATAGTTTTGCTTCTAAAAACTTTTTTGTTTCTATTGTGATCATCACCAAACTTAGTAAATAACATTTGCACATAATAAATTATAATCCTGCCAAATTTGATCAAAATCGGGTAACTATATGATATAGCTGTCATACAAACAAATGGCAAACTGCATGCTGCATCTCTACATACATGCATATGCATGCGTGCCGTGCTATAGCGTGTGGATTGAGGTTTTTTCACAAAAGCCTATTCATTTAGGGACTGAGTAACGCAAGAACTTGCAAGGGTATACAAACTTCGGCATGGTCGAAGTTAGCCCGGCCTTCTGGTTTTATTTCCTATTCGTGCCAAAATAAGCTAGTCAAAATTACGGCATACATGTTACGGTTTATTTCAGTCAAGATAGAAAAGAGTAATAATTAAAAATCAAAAGGCATGTCAATTCAGCAGGGAAATAGCTTGTCTAGCTCAGAAAAAAGATATAGATATGAAAAGCAAAATTTGAGTCTGAGCCCATTTTTGGACAGCGAAGGGATACTGCGAGTAGGAGGCAGGTTGCATAATGCCAATGTAACCTTTGATGCTAAGCACCCCATGATTCTAGACAAGTCTCACTTGGGGCTGTTATTAATAAAAAATGCTCACAGGAAAACCTTGCATGGGGGAATTAACCTTTATAAGAACTTTTATCCAAAGAAGGTTTTGGATATTTGGCCTAAGAAGTGCTCTTAAAAAGTATTTAAGAGAATGCGTCACTTGTGCAAGATATCGGCAAATTACAGGAGAGCAAATAATAGGTAATCTTCCAAAGCTTGGAGTCACGATGTCCTTTCCGTTCTACAATACTGGAGTAGATTATGCGGGACCATATCACGTTAAATGCTCGAAAAATCGTGGACAGAAAACCTACAAAGGGTATATAGCGGTTTTTTTGTGTATGGCAACTAAAGCGATACACTTAGAAGTTGTCAGTGATCTAACAACTGATGCCTTTCTAGCAGCATTTCGTAGATTTGTAGCAAGACGGGGAAAATGCGCGAACATATTCTCGGATAATGGGACAAACTTTGTAGGGGCTTCAAGAAAGCTAGATGAGGATTTCAGGAAAGCTAAAGAAAAAGAACACATGCACTGGCATTTTATCCCCCCGGCAGGACCTCACTTCGGAGGTATTTGGGAGGCTGGGGTTAAATCAGTCAAGTATCATTTAAAAAGAGTGATAGGTTGTGCCAAATTGAAGCGGTGTTGAATTCGGCCATTTCTTGATTGGTAGGCCAATGTTGGAGGCCGCCGAGTCCATATCTGAGGAAAGGATTGGAAATCTAGATAGGTGGAAATTGATTCAGAAAATGAAAAAAGATTTCTGGATGAAATGGAAAGACGAATATTTGTATACTCTTCAGCAACGAAATAAATGGAGACGATCTACAACAAATATAGTGGAAGGGCAAGTCGTGCTGATCAAAGATGAGAATTGTCATCCAGCCAGATGGCCGTTGGGAAAGGTGGAGGAAGGTGTTCCAAAAATAAGTGTAAAGGCAATAAATTCAACTGCGGCATTATATTTAGATCCAATGGGAGAAGTAGAAATAGTAGCCTCCTCGTGGGATCTTGTAGTGTACTACGACATGTCGGCATATTTTGAAATGCTAAGTAAAGGGAACAGGTTGGTGCCTAAAATGAGGGAAGTATGCAAGAAGTTACATAACTTCGAGGATCAGTGCAATGTGGTACTTGACAATATGGTAAAACAAATGGACGAAATTCAGGAAAATAACAAATTATTCATGGTAAATGATAAGACGCGGCATAGGCGAGCACCGTTTGAATCCATGGGATCGCTATACCACATATTGTTCGGCATTATGGATGCGGACGATAGTGATATAATGGAAAATAACATGAGAAATCTGTTAACCAATCAGAAAAATTTAAAGGAGTTAGAGGAAAAGCAGACATCAGTGGTAGACTCGACCGCAAACATTCTCAAAAGCACTACCGAAGAGATAAATGCAAATTTTCGTAGCATGAATATAAGAATTGAGAACATGACAGAGTTATTGAAAGAAAACTACTATGTATATAAAGAATCGATCAACTTTTTCATGATAACAAAACAACTTAGTTCCGTGATTGATGAATGTGAAAAAATTCAAGCAGGGATAGTAAATCTGTTAATAGATATCAAGATATAACCTCCCATGAGGTTAAATCCTAATATCGTTAAGCCTAGCCAGCTAAAAAATGAGATATCAAAAATAAAGGATAAATAGACTGAATCGTTAGTTCTTCCAGGTAAAAGAAAAGGTACTGAGCTAAACGATATATATACATTGCTCACAGCCAAAGGAATTTTTGTTGACCAGAAGCTAATTATAAACACAAAAATCCCATTGTTTGGTAGGCATCCGTCTTTTCTTTATAGAGTCATCCCCGTACCAGTTCGAATAAATAATAATCAAATGATAATAGTACAACTAAGTAACGAGTATTTAGTGTACAATTTTGAGATAGACTCTTATCACCTAATGAGCGAATCTACAAGTGTCGGACATGGCAGTCTAATAAAAGAATGTGTGAAGGAAGTTGGCCTTGGAGTAGTGCCAATGATAATGCATGTGAAGTCACACCATTCATACAAAATAATCAGTCTAATTGTGTCTACAAAACGATTGTTGAGCTTTGATCATATTGGGTTGAACTAGAGAGTAGTAGTAGTTGGTTGTTTAAAGTTCCACCACTTAAAAAGGCTAGAATTCAATGCAATAATGGTCCACAGGAGTCGGTAGACATCCCAAAACAGGGAGTTTTCAGCATCAGATCAGAATGCACTGTTAGAACAGAAGACAAAATATTAGTTGCTCAGTCTATTGCTACATCACATATAGGGGACATTAGCGTAGAGCGTAAGACTGCATATATAAACTCAGAACTTTGTCAAATAAATTCAGAATTCACTAATTAATATTTGGGTTATTTTCCTTCTCCCCGGAATCCCTATACCCTTGAAAAAAGGGTATATTAATATACATAGAAGGAGGGATCTCCTACCATATAAAGTATATTTATTTTTGATCAGCATGACAAGGCGAGTTCAAATCCGTTTGTCCGTCCGTCCGCCTGTCTGTCTGGATCAACAGCTTCTCCTCCTAGACCGCTATGGCTACAGAGCTGAAATTTTGCACGAAGTCTTGTATATACTGCAGGCATTGTATATCTCGGATTCATCCGTATCGGACGACTATATCATATAGCTCCAATAGGAAGCATCGGTCGAAAAATGAGTTTAAGATCAATAACTTCTTTCTTTTTCACCCGATTATCATAAAACTTAACAATTGGCAGTTTATTATACATCCAAACATCCATGCCAAATTTGATCAAGATCGGACTACTATATCATTTTAGCTCCCACAGGAACAATCGGACCAAATATAGTTTTGCTTCTAAAACCTTTTTTGTTTCTTGAGCGATCATCACCAAACTTAGTAAATAACATTTGCACATAAATTATAATCCTGCCAAATTTGATCAAAATCGGATTACTATATGATATAGCTGTCATACAAACAGATGAAAAAATTGCAAGCTGCATCTCTACATACATGCATATGCATGCGTGCCGTGCTATAGCATGTGGATTGATGTTTTTTCCATTTAGGGACTGAGAAACGCAAGAACTTGCAAGGGTATACAAACTTCGGCATGGTCGAAGTTACCCCGGCCTTCTGGTTTTTTGCTACCTTTAGCTGATCTGAGCACTATTCTGTTGCATTGGATCTCATTCTTTAAGGAGCTGATTCACCTCTGAATCACTAATGGGGCAAAACTGCAGAGTTTCTTTTCTCGAAAGACCAAAATGAATAGGGTTTCCGGAGAGAAGGAAAATAACCCAATCTTCATTTAGCGAGGTTTCGTGGATACAGAAATGCAAAACATCAACTCAACATCAACTGTTTCAGGCACACCAGCATCTGTTGGTGTGTCAAAAAACTAGATTCGTCCCTCAATCTGGGTTACCAGAATGTGAGAGGACTGAAATCAAAACTTACTAATTTCTATGTAGATAGCCTTTCTTTTACGAATAACATTTTAGCTTTTACGGAGACGTGGCTAAAACCTGACATTGCTGATGCATCTGTTTTTGCTTCAAAATTTTCTGTATTCAGATGTGATCGAACTACTCGCGTGGGTGGTGGAGTTTTGATTGCTGTTGATGCTGCTTTACCATCTGAACAGATTCAGACTTCTTATAATCAGGAGATTGAGTTTGTCGGTGTTAAGGTAGATTATCATTCTTTTTCCGCCTACATCACTTGTTCTTACATTCCACCGCAGTCTGATATGGTGGCTTATTTAAATCATTTAGAGGCAATTCGATCTGTCTCTGCTTTAACTTCTAATCGTGATATTCTCATTGTTCTAGGTGATTTTAATTTACCTTCTATAGCATGGTCCCTTGCGGATGAGTCTACTATACTGTTGCCTTCAACGTCACATGACTTTGTTGACGGCCTTCTTGAGATGTCTCTATCTCAAGTCACTTCAGTGCGTAATATAAATGGAAGATCATTAGATCTGATATTTGTACTTGATCCTGCCAATTGTGCTGTTTTCAGGATTAAACCTTTTGTTCTTCCGGAAGATAAATTTCATCCTACTTTAAATTTAACAATCGATCTACCTTTTCTTCCACCACTACTTTGTGCTAACATGATACCTCGAACCCGATGCTTTCTAAAACAGATTTTTCTAATCTTAATGATTTCATTCTTGCTACGGATTGGTCTTATCTGTACAATTGTATAGACATGGACTCAGCTATTTCTTTCTTTTATAGTACACTTGATTCACTTTTAGATAATTGTGTTCCTCTCAAGAGACAGGTGGTTTCTAATAAGCCTCCTTGGTTCTCTCGGGAATTATCCAACTTGAAAAATGTGAAGTCAAGATGCTATAAGAAGTTTAAAAAAACTCGCCGTTCGTCTGATTTCATTCTGTACTCTGTTGCTCGCTCGAGATTTATGGTCCTTAATATGCAATGCTACGGCCCTTATCTACGGCCCTGCAAATGTCAGTTTTCTCGCGATCCTAAGCAATTTTATAATTTTGTCAATACTAAACGTAAGACATCAGTGCATCCGTCTTCCTTGTCGTTTGAAAATAATAAAGCTAACACTGATCAGGCAACTGCCGATATGTTTGCTGATTTTTTCAATACTACCTACTCCTCAACGGAATATCATTCAAGTCTTCCGTATCCTTATCAGTTAAAAAGTCGAATTGTATTTTGAATCCGGTGATTGATGAAAGTTCGCTTCTCAGCGTGCCTAATTTAGTGAAACCCGTGTATTCACCAGGACCTGATGGTATACCTGGTTGCGTACTCAGGTTTTGTAAGCCAATTTTGAAGTTGTTTTTGTTGTCTGTTGACTCGTCCTCCTTCCCAGCTATTTGGAAGGAATCATATATTATTCCTCTCCATAAAAATGGTAAAAAGTCCGAAGCTTCAAACTATAGGGGTATTTCCAAATTGTCTGCTATTCCTAAAGCTTTTGAAAAGATAATTACTTCTCAATTGCAACACTTCTGTTTTCGACATCCCAGCATGGGTTTGTAAAACGTAGATCCACTACCACTAACCTTTTAGAATTCACTTCTTTAACAATCGATGGATTTCGAAATGCAAAATTCTGATTCTGTTAATCATACGCTTTTGCTTATTAAGTTGAGCGACATTGACTTTCCACCAATTTTTCTCTGTTGGATTCGCGAGTATCTAACAAACAGAACACAGAAGGTACTTTTTAAGTCTTCCTTTTCCAGTTCCATTTATGTGACGTCTTGGGTGCCTCAGGGTAGTCCTGTCTGGGCCCTCTGCTTTTTACACTCTTTATTAATGATCTTCCCTCAGTTATGATACATTCGCGTGTGCTTATGTATGCTGATGACGTTAAGCTTTGTTTTAGTTATAAAGATATGATTTCGCCTGCTTGCTTACAAGCCGATCTTAACAACTTGTTAAACCTCAATACTACTAAGTGTAAAGTAATGACTTTTCATAGAACTTCTCCTAAATTGGTAACCTATTTTCTTAATCATAGTCCATTGGAACGTCTAACTGAGATGAACGATTTAGGTGTGCTGATGGACAGCAAACTAACTTTTAATACGCACATTTCCAACATGGTCGGTAAAGCAATGGGTGTTCTTGGTTTTATAAAGCGGTGGTCGAAGGAATTCACCGACCCATATATAACCAAGATTCTCTTCACATCACTTGTACGACCTATTCTAGAGTACGGTTCTTGTGTATGGTCGCCTCAGTATGAGACGCACCAAACTAGAATAGAATCTGTACAGAAACAATTTATGCTTTTCGCTCTTAAACTGGAATCGCAGTGCCAATTTGCCTTCGTACTCCAGTAGACTTCTTTTGATTAACCTTCCTTCTCTCATTAACCGTAGAATCATGCTTGGTGTAATCTTTATGCACAAGCTTTTGAATGGTGATATAGATTCGCCTGAGTTATTATCTCAGGTTAATCTATCTGTTCCATGTAGACCTACCAGAAACTTTATTCCTTTATCTTTGACTCGCTGTACTACTAACTATGCTTTGCATGAACCATTTCGTGTCCTTTGTGCTGACTACAATCGGTTGTACCGAGCGATCAGCACAGAATCCTCTCTTCCTATACTAAAAACGTCTATTTTATGTTACTTAGCTCGTAATTAGCCTTAGTTATTCGATTTTATGTTTCTTGTCTTAGTCCACGCGATAACGTGTCGTACGTTATGCGACTGCGCCCCTCGGTCGGTTGGGCGGGAGGTGGGCGGAACGCCTGGGACTCGCGCGAAAAACGCAAGAACTTGCAAGGGTATACAAACTTTGGCATGGTCGAAGTTACCCCGGCCTTCTGGTTTTTTGCTACCTTTAGCTGATCTGAGCACTATTCTGTTGCATTGGATTTCAGACTTTAAGGAGCTGATTCACCTCTGAATCACTAATGGGGCAAAACTGAAGAGTTTCTTTTCTCGAAAGACCAAAATGAATAGGGATTCCGGAAAAAAGGAAAATAACCCAATCTTCATTTAGCGAGGTTTCGTGGATACAGAAATGCAAAACATCAACTTACTCTGAATTTTTCGTCAAGGATAACAGACATATTTGTATGAGATTTTATTTTATTCCTTCATTCGTTTATTCTTAAACAAGACACTTGTGACGATAGTTTTTATACCATGCATCCATAGGATGAAATGGTATATTAAAGTCGCCAAAATGTATGTAACAGGGAGAAGGAAGCTTTTCCGACCCTATAAAGTATATATATTCTTGATCAGCATGAGAATAGAAATTGATAGAGCCATGTCCGTCTGTCCGTCCGTCCGTCCGTCCGTCCGTCCGTCCGTCCGTAAGAGTGCAGAGATCTCAGCAACTATAAATGATAGAGCTACCAAATTTAGAATGTAGACTCGTGTAGTATAGACGCAGACCAAGTTTATGTTTTTTTTTTGCCACGCCCCCTTCCGCCTCCGGAATTCAATAAAAAGTGATTTTTTCCCGTAATATTTATCGTATCGTAATTTAATTTGCCACACTCATAGATCTAATGAACATCTAACATTCCACCAAATTTTTTTTGCCACGCCCCCTTCCGCCTCCGGAATTCAATAAAAAGTGATTTTCTCACGCATTATTTGTCGTATCGGAATTTAATTGGGCACACTTATATATGTTATGGACATCTATTATTTCACCAAGTTTCATAAAAATCGGAATAAAAATGGCCGAGTTATGCATTGAAACGTTTTGCACTCAAAGCGGTGCAAGGGCGAATTTGGCCGTTGGTGCGCTAAGGTGCACACACATAAGAGTGAGCGAGATAGCATATGTTAGAAATCGCGCATAGGAATGAAATTGAATATATGAATTTAGTTTTATAAACTCAAGGTAGTTTTCTTTCCCCTGATGCATGGTATATCCAAGTCGGCCCGGCGACTTACTTACTTTATTTTTTTACTATCGACACAACACCTATCGATAGCGATAACGCTCAATGAAGAGCAGTGCTTATTAGTATTATTATTAGTATTAGAAGAGAAATTCAAATGACTCTGAACCCGGCTGTACCCGGCATCGACGCGTGCCAAAGCTTCACGGCCGAAAAACGAAGGCCGCAGTGGAGTGGACAAATTTTGAATGTAGTGATTCAAGTGTGTGGCGACATAAAAATAAAAAAATATCATACAATGAAATAAAATGAACATAAAATTGCATCAAGTATTGAGGAATAGCGAGAAACCTGTGCAAATATTCGGTGGTGTTCGGTTGGTGAAGGTCCTGCACCCTACACGGTTCAGGAGCATTGCCGGGAACGTAGGGACAATAAAGTGAGGGAGATACTTATATTCTTGATCTGGCTCTTACTTTAAACCATGGTTCTTGTTTGTCGAACGTATACAACTGTGTCTGCAACTTGCATGAGTCCTTGTGTGTGAGTGTGATTGTGTTTGTGTCAAACCTGAAGCTTTCCCATAAAAATACTGACGCATGATTATATTCGTCTTCGCAAATGTGATATCATGGCCAAATCCAAAATTGAGCTCCGATACACGGATTAGTCCATGTTAGTCAGGATTCCGGGTCGATCCCGTTCGTGGTCTGTGGCCGAATCCAAAATGCAGCTTCCATAACAAAATTACTTAGCGCAAACAATGTAATTGTGGCCGACTCTAAAATGGAGCTTCCATAACAAAATAACTAACTCAGGACTTTACCATTACTTAGCGCAAACAATGTTATTGTGGCCAAATCCAAAATGGAGCTCCCATACACGAGATAACCAAACAGTACTATTCCATTAGGTAGCGCAAACAGGACTATTCCATTAGATAGCGCAAACAATGTAATTGTGGCCGACTCCAAAATGGAGCTTCCATAACAAAATAACTGACGCATGACTTTACCATTACTTAGCGCAAACTGTGATATCATGGCCAAATCCAAAATGGAGCTTCCATAAGAAGATTACTTAGCGCAAACAGTGTTATTGTGGCCGACTCCAAAATGGAGCTTCCATAACAAAATAACTGACGCATGACTTTACCATTACTTAGCGCAAACTGTGATATCATGGCCAAATCCAAAATTGAGCTCCCATACATGGGATAACCAAGCAGGACTATTCCAATAGATAGCGCAAACAATGTTATTATGGCCGAATCCAAAATGCAGCTTCCATAACAAAATTACTTTGCGCAAACAATGTAATTGTGGCCGACTCTAAAATGGAGCTCCCATAACAAAATAACTAAAGCAGGACTATTCCAGTGATATATGGCCAAATCCAAGCCCCACCGAGTAACCTAACAGGACTATTCCATTAGATAGCGCAAACAATGTAATTGTGGCCGACTCCAAAATGGAGCTTCCATAACAAAATAACTGACGCAGGACAAACAGTGATATCATGGCCAAATCCAAAATGGAGCTCCCATACACGAGATAACCTAACAGGACTATTCCATTAGATAGCGCAAACAAGTTATTGCGACTCTAAAATGGGCTTCCATTAGACAAATAACGACGCAAGACAAACAGTGATATCATGGCCAAATCCAAAATGGAGCTCCCATACACGAGATAACCTAACAGGACTATTCCATTAGATAGCGCAAACAATGTTATTGTGGCCGAATCCAAAATGGAGCTTCCATAACAAAATAACTGACGCAGGACAAACAGTGATATCATGGCCAAATCCAAAATGGAGCTCCCATACACGAGATAACCTAACAGGACTATTCCATTAGATAGCGCAAACAATGTTATTGTGGCCGAATCCAAAATGGAGCTTCCATAACAAAATAACTGACGCAGGACAAACAGTGATATCATGGCCAAATCCAAAATGGAGCTCCCATACACGAGATAACCTAACAGGACTATTACCATTAGATAGCGCAAACAATGTTATTGTGGCCGACTCCAAAATGGAGCTCCCATAGAAACCAAAATACTATTCCATTAGGACGCAAACAGGACTATACCATTACTTAGCGCAAACAGTGTTATCATGGCCAAATCCAAAATTGAGCTCCCATACACGAGATAACCAAGCAGGACTATTCCAATAGATAGCGCAAACAATGTTATTGTGGCCGAATCAAAAATGCAGCTTCCAGAACAAAATTACTTAGCGCAAACAGTGTTATTGTGGCCGAATCCAAAATGCAGCTTCCATAACAAAATAACTGACGCATGACTTTACCATTACTTAGCGCAAACAGTGACATCATGGCCAAATTCAAAATGGAGCTCCCATACACGAGATAACCATGCAGGACTATTCCAATAGATAGTGCAAACAGTGTTATTGTGGCCGACTCCAAAATGCAGCTTCCATAACAAAATTACTTAGCGCAAACAATGTAATTGTGGCCGACTCCAAAATAGAGCTTCCATAACAAAATAACTAACTCAGGACTTTACCATTACTTAGCGCAAACAATGTTATTGTGGCCAAATCCAAAATGGAGCTCCCATACACGAGATAACCAAACAGTACTATTCCATTAGGTAGCGCAAACAGAACTATTCCATTAGATAGCGCAAACAATGTAATTGTGGCCGACTCCAAAATGGAGCTTCCATAACAAAATAGCTCACGCATGGCTTTACCATTCCTTAGCGCAAACAGTGATATCATGGCCAAATCCAAAATGCAGCTTCCATAACAAAATTACTTAGCGCAAACAATGTAATTGTGGCCGACTCCAAAATGGAGCTTCCATAACAAAATAACTGACGCATGACTTTACCATTGCTTAGCGCAAACAATGTTATTGTGGCCAAATCCAAAATGGAGCTCCCATACACGAGATAACCAAACAGTTTTATTCCATTAGGTAGCGCAAACAGAACTATTCCATTAGATAGCGCAAACAATGTAATTGTGGCCGACTCCAAAATGGAGCTTCCATAACAAAATAACTCACGCATGGCTTTACCATTGCTTAGCGCAAACAGTGATATCATGGCCAAATCCAAAATGCAGCTTCCATAACAAAATTACTTAGCGCAAACTGTGATATCATGGCCAAATCCAAAATGGAGCTTCCATAAGAAGATTACTTAGCGCAAACAGTGTTATTGTGGCCGACTCCAAAATGGAGCTTCCATAACAAAATAACTGACGCATGACTATTACCATTACTTAGCGCAAACTGTGATATCATAGCCAAATCCAAAATTGAGCTCCCATACATGGGATAACCAAGCAGGACTATTCCAATAGATAGCGCAAACAATGTTATTATGGCCGAATCCAAAATGCAGCTTCCATAACAAAATTACTTAGCGCAAACAATGTAATTGTGGCCGACTCCAAAATGGAGCTTCCATAACAAAATAACTAACGCAGGACTTTACCATTGCTTAGCGCAAACAGTGATATCATGGCCAAATCCAAAATGGAGCTCCCATACACGAGATAACCAAACAGGACTATTCCATTAGGTAGCGCAAACAGAACTATTCCATTAGATAGCGCAAACAATGTAATTGT
This sequence comes from Drosophila sp. 14030-0761.01, assembly GCA_018150735.1. Classification (NCBI taxonomy): domain Eukaryota; kingdom Metazoa; phylum Arthropoda; class Insecta; order Diptera; family Drosophilidae; genus Drosophila; species Drosophila sp. 14030-0761.01. The sequence goes on along the minus strand of JAECWO010000106.1, from coordinate 125,299 downwards.
GGCCGACTCCAAAATGGAGCTTCCATAACAAAATAACTCACGCATGGCTTTACCATTGCTTAGCGCAAACAGTGATATCATGGCCAAATCCAAAATGCAGCTTCCATAACAAAATTACTTAGCGCAAACAATGTAATTGTGGCCGACTCCAAAATGGAGCTTCCATAACAAAATAACTCACGCATGGCTTTACCATTGCTTAGCGCAAACAATGTTTTTGTGGCCAAATCCAAAATGGAGCTCCCATACACGAGATAACCAAACAGTACTATTCCATTAGGTAGCGCAAACAGAACTATTCCATTAGATAGCGCAAACAATGTAATTGTGGCCGACTCCAAAATGGAGCTTCCATAACAAAATAACTCACGCATGGCTTTACCATTGCTTAGCGCAAACAGTGATATCATGGCCAAATCCAAAATGCAGCTTCCATAACAAAATTACTTAGCGCAAACTGTGATATCATGGCCAAATCCAAAATGGAGCTCCCATACAAAATAGAGCTTCCATAACAAAATAACTAACCAGGACTTTACCAATACTTAGCGCAAACAATGTTATTGTGGCCGAATCCAAAATAGAGCTCCCATACACAAAAACCAAGCAGGACTATTCCAATAGATAGCGCAAACAGTGTTATTGTGGCCGACTCCAAAATGCAGCTTCCATAACAAAATTACTTAGCGCAAACAATGTAATTGTGGCCGACTCTAAAATGGAGCTTCCATAACAAAATAACTGACGCAGGACTTTACCATTACTTAGCGCAAACAGTGATATCATGGCCAAATCCAAAATGGAGCTCCCATACACGAGATAACCAAGCAGGACTATTCCAATAGATAGCGCAAACAATGTTATTATGGCCGAATCCAAAATGCAGCTTCCATAACAAAATTACTTTGCGCAAACAATGTTATTGTGGCCAAATCCGAAATAGAGCTCCCATACACAAAATAACTAACTCAGGACTTTTCCAATTAGTTAGCGCAAACAATGTTATTGTGGCCGAATCCAAAATGGAGCTTCCATAACAAAATTACTTAGCAAACAGTATTATGTGCAAAAAATCGACTTCCATAACAAAATAACTGACGCAGGACTTTACCATTACTTAGCGCAAACGGTGATATCCAAAATGGAGCTCCCATACACGAGATAACCAAGCAGGACTATTCCATTAGATAGCGCAAACAGTGATATCATGGCCAAATCCAAAATGCAGCTTCCATAACAAAATTACTTAGCGTTAACAATGTAATTGTGGCCGATTCCAAAATAACAAAATAACTAACGCAGGACTTTACCATTACTTAGCGCAAACAATGTTATTATGGCCAAATCCAAAATGGAGCTCCATAACGAGATAACCAAGACACTTCCATAAGAAGCAAAATAACTGACGAACAAAAGATTTCCAACATTAGCGCAAACAATGTAATCGTGGCCGACTCCAAAATGGAGCTCCCATAACAAAATAACCAAACAGGACTATTCCATTAGATAGCGCAAACAATGTTATTGTGGCCAAATCCAAAATGGAGCTCCCATACACGAAATAACCAAACAGGACTATTCCATTAGATAGCGCAAACAATGTTATTATGGCCGAATCCAAAATGCAGCTTCCATAACAAAATTACTTAGCGCAAACAGTGATATCATGGCCAAATCCAAAATGGAGCTCCCATACACGAGATAACCAAGCAGGACTATTCCATTAGATAGCGCAAACAATGTTATTATGGCCGAATCCAAAATGCAGCTTCCATAACAAAATTACTTAGCGCAAACAATGTAATTGTGGCCGACTCCAAAATGGAGCTTCCATAACAAAATAACTGACGCAGGACTTTACCATTACTTAGCGCAAACAGTGATATCATGGCCAAATCCAAAATGGAGCTCCCATACACGAGATAACCAAGCAGGACTATTCCATTAGATAGCGCAAACAATGTTATTGTGGCCGAATCCAAAATGGAGCTTCCATAACAAAATTACTTAGCGCAAACAGTGTTATTGTGGCCGAATCCAAAATGCAGCTTCCATAACAAAATTACTTAGCGCAAACAATGTAATTGTGGCCGACTCCAAAATAGAGCTTCCATAACAAAATAACTAACTCAGGACTTTACCATTACTTAGCGCAAACAATGTTATTGTGGCGAAATCCAAAATGGAGCTCCCATACACGAGATAACCAAGCAGGACTATTCCATTAGATAGCGCAAACAATGTTATTATGGCCGAATCCAAAATGCAGCTTCCATAACAAAATTACTTAGCGCAAACAATGTAATTGTGGCCGACTCTAAAATGGAGCTTCCATAACAAAATTACTTAGCGCAAACAATGTAATTGTGGCCGACTCTAAAATGGAGCTTCCATAACAAAATAACTAACTCAGGACTTTACCATTACTTAGCGCAAACAATGTTATTGTGGCGAAATCCAAAATGGAGCTCCCATACACGAGATAACCAAGCAGGACTATTCCATTAGATAGCGCAAACAGTGATATCATGGCCAAATCCAAAATGCAGCTTCCATAACAAAATTACTTAGCGCAAACTGTGATATCATGGCCAAATCCAAAATGGAGCTCCCATACACGAGATAACCAAGCAGGACTATTCCAATAGATAGCGCAAACAATGTTATTGTGGCCGAATCCAAAATAGAGCTTCCATAACAAAATTACTTAGCGCAAACAGTGTTATTGTGGCCGACTCCAAAATGGAGCTTCCATAACAAATAAAAACTATTAATAGCGCAAACAATGTAATTGTGGCCGACTCTAAAATGGAGCTTCCATAACAAAATAACTGACGCAGGACTTTACCATTACTTAGCGCAAACAGTGATATCATGGCCAAATCCAAAATGGAGCTCCCATACACGGGATAACCAAGCAGGACTATTCCAATAGATAGCGCAAACAATGTTATTGTGCCAATAAATGCCCTTCCATAACAAAATTACTTAGCGCAAACAATGTAATTGTGGCCGACTCCAAAATGGAGCTTCCATAACAAAATAACTGACGCAGGACTTTACCATTACTTAGCGCAAACAGTGATATCATGGCCAAATCCAAAATGGAGCTCCCATACACGAGATAACCAAGCAGGACTATTCCAATAGATAGCGCAAACAATGTTATTGTGGCCGAATCCAAAATGCAGCTTCCATAACAAAATTACTTAGCGCAAACAATGTAATTGTGGCCGACTCCAAAATGGAGCTTCCATAACAAAATAACTGACGCAGGACTTTACCATTACTTAGCGCAAACAGTGATATCATGGCCAAAACAAAATTCAAAATGGAGCTCCCATACACGAGATAACCAAGCAGGACTATTCCAGTAGATAGCGCAAACAATGTTATTGTGGCCGAATCCAAAATGCAGCTTCCATAACAAAATTACTTAGCGCAAACAATGTTATTGTGGCCGACTCCAAAAAGGAGCTTCCATAACAAAATAACTGACGCAGGACTTTACCATTACTTAGCGCAAACAGTGATATCATGGCCAAATCCAAAATGGAGCTCCCATACACGAGATAACCAAGCAGGACTATTCCAATAGATAGCGCAAACAATGTTATTGTGGCCGAATCCAAAATGCAGCTTCCATAACAAAATTACTTAGCGCAAACAATGTAATTGTGGCCGACTCCAAAATGGAGCTTCCATAACAAAATAACTGACGCAGGACTTTACCATTACTTAGCGCAAACAGTGATATCATGGCCAAATCCAAAATGGAGCTCCCATACACGAGATAACCAAGCAGGACTATTCCAATAGATAGCGCAAACAATGTTATTGTGGCCGAATCCAAAATAGAGCTTCCATAACAAAATTACTTAGCGCAAACAGTGTTATTGTGGCCGACTCCAAAATGTAGCTTCCATAACAAAATTACTTAGCGCAAACAATGTAATTGTGGCCGACTCCAAAATGGAGCTTCCATAACAAAATAACTGACGCAGGACTTTACCATTACTTAGCGCAAACAGTGATATCATGGCCAAATCCAAAATTGAGCTCCCATACACGAGATAACCAAGCAGGACTATTCCAATAGATAGCGCAAACAATGTTATTGTGGCCGAATCCAAAATGCAGCTTCCATAACAAAATTACTTAGCGCAAACAGTGTTATTGTGGCCGACTCCAAAATGGAGCTTCCATAACAAAATAACTGACGCAGGACTTTACCATTACTTAGCGCAAACAATGTTATTGTGGCGAAATCCAAAATGGAGCTCCCATACACGAGATAACCAAGCAGGACTATTCCATTAGATAGCGCAAACAATGTTATTGTGGCCGAATCCAAAATGCAGCTTCCATAACAAAATTACTTAGCGCAAACAATGTAATTGTGGCCGACTCTAAAATGGAGCTTCCATAACAAAATAACTGACGCAGGACTTTACCATTACTTAGCGCAAACAGTGATATCATGGCCAAATCCAAAATGGAGCTCCCATACACGAGATAACCAAGCAGGACTATTCCATTAGATAGCGCAAACAATGTTATTGTGGCCGAATCCAAAATGCAGCTTCCATAACAAAATTACTTAGCGCAAACAGTGTTATTGTGGCCGACTCCAAAATGGAGCTTCCATAACAAAATAACTGACGCAGGACTTTACCATTACTTAGCGCAAACAGTGATATCATGGCCAAATCCAAAATAGAGCTCCCATACACGAGATAACCAAGCAGGACTATTCCATTAGATAGCGCAAACAATGTTATTGTGGCCGAATCCAAAATGCAGCTTCCATAACAAAATTACTTAGCGCAAACAATGTAATTGTGGCCGACTCCAAAATGGAGCTTCCATAACAAAATAACTGACGCAGGACTTTACCATTACTTAGCGCAAACAGTGATATCATGGCCAAATCCAAAATGGAGCTCCCATACACGAGATAACCAAGCAGGACTATTCCAATAGATAGCGCAAACAATGTTATTGTGGCCGAATCCAAAATGCAGCTTCCATAACAAAATTACTTAGCGCAAACAATGTAATTGTGGCCGACTCCAAAATGGAGCTTCCATAACAAAATAACTGACGCAGGACTTTACCATTACTTAGCGCAAACAGTGATATCATGGCCAAATCCAAAATGGAGCTCCCATACACGAGATAACCAAGCAGGACTATTCCATTAGATAGCGCAAACAATGTTATTATGGCCGAATCCAAAATGCAGCTTCCATAACAAAATTACTTAGCGCAAACAATGTAATTGTGGCCGACTCCAAAATAGAGCTTCCATAACAAAATAACTAACTCAGGACTTTACCATTACTTAGCGCAAACAATGTTATTGTGGCCGAATCCAAAATCCGAATCCAATGTTATTATAATGGAGCTTCCATAACAAAATTACTATGCGCAAACAATGTTAATGCGGCCGAATCCAAAATAGAGCTTCTATAACAGAATAACTGACACTTTACCATTACTTAGCGCAAACAATGTTATTGTGGCCGAATCCAAAATGGAGCTTCCATAACAAAATAACTGACTCAGGACTTTACTATTACTTAGCGCAAACAGTGATATCATGGCCAAATCCAAAATGGAGCTCCCATAGGACTATTCCATTAGATAGAGCAAACAATGTTATTGTGGCCAAATCCAAAATGGAGCTCCCATACACGAAATAACCAAACAGGACTATTCCATTAGATAGCGCAAACAATGTTATTGTGGCCAAATCCAAAATGGAGCTCCCATACACGAGATAACCAAGCAGGACTATTCCATTAGATAGCGCAAACAATGTTATTATGGCCGAATCCAAAATGCAGCTTCCATAACAAAATTACTTAGCGCAAACAATGTAATTGTGGCCGACTCCAAAATGAAGCTTCCATAACAAAATAACTGACGCAGGACTTTACTATTACTTAGCGCAAACAGTGATATCATGGCCAAATCCAAAATGGAGCTCCCATACACGAGATAACCAAGCAGGACTATTCCATTAGATAGCGCAAACAATGTTATTGTGGCCGAATCCAAAATGCAGCTTCCATAACAAAATTACTTAGCGCAAACAATGTAATTGTGGCCGACTCCAAAATGGAGCTTCCATAACAAAATAACTGACGCAGGACTTTACCATTACTTAGCGCAAACAGTGATATCATGGCCAAATCCAAAATGGAGCTCCCATACACGAGATAACCAAGCAGGACTATTCCATTAGATAGAGCAAACAATGTTATTGTGGCCAAATCCAAAATGGAGCTCCCATACACGAGATAACCAAGCAGGACTATTTCATTAGATAGCGCAAACAGTGATATCATGGCCAAATCCAAAATGCAGCTCCCATACACGAGATAACCAAGCAGGACTATTCCATTAGATAGAGCAAACAATGTTATTGTGGCCAAATCCAAAATGCAGCTTCCATAACAAAATTATTCCATTAGAACGCAAACAATGTAATTGTGGCCGACTCCAAAATGGAGCTTCCAGAACAAAATTACTTAGCGCAAACAATGTAATTGTGGCCGAATCCAAAATGGAGCTTCCATAACAAAATAACTGACGCAGGACTTTACCATTACTTAGCGCAAACAGTGATATCATGGCCAAATCCAAAATGGAGCTCCCATACACGAGATAACCAAGCAGGACTATTCCATTAGATAGAGCAAACAATGTTATTGTGGCCAAATCCAAAATGGAGCTCCCATACACGAAATAACCAAACAGGACTATTTCATTAGATAGCGCAAACAATGTTATTGTGGCCGAATCCAAAATGGAGCTTCCATAACAAAATTACTTAGCGCAAACAGTGTTATTGTGGCCGAATCCAAAATGCAGCTTCCATAACAAAATAACTGACGCATGACTTTACCATTACTTAGCGCAAACAGTGATATCATGGCCAAATCCAAAATGGAGCTCCCATACACGAGATAACCAAACAGGACTATTCCATTAGATAGCGCAAACAATGTTATTGTGGCCAAATCCAAAATGGAGCTCCCATACACGAAATAACCAAACAGGACTATTCCATTAGATAGAGCAAACAATGTTATTGTGGCCGAATCCAAAATGGAGCTTCCATAACAAAATTACTTAGCGCAAACACTGTTATTGTGGCCGACTCAAAAATCGAGCTTCCATAACAAAATAACTGACGCAGGACTTTACCATTAATTAGCGCAAACGGTGATATCATGGCCAAATCCAAAATGGAGCTCCCATACACGAGATAACCAAGCAGGACTATTCCATGAGATAGCGCAAACAATGTTATTGTGGCCGAATCCAAAATGCAGCTTCCAGAACAAAATTACTTAGCGCAAACAGTGTTATTGTGGCCGAATCCAAAATGCAGCTTCCATAACAAAATAACTGACGCATGACTTTACCATTACTTAGCGCAAACAGTGATATCATGGCCAAATCCAAAATGGAGCTCCCATACACGAGATAACCAAGCAGGACTATTCCATTAGATAGCGCAAACAATGTTACTGTGGCCGAATCCAAAATGCAGCTTCCATAACAAAATTACTTAGCGCAAACAGTGATATTGTGGCCGACTCCAAAATGGAGCTTCCATAACAAAATTACTTAGCGCAAACAGTGTTATTGTGGCCGACTCCAAAATGGAGCTTCCATAACAAAATAACTGACGCAGGACTTTACCATTACTTAGCGCAAACAGTGATATCATGGCCAAATCCAAAATGGAGCTCCCATACACGAGATAACCAAGCAGGACTATTCCAATAGATAGCGCAAACAATGTTATTGTGGCCGAATCCAAAATGCAGCTTCCATAACAAAATTACTTAGCGCAAACAGTGTTATTGTGGCCGACTCCAAAATGGAGCTTCCATAACAAAATAACTGACGCATGACTTTACCATTACTTAGCGCAAACAGTGATATCATGGCCAAATCCAAAATGGAGCTCCCATACACGAGATAACCAAGCAGGACTATTCCAATAGATAGCGCAAACAATGTTACTGTGGCCGAATCCAAAATGGAGCTTCCATAACAAAATTACTTAGCGCAAACAGTGTTATTGTGGCCGACTCCAAAATGGAGCTTCCATAACAAAATAACTGACGCATGACTTTACCATTACTTAGCGCAAACAGTGATATCATGGCCAAATCCAAAATGGAGCTCCCATACACGAGATAACCAAGCAGGACTATTCCATGAGATAGCGCAAACAATGTTACTGTGGCCGAATCCAAAATGCAGCTTCCATAACAAAATTACTTAGCGCAAACAATGTAATTGTGGCCGACTCTAAAATGGAGCTTCCAGAACAAAATTACTTAGCGCAAACAGTGTTATTGTGGCCGACTCCAAAATGGAGCTTCCATAACAAAATAACTGACGCATGACTTTACCATTACTTAGCGCAAACAGTGATATCATGGCCAAATCCAAAATGGAGCTCCCATACACGAGATAACCAAGCAGGACTATTCCATTAGATAGCGCAAACAATGTTATTGTGGCCGAATCCAAAATGCAGCTTCCAGAACAAAATTACTTAGCGCAAACAATGTTATTGTGGCCGACTCTAAAATGGAGCTTCCAGAACAAAATTACTTAGCGCAAACAGTGTTATTGTGGCCGACTCCAAAATGGAGCTTCCATAACAAAATAACTGACGCATGACTTTACCATTACTTAGCGCAAACAGTGATATCATGGCCAAATCCAAAATGGAGCTCCATCCATAACATTAGATATTAGCGCAAACAATGATATCATGGCCAAACCAAAATAGAGCTCCCATACACAAAAATAACTGAATCCAAAAGAGCTTCCATAACAAAATTACTTAGCAAACAATATTAACTCCATTAATGAGCTATAACAAATACAATGTTATTGTGGCCGACTCCAAAATGGAGCTTCCATAACAAAATAACTGACGCAGGACTTTACCATTAATTAGCGCAAACGGTGATATCATGGCCAAATCCAAAATGGAGCTTCCATACACGAGATAACCAAGCAGGACTATTCCATTAGATAGCGCAAACAATGTTATTGTGGCCGAATCCAAAATGCAGCTTCCATAACAAAATTACTTAGCGCAAACAGTGTTATTGTGGCCGAATCCAAAATGGAGCTTCCATAACAAAATAACTGACGCATGACTTTACCATTAATTAGCGCAAACAGTGATATCATGGCCAAATCCAAAATGGAGCTCCCATACACGAGATAACCAAGCAGGACTATTCCATTAGATAGCGCAAACAATGTTATTGTGGCCGAATCCAAAATGCAGCTTCCATAACAAAATTACTTAGCGCAAACAGTGTTATTGTGGCCGACTCCAAAATGGAGCTTCCATAACAAAATAACTGACGCATGACTTTACCATTACTTAGCGCAAACAGTGATATCATGGCCAAATCCAAAATGGAACCATTCCATTAGATAGCGCAAACAATGATATCATGGCCAAAATCCAAAATGGAGCTCCCATACACGAGATAACTAAACAGGAGTATTCCATTATTAGATAGAGCAAACAATGTTATTGTGGCCGAATCCAAAATGGAGCTTCCATAACAAAATTACTTAGCGCAAACACTGTTATTGTGGCCGACTCCAAAAATGGAGCTTCCATAACAAAATAACTGACGCAGGACTTTACCATTAATTAGCGCAAACAGTGATATCATGGCCAAATCCAAAATGGAGCTCCCATACACGAGATAACCAAGCAGGACTATTCCATGAGATAGCGCAAACAATGTTATTGTGGCCGAATCCAAAATGCAGCTTCCAGAACAAAATTACTTAGCGCAAACAGTGTTATTGTGGCCGAATCCAAAATGCAGCTTCCATAACAAAATAACTGACGCATGACTTTACCATTACTTAGCGCAAACAGTGATATCATGGCCAAATCCAAAATGGAGCTCCCATACACGAAATAACCAACAGGACTATTCCATTAGATAGCGCAAACAATGTTACTGTGGCCGAATCCAAAATGCCAAACAAAATTACTCAAATAATCCAAATGAGCTTCCATAACAAAATTACTATAGCGCAAACAGTGATATTGTGGCCGACTCCAAAATGGAGCTTCCATAACAAAATTACTTAGTGCAAACAGTGTTATTGTGGCCGAATCCAAAATGCAGCTTCCATAACAAAATAACTGACGCATGACTTTACCATTACTAGATAACTAAACAGGAGTATTCCATTAGATAGAGCAAACAATGTTATTGTGGCCGAATCCAAAATGCAGCTTCCATAACAAAATTACTTAGCGCAAACAGTGTTATTGTGGCCGAATCCAAAATGCAGCTTCCATAACAAAATAACTGACGCATGACTTTACCATTACTTAGCGCAAACAGTGATATCATGGCCAAATCCAAAATGGAGCTCCCATACACGAGATAACCAAGCAGGACTATTCCAATAGATAGCGCAAACAATGTTACTGTGGCCGAATCCAAAATGGAGCTTCCAGAACAAAATTACTTAGCGCAAACACTGTTATTGTGGCCGACTCAAAAATCGAGCTTCCATAACAAAATAACTGACGCATGACTTTACCATTACTTAGCGCAAACAGTGATATCATGGCCAAATCCAAAATGGAGCTCCCATACACGAGATAACCAAGCAGGACTATTCCATTAGATAGCGCAAACAATGTTACTGTGGCCGAATCCAAAATGCAGCTTCCAGAACAAAATTACTTAGCGCAAACAGTGTTATTGTGGCCGAATCCAAAATGCAGCTTCCATAACAAAATAACTGACGCATGACTTTACCATTACTTAGCGCAAACAGTGATATCATGGCAATAAAATGGAGCTCCCAACACAAGATAACCAAACAAGACTATTCCAATAAAAGCTTCCATAACAAAATTACTTAGCAAAAAAATTACTTAGCGCAAACAGTGTTATTGTGGCCGACTCCAAAATGGAGCTTCCATAACAAAATAACTGACGCATGACTTTACCATTACTTAGCGCAAACAGTGATATCATGGCCAAATCCAAAATGGAGCTCCCATACACGAGATAACCAAGCAGGACTATTCCATGAGATAGCGCAAACAATGTTACTGTGGCCGAATCCAAAATGCAGCTTCCATAACAAAATTACTTAGCGCAAACAATGTAATTGTGGCCGACTCTAAAATGGAGCTTCCAGAACAAAATTACTTAGCGCAAACAATGTAATTGTGGCCGACTCCAAAATGGAGCTTCCATAACAAAATAACTGACGCATGACTTTACCATTACTTAGCGCAAACAGTGATATCATGGCCAAATCCAAAATTGAGCTCCCATACACGAGATAACCAAGCAGGACTATTCCAATAGATAGCGCAAACAGTGTTATTGTGGCCGACTCCAAAATGCAGCTTCCAGAACAAAATTACTTAGCGCAAACAATGTAATTGTGGCCGACTCCAAAATGCAGCTTTCAGAACAAAATTACTTAGCGCAAACAGTGTTATTGTGGCCGACTCCAAAATGGAGCTTCCATAACAAAATAACTGACGCATGACTTTACCATTACTTAGCGAAAACAGTGATATCATGGCCAAATCCAAAATGGAGCATTCCATAAAAAATAGTTAGCGCAAACAATGATATCATGGCCAAGACCAAAATAGAGCTCCCATACACGAGATAACTAAACAGGAGTATTCCATTATTAGATAGAGCAAACAATGTTATTGTGGCCGAATCCAAAATGGAGCTTCCATAACAAAATTACTTAGCGCAAACACTGTTATTGTGGCCGACTCAAAAATCGAGCTTCCATAACAAAATTACGCAAACTGTAATCGCAAGGAGCTTCCATAACAAAACCATGACTTTACCATAACAAAATAACTGACGCATGACTTTACCAATTACTTAGCGCAAACAGTGATATCATGGCCAAATCCAAAATGGAGCTCCCATACACGAGATAACCAACACTATTCCAATAGATAGCGCAAACAATGTTACTGTGGCCGAATCCAAAATGCAGCTTCCATAACAAAATTACTTAGCGCAAACAGTGATATTGTGGCCGACTCCAAAATGGAGCTTCCATAACAAAATTACTTAGCGCAAACAATGTTATTGTGGCCGAATCCAAAATGGAGCTTCCATAACAAAATAACTGACGCATGACTTTACCATTACTTAGCGCAAACAGTGATATCATGGCCAAATCCAAAATGGAGCTCCCATACACGAGATAACCAAGCAGGACTATTCCATGAGATAGCGCAAACAATGTTACTGTGGCCGAATCCAAAATGCAGCTTCCATAACAAAATTACTTAGCGCAAACAATGTTATTGTGGCCGACTCCAAAATGGAGCTTCCATAACAAAATTACTTAGCGCAAACAATGTAATTGTGGCCGAATCCAAAATGGAGCTTCCATAACAAAATAACTGACGCATGACTTTACCATTACTTAGCGCAAACAGTGATATCATGGCCAAATCCAAAATGGAGCTCCCATACACGAGATAACCAAACAGGAGTATTCCATTAGATAGAGCAAACAATGTTATTGTGGCCGAATCCAAAATGCAGCTTCCATAACAAAATTACTTAGCGCAAACAATGTAATTGTGGCCGACTCTAAAATGGAGCTTCCAGAACAAAATTACTTAGCGCAAACAGTGTTATTGTGGCCGAATCCAAAATGCAGCTTCCATAACAAAATAACTGACGCATGACTTTACCATTACTTAGCGCAAACAGTGATATCATGGCCAAATCCAAAATGGACCATTCCATTAGATAGCGCAAACAATGATATCATGGCCAAGACCAAAATAGAGCTCCCATACACGAGATAACTAAACAGGAGTATTCCATTATTAGATAGAGCAAACAATGTTATTGTGGCCGAATCCAAAATGGAGCTTCCATAACAAAATTACTTAGCGCAAACACTGTTATTGTGGCCGACTCAAAAATCGAGCTTCCATAACAAAATAACTGACGCAGGACTTTACCATTACTTAGCGCAAACAGTGATATCATGGCCAAATCCAAAATGGACCATTCCATTAGATAGCGCAAACAATGTTACTGTGGCTGAATCCAAAAAGGAGCGTCCATAACAAAATTACTTTGCGCAAACAATGTAATTGCGGCCGACTCCAAAATGGAGCTTCCATAAAAAAATTACTTAGCGCAAACAATGTAATTGTGGCCGACTACAAAATGGAGCTTCCATAACAAAATAACTGACTCAGGACTTTACCATTACTTAGCGCAAACAGTGATATCATGGCCAAATCCAAAATGGAGCTCCCATACACGAGATAACCAAACAGGAGTATTCCATTAGATAGAGCAAACAATGTTATTGTGGCCGAATCCAAAATGCAGCTTCCAGAACAAAATTACTTAGCGCAAACAATGTAATTGTGGCCGACTCTAAAATGGAGCTTCCATAACAAAATAACTGACGCAGGACTGTACCATTACTTAGCGCAAACAATGTTATCATGGCCGAATCCAAAATGGAGCTCCCATACACGAAGATGAAGACGAAAATACAGTAGCAGAACAAATCATATGAATTCCAAATTAAGCATAGTACGCTTATACGCAAACAATGTTATTGTGGCCGACTCCAAAATGGAGCTTCCATAACAAAATCAGCTTCAAACGCAGGACTTTACATTACTTTGCGCAAGACAATGAAATCGCTAAATGGTAGCTCCCATACACGAGATAACCTAGCAGGACTATTCCATTTTTATATTAAAATTAGTCCAATTTTTAATAAAAGTGGCTCAATTTTAATTAGAATGCTAATCAAATAAGCTAATAGTCATTTTTAGCGCAAACAAATGCTTTTCATCGTGGGCGCAGCTCATGATACAAATGATGAGATTCCAAACCAAATGCATCTCTTCCCAAATTTATAGGGTGTAATTTTTTATTTACTTTTAAACGTTTTAATTTAAAATATAAACTTTGCTCAAATCAAGCAGGTCATCCATCATTACTGATGAAAAGTGATATCCATTGCGACAAGCATAACAAAAGCGCAACGAATTCGTCTCGCACTGTGCAACCTATTAGCTTACTCGCAACGCAAGCAATTTCTCTTCAGCTTCGTCTTCATCTTCGTCTTCGTCTCAGCGTGCACTGTGTTTGCAGCCTTATTGTGGCCGAATCCAAAATGCAGCTTCCATAACAAAATAACTGACGCATGACTTTACCATTACTTAGCGCAAACAGTGATATCATGGCCAAATCCAAAATGGACCATTCCATTAGATAGCGCAAACAATGATATCATGGCCAAGACCAAAATAGAGCTCCCATACACGAGATAACTAAACAGGAGTATTCCATTATTAGATAGAGCAAACAATGTTATTGTGGCCGACTCAAAAATCGAGCTTCCATAACAAAATAACTGACGCAGGACTTTACCATTAATTAGAGCAAACGGTGATATCATGGCTAAATCCAAAATGGAGCTTCCATACACGAGATAACCAAGCAGGACTATTCCATGAGATAGCGCAAACAATGTTATTGTGGCCGATTCCAAAATGCAGCTTCCAGAACAAAATTACTTAGCGCAAACAGTGTTATTGTGGCCGAATCCAAAATGCAGCTTCCATAACAAAATAACTGACGCATGACTTTACCATTACTTAGCGCAAACAGTGATATCATGGCCAAATCCAAAATGGAGCTCCCATACACGAGATAACCAAGCAGGACTATTCCAATAGATAGCGCAAACAATGTTACTGTGGCCGAATCCAAAATGCAGCTTCCATAACAAAATTACTTAGCGCAAACAGTGATATTGTGGCCGACTCCAAAATGGAGCTTCCATAACAAAATTACTTAGTGCAAACAGTGTTATTGTGGTCGAATCCAAAATGCAGCTTCCATAACAAAATAACTGACGCATGACTTTACCATTACTTAGCGCAAACAGTGATATCATGGCCAAATCCAAAATGGAGCTCCCATACACGAGATAACCAAGCAGGACTATTCCAATAGATTCCATAACAAAATTACTTAGCGCAAACAGTGATATTGTGGCCGACTCCAAAATGGAGCTTCCATAACAAAATAACTGACCCATGACTTTACCATTACTTAGCGCAAACAGTGATATCATGGCCAAATCCAAAATGGAGCTCCCATACACGAGATAACCAAGCAGGACTATTCCAATAGATAGCGCAAACAATGTTACTGTGGCCGAATCCAAAATGGAGCTTCCAGAACAAAATTACTTAGCGCAAACACTGTTATTGTGGCCGACTCAAAAATCGAGCTTCCATAACAAAATAACTGACGCAGGACTTTACCATTACTTAGCGCAAACGGTGATATCATGGCTAAATCCAAAATAGAGCTTCCATACACGAGATAACCAAGCAGGACTATTCCATGAGATAGCGCAAACAATGTTATTGTGGCCGAATCCAAAATGCAGCTTCCAGAACAAAATTACTTAGCGCAAACAGTGTTATTGTGGCCGAATCCAAAATGCAGCTTCCATAACAAAATAACTGACGCATGACTTTACCATTACTTAGCGCAAACAGTGATATCATGGCCAAATCCAAAATGGAGCTCCCATACACGAGATAACCAAGCAGGACTATTCCAATAGATTCCATAACAAAATTACTTAGCGCAAACAGTGATATTGTGGCCGACTCCAAAATGGAGCTTCCATAACAAAATAACTGACGCATGACTTTACCATTACTTAGCGCAAACAGTGATATCATGGCCAAATCCAAAATGGAGCTCCCATACACGAGATAACCAAGCAGGACTATTCCATGAGATAGCGCAAACAATGTTACTGTGGCCGAATCCAAAATGCAGCTTCCATAACAAAATTACTTAGCGCAAACAATGTAATTGTGGCCGACTCTAAAATGGAGCTTCCAGAACAAAATTACTTAGCGCAAACAGTGTTATTGTGGCCGAATCCAAAATGCAGCTTCCATAACAAAATAACTGACGCATGACTTTACCATTACTTAGCGCAAACAGTGATATCATGGCCAAATCCAAAATGGAGCTCGCATACAATAGATAGCGCAAACAATGTTACTGTGGCCGAATCCAAAATGCATCTTCCATAACAAAATTACTTAGCGCAAACAGTGATATTGTGGCCGACTCCAAAATGGAGCTTCCATAACAAAATTACTTAGCGCAAACAGTGTTATTGTGGCCGAATCCAAAATGCAGCTTCCATAACAAAATAACTGACGCATGACTTTACCATTACTTAGCGCAAACAGTGATATCATGGCCAAATCCAAAATGGAGCTCCCATACACGAGATAACCAAGCAGGACTATTCCATGAGATAGCGCAAACAATGTTACTGTGGCCGAATCCAAAATGCAGCTTCCATAACAAAATTACTTAGCGCAAACAATGTAATTGTGGCCGACTCTAAAATGGAGCTTCCAGAACAAAATTACTTAGCGCAAACAATGTAATTGTGGCCGAATCCAAAATGGAGCTTCCATAACAAAATAACTGACGCATGACTTTACCATTACTTAGCGCAAACAGTGATATCATGGCCAAATCCAAAATGGAGCTCCCATACACGAGATAACCAAACAGGAGTATTCCATTAGATAGAGCAAACAATGTTATTGTGGCCGAATCCAAAATGCAGCTTCCAGAACAAAATTACTTAGCGCAAACAATGTAATTGTGGCCGACTCTAAAATGGAGCTTCCAGAACAAAATTACTTAGCGCAAACAGTGTTATTGTGGCCGAATCCAAAATGCAGCTTCCATAACAAAATAACTGACGCAAATCCAAAATGGACCATTCCATTAGATAGCGCAAACAATGATATCATGGCCAAGACCAAAATAGAGCTCCCATACACGAGATAACTAAACAGGAGTATTCCATTATTAGATAGAGCAAACAATGTTATTGTGGCCGAATCCAAAATGGAGCTTCCATAACAAAATTACTTAGCGCAAACACTGTTATTGTGGCCGACTCAAAAATCGAGCTTCCATAACAAAATAACTGACGCAGGACTTTACCATTAATTAGCGCAAACGGTGATATCATGGCCAAATCCAAAATGGAGCTTCCATACACGAGATAACCAAGCAGGACTATTCCATGAGATAGCGCAAACAATGTTATTGTGGCCGATTCCAAAATGCAGCTTCCAGAACAAAATTACTTAGCGCAAACAATGTAATTGTGGCCGACTCTAAAATGGAGCTTCCAGAACAAAATTACTTAGCGCAAACAGTGTTATTGTGGCCGAATCCAAAATGCAGCTTCCATAACAAAATAACTGACGCATGACTTTACCATTACTTAGCGCAAACAGTGATATCATGGCCAAATCCAAAATGGAGCTCCCATACAATAGATAGCGCAAACAATGTTACTGTGGCCGAATCCAAAATGCAGCTTCCATAACAAAATTACTTAGCGCAAACAGTGATATTGTGGCCGACTCCAAAATGGAGCTTCCATAACAAAATTACTTAGTGCAAACAGTGTTATTGTGGCCGAATCCAAAATGCAGCTTCCATAACAAAATAACTGACGCATGACTTTACCATTACTTAGCGCAAACAGTGATATCATGGCCAAATCCAAAATGGAGCTCCCATACACGAGATAACCAAGCAGGACTATTCCATGAGATAGCGCAAACAATGTTACTGTGGCCGAATCCAAAATGCAGCTTCCATAACAAAATTACTTAGCGCAAACAATGTAATTGTGGCCGACTCTAAAATGGAGCTTCCAGAACAAAATTACTTAGCGCAAACAATGTAATTGTGGCCGAATCCAAAATGGAGCTTCCATAACAAAATAACTGACGCATGACTTTACCATTACTTAGCGCAAACAGTGATATCATGGCCAAATCCAAAATGGAGCTCCCATACACGAGATAACCAAACAGGAGTATTCCATTAGATAGAGCAAACAATGTTATTGTGGCCGAATCCAAAATGCAGCTTCCAGAACAAAATTACTTAGCGCAAACAATGTAATTGTGGCCGACTCTAAAATGGAGCTTCCAGAACAAAATTACTTAGCGCAAACAGTGTTATTGTGGCCGAATCCAAAATGCAGCTTCCATAACAAAATAACTGACGCAAATCCAAAATGGACCATTCCATTAGATAGCGCAAACAATGATATCATGGCCAAGACCAAAATAGAGCTCCCATACACGAGATAACTAAACAGGAGTATTCCATTATTAGATAGAGCAAACAATGTTATTGTGGCCGAATCCAAAATGGAGCTTCCATAACAAAATTACTTAGCGCAAACACTGTTATTGTGGCCGACTCAAAAATCGAGCTTCCATAACAAAATAACTGACGCAGGACTTTACCATTAATTAGCGCAAACGGTGATATCATGGCTAAATCCAAAATGGAGCTTCCATACACGAGATAACCAAGCAGGACTATTCCATGAGATAGCGCAAACAATGTTATTGTGGCCGATTCCAAAATGCAGCTTCCAGAACAAAATTACTTAGCGCAAACAGTGTTATTGTGGCCGAATCCAAAATGCAGCTTCCATAACAAAATAACTGACGCATGACTTTACCATTACTTAGCGCAAACAGTGATATCATGGCCAAATCCAAAATGGAGCTCCCATACACGAGATAACCAAGCAGGACTATTCCAATAGATAGCGCAAACAATGTTACTGTGGCCGAATCCAAAATGCAGCTCTCCATAACAAAATTACTTAGCGCAAACAGTGATATTGTGGCCGACTCCAAAATGGAGCTTCCATAACAAAATTACTTAGTGCAAACAGTGTTATTGTGGCCGAATCCAAAATGCAGCTTCCATAACAAAATAACTGACGCATGACTTTACCATTACTTAGCGCAAACAGTGATATCATGGCCAAATCCAAAATGGAGCTCCCATACACGAGATAACCAAGCAGGACTATTCCAATAGATAGCGCATAACAAAATTACTTAGCGCAAACAGTGATATTGTGGCCGACTCCAAAATGGAGCTTCCATAACAAAATAACTGACGCATGACTTTACCATTACTTAGCGCAAACAGTGATATCATGGCCAAATCCAAAATGGAGCTCCCATACACGAGATAACCAAGCAGGACTATTCCAATAGATTCCATAACAAAATACTTAGCGCAAACAATGTTACTGTGGCCGAATCCAAAATGCAGCTTCCATAACAAAATTACTTAGCGCAAACAATGTAATTGTGGCCGACTCTAAAATGGAGCTTCCAGAACAAAATTACTAAGCGCAAACAGTGTTATTGTGGCCGACTCCAAAATGGAGCTTCCATAACAAAATAACTGACACAGGACTTTACCATTACTTAGCGCAAACAGTGATATCATGGCCAAATCCAAAATGGACCATTCCATTAGATAGCGCAAACAATGATATCATGGCCAAGACCAAAATAGAGCTCCCATACACGAGATAACTAAACAGGAGTATTCCATTAGATAGAGCAAACAATGTTATTGTGGCCGAATCCAAAATGCAGCTTCCATAACAAAATTACTTAGCGCAAACACTGTTATTGTGGCCGACTCAAAAATCGAGCTTCCATAACAAAATAACTGACGCAGGACTTTACCATTACTTAGCGCAAACGGTGATATCCAAAATGGAGCTTCCATACACGAGATAACCAAGCAGGACTATTCCATGAGATAGCGCAAACAATGTTATTGTGGCCGAATCCAAAATGCAGCTTCCAGAACAAAATTACTTAGCGCAAACAGTGTTATTGTGGCCGACTCCAAAATGGAGCTTCCATAACAAAATTACTTAGTGCAAACAGTGTTATTGTGGCCGAATCCAAAATGCAGCTTCCATAACAAAATAACTGACGCATGACTTTACCATTACTTAGCGCAAACAGTGATATCATGGCCAAATCCAAAATGGAGCTCCCATACACGAGATAACCAAGCAGGACTATTCCAATAGATTCCATAACAAAATTACTTAGCGCAAACAGTGATATTGTGGCCGACTCCAAAATGGAGCTTCCATAACAAAATAACGGACGCATGACTTTACCATTACTTAGCGCAAACAGTGATATCATGGCCAAATCCAAAATGGAGCTCCCATACACGAGATAACCAAGCACGACTATTCCATGAGATAGCGCAAACAATGTTACTGTGGCCGAATCCAAAATGCAGCTTCCATAACAAAATTACTTAGCGCAAACAATGTAATTGTGGCCGACTCTAAAATGGAGCTTCCAGAACAAAATTACTTAGCGCAAACAGTGTTATTGTGGCCGACTCCAAAATGGAGCTTCCATAACAAAATAACTGACGCAGGACTTTACCATTACTTAGCGCAAACAGTGATATCATGGCCAAATCCAAAATGGAGCTCCCATACACGAGATAACCAAGCAGGACTATTCCAATAGATAGCGCAAACAATGTTACTGTGGCCGAATCCAAAATGCAGCTTCCATAACAAAATTACTTAGCGCAAACAATGTAATTGTGGCCGACTCTAAAATGGAGCTTCCAGAACAAAATTACTTAGCGCAAACAGTGTTATTGTGGCCGACTCCAAAATGGAGCTTCCATAACAAAATAACTGACGCAGGACTTTACCATTACTTAGCGCAAACAGTGATATCATGGCCAAATCCAAAATGGAGCTCCCATACACGAGATAACCAAGCAGGACTATTCCATTCGATAGAGCAAACAATGTTATTGTGGCCGAATCCAAAATGCAGCTTCCAGAACAAAATTACTTAGCGCAAACAGTGTTATTGTGGCCGACTCCAAAATGGAGCTTCCAGAACAAAATTACTTAGCGCAAACAGTGTTATTGTGGCCGACTCCAAAATGGAGCTTCCATAACAAAATAACTGACGCAGGACTTTACCATTACTTAGCGCAAACAGTGATATCATGGCCAAATCCAAAATGGAGCTCCCATACACGAGATAACCAAGCAGGACTATTCCAATAGATAGCGCAAACAATGTTACTGTGGCCGAATCCAAAATGCAGCTTCCATAACAAAATTACTTAGCGCAAACAATGTAATTGTGGCCGACTCTAAAATGGAGCTTCCAGAACAAAATTACTTAGCGCAAACAATGTAATTGTGGCCGAATCCAAAATGGAGCTTCCATAACAAAATAACTGACGCATGACTTTACCATTACTTAGCGCAAACAGTGATATCATGGCCAAATCCAAAATGGAGCTCCCATACACGAGATAACCAAACAGGAGTATTCCATTAGATAGAGCAAACAATGTTATTGTGGCCGAATCCAAAATGCAGCTTCCAGAACAAAATTACTTAGCGCAAACAATGTAATTGTGGCCGACTCTAAAATGGAGCTTCCAGAACAAAATTACTTAGCGCAAACAGTGTTATTGTGGCCGAATCCAAAATGCAGCTTCCATAACAAAATAACTGACGCATGACTTTACCATTACTTAGCGCAAACAGTGATATCATGGCCAAATCCAAAATGGACCATTCCATTAGATAGCGCAAACAATGATATCATGGCCAAGACCAAAATAGAGCTCCCATACACGAGATAACTAAACAGGAGTATTCCATTATTAGATAGAGCAAACAATGTTATTGTGGCCGACTCCAAAAATGGAGCTTCCATAACAAAATAACTGACGCAGGACTTTACCATTAATTAGAGCAAACGGTGATATCATGGCTAAATCCAAAATGGAGCTTCCATACACGAGATAACCAAGCAGGACTATTCCATGAGATAGCGCAAACAATGTTATTGTGGCCGATTCCAAAATGCAGCTTCCAGAACAAAATTACTTAGCGCAAACAGTGTTATTGTGGCCGAATCCAAAATGCAGCTTCCATAACAAAATAACTGACGCATGACTTTACCATTAATTAGAGCAAACGGTGATATCATGGCTAAATCCAAAATGGAGCTTCCATACACGAGATAACCAAGCAGGACTATTCCATGAGATAGCGCAAACAATGTTATTGTGGCCGATTCCAAAATGCAGCTTCCAGAACAAAATTACTTAGCGCAAACAGTGTTATTGTGGCCGAATCCAAAATGCAGCTTCCATAACAAAATAACTGACGCATGATTTTACCATTACTTAGCGCAAACAGTGATATCATGGCCAAATCCAAAATGGAGCTCCCATACACGAGATAACCAAGCAGGACTATTCCAATAGATAGCGCAAACAATGTTACTGTGGCCGAATCCAAAATGCAGCTTCCATAACAAAATTACTTAGCGCAAACAGTGATATTGTGGCCGACTCCAAAATGGAGCTTCCATAACAAAATTACTTAGTGCAAACAGTGTTATTGTGGTCGAATCCAAAATGCAGCTTCCATAACAAAATAACTGACGCATGACTTTACCATTACTTAGCGCAAACAGTGATATCATGGCCAAATCCAAAATGGAGCTCCCATACACGAGATAACCAAGCAGGACTATTCCAATAGATTCCATAACAAAATTACTTAGCGCAAACAGTGTTATTGTGGCCGACTCCAAAATGGAGCTTCCATAACAAAATAACTGACCCATGACTTTACCATTACTTAGCGCAAACAGTGATATCATGGCCAAATCCAAAATGGAGCTCCCATACACGAGATAACCAAGCAGGACTATTCCAATAGATAGCGCAAACAATGTTACTGTGGCCGAATCCAAAATGGAGCTTCCAGAACAAAATTACTTAGCGCAAACACTGTTATTGTGGCCGACTCAAAAATCGAGCTTCCATAACAAAATAACTGACGCAGGACTTTACCATTACTTAGCGCAAACAGTGATATCATGGCTAAATCCAAAATAGAGCTTCCATACACGAGATAACCAAGCAGGACTATTCCATGAGATAGCGCAAACAATGTTATTGTGGCCGAATCCAAAATGCAGCTTCCAGAACAAAATTACTTAGCGCAAACAGTGTTATTGTGGCCGAATCCAAAATGCAGCTTCCATAACAAAATAACTGACGCATGACTTTACCATTACTTAGCGCAAACAGTGATATCATGGCCAAATCCAAAATGGAGCTCCCATACACGAGATAACCAAGCAGGACTATTCCAATAGATTCCATAACAAAATTACTTAGCGCAAACAGTGATATTGTGGCCGACTCCAAAATGGAGCTTCCATAACAAAATAACTGACGCATGACTTTACCATTACTTAGCGCAAACAGTGATATCATGGCCAAATCCAAAATGGAGCTCCCATACACGAGATAACCAAGCAGGACTATTCCATGAGATAGCGCAAACAATGTTACTGTGGCCGAATCCAAAATGCAGCTTCCATAACAAAATTACTTAGCGCAAACAATGTAATTGTGGCCGACTCTAAAATGGAGCTTCCAGAACAAAATTACTTAGCGCAAACAGTGTTATTGTGGCCGAATCCAAAATGCAGCTTCCATAACAAAATAACTGACGCATGACTTTACCATTACTTAGCGCAAACAGTGATATCATGGCCAAATCCAAAATGGAGCTCCCATACAATAGATAGCGCAAACAATGTTACTGTGGCCGAATCCAAAATGCAGCTTCCATAACAAAATTACTTAGCGCAAACAGTGATATTGTGGCCGACTCCAAAATGGAGCTTCCATAACAAAATTACTTAGTGCAAACAGTGTTATTGTGGCCGAATCCAAAATGCAGCTTCCATAACAAAATAACTGACGCATGACTTTACCATTACTTAGCGCAAACAGTGATATCATGGCCAAATCCAAAATGGAGCTCCCATACACGAGATAACCAAGCAGGACTATTCCATGAGATAGCGCAAACAATGTTACTGTGGCCGAATCCAAAATGCAGCTTCCATAACAAAATTACTTAGCGCAAACAATGTAATTGTGGCCGACTCTAAAATGGAGCTTCCAGAACAAAATTACTTAGCGCAAACAATGTAATTGTGGCCGAATCCAAAATGGAGCTTCCATAACAAAATAACTGACGCATGACTTTACCATTACTTAGCGCAAACAGTGATATCATGGCCAAATCCAAAATGGAGCTCCCATACACGAGATAACCAAACAGGAGTATTCCATTAGATAGAGCAAACAATGTTATTGTGGCCGAATCCAAAATGCAGCTTCCAGAACAAAATTACTTAGCGCAAACAATGTAATTGTGGCCGACTCTAAAATGGAGCTTCCAGAACAAAATTACTTAGCGCAAACAGTGTTATTGTGGCCGAATCCAAAATGCAGCTTCCATAACAAAATAACTGACGCAAATCCAAAATGGACCATTCCATTAGATAGCGCAAACAATGATATCATGGCCAAGACCAAAA
This sequence comes from Drosophila sp. 14030-0761.01, assembly GCA_018150735.1. Taxonomy (NCBI): domain Eukaryota; kingdom Metazoa; phylum Arthropoda; class Insecta; order Diptera; family Drosophilidae; genus Drosophila; species Drosophila sp. 14030-0761.01. The sequence continues at coordinate 100,854 of JAECWO010000106.1, read as the reverse complement.
TGGAGCTCCCATACACGAGATAACTAAACAGGAGTATTCCATTATTAGATAGAGCAAACAATGTTATTGTGGCCGAATCCAAAATGGAGCTTCCATAACAAAATTACTTAGCGCAAACACTGTTATTGTGGCCGACTCAAAAATCGAGCTTCCATAACAAAATAACTGACGCAGGACTTTACCATTAATTAGCGCAAACGGTGATATCATGGCCAAATCCAAAATGGAGCTTCCATACACGAGATAACCAAGCAGGACTATTCCATGAGATAGCGCAAACAATGTTATTGTGGCCGATTCCAAAATGCAGCTTCCAGAACAAAATTACTTAGCGCAAACAATGTAATTGTGGCCGACTCTAAAATGGAGCTTCCAGAACAAAATTACTTAGCGCAAACAGTGTTATTGTGGCCGAATCCAAAATGCAGCTTCCATAACAAAATAACTGACGCATGACTTTACCATTACTTAGCGCAAACAGTGATATCATGGCCAAATCCAAAATGGAGCTCCCATACAATAGATAGCGCAAACAATGTTACTGTGGCCGAATCCAAAATGCAGCTTCCATAACAAAATTACTTAGCGCAAACAGTGATATTGTGGCCGACTCCAAAATGGAGCTTCCATAACAAAATTACTTAGTGCAAACAGTGTTATTGTGGCCGAATCCAAAATGCAGCTTCCATAACAAAATAACTGACGCATGACTTTACCATTACTTAGCGCAAACAGTGATATCATGGCCAAATCCAAAATGGAGCTCCCATACACGAGATAACCAAGCAGGACTATTCCATGAGATAGCGCAAACAATGTTACTGTGGCCGAATCCAAAATGCAGCTTCCATAACAAAATTACTTAGCGCAAACAATGTAATTGTGGCCGACTCTAAAATGGAGCTTCCAGAACAAAATTACTTAGCGCAAACAATGTAATTGTGGCCGAATCCAAAATGGAGCTTCCATAACAAAATAACTGACGCATGACTTTACCATTACTTAGCGCAAACAGTGATATCATGGCCAAATCCAAAATGGAGCTCCCATACACGAGATAACCAAACAGGAGTATTCCATTAGATAGAGCAAACAATGTTATTGTGGCCGAATCCAAAATGCAGCTTCCAGAACAAAATTACTTAGCGCAAACAATGTAATTGTGGCCGACTCTAAAATGGAGCTTCCAGAACAAAATTACTTAGCGCAAACAGTGTTATTGTGGCCGAATCCAAAATGCAGCTTCCATAACAAAATAACTGACGCAAATCCAAAATGGACCATTCCATTAGATAGCGCAAACAATGATATCATGGCCAAGACCAAAATAGAGCTCCCATACACGAGATAACTAAACAGGAGTATTCCATTATTAGATAGAGCAAACAATGTTATTGTGGCCGAATCCAAAATGGAGCTTCCATAACAAAATTACTTAGCGCAAACACTGTTATTGTGGCCGACTCAAAAATCGAGCTTCCATAACAAAATAACTGACGCAGGACTTTACCATTAATTAGCGCAAACGGTGATATCATGGCTAAATCCAAAATGGAGCTTCCATACACGAGATAACCAAGCAGGACTATTCCATGAGATAGCGCAAACAATGTTATTGTGGCCGATTCCAAAATGCAGCTTCCAGAACAAAATTACTTAGCGCAAACAGTGTTATTGTGGCCGAATCCAAAATGCAGCTTCCATAACAAAATAACTGACGCATGACTTTACCATTACTTAGCGCAAACAGTGATATCATGGCCAAATCCAAAATGGAGCTCCCATACACGAGATAACCAAGCAGGACTATTCCAATAGATAGCGCAAACAATGTTACTGTGGCCGAATCCAAAATGCAGCTTCCATAACAAAATTACTTAGCGCAAACAGTGATATTGTGGCCGACTCCAAAATGGAGCTTCCATAACAAAATTACTTAGTGCAAACAGTGTTATTGTGGCCGAATCCAAAATGCAGCTTCCATAACAAAATAACTGACGCATGACTTTACCATTACTTAGCGCAAACAGTGATATCATGGCCAAATCCAAAATGGAGCTCCCATACACGAGATAACCAAGCAGGACTATTCCAATAGATTCCATAACAAAATTACTTAGCGCAAACAGTGATATTGTGGCCGACTCCAAAATGGAGCTTCCATAACAAAATAACTGACGCATGACTTTACCATTACTTAGCGCAAACAGTGATATCATGGCCAAATCCAAAATGGAGCTCCCATACACGAGATAACCAAGCAGGACTATTCCAATAGATTCCATAACAAAATTACTTAGCGCAAACAATGTTACTGTGGCCGAATCCAAAATGCAGCTTCCATAACAAAATTACTTAGCGCAAACAATGTAATTGTGGCCGACTCTAAAATGGAGCTTCCAGAACAAAATTACTAAGCGCAAACAGTGTTATTGTGGCCGACTCCAAAATGGAGCTTCCATAACAAAATAACTGACACAGGACTTTACCATTACTTAGCGCAAACAGTGATATCATGGCCAAATCCAAAATGGACCATTCCATTAGATAGCGCAAACAATGATATCATGGCCAAGACCAAAATAGAGCTCCCATACACGAGATAACTAAACAGGAGTATTCCATTAGATAGAGCAAACAATGTTATTGTGGCCGAATCCAAAATGCAGCTTCCATAACAAAATTACTTAGCGCAAACACTGTTATTGTGGCCGACTCAAAAATCGAGCTTCCATAACAAAATAACTGACGCAGGACTTTACCATTACTTAGCGCAAACGGTGATATCATGGCTAAATCCAAAATGGAGCTTCCATACACGAGATAACCAAGCAGGACTATTCCATGAGATAGCGCAAACAATGTTATTGTGGCCGAATCCAAAATGCAGCTTCCAGAACAAAATTACTTAGCGCAAACAGTGTTATTGTGGCCGACTCCAAAATGGAGCTTCCATAACAAAATAACTGACGCATGACTTTACCATTACTTAGCGCAAACAGTGATATCATGGCCAAATCCAAAATGGAGCTCCCATACACGAGATAACCAAGCAGGACTATTCCATGAGATAGCGCAAACAATGTTACTGTGGCCGCATCCAAAATGCAGCTTCCATAACAAAATTACTTAGCGCAAACAATGTAATTGTGGCCGACTCTAAAATGGAGCTTCCATAACAAAATTACTTAGTGCAAACAGTGTTATTGTGGCCGAATCCAAAATGCAGCTTCCATAACAAAATAACTGACGCATGACTTTACCATTACTTAGCGCAAACAGTGATATCATGGCCAAATCCAAAATGGAGCTCCCATACACGAGATAACCAAGCAGGACTATTCCAATAGATTCCATAACAAAATTACTTAGCGCAAACAGTGATATTGTGGCCGACTCCAAAATGGAGCTTCCATAACAAAATAACGGACGCATGACTTTACCATTACTTAGCGCAAACAGTGATATCATGGCCAAATCCAAAATGGAGCTCCCATACACGAGATAACCAAGCAGGACTATTCCATGAGATAGCGCAAACAATGTTACTGTGGCCGCATCCAAAATGCAGCTTCCATAACAAAATTACTTAGCGCAAACAATGTAATTGTGGCCGACTCTAAAATGGAGCTTCCAGAACAAAATTACTTAGCGCAAACAGTGTTATTGTGGCCGACTCCAAAATGGAGCTTCCATAACAAAATAACTGACGCAGGACTTTACCATTACTTAGCGCAAACAGTGATATCATGGCCAAATCCAAAATTGAGCTCCCATACACGAGATAACCAAGCAGGACTATTCCAATAGATAGCGCAAACAATGTTACTGTGGCCGAATCCAAAATGCAGCTTCCATAACAAAATTACTTAGCGCAAACAATGTAATTGTGGCCGACTCTAAAATGGAGCTTCCAGAACAAAATTACTTAGCGCAAACAGTGTTATTGTGGCCGACTCCAAAATGGAGCTTCCATAACAAAATAACTGACGCAGGACTTTACCATTACTTAGCGCAAACAGTGATATCATGGCCAAATCCAAAATGGAGCTCCCATACACGAGATAACCAAGCAGGACTATTCCATTCGATAGAGCAAACAATGTTATTGTGGCCGAATCCAAAATGCAGCTTCCAGAACAAAATTACTTAGCGCAAACAATGTAATTGTGGCCGACTCTAAAATGGAGCTTCCAGAACAAAATTACTTAGCGCAAACAGTGTTATTGTGGCCGACTCCAAAATGGAGCTTCCATAACAAAATAACTGACGCAGGACTTTACCATTACTAAGCGCAAACAGTGATATCATGGCCAAATCCAAAATTGAGCTCCCATACACGAGATAACCAAGCAGGACTATTCCAATAGATAGCGCAAACAATGTTACTGTGGCCGAATCCAAAATGCAGCTTCCATAACAAAATTACTTAGCGCAAACAATGTAATTGTGGCCGACTCTAAAATGGAGCTTCCAGAACAAAATTACTTAGCGCAAACAGTGTTATTGTGGCCGACTCCAAAATGGAGCTTCCATAACAAAATAACTGACGCAGGACTTTACCATTACTTAGCGCAAACAGTGATATCATGGCCAAATCCAAAATGGAGCTTCCATACACGAGATAACCAAGCAGGACTATTCCATTCGATAGAGCAAACAATGTTATTGTGGCCGAATCCAAAATGCAGCTTCCAGAACAAAATTACTTAGCGCAAACAGTGTTATTGTGGCCGACTCCAAAATGGAGCTTCCATAACAAAATAACTGACGCATGACTTTACCATTACTTAGCGCAAACAGTGATATCATGGCCAAATCCAAAATTGAGCTCCCATACACGAGATAACTAAACAGGAGTATTCCATTATTAGATAGAGCAAACAATGTTATTGTGGCCGAATCCAAAATGGAGCTTCCATAACAAAATTACTTAGCGCAAACAGTGTTATTGTGGCCGACTCCAAAATGGAGCTTCCATAACAAAATAACTGACGCATGACTTTACCATTACTTAGCGCAAACAGTGATATCATGGCCAAATCCAAAATGGAGCTTCCATACACGAGATAACCAAGCAGGACTATTCCATTCGATAGAGCAAACAATGTTATTGTGGCCGAATCCAAAATGCAGCTTCCAGAACAAAATTACTTAGCGCAAACAGTGTTATTGTGGCCGACTCCAAAATGGAGCTTCCATAACAAAATAACTGACGCATGACTTTACCATTACTTAGCGCAAACAGTGATATCATGGCCAAATCCAAAATTGAGCTCCCATACACGAGATAACTAAACAGGAGTATTCCATTATTAGATAGAGCAAACAATGTTATTGTGGCCGAATCCAAAATGGAGCTTCCATAACAAAATTACTTAGCGCAAACAGTGTTATTGTGGCCAAATCCAAAATAGAGCTTTCATAACAAAATAACTGACGCAGGACTTTACCATTACTTAGCCCAAACAGTGTTATCATGGCCAAATCCAATATTGCGCTCCCATACACGAGATAACCAAGCAGGACTATTCCAATAGATAGCGCAAACAATGTAATTGTGGCCGACTCTAAAATGGAGCTTCCATAACAAAATAACTGACGCAGGACTCTACCATTACTTAGCCCAAACAGTGATATCATGGCCAAATCCAAAATTGAGCTCCCATATACGAGATAACCAAGCAGGACTATTCCAATAGATAGCGCAAACAATGTTACTGTGGCCGAATCCAAAATGCAGCTTCCATAACAAAATTACTTAGCGCAAACAATGTAATTGTGGCCGACTCTAAAATGGAGCTTCCATAATAAAATTACTTAGCGCAAACAGTGTTATTGTGGCCGACTCCAAAATGGAGCTTCCATAACAAAATAACTGACGCAGGACTTTACCATTACTTAGCGCAAACAGTGATATCATGGCCAAATCCAAAATTGAGCTCCCATACACGAGATAACCAAGCAGGACTATTCCAATAGATAGCGCAAACAATGTTACTGTGGCCGAATCCAAAATGCAGCTTCCATAACAAAATTACTTAGCGCAAACAATGTAATTGTGGCCGACTCCAAAATGGAGCTTCCATAATAAAATTACTTAGCGCAAACAGTGTTATTGTGGCCGACTCCAAAATGGAGCTTCCATAACAAAATAACTGACGCAGGACTTTACCATTACTTAGCGCAAACAGTGATATCATGGCCAAATCCAAAATTGAGCTCCCATACACGAGATAACCAAGCAGGACTATTCCAATAGATAGCGCAAACAATGTTACTGTGGCCGAATCCAAAATGCAGCTTCCATAACAAAATTACTTAGCGCAAACAATGTAATTGTGGCCGACTCTAAAATGGAGCTTCCAGCACAAAATTACTTAGCGCAAACAGTGTTATTGTGGCCGACTCCAAAATGGAGCTTCCATAACAAAATAACTGACGCATGACTTTACCATTACTTAGCGCAAACAGTGATATCATGGCCAAATCCAAAATTGAGCTCCCATACACGAGATAACCAAACACGACTATTCCAATAGATAGCGCAAACAGTGTTATTGTGGCCGACTCCAAAATGGAGCTTCCATAACAAAATAACTGACGCAGGACTTTACCATTACTTAGCGCAAACAGTGATATCATGGCCAAATCCAAAATTGAGCTCCCATACACGAGATAACCAAGCAGGACTATTCCAATAGATAGCGCAAACAATGTAATTGTGGCCGACTCTAAAATGGAGCTTCCATAACAAAATAACTGACGCAGGACTTTACCATTACTTAGCGCAAACAGTGATATCATGGCCAAATCCAAAATTACTTAGCGCAAACAGTGTTATTGTGGCCGACTCCAAAATAGAGCTTCCATAACAAAATAACTGACGCATGACTTTACCATTACTTAGCGCAAACAGTGATATCATGGCCAAATCCAAAATTGAGCTCCCATAGACGAGATAACCAAGCAGGACTATTCCAATAGATAGCGCAAACAATGTTACTGTGGCCGAATCCAAAATGCAGCTTCCATAACAAAATTACTTAGCGCAAACAGTGATATCATGGCCAAATCCAAAATGGAGCTCCCATACACGAGATAACCAAGCAGGACTATTCCATTCGATAGAGCAAACAATGTTATTGTGGCCGAATCCAAAATGCAGCTTCCATAACAAAATTACTTAGCGCAAACAGTGATATCATGGCCAAATCCAAAATGGAGCTCCCATACACGAGATAACCAAGCAGGACTATTCCATTCGATAGAGCAAACAATGTTATTGTGGCCGAATCCAAAATGCAGCTTCCAGAACAAAATTACTTAGCGCAAACAGTGTTATTGTGGCCGACTCCAAAATGGAGCTTCCATAACAAAATAACTGACGCATGACTTTTACCATTACTTAGCGCAAACAGTGATATCATGGCCAAATCCAAAATTGAGCTCCCATACACGAGATAACCAAGCAGGACTATTCCAATACATAGCGCAAACAATGTAATTGTGGCCGACTCTAAAATGGAGCTTCCATAACAAATTAACTGACGCAGGACTTTACCATTACTTAGCGCAAACAGTGATATCATGGCCAAATCCAAAATTGAGCTCCCATACACGAGATAACCAAGCAGGACTATTCCATTCGATAGAGCAAACAATGTTATTGTGGCCGAATCCAAAATGCAGCTTCCATAACAAAATTACTTAGCGCAAACAGTGATATCATGGCCAAATCCAAAATGGAGCTCCCATACACGAGATAACCAAGCAGGACTATTCCATTCGATAGAGCAAACAATGTTATTGTGGCCGAATCCAAAATGCAGCTTCCAGAACAAAATTACTTAGCGCAAACAGTGTTATTGTGGCCGACTCCAAAATGGAGCTTCCATAACAAAATAACTGACGCATGACTTTTACCATTACTTAGCGCAAACAGTGATATCATGGCCAAATCCAAAATTGAGCTCCCATACACGAGATAACCAAACACGACTATTCCAATAGATAGCGCAAACAGTGTTATTGTGGCCGACTCCAAAATGGAGCTTCCATAACAAAATAACTGACGCAGGACTTTACCGTAATGGTAAGCTCCCATACAAGAGATAACCAAGCAGGACTATTCCATTCGATAGAGCAAACAATGTTATTGTGGCCGAATCCAAAATGCAGCTTCCAGAACAAAATTACTTAGCGCAAACAATGTAATTGTGGCCCACTCTAAAATGAGCTTCCATAACAAAATAACTGACGCAGGACTTTACCATTAACACAAACAGTGTTATCATGGCCAAATCCAATATTGCGCTCCCATACACGAGATAACCAAGCAGGACTATTCCAATACATAGCGCAAACAATGTAATTGTGGCCGACTCTAAAATGGAGCTTCCATAACAAATTAACTGACGCAGGACTTTACCATTACTTAGCGCAAACAGTGATATCATGGCCAAATCCAAAATGGAGCTCCCATACACGAGATAACCAAGCAGGACTATTCCAATAGATAGCGCAAACAATGTAATTGTGGCCGACTCTAAAATGGAGCTTCCATAACAAAATAACTGACGCAGGACTTTACCATTACTTAGCCCAAACAGTGATATCATGGCCAAATCCAAAATTGAGCTCCCATACACGAGATAACCAAGCAGGACTATTCCAATAGATAGCGCAAACAATGTAATTGTGGCCGACTCTAAAATGGAGCTTCCATAACAAAATAACTGACGCAGGACTCTACCATTACTTAGCCCAAACAGTGATATCATGGCCAAATCCAAAATTGAGCTCCCATATACGAGATAACCAAGCAGGACTATTCCAATAGATAGCGCAAACAATGTAATTCTGGCCGACTCCAAAATGGAGCTTCCATAACAAAATTACTTAGCGCAAACAGTGTTATTGTGGCCGACTCCAAAATGGAGCTTCCATAACAAAATAACTGACGCAGGACTTTACCATTACTTAGCGCAAACAGTGATATCATGGCCAAATCCAAAATTGAGCTCCCATACACGAGATAACCAAGCAGGACTATTCCAATAGATAGCGCAAACAATGTTACTGTGGCCGAATCCAAAATGCAGCTTCCATAACAAAATTACTTAGCGCAAACAATGTAATTGTGGCCGACTCTAAAATGGAGCTTCCAGAACAAAATTACTTAGCGCAAACAGTGTTATTGTGGCCGACTCCAAAATGGAGCTTCCATAACAAAATAACTGACGCATGACTTTACCATTACTTAGCGCAAACAGTGATATCATGGCCAAATCCAAAATTGAGCTCCCATACACGAGATAACCAAGCAGGACTATTCCAATAGATAGCGCAAACAATGTTACTGTGGCCGAATCCAAAATGCAGCTTCCAGAACAAAATTACTGACGCAGGACTTTACCATTACTTAGCGCAAACAGTGTTATCATGGCCAAATCCAAATGGAGCTCCCATACACGAGATAACCAAGCAGGACTACATATTCCAATAGATAGCGCAAACAATGTTACTGTGGCCGAATCCAAAATGCAGCTTCCATAACCAAATTACTTAGCGCAAACAGTGTTATTGTGGCCGACTCCAAAATGGAGCTTCCATAACAAAATAACTGACGCATGACTTTACCATTACTTAGCGCAAACAGTGATATCATGGCCAAATCCAAAATTGAGCTCCCATACACGAGATAACCAAGCAGGACTATTCCAATAGATAGCGCAAACAATGTTACTGTGGCCGAATCCAAAATGCAGCTTCCATAACAAAATTACTTAGCGCAAACAATGTAATTGTGGCCGACTCCAAAATGGAGCTTCCATAACAAAATAACTGACGCAGGACTTTACCATTACTTAGCGCAAACAGTGTTATCATGGCCAAATCCAAAATGGAGCTCCCATACACGAGATAACCAAGCAGGACTACATATTCCAATAGATAGCGCAAACAATGTTACTGTGGCCGAATCCAAAATGCAGCTTCCATAACAAAATTACTTAGCGCAAACAGTGATATCATGGCCAAATCCAAAATGGAGCTCCCATACACGAGATAACCAAGCAGGACTATTCCATTCGATAGAGCAAACAATGTTATTGTGGCCGAATCCAAAATGGAGCTTCCATAACAAAATAACTTACGCATGACTTTACCATTACTTAGCGCAAACAGTGATATCATGGCCAAATCCAAAATTGAGCTCCCATACACGAGATAACCAAGCAGGACTATTCCAATAGATAGCGCAAACAATGTTACTGTGGCCGAATCCAAAATGCAGCTTCCATAACAAAATTACTTAGCGCAAACAATGTAATTGTGGCCGACTCCAAAATGGAGCTTCCATAATAAAATAACTGACGCAGGACTTTACCATTACTTAGCGCAAACAGTGTTATTGTGGCCGACTCCAAAATGGAGCTTCCATAACAAAATAACTGACGCAGGACTTTACCATTACTTAGCGCAAACAGTGATATCATGGCCAAATCCAAAATTGAGCTCCCATACACGAGATAACCAAGCAGGACTATTCCAATAGATAGCGCAAACAATGTTACTGTGGCCGAATCCAAAATGCAGCTTCCATAACAAAATTACTTAGCGCAAACAATGTAATTGTGGCCGACTCTAAAATGGAGCTTCCAGCACAAAATTACTTAGCGCAAACAGTGTTATTGTGGCCGACTCCAAAATGGAGCTTCCATAACAAAATAACTGACGCATGACTTTACCATTACTTAGCGCAAACAGTGATATCATGGCCAAATCCAAAATTGAGCTCCCATACACGAGATAACCAAACACGACTATTCCAATAGATAGCGCAAACAGTGTTATTGTGGCCGACTCCAAAATGGAGCTTCCATAACAAATTAACTGACGCAGGACTTTACCATTACTTAGCGCAAACAGTGATATCATGGCCAAATCCAAAATTGAGCTCCCATACACGAGATAACCAAGCAGGACTATTCCAATAGATAGCGCAAACAATGTAATTGTGGCCGACTCTAAAATGGAGCTTCCATAACAAATTAACTGACGCAGGACTTTACCATTACTTAGCGCAAACAGTGATATCATGGCTAATGGCCAAATCCAAAATTACTTAGCGCAAACAGTGTTATTGTGGCCGACTCCAAAATGGAGCTTCCATAACAAAATAACTGACGCATGACTTTACCATTACTTAGCGCAAACAGTGATATCATGGCCAAATCCAAAATTGAGCTCCCATACACGAGATAACCAAGCAGGACTATTCCAATAGATAGCGCAAACAATGTTACTGTGGCCGAATCCAAAATGCAGCTTCCATAACAAAATTACTTAGCGCAAACAGTGATATCATGGCCAAATCCAAAATGGAGCTCCCATACACGAGATAACCAAGCAGGACTATTCCATTCGATAGAGCAAACAATGTTATTGTGGCCGAATCCAAAATGCAGCTTCCATAACAAAATTACTTAGCGCAAACAGTGATATCATGGCCAAATCCAAAATGGAGCTCCCATACACGAGATAACCAAGCAGGACTATTCCATTCGATAGAGCAAACAATGTTATTGTGGCCGAATCCAAAATGCAGCTTCCAGAACAAAATTACTTAGCGCAAACAGTGTTATTGTGGTCGACTCCAAAATGGAGCTTCCATAACAAAATAACTGACGCATGACTTTTACCATTACTTAGCGCAAACAGTGATATCATGGCCAAATCCAAAATTGAGCTCCCATACACGAGATAACCAAGCAGGACTATTCCAATACATAGCGCAAACAATGTAATTGTGGCCGACTCTAAAATGGAGCTTCCATAACAAAATAACTGACGCATGACTTTTACCATTACTTAGCGCAAACAGTGATATCATGGCCAAATCCAAAATTGAGCTCCCATACACGAGATAACCAAGCAGGACTATTCCAATAGATAGCGCAAACAATGTTACTGTGGCCGAATCCAAAATGCAGCTTCCATAACAAAATTACTTAGCGCAAACAGTGATATCATGGCCAAATCCAAAATGGAGCTCCCATACACGAGATAACCAAGCAGGACTATTCCATTCGATAGAGCAAACAATGTTATTGTGGCCGAATCCAAAATGCAGCTTCCAGAACAAAATTACTTAGCGCAAACAATGTAATTGTGGCCGACTCTAAAATGAGCTTCCATAACAAAATAACTGACGCATGACTTTACCATTACTTAGCGCAAACAGTGATATCATGGCCAAATCCAAAATTGAGCTCCCATACACGAGATAACCAAACACGACTATTCCAATAGATAGCGCAAACAGTGTTATTGTGGCCGACTCCAAAATGGAGCTTCCATAACAAAATAACTGACGCAGGACTTTACCGTAATGGTAAGCTCCCATACACGAGATAACCAAGCAGGACTATTCCATTCGATAGAGCAAACAATGTTATTGTGGCCGAATCCAAAATGCAGCTTCCAGAACAAAATTACTTAGCGCAAACAATGTAATTGTGGCCGACTCTAAAATGAGCTTCCATAACAAAATAACTGACGCAGGACTTTACCATTACTTAGCGCAAACAGTGTTATCATGGCCAAATCCAAAATTGAGCTCCCATACACGAGATAACCAAGCAGGACTATTCCAATACATAGCGCAAACAATGTAATTGTGGCCGACTCTAAAATGGAGCTTCCATAACAAAATTAACTGACGCAGGACTTTACCATTACTTAGCGCAAACAGTGATATCATGGCCAAATCCAAAATGGAGCTCCCATACACGAGATAACCAAGCAGGACTATTCCAATAGATAGCGCAAACAATGTAATTGTGGCCGACTCTAAAATGGAGCTTCCATAACAAAATAACTGACGCAGGACTTTACCATTACTTAGCCCAAACAGTGATATCATGGCCAAATCCAAAATTGAGCTCCCATACACGAGATAACCAAGCAGGACTATTCCAATAGATAGCGCAAACAATGTAATTCTGGCCGACTCCAAAATGGAGCTTCCATAATAAAATTACTTAGCGCAAACAGTGTTATTGTGGCCGACTCTAAAATGGAGCTTCCATAACAAAATAACTGACGCAGGACTCTACCATTACTTAGCGCAAACAGTGATATCATGGCCAAATCCAAAATTGAGCTCCCATACACGAGATAACCAAGCAGGACTATTCCAATAGATAGCGCAAACAATGTTACTGTGGCCGAATCCAAAATGCAGCTTCCATAACAAAATTACTTAGCGCAAACAATGTAATTGTGGCCGACTCTAAAATGGAGCTTCCAGAACAAAATTACTTAGCGCAAACAGTGTTATTGTGGCCGACTCCAAAATAGAGCTTCCATAACAAAATAACTTACGCATGACTTTACCATTACTTAGCGCAAACAGTGATATCATGGCCAAATCCAAAATTGAGCTCCCATACACGAGATAACCAAGCAGGACTATTCCAATAGATAGCGCAAACAATGTTACTGTGGCCGAATCCAAAATGCAGCTTCCAGAACAAAATTACTGACGCAGGACTTTACCATTACTTAGCGCAAACAGTGTTATCATGGCCAAATCCAAAATGGAGCTCCCATACACGAGATAACCAAGCAGGACTACATATTCCAATAGATAGCGCAAACAATGTTACTGTGGCCGAATCCAAAATGCAGCTTCCATAACCAAATTACTTAGCGCAAACAGTGTTATTGTGGCCGACTCCAAAATGGAGCTTCCATAACAAAATAACTGACGCATGACTTTACCATTACTTAGCGCAAACAGTGATATCATGGCCAAATCCAAAATTGAGCTCCCATACACGAGATAACCAAGCAGGACTATTCCAATAGATAGCGCAAACAATGTTACTGTGGCCGAATCCAAAATGCAGCTTCCAGAACAAAATTACTTAGCGCAAACAGTGTTATTGTGGCCGACTCCAAAATGGAGCTTCCATAACAAAATAACTGACGCATGACTTTACCATTACTTAGCGCAAACAGTGATATCATGGCCAAATCCAAAATTGAGCTCCCATACACGAGATAACCAAACAGACTATTCCAATAGATAGCGCAAACAGTGTTATTGTGGCCGACTCCAAAATGGAGCTTCCATAACAAAATAACTGACGCATGACTTTACCATTACTTAGCGCAAACAGTGATATCATGGCCAAATCCAAAATTGAGCTCCCATACACGAGATAACCAAGCAGGACTATTCCATTCGATAGAGCAAACAATGTTATTGTGGCCGAATCCAAAATGCAGCTTCCAGAACAAAATTACTTAGCGCAAACAATGTAATTGTGGCCCACTCTAAAATGAGCTTCCATAACAAAATAACTGACGCAGGACTTTACCATTAACACAAACAGTGTTATCATGGCCAAATCCAATATTGCGCTCCCATACACGAGATAACCAAGCAGGACTATTCCAATACATAGCGCAAACAATGTAATTGTGGCCGACTCTAAAATGGAGCTTCCATAACAAATTAACTGACGCAGGACTTTACCATTACTTAGCGCAAACAGTGATATCATGGCCAAATCCAAAATTACTTAGCGCAAACAGTGTTATTGTGGCCGACTCCAAAATAGAGCTTCCATAACAAAATAACTGACGCATGACTTTACCATTACTTAGCGCAAACAGTGATATCATGGCCAAATCCAAAATTGAGCTCCCATACACGAGATAACCAAGCAGGACTATTTCAATAGATAGCGCAAACAGTGTTATTGTGGCCGACTCCAAAATGGAGCTTCCATAACAAAATAACTGACGCATGACTTTACCATTACTTCGCGCAAACAGTGTTATCATGGCCAAATCCAAAATGGAGCTCCCATACACGAGATAACCAAGCAGGACTATTCCAATAGATAGCGCAAATAATGTTACTGTGGCCGAATCCAAAATGCAGCTTCCATAACAAAATAACTGACGCATGACTTTACCATTACTTAGCGCAAACAGTGATATCATGGCCAAATCCAAAATTGAGCTCCCATACACGAGATAACCAAGCAGGACTATTCCAATAGATAGCGCAAACAATGTAATTCTGGCCGACTCTAAAATGGAGCTTCCATAACAAATTAACTGACGCAGGACTTTACCATTACTTAGCGCAAACAGTGATATCATGGCCAAATCCAAAATTACTTAGCGCAAACAGTGTTATTGTGGCCGACTCCAAAATAGAGCTTCCATAACAAAATAACTGACGCATGACTTTACCATTACTTAGCGCAAACAGTGATATCATGGCCAAATCCAATATTGCGCTCCCATACACGAGATAACCAAGCAGGACTATTCCAATACATAGCGCAAACAGTGTTATTGTGGCCGACTCCAAAATGGAGCTTCCATAACAAAATAACTGACGCATGACTTTTACCATTACTTAGCGCAAACAGTGATATCATGGCCAAATCCAAAATGGAGCTCCCATACACGAGATAACCAAGCAGGACTACTCCAATAGATAGCGCAAACAATGTTACTGTGGCCGAATCCAAAATGCAGCTTCCATAACAAAATTACTTAGCGCAAACAGTGATATCATGGCCAAATCCAAAATGGAGCTCCCATACACGAGATAACCAAGCAGGACTATTCCATTCGATAGAGCAAACAATGTTATTGTGGCCGAATCCAAAATGGAGCTTCCATAACAAAATAACTGACGCATGACTTTACCATTACTTAGCGCAAACAGTGATATCATGGCCAAATCCAAAATTGAGCTCCCATACACGAGGTAACCAAGCAGGACTATTCCAATAGATAGCGCAAACAATGTAATTGTGGCCGACTCCAAAATGGAGCTTCCATAACAAAGTAACTGACGCAGGACTTTACCATTACTTCGCGCAAACAGTGTTATCATGGCCAAATCCAAAATGGAGCTCCCATACACGAGATAACCAAGCAGGACTATTCCAATAGATAGCGCAAACAGTGTTACTGTGGCCGAATCCAAAATGCAGCTTCCATAACAAAATAACTGACGCATGACTTTACCATTACTTAGCGCAAACAGTGATATCATGGCCAAATCCAAAATTGAGCTCCCATACACGAGATAACCAAGCAGGACTATTCCAATAGATAGCGCAAACAATGTAATTGTGGCCGACTCTAAAATGGAGCTTCCATAACAAAATAACTGACGCAGGACTTTACCATTACTTAGCGCAAACAGTGTTATCATGGCCAAATCCAAAATTGAGCTCCCATACACGAGATAACCAAGCAGGACTATTCCAATAGATAGCGCAAACAATGTAATTGTGGCCGACTCTAAAATGGAGCTTCCATAACAAAATAACTGACGCAGGACTTTACCATTACTTAGCGCAAACAATGATATCATGGCCAAATTCAAAATTGAGCTCCCATACAAGAGGTAACCAAGCAGGACTATTCCAATAGATAGCGCAAACAATGTTATTGTGGCCGACTCCAAAATGTAGCTTCCATAACAAAATTACTTAGCGCAAACAATGTTATTGTGGCCGAATCCAAAATGCAGCTTCCATAACAAAATTACTTAGCGCAAACAGTGTTATTGTTGCCAAATCCAAAATAGAGCTTCCATAACAAAATAACTGACGCATGACTTTACCATTACTTAGCGCAAACAGTGATATCATGGCCAAATCCAAAATGGAGCTCCAATACACGAGATAACCAAACAGTACTATTCCATTAGGTAGCGCAAACAGGACTATTCCATTAGATAGCGCAAACAATGTTATTGTGGCCAAATCCAAAATAGAGCTTCCATAACAAAATTACTTAGCGCAAACAATGTAATTCTGGCCGACTCCAAAATGGAGCTTCCATAACAAAATTACTTAGCGCAAACAGTGATTTTGTAGCCGACTCCAAAATAGAGCTTCCATAACAAAATAACTGACGCATTACTTTACCATTACTTAGCGCAAACAATGATATCATGGCCAAATTCAAAATTGAGCTCCCATACAAGAGGTAACCAAGCAGGACTATTCCAATAGATAGCGCAAACAATGTTATTGTGGCCGACTCCAAAATGTAGCTTCCATAACAAAATTACTTAGCGCAAACAATGTTATTGTGGCCGAATCCAAAATGGAGCTTCCATAACAAAATAACTGACGCAGGACTTTACCATTACTTAGCGCAAACAGTGATATCATGGCCAAATCCAAAATGGAGCTCCCATACACGAGGTAACCAAGCAGGACTATTCCAATAGATAGCGCAAACAATGTTATTGTGGCCGACTCCAAAATGTAGCTTCCATAACAAAATTACTTAGCGCAAACAATGTTATTGTGGCCGAATCCAAAATGCAGCTTCCATAACAAAATTACTTAGCGCAAACAGTGTTATTGTTGCCAAATCCAAAATAGAGCTTCCATAACAAAATAACTGACGCATGACTTTACCATTACTTAGCGCAAACAGTGATATCATGGCCAAATCCAAAATGGAGCTCCAATACACGAGATAACCAAACAGTACTATTCCATTAGGTAGCGCAAACAGGACTATTCCATTAGATAGCGCAAACAATGTTATTGTGGCCAAATCAAAATAGGAGCTTCCATAACAAAATTACTTAGCGCAAACAATGTAATTCTGGCCGACTCCAAAATGGAGCTTCCATAACAAAATTACTTAGCGCAAACAGTGATTTTGTAGCCGACTCCAAAATAGAGCTTCCATAACAAAATAACTGACGCATTACTTTACCATTACTTAGCGCAAACAATGATATCATGGCCAAATTCAAAATTGAGCTCCCATACAAGAGGTAACCAAGCAGGACTATTCCAATAGATAGCGCAAACAATGTTATTGTGGCCGACTCCAAAATGTAGCTTCCATAACAAAATTACTTAGCGCAAACAATGTTATTGTGGCCGAATCCAAAATGCAGCTTCCATAACAAAATTACTTAGCGCAAACAGTGTTATTGTTGCCAAATATAAAATAGAGCTTCCATAACAAAATAACTGACGCATGACTTTACCATTACTTAGCGCAAACAGTGATATCATGGCCAAATCCAAAATGGAGCTCCAATACACGAGATAACCAAACAGTACTATTCCATTAGGTAGCGCAAACAGGACTATTCCATTAGATAGCGCAAACAATGTTATTGTGGCCAAATCCAAAATAGAGCTTCCATAACAAAATTACTTAGCGCAAACAATGTTATTGTGGCCGAATCCAAAATGCAGCTTCAATAACAAAATTACTTAGCGCAAACAGTGTTATTGTGGCCAAATCCAAAATAGAGCTTCCATAACAAAATTACTTAGCGCAAACAATGTTATTGTGGCCGAATCCAAAATGAAGCTTCCATAACAAAATTACGTAGTGCAAACACTGATTTTGTGGCCGACTCCAAAATGGAGCTTCCATAATAAAATAACTGACGAAGGACTTTACCATTTCTTAGCGCAAACAGTGATATCATGGCCAAATCCAAAATGGAGCTCCAATACACGAGATAACCAAACAGGACTATTCAATTAGGTAGCGCAAACACGACTATTCCATTAGACAGCGCAAACAATGTTATTGTGGCCAAATCCAAAATAGAGCTCCCATACACGAGATAACCAAACAGTTCTATTCCATTAGGTAGCGCAAACAGGACTATTCCATTAGATAGCGCAAACAATGTTATTGTGGCCGAATCCAAAATCGAGCTTCCATAACAAAATTACTTAGCGCAAACAGTGTTATTGTGGCCAAATCCAAAATAGAGCTTCCATAACAAAATTACTTAGCGGAAACAGTGTTATTGTGGCCAAATCCAAAATAGAGCTTCCATAACAAAATTACTTAGCGCAAACAATGTTATTGTGGCCGAATCCAAAATGAAGCTTCCATAACAAAATTACGTAGTGCAAACACTGATTTTGTGGCCGACTCCAAAATGGAGCTTCCATAATAAAATAACTGACGAAGGACTTTACCATTTCTTAGCGCAAACAGTGATATCATGGCCAAATCCAAAATGGAGCTCCAATACACGAGATAACCAAACAGGACTATTCAATTAGGTAGCGCAAACACGACTATTCCATTAGACAGCGCAAACAATGTTATTGTGGCCAAATCCAAAATAGAGCTTCCATAACAAAATTACTTAGCGCAAACAATGTTATTGTGGCCGAATCCAAAATGCAGCTTCCATAACAAAATTACTTAGCGCAAACAGTGTTATTGTGGCCAAATCCAAAATAGAGCTTCCATAACTGACGCATGACTTTACCATTACTTAGCGCAAACAGTGATATCATGGCCAAATCCAAAATGGAGCTTCCATACACGAGATAACCAAACAGTACTATTCCATTAGGTAGCGCAAACAATGTTATTGTGGCCGAATCCAAAATGTAGCTTCCATAACAAAATTACTTAGCGCAAACAGTGTTATTGTGGCCAAATCCAAAATAGAGCTTTCATAACAAAATAACTGACGCAGGACTTTACCATTACTTAGCGCAAACAGTGATATCATGGCCGACTCCAAAATGGAGCTTCCATAACAAAATTACTTAGCGCAAACAGTGTTATTGTGGCCAAATCCAAAATAGAGCTTCCATAACAAAATAACTGACGCATGACTTTACCTTTACTTAGCGCAAACAGTGATATCATGGCCAAATCCAAAATGTAGCTTCCGCATGACTTTACCATTACTTAGCGCAAACAGTGATATCATGGCCAAATCCAAAATGTAGCTTCCATAACAAAATTACTTAGCGCAAACAATGTAATTGTGCCGACTCCAAAATGAAGCTTCCATAACAAAATATCTGATGCAGGACTTTACCATTACTTAGCGCAAACAGTGATATCATGGCCAAATCCAAAATGGAGCTCCCATACACAAGATAACCAAACAGGACTATTCCATTAGATAGCGCAAACAGGACTATTCCATTAGATAGCGCAAACAATGTTATTGTGGCCGAATCCAAAAACGAGCTTCCATAACAAAATTACTTAGCGCAAACAGTGATTTTGTGGCCGACTCCAAAATGGAGCTTTCATAACAAAATAACTGACGCAGGACTTTACCATTACTTAGCGCAAACAGTGATATCATGGCCAAATCCAAAATGGAGCTCCCATACACAAGATAACCAAACAGTACTATTCCATTAGGTAGCGCAAACAGGACTATTCCATTAGATAGCGCAAACAATGTTATTGTGGCCAAATCCAAAATGTAGCTTCCATAACAAAATTACTTAACGCAAACAATGTAATTGTTGCCGACTCCAAAATGGAGCTTCCATAACAAAATAACTGACGCATGACTTTACCATTACTTAGCGCAAACAGTGATATCTTGGCCAAATCCAAAATGTAGCTTCCATAACAAAATTACTTAGCGCAAACAGTGATTTTGTGGCCGACTCCAAAATGGAGCTTTCATAACAAAATAACTGACGCAGGACTTTACCATTACTTAGCGCAAACAGTGATATCATGGCCAAATCCAAAATGGAGCTCCCATACACAAGATAACCAAACAGTACTATTCCATTAGGTAGCGCAAACAGGACTATTCCATTAGATAGCGCAAACAATGTTATTGTGGCCAAATCCAAAATGTAGCTTCCATAACAAAATTACGTAACGCAAACAATGTAATTGTTGCCGACTCCAAAATGGAGCTTCCATAACAAAATAACTGACGCATGACTTTACCATTACTTAGCGCAAACAGTGATATCATGGCCAAATCCAAAATGTAGCTTCCATAACAAAATTACTTAGCGCAAACAGTGTTATTGTGGCCACATCCAAAATAGAGCTTCCATAACAAAATTACTTAGCGCAAACAGTGTTATTGTGGCCAAATCCAAAATAGAGCTTCCATAACAAAATAACTGACGCATGACTTTACCATTACTTAGCGCAAACAGTGATATCTTGGCCAAATCCAAAATGTAGCTTCCATAACAAAATTACTTAGCGCAAACAGTGATTTTGTGGCCGACTCCAAAATGGAGCTTTCATAACAAAATAACTGACGCAGGACTTTACCATTACTTAGCGCAAACAGTGATATCATGGCCAAATCCAAAATGGAGCTCCCATACACAAGATAACCAAACAGTACTATTCCATTAGGTAGCGCAAACAGGACTATTCCATTAGATAGCGCAAACAATGTTATTGTGGCCAAATCCAAAATGTAGCTTCCATAACAAAATTACGTAACGCAAACAATGTAATTGTTGCCGACTCCAAAATGGAGCTTCCATAACAAAATAACTGACGCAGGACTTTACCATTACTTAGCGCAAACAGTGATATCATGGCCAAATCCAAAATAGAGCTCCCATACACGAGATAACCAAGCAGGACTATTCCAATAGATAGCGCAAACAATGTTACTGTGGCCGAATCCAAAATGCAGCTTCCAGAACAAAATTACTGACGCAGGACTTTACCATTACTTAGCGCAAACAGTGATATCATGGCCAAATCCAAAATGGAGCTCCAATACACGAGATAACCAAACAGTACTATTCCATTAGGTAGCGCAAACAGGACTATTCCATTAGATAGCGCAAACAATGTTATTGTGGCCGAATCCAAAATAGAGCTTCCATAACAAAATTACTTAGCGCAAACAATGTTATTGTGGCCGAATCCAAAATGCAGCTTCCATAACAAAATTACTTAGCGCAAACAGTGATATTGTGGCCGAATCCAAAATAGAGCTTCCATAACAAAATTACTTAGCGCAAACAATGTTATTGTGGCCGAATCCAAAATGCAGCTTCCATAACAAAATTACTTAGCGCAAACAGTGATTATTGTGGCCAAATCCAAAATAGAGCTTCCATAACTGACGCATGACTTTACCATTACTTAGCGCAAACAGTGATATCATGGCCGACTCCAAAATGGAGCTTCCATAACAAAATTACTTAGCGCAAACAGTGTTATTGTGGCCAAATCCAAAATAGAGCTTTCATAACAAAATAACTGACGCAGGACTTTACCATTACTTAGCGCAAACAGTGATATCATGGCCGACTCCAAAATGGAGCTTCCATAACAAAATTACTTAGCGCAAACAGTGTTATTGTGGCCAAATCCAAAATAGAGCTTCCATAACAAAATAACTGACGCATGACTTTACCTTTACTTAGCGCAAACAGTGATATCATGGCCAAATCCAAAATGTAGCTTCCGCATGACTTTACCATTACTTAGCGCAAACAGTGATATCATGGCCAAATCCAAAATGTAGCTTCCATAACAAAATTACTTAGCGCAAACAGTGTTATTGTGGCCGACTCCAAAATAGAGCTTCCATAACAAAATAACTGACTCATGACTTTACCATTACTTAGCGCAAACAGTGATATCATGGCCAAATCCAAAATGTAGCTTCCATAACAAAATTACTTAGCGCAAACAATGTAATTGTTGCCGACTCCAAAATGAAGCTTCCATAACAAAATATCTGATGCAGGACTTTACCATTACTTAGCGCAAACAGTGATATCATGGCCAAATCCAAAATTAAGCTCCCATACACAAGATAACCAAACAGGACTATTCCATTAGATAGCGCAAACAGGACTATTCCATTAGATAGCGCAAACAATGTTATTGTGGCCGAATCCAAAAACGAGCTTCCATAACAAAATTACTTAGCGCAAACAGTGATTTTGTGGCCGACTCCAAAATGGAGCTTTCATAACAAAATAACTGACGCAGGACTTTACCTTTACTTAGCGCAAACAGTGATATCATGGCCAAATCCAAAATGTAGCTTCCATAACAAAATTACTTAACGCAAACAATGTAATTGTTGCCGACTCCAAAATGGAGCTTCCATAACAAAATAACTGACGCATGACTTTACCTTTACTTAGCGCAAACAGTGATATCATGGCCAAATCCAAAATGTAGCTTCCATAACAAAATTACTTAACGCAAACAGTGATTTTGTGGCCGACTCCAAAATGGAGCTTTCATAACAAAATAACTGACGCAGGACTTTACCTTTACTTAGCGCAAACAGTGATATCATGGCCAAATCCAAAATGTAGCTTCCATAACAAAATTACTTAACGCAAACAATGTAATTGTTGCCGACTCCAAAATGGAGCTTCCATAACAAAATAACTGACGCATGACTTTACCTTTACTTAGCGCAAACAGTGATATCATGGCCAAATCCAAAATGTAGCTTCCATAACAAAACTACTTAGCGCAAACAATGTAATTGTGGCCGACTCCAAAATGGAGCTTTCATAACAAAATAACTGACGCAGGACTTTACCATTACTTAGCGCAAACAGTGATATCATGGCCAAATCCAAAATGGAGCTCCCATACACAAGATAACCAAACAGTACTATTCCATTAGGTAGCGCAAACAGGACTATTCCATTAGATAGCGCAAACAATGTTATTGTGGCCAAATCCAAAATGTAGCTTCCATAACAAAATTACGTAACGCAAACAATGTAATTGTTGCCGACTCCAAAATGGAGCTTCCATAACAAAATAACTGACGCATGACTTTACCATTACTTAGCGCAAACAGTGATATCATGGCCAAATCCAAAATGTAGCTTCCATAACAAAATTACTTAGCGCAAACAGTGATTTTGTGGCCGACTCCAAAATGGAGCTTTCATAACAAAATAACTGACGCAGGACTTTACCATTACTTAGCGCAAACAGTGATATCATGGCCAAATCCAAAATGTAGCTTCCGCATGACTTTACCATTACTTAGCGCAAACAGTGATATCATGGCCAAATCCAAAATGTAGCTTCCATAACAAAATTACTTAGCGCAAACAGTGTTATTGTGGCCGACTCCAAAATAGAGCTTCCATAACAAAATAACTGACGCATGACTTTACCATTACTTAGCGCAAACAGTGATATCATGGCCAAATCCAAAATGTAGCTTCCATAACAAAATTACTTAGCGCAAACAATGTAATTGTGCCGACTCCAAAATGAAGCTTCCATAACAAAATATCTGATGCAGGACTTTACCATTACTTAGCGCAAACAGTGATATCATGGCCAAATCCAAAATTAAGCTCCCATACACAAGATAACCAAACAGGACTATTCCATTAGATAGCGCAAACAGGACTATTCCATTAGATAGCGCAAACAATGTTATTGTGGCCGAATCCAAAAACGAGCTTCCATAACAAAATTACTTAGCGCAAACAGTGATTTTGTGGCCGACTCCAAAATGGAGCTTTCATAACAAAATAACTGACGCAGGACTTTACCATTACTTAGCGCAAACAGTGATATCATGGCCAAATCCAAAATGGAGCTCCCATACACAAGATAACCAAACAGTACTATTCCATTAGGTAGCGCAAACAGGACTATTCCATTAGATAGCGCAAACAATGTTATTGTGGCCAAATCCAAAATGTAGCTTCCATAACAAAATTACGTAACGCAAACAATGTAATTGTTGCCGACTCCAAAATGGAGCTTCCATAACAAAATAACTGACGCATGACTTTACCATTACTTAGCGCAAACAGTGATATCATGGCCAAATCCAAAATGTAGCTTCCATAACAAAATTACTTAGCGCAAACAGTGTTATTGTGGCCACATCCAAAATAGAGCTTCCATAACAAAATTACTTAGCGCAAACAGTGTTATTGTGGCCAAATCCAAAATAGAGCTTCCATAACAAAATAACTGACGCATGACTTTACCATTACTTAGCGCAAACAGTGATATCTTGGCCAAATCCAAAATGTAGCTTCCATAACAAAATTACTTAGCGCAAACAGTGATTTTGTGGCCGACTCCAAAATGGAGCTTTCATAACAAAATAACTGACGCAGGACTTTACCATTACTTAGCGCAAACAGTGATATCATGGCCAAATCCAAAATGGAGCTCCCATACACAAGATAACCAAACAGTACTATTCCATTAGGTAGCGCAAACAGGACTATTCCATTAGATAGCGCAAACAATGTTATTGTGGCCAAATCCAAAATGTAGCTTCCATAACAAAATTACGTAACGCAAACAATGATAATTGTTGCCGACTCCAAAATGGAGCTTCCATAACAAAATAACTGACGCAGGACTTTACCATTACTTAGCGCAAACAGTGATATCATGGCCAAATCCAAAATGGAGCTCCCATACACGAGATAACCAAGCAGGACTATTCCAATAGATAGCGCAAACAATGTTACTGTGGCCGAATCCAAAATGCAGCTTCCAGAACAAAATTACTGACGCAGGACTTTACCATTACTTAGCGCAAACAGTGATATCATGGCCAAATCCAAAATGGAGCTCCAATACACGAGATAACCAAACAGTACTATTCCATTAGGTAGCGCAAACAGGACTATTCCATTAGATAGCGCAAACAATGTTATTGTGGCCAAATCCAAAATAGAGCTTCCATAACAAAATTACTTAGCGCAAACAATGTTATTGTGGCCGAATCCAAAATGCAGCTTCCATAACAAAATTACTTAGCGCAAACAGTGTTATTGTGGCCAAATCCAAAATAGAGCTTCCATAACAAAATTACTTAGCGCAAACAATGTTATTGTGGCCGAATCCAAAATGCAGCTTCCATAACAAAATTACTTAGCGCAAACAGTGTTATTGTGGCCAAATCCAAAATAGAGCTTCCATAACTGACGCATGACTTTACCATTACTTAGCGCAAACAGTGATATCATGGCCGACTCCAAAATGGAGCTTCCATAACAAAATTACTTAGCGCAAACAGTGTTATTGTGGCCAAATCCAAAATAGAGCTTTCATAACAAAATAACTGACGCAGGACTTTACCATTACTTAGCGCAAACAGTGATATCATGGCCGACTCCAAAATGGAGCTTCCATAACAAAATTACTTAGCGCAAACAGTGTTATTGTGGCCAAATCCAAAATAGAGCTTCCATAACAAAATAACTGACGCATGACTTTACCATTACTTAGCGCAAACAGTGATATCATGGCCAAATCCAAAATGTAGCTTCCATAACAAAATTACTTAGCGCAAACAGTGATATCATGGCCAAATCCAAAATGTAGCTTCCATAACAAAATTACTTAGCGCAAACAGTGTTATTGTGGCCGACTCCAAAATAGAGCTTCCATAACAAAATAACTGACTCATGACTTTACCATTACTTAGCGCAAACAGTGATATCATGGCCAAATCCAAAATGTAGCTTCCATAACAAAATTACTTAGCGCAAACAATGTAATTGTGCCGACTCCAAAATGAAGCTTCCATAACAAAATATCTGATGCAGGACTTTACCATTACTTAGCGCAAACAGTGATATCATGGCCAAATCCAAAATTAAGCTCCCATACACAAGATAACCAAACAGGACTATTCCATTAGATAGCGCAAACAGGACTATTCCATTAGATAGCGCAAACAATGTTATTGTGGCCGAATCCAAAAACGAGCTTCCATAACAAAATTACTTAGCGCAAACAGTGATTTTGTGGCCGACTCCAAAATGGAGCTTTCATAACAAAATAACTGACGCAGGACTTTACCTTTACTTAGCGCAAACAGTGATATCATGGCCAAATCCAAAATGTAGCTTCCATAACAAAATTACTTAACGCAAACAATGTAATTGTTGCCGACTCCAAAATGGAGCTTCCATAACAAAATAACTGACGCATGACTTTACCTTTACTTAGCGCAAACAGTGATATCATGGCCAAATCCAAAATGTAGCTTCCATAACAAAATTACTTAACGCAAACAGTGATTTTGTGGCCGACTCCAAAATGGAGCTTTCATAACAAAATAACTGACGCAGGACTTTACCTTTACTTAGCGCAAACAGTGATATCATGGCCAAATCCAAAATGTAGCTTCCATAACAAAATTACTTAACGCAAACAATGTAATTGTTGCCGACTCCAAAATGGAGCTTCCATAACAAAATAACTGACGCATGACTTTACCTTTACTTAGCGCAAACAGTGATATCATGGCCAAATCCAAAATGTAGCTTCCATAACAAAACTACTTAGCGCAAACAATGTAATTGTGGCCGACTCCAAAATGAAGCTTCCATAACAAAATATCTGACGCAGGACTTTACCATTACTTAGCGCAAACAGTGATATCATGGCCAAATCCAAACTGGAGCTCCCATACACAAGATAACCAAACAGTACTATTCCATTAGGTAGCGCAAACAGGACTATTCCATTAGATAGCGCAAACAATGTTATTGTGGCCAAATCCAAAATGTAGCTTCCATAACAAAATTACGTAACGCAAACAATGTAATTGTTGCCGACTCCAAAATGGAGCTTCCATAACAAAATAACTGACGCATGACTTTACCATTACTTAGCGCAAACAGTGATATCTTGGCCAAATCCAAAATGTAGCTTCCATAACAAAATTACTTAGCGCAAACAGTGATTTTGTGGCCGACTCCAAAATGGAGCTTTCATAACAAAATAACTGACGCAGGACTTTACCATTACTTAGCGCAAACAGTGATATCATGGCCAAATCCAAAATGGAGCTCCCATACACAAGATAACCAAACAGTACTATTCCATTAGGTAGCGCAAACAGGACTATTCCATTAGATAGCGCAAACAATGTTATTGTGGCCAAATCCAAAATGTAGCTTCCATAACAAAATTACTTAACGCAAACAATGTTATTGTTGCCGACTCCAAAATGGAGCTTCCATAACAAAATAACTGACGCATGACTTTACCATTACTTAGCGCAAACAGTGATATCATGGCCAAATCCAAAATGTAGCTTCCATAACAAAATTACTTAGCGCAAACAGTGATTTTGTGGCCGACTCCAAAATGGAGCTTTCATAACAAAATAACTGACGCAGGACTTTACCATTACTTAGCGCAAACAGTGATATCATGGCCAAATCCAAAATGTAGCTTCCCATGACAAAAAACAAACTTTACCATTACTTAGCGCAAACAGTGATATCATGGCCAAATCCAAAATGTAGCTTCCATAACAAAATTACTTAGCGCAAACAGTGTTATTGTGGCCGACTCCAAAATAGAGCTTCCATAACAAAATAACTGACGCATGACTTTACCATTACTTAGCGCAAACAGTGATATCATGGCCAAATCCAAAATGTAGCTTCCATAACAAAATTACTTAGCGCAAACAATGTAATTGTGGCCGACTCCAAAATGAAGCTTCCATAACAAAATATCTGATGCAGGACTTTACCATTACTTAGCGCAAACAGTGATATCATGGCCAAATCCAAAATGGAGCTCCCATACACAAGATAACCAAACAGGACTATTCCATTAGGTAGCGCAAACAGGACTATTCCATTAGATAGCGCAAACAATGTTATTGTGGCCGAATCCAAAATCGAGCTTCCATAACAAAATTACTTAGCGCAAACAGTGATTTTGTGGCCGACTCCAAAATGGAGCTTTCATAACAAAATAACTGACGCAGGACTTTACCATTACTTAGCGCAAACAGTGATATCATGGCCAAATCCAAAATGGAGCTCCCATACACAAGATAACCAAACAGTACTATTCCATTAGGTAGCGCAAACAGGACTATTCCATTAGATAGCGCAAACAATGTTATTGTGGCCAAATCCAAAATGTAGCTTCCATAACAAAATTACGTAACGCAAACAATGTAATTGTTGCCGACTCCAAAATGGAGCTTCCATAACAAAATAACTGACGCATGACTTTACCATTACTTAGCGCAAACAGTGATATCATGGCCAAATCCAAAATGTAGCTTCCATAACAAAATTACTTAGCGCAAACAGTGATTTTGTGGCCGACTCCAAAATGGAGCTTCCATAACAAAATAACTGACGCAGGACTTTACCATTACTTAGCGCAAACAGTGATATCATGGCCAAATCCAAAATGGAGCTCCCATACACAAGATAACCAAACAGTACTATTCCATTAGGTAGCGCAAACAGGACTATTCCATTAGATAGCGCAAACAATGTTATTGTGGCCGAATCCAAAATCAAGCTTCCATAACAAAATTACTTAGCGCAAACAGTGATTTTGTGGCCGACTCCAAAATGGAGCTTTCATAACAAAAAAACTGACGCAGGACTTTACCATTACTTAGCGCAAACAGTGATATCTGCAAATCCAAAATGTAGCTTCCGCATGACTTTACCATTACTTAGCGCAAACAGTGATATCATGGCCAAATCCAAAATGTAGCTTCCATAACAAAATTACTTAGCGCAAACAGTGTTATTGTGGCCGACTCCAAAATGGAGCTTCCATAACAAAATAACTGACGCATGACTTTACCTTTACTTAGCGCAAACAGTGATATCATGGCCAAATCCAAAATGTAGCTTCCATAACAAAATTACTTAACGCAAACAATGTAATTGTTGCCGACTCCAAAATGGAGCTTCCATAACAAAATAACTGACGCATGACTTTACCATTACTTAGCGCAAACAGTGATATCATGGCCAAATCCAAAATGGAGCTCCCATACACAAGATAACCAAACAGTACTATTCCATTAGGTAGCGCAAACAGGACTATTCCATTAGATAGCGCAAACAATGTTATTGTGGCCGAATCCAAAATCAAGCTTCCATAACAAAATTACTTAGCGCAAACAGTGATTTTGTGGCCGACTCCAAAATGGAGCTTTCATAACAAAATAACTGACGCAGGACTTTACCTTTACTTAGCGCAAACAGTGATATCATGGCCAAATCCAAAATGAAGCTCCCATACACAAGATAACCAAACAGTACTATTCCATTAGGTAGCGCAAACAGGACTTGTCCATTAGATAGCGCAAACAATGTTATTGTGGCCAAATCCAAAATGTAGCTTCCATAACAAAATTACGTAACGCAAACAATGTAATTGTTGCCGACTCCAAAATGGAGCTTCCATAACAAAATAACTGACGCATGACTTTACCATTACTTAGCGCAAACAGTGATATCTTGGCCAAATCCAAAATGTAGCTTCCATAACAAAACTACTTAGCGCAAACAATGTAATTGTGGCCGACTCCAAAATGAAGCTTCCATAACAAAATATCTGACGCAGGACTTTACCATTACTTAGCGCAAACAGTGATATCATGGCCAAATCCAAAATGGAGCTCCCATACACAAGATAACCAAACAGTACTATTCCATTAGGTAGCGCAAACAGGACTATTCCATTAGATAGCGCAAACAATGTTATTGTGGCCGAATCCAAAATCGAGCTTCCATAACAAAATTACTTAGCGCAGACAGTGATTTTGTGGCCGACTCCAAAATGGAGCTTTCATAACAAAATAACTGACGCAGGACTTTACCTTTACTTAGCGCAAACAGTGATATCATGGCCAAATCCAAAATGGAGCTCCCATACACAAGATAACCAAACAGTACTATTCCATTAGGTAGCGCAAACAGGACTTGTCCATTAGATAGCGCAAACAATGTTATTGTGGCCAAATCCAAAATGTAGCTTCCATAACAAAATTACGTAACGCAAACAATGTAATTGTTGCCGACTCCAAAATGGAGCTTCCATAACAAAATAACTGACGCATGACTTTACCATTACTTAGCGCAAACAGTGATATCATGGCCAAATCCAAAATGTAGCTTCCATAACAAAATTACTTAACGCAAACAGTGATTTTGTGGCCGACTCCAAAATGGAGCTTCCATAACAAAATAACTGACGCAGGACTTTACCTTTACTTAGCGCAAACAGTGATATCATGGCCAAATCCAAAATGTAGCTTCCATAACAAAATTACTTAACGCAAACAATGTAATTGTGGCCGACTCCAAAATGGAGCTTCCATAACAAAATAACTGACGCATGACTTTACCTTTACTTAGCGCAAACAGTGATATCATGGCCAAATCCAAAATGTAGCTTCCATAACAAAATTACTTAACGCAAACAGTGATTTTGTGGCCGACTCCAAAATGGAGCTTTCATAACAAAATAACTGACGCAGGACTTTACCTTTACTTAGCGCAAACAGTGATATCATGGCCAAATCCAAAATGTAGCTTCCATAACAAAATTACTTAACGCAAACAATGTAATTGTTGCCGACTCCAAAATGGAGCTTCCATAACAAAATAACTGACGCATGACTTTACCTTTACTTAGCGCAAACAGTGATATCATGGCCAAATCCAAAATGTAGCTTCCATAACAAAACTACTTAGCGCAAACAATGTAATTGTGGCCGACTCCAAAATGAAGCTTCCATAACAAAATATCTGACGCAGGACTTTACCATTACTTAGCGCAAACAGTGATATCATGGCCAAATCCAAAATGGAGCTCCCATACACAAGATAACCAAACAGTACTATTCCATTAGGTAGCGCAAACAGGACTATTCCATTAGATAGCGCAAACAATGTTATTGTGGCCGAATCCAAAATGTAGCTTCCATAACAAAATTACTTAGCGCAAACAGTGTTATTGTGGCCGACTCCAAAATGGAGCTTCCATAACAAAATAACTGACGCATGACTTTACCTTTACTTAGCGCAAACAGTAATATCAAGGCCAAGTCCAAAATGTAGCTTCCATAACAAAATTACTTAACGCAAACAATGTAATTGTTGCCGACTCCAAAATGGAGCTTCCATAACAAAATAACTGACGCATGACTTTACCATTACTTAGCGCAAACAGTGATATCATGGCCAAATCCAAAATGTAGCTTCCATAACAAAACTACTTAGCGCAAACAATGTAATTGTGGCCGACTCCAAAATGAAGCTTCCATAACAAAATATCTGACGCAGGACTTTACCATTACTTAGCGCAAACAGTGATATCATGGCCAAATCCAAAATGGAGCTCCCATACACAAGATAACCAAACAGTACTATTCCATTAGGTAGCGCAAACAGGACTATTCCATTAGATAGCGCAAACAATGTTATTGTGGCCAAATCCAAAATGTAGCTTCCATAACAAAATTACTTAGCGCAAACAGTGTTATTGTGGCCGACTCCAAAATGGAGCTTCCATAACAAAATAACTGACGCATGACTTTACCTTTACTTAGCGCAAACAGTGATATCATGGCCAAATCCAAAATGTAGCTTCCATAACAAAATTACTTAGCGCAAACAGTGTTATTGTGGCCGACTCCAAAATAGAGCTTCCATAACAAAATAACTGACGCATGACTTTACCTTTACTTAGCGCAAACAGTGATATCATGGCCAAATCCAAAATGTAGCTTCCATAACAAAATTACTTAACGCAAACAGTGATTTTGTGGCCGACTCCAAAATGGAGCTTTCATAACAAAATAACTGACGCAGGACTTTACCTTTACTTAGCGCAAACAGTGATATCATGGCCAAATCCAAAATGTAGCTTCCATAACAAAATTACTTAACGCAAACAATGTAATTGTTGCCGACTCCAAAATGGAGCTTCCATAACAAAATAACTGACGCATGACTTTACCTTTACTTAGCGCAAACAGTGATATCATGGCCAAATCCAAAATGTAGCTTCCATAACAAAATTACTTAGCGCAAACAATGTAATTGTGGCCGACTCCAAAATGAAGCTTCCATAACAAAATATCTGACGCAGGACTTTACCATTACTTAGCGCAAACAGTGATATCATGGCCAAATCCAAAATGGAGCTCCCATACACAAGATAACCAAACAGTACTATTCCATTAGGTAGCGCAAACAGGACTATTCCATTAGATAGCGCAAACAATGTTATTGTGGCCGAATCCAAAATCGAGCTTCCATAACAAAATTACTTAGCGCAAACAGTGATTTTGTGGCCGACTCCAAAATGGAGCTTCCATAACAAAATAACTGACGCATGACTTTACCATTACTTAGCGCAAACAGTGATATCTTGGCCAAATCCAAAATGTAGCTTCCATAACAAAACTACTTAGCGCAAACAATGTAATTGTGGCCGACTCCAAAATGAAGCTTCCATAACAAAATATCTGACGCAGGACTTTACCATTACTTAGCGCAAACAGTGATATCATGGCCAAATCCAAAATGGAGCTCCCATACACAAGATAACCAAACAGTACTATTCCATTAGGTAGCGCAAACAGGACTATTCCATTAGATAGCGCAAACAATGTTATTGTGGCCGACTCCAAAATAGAGCTTCCATAACAAAATAACTGACGCATGACTTTACCTTTACTTAGCGCAAACAGTGATATCATGGCCAAGTCCAAAATGTAGCTTCTATAACAAAATTACTTAACGCAAACAATGTAATTGTTGCCGACTCCAAAATGGAGCTTCCATAACAAAATAACTGACGCATGACTTTACCATTACTTAGCGCAAACAGTGATATCATGGCCAAATCCAAAATGTAGCTTCCATAACAAAACTACTTAGCGCAAACAATGTAATTGTGGCCGACTCCAAAATGAAGCTTCCATAACAAAATAACTGACGCAGGACTTTACCATTACTTAGCGCAAACAGTGATATCATGGCCAAATCCAAAATGGAGCTCCCATACACAAGATAACCAAACAGTACTATTCCATTAGGTAGCGCAAACAGGACTATTCCATTAGATAGCGCAAACAATGTTATTGTGGCCAAATCCAAAATGTAGCTTCCATAACAAAATTACTTAGCGCAAACAGTGTTATTGTGGCCGACTCCAAAATAGAGCTTCCATAACAAAATAACTGACGCATGACTTTACCTTTACTTAGCGCAAACAGTGATATCATGGCCAAATCCAAAATGTAGCTTCCATAACAAAATTACTTAGCGCAAACAGTGTTATTGTGGCCGACTCCAAAATAGAGCTTCCATAACAAAATAACTGACGCATGACTTTACCTTTACTTAGCGCAAACAGTGATATCATGGCCAAATCCAAAATGTAGCTTCCATAACAAAATTACTTAACGCAAACAGTGATTTTGTGGCCGACTCCAAAATGGAGCTTTCATAACAAAATAACTGACGCAGGACTTTACCTTTACTTAGCGCAAACAGTGATATCATGGCCAAATCCAAAATGTAGCTTCCATAACAAAATTACTTAACGCAAACAATGTAATTGTTGCCGACTCCAAAATGGAGCTTCCATAACAAAATAACTGACGCATGACTTTACCTTTACTTAGCGCAAACAGTGATATCATGGCCAAATCCAAAATGTAGCTTCCATAACAAAACTACTTAGCGCAAACAATGTAATTGTGGCCGAATCCAAAATGAAGCTTCCATAACAAAATATCTGACGCCGGACTTTACCATTACTTAGCGCAAACAGTGATATCATGGCCAAATCCAAAATGGAGCTCCCATACACAAGATAACCAAACAGTACTATTCCATTAGGTAGCGCAAACAGGACTATTCCATTAGATAGCGCAAACAATGTTATTGTGGCCGAATCCAAAATGAAGCTTCCATAACAAAATTACTTAGCGCAAACAGTGATTTTGTGGCCGACTCCAAAATGGAGCTTCCATAACAAAATAACTGACGCATGACTTTACCATTACTTAGCGCAAACAGTGATATCATGGCCAAATCCAAAATGTAGCTTCCATAACAAAACTACTTAGCGCAAACAATGTAATTGTGGCCGAATCCAAAATGAAGCTTCCATAACAAAATATCTGACGCCGGACTTTACCATTACTTAGCGCAAACAGTGATATCATGGCCAAATCCAAAATGGAGCTCCCATACACAAGATAACCAAACAGTACTATTCCATTAGGTAGCGCAAACAGGACTATTCCATTAGATAGCGCAAACAATGTTATTGTGGCCGAATCCAAAATGTAGCTTCCATAACAAAATTACTTAGCGCAAACAGTGTTATTGTGGCCGACTCCAAAATGGAGCTTCCATAACAAAATAACTGACGCATGACTTTACCTTTACTTAGCGCAAACAGTAATATCAAGGCCAAGTCCAAAATGTAGCTTCCATAACAAAATTACTTAACGCAAACAATGTAATTGTTGCCGACTCCAAAATGGAGCTTCCATAACAAAATAACTGACGCATGACTTTACCATTACTTAGCGCAAACAGTGATATCATGGCCAAATCCGAAATGACAATGGAGCCCCATACACAAGATAACCAAACAGTACTATTCCATTAGGTAGCGCAAACAGGACTATTCCATTAGATAGCGCAAACAATGTTATTGTGGCCGAATCCAAAATCGAGCTTCCATAACAAAATTACTTAGCGCAAACAGTGATTTTGTGGCCGACTCCAAAATGGAGCTTTCATAACAAAATAACTGACGCAGGACTTTACCTTTACTTAGCGCAAACAGTGATATCATGGCCAAATCCAAAATGGAGCTCCCATACACAAGATAACCAAACAGTACTATTCCATTAGGTAGCGCAAACAGGACTATTCCATTAGATAGCGCAAACAATGTTATTGTGGCCGAATCCAAAATGGAGCTTCCATAACAAAATTACTTAGCGCAAACAGTGATTTTGTGGCCGACTCCAAAATGGAGCTTTCATAACAAAATAACTGACGCAGGACTTTACCATTACTTAGCGCAAACAGTGATATCATGGCCAAATCCAAAATGGAGCTCCCATACACAAGATAACCAAACAGTACTATTCCATTAGGTAGCTAATGGAGCTTCCATAACAAAATAACTGACGCATGACTTTACCATTACTTAGCGCAAACAGTGATATCATGGCCAAATCCAAAATGTAGCTTCCATAACAAAACTACTTAGCGCAAACAATGTAATTGTGGCCGACTCCAAAATGAAGCTTCCATAACAAAATATCTGACGCAGGACTTTACCATTACTTAGCGCAAACAGTGATATCATGGCCAAATCCAAAATGGAGCTCCCATACACAAGATAACCAAACAGTACTATTCCATTAGGTAGCGCAAACAGGACTATTCCATTAGATAGCGCAAACAATGTTATTGTGGCCAAATCCAAAATAGAGCTTCCATAACAAAATTACTTAGCGCAAACAATGATTTTTGTTGCCGACTCCAAAATGGAGCTTCCATAACAAAATAACTGACGCATGACTTTACCATTACTTAGCGCAAACAGTGATATCATGGCCAAATCCAAAATGTAGCTTCCATAACAAAATTACTTAGCGCAAACAATGTAATTGTGGCCGACTCCAAAATGAAGCTTCCATAACAAAATAACTGACGCAGGACTTTACCATTACTTAGCGCAAACAGTGATATCATGGCCAAATCCAAAATGGAGCTCCCATACACAAGATAACCAAACAGTACTATTCCATTAGGTAGCGCAAACAGGACTATTCCATTAGATAGCGCAAACAATGTTATTGTGGCCAAATCCAAAATGTAGCTTCCATAACAAAATTACTTAACGCAAACAGTGATTTTGTGGCCGACTCCAAAATGGAGCTTTCATAACAAAATAACTGACGCAGGACTTTACCTTTACTTAGCGCAAACAGTGATATCATGGCCAAATCCAAAATGTAGCTTCCATAACAAAATTACTTAACGCAAACAATGTAATTGTTGCCGACTCCAAAATGGAGCTTCCATAACAAAATAACTGACGCATGACTTTACCATTACTTAGCGCAAACAGTGATATCATGGCCAAATCCAAAATGTAGCTTCCATAACAAAATTACTTAGCGCAAACAATGTAATTGTGGCCGACTCCAAAATGAAGCTTCCATAACAAAATATCTGACGCAGGACTTTACCATTACTTAGCGCAAACAGTGATATCATGGCCAAATCCAAAATGGAGCTCCCATACACAAGATAACCAAACAGTACTATTCCATTAGGTAGCGCAAACAGGACTATTCCATTAGATAGCGCAAACAATGTTATTGTGGCCAAATCCAAAATGTAGCTTCCATAACAAAATTACTTAACGCAAACAATGTAATTGTTGCCGACTCCAAAATGGAGCTTCCATAACAAAATAACTGACGCATGACTTTACCATTACTTAGCGCAAACAGTGATATCATGGCCAAATCCAAAATGTAGCTTCCATAACAAAATTACTTAGCGCAAACAATGTAATTGTGGCCGACTCCAAAATGAAGCTTCCATAACAAAATATCTGACGCAGGACTTTACCATTACTTAGCGCAAACAGTGATATCATGGCCAAATCCAAAATGGAGCTCCCATACACAAGATAACCAAACAGTACTATTCCATTAGGTAGCGCAAACAGGACTATTCCATTAGATAGCGCAAACAATGTTATTGTGGCCGAATCCAAAATCAAGCTTCCATAACAAAATTACTTAGCGCAAACAGTGATTTTGTGGCCGACTCCAAAATGGAGCTTTCATAACAAAATAACTGACGCAGGACTTTACCATTACTTAGCGCAAACAGTGATATCATGGCCAAATCCAAAATGGAGCTCCCATACACAAGATAACCAAACAGTACTATTCCATTAGGTAGCGCAAACAGGACTATTCCATTAGATAGCGCAAACAATGTTATTGTGGCCGAATCCAAAATCGAGCTTCCATAACAAAATTACTTAGCGCAAACAGTGATTTTGTGGCCGACTCCAAAATGGAGCTTTCATAACAAAATAACTGACGCAGGACTTTACCATTACTTAGCGCAAACAGTGATATCATGGCCAAATCCAAAATGGAGCTCCCATACACAAGATAACCAAACAGTACTATTCCATTAGGTAGCGCAAACAGGACTATTCCATTAGATAGCGCAAACAATGTTATTGTGGCCGAATCCAAAATCGAGCTTCCATAACAAAATTACTTAGCGCAAACAGTGATTTTGTGGCCGACTCCAAAATCGAGCTTCCATAACAAAATAACTGACGCATGACTTTACCTTTACTTAGCGCAAACAGTGATATCATGGCCAAATCCAAAATGTAGCTTCCATAACAAAATTACTTAACGCAAACAGTGATTTTGTGGCCGACTCCAAAATGGAGCTTTCATAACAAAATAACTGACGCAGGACTTTACCTTTACTTAGCGCAAACAGTGATATCATGGCCAAATCCAAAATGTAGCTTCCATAACAAAATTACTTAACGCAAACAATGTAATTGTTGCCGACTCCAAAATGGAGCTTCCATAACAAAATAACTGACGCATGACTTTACCATTACTTAGCGCAAACAGTGATATCATGGCCAAATCCAAAATGTAGCTTCCATAACAAAATTACTTAGCGCAAACAATGTAATTGTGGCCGACTCCAAAATGAAGCTTCCATAACAAAATATCTGACGCAGGACTTTACCATTACTTAGCGCAAACAGTGATATCATGGCCAAATCCAAAATGGAGCTCCCATACACAAGATAACCAAACAGTACTATTCCATTAGGTAGCGCAAACAGGACTATTCCATTAGATAGCGCAAACAATGTTATTGTGGCCGAATCCAAAATCAAGCTTCCATAACAAAATTACTTAGCGCAAACAGTGATTTTGTGGCCGACTCCAAAATGGAGCTTTCATAACAAAATAACTGACGCAGGACTTTACCATTACTTAGCGCAAACAGTGATATCTTGGCCAAATCCAAAATGTAGCTTCCGCATGACTTTACCATTACTTAGCGCAAACAGTGATATCATGGCCAAATCCAAAATGTAGCTTCCATAACAAAATTACTTAGCGCAAACAATGTTATTGTGGCCGAATCCAAAATGAAGCTTCCATAACAAAATTACTTAGCGCAAACAGTGATTTTGTGGCCGACTCCAAAATGGAGCTTCCATAATAAAATAACTGACGCAGAACTTTACCATTACTTAGCGCAAACAGTGATATCATGGCCAAATCCAAAATGTAGCTTCCGCATGACTTTACCATTACTTAGCGCAAACAGTGATATCATGGCCAAATCCAAAATGTAGCTTCCATAACAAAATTACTTAGCGCAAACAATGTAATTGTGGCCGACTCCAAAATGAAGCTTCCATAACAAAATATCTGACGCAGGACTTTACCATTACTTAGCGCAAACAGTGATATCATGGCCAAATCCAAAATGTAGCTTCCATAACAAAATTACTTAGCGCAAACAATGTAATTGTGGCCGACTCCAAAATGAAGCTTCCATAACAAAATATCTGACGCAGGACTTTACCATTACTTAGCGCAAACAGTGATATCATGGCCAAATCCAAAATGGAGCTCCCATACACAAGATAACCAAACAGTACTATTCCATTAGGTAGCGCAAACAGGACTATTCCATTAGATAGCGCAAACAATGTTATTGTGGCCGAATCCAAAATCGAGCTTCCATAACAAAATTACTTAGCGCAAACAGTGATTTTGTGGCCGACTCCAAAATGGAGCTTCCATAATAAAATAACTGACGCAGAACTTTACCATTACTTAGCGAAAAACAGTGATATCATGGCCAAATCCAAAATGTAGCTTCCGCATGACTTTACCATTACTTAGCGCAAACAGTGATATCATGGCCAAATCCAAAATGTAGCTTCCATAACAAAATTACTTAGCGCAAACAATGTAATTGTGGCCGACTCCAAAATGAAGCTTCCATAACAAAATAACTGACGCATGACTTTACCATTACTTAGCGCAAACAGTGATATCATGGCCAAATCCAAAATGGAGCTCCCATACACAAGATAACCAAAGCAGCACTATTCCATTAGATAGCAGCAAACAATGTTATTGTGGCCGAATCCAAAATGCAGCTTCCATAACAAAATTACTTAGCGCAAACAGTGTTATTGTGGCCGACTCCAAAATAGAGCTTCCATAACAAAATAACTGACGCATGACTTTACCTTTACTTAGCGCAAACAGTGATATCATGGCCAAATCCAAAATGTAGCTTCCATAACAAAATTATTTAACGCAAACAATGTAATTGTTGCCGACTCCAAAATGGAGCTTCCATAACAAAATAACTGACGCATGACTTTACCATTACTTAGCGCAAACAGTGATATCATGGCCAAATCCAAAATGAAGCTTCCATCATGACTTTACCATTACTTAGCGCAAACAGTGATATCATGGCCAAATCCAAAATGTAGCTTCCATAACAAAATTACTTAGCGCAAACAATGTAATTGTGGCCGACTCCAAAATGAAGCTTCCATAACAAAATAACTGACGCAGGACTTTACCATTACTTAGCGCAAACAGTGATATAATGGCCAAATCCAAAATAGAGCTCCCATACACGAGATAACCAAACAGGACTATTCCATTAGATAGCGCAAACAGGACTATTCCATTAGATAGCGCAAACAATGTTATTGTGGCCGAATCCAAAATGAAGCTTCCATTAAAAAATTACTTAGCGCAAACAGTGATTTTGTGGCCGACTCCAAAATGGAGCTTCCATAATAAAATAACTGACGCAGAACTTTACCATTACTTAGCGCAAACAGTGATATCATGGCCAAATCCAAAATGTAGCTTCCGCATGACTTTACCATTACTTAGCGCAAACAGTGATATCATGGCCAAATCCAAAATGTAGCTTCCATAACAAAATTACTTAGCGCAAACAATGTTATTGTGGCCGAATCCAAAATGAAGCTTCCATAACAAAATTACTTAGCGCAAACAGTGATTTTGTGGCCGACTCCAAAATGGAGCTTCCATAATAAAATAACTGACGCAGAACTTTACCATTACTTAGCGCAAACAGTGATATCATGGCCAAATCCAAAATGTAGCTTCCATAACAAAATTACTTAGCGCAAACAATGTAATTGTGGCCGACTCC
The DNA here is from genome assembly GCA_018150735.1 of Drosophila sp. 14030-0761.01. Classification (NCBI taxonomy): domain Eukaryota; kingdom Metazoa; phylum Arthropoda; class Insecta; order Diptera; family Drosophilidae; genus Drosophila; species Drosophila sp. 14030-0761.01. Next base: position 59,974 of record JAECWO010000106.1, on the reverse strand, counting down.
AAAATGAAGCTTCCATAACAAAATATCTGACGCAGGACTTTACCATTACTTAGCGCAAACAGTGATATCATGGCCAAATCCAAAATGTAGCTTCCATAACAAAATTACTTAGCGCAAACAATGTAATTGTGGCCGACTCCAAAATGAAGCTTCCATAACAAAATATCTGACGCAGGACTTTACCATTACTTAGCGCAAACAGTGATATCATGGCCAAATCCAAAATGGAGCTCCCATACACAAGATAACCAAACAGTACTATTCCATTAGGTAGCGCAAACAGGACTATTCCATTAGATAGCGCAAACAATGTTATTGTGGCCGAATCCAAAATCGAGCTTCCATAACAAAATTACTTAGCGCAAACAGTGATTTTGTGGCCGACTCCAAAATGGAGCTTCCATAATAAAATAACTGACGCAGAACTTTACCATTACTTAGCGCAAACAGTGATATCATGGCCAAATCCAAAATGTAGCTTCCATAACAAAATTACTTAGCGCAAACAATGTTATTGTGGCCGAATCCAAAATGAAGCTTCCATAACAAAATTACTTAGCGCAAACAGTGATTTTGTGGCCGACTCCAAAATGGAGCTTCCATAATAAAATAACTGACGCAGAACTTTACCATTACTTAGCGCAAACAGTGATATCATGGCCAAATCCAAAATGTAGCTTCCATAACAAAATTACTTAGCGCAAACAATGTAATTGTGGCCGACTCCAAAATGAAGCTTCCATAACAAAATATCTGACGCAGGACTTTACCATTACTTAGCGCAAACAGTGATATCATGGCCAAATCCAAAATAGAGCTCCCATACACGAGATAACCAAACAGGACTATTCCATTAGATAGCGCAAACAGGACTATTCCATTAGATAGCGCAAACAATATTATTGTGGCCGAATCCAAAATCGAGCTTCCATAACAAAATTACTTAGCGCAAACAGTGTTATTGTGGCCGACTCCAAAATAGAGCTTCCATAACAAAATAACTGACGCATGACTTTACCTTTACTTAGCGCAAACAGTGATATCATGGCCAAATCCAAAATGCAGCTTCCATAACAAAATTACTTAGCGCAAACACTGTTATTGTGGCCGACTCCAAAATGGAGCTTCCATAACAAAATAACTGACGCATGGCTTTACCATTACTTAGCGCAAACAGTGATATCATGGCCAAATCCAAAATTGAGCTCCTATGCACGAGATAACCAAGCAGGACTATTCCATGAGATAGCGCAAACAATCTTATTGCGGCCAAATCCAAAATGCAGCTTCCAGAACAAAATTACTTAGCGCAAACAGTGTTATTGTGGCCGACTCCAAAATGGAGCTTCCATAACAAAATAACTGACGCATGACTTTACCATTACTTAGCGCAAACAGTGATATCTTGGCCAAATCCAAAATGGAGCTCCCATACACGAGATAACCAAGCAGGACTATTCCATTAGATACAGCAAACGATGTTATTGTGGCCGAATCCAAAATGCAGCTTCCATAACAAAATTACTTAGCGCAAACACTGTTATTGTGGCCGACTCCAAAATAGAGCTTCCATAACAAAATAACTGACGCATGACTTTACCATTACTTAGCGCAAACAGTGATATCATGGCCAAATCCAAAATGCAGCTTCCATAACAAAATTACTTAGCGCAAACAGTGTTATTGTGGCCGACTCCAAAATGGAGCTTCCATAACAAAATAACTGACGCATGACTTTACCATTACTTAGCGCAAACAGTGATATCTTGGCCAAATCCAAAATGGAGCTCCCATACACGAGATAACCAAGCAGGACTATTCCATTAGATACAGCAAACGATGTTATTGTGGCCGAATCCAAAATGCAGCTTCCATAACAAAATTACTTAGCGCAAACACTGTTATTGTGGCCGACTCCAAAATAGAGCTTCCATAACAAAATAACTGACGCATGACTTTACCATTACTTAGCGCAAACAGTGATATCATGGCCAAATCCAAAATGCAGCTTCCATAACAAAATTACTTAGCGCAAACACTGTTATTGTGGCCGACTCCAAAATGAAGCTTCCATAACAAAATATCTGACGCAGGACTTTACCATTACTTAGCGCAAACAGTGATATCATGGCCAAATCCAAAATGGAGCTCCCATACACAAGATAACCAAACAGCACTATTCCATTAGGTAGCGCAAACAGGACTATTCCATTAGATAGCGCAAACAATGTTATTGTGGCCGAATCCAAAATCGAGCTTCCATAACAAAATTACTTAGCGCAAACAGTGATTTTGTGGCCGACTCCAAAATGGAGCTTCCATAATAAAATAACTGACGCAGAACTTTACCATTACTTAGCGCAAACAGTGATATCATGGCCAAATCCAAAATGTAGCTTCCGCATGACTTTACCATTACTTAGCGCAAACAGTGATATCATGGCCAAATCCAAAATGTAGCTTTCATAACAAAATTACTTAGCGCAAACAATGTAATTGTGGCTGACTCCAAAATGAAGCTTCCATAACAAAATAACTGACGCATGACTTTACCATTACTTAGCGCAAACAGTGATATCTTGGCCAAATCCAAAATGGAGCTCCCATACACGAGATAACCAAGCAGCACTATTCCATTAGATACAGCAAACGATGTTATTGTGGCCGAATCCAAAATGCAGCTTCCATAACAAAATTACTTAGCGCAAACAGTGTTATTGTGGCCGACTCCAAAATAGAGCTTCCATAACAAAATAACTGACGCATGACTTTACCTTTACTTAGCGCAAACAGTGATATCATGGCCAAATCCAAAATGTAGCTTCCATAACAAAATTATTTAACGCAAACAATGTAATTGTTGCCGACTCCAAAATGGAGCTTCCATAACAAAATAACTGACGCATGACTTTACCATTACTTAGCGCAAACAGTGATATCATGGCCAAATCCAAAATGAAGCTTCCGCATGACTTTACCATTACTTAGCGCAAACAGTGATATCATGGCCAAATCCAAAATGTAGCTTTCATAACAAAATTACTTAGCGCAAACAATGTAATTGTGGCCGACTCCAAAATGAAGCTTCCATAACAAAATAACTGACGCAGGACTTTACCATTACTTAGCGCAAACAGTGATATAATGGCCAAATCCAAAATAGAGCTCCCATACACGAGATAACCAAACAGGACTATTCCATTAGATAGCGCAAACAGGACTATTCCATTAGATAGCGCAAACAATGTTATTGTGGCCGAATCCAAAATCGAGCTTCCATAACAAAATTACTTAGCGCAAACAGTATTATTGTGGCCGACTCCAAAATAGAGCTTCCATAACAAAATAACTGACGCATGACTTTACATTTACTTAGCGCAAACAGTGATATCATGGCCAAATCCAAAATGTAGCTTCCATAACAAAATTACTTAACGCAAACAATGTAATTGTTGCCGCCTCCAAAATGGAGCTTCCATAACAAAATAACTGACGCATGACTTTACCATTACTTAGCGCAAACAGTGATATCATGGCCAAATCCAAAATTGAGCTCCTATACACGAGATAACCAAGCAGGACTATTCCATGAGATAGCGCAAACAATCTTATTGCGGCCAAATCCAAAATGCAGCTTCCAGAACAAAATTACTTAGCGCAATTAGTGTTATTGTGGCCGACTAACAAAATAACTGACGCATGACTTTACCATTACTTAGCGCAAACAGTGATATCTTGGCCAAACGGAAATCGTTTCACTCGTTGACGAAGACGGACGTGTTTTTTTTTACGCTTATAAACTTTTATTTTTTTCCTCGCGACAAAAAATTCCTAAATTTCTCAATACTCAATTCGGCATAGTTGAAATAATTTCCGATTTTTTTATTTCCATTTCGCGTTTTGGTTTTTGTTGGTTCTTTACTTGTGCAAACGCAAAATCAAATTTTAACAAAACGTTTATTAACATACAACAAAATCTCCTAGGCGGTGTTGTTGTTTTTGTTAATTCTTTTGCTCTTGCGTTTTAACATATTTCCGTTAGAACTTACTCTCGCGCCTACGCGTAGAAATTGTTGTTGCATGCGTTCAATTTGACGCGCTCTCCCGCTCTTTCCTATTACTTTTTGTTCGCGCTCTCGTCTATTCCTTTCTCGCGTTTGAGTGATACGTGCTTTCGTTTTGTGCTTTTAAGCTGTAACTATATTAACCCTTGTGCTTAGATCTGGTCAGTATATTTATATTTTTAAATTATTTTTTTCAATTTATTTAAAAAATTATAATGTCTGTCTGCTCCAAAAGAAACTGCAAAGTTTCCACCGAGGCTAAAGATTGTCATGATTATATCTTCTGCTGGTTGTGTGAGAATCCCGTACATGTGAAGTGTGCGGGTCTCACGCCGAAGATTCATGACACTATTAAAATCGGTGGAGGCTTGAAGTATGGATGTGATTCTTGCCGCGGTATCGAGAATGAGATGCGGACTTTCATGAAGCGGACTAGAGATGGCTTTACCACTCTGAGGGCTGGTTTTAATAAACTCCAAGCGGAGTTTATGTCGTTGGAGGCCCAGTTTAGTAGCCTAAAGCTATTAAATGAGTCGCCTAAACGGAAAAAAACCACTCCTCGAGGTGCATCTCCTGCTCCGCCGGCGTCTCTTCTCGTCCCTGGCGGGTCTCATGCCATATCATCACCCAGTAACCAGCGCCTAATATCGTTTAAAAGCCCGGTAATTCCGGGCATTGAGGTTACTTCCATATCGCCTGGTAGTAACCTCGCATCTAATGCGATAGTAGGCGTAGTATCCGATTTGTCCGGGCAATCTTCCAATCGAATGGAAATTGCCGATAGTTTTATTATAGGAGGCCCTGTTAGTGGCTTTGCTGCGTCAGCAGTTGCAACTCCCAATGTTGCAGCTGCTATTGTAGCACAGCCGCCAAGGGATCTTATTGGTGTTCCACCAAAGAAACATGTATTTGTTTCTAGGCTTGCCCCTGAAGTCACATCTGATGATGTTATGGCCTATATTCGGTCTGTGGTTAAAGACCCGAATATTGCAGTGGAAAAGTTTAAATTTTCGTATGCCCGTGACATTTCGTCATTTAAAATAAGTGTCTCTGCCAACAGTTTTGACACTATTTGTCATAAACGTTTTTGGCCGGAGCACATTATAGTTAAAGAATATACTGTGAAAAAGAAAAATCGGCCACCGATTCGCCTGCCAAGTTCTGCTCAAGCTACTAATACGGTTTCGGGCACACCAGCATCTGCTGGTGTGTCAAAAAACTAGATTCGTCCCTCAATCTGGGTTACCAGAATGTGAGAGGACTGAAATCAAAACTTACTAATCTCTATGTAGATAGCCTTTCTTTTACGAATAACATTTTAGCTTTTACGGAGACGTGGCTAAAACCTGACATTGCTGATGCATCTGTTTTTGCTTCAAAATTTTCTGTATTCAGATGTGATCGAACTCCTCGCGTGGGTGGTGGAGTTTTGATTGCTGTTGATGCTGCTTTACCATCTGAACAGATTCTGCCTTCTTATAATCAGGAGATTGAGTTTGTCAGTGTTAAGGTAGATTATCATTCTTTTTCCGCCTACATCACTTGTTCTTATATTCCACCGCAGTCTGACATGGTGGCTTATTTAAATCATTTAGAGGCAATTCGATCTGTCTCTGCTTTAACTTCTAATCGTGATATTCTCATTGTTCTAGGAGATTTTAATTTACCTTCCATAGCATGGTCCCTTGCGGATGAGTCTACTATACTGTTGCCTTCCACGTCACATGACTTTGTTGACGGCCTTCTTGAGATGTCTCTTTCTCAAGTCAATTCAGTGCGTAATACAAATGGAAGATCATTAGATCTGATATTTGTACTTGATCCTTCCAATTGTGCTGTTTCCAGGATTGAACCTTTTGTTCTTCCGGAAGATAAATTTCATCCTACTGTAAATTTAACAATTGATCTACCTTTCCTTCCACCACTACTTGGTGCTAATGCGATACCTCGAACCCGATGTTTTCGTAAAACAGATTTTTCTAATCTTAATGATTTCATTCTTGCTACAGATTGGTCTTATTTGTACAATTGTATAGACATGGACTCAGCTATTTCTTTCTTTTATAGTACACTTGATTCACTCTTCGATAATTGTGTTCCTCTCAAGAGACAAGTGATTTCTAATAGACCTCCTTGGTTCTCTCGGGAGTTATCCAACTTGAAAAATGTGAAGTCACGATGCTATAAAAAGTTTAAAAAAACTCATGACTTTACCATTACTTAGCGCAAACAGTGATATCATGGCCAAATCCAAAATGCAGCTTCCATAACAAAATTACTTAGCGCAAACACTGTTATTGTGGCCGACTCCAAAATGAAGCTTCCATAACAAAATATCTGACGCAGGACTTTACCATTACTTAGCGCAAACAGTGATATCATGGCCAAATCCAAAATGGAGCTCCCATACACAAGATAACCAAACAGTACTATTCCATTAGGTAGCGCAAACAGGACTATTCCATTAGATAGCGCAAACAATGTTATTGTGGCCGAATCCAAAATCGAGCTTCCATAACAAAATTACTTAGCGCAAACAGTGATTTTGTGGCCGACTCCAAAATGGAGCTTCCATAATAAAATAACTGACGCAGAACTTTACCATTACTTAGCGCAAACAGTGATATCATGGCCAAATCCAAAATGTAGCTTCCGCATGACTTTACCATTACTTAGCGCAAACAGTGATATCATGGCCAAATCTAAAATGTAGCTTTCATAACAAAATTACTTAGCGCAAACAATGTAATTGTGGCCGACTCCAAAATGAAGCTTCCATAACAAAATAACTGACGCATGACTTTACCATTACTTAGCGCAAACAGTGATATCTTGGCCAAATCCAAAATGGAGCTCCCATACACGAGATAACCAAGCAGCACTATTCCATTAGATACAGCAAACGATGTTATTGTGGCCGAATCCAAAATGCAGCTTCCATAACAAAATTACTTAGCGCAAACAGTGTTATTGTGGCCGACTCCAAAATAGAGCTTCCATAACAAAATAACTGACGCATGACTTTACCTTTACTTAGCGCAAACAGTGATATCATGGCCAAATCCAAAATGTAGCTTCCATAACAAAATTATTTAACGCAAACAATGTAATTGTTGCCGACTCCAAAATGGAGCTTCCATAACAAAATAACTGACGCATGACTTTACCATTACTTAGCGCAAACAGTGATATCATGGCCAAATCCAAAATGAAGCTTCCGCATGACTTTACCATTACTTAGCGCAAACAGTGATATCATGGCCAAATCCAAAATGTAGCTTTCATAACAAAATTACTTAGCGCAAACAATGTAATTGTGGCCGACTCCAAAATGAAGCTTCCATAACAAAATAACTGACGCAGGACTTTACCATTACTTAGCGCAAACAGTGATATAATGGCCAAATCCAAAATAGAGCTCCCATACACGAGATAACCAAACAGGACTATTCCATTAGATAGCGCAAACAGGACTATTCCATTAGATAGCGCAAACAATGTTATTGTGGCCGAATCCAAAATCGAGCTTCCATAACAAAATTACTTAGCGCAAACAGTGATTTTGTGGCTGACTCCAAAATTGAGCTTCCATAACAAAATAACTGACGCATGACTTTACCATTACTTAGCGCAAACAGTGATATCTTGGCCAAATCCAAAATGGAGCTCCCATACACGAGATAACCAAGCAGGACTATTCCATTAGATACAGCAAACGATGTTATTGTGGCCGAATCCAAAATGCAGCTTCCATAACAAAATTACTTAGCGCAAACAGTATTATTGTGGCCGACTCCAAAATAGAGCTTCCATAACAAAATAACTGACGCATGACTTTACATTTACTTAGCGCAAACAGTGATATCATGGCCAAATCCAAAATGTAGCTTCCATAACAAAATTACTTAACGCAAACAATGTAATTGTTGCCGCCTCCAAAATGGAGCTTCCATAACAAAATAACTGACGCATGACTTTACCATTACTTAGCGCAAACAGTGATATCATGGCCAAATCCAAAATGCAGCTTCCATAACAAAATTACTTAGCGCAAACACTGTTATTGTGGCCGACTCCAAAATGGAGCTTCCATAACAAAATAACTGACGCATGGCTTTACCATTACTTAGCGCAAACAGTGATATCATGGCCAAATCCAAAATTGAGCTCCTATACACGAGATAACTAAGCAGGACTATTCCATGAGATAGCGCAAACAATCTTATTGCGGCCAAATCCAAAATACAGCTTCCAGAACAAAATTACTTAGCGCAAACAGTGTTATTGTGGCCGACTCCAAAATGGAGCTTCCATAACAAAATAACTGACGCATGACTTTACCATTACTTAGCGCAAACAGTGATATCATGGCCAAATCCAAAATTGAGCTCCCATACACGAGATAACCAAGCAGGACTATTCCAATTGATAGAGCAAACAATGTTATTGTGGCCGAATCCAAAATGCAGCTTCCATAACAAAATAACTGACGCAGGACTTTACCATTACTTAGCGCAAACAGTGATATCATGGCCAAATCCAAAATGGAGCTCCCATACACGAGATAACCAAGCAGGACTATTCCATTCGATAGAGCAAACAATGTTATTGTGGCCGAATCCAAAATGCAGCTTCCAGAACAAAATTACTTAGCGCAAACAATGTAATTGTGGCCGACTCTAAAATGGAGCTTCCATAACAAAATAACTGACGCAGGACTTTACCATTACTTAGCGCAAACAGTGATATCATGGCCAAATCCAAAATTGAGCTCCCATACACGAGATAACCAAGCACGACTATTCCAATAGATAGCGCAAACAATGTTACTGTGGCCGAATCCAAAATGCAGCTTCCATAACAAAATTAGCTAGCGCAAACAATGTAATTGTGGCCGACTCTAAAATGGAGCTTCCATAACAAAATAACTGACGCAGGACTTCGTGCATGAAGAAAGTACATTTCTGGATGTAATTCAAGGTTGTATTTTCTGCATAAATCAAAAAGTTTTTTAACCCATTTCGGGCCAAGCCAAAAAAATTGTTGATTTTAAGGAGCAAAATTACTTTTTTAGGGTAATTAGCATACAAGGAATCCAAATCTGTAGTTAAAAAAAAATCGACCTATTTTAGTTTAGCCAGAATCGACTGTTCGAAAAGTCGAACAATGGCCGTTTCCCACCTTACCATTTTCAGAATTGCTTATAATTTTGAATTTCGAAAAGTTGTTAAAATTGTGACGATATATAAATCTATCGACACAACACCTATCGATAGCGATAACGCTCAATGCTAGCATTATTATTAGTACTAAGCTCATATGATTATTAGTATTAAGTTTATGAACTGGCTCTGACCCGATAGGTAGAACTAGTTATTCTTTTCTTTGCAGCGCTACCTTGCCTGGCCAACCACTCGCCGCTCTCTCGTTTCGCCGTTCTTGCTCTTCGCCTTCGCCGCTCATGCTCTTCGCCGGCGCTTTCTAGAAAAGCCCAAAAGTAACAGTGATCGGGCTGACGCCACGCGCAGGCGCCACTTGCTAGCGATGCGTCACGTAGGCCACGGGGCATATGCGGCTACGCGTAAGAGAGGGACGGAAATAGAAACTTAGAATGGCTGATGCAATGGCGCAGCTGTACCCGGCATCGACGCGTGCCAAAGCTTCACGGCGAAAAACAGGCCGCAGTGGAGTGGAAAATTTTGGCCGGGATTCATTCTGGTACAGACCTCGGACCGAGTCAGAAGTGCCAAAAGATAAAAAGTGAAGTGAAGTGAAAAAAAAATAAGAAGAAAACATAGAACACCAAGGACGAGTCACAGAGGATAACAACAGCAAGGATCAAGGACACCGAATACCACAAGGACTACGCCAAGGACAACACAATCAGGACACGGATCAAGGTCGAGCGACACAGGATAACAAGGACTACGATTAAGACACCACGATCAGGACTAAGAAGACGACGGACAAACGAGTCAGCGGAGGGAAACGGCCAGGTGAGTCGGCATGAGCGCCACTGTTGGAGAGTGTCTCCGGGGTTAGTCGGGGCGGTTAGAGTGTGGCAAAAATAAATATTTATATCGAGTAGCTAATTAAAAAATAAAAAGAAAATATGAAGGAATCCGGTGTGTTTGAATTTGTTTGTTGGCCCCTCGGTGAGGCCTAAGGACTTGCGGGTCACTGTAGGCTAGTGTTCGGACGGACCGAATAGTGTGCTAGGGCATCGGAAAGAAAGCGGTTAGTCGGCCATGCCAGCTCGCCGATCTGAATCAGGACCTTTAGCGTTTCGGCTTGGCCGAACATAGGTGCACTCGAGCCAACTCTCATATATCCTTGGTAGCTAGATTGTTTAGTATTTGTATGTACTCCTTTTGTGTTGCGTGTCAATGTGATGTCCTTATTAACATAGATTTAAGTCAGTAGTTCATCCATGTATGGCGGGATGCTGGGTGCTGCATGTACCCTTCCTCTTTTCCCCATTTTCCAGTGTAGTGGTCCGATCTATAATAAATAATCCTCCCTTAATCTCGAGTCTCGGCATCTTTACAAATATTGTTGTAAGGAGGCCCTGGGGAGACTGAGATATGTACCCCAGCGAAAAAAAACTTCCTTACAAAATTTATAAAATAAAAGGCGGTTATTAGTTAGTTAAGCATTCTATGTTATGGTTAACTTTTTATCTTTATGGTACATAGCAAAACAGTTATTTATATGCAAATGCACTTGACACTTTTCATATAGTCGCTTAGTGGGTTTGTGGCAAACCTTGCAACGACGTGCCTTTTGGTTGGGATCTGTAACCAGCAAGTGTTTTCCAGAGACTCTTGGAATATTTGAAATGGGGACATATTCATCTTCATCTTCAGATGCCATTGGAATTTCTCCCTTATCGATGTTATCTTCGGTAAGTAGCAAATTTGTTGCAAGCTCAACCCGAAATTCCAATTGTGGCATATTTTGCCGTGCGAGCATTTTATCTGTAATACATTGGAGCTTCCGAGTATTGACAACGGCAGACTCTTGGCGGTCTTGGCGGTCTTTGCGAATTTCTATTTAGAAACATCCAGCAATGTCTTTTTCCAAAGATTCTTCTTTATACAGAATTTCATCATCAATATCTTCCTCATAAGTTATCGTATCAACTACAGCGGGTGGCAGAGCAGTAACAATTTCAATCTCATCATCAACACTATCTTCGAGTTCTTGTAAAACATCTTCAATGCAAAGTGCATTGCGTCGTTGGTACACGGTGCTCCCGCTGGGATTGGATTTGTCCAAGCTACTGTCCATTCCTATTATATTTACATAAACACAAATTGACTATTTATTTACCAAAATATTAATTTATTACTCGATTAAACCCAAAATTATCACAAATTTCAACTCAATTAATAATTATGCTTCGGAATTTCACAATAGAACTTAATGAACTTCAAATTTGTTCTAAGCGTAAACTCGTGGTGAATGGCCAATGTTGGACTTTTCCAACAGACGTTTTAGGGCATATGTTTTTTTAGTATTATACTTAATATTTTTTAAGATTTTAAATTATTTTTTAAGATTTTAAATTATATGCAAATAGTTTGAAGTATTTGCAATAAATAAAACAATGTTTTAACTTAAAAATATTTGCATATTATATTTTATTTTTAACAGAAAATATGGTCTAAAATTAAGGTTTTTTTAAAACCACAAAATGGCTCCAAAGAAATAATTGTGAACAAAAATTAATATTTTATTTTAAAAGACTTTAGAATTTTTCAAAAACATAGCAAATTTACTGTTCGAAAAGTCGAACAGTGGTTCAAAATGGGTAAAGTTCTTCATTATATGGTTTTCAGAACAATCGATGACTATTAAGTCATCCATATACAAGATTCTAGTCCAGAAAACGCTATTGTCATCATTCTTAGGAAAGAATTGGGCGCTATTTTTACACCGTAAGGTAATCATGCAAAACGATATGAACCGTTGTTTGTTGAAAAGGACGTTAAATTTCTTGATTGTTCATATAATTCTATCTGGTGAAAACCAGACATTAAATCCAGAAAAGAAAAGTACTTTGCTCTACCTAATTGATCGAGGATGTCATCAATCCTTGGGAGTGGAAATTTATCGGATAGAAGTTTTTCTATTAATCTGGCGATAGTCTTTTACTAATCGCCTTCTCTTTGTATCTGAGCCTGGTAGACCTTTCTTAGATACCAATAGTATTGGGCTATTATATTCTGATACGGAAGGTTTCACTATTTTGTCTAGAATGAGCTCGTCGACTTGTTTATTTACGTGTTCTTTACGAGCGTGTGGTATTCTTTAATTATACCATGCGTCCATAGGATAAAATGGTATATTAAAGTCGCCAAAATGTATATAACAGGTAGAAGGAAGCTTTTCCAACCCTATAAAGTATATATATTCTTGATCAGCATGAGAAGAGAAATGGATATAGCCATGTTCGTCTGTCCGCCCGTAAAAGAGCAGAGATCTCACCAACTATAAATGATAGAGCTAACAAAATTTAGAATGTTGATTCGTGTAGTATAGACGCTTAACAAGTTTTATTTTTCCACGCCCCCTGTCGCCTCCGCAATTTAATAAAAATTGATTATCACCCGTAATATTTATCGTATCGTAATTTAATATGGGACACTCATAGATCTTATGAACATCTATCATTCCACCAAATTTTTTTTGCCACTCCCCCTTCCGTCTCAGGAATTCAATAAAAAGTGATTTTCTCCCGCAATATTTATCGTATTGAAATTTTATTTTGGCACACTTATACATGTATTAGAGTATCACATGTTTGTGTGAAATCTAATTGGCAATTGTATTTTTTAATAAAATCTATACCAATAATGCCATCGCTTGGTATTGGAAAATCTTCATCGACTAAATGAAGGTCGTGAGGAACTATATATTTTGCTGTAGTTAGTTCTACGAATGTGAGACCTTTTGAAAAAACTGAACCTTTACCAATGCCTGTTATTTGTATTGATATATTTGTATTGACATTGTCAAATATATCTATATTTTCCGTAAGAATTGATATATCTGCGCCAGTGTCTATTAACAAAGTATATGTTTTACCTGTTATTAATTTATTAATAATTTTTATAAATAAGCTTAGATTGATTGTATATAAGTATTTTATTATTTAAATGCTCTAAATATCAGAAAGTACTTGTCCGTTTCCCGAATTACTTTGGGCGACTCGGACATTGTTGTTGTAGTTATTGTAGCGGTTTTGACTTTGGTTATTGCCTCGGTAGGAATTGTTCCTACCTCGGTTGTTACCTTGTCCACCTCTATTGTTATTTGTGCTGTTATTGTAATTTTGGGTATAGTTCTGGCCGTTATTGCGATTATTGTTATAATGATTATAATAACCGCGACCATTTGCTCTACCGCGATAATGATATCTGTTTTTATACCTGTTTAATCTGTAATCTTCGAGGCGGCTGAGAAAACATTGTTTATAATAAAATGCAGTACCACTCAATGTGTACAAGGCAATAACCTAATTTAAAATACGGCTCTATGTATAGATGACACTCTTAAAAGAGATAACAAATGTATTAAACGAGCCTAGGCAAACTTAAGGCAGGCAAAGGCCATCGCCGAGATTAATCAAAATAGATTTCAGACCCCGACCGCTGACACAAATGTGATCCACAAATGTGACCCCTTAGAGCGTAAGACTGCATATATATATAAACACAGAACTTTGTCAAATAAATTCAGTTCAGTTTTGAATTCACTAATGAATATTTGGGTTATTTTTCTTCTCCCAGGAATCCCTATTCATTTTGGTCCTTCGAAAAAAGAAACTCTGCAGTTTTCCCCCACCAGTGGTAAGAGACTCAGAGGTGAATCAGCTCCTTAAAGACTGAAATCTGATGCAACAGAATAGTGCTTAGATCAGCAAAAGGTAGAAAAATTAAAAACTCTTGTTTTCCCCCACCAGTGGTAAGAGACAAGGTAAAATATAATATAAAAGCATATTAAATTGCTTAAAGAGAAGTGTCTGCGTCGAAAATTTAAAAAACATTGTTGCTGGGAGCATATGTAGTTATATCGCGACGTGGAGAGAAAGTGTGAGGCGTATTCGAAGCCTAAATATCGAAAATAGTTCGCAGTTAAAAAGCGAGAGTGTGGGACGTATTCGAAGCCGTAATATCGAAAGTTAAATAAAATCAAAAAGAAGCAGTGATGGCAGATGCCAATGACACCAGAGAAGAAGTTTCAACTAGAGAAGAAATAGCACCAAGAAAGGAAGAACCACCCGAGCCAGAGGAAGAACCATTCGAGCCTAAGGAAGAACCACCCGAACCAGAGGAAGAATCACCAATATCTGGACATGTGTCAACATCATAAGATACGATATAATTAATTTTAATAAATAATTAAGAAAGTACTATACATATATACAAAATCCAAACAAAATGTTATCCGAAGCAACAATAAAATTATTAGAGGATCAGTCCAAGTTGGTGGACAAACTAAGACAGTTCGGAACGCATAGGGTAACTCGGGAAATTATAAAAGAAGTAGAAGAAATAGCTAATCATAATAATTTGATTAAAGGGAAGATAGTCGATTACAACTACTTTAACAATAAGAAATATGATGAGGTATTAGGGGTAATTTCCGAAATCATTTTTAAGGGAGATCTAGCAGGGACTAGTAAGTCTACAATAGTTGAGACAGACACGGTTAGACTGCCAGAAAATGATCGTATTGCCAATGTACTATAGCCACGGCCAGGGGTGAGTTAGTGGGTGAGGAAAATAACGGTATAAAAGAGTTTGCAGTCAGGGCTCACCAACTTCGCGATTATTTGGAGAGGGTGAACGCAGATATAGTAGAGAAAAAGGAAGACATTTTTAAAATCCATGAAAATAAAATAAATTTCATGTGGCAAAGAATACAGAAAAAAATAGAAGAGCTATACGAAGCATTTTCACCCAATAACGAGCTCGAGGGAGCCATCGAAGAATTGGAGTTTGATATGCAAAATACGTTAACTATGTTAGAGGAGCTTTTGAATAAGAAGGTAGAAGTTAAAAGTGAGAATGTTTATGGTAGGGAAGAACTACCGGTGTTACCGAAAATTCAGGTACCCACATTTTTCGGAGAACCGAAAGAGTGGGATCTGTTCGCGGAATTATTCGTAGAATTAATTGAAAGAAGAGGGGATCTAAGTCCTGCTCTTAAGTTTAATTATTTAAAGTCCGCGTTACGGGGAGAAGCGAAGAGCATGGTTGCTCACTTATTGTCAGGTTCAGCTGACAATTGTAATGCCGCTTGGGATTTGTTAACCAAGCGGTATGAAAATAATCGAAGGGTATTTTCCGAACAAATGAATCGGATAATAGATCTACCTATAATTGGCAATGAAAAGCAATGAAGTTGTCTGTTCATTATGTAAAAAAGGGCTTCATACTCTGCTCCACGTTGGGGAAAGAAAGGAGAGAGGGAATACTTGTGTCAGAGCAACCAGCATTATTGGTTACAGCCCTAGTAAAAGTTAAAACAAAAAATGGAGAATATGAAACTCTAAGAGTCTTGATTGATAGTGGCTCACAGAGTACTATTGTTTCGGAGGATGTAACAGTTGACCGTTGGTAACTTAAAAATTAAATCGATAATAATTGTATGATGAACTCGGTCCTACCTTGCGCTAGCCAAATTAGGTCAACTATGACATTCTCGACTCCACCATTGGACGCCAAGTAAGCCATCGCTAACCAGAAATGAACATACGAAAATTGCCGTTATCCCACCAATATTCCTGTTTGCCACAATGTAACTGTGAACATAAGTCGACAAAACACAAATACTAGTATAACGACGACTCTTTCCGTTCATAATAATATGGTGAATATGGTTGAATCAACCACGAAGTTCCACAGAGGCAACTCGAACAGCACTAGAAGCAACACAGGAAGGAACCCAATATATCGATACAGCGTGTGATAGAATTTAAATTGGATTTGGGTCGCTTAAATTAATCTATATTAATTTATATTGATTTCCCTCCACGTGATCTGACTGCTCCAATAGGTTTGCAGGTTAAGATCACTAAAAGCGGGGTGTTGCATCCTGAATTAGGCCAAATATGCTTGCGTCTTGCGCAGCACAGTACGGCCGGCACGTTGCGACAGCTGCGGCCACGGCTTCTGGGCAATGCGACTCTGCGCAAGCTCTGCCGTTTAATTAGGCCACATGCAGGTACGCAGAAATGCGTCAAAAATGTACGCATCAAAACTGCCAAAATAGAAACGGAGTTAGGCGTAAACAACCAAACTTTAATGCACAATTGCCATTAATTTTACTTACGCCAACGGGTTGCACTAACACACACACACTTTTAAAATTTGGCAAGTCTAAGGGGTTATGGTGCACTCCCCTATTTACGTACTTTGCCGGTGGACTAACTACGTCCGATCACTTGGAATTCACGTGAAGGAAAGAAAGAACTCTTTTCCCGGAACCACGCTGCAACCATTTTTTCTTTTGTGAATTTTCTTTATTTTTGTCTTTCTTAAAGTTTTTATCCAAGCTCAGTATCGATAATTCACACGATCAGCTGTGTGGCGTTGCCACCTTGCTAACGTCGATTTTCGATGTATCGATATTCACCTTTTTAACCCCTATTTGAACAAATATATCGAAATTCGAATTTTTGTCTATTTGAAAAAACGGCGGTACATTACACCACTGTTTAATTCGTAGTTTATTAAACGTGATGAATTAAACAGAAATGTGAAAGTCTGTGATAGTACAGTATTCTATTGCCGAATATCCTTCGCATGATATGTCCCTATCAGTTTTCCTTGTAAATCTTCAAGTACATAGTATGAGTTTTCTTGCTTTGCACGGACCCTAGCTTTAAGAAACGACGGACAAAGTTTAGCATTTATTTATCCCTTTGCTAAAATTGCTTTGTACAAAGTTTCGCCAAAACACTGCCTGTCCAATTTGGAAGTTCACAGGTCTTGTTCTTAGATTATATTGCTTCGCCTGTTGTTCATATGCCACTTTTAAATTATCTCGTAGCTTTGCTCTCAGTAGTTTAAGCTGATCTTCGTGATTCAGATGAGCTACTGGTTCATCGATTAAATCCAAATTTCTAAGCAGCTTATATTGACTTGCATGCGTTATCATATCCAAGCCATAGACTGCATGGTATGGAGATGTCTTTAAACTTTGGTGATAACTATTTCTCAAAGCACAACTAATTTCTTGAATACGATCCTCCCAGTGTGTTTGGTCGGTTTTCAAATAAGAACGAATAGCTGACACTATCGAGCGATTCACGCGCTCCGACGCATTTGACTGAGGCGAATAAGCAGCTGTAAACATATGTTGAACTTCAAAGGTAGTTAACACCGCATTAAATTCGTTTGATTTGAACTGTACCCCATTATCACTTATCAAAACTTCTGGTACTCCGTATGATAAGAATATTTGATTCATTAAAAACTCTTCAATGGGTTTTGTCGTGAAGTTTCTTACTGGACAAAGCCATTGGTGCTTGGTCAAATGATCTAACACAATTAGCAACCCTACATTCCCTTTCTTACTATTCGGGTAAGGTCCTAAGAGGTCGATGTATAAACGTTGAAAAGGTCTTTCTGATTCTGCTTGTCTTCCCATGGGTGGTTTTAATATCTTATTAGGCGGTTTAGTGCACTTGCACACCTCACAATTGCGTACAAATTCTCGGATTTCCGCTATCATTCCTGGCCAATATAAATATCGTTTTATCCGTTCGATCGTCTTCACCATGCCTCCATGTGCGGCAATAGCTGGATCATGAGCACGTTTTATCACTTCGGTCGTCATTCTTGGTGGTACCCACAACTTCCACATGTTTTGTTTGCCCTCTTCTGTACCATCATCATGATCAGTTCTGATATACACGAAGTTATCGGCGACTTTAACATCTGGATAAGGCTGATCCTTTTGAAGTACTTTATTTTTAAGCTCTAGATAACCTTCATCTTGAAAACAATCTGAAGATAAATCAACATCAGGTCCGACCGAATCAATCTGCGAAATCTCTTCCGAATACATGCGAGATAAAGCATCTGGCACAATATGTTCTCGCCCCTTCCTGTGACTAATATCAAATCTATATCCTTGCAATTGCATCGCCCATCTCGCTAAGCGACCTTTAATATTAGCTTGCTTCATAAGCCACGATAAACTAGCATGATCGGTAACAATCTCAAAGTCCTGTAGCTCCAAATAGCATCGAAATCTTTCTATACCCCACAGGACTGCTAAACATTCGCGTTCCGTGACACTGTAGTTTCTTTGTGCCGAATTAAGTTTTTTGGACATGTAAGCTATGGGTTTCTCTTCCCCTTGGTCATTTAATTGCACTAGGACTGCCCCAACCCCATAATCACTAGCATCGCAATGAAGGAAAAACTTTTTACTAAAATCCGGGTTCTGTAAGACGGGAGCGGATGTGAGCAATCTTTTGAGTTCATCAAAAGCTTTCTGTGCCCCATCTGTCCACTGAAACTTGGTCTTATTGCCTAACAGATCCGTAATGGGTGTTGTAATTTCAGAAAAGTTTGCGTTGAATCGACGATACCATCCTGCTAATCCTAAAAATCCTCTAGTTTGTCTTAAAGACTTTGGTGATGGCCATTTCAAGATTGATTCAATCTTGATCGGCTCTGTTGATATTCCCCCTCGACCTATAATGTACCCTAAATACTTGACTTCTGTCACACAAAACTGACTCTTCTTCAGATTCAGTGTAAGATTGGCTTTGCGAAATTGATCAGCCAACCTCCTCAATACTGAGATGTGTGACTCAAAATCTCCTGATACTACACATAAATCATCTAGATATCCGAAACAACAATACTTTAGATCCGCCGGAATAACCTCGTCCATTAACCTACACATTGTTTGGGGTGCTGTGCACAATCCGAATGGCATTACTCAAAATTGGAATAAAGGCCGCCCTGGAATGGGAAATGCTGTGATTCTACGAGATTCGACTGACAGTTCGATTTGCCAATACGCATCCTTAAGATCGATTTTTGTAATGATTTCCGAACGTGGAAGTCGTGCAAATATTCCTTCAATACTTGGCAAAGGATAAGAATCTTTCGTAGTACAGTTATTGATTTTACGGGCATCCAAACACAATCGTACTTTGTCAGGCTTAACTACTAATCTCATAGGAGAACTCCATGGACTATCTGAACTTTCTATCACTCCTAGTTCTATCATTCGATCCACTTCACTATACATCAACTTTTCCACCGCCGGTGACACCGGATAAAACCTTTGTTTGATGGGTTCTGCCGCTCCAACATCAATATGATGCTTGATCAACGCCGTTCGCCCAAGACCTTGTTTTTCGGAAATAGTGAAATAATGGCGTTAAGTTGTATTCTTTGACAATCAGATAAAGGATAGCTTTGACTGTCACAACTTCTTAAATGTGTTGTTTCGTTTTCGCTTTCTAAGGCGGATATAAGTCCTGGTGCTAAATTAAAAGCTTTCCAAAAATCTCTCCCTAATATCACTCGTTTCTTAATGGATGGTATTATAAACAATTTGATCGATCTGGTCTGGCTCTTATAAGTAAGATCTAATGTAATAAACCCGATCACCGACTGATGATGTCCATCAGCTGTTTTTACATAGGAAGAAATACGACAAAAGTTTGGATGTTGTGACCACGGTTCTGCAGCCAAGGTCGAACTCATGCAACTCACGTTTGCGCCTGTGTCTAAGAGACCCTGCTCGCGAAACTCTAAAAACGACACTTCGGCATAAAATCTTCCGTCACTCTGTTCATGAATCACCGTCGAGATAAGTAAACGCTGAGTTTGTCTTACATCCTTCCAAAAAGTTCGCAGGCGCCAAGTAGACCTGTTTCATAGCGTTCCAGTCGAAACTGGACTAGTCCCAAAAATTCTACTACGCACTTTGAGGTAATTTTCTAATCTTTCCTGGTGTGGTTTAACTGTCGATACCAACGGTGTTGTATCATTACAGTTAGAAGTCAGATCTGGTATTAATTTTGCTTGCACAGTTCTTTCTGAGCTAGCCGGTAAATCTGGTATTCGCGCACTTAAAGTTTAGGTATAATAACTCATGACGAATATCTGGCAATAGATTACGCGTCGGAAGCTGAATCAGTTGTTCTTCGTCGATGCTTTTCGCCATACGCGACATTTGAACCATGATCTCATCGTAAAAAGTTTCGAAGGATTCACCAACTTTTTGCTTTCGCCCTCGTATATCCTCCAAAATATCTACATCACTACGGTAGTCTTTATATTGATACTTCATTGCTGCACAAAACTCCGACCACTCGATAGTAACTGAATCTCTACGGTATCTCCAGTACCATTTCTTAGCTTTTCCTATTAAAAGAATATGCAGATTCTTGCACACTGCCTCGAAATCCTGATCTAAACAATCTTCTGTTAACGTTCGCTCTGGTCGTGAACTAGGTTCTAAGCTCGTCCGAGGTCTGTTTGGTCCATTTCCATGAGGTCTACCTCGTTGTCGTCTTGCCGTTCTGGGTCGTTCGTCTACGGACAATTGGGTATTCGATGCATAATTCGAATGTTCACCCCCACTAATATTCCTACGAGAACGCGTATTTGGGCCTTTTGGCACGGTTCCTGTAGCGATTTCTCCTACATCGATGGGTCGATCTGCCCCTTCTTCTGCAAATGGTACGCTTTGCACTTCTAAATCCGAATTAAGTGTCGATACACTACATACTTTACATACCTTATACTTATCAAGCCATTCTGAGATACAACTCTTGTGATATAAATGCTGACAAGGAGTTTTTACCACCGATTCTTGAGTAGCCCATAATGCTTTCTGACAAATTGCGCATATCGCGTCCGATATCTCACAAGCCAAGTTCTCTACACTTCTTGTAAGAACCATTGTTACAGTTGTTGTTATTTACTTTAGTACTAATTGGATATTTAATATAAATTTTCCTAAATCAAATTGTTCCCTTAATGTAAACTTCAGGCCACTCCACTTGTTTACATGATAGCGAGTCCTACTTTCTTTATACATCCCTACTACAAAAGAAAATAGAAGATAGTACGGTATAAATGTATTCCCGACAATTTTATAACTTCGTAACATCCATGTTGTTAACTGGTCAGGATCTGAGCTTCGCCAAACTCCTGCATTTCCTAGCTTAACTAGTGGAATGCACGTTTGCAAGTATACTACTCCGTTTATACATTGCAAATTTAAGAAAAGAAATAGATATGCTCGGAAACTGTATAATATTGGTTTTCCTAACGAACTTGACTGGTCTCTAAAATCATTTCATAATAATAAAGAATTCCAAATCAATCTCGCTTATTAGATAACACAACTCACACAGTTTTAGAACAGAAAAACGGTATTACTTTTTACTGGTTTTGGGTGAACGCTCTAGTGGTCGTTGTCGTAGAAATACTACGAGACGAATTCCTGCCTAGGCGTTGTTCTCATTGCCAATAAAACGCAAATCGAAACATAAAGAACACCTTTCATGTTTCTTTACTACTTCTAATAATCTATGGGTCGTTGTTGTAGCGTTCCTACAATTCGATTTCCAAATAGATACATAGAAAATGTATTAGTGAATTCTAATTCTCGAAGAAAATTTAAACAATTAAAAGAAAAAAAAGTTATTATTAGGTCCATTCCTACAGCTTAATCGTGTGGTCGTTATCGTAGACTACTACAATACGAATTCCAACAAGCCTTTCGCTGTTCTCCAAACCTAATAATCCCTTAAGAAATATAGAAGAGAATGAATAAGATAGAAAGAAATTGACACAATCGGTTTTGGTATTACTGAGGCTCCAATTCCGTTTAGTCTGACTTTATTGAACCCCGTTCAGCCACCCTTTGTTAAACCTAAAAGATGCGCTTAGGTGGTTGTACCAAAAAAATCAGCCAGATGTAAGAAAATGGCCCCACGTTGGGCGCCAAATATGTAACAGTTGACCGTTGGTAACTTAAAAATTGAATCGATAATAATTGTATGATGAACTCGGTCCTACCTTGCGCTAGCCAAATTAAGTCAACTATGACATTCTCGACTCCACCATTGGACGCCAAGTAAGCCATCGCTAACCAGAAATGAACATACGAAAATTGCCGTTATCCCACCAATACTCCTGTTTGCCACTATGTAACTGTGAACATAAGTCGACAAAACACAAAGACTAGTATAACGACGACTCTTTCCGTTCATAATAATATGGTGAATATGGTTGAATCAACCACGAAGTTCCACAGAGGCAACTCGAACAGCACTAGAAGCAACACAGGAAGGAACCCAATATATCGATACAGCGTGTGATAGAATTTAAAGAGATGTTAAGAGCGCAAATGACTTATCAATGGGATTTATAGAACAGCTAGCAAAAACAGCCTGTGGGGGGGTTTTGTAGTGAACGGTCATCGCCAGTATTTTCACCGCGTATTTTGTTAAAGTCAACTATTCATAATAACCAAATCCCATGCCTGGATGAAGATTAGAGATGATACCAAAAGATTTCGGACAACACTAGTTGCAGACACTAAAGATGATATTCGTGTTCCGCGTCTGTACCCACCCTACCATGAGTCTGCCAGCGAGAGTTATCGCAGACTCCCAACACAAATGGCCTGACCTTGCCTACATCAAGGGAACTAAAGAAACTTAATGATTCATAGTTAATTCACAATTCATTTTAATACTTCAAATATTTTCGCAACTAAGTGAAAAAAGTTGATCTTACAGTGATCTACTAAACTGATTGTACGCATCTTCTAGCGTTTTTCTAACCTAATTCCATTATAAAACTGACTTAAATCTGATATTATGCAAATTCAAATGCATGTGACACTTAATCCTATAAATTTTGATTGGCATAGCTGTCAAATACTAATATTTCAACATTAAATCTAAAGGTTTACTTAATAAAAGATGTCATTTCCAATTGACAATCATTACTGAGATAGATATTTTCTTTTGGGCTACTTATTTAATACAAGTCCATTAACAATGGATCAAATGCTTATGCTCACCGAATTTTCGAGCTCAAAGATGTAAAATAATATAAAAATGGGTTACGATACACTCACAGCATTGTTAGTTTTATCCCACGCAGAAAGATCTTTCGTTGTGTTGATGTCGCTGTTGAAGATAGTTAAATATGCGAATTCCAAATGGATCTAAAGCATCTGCTAGCATTGTAAATGTCCTATACTCGGATTCTGTAAGATTAACATTATTAGACTAAAGCAATTACACACTAACATTGAATTCTATTCTTGAAAATCAAAAAGGGTATCCAATGTAGATTATAAAATTTCCATAATTTTTTCTCCTTAAACTAATTTCTACTAGATTAAAATTGAGCCTTAGGGCTTCTTTATTCTATATACACTCATTCCGTCACATCCATCAAGGTGTTTTAACACGGATGTATGGCACTCTCACTTTGATGAGAAATAATATTGGCAATAATTAACACTGCACACAAAATTCCTCCCTTGCACTATGATTGACGTTCACATCCAGTTGGGTGTATCCCTTGCAGTGGAGTTAAAATGTCTTCAGCCCTGTGTTAAAGCTGTTAAAGTTGGGGGTTAGCTTCTGAAGTTGGGTTATGAAGTCTTCAGACCTTGAGGTTTGGTTGGCCTCTAAATTGGGTTTGGGTCGCTTAAATTAATTTATATAAATTTATATTGATTTCCCTCCACGTGATCTCACTGCTCCAATAGGTTTGCTGGTTAAGATCACTCAAAAGCGGGGTGTTGCATCCTGAATTAGGCCAAATATGCTTGCGTCTTGCGCAGCACAGTACGGCCGGCACGTTGCGACAGCTGCGGCCACGGCTTCTGGGCAATGCGACTCTGCGCAAGCTCTGCCGTTTAATAAGGCCACATGCAGGTACGCAGAAATGCGTCAAAAAAGTACGCATCAAAACTGCCAAAATAGAAACGGAGTTAGGCGTAAACAACCAAACTTTAATGCACAATTGCCATTAATTTTACTTACGCCAACGGGTTGCACTAACACACACACACTTTTAAAATTTGGCAAGTCTAAGGGGTTATGGTGCACTCCCCTATTTAAGTACTTTGCCGGTGGACTAACTACGTCCGATCACTTGGAATTCACGTGGAGGAAAGAAAGAACTCTTTTCCCGGAACCACGCTGCAACCATTTTTTCTTTTGTGAATTTTCTTTATTTTTGTCTTTCTTAAAGTTTTTATCCAAGCTCAGTATCGATAATTCACACGATCAGCTGTGTGCCGTTGCCACCTTGCTAACGTCGATTTTCGATATATCGATATTCACCTTTTTAACCCCTATTTGAACAAATATATCGAAATTCGAATTTTTGTCTATTTGAAAAAACGGCGGTACATTACAAGGAGACAGCCCAAATATTAAAATTGCCTTAAATTAAGGCACATACAGAAATAAGTGGCGTGTCTTTGACAAAATCACGCATATCAAAATATAAAATAAAAATGGCAGTAAAAATGCGTGAACCATGGAGAGACCTTCTTAAGGTTGAGGCAATCGTACTCCCAAAGCTAATGAAGGCTCTCCCATTAAAAACAGCAAACGTAGATTTGTCCAAATGGAAATCCTACGTATTAGCTGATCCTAATTGTAATAAACCTGGTAGAGTAGATATGATAATGGGGGTGGATGTATACACCCATATTCTGAAAAGTGGGGTAACCAAAGTTGACGGGCTATTAGGCCAAAATACTCAGTTTGGTTGGATAGTGTCAGGATGCACTAAGTCGAAGGGAAGTAAGTCCATAGTAGCTACAACAATAGATGTAACTGATTTGGATCGATTTTGGGAAATGGAAGAAGACGAGAAAGATGATGTAGAAGCTAACGCATGTAAGGATTATTTCACTAGAACTACGAGGAAAGAAGTCTCTGGCAGGTATGTACTAACAATGCCATTTAAAGATGAAAAAGAGTTAGGAGACTCAAAGGCGCAAACAGTAGCGCGGTTTCTCAATTTAGAGAAAAAATTCAAGAAAATTACAAGTTTAAAAGAAGAGTATTCTAAGTTCATCAAAGAATACTTGGAATTAGGACATATGGTCGAGACAAATGACGAAGGTTATTATTATTTACCCCATCAAGCAGTGATTAAAGATTCAAGTTTAACCACTAAACTAAGAGTTGTGTTTGACGCCTCGGCAAAAACAAAAACCTTGCTAACGTCGATTTTCGATATATCGATATTCACCTTTTTAACCCCTATTTGAACAAATATATCGAAATTCGAATTTTTGTCTATTTGAAAAAACGGCGGTACATTACAAGGAGACAGCCCAAATATTAAAATTGCCTTAAATTAAGGCACATACAGAAATAAGTGGCGTGTCTTTGACAAAATCACGCATATCAAAATATAAAATAAAAATGGCAGTAAAAATGCGTGAACCATGGAGAGACCTTCTTAAGGTTGAGGCAATCGTACTCCCAAAGCTAATGAAGGCTCTCCCATTAAAAACAGCAAACGTAGATTTGTCCAAATGGAAATCCTACGTATTAGCTGATCCTAATTGTAATAAACCTGGTAGAGTAGATATGATAATGGGGGTGGATGTATACACCCATATTCTGAAAAGTGGGGTAACCAAAGTTGACGGGCTATTAGGCCAAAATACTCAGTTTGGTTGGATAGTGTCAGGATGCACTAAGTCGAAGGGAAGTAAGTCCATAGTAGCTACAACAATAGATGTAACTGATTTGGATCGATTTTGGGAAATGGAAGAAGACGAGAAAGATGATGTAGAAGCTAACGCATGTAAGGATTATTTCACTAGAACTACGAGGAAAGAAGTCTCTGGCAGGTATGTAGTAACAATGCCATTTAAAGATGAAAAAGAGTTAGGAGACTCAAAGGCGCAAACAGTAGCGCGGTTTCTCAATTTAGAGAAAAAATTCAAGAAAATTACAACTTTTAAAGAAGAGTATTCTAAGTTCATCAAAGAATACTTGGAATTAGGACATATGGTCGAGACAAATGACGAAGGTTATTATTATTTACCCCATCAAGCAGTGATTAAAGATTCAAGTTTAACCACTAAACTAAGAGTTGTGTTTGACGCCTCGGCAAAAACAAGAAATAATAAAAGTCTAAATGATATTAGGTGGGTCGGTCCGCGACTACAAAAAGATATTGTTGACATAATTTTAAAATGGCGAAAATGGGAGTTCGTAGCTTCTGCAGACATTGAGAAGATGTATCGTCAGATAAACATTGATCAAGGTGATCAAAAATATTTGCACATTTTGTGGAGGAATTCACCGCACAAGAAATTAAAAACTTATAAATTGACTACAGTGACGTACGATACTGCGGCAGCTCCTTATCTAGCTACAAGGGTTCTTGCAGAGATAGCAAGCAGATGTCAGGATGAGGTAATTAGCGAGGTCATTCGAGAAGAGTTTTATATGGATGATTTAATGACTGGGTGTGTCACTGTAGAGGAGTTAAAGCACAAAGTAGTGCAGATCTCGAGAGAACTGGAGAAAGCGGGAATGAATTTAAGAAAATGGATCTCTAACAGGGCGGAGATTATCGAAAACGTCACTGATACAGGCGATAATAAAATATTAAAAATTGATCAGAACGAGTCAATCAAAACATTGGGATTACAGTGGGAACCATTTAAAGATGAATTTAAGTTCAAGGTACACTGTGACGATGACAGAAAACTAAATAAAAGAGTGGTATTATCCACACTGGCTAAGATTTCTGATCCATTAGGATGGCTAGCACCAGTGACAGTTATTGGAAAATTGTTCATGCAAAAACTATAGCTGGCTAAACAAAATTGGGATGAGGAATTGTCTGAAAAAGACGCATTAGAATGGAATTCATTCAAGGACAATTTGAAAGCATTGGAAGAAGTAAGAGTACCTAGATGGATAAAGACACAGCTAAAAGAGGTTGTGCAGATTCATGGATTTGCTGACGCATCAGAAGAGGCATATGCAGCAGTAGTATATGCAAAGATAGGTAAGGAAGTCACATTGATAGTCAGTAAAAGTAAAGTCAATCCCATAAGAAATAGAAAAACAATCCCGAAACTCGAATTATATGCAGCCCATTTATTGTCGCAATTAATAAAAAGAGTACAAGCATCAATTGCTATACCATCAGAGAAATACGCTTGGAGTGATTCTACAATCACACTCTGCTGGATAAGGAATGGTGAAAAATTCGTTAGGCGTCGAACAGAGGATATTCAAAAAATTTGTGGTTTTTCATCTGATTGTTATAAAACTTAACATTTGGCAGTTTACTATACATCTATATGTCCTTGTCAAATTTGATCAAGATCGGACTACTATATCATATAGCTCCCATAGGAACAATCGGACCAAATATAGTTTCGCTTCTAAAAACTTTTTTGTTTCTATTGCGATCATCACCAAACTTAGTAAATAACATTTGCACATAATAAATTATAATCCTGCCAAATTTGATCAAAATCGGGTAACTATATGATATAGCTGTCATACAAACAAATGGCAAACTGCATGCTGCATCTCTACATACATGCATATGCATGCGTGCCGTGCTATAGCGTGTGGATTGAGGTTTTTTCACAAAAGCCTATTCATTTAGGGACTGAGTAACGCACGAACTTGCAAACTTCGGCATGGTCGAAGTTAGCCCGGCCTTCTGGTTTTATTTCCTATTCGTGCCAAAATAAGCTAGTCAAAATTACGGCATACATGTTACGGTTTATTTCAGTCAAGATAAAAAAGAGTAATAATTAAAAATCAAAAGGCATGTCAATTCAGCAGGGAAATAGCTTGTCTAGCTCAGAAAAAAGATATAGATATGAAAAGCAAAATTTGAGTCTGAGCCCATTTTTGGACAGCGAAGGGATACTGCGAGTAGGAGGCAGGTTGCATAATGCCAATGTAACCTTTGATGCTAAGCACCCCATGATTCTAGACAAGTCTCACTTGGGGCTGTTATTAATAAAAAATGCTCACAGGAAAACCTTGCATGGGGGAATTAACCTTTATAAGAACTTTTATCCAAAGAAGGTTTTGGATATTTGGCCTAAGAAGTGCTCTTAAAAAGTATTTAAGAGAATGCGTCACTTGTGCAAGATATCGGCAAATTACAGGAGAGCAAATAATAGGTAATCTTCCAAAGCTTAGAGTCACGATGTCCTTTCCGTTCTACAATACTGGAGTAGATTATGCGGGACCATATCACGTTAAATGCTCGAAAAATCGTGGACAGAAAACCTACAAAGGGTATATAGCGGTTTTTGTGTGTATGGCAACTAAAGCGATACACTTAGAAGTTGTCAGTGATCTAACAACTGATGCCTTTCTAGCAGCATTTCGTAGATTTGTAGCAAGACGGAGAAAATGCGCAGACATATTCTCGGATAATGGGACAAACTTTGCAGGGGCTTCAAGAAAGCTAGATGAGGATTTCAGGAAAGCTATCCAAGATAACGTCCAAGTGGCACCTGTTCTAGAAAAAGAACACATGCACTGGCATTTTATCCCCCCGGCAGGACATCACTTCGGAGGTATTTGGGAGGCTGGGGTTAAATCAGTCAAGTATCATTTAAAAAGAGTGATAGGTGACAGCAATCTCACATATGAGGAAATGGCAACATTGTTGTGCCAAATTGAAGCGGTGTTGAATTCGGCCATTTCTTGATTGGTAGGCCAATGTTGGAGGCCGCCGAGTCCATATCTGAGGAAAGGATTGGAAATCTAGATAGGTGGAAATTTATTCAGAAAATGAAAAAAGATTTCTGGATGAAATGGAAAGACGAATATTTGTATACTCTTCAGCAACGAAATAAATGGAGACGATCTACAACAAATATAGAGGAAGGGCAAATCGTGCTGATCAAAGATGAGAATTGTCATCCAGCCAGATGGCCGTTGGGAAAGGTGGAGGAAGGTGTTCCAAAAATAAGTGTAAAGGCAATAAATTCAACTGCGGCATTATATTTAGATCCAATGGGAGAAGTAGAAATAGTAGCCTCCTCGTGGGATCTTGTAGTGTACTACGACATGTCGGCATATTTTGAAATGCTAAGTAAAGGGAACAGGTTGGTGCCTAAAATGAGGGAAGTATGCAAGAAGTTACATAACTTCGAGGATCAGTGCAATGTGGTACTTGACAATATGGTAAAACAAATGGACGAAATTCAGGAAAATAACAAATTATTCATGGTAAATGATAAGACGCGGCATAGGCGAGCACCGTTTGAATCCATGGGATCGCTATACCACATATTGTTCGGCATTATGGATGCGGACGATAGAGATATAATGGAAAATAACATGAGAAATCTGTTAACCAATCAGAAAAATTTAAAGGAGTTAGAGGAAAAGCAGACATCAGTGGTAGACTCGACCGCAAACATTCTCAAAAGCACTACCGAAGAGATAAATGCAAATTTTCGTAGCATGAATATAAGAATTAAGAACATGACAGAGTTATTGAAAGAAAACTACTATGTATATAAAGAATCGATCAACTTTTTCATGATAACAAAACAACTTAGTTCCGTGATTGATGATCGTGAAAAAATTCAAGCAGGGATAGTAAATCTGTTAATAGATATCAATCATGGGAGGTTAAATCCTAATATCGTTAAGCCTAGCCAGCTAAAAAATGAGATATCAAAAATAAAGGATAGATTGACTGAATCGTTAGTTCTTCCAGGTAAAAGAACAGGTACTGAGCTAAACGATATATATACATTGCTCACAGCCAAAGGAATTTTTGTTGACCAGAAGCTAATTATAAACGCAAAAATCCCATTATTTGGTAGGCATCCGTCTTTTCTTTATAGAGTCATCCCCGTACCAGTTCGAATAAATAATAATCAAATGATAATAGTACAACTAAGTAACGAGTATTTAGTGTACAATTTTGAGATAGACTCTTATCACCTAATGAGCGAATCTACAAGTGTCGGACATGGCAGTCTAATAAAAGAATGTGTGAAGGAAGTTGGCCTTGGAATAGTGCCAATGATAATGCATGTGAAGTCACACCATTCATACAAAATAATCAGTCTAATTGTGTCTACAAAACGATTGTTGAGCTTTGATCATATTGGGTTGAACTAGAGAGTAGTAGTAGTTGGTTGTTTAAAGTTCCACCACTTAAAAAGGCTAGAATTCAATGCAATAATGGTCCACAGGAGTCGGTAGACATCCCAAAACAGGGAGTTTTCAGCATCAGATCAGAATGCACTGTTAGAACAGAAGACAAAATATTAGTTGCTCAGTCTATTGCTACATTACATATAGGGGACATTAGCGTAGAGCGTAAGACTGCATATATAAACTCAGAACTTTGTCAAATAAATTCAGAATTCACTAATTAATATTTGGGTTATTTTCCTTCTCCCCGGAATCCCTATACCCTTGCAAAAAGGGTATATTAATTTTGGTCAGAAGTGTGCAACGCATAGAAGGAGGGATCTCCTACCATATAAAGTATATTTATTTTTGATCAGCATGACAAGGCGAGTTCAAATCCGTTTGTCCGTCCGTCTGCCTGTCTGTCTGGATCAACAGCTTCTCCTCCTAGACCGCTATAGCTACAGAGCTGAAATTTCGCACGAAGTCTTGTATATACTGCAGGCATTGTATATCTCGGATTCATCCGGATCGGACGACTATATCATATAGCTCCAATAGGAAGCATCGGTCGAAAAATGAGTTTAAGATCAATAACTTCTTTCTTTTTCACCCGATTATCATAAAACTTAACAATTGGCAGTTTATTATACATCCAAACATCCATGCCAAATTTGATCAAGATCGGACTACTATATCATTTTAGCTCCCACAGGAACAATCGGACCAAATATAGTTTTGCTTCTAAAAACTTTTTTTGTTTCTTGAGCGATCATCACCAAACTTAGTAAATAACATTTGCACATAAATTATAATCCTGCCAAATTTGATCAAAATCGGATTACTATATGATATAGCTGTCATACAAACAGATGGAAAAATTGCAAGCTGCATCTCTACATACATGCATATGCATGCGTGCCGTGCTATAGCATGTGGATTGATGTTTTTTCACAAAAGCCTATTCTTTTTGCGATCTCCATTTAGGGACTGAGAAACGCAAGAACTTGTAAGGGTATACAAACTTCGGCATGGTCGAAGTTACCCCGGCCTTCTGGTTTTTTGCTACCTTTAGCTGATCTGAGCACTATTCTGTTGCATTGGATCTCATTCTTTAAGCAGCTGATTCACCTCTGAATCACTAATGGGGCAAAACTGCAGAGTTTCTTTTCTCGAAAGACCAAAATGAATAGGGTTTCCGGAGAGAAGGAAAATAACCCAATCTTCATTTAGCGAGGTTTCGTGGATACAGAAATGCAAAACATCAACTCAACATCAACTGTTTCAGGCACACCAGCATCTGTTGGTGTGTCAAAAAACTAGATTCGTCCCTCAATCTGGGTTACCAGAATGTGAGAGGACTGAAATCAAAACTTACTAATTTCTATGTAGATTGCCTTTCTTTTACGAATAACATTTTAGCTTTTACGGAGACGTGGCTAAAACCTGACATTGCTGATGCATCTGTTTTTGCTTCAAAATTTTCTGTATTCAGATGTGATCGAACTACTCGCGTGGGTGGTGGAGTTTTGATTGCTGTTGATGCTGCTTTACCATCTGAACAGATTCAGACTTCTTATAATCAGGAGATTGAGTTTGTCGGTGTTAAGGTAAATTATCATTCTTTTTCCGCCTACATCACTTGTTCTTATATTCCACCGCAGTCTGACATGGTGGCTTATTTAAATCATTTAGAGGCAATTCGATCTGTCTCTGCTTTAACTTCTAATCGTGATATTCTCATTGTTCTAGGTGATTTTAATTTACCTTCTATAGCATGGTCCCTTGCGGATGAGTCTACTATACTGTTGCCTTCCACGTCAAATGACTTTGTTGACGGCCTTCTTGAGATGTCTCTATCTCAAGTCACTTCAGTGCGTAATATAAATGGAAGATCATTAGATCTGATATTTGTACTTGATCCTGCCAATTGTGCTGTTTTCAGGATTAAACCTTTTGTTCTTCCGGAAGATAAATTTCATCCTACTTTAAATTTAACAATCGATCTACCTTTTCTTCCACCACTACTTTGTGCTAACATGATACCTCGAACCCGATGCTTTCTAAAACAGATTTTTCTAATCTTAATGATTTCATTCTTGCTACGGATCCTAAGCAATTTTATAATTTTGTCAATACTAAACGTAAGACATCAGTGCATCCGTCTTCCTTGTCGTTTGAAAATAATAAAGCTAACACTGATCAGGCAATTGCCGAAATGTTTGCTGATTTTTTCAAGACTACCTACTCCTCAACTGAATATCATTCAAGACTTCCGTATCCTTATCAGTTAAAAAAGTCGAACTGTATTTTTAATCCAGTGATTGATGAAAGTTCGCTTCTCAGCGTGCTTAATTTAGTGAAACCCGTGTATTCACCAGGACCTGATGGTATACCTGGTTGCGTACTCAGGTTTTGTAAGCCAATTTTGAAGTTGTTTTGGGGCAAAACTGCAGAGTTTCTTTTCTCGAAAGACCAAAATGAATAGGGATTCCGGAGAGAAGGAAAATAACCCAATCTTCATTTAGCGAGGTTTCGTGGATACAGAAATGCAAAACATCAACTCAACATCAACTGTTTCAGGCACACCAGCATCTGTTGGTGTGTCAAAAAACTAGATTCGTCCCTCAATCTGGGTTACCAGAATGTGAGAGACCTGAAATCAAAACTTACTAATCTCTATGTAGATAGCCTTTCTTTTACGAATAACATTTTAGCTTTTACGGAGACGTGGCTAAAACTTGACATTGCTGTCTGTTGACTCGTCCTCCTTCCCAGCTATTTAGAAGGAATCATATATTATTCCTCTCCATAAAAATGGTAAAAAGTCCAAATTGTCTGCTATTCCTAAAGCTTTTGAAAAGATAATTACTTCTCAATTGCAACACTTCTGTTTTCGACATCCCAGCATGGGTTTGTGAAACGTAGATCCACTACCACTAACCTTTTAGAATTCACTTCTTTAACAATCGATGGATTTCGAAATGCAAAATTCTGATTCTGTTAATCATACGCTTTTGCTTATTAAGTTGAGCGACATTGACTTTCCACCAATTTTTCTCTGTTGGATTCGCGAGTATCTAACAAACAGAACACAGAAGGTACTTTTTAAGTCTTCTTATTTTATTCCTTCATTCGTTTATTCTTAAACAAAACACTTGTGACGATAGTTTTTTTTTTACTATCGACACAACACCTATCGATAGCGATAACGCTCAATGAAGAGCAGTGCTTATTAGTATTATTATTAGTATTAAGTTCAAATGACTCTGAACCCGGCTGTACCCGGCATCGACGCGTGCCAAAGCTTCACGGCGAAAAACAGGCCGCAGTGGAGTGGAAAATTTTGTGTAGTGATTCAAGTGTGTGGCGATAAAAGTAAAAAAAATATAAAGAAATAAAATGAATAAAATTGCATCAAGTATTGAGGAATAGCGAGAAACCTGTGCAAATATTCGGTGGTGTTCGGTTGGTGAAGGTCCTGCACCCTACACGGTTCGGAGCATCCGAACGTAGGGACTGTTAGGGAATACTTATATTCTTGATCTGGCTCTTACTTTAACATGGTTCTTGTTTGTCGAACGTATCAACTGTGTCTCAACTTGCATGAGTCCTTGTGTGTGAGTGTGTGTGTGTTTGTGTAACCTCTTTCCCATTCTACATGTTATATTCGTCTTCGTGTGGTCCATATTAACCTAAGCTTAAGCTCTGTAATTAGTCCATGTCAGTCAGGATTCCGGGTCGATCCCGTTCCTGGTCTGCTGGATCCCCCGTCTGTCCGTTCGTAAGAGTGCAGAGATCTCAGCAACTATAAATGATAGAGCTACCAAATTTAGAATGTAGACTCGTGTAGTATAGACGGAGACCAAGTTTATGTTTTTTTTGCCACGCCCCTTTCCGCCTCTGGAATTTAATAAAAAGTGATTTTCTCCCGCAATATTGATCGCATCGTAATTTAATTTGGCACACTCATAGATCTTATGAACATCTATCATTCCACTAAACTTTTTTTGCCACGCCCCCTTCCGCCTCCGGATATCAATAAAAAGTGATTTTCTCCCGCAATACTTATCGTATCGGAATTTAGTTTGGCACACTCATATATGTTATGAACATCTATTATTCCACCAAATTTAATAAAAATCAGAATAAAAATGGCCGAGTTATACGTTGAAATGTTTTGCACTCAAAGCGGTGCAAGGGCGAATTTAGCCGGTGTGGCGCTAAAGTGCACACACATAAGAGTGAGCGAGATAGCATATGTTAGAAATCGCGCATACGAAATATAAACTCGATGTAGTTTTTTTCCCTCTGATGCATGGTATATCCAAGTCGGCCCGGCGACTTACTTACTTTATTTTAAAATAATTTCAAACGCAGTTCCTTTGACTATTCATTTGCACAAAGTCTCGCCCACGTTGTATCACTGCCGATTCGGTTGTGGGATTTTTCTCGACACAGTGAGCACCTCGTGTCGACGAACGTATCTATTCCTCCTCTCAGGTACAGATATCCACACGTGGTTTGTATATAAAAGCCAGCCCTCGAAAGCAGCAGAGAGTCTAACCTACACCGCCGTCGAGTGAACATAGGAGTTGTCCCGCTTACACAAAGTCAAAGGACACAGGACTAAGCCTCAAGGATAATCATCTGGCATCTAAGGATCATCATCGCTTCAAGGATAATCACCTCGTATCCAAGGAGCATCATCAGACAACGCAAGGATCAACCGTATCAAGGATCCTCGTCTCATACCCAAGGATCATCGATCGATAACACCAGTCAAGGATAGTCATCGCAAGGAGTGTTGCTTAGCACCGCCAGGATCATCGCTTGATGTAACAGTTCAAGGACGACCATCAAGCATCGCAAGGAGCCTCACTCAGCAACGCCAATACCATCGCTTGATAATTCAAGGATCATCTCAGACCAACCTAAGGATCACAGTCGACAGCTAAGGATCAGGTAGCACCGTAACGTATTCATTCAACATTCCAAAAGCCAAGGACCATCCGACCAACCAACATGGGTCTTAAATGGATTAGCTATCGACGCAAAGGAGAGCTGGAAGCTTTCATCAACGAGTTCGGATTGACCCCAGGAGGAACAGTAGAGGAGATGCGAACCCGATTCGCTAGTTTCGCTTCACGAGAAGACCACCCCCCAGGGATACTTTCTCGCTTGGCAACCCTGGAAGGACAATACGGAGCTATGGCCATTACGGACAAGGGACTCGAAGTGAAGGCCAGATCTCGACCAGTCTCTCCGGCTAGAGTCAGCGATACCCCGAAGGAAATATACATGGAGTCACTTCGCCATTTTCTGCCCGAAGCCAAACCATTGGCACTGACGTCCTCCTTGTCCAAGTCAACGGACCTTATCCTGGAAGTACCACAGAAGAACAGGACACCACCCATGGAGCACCGCCCACCGCATACAATCAATCAGGCGGTGATGGCGGAAAAGATATCCAAATGGGGTATCTCTTTCGATGGCACAGCAGACCCGTTATAATTCTTGGCGAAGCTGGAAGTTCGTGCGGCCACCTACGACATCGATTTGGAGTCACTGCCCAACACGATGCCACTTCTATTCTCCGGAAGAGCCGAAGGATGGTGGCAAACGTGTGGCCTGCTAAACGTGACCTGGGGTGAATTCAAACAAGAATTCCTGGATTTCCAGATATTTCGAAAAGTTGGAAGACGCCATACGCTCACGTTGGCAGGGGTATTCGGAACCCTTCAAGCAATACTTGATCGAGCTACGACTCATGATGCGCCGAGCGAACTACTCCCCAATGCAGGGACTCGAGAGGATCTACGAAAATCTACAGCCGGATTACCAACTGTATACCCGACGCATCGACTTCAGGAGCTTAGCAGAGCTCACTAGACTGGTGATCAACTACGAAACCATAAAGAACGGAAGTCCCGAAGGAAATTCTAGGGTCTTCGTTACAAACCTTTCGAAGAAAAACGTTCAATTCATGCCCACCGTTCCAGGATCGAATTCTCCAACGAAGATTCGACGAACCCAACATAGCGCATACCAGATGACTGATGCCCCAATTGATACTCGCAAAGCCTGCCGAAAGTGTGGACAAGATGGCCCCTTTGCTAAGGAATGCACCAACCAGCGTTTATTATTCTGCTGGAAATGCGGAAAACGAGATGTCCGCACCTTCGAGTGCTGTCGCCGGTCGGGAAACGGCGCGCGCCTTCACTTGCCCGAGGGTCAAGCGAAAGCAGCGCAAGCACTCCCTCGACAATAAACATGCTTCGGTTTGACAAGGGTCGTGTTCTAGCCCAAGTCAAACTGAATGGAACGACCGCTGTCGCAACGCTGGACAGTGGTGCAACCCGATGCTTCATCAGTGAGCACTTAGCTTCACAAGTGACATCGACAGCAAGCCTGACCGGAGTCAGTGCCCACATCAACATAGCAGACGGATCACTCAAGCACTACTAATCAAGGTAGAGTTGGGTGCAAGAGTCGCTGAGGTACCTTTGCTCATCATGCCTAATTTTATGGACCAACTACTACTCGGAACGGACTTCCTGAAGAAAATTGGAACGACGATCGAATGTGGAGGCTACCGACTAACTCTGGAAAACTTCGTCTCATCGAGAAACATGTCTGTTACGCTACAAGAACCTCAGAAGCCTACAACAACGGAAGAAAACATATCCCGAAATCCTCCCTTGCCTCAACCTTGTGGCCAAGCTATCAGCAAAAACCCCTTTAGGAAACCGCCAGTGACTGAAGAACCCGCGAGGAGCATTACTAGCCCCACTGCAGTTACATCGGAGATAGCCCCTCTAGCCATTGTATCCTCTGCGTTGAAGCTACCTGAATCCGAGACAGATGACATCTTCGACCCCGTTATCACAGCCTTTCTTGCCGAAGAACTACCCAAGTTCGACGGATTGGAAGGAATAACACAGATTGCCGAACATGTCATCACGCTAAAAGGTGACCACACAATGAAGCAAAGGTACTACCCAAGGAACCCATCCCAACAGAAGATCATCAACGAAACTGTAGACCAGCTCCTGAAGGAAGATCGGATCGAACCATCGAAGAGTCCCCACAGTGCTCCCATAGTACTTGTAGGCAAGAAGATAGGAGATACACGCATGTGTATCGACTTTCGGCAACTAAATGAATATTCCATTCGAGATGCCTACCCCCTGCCACGGATCAATCACATACTGGAGAAGCTTCGTAAAGCTAAGTTCATTTCTACAATGGATCTTAAAAGTGGATATTGGCAAATTCCCCTTGCCAAGGATAGTCGTGCCTGCACAGCCTTCACCGTACCCGGACGTGGGTTGTTCCAATGGAAGGTGATGCCATTTGGACTTCATTCCGCATCAGCGACCTTTCATCGCACATTGGATCGTGTCATCGGACCGGATATGGAACCCCATGCCTTTGCCTATTTGGATGACATCATTGTCATCGGGAAAACTCTGGAAGAACACATAATCAACCTACGCGAAGTATTTCGACGCCTTCGAGAAGCCAATCTCCGGATCAACCGAGCAAAATGTCGATTTTTCAAACGAAGACTACAGTTCTTGGGACACGTCGTCAGTGGACAAGGAATTCACACAGATCCGGACAAAGTTGCTGCGGTCAGAGAACTAGCACCCCCTACAAATATCCATCAACTAAGAAGTTGTCTTGGATTAGCATCGTGGTATCGCAGATTTGTTCCCGATTTCTCTAGGATTGTTCAACCCATCACATCGCTGCTGAAGAAGAATGTCAAGTGGAATTGGGGCAAAGATCAACAGGAAGCCTTCGAGGAACAGATTTCCAAGAGAAGTTCTGTCTACAAACCGACGCCAGCGACTATGGTTTAGGAGCGGTACTCACTCAACGCTTAGAATGCACCGAAAGAGTCATCGCATACGCTAGCCGACGACTAAGCCCTCCAGAAGTCAATTACTCGGCAACCGAGAAGAAGTGTCTTGCGATAGTCTAACCTATCCGCAAGCTACGATGTTATCTGGAAGGTTATAAATTCGACGTAATCACGGATCACTTAGCCCTCAAGTGGCTAAACTCAATTGAAAATTCAACTGGTCGCATCGCTCGCTGGGCTTTGGAGCTCCAGCAGTACGAGTTCGACATCCAATATCGACGAGGAAAACTCAACGTAGTGGCGGACACCCTGTCCCGTCAGCCATTGGAAACTTTGCAAACTGTCCGAGACGCAGATCTCAGGTGTAATTTGTGGCAGAAGCTCAAGCAACGAGTAGAAGAACATCCCGAACAATTTCCGGACTTCAAGAGCGAAGGGAATCAGCTTTATCGTCGTAGAGATCACCATCCAGAGGACGACGATCCTACCCAATGGAAACTATGCGTGGCCAAAGAAGACCGAGCTCGAGTTTTACATGAGTGCCACAACGCACCAACCGCTGGACACTTGGGCATACGGAAGACCACTATCCCTGTGGCTCAATTATATTACTGGCCAAGATTTTTTCCGAGATGTCTCCAGGCATGTGCGCAGCTGTCTCCAATGTCAACGCCACAAAACCGACCAAAGGAAACCAGCTGGAAAGATGCTGACAAGACAAGTCCAAGAACCTTGGAGTGTCGTTTGCATGGACTTCGTGGGACCCCTACCCCGATCTATGCAAGTCTTTTTGGACGCCTACAGCAGATTCGTAAAGCCACCGCCACAACCCTAGAGAAAGCATTTCGAGAAAGGATCATCGGACAATTTGTAACTCCTTCTTCAGTGGTATGCGACAATGGAACGCAGTTCACGAGCAAGTCTTTCAAGCTCTACTGTCAACGCTCTGGAATCAAACTACAGTACACCGCGCCATACACCCCTCAACAGAATCCCACGGAACGTGCCAATCGCACAGTGAAAACCATGATAGCGCAGTACCTTGAAGCCGGTCAAAACACGTGGGACCAGCTGCTACCGGAATTCACTCTGGCGATCAACTCAAGTGTCTGCGACTATACTGGATTTACTCCAGCCTTTCTCGTACTAGGTCGAGAACCTCGGATACCCGGAGCCTTATACGACGAAGTCAACCAAAACTCCGTAACACCTGCATGGACCCCCGATGAACGCCTGAAAAGAATGGCAGGATATACACATGTATCAATTAGCGCGTCTCAAGATGCAGCAATCCACCCTCGAACAAAGTCGACATTATGACCTTAGGCGTCGGGAATGGCGGCCTACTCTGGGTTCACTCGTGTTGCTTCGACAGCACCACCTCTCCAAAGCTGCAGATGGTTTCGCTGCTAAGCTAGCTGCAAAATTCGAAGGACCTTTCAAGGTAATCAAGTTTATTTCTAGAAACATCGTTCGACTACAAGAGACCACAGGGAGACGTCGCCGCACCGCTAGTTTGGGCGACCTCAAACCATTCCAAGCTTGCGAACCAGACGACTTCGAACCCGACGACCTCCACGCCGAGATCAATGCCTCCTCAACTCAGGTAATCTAGAAGACGGGAGGACCTCAAGAGGAAGATTGACAAGTTCACAAGGGCCACAAGCCGGGACCCTCGCCTGTTTAGCGTCCGCATAAACTCAACGGGCCAGGTCACCGTTCGGTTCTTTCGCCTCGTCGGGTGAGTTGGACGGACGTGTGACGACAGTTTTTTTTTACTATCGACACAACACCTATCGATAGCGATAACGCTCAATGAAGAGCAGTGCCTATTAGTATTATTATTAGTATTAAGCACATATAATTATTAGTATTAAGTTCAAATGACTCTGAACCATTAGGCAGAACGAGTTCATTTCTTTACAGCGCCACCTGGCCTATCCCACCACTCGCCTCTCATTCGTTTCGCCCCTTTCGCCGTTCAACCATTTCGCCACTCACGATCGTGCGCTTCGCTTTCGCCCCTCATGCTCTTCGCTTTCGCTGCTCATGCTCTTCGCCGGCGCTTTCTAGAAAAGACCAAAAAGTAACAGTGATCGGGCTGACGCCACGCGCCAGCGCCACGTGCATGCGATGAGTCACGTAGGCCACTGGGCATATGCAGCTACGCGTAAGAGAGGGACGGAAATATAAAGCTTGGAATGGCTGATGCAATGGCGCAGCTGTACCCGGCATCGACGCGTGCCAAAGCTTCACGGCGAAAAACAGGCCGCAGTGGAGTGGAAAATTTTGGCCGGCGGGCAGTCAAGTTTAGACCGCGAAAATGAACACAAGTGCCAGTGAAAAAAAAGTGAAAGTGAGAAGTGAAGTACAACCGACCAAACCACAGGACATCGAAGGACGAGGATCAAGGACATC
Source organism: Drosophila sp. 14030-0761.01 (assembly GCA_018150735.1). NCBI lineage: Eukaryota > Metazoa > Arthropoda > Insecta > Diptera > Drosophilidae > Drosophila > Drosophila sp. 14030-0761.01. The sequence continues at coordinate 19,434 of JAECWO010000106.1, read as the reverse complement.
AGACCAAAGCCAGAACACACAAGGACCTTTCGACATACCAAGGCAAGGACAACACAGGACAAGGACAACGAAAGGATAATCAAAGAGGACGAAGAACGAAGCATAGTGAGCGAGAGGTGGATGGCCAGGTGAGTCGGCGCAGGCGCCTCATATGGAGAATATCTCCATAGCTAGCCTAGTGTAGTGATTCAAGTGTGTGGCGATAAAAATAAAAAAAATATAAAGAAATTAAATGAATAAAATTGCATCAAGTATTGAGGAATAGCGAGAAACCTGTGAAAATATTCGGTGGTGTTCGGTTGGTGAAGGTCCTGCACCCTACCCGGTTCGGAGCATTCGAACGTAGGGACAGTGAGGGAATACTTATATTCTTGATCTGGCTCTTACTTTAACATGGTTCTTGTTTGTCGAACGTATCAACTGTGTCTCAACTTGCATGAGTCCTTGTGTGTGAGTGTGTGTGTATGTTTGTGTTACCTCTTTCCCATTCTACATGTTATATTCGTCTTCGTGTTGTCCATATTAACCTAAGCTTAAGCTCTGTAATTAGTCCATGTCAGTCAGGATTCCGGGTCAATCCCGTTCCTGGTCTGCTGGAAACCCTTTCGCCTTTTTGCATGTATCCTCCCCTTTTCCCCATTTTTCTGTGTTGTGGTCCGATCTAGAATCAGCAATTCTCCAATGATCTCGAGTCTCGGTATCTTTACAAATATTTTTGTAAGGAGGCCCTGGGGAGACTGAGATATGTACCCCGTGTGAGAAAAACTTCCTTACACACTTATTTTGAGAAAAAACCAGAAGGCCGGGCTAACTTCGGCCATGCCGAAGTTTGTATACCCTTGTAAGCTCATGTGTTACTAGATCCCTAAAAAGAGTTATCTAAATGTAAAGACCCTGTTGTAAAAATCCGTTTTCAAACGCCATAGCACGGCACGCATACATATGCATGTATGTAGACATGCAGCATGCAATTTTTTCATATCTTTGTATGACAGCTATGTGATATAGTCATCCGATTTTGATCAAATTTACCAGAATTATAATTTGTGGAAATGTTATTTACCAAGTTTGACGATGATCGCGCAAGAAACAAAAAAGTTTCTAGAAGAAAAACTATTTTTGGTCCGATCGTTCATATGGGAGCTATATGATATAGTAATCCGATCTAGATCAAATTTGGCATGGATGTTTGGATGTATAATAAACTGCCAAATGTTAAGTTTTATGATAATCGGGTGAAAAGAAAGAAGTTATTGATCTAAGACTCATTTTTCGACCGATGGTTCCTACGGGAGCTTTATGATATAGTCGTCCGATCCGGATGAATCCGAGATATACAATGGCTGCAGTATATACAAGACTTCGTGGAAAATTCGTGAAATTTCAGCTCTGTAGCTTTAGCGGTTTAGGAGGAGAAGCTGTTGATCCAGACAGACAGACGGACAAACGGACAGCATACGGACAAACGGATTTGAACTCGCCTTGTCATGCTGATCAAGAATAGATATACTTTATATGGTCGGAAATGGCTCCTTCTATGCGTTGCACACTTCTGACCAAAATTAATATACTCTTTTTGCAAGGGTATAAAGATATAAATATATTACAAATTAAATTTTAAAATTTTATATTACATAATCGTTTATTTAAAAGTTTATAGCGTCGCATAATCTTACGTGATAGAAACAAGCACAGGTATCCACTCTACAATTTGTTTCACCCTTCGACCAAGAACAGTTATATAAATGTACTCCATTTTGGGAAATAGTTAGCATATCCTTATCATATTTCTCAATGTAAGGAATGGCAATATTCAAAATATTCAAGTCCCGACAACATAAAACGTTCTTAAACTAATTTAAAAATTCTTCAATTCGCTGCTTTGTGAGATTCATTTTTAAATATACTTCTGCTTATAGAACTTTTCTAACTATCCGCGTCAATGGTGTGTACTCAACTAAACGATCATGAATTAACACGCAATATACTTTAGTACCCTTCGAGGTTTTTGCTTCAGTCTCTATTTGAATTTTTATATCGATAGAACCTGTTTTAACCATTTCGTTTTGATATGAAAGGTCCACAACAATAATTGGTGCCTCATCCTTAAAATGTGGGATTGAGAGAAGTGGCTCTGAAGTCTCTTTCATATAATAGCTTGATTGGAAATTGCTATACATACATATATACATAGAGAATTGCAATGAGCAAACTTCAAGTTCATATCTTCATAAGGAAAGGATTCTGAATTTAAAAATACTTTTAAATTTCTCAAATTAGAATGAATAATTTTATCATTCTCTTCAAATGCAATAATAGCATATCGTGGAAGTTCTGTAGATGCTGCTAATTTAACATTCCAAATATGATTGGAACCATCAACTAATAGTGGATTCATATAACAATCCCAACTACGAAATGGAATGCTCAGAGGCTTGCCATGCTTTATCAAATTTAACTGTTTCAGTTTGGCACTATCGCTTAGTTGAATATGTGGAATTTTCCATGTAATACTTGTGATAATAATTTTTTGTTTTACTTCCTCTGTTTCCTTGTATAAAGATATATTGAAATCCTTATTCATAATCAAAATTAACTCATGCTTGCAATTAACAATAATTTTTTTTAAAGTCTTCAGCAAAACCCAACATTTTTCTCAAAGGCAAAGAAAAGTTGAAAAATTCAGCCTCCACTTGTCCATTAACAAACCATCCGGCATTTGCAAGCATATCACTTTCTCCTTTATTCAATGACACCAAATTTTTCAATGTTGTAGTAGTACCAACATAGCGAGTGCGATCAATTTCAATACCATTGATTTCAAAACGCATTTCCTCAAAAAGATGTGAAACGCAATTGTTTAGTAGTTTACCTTTTACTGATTTAATAAGACTAATATTAGATATAAATCCTTCAACATTAATATAACTTTCACAAGGTAGTACATATAGATCCTGATTATACCATGCATCCATAGGATGAAATAGTATATTAAAGTCGCCAAAACGTATGTAACAGGGAGAAGGAAGCTTTTTCGACCCTATAAAGTATATATATTCTTGATCAGCATGAGAAGAGAAATTGATATAGCCATGTCCGTCTGTCCGTCCGTCCGTCTGTCCGTCCGTAAGAGTGCAGAGATCTCAGCAACTACAAATGTTAGAGTTACCAAAGTTAGAATGTAGACTCGTATAGTATTGGCGCAGACCAAGTTTATTTTTTTTTTGCCACGCCCGCTTCCGCCTCCGGAATTTAATAAAAAGTGATTTTCTCCCGCAATATTTATCTTATCGTAATTTTATTTAACACACTCATAGATCTTATGAACATCTATCATTCCACCAAATTTTTTTTGCCTTCCGCCTCCGGAATTCAATAAAAAGTGATTTTCTTTCGCAATATTTATCGTATCGGAATTTAATTCGGCATACTTATATAAGTTTCATAAAAATCGGAATCAAAATGGCCGAGTTTTGCATTGGCCGTTGGTGCGCTAAGGTGCACACACATAAGAGTGAGCGAGATAGCATATGTTAGAAATCGCGCATACGAAAGAAATTTAAGGAATTTTTGAATTTAGTTTTATGAACTCGATGGTATATCCAATGCATGGTATATCCAAGTCGGCCCGGCGACTTACTTACTTTATTTTGAATAGATATCCCAACTTCATCATTGTTATTAAATGTTTGTAAATATTTACATGAGTATGTATGATATACTTTCTTCGTAATGTTCTCAAAAGAAAATGGTTTCTCTTCAATATTAATTACGTCCATTTTGAATATTCTTTACTTTTAGCCCAATAGACTTTAGAAATAGTTTATTTTGTATTGTTAGATTAGTGTTTGTAAAGCGTGTCAACTCTTTAACTCTGAAAGGTTGACTGATGGTGTTTTTATCAGTATTCCCTCTTTTATTAAAAATAATCATATTTATTTAGGCTTCAAGTGGAAGCGTATGGTAGTTTCTTCACCACGAAAATCGATCAAGTCTCCGCCCTGATCAAGTACTCGAATTGTTAGACAATCTATCTCTTTAGTGTTCACTGGTAAATAGATAAGATTCTTTGGAACTTCAATCAATTTACATCCTGGTGCGACATTTATAGTAAATTCTGTGCTGGTGTGTTATTCATATAGGATGATTTTTATACCCTTGCAAAAAGGGTATATTAATTTTGGTCAGAAGTGTGCAACGCATAGAAGGAGGCATCTCCGACCATATAAAGTATATATATTCTTGATCAGCATGACAAGGCGAGTTCAAATCCGTTTGTCCGTCTGTCTGTCTGTCTGTCCGTCTGTCTGGATCAACAGCTTCTCCTCCTAGACCGCTATAGCTACAGATCTGCAATTTCGCACGAAGTCTTGTATATACTGCAGGCATTGTATATCTCGGATTCATCCGGATCGGACGACTATATCATTTAGCTCCCATAGGAACCGTCGGTTGAAAAAAGAGTTTTAGATCAATAACTTCGTTGTTTTTCATCTAATTGTTATAAAACTTAACATTTGGCAGTTTACTATACATCTATACGTCCTTGCCAAATTTGATCAAGATCGGACTACTATATCATATAGCTCCCATAGGAACAATCGGACCAAATATAGTTTTGCTTCTAAAAACTTGTTTGTTTCTATTGCGATCATCACCAAACTTAGTAAATAACATTTGCACATAATAAATTATAATCCTGCCAAATTTGATCAAAATCGGGTAACTATATGATATAGCTGTCATACAAACAAATGGCAAACTGCATGCTGCATCTCTACATACATGCATATGCATGCGTACCGTGCTATAGCGTGTGGATTGAGGTTTTTTCACAAAAGCCTATTCATTTTGAAACTGGGTAACGCAAGAACTTGCAAGGGTATACAAACTTCGGCATGGTCGAAGTTAGCCCGGCCTTCTGGTTTAATACTACATTCGATTCTCACATCATTTACTTTAGTAATTTTTACAGGTAGCTCAGAAATATGTAATATGTTTTTTCGATAAATATCAGATTTAAAACCAAAAAGTGAACCAATATTATTTTCCTTCTCAAAGTGTATATCATACTTTTTAGAAAAAAGTGATGTCTGGAGCGTATTATTGTTTGTTTCGATTTTCAAATCCTCAATGTTATTTTCTCTTCCGACGAATTCTAAGCTTATTATGTTAACTATATCTGTAAATTCATAAGCTCCAGTTGGAATTGAAATAACTTTATCATCATAATAAAAACGATTATTACTTTCATTAACGTTTGCTATAGAGTTATATGAATGAAAATTTACTAAAGCACATTCATATTCATCCGATAATACAATGGGAGGGAAATAATGTGCTAATAATTTTGAGGAATTACCGCTAACCGTCAACGATAGTGACATTTTGATGGTATTAGATGAACAGATTACAATATAATGTTTGTAGTTTCTTTTATTTGAACATATAAAATATCATCCTTATCGATCCAACTATTGTGCTCACTCGAGAAACCAAGCCACTTTACTAATACTTTATCCCCTTTTCTCTACTAGATAGCTGCTTGGATAATTGGTTTTTCTCAATTCCTCGTTATAAAAAGAGCCTTTAATTTCACATCCTTGATAGTCTTCTACTTAATATGTTCTTGGATGTGTATTTTGTACAAGTCTAATTCTAAATATTTCGGTAGTCCAGTTGGTTGTATAGCCTTTTTCAAACACATGCTTATATTTACTTATGCGTACACTGTCACCGATGTTAACCTTGGCTTTTTTAAATATTATTTTATCTGCATTATTATAAGTAGTAGGGAATTGGGGGTGCAAAAAAAGTGATTGAAGTGATTGGAGCGATTGGGAGCAACGAGCAAAGAGGAGGAGCCAAGTGCGCAGAGCGCGGAGGAGCAAAGTGTAGGAGAAGGAGGAGCTGGAGAAATTGGGTTTTCTCAATTCCTCATTAATACTCTTTTTGATATGCTCATTAACTACCACCACCAATTAACACCCACCTCTTACTCTCTTTTTTTCCTCTCTCATGATCAACACCCACCTCTTACTCTCTTTTTTTTACCTCATGATCAACAACCACCTATTCCCTACTACCTCCTACTCTCTTACTCTCTTTTTTCCCCTCATGATCAACAACCACCTTTTCCCTACAACCTTACACAATTCCTCTCTAATACTCTCTCTCTTTGATATGCTCATTAACTACCATCACCAATTAACACCGACCTCTTACTCTCTCTTTTGTTTTCCCCTTATGATCAACCACACCCTTTTCCCTACTACCTCCTACTCTCTTACTCTCTTTTTTCCCCTCATGATCAACAACCACCTTTTCCCTACAACCTTACACAATTCCTCTTTAATACTCTCTCTCTCTCTTTGATATGCTCATTAACTACCACCACCAATTAACACCCACCTCTTACTCTCTTTTGTTTTCCCCTTATGATCAACCACACCCTTTTCCCTACTACCTCCTACTCTCTTACTCTCTTTTTTCCCCTCATGATCAACAACCACCTTTTCCCTACAACCTTACACAATTCCTCTTTAATACTCTCTCTTTCTTTGATATGCTCATTAACTACCATCACCAATTAACACCGACCTCTTACTCTCTCTTTTATTTTCCCCTTATGATCAACCACACCCTTTTCCCTACTACCTTACACAAGATCGCTGACACTACCTGTTTTGGGCTAGGTATGGTCAACGTGTATAACCAACAACATATCAGGTTTAAGGAGCAGTTTTTCTCTTCTTCATTTTCAAACCGTTTTTCTTTTTTGGTATGTAGGTGGATTTTCCTGTTCACCTGGTAAGCCAGATAGGTGGATTTTCCTGTTCAACAGGTAAGCCCGGTAGGTGGATTCTCCTGTTAATCTGATTAGCCCGGTAGGTGGATTTTCCAATTTACTCGGTATACAGTAGCAACATTTTCTTTCACAACAGGTACGTAGATAATTTCTTTTGCCTTTTTTTATACCCTTGCAGAGGGTATTATAAAATTGGTCAGATGTTTGTAACGCAGAGAAGGGATCGTTTCCGACCCTATAAAGTATATATATTCTTGATCAGCAAGAGAAGACGAGTTGATATAGCCATGTCCGTCTGTCTGTCTGGTGCTGCGCGATCTAGTCCCACAGTTTTAGAGCTATGGCATTCAAAGTTCGTATATAAGCTTTTCTACACAGCCACATGCACATCTGCGATTTTGAATAAGATCGGACAACTATATCATATAGCTGCCATACAAATACAATCGTTAAATGCGAATTACTTCTCTATTTTTTGAACAATCTTATCCAAACTGATTATGTACATAAATAAAAAGGGATTACGTCAAAAACAATCGGATAAACAGAACGCCTGATTTCGACGATATAAAATTTGCCTATATAACGCATGGCTGCTGCCATAAGCAGTGCACGCATAAGCAGTGAAGCACATATATGTGTCAAAATTGCGATTGTGGTTGTGTGAATATGAATATCAATCGCTACATTGTCTACTATTTGGCGATTGGCTGCCCCCGGCCAATGTATTTAAAATATTTCTTTATTGGATTAAGAAACAAAAAATTTTTTAGAAAATAAAATGTAATGGTCAAGGGCTGCAAGGGTATACAAACTTTGGCATAGCCGAAGTTAGCTTCTTTGATATTTTTTTATCATGAGAATGAATGCGTCAGATTTATATTGGAAAATAATGGTTTTTTTTTTTGTGGGTATGTTTACTCTTTAGATAGCTCATTTTTTCATTTTCATCAGCTCCCATTAATGTCGTAAATAGCGACGGATATGCACCCTTGCATGTTGGGGCTGGATTTCCCGAAGTAACTCGTCTGCTCAGTGATGGTAAAACCGCTCTTCATGTGGCCATCGAAAGCCGATCTTTGGAATCGGTAGAAATATTATTACAGACGAATATCAATATTAATGATACGGACGATAGCGGAGAGACTCCTCTGATGACAGCTATAGCTTGTAATCTTTTAAATTTAGCAAAAGAATTAATTGAACGAGGAGCTAGGATAAATTTGCAGGTACAAAAAAAATCTCATTACCAAGAAGATCTACTAGGTCATCCTTTAGTTAGCTAGTAAATTAGTAAAAATATTGTCAATTTAATAAAATAATTAACATATTATCCTTTGCACAGGACAACGTTAACCGCACGGCCTTGCTATATGCCGTGACTGGAGGTCATAAGGACATGGCTCAGTTACTTCTAGAGCGTGGAGCAACTCGACTGGCCTCACAGCATCTACTCCATCTCTGTGTTATCCATAATGATATAGATTTCGTGGAACTGCTACTTCACTATGGCGAGAGCCTTTCAGTGCGAGATGGGGATAATCTAACACCCATTATGGTCGCAATTCACTATCAGCTCCCAAAGATGCTCGACTACTTGCTGAACATAGCCGAGGAACATCGTCGTCTTGGCATCTACATGGAGGCGCAGGACGAGGGATTGCTGTTATTCGCTGTGCAGCAAATTCTGGACGCTGAGAAATTTAAAAGCATTTTGCGTGTTCTACTGGCAAAATTGCCCAGCGTTAACAAGGACTTATATGAATCGTGTTCACCAACAGTTGTCTGTGGCTTAATCTACTGCCAGACTCCATTATCGCGAGCCATCAACTTACACCGGCTGGATCTGATCTGATCTTACAGAAGAAGAATGTTCAATAGAGGATTATGAACATGCAAAGAATGTTTGGAATACATTCAACTGCCAAACATTGGCAGATTATGCCAAACTATATTTAAAAACAGATGTTTTACTATTGGCGGATGTTTTTCAAAACTTTAGGGGGATTTGTAAGGAAATTTATTCGCTCGATCCATGTCAATACTAAACCATCCTAGGATTGTCTTGGGATGCAATGTTGAAAACAACTGGCATTAAATTAGAACTTCTAACCGATGGTGATAAATATAATTTTTTAGAGAGAGGAATTAGAGGAGGATTGGTACAATGTTCAAAAAGACATGCAATTGCGAACAATAAATATATGTCTACTTATGATAGCTCTAAAGAATCATCTCATATAGCCTATTTGGATGCCAACAACTTATATGGTGGTGGTGGTGCCAACAACGGGTGGTTTTAAGTGGGTAGAGGATTCTACCATTTCATTGATTAATGCTAACATTAATAATTTTTCCATAAATTTGGACTCAAATAGTAGCATTGATCAAATATATGAGGTTGATTTGGAATATCCGCGAACCATTCATGATTACCATAATGATCTCCCATTCTGTCCTGAGAATAAGACTGCACCCAATTCTAAACAGAAAAAGTTGATTGCAGACTTAACAAACAAAATTAAATACCCAATTCACTATTTAGTATTAAAACAGTGTTTAGAAAACGGTTTAATATTAAAAACAGTCCATAGAATTTTAGAATTTAATCAATCACCATGGTTAAGAAAGTACATTGATTTAAATACCCAGAAAGGATCCTTAGCAACGAATGTCTTTCAAAAGAATTTTTTTAAACTAATGAACAACTCTGTTTATGGCAAGACAATGGAAAATGTGGATAAACGAGTTGATGTTAGGTTTGTCGACAGCTGGGAGACTAGGAATAAAAATGCTAGAGGTGCTCGAGATTTAATAGCGCGACCTAATTTCCATAGTAGTCTTAGAATAACTGATGATGTCTACATAATTCAAATGACACGCATGAATTGTATATACAATAAGCCAATTTACTTGGGATTTAGCGTTTTAGAATTATCTAAATGGAAGATGTATGATTTCCATTATCAATACATGAAACCGAAATTTATGAGTAAATTGAAGTTGAATTATATGGATACTGACTCTTTTATTTATAGCATTCAAACTGATGATTTTTTTTCGAGAAATTTCAAGTGACATTGCTAGTAAGTTTGATACATCTGACTATCCTGATAAACTTATTGACAAGTATCAGATTGTTAAGTGTAATAAAAAGAAATTAGGGATGTTCAAAGATGAGAGTAATGGTAGTATTATTACTGAATTTATTGCCCTTCGAGCAAAAATGTATTCCATTGCCACAGAGGGTCACAGTGAAATTAAAAGGGCAAAGGGAGTAAAAAAATGTGCATTAAACAAAGTATCTTTAGGAAGTTATAGAGAATGCTTACTAAATAACAAGATATTTAAAGGAGATATGCTAATGTTTAGAACTAGACTCCATCAAATTTATTCAGAACGGGTATTCAAAACAGTTCTATCAACTGATGATGATAAAAGATTCATTCATCAAAATAAAATAAATACTGACAAAGAATTAACTGCCTAGTATGACTGTTAAAGGCGATCCCGCCGATTTATTATTTGATAATTTGGGGGTTGAGAACTGTGCACAGTGACGGAAACGGAAAGAATAATCAGACCGGAAAAAGGGTTGAGTCGAGCTTGCTGTCAAGCTCACCTTGAGATCGAGTATTATATCGATATTCGATATATGATTGACAGTGTGACCTTGCAGATCGATACCCGATTAGGTATGCCAGTATGACATTACATTGGGGATGACAATATTACACTACATATCGATATGCTTAACTTAGATTAACATTTCATATTCTTAAGCGCTATTAGATGAGATTTCAAGTTAATAATTATAATGATACAGATGATGCTCCAAACTCCATTCGTTCAGAACCATACCGGCCCCCGCTGAACCATTCGTTCAGTAAATAGGGAGGACGGCCAATTTAGCGATAGGGCGTTTGTATGATCCATGCGCAGTAGTAACCGTAACGACTCTTGAAAATCCGTCTTCTCCAGGATGGACTGCAGAGACACGTCCTAAGATCCACTTAGATGGTGGTAGATGTGGTTCCTTGATCACTACCAGGGTTCCAGGGTTGATGCTGCTATCCTTTGAGGTCCACTTGTTTCTCTCTTGTAGCGACGAGATATACTCCATATGCCAACGCTTCCAGAATCCCTGCACCATGGCTTGAAGTTGATTCCATCGCTCTGGACGGGTGACGGTGGTGTCCAAATAGCGTGGCTCAGGCAACGCAGTGTAGGGGGCGCCAACCAGAAAGTGCGCGGGTGTCAGTGGATCCAAAGAGGTATCGCCGTTTGCGCACAGTGGTTTTGAATTGAGTACAGCTTCAATCTGCGCCAAGACTGTAGACAATTCCTCAAAAGTCAGCGCCTTGTCGCCAGTTACGCGACGCAGGTGTAGCTTTACAGATCTCACTCCAGACTCCCAGATGCCCCCAAAATGTGGGGCAGAAGGAGGTATGAAATGCCGCGTGAGGTCCTCACTCGCAAAGAAACTGGCTAGACCTTCATCCTTCATCTGGGCAACTGCTAAGCGTTGCATCTCGTCTAAAGTTCGTCGGCTTCCATGAAATGTGGTACCATTATCCGAGTAGAGATCAGTTGGTCTTGCCCGGCGCGCGATGAATCGTCTAAAAGCTGCAATGAAAGCGTTAGTTGTTAAGTCACTCACAACCTCCAAGTGAATAGCCTTTGTTGCGAGGCATACGAAAATGGCAAACCAAGCCTTGCCAATTCGAGGAGTTCGGCCTTGTGCCTCCTTAATTGCAATGGGTCCGGCATAATCCAATCCAGTGTGTTGAAAACAAGGATTTGCCTGGATTCTAGGGACGGGCAAATCACCCATCAGTTGAGTACTGGTTGCTCGTCGCTGCAAAAAGCATGGTTTGCATTGAAAAACCACACGGCGCACAAGGTTGCGTGCACCCAAGATCCAATATTGCTGTCGGAGAATAGTGAAGGTCGCATCTACACCAGTATGCAGATTCACCTGATGAATATGTCGAACCAACAGTAGACTTATAGGCGAGTCCTTTGGCATCAGGATTGGATGTTTCGCATTGTAGTGTAGGATTGATTTGTCGATTCGGCCTCCAACTCGTAGAACTCCATGATCATCGACGAATGGGCAGTATCGGATGAGTGATGATTTGAAGGGTAAAGCTTCTCCCTTGATTAGCTGTTCATATTCCTTAGCGAAGCTCCAATGAACCGGTAACAGTAACTAGTTACCCTCAAGAGACGAGTCCAGGACGATATTTTGTTGATTAACTCCTCATGCATGCTTTCATCAGGTAAAACATGAAGGGCAGTAATAGGCTGACGTTTCTCTTCGGATTCGATAGACGAGTAGACCACTTCGTTCGATTCGAGCTTCGGTAATGGCCATTTAGATTGGGGTTGTGCCAGCCAAGAAGGTCCACTCCACCATAAATCGTGATCCAGCAGCTTGGATGGGGAAAGCCCACGAGAGACGCAGTCAGCAGGGTTCTCTTCTGTTCGAACGTGCATCCAACAACTGCGTGGGTGCGTTTCGAGAATTTCTGCAGCTCTGTGACAAACATATGTGTTCCAACGACGAGGCGGAGATGATAGCCAGTGCAACACGATTTCCGAGTCCGCCCAGCAGTGGCAGCTGGAAATTGGTATAGTCAGAGCTTCTGCGACGAGTTTAAGTAATCTGCTGAGTAAAAGCGCTGCGTTAAGTTCAAGACGAGGGATAGTCACTGGCTTGATCGGAGCGACTCTGGATTTTGCAGCGATCAACGTGACCTTGTATCCCTTTGAAGTGACGACTCGGCTGTAAATGACCGCTCCGTAAGCTTGAGTAGAAGCATCAGCGAATCCGCAAAGCTCGATCGGTTGAGATGGGGCCGCGATGTATCGTGGAATTTGACAGTGGGACAGCTTTGGTAATTCCTTCACGATCGCTTGCCATCGCAGGTGCAAAGATTCCGAGATTGGATCATCCCAGTGCAGAGTGCTGAGCCAGCTCTCCTGAAAGATTAGTTTGAGTAGAACAGTAGTGGGCGCCACGAGGCCCAATGGGTCAAAGATCCGTGATAAGTCCGATAATATCGGTCGCTTCGTAGGCAGGCGTCCATTTGCGATGAGAGGTACACTCACACGGAGTTCATCTCGGCTAGGGTTCCATGGAAGGCCCAAGATTTTCACCACAACGCTGCTGTCGTCCGATGCATGCCCATGCAAACAGTCTTCTTTAGGTAATGACGTCAAGAAACTCCTGCTATTCGAACTCCATTTCCGCAACTTGAAGTTGCCTTCCGTCAGTAACGCAATCAGCTGCTCCTTCAACACCATGAGCTCTTCAATCGTATCACATCCAGTCGGAATGTCGTCCACATAGGCATCACGTGCGAGAACTCTTGACGCTAGTGGGTATTTATGATGATAGTCCAGGGCCATCTGCTTGAGAACACGCACTGCCAGGAATGGGGAGGGTGCCAGCCCATAGGTGACTGTGCGCAGCCGATAGTGCTGCAACGGGTCCGACTCAGTTCGGCGCCAAATGATACGTTGAAAGTTTGTGTGATGCTTGGCGACGCCTTTTTTTTCGAAACATCTTCTCGATGTCGGAAGCGAAGACGTAGCGATTCTGTCTGAATCGGAGACATACTCCCAATAAATCTCTTTGAATAGACGGTCCAATTTGAAGACGCTCATTCAATGAAACTCCATGACTGTCCTTTCCAGATCCATCGAACACACATCGACATTTGGTGCTGGGGCTGTCCGGTTTTATTACAGCGTGATGTGGCAAGTAGAAACAGTTGTCGAATCCTTCCTCGACCTGCTGCGAGCTAAGTAACTCCATATGACCGCTGTGCAAGTACTCGTCCAGAAAGGCTACGTAGGCCTCTCTAAGCTTTGGGAATCGACGAAACCTTTGCTCCAATGAATTAAGGCGACCAATAGCTTGAACCAGAGTATCTCCAATTGGTGGGCTCTCATCCTTAAACGGGTATTCCACAACATAAGTTCCATTTGGTAACCGAGTATGAGTGGTTGCGAAGTGCTGTTCTGATGGATCGACTAAGTCCAACAACGGAGACTTAACTTAAATGCTGTCCATCTCCATAAACGATCGGACAAGCGCATCCAGATCCAGACCAGCATGATACGTCATCGCGGGTGGCACGGGGTCATAAGAAGTGGCAAGGGACCCTGCAATGGTCCATCCAAAAATAGTATTTAATGCAATAGGAAAATGATTACCAAATGTTTTCTTTTCTCCGGTACAAAACTTCCACAGTTGGTCTGATCCGAAAATAATATCGATGGCACCAACTGTGCTAAACGATGGGTCAGCTAAGTGTAAATTTAAGATCTGCCTCCATCGGGGGGATCTCGTGTCCACGTCCTGGGTTGGGATCGATGATGTGAGAGAACCTAGGATGTAAGTTTCGACCACAGCGCTGTCCTCAGAGTTGCGAGAACAGAGTCGAAACGTTACACGTCCTCGAGTCACGCCAGCCCTATTTGCTGCGAGACCAAGGACCGAAATTGTTGCATGCGTCCGTCGCATGCCAATCCTCTGGACAAATGATTCCGTCGCCAATGATACTGTCGATCCAGTGTCGAGGAGCGCTCGGCAAGTGAAGGTATTGCCCCAGGCGTCGACCACTGATGCGAGGATGGTTGGCAAAAGGGTTTGCGAACCTACGAGCGGAGCATTTTCCAGAGGGTGGTGGGAAACACCACTGTTGGGACTATTAACTTGAACATGATGATTAACTGCAGTCGGGTAGTCCTCTTCCGCAGGACTGAGCACCGCACTGCCTCTGAAAGCATGGCCAGCCATTTGCTGGACACCATGGATCAGGGTATGATGCTTCCGATGACAAACTCGACACGTGAAATTCGACGTTCATCGTGCGACTCCATGCGCAAGTTATGCCATTAGCAACACTCCCCATAACAGCCGACCCAAGAGGTCTACACTCCACATTAATGTAAACATAAACAATACCATTCCAGTAAACATAGAGTGTCACAAGATAAGGGACAGTTTCCCTAAACATAGAGTGTCACAAGAAAAGTGACCAGAAGAAAACATTATAAACACTTAGATGTAAGCCAAACCAGAATATGATTTCAATAAAGCAGTCTTGATTTAACACTCAACCAGAACAGACTCAATCTTAATTGGCGCAGTCGGTACTCGAGTTCACAGCTAAAATATTGTGGAAACTTTGAACGCAATCAAAGATAACGAAACAATATAATACTGTGGAAAACAAAACATATAGTGACGAAAAATAAAATATATATATTGTGGAAACTTTGGAGAAAATCTAAGCCAACGAAACAATATAATATTATAAAAACATTTTATGACAAATAATAAAATATAATATTGTAAAAACACTTTGTGCAAACAAACAGAATTATTGTGGAAACTTAAAAAAAAAAAGTTAACGAAACAATAAAACATACACCATTAAAATGGCACAAATTAACGAAATACAACAATGCATTCAAATGCTAACATCAATAATAATATCCAATCAAGAGATGCATTCTAATCCAACAACAAGGGAGAGAAACAGCATCGAGAAGGAAACAAGGTACTTGCCGGTGTTCACTGGACAGGAGGGAACGTTACATGGTTTCATTTCGGCAGTGAACCAAATCATGGAGGAGTATGATGATAACGACCAGGTCTTCACTGTTATATTCAACACCAAAATTCAAGGTCAGGCTAGAACTATGCTTAATATTAACCCCCCTACATCTTGGGCTGATTGCAAAACTCGTCTTCGACATCATTATCGCCCAAGAACGGATCAAATGGGTCTAACCAGAAAAATTAATAACTTAAGGGTAACTACCGTTCGAGATCTTGATTTTAAAGTAAGAGTAATTGTTGAGGAAATTACTATTTTCTATTCGCTCGATCCATGTCAATACTAAACCATCCCAGGATTGTCTTGGGATGCAATGTTGAAAACAACTGGCATTAAATTAGAACTTCTAACCGATGGTGATAAATATAATTTTATAGAGAGAGGAATTAGAGGAGGATTGGTACAATGTTCAAAAAGACATGCAATTGCGAACAATAAATATATGTCTACTTATGATAGCTCTAAAGAATCACCTTATATAGCCTATTTGGATGCCAACAACTTATATGGTTGGGCAATGTCGCAAAGCCTTCCAACGGATTTTATAGAGAGAGGAATTAGAGGAGGATTGGTACAATGTTCAAAAAGACATGCAATTGCGAACAATAAATATATGTCTACTTATGATAGCTCTAAAGAATCACCTTATATAGCCTATTTGGATGCCAACAACTTATATGGTTGGGCAATGTCGCAAAGCCTTCCAACGGGTGGTTTTTAGTGGGTAGAGGATTCTACCATTTCATTGATTAATGCTAACATTAATAATTTTTCCATAAATTTGGACTCAAATAGTAGCATTGATCAAATATATGAGGTTGATTTGGAATATCCGCAAACCATTCATGATTACCATAATGATCTCCCATTCTGTCCTGAGAATAAGACTGCACCCAATTCTAAACAGAAAAAGTTGATTGCAGACTTCACAAACAAAATTAAATACCCAATTCACTATTTAGTATTAAAACAGTGTTTAGAAAACGGTTTAATATTAAAAACAGTCCATAGAATTTTAGAATTTAATCAATCACCATGGTTAAGAAAGTACATTGATTTAAATACCCAGAAAGGATCCTTAGCAACGAATGTCTTTCAAAAGAATTTTTTTAAACTAATGAACAACTCTGTTTATGGCAAGACAATAGAAAATGTGGATAAACGAGTTGATGTTAGGTTTGTCGACAGCTGGGAGACTAGGAATAAAAATGCTAGAGGTGCTCGAGATTTAATAGCGCGACCTAATTTCCATAGTAGTCTTAGAATAACTGATGATGTCTACATAATTCAAATGACACGCATGGATATTGTATACAATAAGCCAATTTACTTGGGATTTAGCGTTTTAGAATTATCTAAATGGAAGATGTATGATTTCCATTATCAATACATGAAACCGAAATTTATGAGTATAATTGAAGTTGAATTATGATGGATACTGACTCTTTTATTTATAGCATTCAAACTGATGATTTTTTTCGAGAAATTTCAAGTGACATTGCTAGTAAGTTTGATACATCTGACTATCCTGATAAACTTATTGACAAGTATCAGATTGTTAAGTGTAATAAAAAGAAATTAGGGATGTTCAAAGATGAGAGTAATGGTAGTATTATTACTGAATTTATTGCCCTTCGAGCAAAAATGTATTCCATTGCCACAGAGGTCACAGTGAAATTAAAGGGCAAAGGGAGTAAAAAAATGTGCATTAAACAAAGTATCTTTAGGAAGTTATAGAGAATGCTTACTAAATAACAAGATATTTAAAGGAGATATGCTAATGTTTAGAACTAGACTCCATCAAATTTATTCCAAGAACGGGTATTCAAAACAGTTCCTATCAACTGATGATGATAAAGATTCATTCATCAAAATAAAATAAATACTGACAAAGAATTAACTGCCTAGTATGACTGTTAAAGGCGATCCCGCCGATTTATTATTTGATAATTTGGGGGTTGAGAACTGTGCACAGTGACGGAAACGGAAAGAATAATCAGACCGGAAAAAGGGTTGAGTCGAGCTTGCTGTCAAGCTCACCTTGAGATCGAGTATTATATCGATATTCGATATATGATTGACAGTGTGACCTTGCAGATCGATACCCGATTAGGTATGCCAGTATGACATTACATTGGGGATGACAATATTACACTACATATCGATATGCTTAACTTAGATTAACATTTCATATTCTTAAGCGCTATTAGATGAGATTTCAAGTTAATAATTATAATGATACAGATGATGCTCCAAACTCCATTCGTTCAGAACCATACCGGCCCCGCTGAACCATTCGTTCAGTAAATAGGGAGGACGGCCAATTTAGCGATAGGGCGTTTGTATGATCCATGCGCAGTAGTAACCGTAACGACTCTTGAAAATCCGTCTTCTCCAGGATGGACTGCAGAGACACGTCCTAAGATCCACTTAGATGGTGGTAGATGTGGTTCCTTGATCACTACCAGGGGTCCCGGGTTGATGCTGCTATCCTTTGAGGTCCACTTGTTTCTCTCTTGTAGCGACGAGATATACTCCATATGCCAACGCTTCCAGAATCCCTGCACCATGGCTTGAAGTTGATTCCATCGCTCTGGACGGGTGACGGTGGTGTCCACCAAATAGCGTGGCTCAGGCAACGCAGTGTAGGGGGCGCCAACCAGAAAGTGCGCGGGTGTCAGTGGATCCAAAGAGGTATCGCCGTTTGCGCACAGTGGTTTTGAATTGAGTACAGCTTCAATCTGCGCCAAGACTGTAGACAATTCCTCAAAAGTCAGCGCCTTGTCGCCAGTTACGCGACGCAGGTGTAGCTTTACAGATCTCACTCCAGACTCCCAGATGCCCCCAAAATGTGGGGCAGAAGGAGGTATGAAATGCCGCGTGAGGTCCTCACTCGCAAAGAAACTGGCTAGACCTTCATCCTTCATCTGGGCAACTGCTAAGCGTTGCATCTCGTCTAAAGTTCGTCGGCTTCCATGAAATGTGGTACCATTATCCGAGTAGAGATCAGTTGGTCTTGCCCGGCGCGCGATGAATCGTCTAAAAGCTGCAATGAAAGCGTTAGTTGTTAAGTCACTCACAACCTCCAAGTGAATAGCCTTTGTTGCGAGGCATACGAAAATGGCAAACCAAGCCTTGCCAATTCGAGGAGTTCGGCCTTGTGCCTCCTTAATTGCAATGGGTCCGGCATAATCCAATCCAGTGTGTTGAAAACAAGGATTTGCCTGGATTCTAGGGACGGGCAAATCACCCATCAGTTGAGTACTGGTTGCTCGTCGCTGCAAAAAGCATGGTTTGCATTGAAAAACCACCGGCGCACAAGGTTGCGTGCACCCAAGATCCAATATTGCTGTCGGAGAATAGTGAAGGTCGCATCTACACCAGTATGCAGATTCACCTGATGAATATGTCGAACCAACAGTAGACTTATAGGCGAGTCCTTTGGCATCAGGATTGGATGTTTCGCATTGTAGTGTAGGATTGATTTGTCGATTCGGCCTCCAACTCGTAGAACTCCATGATCATCGACGAATGGGCAGTATCGGATGAGTGATGATTTGAAGGGTAAAGCTTCTCCCTTGATTAGCTGTTCATATTCCTTAGCGAAGCTCCAATGAACCGGTAACAGTAACTAGTTACCCTCAAGAGACGAGTCCAGGACGATATTTTGTTGATTAACTCCTCATGCATGCTTTCATCAGGTAAAACATGAAGGGCAGTAATAGGCTGACGTTTCTCTTCGGATTCGATAGACGAGTAGACCACTTCGTTCGATTCGAGCTTCGGTAATGGCCATTTAGATTGGGGTTGTGCCAGCCAAGAAGGTCCACTCCACCATAAATCGTGATCCAGCAGCTTGGATGGGGAAAGCCCACGAGAGACGCAGTCAGCAGGGTTCTCTTCTGTTCGAACGTGCATCCAACAACTGCGTGGGTGCGTTCTTCGAGAATTTCTGCAGCTCTGTGACAAACATATGTGTTCCAACGACGA